>CM062806.1:483345646-484627074 GCA_031772625.1 Pinus tabuliformis | reverse complement strand
TCAGCCTTTCACACACAACAACACACTCACAACATGGAGATCTCCACACAACTCACTCACAACAATGCTGATTTTTCGCAATTTCTCAATTGTGTTCCTATCTTTTGTTCTTCTGCTGCACTCTACACAATGCTGCCAGTATTGTGCTGTATCTACACTACCTGAGTGTACCTCAGCATGGATCTTCAATTCTGTTGTTGTGTCTCAATTGGTCTCTACCACAACATTAAACATGATAATGGGCACGTGACTATTTTTCCATACTGAGAATTAATTCTCAGTCCACCTGCACACTTCAACTAGGAACTGTGTTCTTTGTGCACAAATATCCTATCCCTGGGGCTCTCCATGCTTATTCATGGCTTCACACAACTTGACTATACTTTGCAATTGCTTCTCTAATCTTCATTTAATTCACTTAGTCATGCCTCAGAGCATAGAGATGGATTGTATCACCTCAAGGCAGACCCAACACTCTTTTATGTAAATCATGGTCCTTGCTACCTTGACCCAACGATCTTTTACAATAGCTATTACTCTTGAGACGAACTCTTCTATGTGATTGTGGTCCCTGTTTCCAAGTCATCCATCTTCCATACACCTTTGTACTGTTATATCAGAGCCACAACAATATCATAACTCATACAAGATAAATGTTACAATATCACTCATTTCTGATACCCTTAGCCCCTTTTTGCTTTGCCTCTCCTGTTCTTCCACCATGGGACCGAGAGCTATGACCGGCGACTTCATATACCACTGTAGTGTTATGTTGGACCCCTTTCATATTGTAACTGACATTGAAAGGCCCTTACGAAATTGCAAAATTCTGATTGTCATTTCGCTCCATCTGCTTATCCCTCATCTCTCTTCACACCATAGGACCGCTACTTTTGATCGCCAGTATAGCACTTAGATGCCAAGCCTTCAGGTTCCTGCCGAGGACCTATCTCCCTGTGCTTTAGCTCTCTCCCTTGGTTCTTTTGAGCTTTCATCACCAAGTGCTAGTAACATCGAAGCCCCTTTTGTCATAACTTTCCTCATAGAAAATTTATATTGGAGCTATGAGATGTACAATTGTCGATATAATTCATAGCCCTTAGGTGCTATCACCGCTCTGCACCCTTGATTCTTTGGGTCTCCACACAACCATATACTAGTTAATATCGGAACCCCCCTTTATCGTAGCCTTTTCAAATGCCATATGCACAGGAGTTACGAGTTCCTCACCCTCCGATATGTTGGCCTTCGATATAACGTCATGCTTTCATCGTTTCTCCACGTGGCACCTCCTAAGTGGTGACACATGTCACCCTAATTTTCCCCATTGGGCCACTGAAAATGCCAAAAACAAGCTGCCACCTGTCCATTGTACTTCCATGTCATGCTGACATAAGTTGACACCTCAGCTTCTTAGAGCCAATCACATGCCGCCATGTGTCCTGCCAGAGGAGAGAGAAGTGGTCCTTTCAAGCCTTGGTTACCTGCCCCCCTCAAACCCCCCGGACAGGGAGGGCTGCCACCCCCCCCGTGTGACCCCCCTGCTGTGAAATCGGTGCAATGAAGGGGGGGGCTCCACCCCCCCTCTAACCCCTGGTTCACTACGTGGGCTAGTCGTGGAAAGAATAACACAACCCAACATTCTCCCGCTTCTTGTTTTCTTTCCACAGGGGGCCACAAGAGAGCTTAGTCATTTATCCATCCCTGCAACGCCCATTGTTTCTCTACACCAAGAGAACTTCTCAGAGCTCACAGATTTTATCAATGCATCTGCAGTATTCTTCAAAGTGTCCACCTTTACCAGCAACACCTTTTTGTCTTCTATCATATCCCTCACAAAGTGATACTGAATGTTAATGTGCTTTGTATTTGAATGGTAAGCAGGGTTCTTTGCCAAGAAAATTTCACTTTGGCTGTTACACTCTATCCTTATAGCTCCCTGTAGTAACCCCATACTTGAACACAATCTCTGCAACCAAATTGCTTCCTTGCTTGCATGAGTGGTTGCCATGTATTCTACCTCTGTAGTTGATAGTGCCACTACAGATTGTTTCTTACTCATCCAACTGACTACACCTCCAAATAGGTTAAACACATACCCACTTGTAGATCTTCTCTGATCCAGATCTCTAGCCCATTCCGCATCAACAAAACCACAGATATCCAAAACTCTATCCAATCCCAGTCTTCCTTAGTAGCATAATCACTAGTGCCATGCAAATAACTGAAAACCCACTTCACTACTGTCCAATGCTCCTTCCCTCGTTTTGACATAAACCTGCTCAATACTCCCACTGCATGTGCAATGTATAGTCTAGTATAGACCATCGCATACATCAGGCTATCGACTGCACTTGCATATGGAACACGACACATATCCTCTTCCTCTTCTTGTGTCTTGGGACACTGTTCAACAGATAACTTTACACCTACAAGAATAAGCACCTTCACTGGTTTACTATCCTGCATATTAAACCTCTGCAATATTGTCTCGACATACTTCCTTTGGTTTAACCAGAGCTTCCTCTTTGCCCGACCTCTTTTAATTTCGATGCCCAAAATACAGTTTGCAGCACCAAGATCTTTCATATATAATTTGGAGGAAAATTGGGTCTTAAAATCCTGGATAATTTCTTTGTCATTTCCAACCAGCAACATATCATCCACATACAAGACTAGATAAATAACACGGTCACCAATTAATTTAAAATACACACAGTGATCTGCTTTGCTTCTGGTGAAGCCAAGTCCCTATATAAATGTATCAAATTTCTAATACCATATCCTTGGTGACTGTTTTAACCCATACAGAGACTTGTTTAACTTGCATACCAGTTCTTTCTTACCCTTCACCGCAAAGCCTTTAGGTTGCTTCATGTAGATCTCCTCTTCCAGATCCCCATGAAGAAATGTTGTCTTCACATCCATATTTTCTACCTCAAAATCAAAAGTAGCAGCAACGGATAAAAGTAATCTAATAGAAGCCACCTTGGCAACAGGAGAAAAAATATCACCAAAATAAATTCCTAGCACCTGGGAATAACCTTTTGCTACCAACCGAGCTTTGTATTTCTCCACCTTTCCTTCTGCATTTGTCTTCTTCTTGAACACTCATTTACTGCCAATGGGTTTCCTTCCATCCAACAACTCCACCAGATCCCAAGCCTCATTTTTGTGCAAAGATGCCATTTCATCAACCATGGCCTCTTTCCAAAGTTTTCCATCCTCTGAATCTACTGCTTCCTTGAAAGATCTGGGATCATCATCAGTAATAGACAAAGAAAAATTTGAACAGAAATCAGATGGACTATACCTTTCTGGTTGCCTTCTTTCTCGAACTAATATTCTCACACGAGAGTTTGTGGCTCTTCATCTTCTGATTGCTCCTCTGCTGTAGAGTCTGATTCTTCCTCCTTTAGCTCAAACTCTATCTTCTCAGGTTCCTTTGGTTGGAATTCATGTTTAATAACATCTTTCACCTCTCTGAACACCACATCTCAGCTGTACACAACCTTCCTTGTCACTGGGTTCAAAAGCTTATAACCTTTTAAACCATCCTTATACCCAATAAAGATTCACTTTTCAGATTTACTATCCAACTTGGTTTGTTTCTCCTTTGGAACATGTACATATGCATCACATCCAAATACCCTCAGATGTGAAAGAGAGGGTTTCTTACCAGTCCATACCTCTTGTGGAGTCTTATCCTCCAATGCTAATGAAGGTGATCTATTGACCAGGTAACATGATGTCTCCACCGCCTCTGCCCAAAATTCCTATCCTAACTTGGCACCACTAAGCAGGCTTCTTGCTCTTTCCATCAACGTCTTGTTCATTCTTTCTGCAACTCCATTTTTGCTGAGGTGTATATGGAGTAGTCTTCTATCGTGCTATACCACACTTCTTATAGAATTCTTCAAATTCCTTACTGTAAAACTCTCCACCATTATCTGTCCTCAACACCTTTATCTTCTTCTCTGTCTGGATTTCCACCAAAGCCTTAAATTCTTTAAACTTGTCAAAGACTTCAGATTTCTTCTTAAGGAAATCTATCCATGTATTCCTTGAGAAGTCATCTATAAATGATACATATTATACAAACTTACCTAGCGATGGAACCTTCACAGGTCCAAACACATCACTGTGTACAAGCTCTAATATCTGTTTCGCCCTCTTACCACCAAAGGGGAAACTCACCCGATTCTGCTTCCCATATACACAATTTTCACAGAAATCAAAATCCAGAGAGCTATTACTCATACCTTCTACCATACCTTTACCATGAAGTATTCGAAGGCCCTTCTCGCCAATATGTCCAAGCCTTTCATGCCACAACATGGTCTTCTCTCCAGGGACCACTAGATTTTTTGCTCCAATTTCAGGAACCACAGAACTGTTACACCCATCAACAACAGTGTTACCTTGTAGCTTGTACAGAGTTCCAATCCGAACTCCCCGCATCAATACCAGTGCTCCCCGAACCATCTTGCAGGTATCCTTCTCAAACAATGTTTTTACAACTGCATCATCCAACTTGCTTACAGAAATCAGATTTTTGGCCAATGCAAGAATATGTAGAACACCCGAAAGTGTTCTAACCCTTCCACCTTGCAACTTCAACTTTACTTTTCCGCGACCAATGATTCTAGCCTTCCTATCATCCCCTAAGAAGACATCACCAACATCGTATTTCTCATACTCGCAGAACCACTCTCTATGGGGAGTGAAGTGAAAGGATGCACCTGAGTCAATCAACCATGCCTCATGATCTACATGTGTACTTGAAGAAGCCAAGTACACATCCCCACCTTCATCTGAGGTGGTTTTCACCTCTCCAGAAGGAGCATCATCAGATCCCTTTCATTTGTCAGGAGATTTATATTGACAGTCCCTTTTGTAGTGCCCTTCCTTTCCGCATTTCCAGCACACCACCTTTACAGGTTTTCCTGGAGATTTAGATCTCCCACTCGATGACTTATTTTTGTTTCCGTTTTGGACCGTCCTCGTATAGACAAGGCATCACCATTCTGGCTCTCCATATTTTTCCGTCTCATCTCCTTCGTCAGCAAGGATGAGACTATTTCATCAAAATGCAAGGCAGTTGCATTGCTACCTATTGCAATAATCAAACTATCCCACGAATTTGGTAGAGAACACAACAAACTAATGCACTTATCTTCATTTGAAATTTCGGTATCAACAGACAATAACTGACTTACCACAATATTAAACACATTTAGATGCTCTATCACTGAGTTTCCATATTTCATCCTCAGGTTATATAGCTTTTTTCGTAGGAACAATTTATTCACCAGAGACTTAGATTGGTACAAAGTCCCTAACTTATCCCACAAAGCCTTCACCGTAGCTTCCCCTGACATATTCAGAAATACTGAATCTGAGACACACGATAGTATTGTGCTCTTTGCCTTCCGATCCAACTTCTTCCATTCTTCATCAGACACTCTCGTTGGTTTAGTACCCAGATCTACCACGATCCACTGATCTTTATCCACCAACAGATCCTCCGTCTTGAGTTTCCACAACTCAAAACTCTGACCACTAAATTTCTTGATCTCTATGTTTCCACTGCTTGCCATCTTCTTTCACCACTAGAATCGATCCCGCAGATATCCCACTGAACGAGGTCTACCACAGGCCTGAGCGAAACCCCTCAACAACAAAGGCATCCCCTTGAAGCCAAAACAACTCTGATACCAAATGAAGGTTTTAAACCTATACAAAAATTACCTACATATGAATTCTAAAACACAGAAAATAAACAATGCGAGAGCATAACACATAAAACACATATACACAGAGATTTTCCCCTTGATCCTAAAACCAGGAGTACCAGCTTGATTTTTCATTATGTTCCTTTCAATGTTACAATACATATTTATACATGTCGAAGCATCCAATACCATGGACCAAAAACCATCGCATCCAAAACCATGTGCGAAAATCATGCACAAAACCATAGGTAGGTTCGCCTAACCTAATATAGGGTCCAAAAAAAAATTCCCCAGGGCGCTGCTCCGGACCTCGTAGAGGGGGGTTACTCACCCCCCTCAAACCCCCCTTTGACCCCCCTGTTGCTCAATGAAAGGGGGGCTTCGCCCCTCCCCCCTACACCTCTAACTCCCTGGTTCACTACGTGGGATAGTCGTGGAAAGAATAACACAACCCAACATAGGCTTTTAGCTTAGGATCAAAAGCTTGGGATTTTGTTGAGAGCCTTGGCTTCTCCATAGAATAAAGGGAGTATCTTTATTTGGAGGAGCAATTGTAGACTTCATGTTCCACTATTAGGTCCAGTGGTTCGTCAAAGGTATATGTATGCTTGGAACTTTCACTTTAATAAAAGTTTAGGGTCAACACATTTTCATGCATATGCTGTGAATATAGTAGGACTATTCTTGTTATGTTTGAAATATATGTTATTTCACTTACGCTAATGCTTATGAACTATTTCATTTACATTACTATGAATCTTGTTGAATGTGTGCTATTGTTTAATTCTGTCATGGTTAATGTCTGAACTATTTCAAGAGTACATCAATTCATAAATATTGTAATTGTGGACATCCCTTAAGCATATGGCTTACTCTTGAGTAGAGATTGGTCTAGTAAGTTACAAGGGTATTTTGCAACATATTGGTCACACTTATGGCTTCCATACAAGGTAAGAAACAATTAGATTCTACTAGAAATTGAACCCTAAATTAAATATACACCACTTGAGGGTCATAATGAGCTTGTTGGGTTTGCAGACATAACCTTTGTAAATTGTTTCTTGGAAATTGATCATGGGTATTATCAAGCATAATTAGTGCACATCCCGCCAGTTACACAGTTGAAGCTCCTTTCGTGTACTCCAATTGATGCTAATGAATCTTGTAAAATTGACGTACATGGTAATAATAGTATAGGAACCCGTTCAGTAGCTAATAATATTTAGACCTTGTACTTCAATGGTTAAAAAAATCAACATGGATCTAGAGCTAGTTTCATCCTCATAGACTCACATAACAAGAAGAATATCCTATCATGTCTTTTGGAGTTTGAGTGCATAAACAATAATGCTGATTATGATGCAATTTTTATTGGATTAAAGAAAGTCGTTGACCTAAAGGTAGAGTTCCTTAATGTAATTGGTGACTTAGAAGTGGTTATTGCTAGGTACGAAACATTATTCATTTTGTTTCACCAAATTTTAAAAACTATCAATAGGAGATATAACAACTTATTACTTATTTTAAAGCTTTTAATGTTATTTTTGTTCCTAGAATTAGAAATACTACCACATAACATTAGCTAATGTAGATGCTAGGATGTCACCTTTGAAAAATGGTTTTTCTATAGATATTATATACAAACCATCTGAGTCTAACAAGTAACTAATTTTTGGGTTTTCAATGATGACCAACAAATATTTCATTTAATGGCTAATGTAGACGTGTTCAAAGATGCGGCCATCGAAGAAGACTAGCACAAGAAGGCTTTGCAGGAAGCAGTTGATGCAATGAAAGGAAGTATTATGCATAAAAGGTGTAGTGTCCTTGGAAAAATTATGCGGCATGCAAAACCAGTTCAGAGGACCAATTAATACAAAGACTCAACATTCAAAGCTGCCTTTTGAAAAATTCATCTTGGAAACTCAAGATGATTCGAAATATGTAAACCTCGGTACATGTTGTTCTCCACAAGAATGAAAAGCATTCATCCACCTCTTCAAATAGTACCATGATGTGTTTGCATGTAATTGCATGATTTGAATACATGTGATACCCATTATCTAGCATGTCATTCCTATTAAATAAGGGGTGAAACCATTTCAGCAAAAGCGAAGGAAAGTTCATCCAAATCTTGAGACCCTAATCCAAAAGTAATTAAGGAAGTTGCTGGATTCTTAGATCAATTTTAAAGTCAAACATTCTACTTGGGTTTTGAATTTGGCATCTATCAGGAAGAAGTCCGGTGAGATAAGGTTATGTGTTGACTTTCATAATCTCAACCAAGAATCAAACAAAGACAATTATCCAGAGCGATCTATGGAACAAATCCAAAAAACAATGTCTAGGTCCGAGATGTTCTCACTGCTAGATGGTTTCTCTAGATACAATCAGGTGCTAGTGGCAGAACCAAACTGCCTCAAACACACTTTCAGGACCAAGTTGAGAAATTTCACCTTTAAGTGCATGCCATTCAGACTTATCAATGTTGGCGCTACATTTCAAAGAGAATTGGACATTGCTTTTCATAGTCTGATTATTCAAATCATAGTGGTCTATCTAGATGATGTTAATGCATTTTCTAAAATAAGATTAGACCATGTGCATCATTTAAAACAAGTATTTCAGTGGTGTCGCAACTATGGGATTTCTCTCAATCCCAAGAAAATCATCTTTGGTGTGTCAGAAGGCACTCTCTTAGGACACATAATTTGCAAGAGCAGAATCAAAGTTGATCTAGAAAGGTAAAAATGATAGCTCAGATCTCATTCCTTGTAAACAGGAAGGCTATGCAATATTTCATGGGGAATATTAATTTCCTACACAAGTTTATCTCTCATTATGCTCAGATAATTAAACCATTACAAGAGATGATTAAAAAATATGCAATCTATAAATGGGACAAAAGGGAAAATGATGCCTTTTCTCATATCAAACAAGCTATTGTTGATGAACTTACATTGTTTAGTCCTAATTATGGAAAGGATTTCCTTCTTTATACTTTTGCCTCGGATTCGTCTATTGCAGCCGTATTGACACAAAAGGATGCTAAAGGAATTGAACGACCTATTTATTTCATGAGTGTTGGATTACAGGGGTCAGAGCTAAACTACCCTACCATTGATAAAAAATATTACACTATATACAAGTCAGTTAAGCATTTTAGGCCCTATCTCCTCAAAGCTCATGCAATCATATATGTGCCTCATCCAATGGTCAAAAAACTCTTTGCGCAATAAGAGCTAGGTGAGAAGAGGGACAATTGAATGACCTATTTGCAAGAATATGATGTGGAGTTTAAGCCAGTTCATACTATTAAGGGTCATGGTCTTTGTCAACTTGTAGCAGAAGCAAGAGATGCTATGGAGCAAGACCTTTTAGGATGGGAGCGGGAAATAGATATGTATAACATTGAACAAGTTCCTCAGACAAGCTTGACATCGCCATGGTATTCAAATATATGGAAATACTTAGAGCAAGACATCTTTCCCATACATGTATTGAAGAAACAAAAGAGGTCAATTCTCCTTAAAGCTCTGTCTTATCAACTCGTTCATGGAGTTATTTTTTGAAAGCACCATAATGATGTATTGCTAATATTTCTAGAGCCTCAAGGCACAGATAATGTATTAAGAGATTTTCATTATAGATTGACAAGTGGCCATTATTCAGGCGATACAACTACACATAAAGTGATGAGGGTTGGTTATTATTGGAGAAAATTATTTAAGGATGCTCATGCTTATGTCCAAAAGTTCCCAAATTGTCAAATATGTGTTGGTCAAGACCCGAAGTTAGTCACCCCACTGCTACCAGTAGCAGTTGAGGAACCATTCAAACAGTGGGGAAATTATTGGAGAAATATTTCCACACTCATCTAAGCAACACCAATACATATTAACAGTGAAAAATTATTTCACTCGGTGGACTGAAGCAATTCCTTTAAGATAAGTAAAAGATCAGGAAGTCATCCAATTCCAAAAGAAGAACATCATAACCAGGTTTGGCATTCTAACGTCTCTTGTCTTTGATAATGCGACTTATTTTTCTTTGCTGAAACTTTGAGTTCGCATTAGAAAACGATATCGTATTAAAGCATGCAACAAATTATTACCCACATGAAAATGGTTTAGCAAAATAATTAAAAAAATTCTCATTCACATAATCAAGAAAATCGTTTTATCTTAGCAAAGGAACTGGCACAATGCTTTAGTAAATGAATTATGGGCTGACTATGTAACTCCTAAACCCTCCCACAAAACCTCAACATAATTCCTAGTATACAATAAATAAGTTATCTTTCCTCCTAACGTGTATATCCCAGTATTGCAACTCTCCGAAGAGTCCCAAGGCAGACCATGCCTTTTGGTTCAATGTAGGATAAATAATTTGCTTAAACTTGAGGAAGAAAGCATCAAATCTAAACAAATATTTTCCATTCACCAAAATTGTATCAAGTGCTAGTTTGATGAGAAATATGTAGGGATGAAGAGCTTCGATGTGGGTGACTTAGTATTGAAGTAGGACAAAGCCCATGAAGAGAAAGGAAAACACATGAATTTCCAATCTTCGTGGATAGTCCCATATACCATTGAAGTGAAACTTGGCCATAATGCTTTCAAACTGAAATTTTTAGATGGGAAGACTGACCCATTTCTTGTTAATGGCCAAGATTTGAAGCACTATTTTCAATAAAAGATCTAAGTTGTGTTCCTTGTACAATTTGTTTCTTTATCATCTGTTGTTTGTCTTATGTTTGTCGTGTCGATTCATGTCATGTCTTGTTTTTGTGTCTTGGTCATTGTACATAATTAAGACCTTGTGTGAAAGAGTGCATGGATAAGAAGTGATTTGTGGTGGAGTAAAGAGGAAATGTGACAACAACAATGCTTGGTTATTTTTTAGTTCTTCTTCTTTGTTTGGGAAGATTACATAGGTTGAGCCAAGTATAAACAAAAAATATGATGTATTCAAGAAGAAAACGTTGAGAGAACCTATAAGATCTGCATCTATTCTAGCATCCCAACACCTCAACTTGGTGTTTTTACGTGCTTATCCAATCGAGTAGAGAAAGGATAAGGGGAAAATCTATAGTGAGCAAACTAATATCAGAGGTTATATTAATATTTATCTGAAGGGGAAACCTCTTCTTCTCTCAATAAGTTAGGATCCCTCTTCCGCCCATTGAAATAATAAGTGTCAAAGTATAGTTCTATTAAATAAATAAATAAATGGTGAAATAAGAGAAATATTTCATACACAGGGAGGTGAATCAAGTGAATTCTTCGGGGTACTGTTAAGGCTCGCTAGCAGCAAAGCAACACTTGTGCTCCTGTAGGGGCTATCGGGGTACTATCCAGGCCTGCTAGTAGTGGAGAAACACCAAAGATGAAACTCATACCCCAATATCTTAAACTCACCATGTACATATTACCATTTCCTAGATTGAAATAATTGCAATATGGAATATCTATTATGTGAACCAAGGAAAGGAAAGTAAGGTGCTACCACGCCGAAGGGAAATGTTAAGGAAATCTAATTGGTGAATCAATACTTCCTAAAAGACTAAGCCCTTAACTAAAAATATATTCCTAGGCAAAGAAGCTAAAGTTCGCCCAGTGTGTCGCTGCTACAACACCCTCCAAAACTTCACTACATTCAAATTTTGGAGCCTACCAAAATGTCTTATCAAGTCTCTCTTTGGTTATCAAGTGCCACTTCAAGTCATTTCACATGTTTTAAGTGTTCTTGATCATTACTAATTGTCTTCGTGTTGTTTAGAACATCTCCAGTGTAAGTCATGTTTATAATACCTTTATTTGTTGTAGAATGACACTTTTGGTCACAATTGCACATACTTAGTCTATCAAACTTAGAGAGTGTTTGTGAACTGGAATTTTGATGTATACTTGTTGAGACTCATAATTGCTTCTTTTTGACACCCTTTTTCAGCTATTTTATTCTTCCTTGACCATCGTAATCACTCAATGGGCATCAAATCACAAGATTTATGGCATGGAAGGTATATAATTGTCTTGTATTTCATAAGTTGATAATGTTCTTTATTATTAGTCAAATATTTTCTTTAGCTATCGAATTGGGATGATTATGCAGCTAATTTCTAATTCTGTATCCAAGTCCATGGTTTGATAGGTTCCAAGGTGCTATCTGGAGAGAGAAATATATGGAAAGGTGGTGATCAATGCACTCAATGATTCCCTCCTACCTTCATGAACTAGATTGATAAAAGAAGCTTCCAATTACGTGGTGAAGACTAAAGTCAACTCTGTCAGCTATAATAGGTGAGTGAGGAACAAGATATACGCCTCACAGTTTGCTTTATTAATATAAAATCATGAATGAATTTTTCTATGTTATCTTTTCATAGTTGATTTTGGCATTCTGTTAGTGAGGATATGCATAGAGCTTTGAATATTTAAAGATACGGGCTTTATAGAAAGACCTTGCAGTAGACACACACAATTATTTTTTATGTGACAGTGAAGACTTAAAACTCTGTTTTTAATATTCAGTTTATGAAGAATATTTTCGTTTCCATGCATGGTTGACTGTTGATTAATAGTGTGATTACTTGCTTCTCGTGGAGGCCCCCCTCAAGCAGTAAGGATTCTTGTTTAATAGATAGAGTTTTTGTATAATTTCATAAGCCTTTTGTTATGTTAAATTGAGTAGATGTGTTTTTAATTTCTTTCAGGTTCAAATTATGATTATTTTACTAATCTTATCTTTTGTTTATAGATGCACATGAATTAAGTTTAATAGTAGTGATAGCAATAGTGTGAGTTTGTACTTAGAGTAAAACTATATTTCGTAAAACAAAGGATTTGTTTGCAGGTTATATTTCAAGCATGAGTGATTTACAAGTAATGAGAAAGTGTGAACATATTTAAGCAAAGATTCAATTTATTTTGGTTCTTCATGCAAGAGTGTGTTATATTGATAGATGAGTAGATTCTTACAAAGCATATTTCAGATATATAGTAGAGTGTGTGTGTTTTATGAATTGAATTTCATTTTACAAGTGTGATATTGATTTATAAGTTTGAGATTTTTATTGGTTGTGTGGATTTCATAATTAGATATAATTTTTATAATAGTGCAATTAATTTTCATTTACAATAAGTGTGGGATTGATTTATTTATATGTAGAGTTGTGAGATTCGCTTTTAAAACAGAGTGTGAGATTTTCCATAAGTAGTCTTCGGTAAAAGAGCTTGATCATTTTATTTTCTAGGAACAATTGCTTTTTTCATGTGAATTTCAATAACTTAATTTAGAATTTATATTTCAATAACTCAACTTAATTTACAATTGGTGTGAATAACCAAGGACTTCTAGCACATATAGTGCACTTACACTTCATCAGCTTACTAGCCCTAGACGATAATCTATGCAAGTAATTTAAGGTTAATTAAATCACCAAGAATTTTGGTGCCATTTCCGTGGAAGGTCAATAGGAGTCTTTTATTTTTATTAAAAAAAACAAAAATGATATGCATAGGGAAAGAGATTCTAGAGGTATATTTGTAGGTAGAGGTAAAAATTTAATTCTAACATCATCACTCACCCCACCACGACCTCAAAGTGCCACACCACCCACTCAAACTCATATTCCATCATTTGCAGACAAACATAAACTTCCTGAGGTCTTAGATTTGAAATCCAACCTAGAGATTCACCAAACTCATCAATCGAAGCAGTAATAGAAGAAGAAGATCCTACATCCCCAACATAAGGAGTAGTTTTCCTATCTTCAACTGGAGAAAGACTTCTAGGACAAGAGCTAGAGATCCCTAGTGAAGAATAAGAGGAAGAAACTTATTTTAACTTACCGTTGATAGAAGAACCAGAACCAGAAGAGCTAGAAGAAGAATTGGAAAACCCAATTTTGGAACCCTATATTAGTTCTGAAGAATCTACAATGGCTGGAGAAGGGAAATGGTGAACAACCTAAAAATGGAGGAGGAAATGAGGAGGAAATGAAGGTGGAGGAAGAGGGAGAGGTGGAGGAAGAGGGAGAAGAGGAGGTAGAGGATATCCAGAACCCTTTGGATTTCCTATCCTCGATCAAGATACAACAGCTACAATGAAAAACATCTCACCCTCCATCCTTCCAAATTTTCATGGATTAAGAAGTCAGGATCCTAGAAAATTTCTCTTTGAGTTTGAAGTCTTGTGTAGATATTATGATTACTTGCTTGACCCTCAAAAGTTGAAATTGTTTCCAACAACTCTTAAGGATGCAACATTAAAATGGTTCATCGGCTTAGGAGAACATTATATAAGAACACGGGAATAAATGAAAACTACATTCTTATAGAAATATAAGGACTATTGTATGCTCCATAATATTAAGGATGAAGTCTTTAAAATGATGCAGAAAGAATATGAAAATCTTGAAGGTTTCATTGAAAGATTTTCTTATAGTGTTAAAAGGGCTAAAATGCATGAACTTGATGAAGAAAATTTGAAAGCTCTCTTATTAAAATCCATCAGAGGTGAGTGGATTGATCTTCTCAATTTGATGGGAAAGGGAGATATTTATTAGTTATCATTTGGAGAAATTTGTGAGTTATGCATACACATTTCAAGAGGTAAGACAAGAACTGGGAAAAATCCAATAAATCTTTTCATGTCTAGGATTAATAAATCTATAGTTGGGACTATAATTAGGGCTAAATTAGGAAATTTTCTTAACAATTTTAAAACAAACATTTTGGGAAGTCTTAGTGAACAAATAGATACCCTTAAAGTGAAAAACAAGAAAAACGCTGAAAATGTTGCATTGTCAATCTTTTTTTCCCAAATGTAGAAAGAAACATGCTTTGAGAGAATGCCCTCTTGATTTAAAAAGTGTAGAAACCTGTGTTATATGTGCAGAAAATCATGATACAAAAGAGCGTCCTTCATTACCAGGTCTTAAATCTGTTTATCAAGAGGAAATACTACCAAATCAATTGGATTCCATTTGTTTTATTGCTAAGAGACCATGGAAATATTCACAACCAAATATGACTCAGGGATTTAACACTAAATAATTTGCACAACCATCACAAAACAATTAGACTGCACCCATGCCTTGGCATTATTGGCCTCAACCTTGGCACAAGGATGGAAAAATCCTTATGGAAAATATCCTCAATATCTTCAATATCAACAACCTTGCCTTGTTTTTCTACTTCAACATTTTCCTCAACATGTTCAACCAACTCAACCTCAGAATCTGAATCCACATCTTTCATTATGATTCCCACAAAGACCAAATCAATTTCCTGTTGAACCACTTCCAAATCCAAATAATAATAAAAATTCACAACTTGTTTACAATATTGAAGGACAAAATTTCCAAACCTACATGATAACTCCACTAGATCTAAACAATGTCCAACTTAGATCTTGTATAGTATTGGAAAAGAAGTCACCATCAATTGTTATTCAGGAATCTGAAAAGGAGAGTCTCTCTAAAAAAGAGAAGTCTCTTAGTCAAGAAGAAAAATCTAAAAAAAAAATCATCCTTGTACATTCTGATGATATTCCAATAAACTCAACTCCTATCATAGAACAAGCTTCAGTATCTGTCCAAACACCACATTTTCCTGAGAGATTAAAAATTGATAAATGGGTAGAAAAACAGATTTTATTGCCTACTTATGATATGATAGATGAATTGAAGAATGTTTGGATAAAATTACTTTCCTATAAGCCATTAAGGAAATACCAATTTTTGCAAAGACAATAAAGGAATTGAGTATTAAAAGGCCAGGAAGAAATCAAAAGAAATAAAAAGAATTCAGTTAGTTGGAAAAATTGCAGATATCATGATGGGAAAAACAAAAATTCAGAAATACCTTGATCTAGGAAGTCCCATTGTGAAAACACATATCAATGGTATTGAAATTCCAAATACATTGATTGATTTAGGAGTAGTTATAAACATCATGAGCAAACAAAATATGAATCAATTGAAACTTCCTAATATTCAATATACACCTACATTGTTGCAATTAGTAGACATATCTATTATTAAACCTGATGGTGTATTAGAAGACATATTTGTATCCTTAGATTCTTGGGAGTATCCTGTTGATTTTATGATTCTAACACCCAAGAGTAATTTAGGAGGACATCCATTGATTCTAGGAAGACCATGGTTAGCTACAATTGATGCTTTTATAAGTTGTGGATCTGGTGATATGTTTATTTTTTTATGGAATTTGAACAAATAAATTCACATTATATCCTCCTGCAAAAACAAAAATAGAAGTAGAAAGTGAAGAATGGATAGATGATGATATTGATATACAACCAATCTTTGTTACCTCACAAATAGATGAAGAAGATAAGATTTTGAATTTAATGGAAAATAATGAGTCTTCCTCATATTGTGAATCTAATCAAATTTTCAAGAACAATGCAATATTGAATATTTTTCATCTCGTCGATTATATTTACATTCTATGCAAAAATTTGGAAATTATCCAATAGAAATCTTCCCATAAAAACCTTGAATATCAATGATCATCTAGAAGAATTTCAAAAGAAATACTTAATAAAGATGTTACAAGAAAATTAATTTTCTTATGTATGAGAATACATTGACATGAAAGGAATTGATCCTCATACTTGTATACATCATATTTACATTAAATAAAATGTTAAACCAATCCAACAGCCTCAGAGAAGAATGAATCCAAATTTGAGAGAAATTGTTAAAGAGGAATTACAAAAACTGTTAAATGTCAATTTCATTTATCCAATATCAGATGGCTAGTGGGTTTCACCATTGGTAATTGTTCCTAAAAATAATGGAAAATGGAGAGTATGCATTGAGTATAAGGAATTGAATAAAGCTACCTTAAAAGATCATTTTCCACTCCCTTTCATAGATCAAGTTTTAGACACATTGGCAGGACATAAATATTTCTCATTTCTACATGGTTTTAGTGGATATAACCAGATCCAGGTAGCTCTAGAAGATCAAGATAAAACCACTTACCTGTCCATGGGGAACCTATGCCTACCAAGTACTTCATTTTTGGGTTGTGTAATACACCTGCAACATTCCAAAGGGAAATTTTATGAATTTTTTCTGATCTAATTCATGATTATGTGGAAGTTCACATGGATGATTTTACTATCTATGGAAATTATTTTTAAGAATCTCTTAAAAATTTGGAAAAGGTTCTCATTGGATGTAAGGAAGCAAATCTCTCATTAAGCCATGCATTTTTTTTATATGATGTCTACTGAGGGGATTGTTTTAAGACACCATATTTCAAGAAATGGAATTAGAGTGGACACATCTAAAGTAGAAGTTATTTCTAAAATATCAATTCCAACTTGTCAACAAGATGTCAAAAGTTTTCTTGGTTTTACTGGTTACTATAGAATATTCAAAGAAAACTTTACAAAAATTGCTTCTCCACTTTTCAAATTGCTCACAAAAGATTATGAATTCAATTGGAATTCTGATTTCCAAAAAGCTTTTGAAACATTGAAAGAAATGATTTTTGAAGCACCCATTCTAAGAAGGCCAAATTGGAAATTACCTTTTCACATTTCAGCCGATGCTTTAGATACAACATTAGGAGCTGTACCAGGACAAAAAGATTTAAGTCATGCCATTTACCATACCAGTAAAAATTTGACTCCTGCAAAGTTAAATTATACCGTAACAGAAAATGAGTTTTTAGTTGTTGTCCATGCCATTAATAAATTCAGACATTACATCACTAGTTATGAAACCGATAAGCATACAGATCATTCTGAAATTAGGTACTTAATGAATAAACCAATTACTAATGGTAGAATTACAAGATTGCTATTGTTGTTATAAGAATTGAATATTACTATTTTGGATCGACCTAGGAAACAAAATACAATTTTTGACTTTCTATCTAGGATTCAAAATGATAATAATGATGTACCTGTAGAAGATAATTTTCCTGATGAATATTTATTTGCAATATCTACTAAATCTCCTTGGTTTGCAGATATTGCTAACTATTTGGCTACATGGAAGTTTCCATTATATTTGTCTCCTCGAGAGAAAAGAAAGTTAATTCAAATTAGTACATCTTACTCATGGATAAATGGAGAATTGTACAAAATATGTCCATATTTGATTATTCGAAGATGTGTAAGAGAAGATGAAGTACCAAAGATATTAAAGGCTTGTCATGATGAACTATGTGGAGGACACTTCACTGATAAAATAAGTTCTTACGAAATCCTTCTCTTAGGATATTATTAGCCTTCCCTTTTCAAGGATGCCAAAAAATATGTAAAGAGATGTGATAATTGTCAAAGAATGGGAAAACTTGTTCCTTCATATGAAATGCCTCTGCAACCTCAGGTACTCATTGAACCTTTTGAGAAATGGGCTCTGGATTTTGTTGGTCCAATTAATCCATCATCTAGACAAAAAAGGTACATTCTTGTTTGCACTGATTATGTTACAAAATGGGTAGAAGCTAAAGCACTTTCTTTTTCTACTGAAAATGTTGTAGTTTCATTTCTTTTCGAGGATATTTTTACTCGTTTTGGTGTCCCAAGGGAAATTGTGATAGATCAAGGAACTCAATTTACATCTAACTTGGTACAAAAGATAATGGAGGAATATAAATCAAACATCAAAAATCCACTCCATATCATCCAGAGGAAAATGGACAGGTGGAATCCACCAATAGAGTAATTGAAACAATTCTTACCAAGACTATGAATCCGCATAGAAGACACTAGGCAAAAATGATTTTAGAAGCTTTATGGGCATACCGTACCACATGGAGAAACACTACAGGACATACTCCCTATGAACTTTTTTATGGGAAACAAGTCTTATTTCCTATTGAGTTCTAGGTAAAGACCTTCAAGACAATGGTTAAATTAGGTCTTGATCTATTTGAAGCACATAAACAAAGAATGGAGCAATTGAATGAACTAGATAAGATAAGACATGATGCTATTCAAAGAACCAATATAGTTCAACAACAAAGATCCACGTGGCATGACAAGTACATAAAGGAAAGAAAATTTCAGCCAGGAGATTGAGTATTACTTTTTGACTCAAAGTTTAAAGATTTTCAAGGAAAATTTCAAACTCATTAGCTTGGGCCTTATGAAATTGAAATTGTCTTTGATAATGGTGCAGTTAGGATCGGAACCATTGATGAAGCAAGAGTGACCTTACTTGTATATGGTCATCCATTGAGAATTTATCACAATCCATTGACAAAGGAAGAATTTGTTAAAATCCTGCAGGATAATATTGATTTGAAGATGATTAGGAAGTATTATCCTTCCTATCCAACTTGATTTGTAAAGCTTTCTGTTTTCTTAAAAAAAATAAAAAATGAAAAATGAAAAATAAAAACAATATAATTAAAATAATAATAATAAAATTGTATAAACATGAAAACCAACTCTGTTGTCGTGTTTATACAGAAAATTTAGGATGAAAACCAAGAATTCTTGGCACCCTAGATTTTATTTTTAAACCCTATTCTAATCCCATTTTCTTTATATCCCTCTTTTTCTTTTCAGAATAAGTAGCTATAGAATTGTTGATAATCTGATGCTTTGAAAAAATTCTGTAGCTGATATTGACAAGTTTCACTGATTGGAATAATTGAATATTTTAGCAGAAGGGAATGATCAAGCCTACAAGTGAAATCACCTGAGGATAATTCCAAAAGAACAATCAAGTATTAGAATAAAAAACTTGAAGGTATGTAAATATTGGATTTAATAATAAAGGTAAAAACGTTAGATTATGGAATAATATAGACATTGTATCGTCATTCGAAGTAATGATTACTGTTCTAACTTCAGACCAAGTTATAAATATCATGTCATATCAATGAAGTTAGCAGGAAAATCCCATTTTCCATTCATCATTACGCAAACACTTCATTTTCGAAACCCTGTTTCATTGATAATTCCACTCACTCATATCCATTCATAGTATGTTTTCTCAAGAGACGTTCTACTCATTTCCATTTACCATTTCACTCTCATCCATACTCATATTTCTAAAACTAATACCATTCCCAAAACCTATCAACAAAGCAATTGTGGAGTAAAACTTCACCAACATGGGAGTCATTGTTAGAATAGAGCCAAATGGAAAGAATTTTATGGAAGGGTACCCAGAAGTCAAGGAGATGCTACATCAAGCGAAGTGGTTGGATTTTATAGAAAAAATCGATGGCTATGGCAAAGATGTAACCAAGTATTTTGCCCGAGCCTTTGATGGAATTGAAGCAGAAATCGGGGACATCAAAATAGTGGTGACAAAATCCTTCATGGCTGAGGTAACTGGACTACCTAGGGTTGGCGAGAGGTGGTTCAAAAGCAAGGGAATTGAAGGGAATGAATGTATGGAATTTCTAAAGAACCTAGATATGGATATTAATATTTTTAAAAAGGGTATTCCAAGCACAAATCTCAAAAGTAAATGGAGGAATTTACTATTAGTTATTCAGAAGTTCATTACTTGTGAGGGTAGATTCAGTAACATGTTTTCCTACCATGTCTGTATAATGATGCACTTTATTGAAGGGAATGAAATCAATTTACCCTATTTTCTACTTAATAGCTTGAGGAAGATGTCTGGAAATACTCAAAGAAAAATAAAGTTCATTGAAAATACTATGTATCATCATGGTCTTGTAAAAATTCTTATTGAAGCCCATCTTGAGAATTTAGAAGATAACTGGGAGAGTTTCCCAATCATAAATCATTTTAATGAATTATAGAAAGAAGAACCTAGTAGCAATAAGGTAAAGAGAAGCAGAAGAAAATTGCCTGAAAACCCTACTGATAAACCACTTCTACAACCAGACCAACATTCAGAAGATGAAATTCCCCTTGTAAAGGTGTTAGAAAACATAAAGAAGAAAAGTGTTGGAAGAAAGAATGTTAGTGAAAAAGAAGAAATACACCAACAAAGAAATCAGTGGAAATGGAATAGGCAAAGACTGAACAAGCAAAAGTTCAAAATAAAACTCCTCTTACTCAAACTTCATCTATTGTTAGGAGAAGTGCCAGGCTCAACAAATCAACAAAGGAATCATCTCAAAAATGTGTAGAGTTTGTCAATTTGGAGGAAGATAAAGAAACGAAGATTCCATCGCCTATAGTTCCATCACCATTTTTATCACCAGTTTCATCACTAATTGCTAATACAGTGAGAACACTAGAGATTGACTCAGTCCAATAGGAGATATATGACTACATTGAGTCTCTGGAGAAGAAAGCTACAGAAAAGGCCACTACATCGTCAAATCAAGGAATCCAGTCCGATAGTCCACAAGAACCTCCAATTGTGAATACTCTCAAACAAGGAATTTTTTAATTAGAGACACTAAACAACCACTCAAAATAAGAACATGAAACATTGAAAGTGCAGAATGAAATACAAAGGACTCAAAATGAAAATATTCTCTTACATCTTTCTCTATGGTATGATAAGAATAAAAAGCTAAAGGAAAATACCAAGTCTCTCAGGAGGAAGGTCATAAGTTTGAAGTACAAAATTCTAATGAAGAAGCCCAGGATGGCAGTTGCTAAGAAGGAGGTAAAGAAAACAAACTTGGATGTTCTGGCTCAAGTTGCCGAAGGAGTATAGTGACAGAGAAAGGCTATCAGTTTTGAATATATGCATGAGGACATGCAATGACCTTTGTGTGGGGGAATGTTGAGCCTCATAATTGCTTCTTTTTGACACCCTTTTTCACCTATTTTATTATTTCTTGACATCATAATCACTCAATGGGCATCAAGTCATAGGATTTATGGCATGGAAGGTATATAACTATCTTGTATTTCATAATTTGATAATATTCTTTATTATTAGCCTAATATTTTCTTTAGCTAACGAATTGGGATGATTCAACAGCTAATGTCTAATTCCGCAGCCAAGTCCATGGTTTAATAGGTTCCAAGGTGCCAGCTGGAGAGTGCAATATTTGGAAAGGTGGCGATCAATGCACTCAATGATTCCCTCCTACCTTCATGGACCAAATTGATAAAATAAGCTTCTAGTTACGTGGTCAAGAATAAAGTCAACTTTGTCATCTATAACAGGCAAGCGAAGAATGATATATACACCTCACGATTTGCTTTGTTAATAGCAAATTGTGAATGAATTTTGTTATGTTATCTTTTCATAGTTAATTATAGCATTTTGTTAGCAAGGATAGGCATAGATCTCTGAACATTTAATGATACGGGGTTTATAAAAAGACCTCGCAGCAGACACAAACACAATGATTTTTTATGCGATAGTGAAGACTTAAAACTATATTTTCAATATTCAATTTATGAAAAATCTTTTCATTTCCATGCATGGTTGATTGCTCGATCGATAGCATGATTACCTGCTTCTCGTGGAGGGCCCCCTCAAGCATTAAGGATTCTTGTTCAGTAGATAGAGTTTCTGTATAATTTCATAAGATTTATGTTTTGTACAATTGAGTAGATGTGTTTTTAATTTATTTCAGATTCAAATTATGATGGTTTTACTAATATTCTCTTTTGTTTATAGATGCACATGAATTAAGTTTAACAATAGTGATAGCAATAGTGTGAGTTTGTACTTAGAGAAAAATTTTATTTCGTAAAACAAAGGATTTGTTTGCAGGTTATATTTCAAGCATAAGTGATTTATAAGTAATGAGCAAGTGTGAACATATTTAAGTAGAGATTCAATTTATTTTGGTTTTTCATGCAAGAGTGTGTTATATTGATAAATGAGTTGATTCTTACAAAGCATATTTCAGATATATAGCAGAGTGTGTGTGTTTTATGAATTGAATTTCATTTTACAAGTGTGAGATTGATTTATAAGTCTCAGATTTTTATTGGTTGTGTGGAATTCATAATTAGATATAAGAGTGCAATTAATTTGATTTACAATAAGTGTGGGATTGATTTATTTATATGCAAAGTTGTGAGATTTTATTTTAAAGCAGAGTGTGAGATTTTCCATAAGTAGTCTTCGGTAAAAGAGTGTGATCATTTTATTTTCTAGGAATAATTGCTTTTCTCATGTGCATTTCAATAACTTAATTTAGAATTTATATTTCGATACCTCATTTTAATTTAGAATTGGTGTGAATAACCAAGGACTTCTAGCACATAAAATGCACTTACACTTCATCAACTTACTAGACCTAGATGATAATTTATGCAAATAATTTAAGGTTAATTAAATTACCAAACAATACTTCTCATTGTTTGATCCCGAATGGGTAAGTCCTATGGTGGTACGGGAGAAAAAACATAAGGGTGAAATTCACATCTGCGTAGATCTCAGGAAGCTCACTGATGCATGTGTTAACGAGCCATTCCCAACGCCATTTACAGATGAGGTACTAGAAAATGTGGGTGGACAGGAAGCCTACTCCTTCACCGACGATTTCTCGGGATACCACCAGATCAAGATCGTGCCGGAGGATAGGAGTAAAACAACTTTCGCCACCGAATGGGGCTGTTTTCAGTACACTGTGATGCCCTTTGGACTGAAGAACGCACCGGTGATATTCTCGCGCGTCGTGGTAGCTGCATTCAAGGAATTTATACATAAGTTTTTGGAAGTATATCTTGATGATTGGACCATATTTGGGCTAGTCAAGAAACATATCGTGAGCTTACAGTTAATGCTGGATACTTGCCGACGGCACCAGATTGTGCTAAATCTAAAGAAGTGTACTTTCCTCATCCCCTTTGGGAACTTGCTCGGCCATGTGGTCTGCAAGCAAGGCTTGATGGTGGATCCAGCGAAGATTGCTATAATACTCAATTTTCAAGCACCGTGCAATGTCAAACAATTGCGTGCCACACTGGGACACTGGTTACTATCGGAGGTTCATTGAGAGTTACGCATAGATCACAGCACCAATGGAACAGTTGTTGAAAAAGGACACTACTTACTGTTGGAATGAGGAATGTAACAAAAGTTTGGATACTCTCAAGGAGAAGATGGCATTAGCTCCCATTTTGGTCTTTCCGAAATGGGACATCGAATTTCACGTGCATGTTGAAGCGTCATGTATTGTGTTGGGTGTTGTACTCACGCAGGAAGGAGCAGAAGGAATTGATCACCCGATCACGTTCGCAAGTCGACAATTATTCAAAGCTAAGAAGAAATACTCCACTACTCAGCATGAGGGGTTGGCGATGGTATACGCGCTCCAGAAATACCACCACTATCTACTCGGAGGACACTTTAAGATGTACACTGATCACTCTGTGCTAAAATATCTAGTGAATAAGCCTGTGTTGGGGGGGCGCATTTGTAGGTGGCTGCTGTTATTTCAAGAATATGACTTCGAAGTCATCGTAAATTCGGGATGTCTAAATGCAGGCCCAGATCACCTGTCCTGAATTGAGAACGATGAAGAGCCCACAAACTTAGAGGAAGGACTACCTAATGGACAACTTTATGCAGTACGTGTCACGGATGGCCACTTTGAGGATATAATCCACTTCTTAACCACAGGAACCGTGCCGTAGGGATATTTCATTCAGCAAAATAAATAATTGGTGATACGTGCAACATAATTTACTGTTATTATAGGGCATCTCTACAAAATGGGCAACGATGAAATATTACGTAGATATGTACTTGAATTCGAGCGAGTACAGATCCTTGCCGAAGCACATGGGGGGGTTGTTGGAGGACATTATGCGGGACGCACCACAGCACAAAAGATTCTTCACGCTAGACTATGGTGGCAAACTCTACATCAAGACTCAAAAGCATACTGTCATGTCTGCGACATATGTTAATGGACTGGGAAACCATCGTGGAGGGATGAAATTCTGCTCAAGCCACGGGTGATGTTGCAACTGTTCGAAAAATGGGTGATCTACTTTATGGGGCCTATCACACCTCAAGGAAAGACAGGGGTGCGATATATCATCACTGTGACAGAATACTTGACTTGATGGGCAAAAGCACAGCGAGTTAATGACTCCACGACTGCTACAGCTGTGAAATTTTTGTTCGAGAATGTGTTAGTGCAGTTTGACTATCCAACAATTCTAATGAGAGACCGTGGAACACACTTCCTGAATGAGACTATCAGCGCTCTCACTGAGGAGTTCCAGATATATCATCAACAAAGTACATCGTACCATCCGTAAGAAAATGGGACTGTTGAAGATTTTAACAATATTTTGGAGAATGCGTTGACAAAAGTATGTAATGCATAGTGAAATGATTGGGATTTACGCATACCTGCTGTGATATGGGCATAACGAACAACATGCAAGAAGTTGACAAGCCAGACACCTTTCCAGTTAGTTTATGGCAAGGAGCTTGTCATGCCAATGGAATACAATGTACCTAGTTTGTGAATAGCAGTGATGACAGGCATGGTAGATCGCGGGCTTTGGAAGAGAGGATCGCGCAACTGGAAGAACTTGAGGAGGAACGATTTCTGGCAGGATTCCATCAGCAGGTACAAAAGCAACGGGAAAAAACTTGGCATGATCGCCATATCAAGATGTGCACGTTCAAAGAAAATGATCTAATATTACTATACGATAGCAAGTTTGAGAAATTCCCTAGAAAGCTCTGAATGCATTGGCTAGGACCCTATGTAGTCAAAGAAGTCAAAGATGGAGGCGCGATTCAGCTTGCCAAGCTGAATGGAGAGCCTTTCCTAGGAAAAGTAAATGGAAGTCACCTGAAGCTCTACATGGGTGGGCTGATCGGCTGACTAACCGCCCGAAGGATAGTCTCACCACTCTAGGCAGTTGAAAGAGAGCACGGGACGATAAAGCAGTCTATGAGGGAGCTACGCGACAACACAGGTGCGTGTAGCATTGGTATGTCACAAGGGTCGCGGTTGCGCAAAAGGGGCTATGCTGCGGCATGGAGAAACAGAGAGGTGACCATTGCTGACACTATTCATGACAAGATGTCTGAGTTATGGCAAAAGGGAGCGGGCGACGAGCAATTAAGAGACGCAGTACAAGCCAGATCCGGAACGATCTGCCGCAGGCATAACGTTACAGTGCCAAGAAAGGAGGGAACCGCTAAATTTGCATTTCAAAATGGTTATAAATCACAGGGGGGCATCCATCAAACAATTTGTAGTTTCGAGAGAAGTAAGTTATTGTGCCTTTCCATCCGTATGGAACTGTTCATTATTGACACTAAAGGAGTAAGCCCGGGGGTTGTAATATGGCCAATGGAGATGCAGGACTTTTTGGATAATGTGGTATCGATGGCTATAGGTGCCACGCAGAGGTAAGCACCAATGGTAGGGGATGTACCAGTAACTCTTAGACACGAAGCAGAACTGATCCAGATGTCACTGCCTAACCCATGGGCTGGCTGACGACCCATAAAAGATAAGGGGAAGACTGTGAATATGGATACAAATGATGGAATTGCAGTTAACAGTTCGTCTTTGATGCACCTTGAAGATTGGGATCCCGCAGATAACAACAATTTTCTTGCAAAATTGCAACACAAGCTGCAACAAACAATGTGTATAGTAGACCAAAAACTGGAAACTTGCTGCATTGGCACGAAGAGTTCCCATATGCGGCACCCCAGATTAAGCTAAAATCCTATGAGGGGGTGCTCTGTGTTAACCGAGTGGAGCAGAATGAGCATCATCGGTTGCGCGAATTAGTGGAGGCAATGGAATAGGAGCTACCTGTTGGGTAGCGGAGGCCTCGAGTAACAGTTTTGGGGCTTAAAGCCTATAAGTTAGGGTAATGATATTGCGAAAAGCTCCACGAAATGCACAGAGTGCGAAATGTATTATGTCGAGTCAAAGGGTTGTCTGCCCAAAAATAATATAAAATAATAGGAAGTGAGTTGGCCTGCCCATAGTCCGTGGACCATGAGGATGTATAAATAGAGTGAGGCTCTAAGGGTAGAAGGCAGTTTTCAGAAGATTTGATGTGTTATGGGTTTTTGGAAGTAATAGTTGCTCTGTTTCTGTAAGTCTGAGTCAATGGTGTTGGTAGATAGATAGAGGCTCTGCAGCTGAGTGCGCAGAGGCCTGGTAGAGTCTGCAGCTGTGTGCGCGGACCCCTACAGCTGAGTGCGCAGGGCGGATCTAGTTGTATTGACAGAAGATAAATAAAGATAAGAATAGCTGAACCATTGTGTGCTTTATTTCGAATCTATTTGTTACTTATGTTATGAATTTATGCACTATATTTTTTGTTAATTATGATTGCGCGCACTGGGTTTTATTGTTAAACATTTGCTTAAAGATTGTAAGAAGAAGATCAGATCTATAATAAATTCATTAATAAGAAAGTGCATTTGTGCGGACCTACGCAAAATATCGATAGCATTACAGAGTGGCGTGACGCCGCAAAATGGTTTGCGACCCCTCCAGACCACATCAAGACATCCCAAGGGTGTGGCAACCTGGTTCCAGCACCCTCCCCTACTACCTCGGGTGAGACTTCAGTTCGTGATCCACACACTGTTGCAGAAAGGGCTGGTAGTGCGGGATTTGTTTGGCTAATAACTCTTCCGAACTTGGGTCAGGCCCCAACAAACCAACACTATCCTAAGCATGGAAGTTCAAAACATCAAACATCACTATTACGCACGTAAAGGACTGAAATAAATCTGTTTTTGTCTTTTTATTCTTTTCATGAAAAATCAAGTGTGAGAGCTAATCTCTTTTTGTGATGTGATAGGTAGCTTAGGGATGCTGGTGGATGGTTGGAAGGTTTGAGAGACCCTTGGGTTACCTTGTGTGGCTTCCTAGAGGTTTTCCCTCAATTCAGCCTGAAAACAAGCCACTACATGAAAACCTACATGGTGTACTAGAAACCTACAGGATTCCTTATATTTATATAGGATACAGCCGAGAGAAAAAATATGGGTGTTGGAGGTAATGGAAGGCTTAGGGAAGGTGGTTGATGGGTGTAATGGAGTGAGAAAATGCCTAGGATCACTGAAAACTCAAAACCAAGGTTAGGAGATGGTTGGATTTTCTCAACATGCTTGGAGGAATTTCTATGTAAAATGATGAAATTGGTGAAGGTCTTGGTGAAAGAAAGGAATGATTATGGTTGGATGAAGTTAGAAGGTGGTGGATTACTATGATATCTTCCTACTTCTGAAGCACCTGCTCGGCATTAAACATGTGTAATTGCCAAAAAGTCATGTAAACGAGAAGAATTCTAATAAGCTAGAAAGTAGAATTTAATGAGCTATCTGTCTACTTCATGCATGAGGAAAATTGTTGAATAAAACAGAATCATGGATGATATCTACTGTAAGACTGAAGATGGAAGATATGTCAATTAAATCCTACACTTGAAAAACTGATCAAATGCTGATTCAAGTACAGTAAACTCTAGATCTTATGAGAAAATGGAAATCTGTCTTTTTGGGGCTGCATAAGGGTCTTTTCCTCAAATCATGATCCCTGAAGGAAGAGGTGAGGCCAAGACACCTACTGAAATCTTTTTGGTGCTCTTGTTATCCCTTCTAAGTTGCTACTGAAGTAAGGTACAATTGGAAGCAAACTAATAAACAACTAATCAAATCCACACTAGTAATGAAATACTTCTAAAGACAATTTAACCATGAATCTTTGAAACTAAGCTAAGAATACAGATACAAGAAGAGGAGCCTTTGCTACTAGGTTTGGGCCCTAACCCAAGAGCTCCAGCGCTCTGAGTTAACTCCGTGTTGGATCTGTTAGAAAATAATATATTACGGAGCAATGGAACACATAAAATATTGCAAAAATATAAACACAGAAACCACATAAAACAAGAGAGACACAGATATACATGGTTCACCCACTTTGGGCTACATCCATGGAGAAACAACCAGTCCTTCTTTTATTATATTATCCAACAAACTAAAGAGATACAACCTACAGCAGATCCACTGTAACTCCCTCTTCGCTCTCAATCTCCTCTCTCTTCCTCACTCAAAATACAGATCTACATAGACGCAATACAATTCCCTCATATATAGTGAGGGGTTTCCTTCTAGGGCGAAAAAGCCTAAATTAAACATAACTTCTACCGTCAGATCATCCACCTAATGAACAACCCAGATTGACTAGAAATTACTAGACTTTTACAAGGCAATTTTACATCTATTTTTAGCTTCGGGGGCGTTGCCCTTGAACCCTCGCTGGGGGACCACTGGCCCCCAAACCCCTACAGGGGGGACAAATCCCCCCCACACCCCCCCCTCCCGCGTTGAGGGGTGTACAGTCTTCCTGGGGTATACATCCGGCTGAAACCTTTGAATACAGAAGATAATCAGGCTCCACAACCAACAATCTCCCACTTGGAGACTGATTATAACAACTCCAACGCTGCTTCATTTGCTAGACAATGACTCCACTTTGGACTTGGTTGTTTCTCATCTTCTTCATCATACTTGAAGACCAATTGAAACTGAGTAGATTCTCATTTTATCCTTGGTTACAACTTTTGTTAACATAGCTGCAGGATTCTGGCTAGTGTGTATCTTTTCCAGCTTCAACTGTCTATCTTCCAATGCTGACCGTATGAAATGGTACTTGAGATGTATATGCTTAGCCTTGGAATGAAATGCAGAGTTCTTTGCAAGATGTATGGCACTCTGCTTGTCACTGTATAACCTTCCCAACTCCTGCTTCTTACCCAATTCATCCAGAAACCTTTGTAACCAAATTATTTCTTTACTAGCCTCTATAGTAGTAACATACTCTGCTTCTGTTGTTGAGAGTGCAACAACACTTTGTATTTTTGAAACCCAACTGACAGCTGTTCCAACTACAGTAAATACATATCCTATAGTGCTCCTCCTGTTATCTCTGTAACCTGCCATATCTACATCAACATATCCCTGTAGAGCAATGTTTGAACCACCAAAGCATAATGCTTGATTTGTGGTACCTCTCGAATACCTGAGAATCCACTTCACCACCATCCAATGTTGTTTTCCTGGATTGTTCATGTACCTGCTTACAACTCCCACTACATGTGCAATATCAGGTCCTGTGCAGACCATTTCATACATTAAGCTTCCAACTGCTAGATGCATATGGAACTTTATACATATGAGCCATTTCTTCCCGAGTCTTGGGACATGCCTCCTTACTTAATTTGAAATGGCTAGCCAAAGGTATACCAACTGGTTTTGCATTCTACATATTAAACCTTTTCAACACCTTTTCTATGTACTCACTTTGAGACAATGTTAATTTGCGATTCTTCCTATCTCTAGATATTCTCATACCAAGGATTTGTTTTGCAACACCCAAATCCTTCATTGCAAATGAGTTTTCCAATTTCATTTTGAGCACATTTATTTCCTGCATGTTAGAACCTGCAACAAGCATGCCATCTACATACAATAACAATATACTATAGCTGCCATCATTTTGCCTTTTGAGATAAACACAATGATCAGAGTGACATCTAGTATAACCTTGTTCAGACATAAACCCATCAAATTTTAGATACCACTGCCTTGAAGCCTGTTTTAAGCCATACAAGCTCTTCTTCAGCCTGCACACTAGTTTCTCCTTCCCTTTTACCTCATATCCTTGTGGCTGCTGCATATATATCTCTTCCTCCAAATCCCCATGGAGAAAGGTTGTCTTTACATCTAACTGCTCAAGATGCAAATCTTAAACTTCTACTAGACTTAAAATAGTTCTAATTGAAGTCATTTTAACAACAGGAGAAAATATTTCATCAAAATCAATACCTTTCTTCTGTACAAACCCCTTCACTACAAGTCTAGATTTTTACCTCTGTTTTCCTCCATCTTCTTCCTTTAGCCTGTAAACCCATTTATTTTGCAATGCTATTTTACATGCAGGCAACTTGACTAAGTCCCAAGTCTGGTTATGTGCTAAGGAGTCCATCTCTTCTTTCATGGCTTGCTCCCACTTCTTCCTGGTTTCTACCTGCACTACTTCTTCATAACATTCTAGTTCACCAGAATCAGTCAACAATACATAATATAATGAAGGAGAGTATCGTTTAGGGGGTCTACTTATCCTAGTAGATCTTCTAACACCACTTTTAGGTGTTTGAAGTGCTTGTTGTTGTTGTGGTTGTTTTTCTGGCTGTCGATCATTATGATTTTCAGGCACCATCACTTTTCCTGTGATATCGTCAAGCACTGTGTATTCTCTATTTTCTTTTTCCTATTTCTTTTCCTGCAGCTGATCCTTATACAAAACTTTTTCATTGAATATTACATCTCTGCTCCTAATGATTTTGTGATTTTCATAATCATATAAGTGATAACCAAAATCATTAGCACCATATCCAATAAAGGTACATTTCTTTGATTTTGCCTCAAGCTTTGTTCTATTTTCTTTGTTAATGTGGACAAAGGATTCACAACCAAAAGTCTTTAAAAAATGAATAGTTTACCTTTTTACCTGTCCATGCCTCCTCTGGAATACCACCATCCAAGGAACTTGAAGGCCCTTTGTTTATTAGATAAACAATAGTGTCTACAGCATCTGCCCAAAATTGTAAAGGCAATCCTGCATGCAATATCATGCACCTTGCACGTTCCATGATTGTCCTGTTCATCCTTTCTGACACACCATTTTCTTGTGGTGTTCCTGGAACTGTCTTCTCTCTACGAATTCCATTCTCAAAGTAGTACCTATCAAACTCTTTGCTTCAATATTCACCTCCATTGTCTGATCTAAGACACTTCAACCTTTTTCCTGTCTCATTTTCAGCCAAAGCTTTCCATTTCTTGAAAGTATCAAATACATCAAATTTATTTCGAATACAATAATCCAGGTTTTTCTGGTTGCATCATCAATAAAAGTAATATAATAACAAGAGCCACCAAGAGATTATACCTGAGCAGGTCCTCATACATCTGTATGCACAAGCTCTAATTTTTTGCTCTTCTTTTCTTTCCCAAATCTAAGGAATCTGACTCTCATCTGTTTTCCATAAACACAATTTTCATAGAATTTTAAATCAACATGCTTCAGACCTAGAAAAAAATTTCATGAGTGAAGAATCTGCATCCCCTTCTCACTCATGTGCCCGAGCCTATGATGCCACAATGCCGTATCTTCTCCTGTAGAGGTTAAAGCATTAACAAAATTAGAAATACCATTGCATAAATACAATGTACCAACCTTTTCTCCTTTTTCTATTACCAGGGATCCTTTAGTGACCTTCCAGGTTTTATCTGTGAAAGTACTTACGCAACCTTCACCTCCCAACTGCCCTTTTGAAATCAGATTTTTCTTTAGATATGGAACATGCCTTACATTCTTCAATAGCCATTGATTTCCATTTTGATGTTTTATGAAAACTGTACACATTCCAACGATTTTACAGGGTTTATCATCACCCAATCGAACTTGTCCAAAATCTCCTTGAACATAATCATGAAAATGTTTCTTATCAGGTGTGGCATGGAATGAGGCCCTTGAATCTACCACCCAGGCATCAATAATAGTTTCTAATGAAAGAATCAAAGCATCTTGCAACACATCACCTGTTACATTCGCTTCATGATTAGCTTCTTGCTGCTCGTCTCCTTCTTTTCCCTTCCGAGACTTGCAGTCTTTCTTTAGGTGTCCTTTCTTCCTGCATTTCCAGCACACTATCCCCGATCTGGACTTGGATCTGCATTTTCTTGACTTACTGTGATATCCTGGGCTCTTTCCTCTTTCCATTTTTCTTCCCCTAGTCTCTGTAGTCAAATAATTACTTGATGTCTCACTGGAGCTTTTCCGTCGCATTTCCTCGCTAAGGATTGCACCGACAACATCATCAAACTTTAAAGTACTAGATCCAGAGACAGAGTTACTAATGGCCATAACTAAGCCATTCCAACTTTTTGGTAATGACCACATAAATAACAAAGCCCTAACTTCATCATCAAAATTTACCCCTACAGAACTTAATTGACTTGTAACTGTATTAAAATCATTTAAATGGTCTGCAACAGATCCACCTTCTGACATCTTCATATTAAATAAATGCTTCATAAGAAATACCTTATTTGAGGTCGAGGGTTTTTCATATAGTTTGGCCAATGTTGACATTAAACCCTGTGTTGTCATTTCCTTTGAAATATTAAATGCTACTGATGCCGCTAGGCACAACCGTATTGTTCCAAGTGCCTTTCTGTCAAGAATATACCATTCTGTGTTTGTCATACTTGTCGACTCCTTTGTCTTTCCGCTCAATGGTAGGTACAGATCTCTCTGATATATATAATCTTCCATTTGCATCTTCCACAGCTGGTAGTTTTGGCCGTTGAATTTTTCAACCCTAAACCTACCATCTTCCGCCATTGCTCCCACTCGAACGAGGAACCTTTCTCTCTTGCGAGTTTATTAGCCAAATAGACCTTCGACTCTGATACCAATTGTTAGAAAATTATATATTACGGAGCAATGGAACAGATAAAATATTGCAGAAATATAAACACAGAAAACGCATAAAACAAGAGAGACACAGATATACATGGTTCACCCAGTTTGGGCTACATCCATGGAGAAACAGCTAGTACTTCTTTTATTATATTATCCAGCAAACTGAAGAGATACAACCTACAACAGATCCACTGTAACTCCCTCTTCACTCTCAATCTCCTCTCTCTTCCTCACTCAGAATATAAATCTACATAGACACAATACAATTCCCTCATATATAGTGAGGGGTTGCCTTCTAGGCCAAAAAAACCCTAAATTAAACATAACTTCTACCGTCAAATCATCCGCCTAATGAACGACACAGATTGACTAGAAATTACTAGACTTTTACAAGACAATTTTACATCTATTTTTAGCTTCAGGGGCGTTGCTCCCGAACCCCCGCCGGGGTACCGCTAGCCCCCGGACCCCCTAGCGGGGGGGGGGGGGGATTAGCCCCCCCGCACCCGCCCGCGTTGAGGGGTGTACAGTCTTCCTAGGGTATACATCCGGCTGAAACCCTTGAATACAGAAGATAATCAGGCTCCACACCCAATAGGATCAAGAAAAAAATCATTCTTATTATCAAAACAGAAAATTACATCAAAATCTTCCACAAGTCTGGAGCTCGAAAATAACTAGAGTTCTTACAACAAAAATTCGAATCCTAATGAGGCTCTAGGCTTCTCTACTTATACAACTGAAGTCCCCAACGAATTCCTTAAATTTAGGGAGGCTCGGCTCCCAAATTCGAGATGAACTAACTCTTTGTCTATCACTTGCTCGACTTCCTTTTCATCTTCATGATTTGGCTTCTTGCACTTCGAGCTGGTGTGATTAATGGAGGAATATTCGAATGAGGGAGGAGTAAATGAGGAGGATTTACCTCCTACAATCTCCCTTCCTTGTCCCATTCGAGTTTCAAACCTTAGTCTTGCCAAAATTCCTTGATTTCCTCTTCCAAACCTACAGTCAATGCATATTAGTCCACTAGGCATAATATCTCACTTTGACTCATCTCATTAAACAAAATATAATCAAAACATGTAATAAGTTGTGAGAAGAGTTGATTTGACTAAGCTAGGAGGTGAATTAAGGCCCATATAATTACCCAATGATTAGGATTATCAATTTGGGCTCTAGATATTGAATCAATCCCTCTCTCGAAAACTCGCTCTACAAAATACGACCTCCCTGCCGGATAATTTAGCATTCCTTCCCTAACTCTGGAAACTGGAAAACTACTCAAGAATTTCTCCATAAATTCTCCCTCCTGCAAACACTTGCTACTCTCCTTCCCTTGGCTCGAATTGTGCCCTCCTTGAAAATTGTGAACTAGGGAATTAGATATGCCTTTCTTGCTTGTTGTAAATTGTGTCTATCTCCAACCCCATCGACTTGATCTTATAATCTCTCACTAGAGCATCAACAACCAAGATCTAATCATAATCGATGGTTCAGATCGTCTTAGACTTTCAAATGATTTTTTTCGAAAGTATATATAGGTGAATCGATTTCCTTAATTAATCAATTCTCTTAAGTTAGAATTAGGAATTTTTTAATTATTAATCAATTAATTTAATTGAGGGGTTTCTAAATGTTTTCTCTATAAACATTTTCTGGGTTTTGGATATCTCATGTTCCTTAGTCTCTCTGAAACCTTAGAGACTAGAATACCTATTTGATGCTACCATATCCATAAAAAATTAACATGAAATGGGAAGGAAAAATAAGGAATATTGCAATCTAGCATTGATTGATGAAGATAAAGAAGATGAATGGCATAGAGACAATGGATGCTTGACACATATGACAGGATATCAAAACAAATTTGTCAGCCTAAATATGAAAAGTGGAAATGTTGTGTTTGGAGATAACTCCTTTGTCAAGATACTTGGAAAAGGTGTAGTAAGTCTTGGAAGAGAACATATGAAAGCAAAACATGTTACGAGTTAAAGATTTGAAGCACAATCTTATTAATATCGACGAAAGGTGTGATTATGGGTATAATCTCTTATTTGACTCTTGGAAGTGCGAAATCATAGAATAAGACTTAGGAAGTTTTGTTGCAACAACCACACGAAGACCAAACAACATATAGATTCTAGATTAAGCAAAGTGGAAGAAAATTGTATCCAAGCAAAAAAGTCATACGGAAAACAAATAAGGGGAGGATAAGAAGAAAAAAATTCATGTGAAGTGCCATATGTTTAGGGGGAGCAGCCCCAAAGAAGTAAATCACACTTTTCTATTGACGTCAATGAGGGAGAGAAAAGGAAGTGCAACATGGAGACAAAGTAAGTGAAGCATGGAGATAGGGGGAGCATGACGACAAATGGATCATGATGAAAATGGAGTATGAGTGCTAACATCAATGATAAAGGGGTATATTGTTGAAAGAAAATTGTCATTGATGTCAAAGGGCCATAAGTAGCCCCAAAAGTAAATCAACAATTTTGTGTATTGGATCAAGGAAAACACAAGAATGGATTACACCATCTTGTAGTGGTCACCTAGACCTTTCCAATGAGATTTGGCTTGTTTTCTAACTCTTCATGGTTGAGGAGAAAATAAATTTTGAAAGCAACTATATAAAATTTAGCTGACTTAAACATTGAGACATTTCCTAAGGGCATGTCAACCCTAAATTTGACCCTACTCCAATCTCCATCTATATCCACTCAAGTTGTGACATTTCATGTAAGAAATTCATACTTGAACAAGGAAAATCAGGGAGAAGTCTTAATATTGTGCTTCCTTGAAGATCTATGAAGGAGACCAAAAATCCAAGGAGTATTTCTCTGCATGACATTTTTGGACAAGACTATCTTAGAAGCTATTTTGTATTCGACTAATTCTTGGTATGATTTGACCTCCTTGAGGCAATTTTAAAGGAATTTTTAGAGGTCTACTTAGGCCCTATCTTGAGGCTTACTTTTACAAACCTAGGGTCCTCTGAGGAACCCATGTATCCCTCTGAGATAGATATATGGCCCTTTGAGGCAGAGTTGTTTCCCTCTGAGGCAGCTATTTGAGGTCGACCTATGGCCCTCTGAGGTAGCTCTCTGAGTTTGGCATATGTTCCTTTGAGGTAGCCTTTTGAGACAAATTTCGGGCCTATTTAGGCCTACTCCAAGGATCATCTTTGAAGCAAACTTAAGCCTTTGTCTAAGTCATCTCTATGGCACAAATTTAGCCTCTTATCTGAGGGATCTTGGAGGACATAAACAAGTAATATTAAGGATGATACAAATTTGTTTCTAAGGTAACATTCTATGTTATTTTAAGCTTACTTGAAGTATATTGCAATCAAAATGTTCCTTAGTGGAGAAAAGTCATTTCTACCTGGCAGAAACCTCCCAACTGTCCCTTCTAGGAAAATTTAAGATGATTAGAAAGCAAAACAAGAATAAAATCTAGTAAGATCTTCCTTGATTAGAGAATTGGTATCAAATGAAATGCAAGTTGTTGAAATTATGAAATTTGCAAGTCTCACTGGCATAATAAAACATAAATGACCTGCACAAATATTTGTTGCAGATTAAACAAGATGCATAATCTTAGAGAAAATAAATAAAATGCATGATAGGTAAAACTGACATATTGTCTCATGTTCTTATAAACACCATTGTATTGAGAACAACTCTTCAAAAAGTTGAATCAAGATTAGATCTGCTAGACTCGTTATTATAAAGAATAAATGAAGTAAAAAGGGCAGTTAGGAAACCAAAACGAAACCCTTATGCTTCTCATAACGATGTCCTTTGTGATGAAGCAAAGAGACGTAATAGAAAACACACAAAAAAATAATTCCATTGGAGTATTAGAAGTTCAAGATGAAAGGCTTGAATGGGATTTTAGGGCCACAAAAGATGTCCTAAACAAAATATCAAAAGAAATGTTTATTACGAAGAAATGGCCATACCCTCTACAACCATAGATTAAAGAAAAATGTCAGAAATAATTGACAATTGAAATTAATCTAAAGTTTGATATTTCCATGCCAATGGCATCCTCTTCCCATCCTAAGGAATTTCCATCCTTAATAATTAACAATACTAATATAATCATCTCAACTATGATCGACCATCTAGTCATTAAATTTGGATGTCATAGTACAAAATAAATAAGGTTTTCCATCCAATTGTTAACAAATTGTGTTACTACAAAAGGGTAGAAGATGCGACCCTCACCCTAAGGTATATGGCTAAATAATTGGTAAATGGTTTCACAAGATCTACAGTAGAATAAGATTCTAAGGAATACTTCTATCTAAAGTATATATTATGTTGCAGGGTTATGTTTGGAATTGGATCTGAAATTTTCATGTGCACCTTGAGTTCAACATTGGATCAGGAATCATGAGACTTGAAATGACTTATTCTTGAATGATCTGATATTGATTGAGTTGGTGAATGACACCAAAGAGGATGTAGTAATAATATAAGACTTGAGTGCACAATTTAATGGTTTTGAGACTAATATAGATCATGATTATCTTGCATCCTTGTTTATGAATCAAAGGCTTTATAATATTTCCTACCAACATCATTATTTTTTATATATGTATAAGTTGATAAAAATATGAATGGTCATGAGTATATAAAATACCATACTAGAATCTTTCAAGGGGCACTTCCCAATGTAATAGAGAAATATCTTAAATACAAAGGCATTACCTTTGATGGCATGTCCATAGTAGTGGTTGATAGACACATCAAGATAGTAATCCAAGAACATTGTTTGTCTAAAAGGGTAACAAAGATTTCAAAAGGTTTGATAATATGCTTACTTCATATCTACGTAAAAATATAGGAAACATGCCTAAGTGGGGATATGGTTCTTATAATCGCGGCCACCAAATGAGACAAAATGTGCGTTGGTGCAATAAAAAGGATAAATAATACACTTTTAGATCTAATTTTCTCCCTGATAGATATGAAAGAAGGAACAAGAAAAATAAAATGTATCCCACAAGGATTCCATAACTAAAGAAAAATAAAACTCTCAGAAGAAGTTTATATGCTATAATTGCAAAAAACTAGGCCACTGGGCTCACCAATGCCCATGAAAGAAATCTAATCCAAAATTGGTTGCACTATTTTCTAAATAGATTGATCTAGAATAGAGGATTTAAATTTTTGTTCTCCCACAGATCACCCTAATGGAAATGTAATTTTCCCATGAATCTTCTGAATTTTCAAAAGTTAACCAAACTTTTATTTCTTCTATAGATGAATTTTGTAACCCATAGTCACTAAATTGGAGGGTGATAGTGAGAAAGATTACCTCCCAAAACAAGAATTTAATTTTTTCATGTTCACTACACAACAGTAGAAAGATCCTAAATCTAGGATTAAACAAAATGTCCAAAATTTAAAATAAATACCTACATGAAAATATACAGAAAAAGAAAGTTCGTGAAAAGAAAAACATGAATTATTGAGATAGTTGACATCTCCACATCCTTCTCAACTTTCAAAAATAAGTTCCATAAATGAGCTAGAAGAAAATAGGATCCTATAGTTTTATATATGGAAAAACATGACATCAGCCATGGCGATTGAAAAATCTTTAGAAAAAATAGGGAAAGATTCCTGAAGATGCAAATTAAAGAAAAACGAAACATTTTTAAGAAAGAAACTAAAGCTATCAAAGAACTAAAAGAAGAGCTCGAAGAAATAAGAGCAGAAAGAAAAATTCACCAAGGGACAAATTATCAAGAATGTTTGAAGAGTCCCTGAACATATCATTTGGCTACAAAAAGAGACCTTTAGGGAAGAAACAGATAAAGGTATCTAAAGAATCTAAAGGACAAAATTATTTAGATTTAGACCAATCCATCAAAACAACACCAACTATATTATGCTCTGTTGACCTTTGAAGGATATAAATTCTATATCAAAGTATTGTTTTTCCTCTAGAGGTAAAATTTAATGAAGTTGATAACTTCGTCGACTCTCGATGTTAGTTAAATCTGATAAGCAAAAAAAGTAATTCCATATTTTTATTGGGAACATCCTATTATCATAACAAGAGCATTATATGGAGCAAGCATAGATATCCAATTACAAACAAAAGACTTCCCATTAAAGGTAAACAATCATCACTTTAATATTTCCTTCCTTTGTGTAAAATCGATGGCAGAGGATTGTATTCTAGGATCAAAATTTCTTAAATTAGTTGATAATGTTACTATAAACAAAACAAAAAAGAATGTTTTAATTCCACATTGATGGGATAAAATTAAAATCTCATATACACTTATAAGGGAGAAGTCATGGAAAAGAAAAATAGCATTCAATAAAGGTCAAATGTTAGATTACTTCAAGCAATATAAACAAGATGGAGAGATGAATATTATATTCCCAAACTCATGTAGAATATTTAAACCTTATTAGTGAAAAAATCATGGGAGATTTCACCTCAAAAACCCTTAATGCATTCCGGCATAGGGAAAAATACATTATTTCTCTCCCCTACAATCCCCTAGTAAAAGTTTACCCTCAGAAGGCCTCAACAACATTAATGAGTCCATATGAAATTAGGAACTTCCAAGATGGAATAAATGACCTATTAAATAAAGGTCTCATAGAGCCTTCTAAGAGTTCTTGGGCATGCAAAGGATTTTATGTCAACAAGTAGTCTGAGAAAAAAAGAGGAAATTTGAGGCTAGTAGTAATCTACAAACCTTTAAACAAAGATCTGAAAGATACCATGTATCATATCCATAATAAAAAAAAGTTGTTGCAGAAAATAAAAGGAAATAAAATCTTTACTAGATTTTATTTAATGTCTTGTTTCTACTGAATTAGCATAGTTCCATAAGACAGGCACAAGACTATATTTGTAGTTCCTCACGAACACTACCAATGGAAAGTTATTGCATTTGGACTGAAGAATGATCCTAGAGAATTCCAAAAGAGAATGGAATATATCTCTAGGGAATGTTCTTGGATCATAGTCTATATTGATGATTTGTTAATTTGTTCCAAGAATTTGCAGGAACATCTAAAACACTTGCAGATGCTTTATGATACAATATTTAGGCATGGACTAGTTCTGTTTAATTAAAAATGGAGATAGGTAAAAACGAGATCTAATTCCTAGGTCTCAAAATTTCTAAATGCTATATCCTTCTATAACATCACATCTTGAAGATTTTTTTATTGCTTCTAGGCACCCTAATGGAGAAAACCCAAATTCAAATAATTTTAGGAAGTTTGAAGCTATTTTATAAAGGAAAAGTAGAAGACATATCGGTACTTCAACAAAGACTAAAAATGAATCCCCCTTCCTAGTCTCCATCTATGATTAATGCAGTCAAAAGGATAAGAGAAAGGGTCAAAGACTTGTCACCATTATCCCTGCCCATAGAAGAAGGAAGGTATATCATCGAGACAGATGCTTCTAATAACACTTGGACAAGAGTATTGCTTGAAGAAATTGATGGGAAGGAATTAGTATCTTACCCACTTTCTTGTAAGATAAGATTTAAAGATCTTACCAGGAATTCTAAAATCTAATAAGATGATTACAGAGATCCATTCAAGGATACACAATTTGGTCCTTTGGTTAGATACTTTTGATTTTAGAATAGATCATAAACCTAGAAAGTTAAACTACTTGTTGGATATACGAACAAGAGGTAAATTGTGAATATTTGGCTATGATTTCAAAAGACTAAATGTATAAAGGTAAAAGACTAATGGAATTGACCAAGGGAACATCAGAAGATGAAAATTTCACTAGGTACAATACCAAAGAAGAAAAATTGAAGTGAGTCCAGTTAATTTGCATTCTAGAACTTCAAAGGGAAGTACTTGGGATATTTAAAAAGGAAAGGGTAGAAAATCAATTTTCCATAAGCCTAATCAAATAAATTAAAGCATCACCCCTCTAGATTCAAATATTAGAAAAGTTGGAACAAAAGGTAGAAGACGAGCATAATTTAGCAAGGGTCGAAGGATATATTCACTGTAATGTCAGATATATGCAAATCAACTATGGTAATTCTAGATTGTGTTACTATGACATTGATTCAAGGGAAATATCATGAGAATTTTTTTCTCTTCTACTAATATTATTAAGGAAAAAGATGGAATTAATTTTTTGTGTAGATATTAAAACTTGGTTAGGAAACCATGGTCAGGATGGGAAAAGATCCTAATTGAAAAAAATGTGCCAAGGGAAAACTGGAATTGTAAAGGAGTGTAGTTCATCTTAAACATTCAAGATGAACTAATAAGAGTTACACAATTTGAATTATGGCTCAAATTTAAATTAAGTTGTGGATTGTCTTTTCTAAACCCTCTAGAAATGATAGTGATTGATAAAGAATTAAAAATTTAGCAGAATGAAACAATTGGCATCGCGTGTGAAGAATTGTCCTACAAATTCAAAGCCAAACATCATACCAAGATGAGTACCTTCTGACAAAATATTATCCACTCATGACAAGAAAAATCATAAGAAGATTACTTGATGGATATATTTTTCCTATTACCAATTATATGGATATTTAAGGTCCATACATGTCAAATGATAGTATGACATGAGGAGAGATCCACAATCTAGAAAACATAATGAAGTCGTAGAACTAGCCAGTACAAAACAAGGTGGACCCTTATTCAACAATATTTCAACTTTACTTTAGTCACTTTGTGGGTGGAGAATCACTCCATTGTGTAAGTATTGTGGCTTATCGACCATGAGAATATTTCATATTTACTTTAGTTGCTTCATGGGTGGCGTATCACTCCACTATGTAAGTACTGTGGCCTGTCATCCATGAGAATATTCCATATTTACTTTATTTTCTTCATCTTTGGCATATCACTGTACTATGTAAGTATTGTGGTTTGTCAGCCATGAGAATATTTCATATTTACTTTAATTTCTTCATGGGTGATTATCACTCCATTTTGTAAGTACTCTAGCCTATCGAACATGAGAATATTTAGGCTTTAGTAACTTAGTGGATGGCGTAAGTACTCTTAGCTAACTTTCCAGAAGAATATTAGAAACTCAAAACACTTCTTTGACTTCTGGTGCAGTTTAACCCACATTTCAGAGAATCTACGGAAAAGCTTAGATATGAGCTCTATAATGAGGATGATTCTTGTGTTTTTTTCAATCATGTCATGCTGAGGAAATGCTCTTTTCTCCCGCAAAACTCTATAAATAAAGAGGAGCTTATTTTTTCTCCTCATTCAAGTAGAGTAAATCTTCTAAACTCTTTCCTCTTTGAGCTTTGAGTCATTATGTGTCTAGGAAGAGTTTGACAAGCTTGTGCAGGTACATGAGTGTGTTAGCACTCCGTAATTTCCTTTGGTTGTAGGAAGGAAACCCAGAGGTAACCACAAACCACTTGCAGAATTGGAAACTAGCCCTTCCAACCCCAAAGAGGGCTCTCTCTTTCAACTCAGTCACTAAAGATTGGTTTCAATGAAGAACAATGGCTAGATCTTTGGAAAATAATAGAGTTTATAGGTTTGGTGGCAAGGTAGAGAGAAATCCATTAGGCATGGAGTTAGTAAAAAATTGAGATCAATGACATGGTGGATGCTCGACGAATTAGGAAAATTTGTTCAAATGCAAGATAGAAACACTTCCTTATGCCAATTAATAGTTGCATATGTGAGCATAATAAAGAAAGCATTTAACCTTCTCAAGGCATCAAAAAATGGATGAATATTAAAATGATTATGGCAGAAAAGACATATAGAATGTTTAAATGACTACAATAGAGCACCATTAAATAAATGAATTATGAAACACGATTTTCATTTAAACATCATAGGAAGAAATATGACACTCACAAAATAGGAAACACTCACATAAGGGAGTTGAATCACATGAATCTTTGAAGATATTTAACCATGTACTTATGATCCACCAATTTCATTAAAACTCAGAAAAAATTACAATATGCACTGTGTTCTTTCCTCTCCAATTTGACCAACCCACCTTTTTTCATGTCTTTACATCATTAAATACAAATAGGAATTCAAATTACCACTATAGGTGGTCAAATTCACTTCATAAAATTTGAATAGTCTAGATGCAATGCATCTTCACTTGCTATGTAGGAAAAAACAAGGAACTATTATATCATGACAAATGAAATTTACAAACATCAACTCAAACTACATGATTTTAAATTATAATCACTTATCCAAAAACTAAAATGACTTCTAGAAGCTCCAAATTTCTATTTTTTCTAAAACAAAGTTGATTGATATGTTTGTGTAGTAGAGGGCACCGAATTTATGGAAAAATAGGGTTAAAATATGAGCTCATATATCCTAAATCTAGACATCTATTGAAAAAAACAGAGGTTTTTATATATGAATGTGTCCTTGAGAGAAACCTCTCTCAATGACCAAATATTCTTCTCCAATTACTCACAATATGCATCCAAATATCATAACTAAAACCGGAAATGCCAAAACCTGAAAATAGGTTGTAAAAATGAATTCAAATATTCCAATATATGACCCTTGTGATGAAACTGAAGGATGGTTTTGTTCTTTTTCCCGTTCTTGGAAAAAACCTCTTTCATTTTTCCAAAATTTATATCCATTTGGTCAGAAACAACTTTTTAAAATGATGACAAAAACAATCAATTTCGCAACAAATTCATAGCAGAGTGTGGAAAACCTCCTGGATGAATAGTAAGAGGAAAAAACACTTTGATTCCTATATTATAGGACCCTAACATTGGCTCCAATGGGGATGGAATCCTCCCTATGAGGTGCCAACAACACCGTAGACTAGTAGCTTGACCATTGGGAAATGGAGTCAAATTGCAATATGCTCTGACCATGCAACCTTCTCTCACTAAAGACAAATTGTTGCAATGTAACCAATATATAGACTGAAAATAAAATCCATATTAGAAATACACCACTGCAATTGAAAATTGAAGCATGTTCATTCCTATGAGCTTATTTATATACAGAGAAACATACTCTAAGTTGATCTCTGAAAAACTGAATTTGGTGATACTAAAATGTCAATGTAACCATTCTAGTAGTTGCTCAACTGTGGCTTCTTGACTATGCTTTAGAAGAATCAAAATTGGAACATGTAAGGGCAATGGAAATTGATTGTAGGCTTGATCTTCACAGCTGAAACATGATATGAACTTTGTAGTGAACAATTCATCCATATAGATCATGAAATACATGACTTATTGGTATCTTCAAAGTATTCTACAAATTGATCATCATGATTGGAGAGTTCATAAATGCTTTTGTTTCCATCATACAATTTCATTTGTGAGTAATCAAACCCATTCTGAAGATAGTCCTCAATCTCAATATTGAAAGGCAACACTACCACTTCTTGTTTCAGCTGACAAAGGTTCTCAAAGGACTGATTTTGTCATTGGAAATTGTGGGACTAAATTTGAACTTCTAAGGCTTGAAGACATTTCTCAATTTTTTTAGAAAACTCTTCTAGAAAGTTGGTCTTGGCTTTAGAGCTACATTTGTATGATTTTAAATAAATAGATAAAATTTTTGAGAAAACATCATCAAAATTATCTCAGTATTCTTTGAAACCTTCAATAGAAATAAGGGTCTGCCACATACCATGTCATCTTGTTAGATAAGCAGTTGAATCAACAGTTTAAGCTCGGAATGCTTCGGATAGTGGAGTTGCCATGAGTGTTCTGCAATCTAGATTCTCTAACAATGGAGTCACCCATGAAAAAATATACAACCTTTTGATGTCCAACTATTGCTCACCATCAATAATCAGATCTAGATCATTGTCCTTCTTTCCCGGGGAAGATAGAGTTTTCGATCCCCGACAATGGCCCCACTTTGTTAGCACTCCGTAATTTTTTTTGGTTGTAGGAAGGAAACCTAGAGGTAACGACAAACCACTCGCAGAATTGGAAACTAGCCCTTCCAACCCCAGAGAGGGATCTCTCTTTCAACTTAGACACTAAAGATAGGTTTCAATGAAGAACAATGGAGAGATCTTTGGCAAACAACAATGTTTATAGGTGTGGTGGCAAGGCAGAGAGAAATCCATTGGGCATGGAGTTAGTAAAAAATTGAGATCAATGACGTGGTGGATGCTCGGTGAATGGGAAAAATATGTTTAAAAGCAAGATATAAACACTTCCTTATGTCAATTAATAGTTGCATATGTGAGAATAATAAAGAAAGTATACAGTCATCTCAAGGCATCAAACAAAGGATGAATCTTAAAATGATTATGGCAGAAAAGACATATAGAATGTCTAAATGAATGAAACAGAGCACCATTAAATAGATGAATTCTGAAACAAGTTTTTCATTTAAACATCATAGGAATAAATATGATACACACAAAATAGGAAACAATCACATAAGAGAGATGAATCACATGAATCTCTGAATAGATTTAACCATGTACTTCTAATCCACCAATTTCATTAAAACTTAGAAAAAATTACAATAAGCACAATGTTCTTTCCTCTCCAATCAAAACAACCCACATTTTTTCATGTCTTTACATCATTAAATACAAATAGGAATTCGAATTACCACTCTAGGTGGTCAAATTCACTTCATAAAAGTTGAATGGTCCAGATGCAATGCATCTTCACTTGCTATGTAGGAAAAATACGGAACTACCATATCATGACTAATGCAATTTAGAAACATCAACTCAAACAATGCATCTTTGTTTAACAACTCAAACTACATGATTTTAACTTATCAACACTTTTCCAGCAACTAAAATGACTTCTAGAAGCTCTAAATTTCAAAATTTTCCAAAATAGAGTTGATTGATATGTTTCTGCAGCAGAGGGCACCGAATTTCTGGAAACATACGGATGAAAGATGAGCTCATATATCCTGAATTCGGAAAGATATTGCAAAACAGAGAGAGTTTTTGTAGATGCGAGTGTCCTTAAGAGAAACCTCTCTCAGTTTCCAAAACTTATTTTCCAATTGCTCACAATATGCATCCAAACATCATAGCTAAAATTGGAAATGCCAAAACCTACAAAATAGGTTGTAAATATGCATTCGACGCGTCCAATATATGACACCTGTGAAGAAACTGAAGGTGGTTTTTGTTCTTTGGCCTGTGCTTCGAAACAACCTCTTTCATTTTTCCAAACTTTAGATCCGTTTGGCCAGAAACATATTTTTAAAATGATGACAAAAACAGTCAATTTCACAACAAATTCATACCAGAGTGTGGAAAGCCTCCTGGATAAATAGTAAGAGGAAAACGCACTTTGATTCCTACGTTATAGAACCCTAACAGAGTGTATGTCTAAAAACCTAAAGTGGTGGGACTCTTTTATCAAGTATGTAATTCTAAGACTACATATGTCTAACTGATTTACTTGTCTAAGACATATAAATATGTAATATTATTGTGGTGTGACATTTGTTTGCAAATTAAATATCTGCTAGAGTTCTATTCTTGGGAGTCAAGTTGGTATCACAACCATACTTTATTAGGATCTCTAGACTTTTGTAATTAAGTAAGCACATTATTGTTCCATTAATGAAATGGTCATCGGTATTAGTTTCTTGTTGCTCATATGATTTAAAAATAATTTCTTGATGATTTAGTAACTGGTATAGTAGCAGAGTTTATTTTGGGATGTGAGGTAAAAATTGTTTTGGTCTTTTTATGCCAAAGTTAGGCATTGTTAAACAACTTCAAGCCATTCCTTGTTTAGTATTTTGACTCCATTAAACCTCTGCTAACATTTATTTCTACTAGTATCGATTTGTCTTTGGACCAAGTGAATTACCTAGAAGTTACCTCATATGGTTCTATGATGGCTTCAAGGAAACGGGATTCTAGTCTCTATATAATATCTTCACACAAAAGTCTAATATACATAGATGAAAAAAACTCCATAGAACACTGGGAATTACCACCCATTAATCCAACCAAAATTTACAAACTAAAATTGTGGAATTATATTTCTCATTCCTTCATTAAAACACTCTCAATAGATGTTCCTTCCCCCCCTCATACAATCTAGTTAATATAAATCTCCTTGATCACAATATATTTTTTTTTTCCCTTGGAAAAATCTGGGCATATCAACCCCAAAGGGAATCTTTTAAAGCCTGTCGGTCATACTAGTAGCGCCTAACCCAAAGGGAGTCGAGGATAATTGACCTTGTCACCTCCCAATCAGCAAGGTACTTAACAACGGGGACTCGACTAGTTGAGCTAACCCTTTGGGCTATCACAATATTATATATTAGGCCAAGAAACAAGGCTTCATGTATGCTCATATTTGTATAATAAAATTTGGTTTATGTCCTCTAGTCCAACCTTACTTGATAGTTTCTTCCTTATGTTATGTAATTAACACCCGACAATAACTTTTCATATACATTAATAGGAGGATTCTTTGCACCTCTCAAGGATGGACCTACCTTTTCTACTTTCTTTCCTAAGTTCTTAGTAGCTTAAATGACCCATATGCCTATGATATGCTAAAAGCTTATATTCTACTTGTTGGATCTGACATTTTTGTAAATTCTTGCATCATCCAGTTAAAATCAATGGTTATTGTATGATTTGACATTAATACTTTCCCCTTGTGTGAAAAATAGTCCAAACCACCTTGTGCCTGCATGGAGTGGTAGAAAAATATAAATCCAAAAATTCCAACTCTTGACCTTTGAGTGCACTGGCATTCTATACCCAATTAAATGGGAAGTTAAGTATTCAAACCTAAAAACTGAAATTATTATCCACATCAACAAGCCCTATAAGTCGATACCTTTGTCTGCAATGACCAGGGTCCAATCTCTAAATATGCCAAAGTTGTGCCCTCTAGCAGATCAGATGATTCATTCTTGTGCACATCCTTCTAGTTCCAATACTACTGAAGAACCTCATAAAGGGACTCATAACAATTATTCTTCTTGTCAAGGAAAGCTAAACAGTCTTTAAGGAAGAGGAACCATAGCAACATCCTCCCCTCCTTCATTTCAGTTGGCCATGCTTTCTTTACCAAGAGAGGAATTAGGACAAATCAAAAGGTTCCCCTTTGGGGAAGAGTCATTTGTATATGTTAGAAACCTTCCAACTGTCCCTTTTAGACAATTTTCTAATGATCTAAAATAAAAAAGAGAATACCTTCCATTAAGATCTTCCTTGATTGGAGAATAACTATCATATGAATGCAAGCTATTAAATTTATCAAATTTGCAAGCCTCACCAACAAGACAAAACAAAGATGATTTGCACAAAGATTCGTTGCATATCAAACAAGATCCAGAATCTCAGAGAAAAGAAATAAAATTCATGATAGATAAAATTGGCATATTGTCCCATGTTCTTATAGACACCACAACCTTAAGAACATCTCTTCAAAAAGTTGAAGCAATATTATATTTTCTAGACTCTTTGTTAGGAAGAATAAATGGAGTAAAAAGGGCAGTTAGAAAACCAGAAAAAAGCCCCTATGTTTCTCATAATGATGTCCTTCAAGATCAAACAAAGAGAAATCATATAAAACATAGAAAAAAATTTCCATAAGAGTATTCCAAGTTCAGGATGAAAGGTCTAAATGGATTTTTGGTAGCACAAAAGATGTCCTAAACAAAATAACAAAGAAATGTCTATTATGAAGAAATGACCACACCCTTTGTAATCACAGACTAAAGAAAAATGTTTGGAATCTTTGACCATAAAAAGTGAGCTAGAGTTTTATATTATGATGCCAATGGTATCCTCTTCCCATCCTAAGGAATTCCCATTCTTAGGAATTAAAGGGACTAATAAAATCATCTCAAGTATGCCTGACCATCCAATGATTAACTTTGGATGTCAATCTACAAAAGAAATAAGGTTTCCATCCAACTGTTAGCAAATGAGGTTACTGGAAAAAAGGTATAATATGTGACCCTCGCACCAACGTATATGGATACACAGTTGATAAATGGTTTCACGGGACTTGCAACAAATTAGCAGTGTTGGTTGCCACAAAAGAAAAAAGATGAGTCGATGAATGACCTCAAAGTAGATGGAGTAATAATGCAAGCCTTGAGTGCACAGTTTCATGGTCTTGAGACTAATATAGATCATGACCATATTGCATCCTTGTTTATGACTCAAAGGCTTTGTTATCTTGCCTAACATGATCAATATTTTTATTACATGCAAAAGTTGATAATAGAATTAGGAAAAATGAATGATCCTACATATATAAATTACTATATCAAAAGCTTTCCAAGGGAACTTCCAGATGTAGTCGAGAAATATTTTAAAGATGAAGGCATCACCCTAGAAGTCATGTCTATAGCAATGGTTGATAGGCACACCAGGATAGTAATCCAAGATAATTTCTTGGCTAAAAGGGTAAACAAAGATTTTAAAAGGTTTGATAATATGTCTACTTCATATATGTGCAAAGATATAGGAAACATGCCTAAGTGGGGATGTGGTTTTTATAATCATGGTAACCAAACTATAAAAAATGTCTATCAGTGCAACAAAAGGGATAAATACTACACTTTTAGATCTAGGTTTCTCCGTGATAAATCTAAAAGAAGGTATAAGAAAAATAAAAGTTATCACAACAAGATTCCATATCTGAAGAAAAGGAAAAATCCCTAGAAGAAGTATGTATGTTATAACTACAACAAACCAAGCCCCTGGACTCACCAATGCCCATAAAGGAAATCTAAGCCAAAATTTGCTGCATTAAAATATTCTTTACTAAAATTTAGTAGCTTCTCTCATCGAAATGTTAATGAGATGCCACACAAACCAAACAACCAAAAACATCATTTACATAAATATTTATAAAACAAATGTATGCATTGGCAAAGCAAACCATATATATTTTTAAGTAAAAATAAATAAAAAATCCACACTTAAAAACCCTAGAACATTTCCTTGCATTTTTAACACCACTCATTAAACCTAAACTTAAATTAGGCAACTTAGGCTATTAACACAGACACTTTCTTATAACCAAAACTTTAAAGAAATTTAAGTAATAGAGATGCTTGAATGACTAACGCAGTGTTGCCATTGGTTCTATAATATTGAAGGTAGGTTTATGAATTCCATTCTTACATCAAAATTTTAAACCAAATTAGACACATGATAATATAATACAAATATATTTTCTTGACTCAAAATCAAATGCATATATTCCAACCCAACCTACAAAAGCAAAAAGCTTCTGTAGGAAGTAATGCATCGAAATTGCAAGAATTTAAAATCACATCAACATTCACAACATATATAGAGAATACTTACTCCAATGTATTACAACATACATCACGAGAATCATATAAATCTATTTCTTTATCTATCCATAATATTTAAAGTAAAAATATACGGATATTACTTGATTGGGGTCTTTGGGCTAATACATCAGGAGAATCATATAAATCTATTTCTTTATCTATCCATAATATTTAAAGTAAAAATATACGGATATTACTTGATTGGGTCTTTGGGCTATCTTGAGTTTAAATTGAGTAAGATGTTTATTTGTTAATTAATTATTGATTTTCTAATTATTTAGTTTTAGTTAAAGGAACCATATTCTCTACTTTAATGTTAAATAGAAAAATAATTTACTCAACAATATCTTAATATTTAATAGAAAAACCATTTATTTAACAATAAAATTTTATTAAAATTGTATTAACTTCAATTAAACTTAAACTTCTTTTCTTTTCTTCTTTTTTTTTTTTTTTTTCCTCACATTATTATGTCAAGAGGCGCATTCTACAGCCTAATCCTCAAAAAATAATATTCTTTTTTGTTAATATTTGCTAAAACATTAATCTTAGTCTGCCCAACAACACCTTAATGTTAAATAGAAAAACAATCTACCCAACAATAAAATTTTATCAAAATTGTATTAACCTCAATTAAAGGTAAACACCCTCTTTTGAAATAGTTTATTTTTTTTTCATAAGCATTCTACATCCCAGTATGACCCCGATGTCTAAGTATGTCATGTCCTCAAAAAACAATAAAAATAATTTGTCGTTAATGTTTACTAAAACATTCACTTGAATCTTAAATTGCTAATGTGTTTAATAACTATTTTAATGTGTTTAATAGCTCTTTTATCATATACGTGAATTTGAATGGGTCATAATTTACCTTTAACAAAAAAATTACCACATTAAAGTTCTAAATTAGGTAAAATTTTAAACATCTTTACTCTTTACTCAAGCTAATACCATTTCTTAAATCAAAAGAAAAAAGGTTAATTCAACACAAAATCGAAAATCTTGCTCCAAAATCTTTTAATACTTCTTTTAATTAAATAATTGTAAAATTAATTTTTAAAAGAAAAACCATATATTAATTTGATGTAATTTTATTATCATGCTATGTAAAAAACATCATTAAATCTAATATTGATATTAAAATATTAGTATTAATATTAATATATTATAATATGAATATTATTAAATTTAATAATGTTGGATTAATACAATATTAAACTTAATATAATATTCATTTTGTTATATTATAATATATCATGATGTATAATTAACTTTGTATATATATGGAAGGAAGAACAAAGAGATAGAGTGATAGAGATGGAGAGATAGAGGGAGTGACAAGGGAGAGATGAAGATAGAATGAAAGAGAGGGGAGAGGAGTAATGAAGAGAGAGAGAAAGAGAGGAGTGAGAGAGGGAGAGAAGGGTAAGAGAGAGATGGAGACACAAAGAGGGAGGGGAGAGAGGAGGAGAGAGGGAGGGAGATAGTGACAAGGTTGGAGGGAAGAGGGAGAGAGAGATGGGGGGAGAGAGGGGAAGGACTAGAGAGATGAATTGAGAGGGAGGGACATAGAGATGGTGCTGGAAGGGGAGAGAGGGAGTCAAGAAGAAATACATAGAGAGAGAGAGAGAGAGAGAGAGAGAGAGAGAGAGAGTATGTATGTTTTGGGGTGAGATAGAAAGACAAAGAAGGAGAGATGGAAGGAAGGGGGGAGAGAAGGAGAGAGGTAGGGAGATATTGATTGAGTAGGGGGGCGAAGAGAGAGAGAGAGAGAGAGAGTAGGGGGGGACATAGTGAGGTGGGAGAGAAAGGGAGAGAGAGTATGTGAGAGAGAGAAGGAGAGAGGAGGGAGGGAGGTAAGAAGAAAAGACATAAAGATATAAATGGGAGACAAAGAGAGAGAGAGAGTGATAAGGGAGATATTGAGAGGGAGAGAGGAGAGCATGAGGGAAGAGAGATAGAAGGGGGAGAGAGGGAGAGAAGGGGAAGAGAGAGGGAAAGGGAGATTAAGAGGGAGGGAGAGACAGATAGATATGGAGAAAGAGTGTGTATTTATTGGTGGTTAATATAGAGAGACAAAGGGGAGGAAGAGGGAGATGAAGATATAGATTGGAGGTGAAGGTAGGGAAGAAAAGAGAGGGAGGGAGGGAGAGATAGATAGATATGGAGAGAGAGTGCATGTGTGTTTGGGGGGGTGAGATATATAAACAAATAAGGAGAGATGGAGGGATATATAGATATATGTGGAGGGGGGAGAGAGGGAAGAATATTTTTTGCGCTAAATACACTGATTTTAGTATAGACGATGATTACTAATCCTATTTGATTTCTTGAACTAGATGTATTGATTTCAATGTAGATTATTTCTAATCCTATTTGATTGTTTGCACTAGATGCATTGACCTTTAGTGTAGATGTTGATTTATAATCATATTTCAATGGTTGATTTAGATGCATTTATTTCAGCGTAGATGGTGTTTTCTAATCCTATTTGATTGCTTGCACTGGATGCATTGATTTCAACATAGATGTGATTTCCAATATATTTGATTGCTTGCACTAGATGCATTAATTTCAACATAGTTGTTGATTTCTAGGCGTATTTGACTGCTTACATTAGATGCACTGATTTCAGTGTAGATGTTGTTTTCTAATCCTATTTGATTGCTTGCATTAGATGGATTAGATGTTTTTGTCAGAATATTCCGACCCATAGGAAATAGTTAAGTATAACTTAATCTAGTGTATAGTTATGTAAAGTGTGTTTCTTTACTATGTACTTTTTGTAACTTACAATTCGACGGTCACGATATGTTCTAGAGATGAAGTGATTCGGTGGCTCATTCTCTCCTCGGTATTACCGACACTTGATCTGTGACTTAACACCCGATTGATCCATGATATTTGTTAAAAGTTCATGGAGAGTCATTTGTAAGGTGATGGTTCAAGAGAGAATATTATGTAAATTTTCTTTCTTTTACATTAATAAATTGTCTAAAGTGGCCATGTTGGCTCAAGCTATGGACTGGTTCCCTCTTTAAGGGTTTTAACCATATCAAGAATACTGGTGTATTGATCTGCGATCTGTTTGTGAGCAGTGTCTTTTGGTGTTCTATCTGAGGAACTTACCCTTTAAATTCCTATATGTTATCGGAGCTATTCGATGGCCGCATCGTTGGTGATCCAAATCCGAAGCTAGTACAACTGCATCCTACTGCCGTTTCCTAGATCTATTATTTCTAACTGTTTCTAACTGCTTTCAAGCTGAGAGAACTGCCATATTGTGTTAGAAGCATCTGTTCTAGTGAGAAGTCCCTTTCGTTTCATGTGAAAAGGTTTCCAGTAGCCCTATCTACGCCATTTTTAAGATCTGGAGGTATAGAGTCTTTATTTGCAGTTAAAGTTATTTATCTCTATTCTTATTTCGATTTATAGTCCTCTTTAATTTTTTCATTACCAGATCTACACCTTTCATTTCTGTGTATGCCCTTTTCCCCGCAACTCTGTGTGATCTAGGCAAACCAGAAATAGAAAGAAAGGATTTTTCTCATGCATATGATTTTTTCCATTGTGCCTTAGTGTGATTTCGGAAAATCAGAAACATTGAGGAAAATATTTAGTTTCCGGCCAAATCTAACTTTAAGCCGTAAGGATTGTATTTCTTTTGCATGTTCGTTTTGGGTTGTGTGATTTTTTTGTGCTGTAGGGAAAAAGAGGTTTTTCAACTAAGCATGCACTCCAAATATTCAATGAGAAAAGAAAAGTCCTTCCTCCTTTCAAAAAATTACTAACCTTATAAACTATCTCACTTGGTCCAAAGTTACTTTATGAGAATAGAGGTATTGGGTTCAAGTCTTTCTTTTTTTTGAGTTACTTTTTCAAAAAGCACATGTATCTTATGTTTTAAAGTTACTTTATGTAAAAGTGTTATAACTCATTATAAAAAGTGAGTCACTTATAATTTCGAAGTTACTTTATCTTTTATTTAAGTTACAATTTAGTGGGTAGTTCATAAAGTACCATTGTAAAAGTGATTTTCACTTATTTATAAAAATGGGTCACATAAAGTAATTTTTTTTTAAAAGTGAGCTAATTAGATTAAGTTTGCAGGGGGGGCAGGGTTGAATTTCTTTTTTAAATATAACATTATCATTCACTTCCCAACATTCCAGTAGTTTGGCGGCATCTTCAACGACTTTTCTTCAAAAATCCATAACTTCTTCATCCGGAAGCCATTTTCAAAGCCTTTTTTTTAATCGGCCCAATTTTCAAGATATTTCCATTGGAATGCTTAATTTCAGTATCTTTAGCTTCAATTTCTTTTAAAATGGAAATTTTGTGCCTAGTTATTCTTGACAACACCAACTACTTCCAATGGTTATCCTACATTGTTGATTTACTTGGAAGTAAAGGTCTTTATAGAATAGCCTCAAGCCAAGAATCTAAATCTAAAGATGAAGATAAGCTAGCCAAATGGGAAAATAAGAAAGATCAAGCACGTGGGTTGATAGGGATGTCTATTTCTCCAGACCTTATATTCCATATCGCAGAATTTGATACCCATGGTAAAGCAATGAAAAAACTCAATAAAATTTTTGGAATTAAAAATGAAATTAGAGCCCATCAACTTGAAAACGAATTTCTTACATTGGACCCCAATAATTTTTCTTCCAATGAATATTTTTTTTCCAAGTTCAAGACCCTTAGACTTCTCTCGGAAGGTGTTAAGGTTAAGAAATAAGATGATAGCCTTATCTATTCCATTCTTACTAAGTTAAGACCAACCTACTCGGTGTTTATTTCCACCTTCCCTTCTACTAGAGAAGCCTTTATTTTTAAAGGACAAGCCTACAAGTCCCCCCCTTTTGATGCCTTTTGTGATTCTTTAATAAGAAAACAAGAAAAAATCTTACATCTTGGTATTCTTAATACTGAAAACTCTTGTAAGAAAGCCTTAGTAGCCCAACAACAACCAAATTCAAAGAATCCTAAGAAGAAACATCCTAAAAAGAATCGTCCAAAACCAAACAAGGGTCCTAAGAAATTTCAGTCTCAAAATGAAAAATCAATTCAACAAAACAATAACAGAAATTAAAAAAAGGGAAGAAGACTGATAAACATTGCAACTTTTGTAATCATGATGGCCACTTAGAATCCAAATGCTTTAAGAAAATGGAAGTCTTGGAAGCAGCAATTAAGAAGCATAACATCCATTTGGAGCACCCTTCAACCTCAACTTCATCTTCAGGAATAACACTTTTTGCATGTTATTGTCAAGCATCTCAGTCCAGTTATGCACTAAATTTATCTTCTTCTTCTCATTCTCATGAGTGGCTCATTTATTCTAGAGCTTCTTATCACATGGCCAAAAACAAAGCCATGTTTTCTTCTTTAAATGATTGTAACACCAAACATATGTATGTTGGTGATGATAGATATCTTAGTGATGTAGGGACTGGAACTATTCATCTAGACAATGGTAAATTTAATGATGTATTATGTGTTCCTACCTTATCATGCAACCTTCTATATGTATATCAGATAACTCATTCAGGTGAAGGTAAAATCATTGAATTTTCACCTCACGATGTTATAATTAAGGACCTAAGAGATCCTAGATAGAACTTAGCTACTGGCATTGCTGATGATTCTACAAGGTTGTATAAGTTTAACAACTTTGGTTCATCAACTCTTCCATCGGTATTTGTTGCTCATAATGATGAAGTGATCAAACTTTGGCATGAGCGATTTGGTCACTTAAACTATCGCTCCCTTCAAAATCTATGTAAAGAAAATACGATGACAGGTCTTCCTATGGTATCTTGCCGAGATGGTGTTTTTTTTCGGATGTGTACTTGGAAAAAATCATCAGGATAGTTTTGAAAAACGTGCCTCGTGGCACGCCTAAACCCCTTTATAGGTTATGCATTGTGATTTATGTGGTCCAGTTCCAGTTGTTTCATTCTCTGGCTACAAGTATTTCTTAACTTTCATTGATGATTTCTCCAGACGCACTTGGGTATACTTATTAAAACTCAAGAGTGAAGTCTTTAACATGTTCTTGACCTTTAAGGCCTTTGTTGAGAAACAATCTGGACATCAAATTACTAAGCTAAGATCTGATAATGGTGGAGAATATGTTAATAGTGAATTCATCAAATTTCGCATTGAGCATGGAATTCAATTGTAACATATTGTTCCATATACTCCACATCCAAATGGTGTAGCTGAAAGGAATAATCGCACCTTAAAAGAAATGGCTAATTGTATGCTTCAATATAAAGGACTTAGTATTAAATTTTGGGCAAAAGCAATTAACTGTGCAAATTACATAGTAAATCACACTTGTACTAAGGTTTTAAAGAATATCACTCCAGAAGAAGCATGGAGCTCAATTAAACCAAATGTAAGTCACTTTTATGTTTTTGGAAGTGAAGCATGTGCCCATATTCTAGATGAGAAGCATAAAGCCTTAGAAACTAAGAGTGAAAAAATGTATTTTTGTTGGATATTTTGAAGATGTCAAAGGATATAGACTTCTTCAACCTAAATCCAAAAATGTTATCATTAGAAGAGATGTAAAGTTTGTTGAAAATATATCGGCCTACGAGCCTAGTTCGGCGGATGTGCCACCTCTCTCTATTCCTTCTACTTCTGAAAATATTTCTTCTTAAGATGATGAAAATGAATATGACAATCCACCCCCACCTTCTCTGGATCCTCCTTCAGCTCCTTAGCTTCCAAAATGGATCTGTGCTATTCGGGATGCAGCAGGTGCTCTTACATGTCATCCTACAGATCATCGTCATACACGTTCTTAGTTCGATAGAGCCTCTTCTTTACTGGCTCAAGCTTCAACGGATTATGATCCTAAAACCTTTGCAGAAGATTCATGCCATCCATATTAGGATGCAGCAATGAATGAAGAATATCGTTCACTATTGGAAAATGATATATGGGACCTTGTTCCTCTTCCAAATGGACGAAAACTTGTTATATGCAAATGGGTTTATAGAACCAAGTTTGGACCAGATGGAAAAATTGATAAACATAAATCTCGTCTCACTACTAAGGGTTTTTCATAAGTTTAAGGCATTGACTATACTGAAACCTTCTCCCCTGCTGCCAAAATGAGCTCTATCCGCCTTGTTCTTTCCCTTGCTACCTCTTTCAAATCGGAAGACCATCAGATATATGTTAAATCGCCTTCTTGCATGGAGACTTGCATGAATAAATATATATGGAACAAGCTCTTGGCTTTATACAAATAGACTCCAACCTTGTATGTCAGCTTAAGAAATCCCTTTATGGTCTCTAGCAAACCCCTCAGGCTTGGTATGCCAAAATGGATAGCTTTCTTTTAGATATTGTCTTTTCTAGGTGTCATTCTAACAATACTGTCTACACCAAGAAAGTGGGTAAGTCTCTTATCATTCTTGTTCTTTATGTTGATAATCTTATCATTACTGGTAGTGATCCCAACCTTATAAACCATGTGAAGTCTAGCCTTAAAAAGTAGTTTGAAATGAAAAACTTGGGACAATTGCATTGTTTTCTTGGTCTTCAAGTCTTGCAATCCAAAGAAGGTATTTCCCTTTCCCAGTCCAAGTATGCATGTGATCTTCTACGCCATTTTCACATGGAATATTGTAAGCCAACCCCTTTTCCCTTTTAGTATGGAGCCAAACTTTTAGGAACTTGTACTTCCCCTGAAGTTGATGCTACCTTATACCATCAGCTTGTTGGAAAACTTTTGTATCTGACCCATACTCATCCTGACCTTTCCTTTTCTGTTGGCCTTATTGCTCGGTTTATAAAAAACCCACATGAAATTAATTGGAAAGAAGCTAAAAGAAGACTTTGTTATGTTAGAGGTACAATTCAGTTTTGGATTCATTACAGTACAAAAGCATATCTTCTATTGGTTGGTTTCACTGATTCGGATTGGGTTGGTGACCCTAATGATCGGAAGTCTACTGCAGGTTATGTCTTTGCTCTTAGTTCTAGACCTATTAGATGGGCTTGCAAGAAAAAAAGTTCCATTTCTCTTTATTCAGCAGAAACAGAGTGTCTTGGCACCATAGAAGCTAGTAAGGAAGCCAGTGGCTTCATGATATCCTGTCAGAGTTTGGTTTTCAACAGTAACATCCAACTACACTTTGGTATGATAATAAAAGTGCCATTCAACTATGCAAAGATCCAATCCAACATCAGCGCATCAAACACATTGAACTACACATGCACTTCATCAGAAATCTTATTCATGGCCATGTTCTTGAAGTGTGATACTGTTCAACTGATGATCAAGTTGCAGACATATTTATAAAGGCTCTCACAGAGGCCAAGTTTACTAAAATTCGATTTATGGTTGGAGTTCAGGAAGTTGTCACTAAGGAGGAATATTCTATAATGCCTCCCTCCTTCTCCTATTGTGTCATCTTTGTACATCCTTCAATCCTATTCCAAGTTGTTCTTAAGGGGGGCTATTAGGATATTCCGACACATAGGAAATAGTTAAGTATTACTTGGTCTAGTGTATAGTTAAGTAAAGTGTGTTTCTTCACTATGTACTTTTTGTAACTTACAATCTGACGGTCATGATATGTTTTGGAAATGAAGTGATTCAACAGTTCATTCTCTCCTTGGTATTACCAACACTTGATACGTGGCTTAACAACTGATTAGTCCATGATCTCTATTTAAATCGCATGGAGGGTCATTTGTAAGTTGACCGTTCATGAGAGAAGCTTATGTAAATTTTCTTTCTTTTACATTAATAAATTTCTTGAAGTGGCTGCATTGGCTCAGGCTGTGGATTGTTTCCCTCTTTGATGGTTTTAACCACACCAAGAATATTGGTGTATTGATCTGTGATATGTTTGTGAGTGGTGTCCTTTGGTGTTCTATCTAAGGAACTTACCTTGTAAATTCCTACAATTTTTAATATTGAAGTTGTATATTATTAAAAATATTTTTCAAGATTAGATGGAGAGGGGAGAGAGTGAAGAAGGTTTCTTGCACTATATGCATTTATTTCAGCGTAGATCATGATTTCTAATCCCATTTGATTGTTTTCACTATATGCGTTGATTTCAGTGTAGATGTTGATTTCTAATTATATATGATTGCTTGCACTAGATGTATTGATTTTAGTGTAGATGTTGATTTCTAATCCTATTTGATTGCTTGCACTAGATGCGTTGATTTCATTGTAGATGTGGATTGCTAATCCTATTTGATTGTCTGCACTAGATGCAATGATTTTAGTGAAGATCTTGATTTCTAATCTCATTTGATTTATTGCATTAGATGGATTGATTTCAGTGTAGATGTTTTTTTATAATCCTATTTGATTGCTTTCATTAGATGCATTAGATGTTAATCTTGAGGCTATAGATTATTAAGAATTTATTTTTTAAGATCTATTTAGTAATACCTAGAGGGACACCGTTAAGAATTAATTAGCTTTCAAAAGTTGTGATACCTAGAATTAAAATGAAATATATGTGCAAAATCAATCCACCCTCAAAGTGAAAATTAATCCTTGACAAGATCATCTCCCTTCTTCATCACAAACTAGTTACTAATAGACAATTACATATATTCAAAATTACTAATAGATAATTGCATATAGCAATGTATTCAAAATATTTATAAGAGGAAAACAGATATTTATAAACATTCTAGATGATGATGATTTCTAATCCTATTTGATTGATTGCACTAGATGCATAGATTTTTCAATGTAGATGTTTATTTATAATCCTATTTGATTGGTTGCTTTAGATGCATTGGTTTCAGTGTAGATGGTGTTTTACAATCCTATTTGATTACTTGCACTAGATGCATTGATTTCAACATAGATGTTGCTTTCTAATTATATTTGATTGCTTGCACTAGATGCATGATCTGGGTGGGTATTGGTGGCCACCCGCCTATGCCACTTGGAGCCCCACCATTGTTTCTTTTCAATTTCCTTAATTGTAGAAAAACTTACTATTTTTGGCAGTTTTTGTGGTCCTAAAATTCGAGAGCCATTTTGAAGGAATAAAAGACATTTTTAGGGAAAAAAGGGAGACCAAGAAAGTACCGAATTGGTTTGCTAACCTCCTCTTCAAGATATTCGAAATGAGGTATTAAACAGAGATCGTATACCAAAGTTACGACCCCGAAAAGATGTACCAATTTACCCAAATGGGGCCCGCAATTTTGGCGCTTCATCTCCTAGGGTTAGGTTTTTGGATGTTTAGGGTTTAACATTGTTTCTCAATAATAAATAGGCCTTTGCGCCTCATTGTAACATAGTTCAGAGGCATGTAGTCGCTACATCTCTTCTCAGAGATAAGCTACCATCGCCCAAGCTAGTTTATTTCCATTATGTTTATAAGCATATTTCAGTATTTGATATTAATGAAATAAAGTGTTATTTCTGTTGCATCTATGTATTTATGGTTATATCTATAATTTGTTGCATTCATGTTTAAGATTGGATCAGTGGTATCATAGTGGTCTGCTCTTTCTCTGATTCTCTTTGCATGTCCCCAACGAGGTTGGGCTATAAGGAGTTTGAGCTCGAACTAGTCGAAACTTTGCAAGATCATCCTCACAAATCCCGATAGCATCCCATGGCGAAAGAGAAGAAACACAAGGGGGTAGGAGATCCTTTAAAAATCTTGCTCGAAGAACCCCTCGAGTGACAGATGAATGTGATGATGGATGACTTTTCCCAGATCCTTCAGCGACTACCCAAAGTTGACACATCTTCTTCCAGCATCCATTCTGGAAGCGCCACACCCTTTAAGATACAAGTAACATTGACATCCCCATATTTGAAGGGTAGATAGATGCAGATGTCATAGATAAATGGTTAAATCTGCTAGAAGGATATTTTTTCGTTCATGATTTTTCCAGTCGGGAAAAGATTGCTTTCGCACTTCTCAAAGTTTCCCACCACATTAAGGATTGGTGTGAAACCTACTGTTAAAAGAGGAACGAAATTTCACTGTCACTATTTTCAACCATGCCTACTTGTAATTCTTTCTGGGACACGATAAAGGAGCAATACTACCCTGTCAGGAGCTAAGAGAATAAATACATAAAGTCAACCACGTATCAATGTTTTTCATATCTTTCGCACAAAGTTGGGTATCAAGCATTCTAAGTGACATTTTGTACTCAAGTAGCGTCATTGTCTACACATATACATATAAGAAAAGATGGAGTTCCTAGATATCTCCTCGCTCGGCACGTCATACCAATGTGCTGTCAAGATTGAGCAGAATTTTAAACAGAAAAAAACAAGACTTTGGATCCGAAAATATGAAGCAAGGGAAATTCACTCCCAAAATGAAGAGAAAATGAAAAATCCAAGGTGAAACAACATAGGACAACCTGCCAAAGCCACAAGAAAATAACAACACCATGAAGACAAAGAAGGGCATGAAAAATGGTGTGAGGTCCATAAGAAATCCACTCAGAACACAAGTGAATGTTGGATGAAGCAGTCACTGGTGGCTAAGTTGAACGCCTCTTAATCAGATGCATGTTCCGACTCTCAATAAGAAAACGATAAGGGGAATGACAAAGGGAAGCATATTATTAATGCGGAGCCAAGTGCCATCATGGCCACCACCAAGATCTAGAAAAATGAGCTTGAAGATCCAGAGGAGGGGGGAACACATCTTCCACTTAGAGATGTGGGTAAAAGGTTCTCCACTACAGTTCATTATCGACAATGGGATCCAAAAGAACCTCATTTTAGAAGATGTCATGAAGCGGCTAGGCCTACTGACTATAGCACATTCACAGTCGTACACCATTATGTGGCTTCACCAAGGACAATATCTCTATGTTAAGATGCAGTGTCACTTTCCCTATAACATCAAGCCCTCCACAGATGAGGCACTATGTAATGTTGCTCCTCTTGAAGTTTGTGATGTATTATTAGGATAACCATACTTGTGGAAGCGACATGTTGTATATGAGTCTAGGCCTTGCTCTGTGATTGTTACTTTAGGAAATAAGTTGTATAGGATACCAGAGGTAGGCCCTCCTACTGCCATCTCTTTGATCTCTGCAAAGCAATGCATTAAGATCATTTCACAGACCAGGAATTTTTTTTTCCTTATGATTCACCCTCAGGGAAAGAACAATATTGTGGCTATAACTTCCTAACAGGGCTCCTCCACGTGGTAGCAACAAATGGACAAGTTTGTAGAGGATTACAGGGACATCTTCACCTCACCCGTAGAGGTACCTCTACATTGTCAGGTCAAGCACTCCATTGATCTGATCTCGGGAACATCGCTACCCAATGGACCGTTATATCGACGCTCTATTTTGGAGAATGATGAAATCAAGAGGCAGATTCAAGAGTTATTGCAGAAAGGTCACATTTGGCAAAGTTCATCACCTTGTGGGAGCCCGATCATGTTGGTACAGAAGAAGGACGGGACTTGGAGACTCTTTATTGACTATTGGCTATTGAACAAGATCACTATCCATAATAGGTACCCAATCCCACATATTGATGACTGTTTGGACCAACTCAAGGGGGAGAAATATTTCAGCAATATTGACTTGAAGTCCGATTATCACCAGGTGCCTATCGAACCCTATAATTTGTGGAAGACTACCTTCAAATCCAAGGAGGGTATTTTTAAATGGTTGGTCATGCCTTTCAAGTTGACGACTTCCCCTATAACCTTCATGAGATTGATGGACGACATCTTGCGACCCTTCACCAATGCATTTGTGGTGGTGTATTTAGATGACATCTCATCCACATTTGGGAAGAGGACCTCCACGATATTCAATAGGTCCTCCAAACCCTGTGAAAACACAATTTGTGTGTCAATTTGGAGAAATTCACTTTTGGCATGACCCAGGTTCAATATATGGGGTACATCATTGATGAGAAGGGTGTTCATGTGGACCCAACTAAGATACAAGTCATTCGGGATTGGCCAACCCCAACCACTATAATAGAGCTCCGCAACTTTCTAGGTCTTGTCAATTTCTACCACAGGTTCATGTTGGAGTTCTTCCATATCACTTGGCCTTTGAGTCAAGTCACCAAGGGAGGAGCGAAAGCAAAGCTATTTTGGTCTAAGTCCCATTAGAAGGAGTTTTCTGATTTGAAGAATCACCTCTACTTTGAACCAATACTCACATTACCAGACCTACAACAACCATTTGAGATTGAGACAGATGCCTATGACTATGCTATTTGGTGCAGTTATTTCCCAACAGGGGCATCCAATGGCATATCACATTGAGACACTTTCAGACACAGTCTGAAAGTATCCCACCTATGACAAAGAGATTTATTCCATTGTGCAAGTCTGCCGACAATGGAAGCATTACATTTTGGGGAATGAAATGGTCATCCACACATATCACCGACCCGACAGTTCATACAGACACAAGGGAAGTTGCAGAATGATCGCCATCAGAAATGGTCCACATTCCTGCAATAGTTCTATTTGAACATTAAGTACAAGAAGGGTAGCACCAATAATGTTGCATACTTCCTCAGCCAACCACCGGTCATGGAGCTAACCACTTTGCTTGACTCTTGTGGGTGCGAGACTGCGGCGTTGCCGCATCTTTACAAAAGCGATCTAGAATTTAGAAACACATACCAGACGCTCTTGGAAGGAAAGAAAGTTCCAAATTTTCACCTCTAGGATGCATTGTTATGCCACCTGGGACACCTCTATGTTCCTTGAAGTGAGCGTGCCAAGATGATTTCGGAAGCATACTAGATTTAGGTCACTGTATATTTTGGGGTAGAGAAAATAGTGACAGTATTGTAGAAGTATTTTTATTAGATAAACCTTCGACGTGATGTTGAGAAGTAAAGAAGATCCTGCACTACCTATGCCATTTCCAAACCAACCATTAAGAAGCAAGGCCTATATACTCCTCTGTCGGCTCCTAGTTGACCTTGGGAATCCATATCCATGGATTAAATGTTGGGCCTTCCTTTTACTAAGCATGGAAATGACTGCATTTTCGTGGTCATCAACAGATTCTCTAAGATGGCCATTATGGAAGCTTGCAAGAAGAGTACCACAGTAGAATCCATTGCTAATCTTTTCTTTTAACAAGTGTGGGTACGTTTTGGGATCCCATAATCCATTATCTCAAATCGAGATAGAAGGATCCTAAGTACATTTTGGTCAAGTCTTTGGCCGATGTTGGATACCAAGCTCACTAATTCCATGGATTTCCACCCCCAAATGGATGGCCAAACAAAGGTTGTTAACAAGATGATCGTACACATTTTGTATATTTATAATTCGAAGCATCCATACACATGGGATGAAAGCCTCTCGTATGTCCAACACAACTACACCAGAGCTCTCCATAGCTTAACTGACCAAAGCCCTTTTCAGGTGGGGTAGGGATTCTAGCCACTATGTTCCATTGATGTGTCCATACCATTTTCCACTACTCAGAAAAGTTCAGTTCATGTCCAGTTTGAACCTAACAGGGCTAAAAGCTTCATTGATTGCATTCAGCACACCCGCCAGCAGGTCCATGACATATTGGACAAAGCCAATTCTAAATACAAGAAACATCATGATCAACATTGGGTTCCACACAAGTTCCAGGTGGAAAACAAAGTTTGGTTACATTTGTATATGGATTACCTCACTCGGCCCCATCGCAAGCTTCACCCGCTCTAATATGGGACTTACACCATCACTAAGGTTGTAGGGGAAATTTTTTCGAGCTCAACATTCCACCATTCCTTGGCCTACACCTAGTGTTCAATGTGGACTGCCTTCGACCATACTTTCCACCACTACTAGATACATCATACATTGCATAATAACTCACACCAATAGAGTTAAACCCAGGTTGCATGGAACAAGACACAACTCATTGGATCATGGACACACATATCAGGAACACTCACGAGTAGAAGATCCAACTGTATCTAGTTGTCAAAGCTTACCAACTCCTACACCAAGGAAAGTGGCTCACCAAGGACCAAGTTCAGCATAAGTTTCCCCATCTTATGGAGGCACTCAACGCAATAGGGACCATTCCTTCCTAAGGGGGTAGGAATGATCTAGGTTGATATTGGTGGACACCTGCCTATACTGTACCCTCACTATCCTCACCCTCACAATTTTCAGTCGCATCCACATGGAAATCATTATGGGATGCCATCAAGGAGAAGTACTACCCTGTCGGGAGCTATGAGGATAAATACATAAAGTGGACCACACTTAGGCAGGGAAGGGACCAAGATGTTCCAGAGTTTACCAATTTTTTTCATACCATTTGCACAAAGTTTGGTATCAAGGATTCTGAACTACATTGGGTACACAAGTACTCTGGTTGTATACATTGATACATCTAAGATGAGATGGAGTTCTTGGACATCTCCTCGCTCGGCATGGAATCCCGATATGCTGTCAGTATTAAGTATAATTTTAAACAGAATAAGCAAGACTTTGGAACCATGAATCTGAATCAAGGGAAAGGCGCCCCCAAAATGCAGGACAAAGGAAAAGTCTAAGGCAGAGCGACCCAGGACAACCCGCCAAAGCCACAAACAAAGAGAAACACCATGAAGAAAAATAAGGACACAGGAAAATGGTTTGAGTTCCATAAGAGTTCCACTCATAATGCAAGTGAGTGTCGGACCAAGAAGTCACTGGTGGTTGAGCTGAAGGCTTCCAAATTAGACACATGTTCTGACTCTGAGCCAGAAATTTACAAGGAGAATGACAAAGGGAAGAAGATCATTGACGTAGAGCCTAGTGCCACCGTGGCCACCACCAAGATCCAGAAAAATAATCTTGAAGATCCAGAGGAGGGGGAACGCCTCTTCCACTCACATATGTGGGTAAAGGGTTCTCCACTGCAGTTCATTGTCGATAACGGAAGCCAAAAAAACCTCATTTCAGCATAGGTCATGAAGCAATTGGGCCTACCAACTACAACACATCTGTAGCCATACACCATTGGGTGGCTTCACCAAGGATGAGATCTTTGCGTTATCCAAAATTGTCGCCTTCCCTACAACATCAATCCCTTCATGGATGAGGTATTGTGTGATGTTGATCCTCTTGAAGTTTGTGATGTATTATTAGGACAACCATACCTGTGGAAGCGACATGTTGTATATGAGTCTAGAACTCGCTATGTGATTATTACTTTGGGAAAAAAATTGTACAAGATACCAAAGGTTGCCCCACCTACCACCATATCTTTGATCTCTACAAAGAAATGTAGTAAGATCATTTCAAAGATCAGGAAATTTTTTTCCTTATGATTCACCCTTAGGGAAAGAAGAATATTGTGGCCACAACTTCCAGACAGGGCTCCCCGACATGGTAGCAACATATGGAAAATGTTGTAGAGGAGTACATGGACATCTTGACCTCACCCTCAGGGGTACGTCTACATTATCAGGTCAAGAACTCCATCAATCTAATCATGTGTGTGCCAATACCCAATGGATCGATATATCAACGCTTTGTTCTAGAGAACAATGAAATCAAGAGGCAGATTCAAGAGTTTTTTGCAGAAAGGGCACATCAATCCAAGTTTGTCACCCTGTGGGAGCCCGATCATGTTGGTATAGAAGAAGGACAGGACCTAGAGACTATGTATTGAACATTCGGCACTGAAAAAGATCATTGTCGAGAATATGTACCCAATCCCATGGATTGATGACCTTCTGGACAAACTCAAGGGGGCCAAATATTTCAGCAAGATTGACTTGAAGTCTGGTTATTACTATGTACCTATCGAACCCTCTGATGTGTGGAAGACTACCTTCAAATCCAAGGAGGACCTTTTTGAATGGTTGGTCATCCCTTTCGGTTTGATTGATACCCCCCCAATCTTCATGAGATTGATGGACGACATCTTGTGACCCTTCACCAATGCATTCACGGTGTTGTATTTAGATAACATCTTGATCTTCAGCCAAAATTGGGAAGAGAACCTCCACCATATTCGACAAGTCCTCCAAATCCTGTGACAACATAAGTTGTGTGCCAATTTGTAGAAATGCACTCTTAGCATGACCCAATTTCAATATCTGGGGTACATCATTGACGAGCAAGGTTTCCATGTGGACCCAACCAAGATGAAAGTCATTCGGGATTGGCCAGCCCCAACCACTCTAACAGAGTTCCGTAGCTTTCTGGTTCTTACCAATTTCTACTGTAGGTTCGTGTTGGGGTTCTCTCATATCACTTGGCCTTTGAGTCAAGTCAGCAAAGGAGGAGTGAAAGCAAAGCTCTTTTGGTTTGAATCCTAACAGAAGGTGTTTTCCAGTTTGAAGCATCACCTCTTCTTTGCACTAATTATCACATTACCATATCTGCAACAACCATTTGAGATCGATACAGATGCCTCTGATTATGCTATTGGTGTAGTTCTTACCCAACAAGGGCATCTAGTGGCATATCATAGTGGAAAAATTTCAGACATAGTTCGAAAGTATCCCACCTATGATAAAGAGATGTATTCCATTGTACAGACATGCTGAAAATGGAAGCATTACATTTTGGGGAAGGAAACGATTATCCACACAGACCACCGACCCCTGTAGTTCATACAGAAACAAGAGAAATTACAAAATGATTACCATCAGAAATGTTCCACATACCTGCAACATTTCCATTTGAACATTAAGTGAAGGAAGGTTAGCACCAACAATGTTGTAGACTACCTTAGCTAATCACTATGCTTGACTCTTGTGGGCACGAGATTGCGAGGCAGCCGCATTTTTACAAGAGCAATCCAGAATTTGGCCACACATACCAGACGCTCCTAGAAGGAAAACAAGTTCCAAATTTTCACCTCCAAGATGCACTGTTATGCCACCTGGGACACCTCTATGTTCCTTCAAGTGAGCATGATATGAAAATGAAACTACTTGTATTTTTTGTTCAAGGTATTCACTTCCATTAAATTATATGTGCAAACTATTACTCATGTCTTGTAATTGAAACAAAGTGTTTTTGGTAAATTTCTGAGCCTTAAGTGTGAAGGATTATTATTTCATTTTATTGTTTAGCATATTAAATCTGAAAAACATAGCAAGATAAAATCACATAATATAACACAGCAGCTGATGAGGCAGTTCACCCCTCTTGGGCTACATCTGCCAGGTCCAAGGCCCCCAAATGGGCATGTCCTTGCTCTTATTAGATGCTCAAATTGGTTATACAGTGATAAGAAAGCCTAAATAGGAAAAATAAGCTGTGGAAATGAGTTCAGAACACAGAAAACAGTAAAGATTGGCTTTTGTTTCACCTCCAATGGTTAACCATAGCCCAATACAGCTCCAACACTCCCTAGGCCCTGATGGCTCTCCAAGCTTATCTGCTGAAAAAGTACCTGAAGATCAGATCGTTGACTTTGCAACCCATACCATTGGCTATGGAATGCTCAGAATACTCAAAGTAAAAAAAATAAAATCGCTCCAAAAGGTTTTGTCTAGTGAAAGTTATGACCAACTGAAGTTTTGTCCAAGTTGGCCTAAGGAAACTCCACCAAACTTGGAGTAACTGCAGTTAGCTCCGCTAACTTTGGCAAAAACGCCTAAAAAGGCAGACTCCGCTCCATTTTGTCCGCGGGGTTTGGGTGGCAATAAATGTTAAGGCGGGTAGTGGTCACATGGACTGACTACCCCACTGCCAGCGGAACCGTGGAGCCAACGGTTATGAAACTGTGGCATATAACTGTTAGCAAGACCACCGCCAAGACATGTGAACACGCAACCATCCGCTTAACCGTCACCGCCAGGTTTGACCTGTGGTTCTGAGCCCTGGTCTTATGGATAGGAGGCTGGCCCCTTTTTCGCCCCAACCTAACCTTTGACAAACTTGAAATATGCAATAAGTCCATAGATTGTTAAGAACTACTGTGTGGGCGGGCCGGTCGAGCTCGTGGGCTAGCGGCCACTCGACCTGGGGTTGATTCCTGCGAACACTCAATAATTTTGCCACAATAAACCTGCAACCTTGGGGCCACGTGGCCTCCATTAATTGGCCACTGAAATCCATGGTATATCCACTGTGCAATCCGGAGTTGACAAGTGTCAATCTGTGATTGGATGAGAAGGAATATTCTTTTTCTTTAATATATATATATTTTATTCAAAGTCAACCCAAGTCAAACTGGACTTTTGCATGAAATTGTGAATTTTCAAACTTGAATAACTTTCACATACATTGTCAGATTTGAGTGCCATTCATGGCTACAGGATCGTATCGACGAGGCCTATCCTGTCGTTCTAGTTTCAACCAATTCTGAGCAATTCAAAATTTGAGCATTTTTTCCACTTAGGACATGATCACTTGATCACACCTCCCAAATGGGAAGCTTTTGGACCCCAAAAGCCTTCAATTACTTGTTAAGAAGGTGAGGGTACAACTCCCTCACCTTTTCCACCTCCATCCACTTTGCCTTACTCGGTTTGCTGCCTTTAAGACCAACCCGAACATAATCAACATTTCCCCTCCTCGAAGTGTGTGTCCTTCTGTCAAGGATAGCATCCTCTTTCAGCTCATCCAAAAATTCTGGCAAGAAATCATCTATGGATGGCAGCTGAATGTCACTTTCATGATCAACAATTAAAGGAGGTTCATACAAACGTAAATTTTCCACATTCACAATGGAATACATTTGCATATATGAAGGAAAATCTAGTTGAAAAGCATTATTTCCAACTTGTTTAAGGATCTTGAATGGACCATAATGAATAGGCTTCAACTTTTTACCTTCTCCTTGCATTCTTTCCTTACTAATATGCAGCCATACCTCATCTCCTTCTTGAAACTTATGATCAACTCTATGTTTATCATGTCTCTCCTTGTACTTGCCTTGACTTTTTTCAAGTTGTTCTTGAACTTGCTGATGTATGAGTTGAATTCTTTCAATGAACATGCGAGCTTTGTCAATGTCACTATTCCCATCAATGGCAACATCCTTCTCAAGAATGAAATCTAAAGGTGACTTAGGCAAATACCCAAAACAAGCTTCAAAAGGTGAAGTATTTGTAGAAGAGTGCTTGGCTCGGTTGTAAGCATGCTGAATGTAATACAAGTGCTCATCCCAAAGCTTGGGATGCTTGCTACAATAACCTCTCAAAAGGTGTACAATGGTTCTATTCACTACCTCTATTTGGCCATCTGTTTGTGGATGGAAAGCAATACTCTTCTTCAACTTGGTGTCCATCATCTTCCATAGATTGGACCAAAAATTCCCAACAAATCTGGAATCCCTGTCACTAACAATAGAAGTAGGCAAGCCATAATGAACCCATACATGTTGAAAATATAAATCAAAAATTTGTTAAGCAATTATAGTTTTCTTACATGGCATAAGAATACACATCTTGCTGAATCTATCAACTACTACATAAAGATAATCATGATGCTTTCTAGATAATGGTAGGCCTCCTACAAAATCCATAGAAACACTTTCCCATGGTCTAGAAGGTACCGGAAATGGAATATATAATCCAATCTTCCTATTGCTAGGCTTGCTTATATCACATAATGAACAACCTCTAATGAAATGTGAAACACTATCTACCATGCGAGGCCAATAACAATACCTCTGTAAATGTGCCACCATTTTGCTTAACCCGAAATGTCCAGCAATAAGAGAAGAATGAGCCTCTCTCATGATACTTAGTTTCTCTCCCTGTGGTATACATAACTTGCCCATATGAAACAACAAATTATTATGCAAATGATAATCATTCTCCTCAACATGATTCCCTTCACTCAAGTTAGCATACACATCCTTAAAATCAACATCTGATGCATACTGTTCTATGTAGCTCTCATGTACAATAGAATCATTCTTAAGTAAATTAGTAGCACTAATAATAGGCCTTGAAAGCATATCAGCAACTTTATTGAAAATACCTTCATGTACCTTATTACCAAGTGAAATTGTTGTAGGAAGCCCATCCATCTGAAATGTAATGACTGCTGCAATTTACTTTGTGACTACATGTACTGTAAAGGCTGATGGTTGGTATGAACAACTGTTTTTTTTCCCATCAAATAGTGTTTCAAATTTTTGATGCTTTGTACCACTGCATACAACTCCTTATCATATGTAGGATAATTCACAACAGCACCATTAAATGTCTCAGAATGAAATGCGATAGTCTTACCATGTTGTAAGAGAACTCCACCCTTGGCGTAATCACTAGCATCAGTCTGAATCTCAAATGGATATCTCAACTCCGGTAATGCAAGAACTGGAGCTGAGCTTATCTTTTCTTTCAAAGACTCGAAATCTTTCTGTTGGTTGCCTCCCCATTGGAAAGCACGCTTCGCACTTTTCACTACATGCATAGGAGCTGCTATGGTAGAGAAGTTAGAAATAAACTTCCTCCAATACTGAGCTGCACCCAAAAAACTTCTTACCTCTATAATGGATTTGGGAGTAGACCAATTCACAATATCTTCTACCTTAGAAGGATCAATTCTCAAAGCACCTCCTCCTACTATGTGTCCCAAATAAACCAAAAAAGTTTTTCCAAATTCACACTTTGACATTTTAAGAAATAACTGATTTTTCTTCAAAATATCAAGTACTTTCTTAACATGCATGACATGCTATTCTCTAGTCTTGCTGAAAATTAAGATGTAATCTAAGTAGACAATAATGAAATAATCAATAAAAGGATGTAAGACATCATCCATTACTCACATGAAAGTTGTAGGTGCATTGCATAAACCAAACGACATAACAAGCCACTCAAAGAGTCCTTGTTTGGTTTTAAAAGTTGTCTTCCAAATGTCACTTTCTTCAATTCTAACTTGATGATAACCACTACGTAAGTCTAACTTAGTGAAATATTTAGCATCTTTCAGCTGATCTAACAAATCATCTATCCTTGGGAGTGGGTAACGATTCTTTACCGTTATTTTGTTCAATGCCCTGAAGTCCACACACATGTGCCAAGTTCCATCTTTCTTTGGAATCAACACTATCGGTGACCCACATGGCGAAGTGCTTGGTCTTATGAAACCTTTGTCCAACAAGTCTTTAATTTGCTTCTTTATTTCAACATTCTCCATGATAGACATGCGGTACATGCCTATGTTAGGAAGAGGACAATCTGGATGTAAATGGATTTCATGCTGAATCTCCCTTTTAGGAGGCAAACCTGTTGGTTCCTAAAACATCTCATGATGTGCATCAACTACATCATATAAATCTGATTTAAGCTTGGAATCACAATTTTCAAATGACTCATGATTCACATCAACCTTAGGCTTGATCATAAGAAGTACAAAACTCTTACTTGAATTAACTAGCCTTTTTACCTGTCCCGCATTTACCATCGCTATATTTGCCTTCTTGCGATGTGCCCTGACAATGTACTCCTTGCCATCTTTGAAAAGATGATATTTATTTTCATGGCGATGGAAGATCACTTTCCTGTCAAATAAGTAAGGACTTCCCAAAACAATTCCTGATAGATCAAGCAGTACTACATCAAGTTCAACTGTGTTAATAAAGTGTGTAGTAATTGCAAAGTGCAATATGCACTTTCTTGAGACTTGTAAGTTTGCATCCTTGCATATCCACCCAAGTGGATAAGGCTTTGGATGTGGAATGGTCTCAAGTTTAAGTTGTTTGACCAAGTCTTCTGATATGAGATTTGCTTGTGACCCACTGTCAAACAGTGTGTCAATTTTTGTATGTTTTGAGACTACCCTCACATGGAAAAATTCAATTCTTTCTTCCTCATTTGGAGCTTGTACATGACAATTTGAAGTACTAGTGCTTGCTTTAGTTTTAGTTTCCTTTCCCTTCATACTTTTCAAACCCATCGATCCTTTGGTGTGATGTTATTGGTTAATTATTTTGATAATAAATTGTAGGAAAAGGTGAAATATTGATTCAACCCCCTCTCAGTGTTTCTAACAATTGTCATCAGAGAAAGTTAACCTCTAATAGTCTAATCACTAGAGGGAATATCGTAAACAAATATGGATCATATGGAAGGCATATCTTCAAGAACAACTTTGGTATTTGATGGAAGTTATTATTCACTATGGAGAAATTGCATGGAAACCTACTCGAATGCTATAGAAGTGGATGTTTGGATCTCCATAGTAAATTGCTAAAAAAATCATAAAAGTCCTCCAATTGATCCTAGCGTGAAGAATTTTCTCAACTATAATTCAAAATATATTCATACAATCATATATATATATATATATATTACAAGGGAAGATATAATTGGAAGGGCTACAACCCTAAGCTTACCAGATCCCATTAGAAGGAGGTGACAACCTCCTGAAGGAAGCTACAACTTATTTTCCTAACACCACCTTGCCACCCTTAATAAAATATAAAAGAAAAACTCTCAGGCTCCCATACAAGGGACAATGACATAATTTATAATACCCTTCAAACACTATTATCTCTTCTCCAAAACAACTCCTTAATACATATACTTTGTTTCTTTTTCCATGGGACTTAAGAATCAGGTTTATGTCTAAGATCACAATCACAAACACACTCAAATGTCGCAACATAGGCACTTTTCACAACACAAAAAATATGTCAGTGAATCAATCTTGTGCATATGACAATTTTTAACCCAAAACTAGTTATATTACAATCTTTAATACACCAAAAGTAGGGCTCATGTACCAGAGATCATGGCCCTTACATACAATTCTTATACAAGGATGACTAGGGTTTAAGGTCAACAAAAATGACTACCAATCTTCCCACGAGGAAAGTATACTTGAATTACTTGCTGAAGGATCACTCTACTCAACCCTTTCGTCCATGTACCTTGAACACATGGCAGTTCCTTTTCCAATTTTTTTTCTAATCGTTAAAAAATTACAACTTCAAAATGCTTTCATCTCCAAACATTAATATATCGCTATCAACCCTCCCAGAAGCTCTAAGAAGGCTTAACATAGGCTTAATCAAATTTCTCTCTGGCTTCTCTCTTGCTCCTCCAAGATCGCCAACTCTTAGGGTCTTAACCAAAGCTACCCTCGTGCACTGATACGACTCTTCAAACATCACTGCTTTTAGGGAATTCTAGATCTATCCTCTTATCAATGTTTTTCACCATCAATCCTTGAACTAGAGCATCATAAAGTATGACTCCTATCAATCCCTTAGTTTCTTCAAGAATCATTATACATTAGGCCTTCTAGCATCTCCCTTACGCAATGACAAGGTTGCTCCTTTGTTACACAACTTAGGGCATCATTAAAAACTCTCTTACTTGTCCTTTTGATACTCAAATAAACAAGAATTAGGGCACAATAGAACTACCCTCTTAATTGATTTTGGATCCTACAAGAATATTAGTCCTTAGGGGGGCTTATGTAAGCATCCCACTAAACAATGGATCCTAACACAATACCATTATAACTTAGGGCCATTTAAATATTGTTCAAGACTGCTTTTTGAACAGACCTTATACCATTTCACTTCTAGCACACAAAATCTACTAGATTAGTCCATTTCTTTCTTCACTAAGTCAACTTACTCTCAGTCACTTCTTCTCACAGTTTTGCCCACAACAAAGATTATTTCAGCCTCTCTACTTAGGGTCTTGGCCCTTTTTACCTTGTACAAAACTAGGATGCATTCAACCAGAGATCTAGATAGACCTTAGGGTGGATTGCATCACAGGATGAAGCCCTAAATAGGGCCCATAAATCACTATAATAAACCTTAAGGACATACCCTCCACTTAGACATTCAACCACAAGACTTATCCCTCACGCATACCTTCCACAGGCCTTAACTCAACTTTGACCTTCACTTTATGCCATTGTAACCTACAACAAGTATTTTGACCTATACTTTAGGCCTATGGTTAACATAACTCTTCCTAATAACCCTTCCTTATCAATATCCAAAGACTTGAGGCCACTCAGGCCACACTTCTACAATACTTATATTTTTCGGCCCTCTATACTAGTTGAACAGAGCCTCGACCTCTCTCCTATAGAAAACATAACCCTCAAACCTTCCCTCCTCTTTTATATCATAGATACCTATCGGTTCTAGGCCTCTTTCATTGATATTTTGGCTACCCAAATAGAGAAACCCCACTTAACTTAGGTGCTCATACCCTAACAAAGATCTTGACCAAATCTCCATGGTTAGACTAGAATAGAAGAAAGATACTTGGATATCTTCTACAAATCCATATATTCCTTAAGAAAAATTTTCACATGGAAAATGGTTTTCTTTATATGTTACACTTGGATGGATGCAAATGAGCTTGATATCTCATATTATTATAGTCTTCATGAGGGTAATGACTAGTCCTCAAGGGGTGTCACTTAACCCCAAGGCCAACTCGAACTTTCTATACATAAACCCAACTATCATAATAAATGAGATCTCTTACATTTGATTTCACCACATCATCAAACCATTAGGTGCCCCTCTTGATTTTTATGATTAAAAAATTATTTCTTCTTATTGGTTTCACACCCACAACTTTGCGTGCAAAATCTCGTCGCTTGGGGGGCACTTCCCACAAACCCCTTGTGGGTCAACTTCTCCCAAACCCAGTACACTGGGGTTGTGGGAATACCTCCAAAACATAAATCAACACTTCCTTTTAGTGAGTGAAGTACTTCCACCACTCAGAATTATCTCGTCATTTTTTTCGTTGACACTAACCCATTATCTAGAATTCACCACTACATCATACCATGTAGAATGAACCACACTCTTCTTGGTAGTTGCTCTAATTAAATCTCATCAGAACTTGAATATTCAAACTTCCATAGGGAATTTACCTCTGAAGCTAGACTCCCTTTGAGTCTACACAACCTCCATTGGCTCATACTTCTAGTAAACTTGTGTCTTTCCAAGGTCATTCCATGGTGTGATCGAACATTTGGCCTCATCACCACCACAACCCAAATCAACAAGCGATCTCAGCCTCCTAGTTCAAACACCTCACATGCACATGACTCCAATGTTGGATATGCAGCATCACTTCCCAATGAAGATACTATCATGTTGTCATCTTGTCCTTCACATGGAACCAACTCATCCATGCCAAAGCAACCCTTGAGTGCTCCCAATGATCCACGACAAGTCATTGGAAGTCCATGATCAACAAATTTCCACACAAAAATCCATTATTTACTAGGTTCTCCACCAATCAACCATAACTCCTATCTGATCTCTCCACCTATAAAGTCAAGACCAAATCTCCTTGTCCTAAGCCAAACCTTCTGCTTCATGTCAGACAATATCTTATCTCCCTCTGAGTTTCATCATTGTGCACACTCTAAGCCATTGTCCCTTCAAAGTAGCTTTGATACCATGTTGATTTTTTCACGACACTTAAAAATCAATTTTATGTCTAAGATCATTATCACAAACACAATAAAATTCCACAACACAAGGTCTTTTCACAACATAAAACATATAATAGTGAATCAATCTCGTGCACATGACAAATTTTAACTTAAAACTTGTTATATTACAATATTTAGTACAAAAAACATAGGGATACTATTCTAGGGATCATGGCCCTTACATACAAACTTGATACAAGGATGACCAGGGCTTGGAGTCAACAACTATGACTACTAATATTTCTGTGAAGAAAGTACACTCGATTCACCTACTGAAGGAGCACTCTCTACCTAGCCCTTTCTATCCATGTACCTTGAAAACATCTTGCATGATATTGGCCACCTCTTATATCGATCATTGCAACTGCCGCAACTTCAAAATGCTTGCATCTCCACTACCAACCCTCATGGAAGCTCTAAGAATATTGAACATAAGCTCAACCAAACTTCTCTCTAACTACTCTCATGCTCCTCCAAGATCGTCAACTCTTAGGGTCTTCATAAAAGCTACCCTTTAACACTGAAACGAATCCTCCAACATCACTTCTCTTAGGGACTTCTGGGTCTACCCTCTTATCAGTTATTTGCACCATCAAATCCATAAACTAGAGCATCACCAAGTATGCCTCCTGACAATCCCTTAGTTGCTTCAAGGATAACTATATATGAGGTCTTCTATGGTTGCCCTTACATAGTGACAAGGCTGATCCTTTATCACAAAACTTAGGGCATCATTAAAAACCCTCTTACTTGTCCCTATTCTACTCAAATATACAATACTTAGGGAACAAAAGAACTACCCTCTTAACTGATTTTGGCTCCTCCAAGAATATTGATCCTTAGGGCTTATGTAAGAAACCCACTGAACAATGGATCCTAACACAATACCATTGTAACTTAGGGCCACTAAAATGTTGTTCAAGACTCCTTGAAAATACCCTATACCACGTCACTTCTAATACACAAGCTCTACTAGATCAGTCCCTTTCTTCATTCACCAAGTCAACCCTACTCTCAGTCACTTCTTCTCGTGATTCTTCTCGCAACAAAGATTATTTCATCCTATCTACTTAGGGTCTTGATGCTCTTTACCTTGCATAGACCTAGGCTACATTCAACCAAAGATAAAAAAAAAAAAAAACCTTAGGGTGGCTTTCATCATATTAAGAAGCCCTAACTAGGGCACATAAAGATTTGTCCTAACCCTTAAGGACAAATCCTCCAGTTAGCAACATTCATCCACAAGACTTATCCCACATGTAGCAATTCGATAAGCTTAACTCAACTTTGGTCATCATTTTATGCCACTATAACCTACAATAAGGACTTTGGCCTATACTTTAGGCTTGCAGCTACCATAACTTGGCCTAAGGATGTAACGACCCTGGTCGAAAATCCATGTAATAAAGTTAATAAAGGTAAAATAAGATCATGGTCATGGGACACATATTCCAAGCTGAATGTTCTGAAAAAACATAGTGATCGGGATCACTTGTGATTAATTAATGGCTAAGAAAATTGGCAAAGGAAATGGCTAAGGCTTTTTGTAAAGGAAAAGTGGTGTTTATTGGCATTTATTTATGAAAATAATGGAAATTAGGAGAAAATTAAGGTGAAAGGTTACAGGTTGCATGTGAGGAGAAAAATGAAGGAAAATAATGGCAAAAATGAAGAAAATAGAGGCCTCATTAATAAAAAGGATTATGAGGATTACTTAGTACCTTTTTTTTAGTTAAACTTTTGATCAATTCAATTTTGGAGCTCTCATTTCTCTCTCTCTCTCTCTCTCTCATACTCTTGGAAATTTAAATTTTTTCTTGGAGCACTCTTGGAGGAGTGTGGAATACTTGGGATTTGGAGAAAGAAGGCAAATGAAGAATAGGAAAGCGCAAGAGGACATCAAGATCATAAACTACAACGAGTTTTTCTTGTAGGTACCAAGTTGCATGTATGATTTCCTTGCTAGTTTTGGCATGCATGGCATATGAATGTGGTTTATTAGTTATGATCTGTCATTGGCATGGAGGATTTCCTAGATTGACAGGGATTTTGCCTAGCCTTGCCAATTTCTGGATAACCATGGTGTTGTGGGTTTTACTTTTGTTTTCTGGTTGGTTCTCATGTACATTTGGTTGTGGGTTGAGTGACTAGTTCCTCGAAGCCTTGGTTGGACAAATGCTTTGGAAGCCTTGTAACAACTTGGGTTGAGTTACTAGTCCTGGAAGCCTTAGTTGGAAAAATGATATGGAAGCCCTTAGGGTTGAGTTACTAGTACTGGAAACCCGGGTTGGAAAATTCTCTGGAAGCCTGGCGATAGTTATGGGTTGAGTTACTAGTCCTAGAAGCCCTAGTTGGAACAAACACTCTAGATCCTTGGAAAACTTGGGTAGAGACCAATCTAGTGATGGTTAGTGATTTCCAACTGTGAGGTGGAAGCCCTAGTTTGGTTTTATTTGCATTATTCCATGAGATCCCACATTCTTGCTTGGAATATGGCACGATGGTGACTAGCTGAAAGAAAATTTTAGTTAAGCCTAGTCTATAGTAAAGTGGTACGTGGAAGTCCCAGACCTGTTTTCATGTTACACATGTTAATAAGAGCTTCTCTCCTCTTGTATTCGATGGGTAAATGTACTTGTCATTATGTAGTTTATATGACTATTATATCCATGTTATTTTTGTTGTTTATATGCTGGCTATGAGTATGTTTTATAATAATGATTATATATGACTCTCATCATGTTTTAATTAATAAATGAATGAATAAATGAATAAATAACCTAATAGTGGATAATTCAACTTTGGTGATGAGATATCAATGCTTCTTAATGATTTTCATATAAGTATGAGACCCTTATGTTCAGATCTGTTGTTGAGACTTGTCGAATGCATATTTGTGATATGTTTGATGAAATGTTTGTCATGGATAGTAGGGGTGAGGCCCCTATGCACATATATGTTATTGAGACCTGTAGAATGCATATTTGTAATATATTTGAAGAAATATCTGTCATGGTTAGTAGGGGTCCATTCAAGTCCTTGATCAAGTTTTGTTATAAAAAGCATTATCTTAATGTCTTTTATGAGTTGTGGAAATTTCATAAGTTTCTGGGCAGTGATTGGGTCCTAACCTTGGAAAATAGCCTTAAATATCGCAATTGCTAGCGTAGCACTGGCACAAAAAGGCTACATTCGCACTCAAGTAGGTTGATGGGATTGAGTGTGGCTCTTATTTTCTTGGAAGGCTTGGCAAGTGAGCGATTTGGATCTAGGTTAATAAAATGTTGAGTTCCCTCAGGGGTTGCTCACTTGGAAAAGTTAGTTGGCTCCTGGAGGTTCTGTAGGATGTGTGAATGGTCATATTGGTTGTGTTGCGTCAGTTCCACTTCCTTAAGGTGATGTAGGAGTTTGAATCACATAATAGTGGAATCTCATCACATGTTTACCCCAGTTGGTCAGTTAGCTTGGGTAAATGTGGGAGGAGGGTGTTATAGAGTGGTATCAGAGCAGGTTTCATTCTCTTTGAGTGTGTTATAGCGGCTACAACACCCTCCAAAATTTTGTCTTGCACTCAAATTTCAGAGCTTTCAGAAATGAAGCTGTTTTCCTTATCTGTTTCAGACTGGACATGAGTCGAATCTACGTGAGTAGCTACAATTGGCATGGCCACATAAATGGGACATAGTGGCTAGAATCCCAAGCCCACCTGAAAATGGTTGTGGCCAGTCGAGCTGTGGAGAGCTCAGTTGTAGCTGTGCTAAACATAGGGGAGGATCTCGTCCCATGTGCGTGGATGCTTTGAGTTTTACATGTGCATAATGTGTATGATCATCCTATTCACAATCTCCGTCTAGCCATTAGTTTGAGGACGGAAGGTTGTGGACTTAGTGAGTTTGGTGTCCAGCATCGACCAGAGACTGGACCAAAATGTACTGAGGAACCTGCTATCCCAATCTGAGATGATAGACTGTAGGATCCCAAATTGTACCCACACTCGTTCAAAGAAGAGTTTAGCAGTGGCTTCTGCTATGATATTCTTCTTGCAGGCCGCCATAATGACCATCTTCGAGAACCTGTCAACGACCACAAAAACAAAGTCATTTCCATGCTTAGCAGAAGGAAGGCCCAACATGTAATCCATGGAGATGGATTTCCAAGGTTGTCTAGGGGTAGGTAGCGGGGTATAGAGGCCTTGCTTCTTGATGGTCAGTTTGGTAATGGTGTAGGTAGTGCATGATTTGATGTACTTCCTGACATCCTGTCGAAGATTCGGCCAATAGAAATAATTCTACAGTACTGCCACCTTTTTCTCGACCCCGAAATGCCCAATAGCCCAACGGTAGTGTGCTTCCCAAATCATCTTGGCACGCTCGCTTGAAGGAACACAAAGGTGACCCAAGTGGCATAATAGGGCATCTTGGAGGTGTAAATATGGAACATGCTGACCCTCTAAGAGTGTCTGGTATGTGTGGCCAAATTCTTGGTTTCTTTTGTAGAGAAGTGGCCAATCAGAAGTCTCGTGCCCACAAGATTTCAGCACGGTGGTTAATGCCATGATCGATGGTCGAATGAGGTAATCGGAAACATTATGGTGCTACCCTTCTTATACTTGATATTCAACTGGAACATTTGTAGGTATGTGGACCACTTCTGATGGCGATCATTCTGTAATTTCCCTTGGGTTTGTATGAACTACAGGGGTTGGTGGTTTGTGTGGATGATTGTTTCATTCCCCAAAATGTAATGCTTCCATTGTCGGTAGGCCTGTACAATGGAATACATCTTTTTGTCATAAGTGGGATACTTTCGGATTGTGTCTGAAAGTGTCTCACTGTGATATGCCACTTGATGCCCGTGTTGAGTAAGGACTGCCCCGATAACATAGTCAAATGCATCTGTCTCGACCTCAAATGGTTGTTGCAAATCTGAAAATGCAGGCACTGGTGCCAAGCAGAGGCGATCTTTCAACTCTGTGAATGCCTTTTGTTGAGATTCAGAGCAAAAGAATTTTGCTTTCGCTCCTCCCTTGGTGACTTGACTCAAGGGCCAAGTGATATGAGAAAATCCCAACATGAACCTGCGGTAGAAGTTGGCAATACCTAGAAAGTTGTGGAGCTTTGTCAGAGAGGTTGGAGATGGCCAATCCCGAATGACTTGGATTTTGGTTGGATCCACATGCACCCCACATTCATCAATAATGTATCCCAAATACTGAACCTGGGTCATGCCAAAAGTGCATTTCTCCAAATTGGCACATAACTTGTGTTGCCGTCATGTTTGGAGGACCTGTCAGATGTGGTGGAGGTGCTCTTCCCAACTCTAGCTGTAGATCAGGATGTCATCCAAGTATACCACTACAAATGAGTTGGTGAATGGCCACAATATGTCATCCATTAGCCTCATGAAGGTTGTAGGAGCATTCGTCAATCCGAAAGGCATAACCAACTATTTCAAAAGGCCCTCCTTGGCTTTGAAGGCAGTCTTCCACACATCAGAGTGTTCGATTGGTACCTGGTGATATCCTAACTTTAAATTGATCTTGCTGAAATATTTTTCCCCCTTTAGTTGGTCCAGTAGGTCATCAATCCATGGGATTGGGTACCTATTATGGACAGTGATCTTGTTCAGCACCTGATAGTTAATACATAGTCTCCAAGTCCCATTCTTCTTCTGTACCAACACGATCGGGCTCCCACAGGGCGATGAACTCGAACGGATGTTACCTTTCTCCAACAACTCCTAAATCTGCCTCTTGATTTCATCGTTCTCTAGCACGGAGCGCTAATATATTGGTCCATTGGGCAGCGACGCACCTGGGGTCAGATCGACGGAGTGCTTGATCTGACAGTGTAGAGGAACCCCTGCGGGGGAGGTCAAGATGTCCTTGTACTCCTCCACGGCCTTGTCCATCTATAGTTGTCGTGCGGAGGGGCCCTGTCTAGAGGTTGTGGCCATCGTCTTCTTCTTTCCTTGAGGGTGTATCATCAGGAAAACAAAGTTACCGGTTTTGGAAATGAGCGTACTGCATTGTTTTGCAATAACCAAAGAGATGGCGGTAGGAGGTGCTACCTCTGGTATCCTGTACAACTTATTTCCCAAAGTAACAATAACAACACGAGACCTTGATTCATACACAATATGTCACTTCCACAACTATGGTTTTCCTAATAATACATCACAAACATCAAGGGGAGCAACATCACACAATACCTCATCCGTGAAGGGTTGATGTTGTATGGAAGGTGACACTACTGGCTTACGCAAAGATCTCGTCCTTGGTGAAGCCACCCGATGGTGTACGGTTGTCGATGTGTTGTGGTCGATAAGCCCAGCCACTTCACGACCTTTGCCGGAATGAGGTTCTTTTGCCACCCGTTGTCGACAATGAACTGTAGCAGGGAGCCCTTTACCCACATCTGGGAGTGGAAGAGACGCTCCTCCTCCTCTGGATCTTTGGTTTCCTCCTTCTGGATCTTTGTGGTGGCAACGTGGCATTGGGCTCTGCATCGATAATCTGCTTCCCTTTGTCATTCCCCTTGGTGGGTTCTGACTCGGAGTCGGCACAAGTATTTGATTTTGAAACCCTTAGCTTAGCCACCAGTGACTGCTTGGCCCGACACTAACTTGTGTTGTGAGTGGAGCTCTTATGGAACTCACACCACTTTCCTGTGTCATTTTTTAGCTTCGCGGCATTGTTCTTTCCTTGCAGCTTTGGCGGGTTGTCTTGGGCCGCCTTGCCTTGGCTTTGTCCTTTGTTATGCGGTTTGGGGGCACCTTTCCCTTGCTTTGGATTCGCAGATCCAAAGTCTTGCTTCTTATGTTTAAAATTTTGCTTGATCTTGACGGCATATCGGTATGCCGTGTCGATCGAGGAGATGTTTAGGAATTCTATTTCTTCCTGGATGTACTTGTGCAAGCAGCCGCAGTATTTGAATACTAAATGCTGCTCTAAATCCTTGATACCAACTTTGTGCGAAGGGTATGTCAAATATTGGTAAACTTCGACACGTCTTGGTACCTTCCCTATCGCAACGTGGTCCACTTTATGTATTGATCCTCATAGCTTCCAAAAGGGTAGTACTGCTCCTTGATGGCAGTCCGGAATGAATCCCAAGTGGGTGTAGCTGAAAATAATGAGGCCGTATTTTCATCGTTCTGCTCGCAGTAGATTTCCCACTAGTCCTTGACGTGGGGGGTGGTTTTGAGAACAACGAAAGTAATCTTTTCTTGACCGTAAAAATTATGAATAGAAAAATACCCTTCTAGCATATTTAACCATTTATCTACGATGTCTACAACTATTCGACCCTCAAATATGGGAATGTCAAAGTTTACTTGTACCTTAAAGGGTGTGGTGCTTCCAGAATAGCTTCTGGAAGTAGATGTGTCGCCCTTGGGTAGCTGTTGAAGGATTTGGGCAAAATTGTCCATCATCGCATTCCTTTGTCACTCAAGGGCCTCTTCAAGCAAGATTTTGATAGAATCTCCTGCCCCCTCGTCTTTATCTTCATCCGCCATGGGTGGTCGTAAGGATTTGCGAGGTTGGTCTTGCAAAGGTTCGCCCAGTTCAAGCCCTAACACCTTATATCCCAACCTTGTTAGGGACATGAAAGGAAAGACAGAGAAAGAGTAGACCACTCTGATACCGCTGATCCGAATTTAAACAAGAAGGCAAAAAATTACAGATATAACCATACATATAGAGATGTAGCAGAAATAATAATTCATTTCATTACTGTAAAACACTGAAATACTTACAAACCGAAACGGAAATAAACTAGCTAGGGCGATGGTAGCTTATCCCTAAGAAGAGATGTGGTGACTACATGCCTCTGAACTATGTTACAATGAGGCTCGAAGGCCTATTTATTGTTGAAAAAAATGGAGAACCCTAAACATCCAAGAACCTAACCCTAGAAGATGAAACACCAAACTGTGGGCACCGTTTAGGTAAATTGGTACATCAACTTCCCAGGGTCGTAACTTTGGCATACAATCTCCGTTTGATGCACATAATATCTCATTAGAAAGATCTGGACCCATTTTGCTCCTAGTTTTCCCAAAAAAATGTCATTTAGGGCCTCAAAATGGCTCCAGGAGTTCAGGACCTAAAAAACTACTAAAAATAGTAAATTATGCTACAATTAAGATAACTGAAAAGCTGAAAGAAACAATGGTGGGGGTCAAAGTGGACTTGGTGGGTGGGCACCAATATCCACCTGGATCATGTATCCTTTCACTTTTTCGGATGCATTTGACCATTGTGTGGCTATTTGTGATAAACACATGGTAATGATCAAAATAATGGATGAGATTCTTGGCATCAAGCATGATGAATCAACTTCACATTTGAGGACTTCCTTGTCACCAAGCAAGAGAAATTGTTTTTGTACCCATTGCAAGATGCATGGGCATGGGAATGATCGATGTTGGAAATTACATCCAGAGCTTCATTCCAAGAAGGGAAAAGAGATTATGCAAACCAATGCAAGGGAAGAAAGAGGTGGCAAAGAGGTCTCACAATGTTCCTAAGGAAACTGTCAAGGCAAATTTGATGCAAAAGGATAACCCATAAGCCTAGGAGAGGAAAAGATTAGGTAGATTGTTTGTATAGTTTGTTTTTGCTTTGTAAATTGTAAAAGTTTGTTGTTATTTACCAATTTTGGGTACCTTTGTAAAGTGAACAAGAATAATCACTATGAACAACAAGTATGTTTTTTTCATTGACATGTTATGTAGTTGACTTGTTTATAAGTCCAAATGTTTGAGGACTTTTGGAATGTACAATGTTTGTCATCCAAGTTTGTCTACAATTTGTCATGTACTCACCAATGCAAGTGTTCAAGATGAAACTTGTTGTGAATATAATCTTTGTTTAAGATTGTACGAAATGACTATGTTTTTGTAGGCAAAGCCAATGTTGTCATTGAAATTTTGCAGAAATGTACTTTTTTGTACAAGCTTAGTTTGAGGACGATAAAGCAAGTTTGTATTGCTTATGATTTCCAAAATGGCAAGTCAAGTTTATCTTCAACAATTGAACTTCAAGTTGAAGTTTTTTGAGCCGTGAAAGATGGGGCTAAAGAGAATGTTTAGATTCCACTCATCAATGTTTTTGTTCTTGCATCAACAATAAGAATTTTGGCTCAATTCTCTACAAGACAATAGGTCTTCACGAAGAAGATAGGTGAAGTGCCTTGATTGGAGCTTGAAGGGCACCAATTGAAAATAGAGCAATATGGATTGAGTTTTTGGGTAATTTTGAGTTTCAACCTCATTTTATTTACTAGGAGAAGTAAACTTTTGGAGTCCAAAAGTTCCTAGTGGGGAGGTATAATCTAGTGATCAAATATTAGCTCAAAAATGAAAGTTCCCATTTTTTTAAAATTTGCGTCAAGTCAAAGTGTTCATATTTCTGAATGTAACGACATTCATTTCATCTCAATCCGATATTGTATGCTCAATTTATCGTGTTCTGATTGTTTGGCTCAACAACTAAAAAATTAATAGGTTTGCTGACTCAGCAGCTGACTAGGCTACTATACTGCTGACATCATCCAAGGTGACTAGGAAGGTATGAGCCAATGAGAGCATGCCAAATGGCAGCCCCGTATTGGATGATTTGGTTCATTTGGTTTTGGTGGACCAGCGGGAGAGTACCACGTGGCCTATCATGGGCTGCCATGTGGCACCTCCAGGGTGCAACAAATTTTTATTTGGTCGGACAAAGGCACGAGCAAGATCGAACCCCCGACCTCAAGGATACCAATGTGAAGCTCTACCGATTGTGATGCGTATGGTTCTTATTAACTTATGTTCCAAAAATGTATATAAATTTTATGTCAAATGTCGTTGGGGGAAGGGCACAGGGCTAAGCTCCTGGTCCCTGGTCACCGTATCCCATAGAAGCACTGCAGAGCAGCGATCAAGGGTCTCGGGGCTTACCCCTAGCCCATGGTCATCATCGCAACATAAAATTGAGCACAGGGTGTTTAATGGATCAAACAGTTGGGGGCTGGCATAAAGTCCCAGCCCATAGCCATATGTTAGTGCACTGAACCGTGGGTGGATTGGAATGGAGCCGTGCGGAGAGGGGAATAACCATAGGACCGACCCCAGGTCCCGTGACACTTCATGACACCACCGACGAATAGATAATATGCTACACCGGCGGGGGTGAATGGCTAGGCCGGCCCCTGGCCTTATGGACCTTGACATGACCGTAAGATGCAGAGGTGGGTACGGAGTAGTGGGGACATGATTAGCCCAGCCCCTAGCCACATTGACCATAAAACCAGGAGCAGAGCCAGAAATTTGGGCACATAACGTTATTAGGCAATTTAATTGTCCAACAATTTACACGTCCAATGGGCAAATTTGTTCTTTTCTACGGAAAATAGCGTGAATTTGTAGGACAGTTACACTGTTTGTCCGAATTGTAGGATGAATAGCAGAAGAACTTCATTGAAAGTAGAAGAATCCATAACTGGGAGAGTTTTTGGCCTTTTGGAGCTCATAAAGAGTCTATCTAGGGTTTTTTGGACATTTTGGATCCAACGATGGCCTTTATTTGCTGATTAGAGCACATCTAAAGAGACATTTTGCAGGTTCAAGTCCATGGATGCATGGATCAATCAGCGTTTTGAAGAAGTTCTTGAAAGTGTTTGAGCATGGAGAAGGCCTTGTAGGGGTTTTCTTACCTTCAAATTTTTACTGCATTAGTTGTTATTTGTAGGGTTTAGCTCATTTATTCATTTCTCACTATGTGTTGTTGAGGAAAGCTTTCTTCTGTATTTCAATGTGGAATTGAAGTACTTGTATGCTCATTTTCAGATGGATTTCTAGGTCTTTGTAGGAGACACCTTTATTTTTTGAGGTTTCATGACTAAATGTAGGTTGTCATGATGTTTATAGTGAGAGTTATTTGCAGGAGAACATTTCCTTGAAGGGGAAACTAGCCACTTGTTTTATCAGCAAACTTTATGTACTATTTTCCACTGAATATATGGAGCGGTCTAGCTATGTTTGCAGGCCCGAAGATGTAGCCTAGGAGGGGTGAAATCCGTCACCAAATTCTTTTTTGTTTCTCTTCATGAATGCATGTATGAGTTAAATGATGAGATGTTGCTTATGTTTTAATTTTACATGAAAAACTAACTCATAACTAGAAGAGACATTTGAAAACTTGTTTGTCATAAGACCCATTTTTTCTTGCAAAGCATCAAGAGAACGATCACTTTTAGGAAGAGGAACTTCTCCCCCAATTTCAGATCACGAAGTCTGTCTTAGAAAGTTACCTAAGAGAGTCACAAGTTTACTTAAGAGAGTTTCCTCATAGGGTGGTAGGTATGCCTCAAAGGGTTGTAGGCTTTCCTTCGAGGATCGTAGGTCTGCTTTAGAGGATCGTGGGTCTACCTCAGAGGACCACAGGATAGTCAAATTAAGCATCTTACCATTTGGCTGAAACAGACGTTTAAGACCGCCTTTAAAACTGCCTCAAGGAGGCCGAGTTGTACCACATATCAGTGCAATACAAAATAGCTACTAAAACAGTCTTGTCCAAAGATGTCATGTAGATAAATATCCCTTGGATTTTCGACCTCCTCCACAGATCTTCAACCAAGCACAAGTCTCAGACTTCTCCTTCATTTTCCTTGCCCATATATGAATTTCTTACTTGGAATGTCATAAGACCCATTTTTCCTTGCAAAGCGATAAGAGAACGATCATTTTTTAAGAGGGAGAAATTATCCTCCAATTTCATATCAAATTGGTATCATAGCAATGCTTGACTATGTTGCAAGAATGAGCAAGAAGAGTTTCTAAGAGCTAGAAGAGATGAATTTGTCTCTTCGAATGGAGAATATTGAATTGTGAAGAATGCTAGAAATTGCATAAGAGGAGAAGAGGCACATGTTCCTTCAGTTGCAACATCTGCTTGATGAATAAGTTGTTGAAATTTCTACTCCCGTGATAGTAAAGGAAACCTCCAAAGTGAAGTCAATATGTCAGCATGGTTAAAACAAAGGTTATGGACTGTATGAGGAAAATGATGCATGTGCATTGTGTAAGCATCTCATGGATTCTCATCATATGTTAGTTGGTAAGAGTGGGTGGCTAGAGTCATCTACAAAGTTTTCATCATCATATGAGGCAAAAAAGGTGGATGGAAAGTTTAAGGAGGTAATAAGTATCTCAAGTTCAAATCATTCTGTTTATGTTCATAACACCTCTTCTGTAGCATTTGAATAACATGTTAGAGGCACTCGTATGAAGTTGCTACCTAAACTAGGTTATGAAGGAGGAGGCCTCAGCATCAATGGCCAAGGGATCAATAATCCAATCATTGTACAAGAGAGACCAAAATATCAAGTATTGGGGATATGGTTAAAGAAAGTTCGGAGAATGTTCTAAACGGTTTGATGCAAATCAGTCATAGAGGATGATATTTCACACCAAGATGGTGGTGCAAATGTTATTTTTTCTCCTAAGAGAGATGAATTCTTTAAAGGACCTTACATGTCATCATCTTTTCCACATCGTCAAATATGCAACCCAAGGGATAAGTATAAATATCATGCGCGTTTTCCAAATGATGGTAATTTTGACTATTTGTGGAACATGTATTGATCCAGATTTAAACAGGAACGCAACAAATTATAGATATAACCATACATATAGAGATGCAACAGAAATAATACTTCATTTCATTACTATAAAATACTGAAATATGCTTACAAACAAAATTGGAAATAAACTAGCTAGGGCGATGGTAGCTTATCCCTGAGAAGAGATGTGGTGGCTACATGCCTTTCAATTATGTTACAATGAGGCTTGAAGGCCTATTTATTGTTGAGAAACAATGGAGAACTCTAAACATCCAAAAACCTAATCCTAGAAGATGAAATGCCAAACTATGGGCCCCGTTTGGGTAAATTGGTACATCAACTTCTCGGGGTCGTAACTTTGGCATATGATCTCTGTTTGACGCACACAATATCTCATTAGAAAGATCTATCTGAGAACTACAACTTTGGGAGGAGAAACTTCGGTCCATGGAGATTGATGTTGCTCCCAGTTTTCCCAAAAAAACGTTGTTTAGGGCTTCAAACGGCTCCTAAAGTTCAGGACCCGAAAAACTGCTAAAAATAGTAAACTATGCTACAATTAAGGAAACTGAAAAACTGAAAGAAACAATGGTGGGGGTCCAAGTGGAATTGGTGGGTGGCCACCAATATCCACCTGTATCATTCCTCCCCCCTTAGGAAGAAATGGTCCCCATTGCGTTGAGTTCCTCCATGAGATGAGGAAAATTCTATTGAACTTGGTCCCTGGTGAGCCACTTGCCCTGGTGAAGGACTTGGCCCGCTTTGACAATTCGATACAGTTGGATATTTGGCTAGCGAGTGTGCTTGATTTGTGTGTTTATGATCTGATCAGTTGCAGCTTGTTCCATGCAATCTAGATTTAACTCTGTGGGTGTGAGCCGTTCCGCAATGTCGGATGTGTCTAGTAATGGTGGAAAGTATGGCCGAAGGCGGTCCACATTGAACACTGGATGCAGGCCAAGGAATGGGGGAATGCTGAGCTCAAATGCATTATCTCACATAGCCTTGGTAATGGTGTAAGGACCATATCAGAGTGGTCTGAGTTTCCAATAGGCTCCGGTAAGGCGTTCCTTTTGCAAATTCAACCAAACTTTGTCGCCGACCTTAAACTTGTGTGGCACCTAATGTTGATCATATCGCTGCTTGTACTTGGCATTTGATTTCTCCATAATGTCATGGACCTGCTGGCGAATATGTTGGATGTGCTCAATGAAGCTGTTTGCCTTATCTGTTTCAGACTGGACATGAGTCGAATCTGCGTGAGTAGCTACAATTGGCATGGCCACATCCATGGGACATAGTGGCTGGAATCCCAAGCCCACCTGAAAAGGGTTGTGGCCAGTCGAGCTGTGGAGAGCCCGGTTGTAGCTGTGCTGAACATAGGGGAGGATATCGTCCCATGTGCGTGGATGCTTTGAGTTTTAAATGTGCATAATGTGTACGATCATCCTATTCACAATCTCCGTCTAGCCATTAGTTTGAGGATGGAAGGTTGTGGACTTAGTGAGTTTGGTGTCCAGCATCGACCAGAGACTGGACCAAAATGTACTGAGGAACCTGCTGTCCCAATCTAAGATGATAGACTGTGGGATCCCAAATTGTACCCGCACTCGTTCAAAGAAGAGTTTAGCAGTGGCTTATGCTGTGATATTCTTCTTGCAAGCCGCCATAATGGCCATCTTCGAGAACCTGTTGACGACCAAAAAAACAAAGCCATTTCGATGCTTAGCAGAAGGAAGGCCCAACATGTAATCCATGGAGATGGATTTCCAAGGTTGTCTAGGGGTAGGTAGCGGGGTATAGAGGCCTTGCTTCTTGATGGTCGGTTTGATAATAACGTAGGTAGTGCATGATCTGATGTACTTCTCGACATCCTGTCGAAGATTCGGCCAATAGAAATACTTCTATAGTACTGCCACCTTTTTCTCGACCCCGAAATGCCCAACAGCCCAATGGTAGTGTGCTTCCCAAATCATCTTGGCACGCTCGCTTGAAGGAACACAAAGGTGACCTAGGTGGCATAACAGGGCATCTTGGAGGTGTAAATATGGAACATGCTGACCCTCTAAGAGTGTCTGGTATGTGTGGCCAAATTCTGGGTTTCTTTTGTAGAGAAGTGGCCAATCAGAAGTCTCGTGCCCACAAGATTTGAGCATGGTGGTTAACGCCATGATCAGTGGTCGACTGAGGCAATCGGCAACATTATGGTACTACACTTCTTATACTTGATATTCAACTGGAACTTTTGTAGGTATGTGGACCACTTCTGATGGAGATCATTCTGTAATTTCCCTTGGGTTTGTATGAACTACAGCGGTTGGTGGTTTGTGTGGATGATTGTTTCATTCCCCAAAATGTAATGCTTCCATTGTCGGTAGGCTTGTATAATGGAATACATCTCTTTGTCATAAGTGGGATACTTTCAGATTGTGTCTGAAAGTGTCTCACTGTGATATGCCACTTGATGCTCGTGTTGAGTAAGGACTGCCCCAATAGCATAGTCAAATGCATCTATCTCGACCTCAAATGGTTGTTGCAAATCTGAAAATGCAGGCACTGGTGCCAAGCAGAGGCGATCTTTCAACTCTGTGAATGCATTTTGTTGAGATTCAGACCAAAAGAATTTTGCTTTCGCTCCTCCCTTGGTGACTTGACTCAAGGGCTAAGTGATATGAGAAAATCTCAACATGAACCTGCGGTAGAAGTTGGCAATACCTAGAAAGTTGTGGAGCTTTGTCAGAGAGGTTGGAGATGGCCAATCCCGAATGACTTGGATTTTGGTTGGATCCACATGCACCCCACATTCATCAATAATGTATCCCAAATACTGAACCTGGGTCATGCCAAAAGTGCATTTCTCCAAATTGGCACATAACTTGTGTTGTCGTAGTGTTTGGAGAACCTGTCAGATGTGGTGGATGTGCCCTTCCCAACTCTAGCTATAGATCAGGATGTCATCCAAGTCTACCACTACAAATGAGTTGGTGAGTGGCTGCAATATGTCATCCATTAGCCTCATGAAGGTTGTAGGAGCATTTGTCAATCCGAAAGGCATAACCAACTATTTGAAAAGGCCCTCCTTGGATTTGAAGGCAGTGTTCCACACATCAGAGGGTTCGATTGGTACTTGGTAAAATCCTGACTTTAAATCGATCTTGCTGAAATATTTTTCCCCCTTTAGTTGGTCCAGTAGGTCATCAATCCATGGGATCAGGTACCTATTATGGACAGTGATCTTTTTAGTGCCTGATAGTCAATACAGAGTCGTTCTTTTGTACCAACTCGATCGGGCTCGCACAGGGCGATGAACTCGAACGGATGTTACCTTTCTGCAACAACTCCTAAATTTGCCTCTTGATTTCATCGTTCTCTACCATGGAGCGCCAATAGATTGGTCCATTGGGCAGCGACGCACCTGGGGTCAGATCGATGGAGTGCTTGATCTAACAGTGTAGAGGAACCCCTCCGGGGGAGGTGAAGATGTCCTTGTACTCCTCCACGACCTTGTCCATCTGTAGTTGTCATGCGGAGGGGCCCTATCTAGAGGTTGTGGCCACCGTCTTCTTCTTTCCTTGAGGGTGTATCATCAGGAAAACAAATTTACCGGTTTTGGAAATGAGCGTACTGCATTGTTTTACAGTAACCAAATAGATGGCGGTAGGCGGTGCTACCTCTGGGTATCCTGTACAACTTATTTCCCAAAGTAACAATAACAACACGGGGCCTTGATTCATACATAGTATGTCACTTCCACAAGTATGGTTTTCCTAATAATACATCACAAACATCAAGGGGAGCAACATCACACAATACCTCATCCATGAAGGGTTTGATGTTGTATGGAAGGTGACACTACTGGCTTAGGCAAAGATCTCGTCCTTGGTGAAGTCCCCCGATGGTGTACGGTTGTCGATGTGTTGTGGTCGGTAAGCCCAGCCACTTCACGACCTTTGCCGGAATGAGGTTCTTTTGCCACCCGCTTTCGATAATGAACTGTAGCGGGGAGCCCTTTACGCACATCTGGGAGTGGAAGAGACGCTCCTCCTCCTCTGGATCTTTGGTTTCCTCCTTCTGGATCTTTGTGGTGGCAATGTGGCATTGGGCTCTGCATCGATAATCTGCTTCCCTTTGTCATTCCCCTTGTTGGGTTCTGACTCAGAGTCAGAACAAGTATTTGATTCTGAAACCCTTAGCTTAGCCACCAGTGACTGCTTGGCCCGACACTCACTTGTGTTGTGAGTGGAGCTCTTATGGAACTCACACCACTTTCCTGTGTCATTTTTTAGCTTCGCGGCATTGTTCTTTTCTTGCAGCTTTGGCAAGTTGTCTTGGGCCGCCTTGCCTTGGCTTTGTCCTTTGTTATGTGGTTTGGGGGCACCTTTCCCTTGCTTTGGATTCGCAGATCCAAAGTCTTGCTTCTTCTGTTTAAACTTTTGCTTGATCTTAATGACATATCGGTATACCATGCCGAGCGAGGAGATGTTTAGGAATTCTATTTCTTCCTGGATGTACTTGTGCAGGGAGTCGCAGTATTTGAGTACTAAATTCTGCTCTGAATCCTTGATACCAACTTTGTGCGAAGGGTATGGAAAATATTGGTAAACTTCAACACGTCTTGGTCCCTTCCCTATCGCAGCGTGGTCCACTTTATGTATTGATCCTCATAGCTTCCGACAGGGTAGTACTGCTCCTTGATGGCTGTCCGAAGTGAATCCCAAGTGGGTGTAGCTGAAAATAGTGAGGTTGTACTTTCATCCTTTTACTCGCAGTAGATTTCCCACTAGTCCTTGACGTGGGGGGTGGTTTTGAGAACAGCGCAAGTAATCTTTTCCTGACCGGAAAAATTATGAATAGAAAAATACCCTTCTAGCATATTTAACCATTTATCTACGATGTCTACATCTATTTGACCCCCAAATATGGGAATGTCAAAGTTTACTTGTACCTTAAAGCGTGTGGTGCTTCCAGAGTAGCTTCTGGAAGTAGATGTGTCGACCTTGGGTAGCTGCTGAAGGATCTGGGCAAAATTGTCCATCATTGCGTTCCTTTGTCACTCAAGGGCCTCTTCGAGCAAGATTTTGATAGAATATCCTGCCTCCTCATCTTTATTTTCATCCGCCATGGGAGGCCGTCAGGATTTGCGAGGCTGGTCTTCCAAAGGTTTGCCAGTTCAAGCCCTAACTCCTTATATCCCAACCTTGTTAGGGACATGCAAGGAAAGACAGAGAAATAGTAGACCACTCTGATACCGCTGATCCGGATTTAAACAAGAAGGCAACAAATTACAGATATAACCATACATATAGAGATGCAGCAGAAATAATACTTCATTTCATTACTGTAAAACACTGAAATACTTACAAACAGAAGTGGAAATAAACTAGCTAGGGCGATGGTAGCTTATCCCTAAGAAGAGATGTGGTGACTGCATGCCTCTGAACTATGTTACAATGACGCTCGAAGGTCTATTTATTGTTGAAAACAATGGAGAACCCTAAACATCCAAGAACCTAAACCTAGAAAATGAAACGCCAAACTGTGGGCACCGTTTGGGTAAATTGGTACATCAACTTCCCAGGGTCGTAACTTTGGCATATGATCTTCGTTTGATGCACACAGTATCTCATTAGAAATATCTGGAACAATTTTGCTCCTAGTTTTCCCAAAACAATGTCATTTAGGGACTCAAAATGGCTCCGGAAGTTCAGGACCTGAAAAACTACTAAAAATAGTAAATTATGCTACAATTAAGATAACTGAAAAGCTGAAAGAAACAATGGTGGGGGTCAAAGTGGACTTGGTGGGTGGGCACCAATATCCACCTGGATCATGTATCCTTTCACTTTTTCGGATGCATTTGACCATTGTGTGGCTATTTGTGATAAACACATGGTAATGATCAAAATAATGGATGAGATTCTTGGCATCAAGCATGATGAATCAACTTCACATTTGAGAACTTCTTTGTCAGCAAGCAAGAGAAATTGATTTTGTACCCATTGGAAGATGCATGGGCATGGGAATGATCGATGTTGGAAATTACATCCAGAGCTTCATTCCAAGAAGGGAAAAGAGATTATGCAAACCAATGCAAGGGAAGAAAGAGGTGGCAAAGAGGTCTCACAATGTTCCTTAGGAAACTGTCAAGGCAAATTTGATGCAAAAGGATAACCCATAAGCCTAGGAGAGGAAAATATTAGGTAGATTGTTTGTATAGTTTGTTTTTGCTTTGTAAATTGTAAAAGTTTGTTGTTATTTACCAATTTTGGGTACCTTTGTAAAGTGAACAAGAATAATCACTATGAACAACAAGTATGTGTTTTTCATTGACATGTTATGTAGTTGGCTTGTTTATAAGTCCAAATGTTTGAGGACTTTTGGAATGTACAATGTTTGTCATCCAAGTTTGTCTACAATTTGTCATGTAATCACCAATGCAAGTGTTCAAGATGAAAATTGTTGTGAATATAATCTTTGTTTAAGATCGTACCAAATGACTATGTTTTTGTAGGCAAAGCCAATGTTGTCATTGAAATTTTTCAGCAATGTACTTTTGTGTACAAGCTTAGTTTGAGGACGATAAAGCAAGTTTGTATTGCTTATGATTTCCAAAATGGAAAGTCAAGTTTATCTTCAACAATTGAACTTCATGTTGAAGTTGTTTGAGACGTGAAAGATGGGGCTAAAGAGAATGTTCAGACTCTACTCATCAATGTTTTTGTTCTTGCATCAACAATAAGAATTTTGGCTCAATTCTTAACAAGACAATAGGTCTTCACGAAGAAGATAGGTGAAGTGCCTTGATTGGAGCTTGAAGGGTACCAATTGAAAATAGAGTAATATGGATTGAGTTTTTAGGTATTTGAGTTTCAACCTCAGTTTATTTACTAGGAGAAGTAAACTTTTGGAGTCCAAAAGTTCCTAGTGGGGAGGTATAATCTAGTGATCAAATATTAGCTCAAAAATCAAAGTGCCCAATTTTTTTCTAAATTTGCATCAAGTCAAAGTGTTCATCTTTCTGAACGTAACGAAATTCATTTCATCTCAATCCGATATTGTATGCTCAATTTATCGTGTTCTGATTGTTTGGCTCAACAACTAAAAATTAATAGGTTTGCTGACTCGGCAGCTGACTAGGCTACTATACTGCTGACATCATCCAAGGTGACTAGGAAGGTATGAACCAATGAGAGCATGCTAAATGGGAGCCTCGTATTGGATGATTTGGTTCGTTTGGTTTTGGTGGACCAGCGGGAGAGTGCCACGTGGCCTATCATGGGCTGCCATGTGGCACCTCCAGGGTGCAACAAATTTTTATTTGGTCGGACAAAGGCGCGAGCAAGATCAAACCCCCGACCTCAAGGATAACAATGCGAAGCTCTACCGATTGTGATGCGTATGGTTCTTATTAACTTATGTTCCAAAAATGTATATAAATTTTATGTCAAATGTCGTTGGGGGAAGGGCACAGGGCTAAGCTCCTGGTCCCTGGTCATCGTATCCCATAGAAGCACTGCAGAGCAACGATCAAGGGGCTCGGGGCTTAGCCCTAGCCCATGGTCATCATCGCAACATAAGATTGAGCACAGGGTGTTTAACGGATCGAACAGTTGGGGGCTGGCATAAAGTCCTAGCCCATAGCCATATGTCAGTGCACCGAACCATGGGTGGATTGGAATGGAGCCGTGCGGAGAGGGGCATAACCATAGGACTGACCCCAGGTCCCGTGGCACTTCATGACACCACCAACGAATAGATAATATGCTACACCAACGGGGGCGAATGGTTAGTCCGGCCCCTGGCCTTATGGACCTTGACATGACCATAAGATGCAGAGGTGGGTACGGAGTAGTGGGGGCATGATTAGCCCAGCCCCCAGCCACATTGGCCATAAAACCAGGAGCAGAGCCAGAAATTTGGGCACATAACATTATTAGGCAATTTATTTATCCAACAATTTACACCTTCAGCAGACAAGTTTGTTCTTTGCTACGGAAAATAGGGTGAATTTGTAGGACAGTTACACTGTTTGTCCGAATTGTAGGATGAATAGCAGAAGAACTTCATTGAAAGTAGAAGAATCCATAACTGGGAGAGTTTTTGGCCTTTTGGAGCTCATAAAGAGTCTATCTAGAGGTTTTTGGACATTTTGGATCCAACGATGACCTTTATTTGCTGATTATAGCACATCTAAAGAGACATTTTGCAGGTTCAAGTCCATGGATGCATGGATCAATCAGTGTTTTGAAGAAGTTCTTGAAAGTGTTTGAGCATAGAGAAGGCCTTGTAGGGGTTTTCTTACCTTCAAATTTTTACTGCATTAGTTGTTATTTGCAGGGTTTAGCTCATTTATTCATTTCTCACTATGTGTTGTTGAGGAAAGCTTTCTTTTGTATTTCAATGTGGAATTGAAGTACTTGTATGCTCATTTTCAGATGGATTTCTAGGTCTTTGTAGGAGACACCTTTATTTTTTGAGGTTTCATGACTAAATGTAGGTTGTCATGATGTTTATAGTGAGAATTATTTGCAGGAGAGCATTTCCTTGAAGGGGAAACTAGCCACTTGTTTTATTAGCACTGAATATATGGGGCGGTCTAGCTATGTTTGCAGGCCCAAAGATGTAGCCTAGGAGGGGTGAAATCCGTCACCAAATTCTTTGTTGTTTCTCTTCATGAATGCATATATGAGTTAAATGATGAGATGTTGCTTATGTTTTAATTTTACATGAAAAACTAACTCATAACTGGAAGAGACATTTGAAAACTTGTTTGTCATAAGACTCATTTTTTCTTGCAAAGCATCAAGACTTTTAGGAAGAGGAACTTCTCCTCCAATTTCAGATCACGAAGTCTATCTTAGAAAGTTACCTAAGAAAGTCACAAGTTTGCTTAAGAGAGTTTCCTCATAGGGTGGTAGGTATGCCTCAAAGGGTTGTAGGCTTTCCTTCGAGGATTGTAGGTCTACTTTAGAGGATCGTGGGTCTACCTCAGAGGACCACAGGATAGTCAAATTAGGCATCTTACCATTTGGCTGAAACAGACCTTTAAGACCGCCTTTAAAATTGCCTCAAGGAGGCCGAGTTGTACCACATATCAGTGCAATACAAAGTAGCTTCTAAAACAGTCTTGTCCAAAGATGTCATGTAGATAACTATTCCTTGGATTTTCGACCTCCTCCACCGATCTTCAACGAAGCACAAGTCTCAGACTTCTCCTTCATTTTCCTGGTCCATATATGAATTTCTTACTTGGAATGTCACAACTTGAGTATATATATATAGAGAGAGAGATTGGAGGAGGGTCAAATATAGGCCTGACGTACCCTTAAGAAATGTCTCAATGTTTAAGTCGGCTAGATTTCATATAGTCACTTTCAGAAATTAATAGCTATAAAACTGAGACGATCTGAAGCGAGCATTGAATAGCTATAAAATCCGGAAAGAAGAACTTAAAACGAGCATTGAGCTTCAGATATTGAATAGTAATAAAATCTGGAAAGAACTTGAAGCGAGCATTGCATTGCTATAAAATCCGGAAAGAAGAACTTGATAGCTGTAGAGTTTTGAAAGCTTCTTTTCTACATCTCATATATCACAATCCTTTCACAAAAAACTAAGATAATCTTAAGGGAGCATTGAATAGATATAAAATATGGAAAAGAAGAAATTGATCGCTGTAGACTTTAGAAAGCCTGTATTAAATAGAAACAATAAACGGAGCATTGAATAGCAGTAGAATTCAAAAAGCTGAGTATTGAATAACACTAAAATATACAAACAGGAACGTGTCGATTTTAGTTATTATTTCTCTGGACGTTTTTTCATAAATACTTCGCTTTAGCCGTGTAAGTGCAAGGTAACCACTCTTACATTGCAAGGCATATCGAACGGAATTGTGTTGGCACCCAGGATGCCTACAATTGAAATTTTTTTGACCGGGTAAGGTATTTAGTAATGGAACTCCATCAATTAAATTATGGCTGGGTTGTTTGACTTGTTTGTGTATTTTATGTGGTGGTGTATAAATTATAAAAAATAAAAATAAAAATTATTTTAAAGAGGATATAGAAATTTGATTGAGTTTAATATAATTTTGATAACCTTTTTATTGCTGGATAAATTGTTACTCTATTAATAGGGGAGTATTATTCCCTTCACTCCAACTAAATTAATTGATAATAAATAATTAATTAGCTAGTAAAAACTAATGAAAATTATATATATATATCTATATATATATATATATATATATATATATATATATATATTTTTTTTTTTTTATTTTTTTTTAAATATTATGGATAGATAGATAAATGCTTTTTTGTGACTTTGGTGATATATGTTGTAATATATAGACTATATATGATGTAGTTTTGAATTTTTGTAATGGGATGCATTGGTTCAAGAAGAATTTACTTTTATAAGTTGAGTTGCAATATTGGCATATGATTTTGAGTCAAAGAATATATTTGGACTATATTGTTATGTGTTTAATTTAGTTTAATGTTGTGGTGTAAGTATGGAATTAATGAACTTACATCTAATATTATATAACCAACGACAACACTAAATTAGCCTTTCCAGCATCTATATTACTTAAAAGTTTTAGTTAAAAAAAGTGTTTGTGTTAATAGTCAAACTACTAAATCTTAGTAAAGAAGATTTATTGAGGATGCTTATAATCAGTTAATTATGCCCATGATGAAAAGTAATAAATTGCACCAAAACATAAAATCGTATTTATGAAATCTAATTCCTATGATCACAATCCAGCATAATCATAGACAATAAAAATACTTATATTTCCATAATAATAAATAATATTCAATTATAGATTTATAAATAAAAGCAAAAGACATAATTTTTAATGAGAAATAGTCTCAGAAATTTGATGTATTAAGCATTAAATGAATTATACATGGCTCTAGCTATGAGACCACCAAGAGAAAGGAACCAAGTTACAGGTTTCTAGCTTACTCAACTCAACCATTTGCTTCACATTTTGACCAATCTTCTCATTAGAAAACATTCCATGCTTCTCATCCAATGGTAACATCTATTCCACTATACAAGATAAGGATGATATTTCCTCTCTCCTCTACAAATTTTTGGGGATATGCTTCCATTTTTGTATTTGTAGACAAAAGGGCCACTAAATGACTTTGCAGAATAATGGGCTCTCCAAATACCAATTAACAACAAATATTCATTAGGTGAAGACTTCCTAACTTTCCCAACCTCTATGCTCTCCCACAACCATCTATCTCGCATCCAATATTTACCACATCTCTTTCACAAAGCTGATTTGGTCCATTTCTATATTGGTTGATCATTCCTAATTAAAAAATAGCATGAGAAGTGTAAAGCATGAATGCTTAAAAATTGATAGAATGAACCACATTGTGAAAATTGAAACTTATAATAGGAAAATGAAATAATCTTAACACTTTCCCATAATAAATGTGTGCTCTAATATTCACATGAGTTTATATTTCTCCGCTAACCTCTATGTACTTTAATTAATTAAATTTATCAATTAACTAAAAAAATAAATTCATTTAAAAAATTATGAAAAATAAAATGAAATATTAAATAAAAATTTACTTTTCCAAACACTTTTTACATTATATTATATATTAACATTAATATTTACGTCTACCCCTTCACTCATAAAACTCTAAATTTTGAAAAATGCACTAAAATCCATACAAACAATATATTTACCAATGAAATCATTATCCAAACTCATGTGATTGAACGGTTATCCTTATAATTAACATTTAAATTTTTATATACTTTAATTTAATATATTCTGAAGATTACAATTTGACTAAATATATTTTGGCTTTTAGATTGTGTTTTTATTTTGAATCATTTCAGGACTTCGCGATTCTCGTTGATCCAAAAAACTGATGGCGGAAGACTTACTACAAGATATTATTTCATGTTCGACCACATATTATAGCAGAGATAACCATCCAGCGGGAAGGAAAAGCGTTTAGCTAAAGCCTAAGCCAGAGCGTAGTTTTGGTGGCTTAAAACACTTCTTCCATATGTAGTAGAAGAAAGACACGGTTTGGAATTTTATTAATCTTAATCATGGTTGCATTGCAGGTAATGAAATGCTAAAACGCCTAACTAACGAGTACAATGAAATGTATACTATAAAAGGTGGTGTGTAATACTTGTATATTAAAGTTCATTCTCTAGATTCATTTCAGAACCAGATGGTTCATTCAATGAGTATTGTCAGTTTGAACCACGGTTAGAGTGAAAGTGTTGGAGATGTATTTCAAGTCTAAATCAAGTATTTAAATAAATTTCAAAATCAGATGAACTTCAAAATTAAATAGTTTAAATTATATAGGTTTTTTAAGTCTATATTTTTTGAACTATTTATTATGATTTATTCAAGACAGAGCTAGATAGCTTGACTAAAATTTATTTGGATAATAAACCATATTAAATAGTTAAAAAAATTCTATATCATTTATCAAAAATTTAACATATAATTATGAATTACAAAAACATATATTTAAAAATAATTTAATTAATTTTAAATAATTATTAAGTGAATCTTATAAATATAATCTTATTTCCAAAATTCATATAAAAAAACAAATCTATATATATTATCAAGTATATAATCATAAATCACAAAAAACTTACATTTAAAAATAATTTAATCAATTAAATATAATTAATTTTAGATAATTATTAAGTGAAAATATTAGAAATATAATCATATTTCCAAGTCCATCACAAAAAGAACCCGAAGACAAAAGACATTGTCTGATGTTCATCGTGGTTGGGTATATAATATTCATATACATATACATGTGAAGCCGCATAGGCTTACTAAGCATCCTTCAACATTCAGGTACAATATAGTTATTTTTAGAGATAATCAGAATGCCTGCATTGATGATGCGACCGCTCATCAGAGAAATCATTAGAAGACCTTGGCTTATAGTAAGGAGGGGGAAGGACAGAGTACTTAATGCGAGATCAAACAATTCACAAGTTCGAGATTATGAGATTAATGTTATGAAGGCTGGCAGCATTCAACCCATGGGAAGGTTTAGCATCCCAAGACGAAAATCGGGCAAGGTACCGAGGAGACGTGGTGGTTATGGCGGCGACGTACTACTAGTTTCCCATCATGGAAGTGTATCTGGAATGGACATTAATGATAAAGCCAGGCTGCAGCGAAGGCTCACGATGGCAAGGTGGCAGCCTCACGATTGTTTAAGTATTGCATGTAATCGCCCGAACCTCCAAATGCAGCTGAACAGAGTGAGGAAGTGCAAAGAGGAATTGCAGCAGCAGAAGGATTGTAAGATGGTGGAGCACCATGAACGGGGGGTAGGCAGGTGGACGCGGAGTAAAACAGCGACTCCAGTGGAAAAAGGCAAGAGCACTGTTGAAGAAGCTATGCAGAGGGTTTATCTTGATATACAGGATGATTCGGAAGAAGACTTCGATATTCGGAATTTCTTTGCAGAGGAGGAGTTTCAACGGGGAGCGAAAGGCAAAGCGGGCATGGGGAAGACCCAAACGAGGAAAGTGGGAGACAGCGAGGAGGAGAGTGAAGACCTGGAGAGAAATGAGGAAGAAGAGGAGGAGGGAAGAGGCCGGGGCAGAGGAGCGCGGGGAAGAGCGAATCAAAGAGGAAGAGGGAGACCTGCTGGGTGAGGTAGGCGTGGGAATAGAAATATGAATATGCGTTCGGAAATGGAGGAAGGGGCAGCTAGTGAGGCACGAGGAAGAAAGCGAGGGAAGAAAGACTTGAGGAGACGCTTGCAGGAAGCAGAAGCTGCATATATTCTGGACACCAATCCTAATATCAGAAGGATGATAGAGCAGATGGAGGAAGAAGCATTGCAGGGGTACTCAGAGCCAGAGATGGAGGATTGGGAGCAATATCTCCCTGATCCTGGACATACGCGAGGTCGAATGTCATTATATAAACAGTCTTTACATGTCTATTGGGGCATGAAGCGTTTATTAGCTAAGGCTATGGAACAGGTGGCTGTAGAGATGGCTGAATTGCTTCAAGGTATTCCAACTATGAAAAAGGAGTTGAAAAACATTCAAGTGACTCTACTGATGCAAGACAAAAAGATGGATGATATCGTGCAGCTGCTCCAAGCGGGGGGATTGGGCATCAAGTTAGAGAAAGAACCAAAGGATGCACCGAAACAGTAAAAGTTGCAGCTGAGGCTTGGAGGTTTTTATATATGTTGTTGTTTTGTTGTTTTTTGCTTTGCATATTTAGATGTTACTGTCTCAGAAGGAAAACAATATACTGTTAGTAAAGATAGATGTATATTTAGCGTGGATAGATAGGTTGGTGACATACTTTTTCTGGATGGCTTTGAAAAATTTCAGATGGTAACGAAGCCCGGTTTCCCTTAAGGGCGGGTGGAGACCTGTCCTATTTTGTAATTTTCTTTTGGTTTTAGTAATGGAAAGTAGAGTACCGCATTAGCTTACAAAAAAAAAAGAATGCCTGCACTACAAATTTTTGTAATAGAAAATGAGAAGTTGGGCGCTAATGTTTTGAATTATATATATATATATCTATATATATCTATATCTATATATATATATATATATATATATATATATATATATATATATATATATATATATATATATATATATACATATACACACACATATATATATATATATATATATATATATATATATATATATATATATATATATATAAGTTGTATTTTTTTCATATTCGTTAAAGTAAATTATGTTGTTTTTATTTTAGTTAAAAAGTTTTCACTTTTGATTTTTTTACATAGATTTTATAGAATTTATTATACATAAATTTTATAGAATTTATTAAAAATAAATATTATATAGATTTTATTAAAAATAAATATTAAAATGAAATTTATTTTATAATATTTTTTTAGCTGCGGAATATATTAGTGATATATATATATATCTATATATATATATATATATATATATATATATATATATATAGATAACTTTTTGCATAAGAGGCAGGTATTAACCAACAATGCTACCTATTATACTTATTTTATTTAGTGATGTGCTTGTAAGAAGTAAAAATAAAACTGTGAGAGAAAATAATTAATAACAATAACATAACAACATGCACATATCAATTACATATAAAAACACAAACTAGGAAAAACCAAACAATAGATCTATTAATTCTCTACCAAGTCAACCAAATGAGCCTTCACCTCTCACCTCCAAGCACATTACAATGGAATATAGTAACCCTATTTAAAGGTTTAATTACATGTAATTCTTGTGGTTCAACAATGGGTGCCACTAAATAGACCTATCAAATTTGAATATTTTCAGCTTCAACCTAACATTTCCTATTTTTGGGAGCTTGCATAACTCAATCTGGCCAAATTGGTGAAGTAAGTCTTCATCGCTCACCTCCAAACCTACCTCCTTCAAAGTTTATAACCAAGATAAGTGTCATGTCCTCCCCCATTACCTAGGTCTACCTCTAGAATCTACCATTAATTTAAGAGGGGTAAGCATGACTTATCAAGAATTATAATTGTATGCCAATTTACATGCAAAACTTTTCAACTTCACTATTTTTTTAAATTGTGGGGCACCTATGCCACCACCCTCTCACCTTCACATCTTTTGTCATAGACAAGTTTAACTCTACCTCAATATCTGACAACTTTAACTCCACCTCTCTTACTCTTGAGGATTCATGTGCATGGTAAGTTCCAATTCTAGTTCCTGAGGGGCCTTAACTCCACCTCAATATCTGATCCTAACTCTTGTGGATTCATGTGTATGGTAAATTCCAATTCTAGTTCCTTAGGGGCCTTAACTTCTTGTGGATTCATGTGCATGGTAAATTCCAATTCTAGTGCGTGAGGGGCCTTCTTTGATTGCTTTGTACTCCTATAGTAGTGTCACAAGGCATTCCATTTTTCTTCACCATCTTCCACAACACTAGCATTAGAACACTCTTATTACATAAAGAGCCCAAGTTAACTTGGATTCCATACTGGAGTTTGTATATCCACGAAACCCTGAAGATTGGTGGCTGTTACATCCACAAAATATTATACCAGGTAGATCTACTTGAGGCACCACTTCATCTTGACTCAACCATAGAGCCTAACCCCGATAGTGTCGAGAGAATTGAACCAGTGACCTCTCAATAGTAGAGGTGCTTTGACGGGGACTCAACCAATTAAACTAACCCTCGAGGTTTAGTTTGTATATTAAATATTATCAACTATGTCAAAATTTTCCATTATGCATTATTCAGTTAATACTCAGAGCTTAATTTATGTACATTAACTATTATCAACTATATACAATATTTCCACTACCATTGTTTATCAAAATTTTGATATCCTACAAAGTTAATGTTAAATATTTAATTTAAAATAATTACATGAAAATTAAAGCCCCAACTTTGTATATATATACTTTTAAGAGAAAAGAGGTTTGACTGGCCACCCAGCATTTCAAAATCAAATTCATACCAACAGGAAGCAAAGTTGCTAATGTTATATATTTGACTTTAAAATAATTATATTTGACTTTAAAATAATTATATGAAAATTAAATCTCCAACTTCAAATATGTACGCATTCTAATGACAAAAAGGTTTAACTGGCAACTAAACACTTCAAACTCAAATCGATGCAAACGGAAACAAATAAAAACTAAGCAGAAGTAACAGAGGTGCAAAAACATATAATTCATCTTGTACGATTATATTGGATTCCCATGGTTAAATATACTCTTTCCAAGTTAACTTGTAAGTTCCATCCTGGTCAACTCCACCTTAATAATTATTTTTCTAGCTATGATTTGGAGTTTGAACAATTATATTGAATTCCCACGGTCAAATATACTCTTTGCAAGTTAACTTGTAAGTTCCATCCTGTTCAACTCCACCTTGATAATTACATTTCTAGCTATGATTTGGAGTTGAACCTGAGCTATTATATATACAGTATTGCCTACCAAAATTTTGGTATCATGCAGCCATAGGAAGGGTAATGTTGAGTTCTTGGTCTTAAGATGACTACACAAAAATCCATGAAAATTAAAGCTCCAACTGGGGATATGTACATATTTAAGGGCAAAGTGCTTCAACGTGCCATCTAACACTTCAAACAAACACATGCAAACAGAAATAAGGCAGAGCTGACCAGAAATTGTAGGGGTACACAATAATATGATCTTCAAATACACAGAATTTGGAAATAGTAACCCTTAAGAGTCTCAAGGAACATCACCGGATGCTTCTAGCAAAAACTTGTTAAGCTTGAATTCTATGCCAGTAGGACTCTCTTATTTCAAAGGACTCCACACAGTCCATAGATCCTCTGTTGGAAATCCCATAGCATTCTTTTCATATAGCTACTATCTAAACCTGCTGTATAAAGACTTTTTTGCACTGGAGACGTACTATTTTCCACTTTGCCAACATAATCAGAAGTCTGACCGGACCTAACAATCTGCTTCCCCTGTCTTACAAAAACAGAATTTTCTCGACCCAAATCACTGTTTGATCCCAGCCAAGTTATGAGTTCCTTAGCGTGCGATTTCTCTTCCCTGGCCTTCATTTTCTTTCCATTTCTTCCTCTCTCAGAGACCGTACCAATCCTCGCCATGTGGTCCTCAAACATCTCAATGGCCTCGTGAATGACATCTCTGTTTGGGGAACCATTCCAGCGACCCCAAAAGCCCACATAACACTCAAAGCAACTGCAATCAAAAGATGGACTGTGATTGCCGCTGTTCTTCCCATCCCTCCTGCTGCTCTTGCTTTGATTGCTCTCCATTGAAAGGGCCTTCAGAGAGCATGCAATGAGATAAAATAACACTTCCTGGTCCTCCTGAGGGAGTGTGATACAGAGCGTGATTATGGTCACGGGAAGAAACTTGGGCACTGAAAAATTCTCTAACTTTCTCTGTGAGTTCATGGCTTTTGAAATTATGGATCCCATGAATTCTTTGATCCTTCAGATCATGAGCAGCAATAATGCTTCACTGGTCCGTAACAAATAGAGATTGGGTCGCGTAACCCCAGTTTGTTTGTCTGTAGGGCGATGGTAATCAATTTTATATTCGAAGCTCTGCACTCTCCTCGGATTGTGTATCGTTTTCAGGCACTTTTTCTCTTCACAGGATGCAAATACACGCGTTCAATTTTTTTTCGTTTGAAGATGCGTCACGGGCTCCTGGTCTCTTCTTCCGGGGAACCAACCGCCACCTTGTTATATGGATGGTTATCAAGCCCCGTGCTTCCTGGCATATACAATGAACCAAAGCGGTCGCATATTTAATTTAAGATAACAAAGATAGGAGTTCAGTCAAAAGGAAAAAAAAACAAAGATAAGATACGGCCCATCGCATGAAATAATCTCATTATGGATATATTTTATTTTTTAATTTGAATGATTTTTTTCCCCGGAAAATACATGATATATATAACTTAAAATTAATTATATCTAAAAAAATGGGACATTTAAAATTCAAAAAAATTATTAGGTAATAAAGTTGACAGGTGATGTTAATGTGGTACACATATTGTTCACACATTTCATTGTGTACTATTTTTATGGATTTCATTTTATTGATCAATATTTTATTTATAAAGTATAAAAATGATGGAAAAATAAAGTTGATAGATTTTGGGATATTTTTATTGCCTTGATTTATGGAGATTTGAACATTGAATCTTAAGTAAAAAGAAAACATTAAAATAGGGGATAATGTATTGGAAAAATGTATTGGGAGACGGATTAGCAGATTAATAGATATAGAGGATATTTTATTGGAAAAGTGTATAGTGATTGGGCTTCAACAAAAAGATCTTTGAAAGTATTTATCAATATCTAGTGAAATTAAGAGTATTTTTTTTTATTCAAAGAATGCATGTGCCACAAATTAAAGACCCCACAATTATTTTATTCAAGATTATCATTTATATTTAGGAATTTACATGACACTTCACTTTTCATAAGAAAGTTCAATCAACATTCAACAATTCTATCTATATATATATATATATATATATATATATCACTTGTATCTTGTGAATGTATTTTTTTCCCGAGAAAAAGGTTTGGACTTTATTAATAAAAACAAAACTAAAATACTACATTAACATTCTTAAAATTGTTGTTATAACTTTACATTGATTTGGAAAGGATCATTGAAGTTTATCATCACACCCTATGACTATATCTTCTAAAATTTTGTGACTTCTTTAATGTTCAATTTCACCATAATAGCTCAATAGGACCTTTAATAGAGACCTATTCCGAGTGATTAACTAAAGAACCATACTACCCCATCTCTATACATGAAAAAGAGTATAACAAAAATAAAAAATAAACATCTTTATAGTCACAGATCATGAGCATATCCTAAGAAAGTCCCTTCCAACTATTAAAGACCACACGCGTTCCATGTTCTAATCTTGTTCCATCTTTCAAAAGTGTATTACCTATCTCATTTCCTTTTGGAATTCACAATTATATTGAGAGGGGGGTGAATTAATATAATAACAATTTTTACTTATATAATGTCATCATAAAGCATCAATCTCATAAAATAAACAAGCAACAAAAGATATATGTGGAAATCCACAAATGTTTTATATGAAAGATATTGTAGGCACCAACCTACATGAAACATCAATCCCCTCTATTGCTTTGTAGACACCAACCTACAAGAGACACTAATCTCCTCTGCTACTTTGTAAGCACCAATCCCCTCTGTTTCTTTATAGGCACCAACCTACACGAAACAAAAATCTACTTTGCGGCTTTGTAGGCACCAACCTATAGGAGACACTAATCCCCTACACTATTTTATAGGAACCAATATATACAAGATAGAACTCCCCTTCGTTGTAAGATTTGTAGGCACCAACCTGTAGAAGACACTAATCCCCACTTCTGCAAATATGTATGCACCAAGCTACTTTCTTACTTTTTCACAATATTTATTAGTTGCTTCTACTTTCGCTAAGTCTTCTTGTTCCTTCTATCTTTACCAACTTTGTTAGTTGCTTTTTCCTTTACCAGGTCTACTTGTTGCTTCCTCCTTCACTAAGTTTACTTCTCCCCAAACTTTTTGCTTTTAGATTATTCCCAAGAATAAATTTGTACAACATGCCACACACCTAGTTTGCAAATATGGCTATGAAATTTCTACCATAAGTACCTAAGGATTTCTTCTTTTTTCTCATCCAAATTTCATAGTCTAAAACATCTCAAAAAGTAAGTTACATCAAAAATGATAAGCTAACGTGTCTGAAGCATGTTTCATGTGCATTTAAGAACACTAATTTTCTCAAATCATATCTCCAAAATTGTAGTGAAATGGGGTCTAAAATTTGTTATGCAACCAGCTCACAAAATAGAAGAAAAGATAGATCAACAACTTCAGAATCAGCCTCTTCGAGGAGGCGACCTCCTTTTCATTACATAAATGAACAATTCTTGGATGATTCAAATGACAAGACCTTCTTTTTATATATAGGGGTCTAAGGGGTCACAATATAATCAGAGCTGACATAAAAATAATAATGTAAGGGCACAACAATAACAATATGGGGCACAATAATAACAATATGGGGATTAAATGGGGCACAACAATACAATAAGTGGGTACACTAACAATAACACTGAGGGAATACAATAGTATTATAGGGACCTAACATGTCCCTCTCCTTCAAAAAAGTGTTATCCTCAACGCTTGAGTAGTTTTGGATGCTTCTGTATAAAATTCCCATCCTCCCATGTGGAATCTTCAGTAGGTAAGTTCTTCCACTTGATGAGATACTGTGAAATTGATCGATTTCTTGTTTATGTGATTATTTTAGGTTCCAATATTATTTTTCCTTCCTCGTCAAGTTCTAGCAATATTGTTTCAACTAGGAGCTTATCACCTATAACCTTCTTTAAGCATGAAACATGGAAAATTGGGTGCACTCGAGAAGATGTAGGAAGCTCCAATTTGTATGCCATAGTACCAATCTTTTGCAACACCTTGTAAGGACCATAATACTTTGGTGATAATTTATTATCCTTCTTAGCCTACTTGAGGGAAATTTTTTTGTATGGTTGTAGCCATACAAATACCCAGTCGCCTACATCAAAACTTATTTTGTTGTGATGTTGATCTGCCTATTGTTTCATTCTATTATGTGCCAAAGTGAGTTTATCCTTTAAGATTCGGAGAACTTGTTGTTGATGCTTGATGTGATCTTCCACTGCTTGAACCTCAGAATTTTCTCTTAAGCATGATGTGATAGATGGTGAATGATGTCCCTAAAGTGCCATAAATGGGATTATTTTTGTTGCAATATGGAAGGAAGTGTTATACCACCATTCTTCCAGAGGTAACCACTTGACTATTGTGTATGTTCATCAGATACAAAACAACAAAGATATCCTTCCAAACATTTGTTCACAATCTTAGTTTTCCCATCAGATTGAGGATGATAAGATGAGCTATGAGCTTATTGAGTACCCATACAAGAAAATAATTATGTCCAAAAATTTCTAGTGAAAATGGGATCTCTGTTGCTTACAATAATATTTGGGTTTCCGTGTAGCTTTTGAATTGTTTCCATAAATGCAGTAGCAACTGTAATGGATTTAAATGGATGTGATAAGGCACAAAAGCATGCATATTTGGTAAGTTTATCAACTACCACCATGATGATGTTCTTTCCTTCAGACTTGGGTAAACCGGTGATAAAATCCATTGAAACCTCCTCCCAACATTGACTTGGAATGGATAAAGGTTGTAACAGACCCGAAGCCTTAATTGTCTCAACTTTATTTTGTTGGAAAACCAGACATTCCACCACAATATTTTGAATATCAGATTTAAGGCCATCCAAAAAAAAATCCTTCTTGACTCTGTGGTAAGTTTTTAAAATTCCTGAGTGCCCTCCTAAGGGAGAGGTGTGGAATTCCAGAATAATATTTTTGTTTGAGTTGGGAATTCTTACAAAGGTATAAGCAATCTTTATACCATAATGAATCATTTTTCCAGCTAAATATCAGATGTACTGGGATCTTGCTACAAATTTTGAATGAGTTCCCACACTTCTTCGTCATTCTTCCATTCATCCCTTGCTTCGGTTATCCAATCTGGTTGGATAATAGAAATGGCACAAAGAAATGCTTCCACATCCTCATCCTTTCTTGAAAGTGCATCTACAACAACATTTTGCTTCCCTTTTTTGTAGATGATTTCAAGGTCATAACCCAACATATTTGTGACCCAATTTTGCTGCTCTTCAGAAGATAATCTTTGTTCTAAGAAGTCTTTAAGACTATCATGATCTGTTTTTACCTTGAAGTGTCTTCCTATTAGGTAAGGTTTCCATTTTTCATGTACTATTTCCAACATTTCCTTCTCATAAATAGCTTTTTGTAAATGTTTTCCTTTAATTGGATGACTTTCAAAAGAAATGGGTCTTCCTTCTTGCATTAAGACACCACCAATTCCATTCCCCGAGGCATCACACTCTACAATAAATGCTTTTGTGAAGTCTGGCATTGCTAAGGCTGGTGCTCGGCACATTTCCTCTTTAAGATGTTCAAAGGCCTTAGCTACTTCTAAAGTCCAAGAAAATGCATCTTTCTTCAATAATGTTATTAGAGGTGCAACCATTCTTCCATAATTATTAACAAACTTGTGATAATAAGCCCTGTGCTTCCGGGCATATACAATGAACCAAAGCGGTCGCATATTTAATTTAAGATAACAAAGATAGGAGTTCAGTCAAAAGGAAAAAAACAAACATAAGAGTTAAGTTAGATGTCCAAATCGTATTGGATAATTTTTTATCATGACATAACGGCCCATCGCATGAATAATCTCATTATGGATATGTTTTATTTTTTAATTTGAATGATTTTTTCCCCGGAAAATACATGATATATATAACTTAAAATTAATTATATCAAAAAAAATGGGACATTTAAAATTCAAAAAAAATATTAGGTAATAAAGTTGACAGGTGATGTTAATGTGGTACACATATTGTTCACACATTTCATTGTGTACTATTTTTATGGATTTCATTTTATTGATCAATATTTTCCGTACTATTTTTATGGATTTCATTTTATTGATCAATATTCTATTTTATCATGTTTATTTATAAAGTATAAAATGATGGAAAAATAAAGTTGATATATTATAAGTATTAGTGTGAAATCTTAAGTATAAGTTTTTTTTTAGATTTTGGGATATTTTTATTGCTTTGATTTATGGAGATTTGAACATTGAATTTTAATAAAAAAGAAAACATTAAAATAGGGGATAATGTATTGGAAAAATGTATTGGGAGATGGATTAGATTAATAGATATAGAGGATATTTTATTGGAAAAGTGTATAGTGATTGGGCTTCAACAAAAATATCTTTGAAAGTATTTATCAATATCTAGTGAAATTAAGAGTATTTTTTTATTCAAAGAATGCATGTGACACAAATTAAAGACCCCACAATTATTTTATTCAAGATTATCATTTATATTTAGGAATTTACATGACACTTCACATTTCATAAGAAAGTTCAATCACCATTCAACAATTATATATATATCACTTGTATCTTGTGAATGTATTTTTTTCCCGAGAAAAAGGTTTGAACTTTTATTAATAAAAACAAAACTAAAATACTACCATAGGTTATGAAATTTCTACCATAGGTACCTAAGGATTTCTTCTGTTTTCTCATCCAAATTTCATAGTCTAAAACATCTCAAAAAGTAAGTTACATAAAAAATGATAAGCTAACGTGTTTGAAGCATGTTTCATGTGCATTTAAGAACACCAATTTTCTCAAATCATATCTCCAAAATTGTAGTGAAATGGGGTCTAAAATTTGTTATGCAACTAGCTCACAAAATAGAAGAAAAGATAGATCAACGACATCAAAATCAGCCTCTTCGAGGAGGCGACCTCCTTTTCATTACATAAATGAACAATTCTTGGATGATTCAAATGACAAGACCTTCTTTCTATATATAGGGGTCTAAAGGGTCACAATATAATCAGAGCTGACATAAAAATAATAATGTAAAAGCACACCAATAACAATATGGGGCACAATAATAACAATATGGGGATTACATGGGGCATAACAATACAATAAGTAGGTACTCTAACAATAACACTAAGGGAATACAATAGTATTATAGGGACCTAACACGTCCCTCTCCTTCAAAAAAGTGTTATCCTCAACGCTTGAGTAGTTTTGGATGCTTCTGTATAAAATTCCCATCCTCCCATGTGGAATATTTAGCAGGTAAGTTCTTCCACTTGATGAGATACTATGAAATTGATCGATTTCTTATTTGTATGATTGTTTTAGGTTCCAATATTATTTTCCCTTCCTCGTCAAGTTATAGAAATATTGTTTCAACTAGGAGCTTATCACCTATAACCTTCTTTAAGCATGAAACATGGAAAATTGGGTGCACTCGAGAAGATGTAGGAAGCTCCAATTTGTATGCCATAGTACCAATCTTTTGCAACACCTTGTAAGGACCATAATACTTTGGTGATAATTTATTATCCTTCTTAGCTTGCTTGAGGGACATTTTTTTGTTTGGTTGTAGCCATACAAATACCCAGTCGCCTACATCAAAACTTATTTTGTTGTGATGCTGATTTGCCTATTGTTTCATTCTATTATGTGCCAAAGTGAGGTTATCCTTTAAGATTTTGAGAACTTGTTGTTGATGCTTGATGTGATCTTCCACTGCTTGAACCTTAGAATTTTCTCTTAAGCATGATGTGATAGATGGTGGATGATGTCCATAAAGTGCCATAAATGGGATTATTTTTGTTGCAATATGGAAGGAAGTGTTATACCACCATTCTTCCAGAGGTAACCACTTGACCATTGTGTCTTTTCATCAGATACAAAACAATGAGGATATCCTTCCAAACATTTGTTCACAATCTCAGTTTACCCATCAGATTGAGGATGATAAGATGAGCTATGAGCTTATTGAGTACCCATACAAGAAAATAATTATGTCCAAAAATTTCTAGTGAAAATGGGATCTCTGTCGCTTACAATAATATTTGGGTTTCCATGTAGCTTTTGAATTGTTTCCATAAATACAGTAGCAACTGTACTGGATTTAAATGGATGTGATAAGGCACAAAAGCATGCATATTTGGTAAGTCTACCAACTACCACCATGATGATGTTCTTTCCTCCCAACATTGACTTAGAATGGATAAAGGTTGTAACAGACCCGAAGCCTTAATTGTCTCAACTTTATTTTGTTGGAAAACCAGACATTCCACCACAGTATTTTGAATATCAGATTTAAGGCCATCCAAAAAAAAAATCATTCTTAACCTTGTGGTAAGTTTTTAAAATTCCTAAGTGCCCTCCTAAGGGAGAGGTGTGGAATTCTAGAATAATATTTTTTTTTGAGTTGGGAATTCTTACAAAGGTATAAGCGATCTTTATACCATAATGAATCATTTTTCCAGCTAAATATCAGATGTACTGGGATCTTGCTACAAATTTTGAATGAGTTCCCACACTTCTTTGTCATTATTCCATTCATCCCTTGCTTCGGTTATCCAATTTGGTTGGATAATAGAAATGGCACAAAGAAATTCTTCCACATCCTCATCCTTTCTTGAAAGTGCATCTACAACAACATTTTGCTTCCCTTTTTTGTAGATGATTTCAAGGTCATAACCCAACATATTTGTGACCCAATTTTGCTGCTCTTCAGAAGATAATCTTTGTTCTAAGAAGTCTTTAAGACTATCCTGATCTGTTTTTACCTTGAAGTGTCTTCCTATTAGGTAAGGTTTCCATTTTGCATGTACTATTTCCAACATTTCCTTCTCATAAATAGCTTTTTGTAAATGTTTTGCTTTAATTGGATGACTTTCAAAAGAACTGGGTCTTCCTTCTTGCATTAAGACACCACCAATTCCATTCCCCGAGGCATCACACTCCACAATAAATGCTTTTGTGAAGTCCGGCATTGCTAAGGCTGGTGCTCGGCACATTTCCTCTTTAAGATGTTCAAAGGCCTTAGCTGCTTCTAGAGTCCAAGAAAATGCATCTTTCTTCAATAATGTTATTAGAGGTGCAACCATTCTTCCATAATTATTAACAAACTTGTGATAATACCCTATCAACCTGAGAAATCCTCGCAGATACTTTATGGATGTGAGGATTTTCCATTCCTTAAGGGATTTAATTTTGTTAGGGTCATGAGATACAATATGACCCTGATATTCCACCTCCTATACTCCAAAGAAACATTTGGATGTTTTTGCATACAATTGTTTCTCCTCCAATAGTTTGAGCACCTTGTCAACATGTTGAACATGATCCTTCCAAGACTTTTTGTGGATTAGTATATCATCAAAAAATACTAACACAAATATTCTAGGGAAGGGTTTGAAAATGGAAGTCATCAAACCTTGAAATGTAGAAGGCGCATTGCTAACGCCAAAAGGCATGACCAAAAATTCATAATGACCTTCATGATTTCTAAATGATGTTTTCAGAATGTCTTTGGTCTTCATTCTTATTTGATGACATCTTGAACAAAGATCCAACTTGGTGAACTAAATTTCTCCATGTAATTCATCCAATAATTCATCAATGACAGGAATGACAAATTTATCTTTAATAGTGAGCTTGTTGAACTCCATATAATCCAGACACATGCACCATGATCCATCATTCTTGTGCACCAATACTACTAGAGCAGAGAAAGAACTTCAACTAGGTTGAATTATACAGGCCTCTAGCATTTTTGCAACCATATGTTCAATTTCACTCTTTTGGGCATAGGGATATATGTAAGGACTGATGTTTGGAGGAACACTTCATGGAATCAAATGAATAACATGATCATGATCACGAATAGGTGGGAGACCTTTGGGAGTCTCAAATACCTTGGAATGATTGTCCAAGACTTTTTGGAGATCTAGAGAAATAGATGATTTCGTTGTTTGAAACTCTAGTGAACATAATTGTGTAATTACGTCTCGTTGTTCTTTCTTTAGAAGCTTGGTCATGCTATTAGAGCTGGTTATATTTCGTGGTTTCCCTATGATACCTCTTAATTCAATATCCTTTCATTCCCAAAAAAAATTCAAGAAAAGTTCTTGAAAATTAAAGGCTATTGTACCCAAAGATTGTAACCATTTGACACCTAGTACAACACAAACACCCCTCGTTGGAATGGAAAGAGTTAAACTATTCAATATGTATTCTCCCAGGGATAGCTTTATATTATGGAACTCTCTAGAGAAATTTATGGTTCCTCCATTTGCAATCATCATTTGACACTCTGGTGCTGGATATCGGAAGCAATTCAATTTCTTGGCTATCTTATAATGAATAAAATTTTGGGTACTACTTGAATCAATCAAAACTATGAATTGAATTGCTTCCATTTTGATCTTTTTTCCTCCAATTGTTGTGGTGTCAAACTTATAGGTTGTGGAAGACTAGGACCAACAACACTTCCATCTTTATAGTTGTGAGTGGTATACTTCCTTGTTGCCATAATTTTTCTTTCAAATTTTCTTGCCACCCTAAATGCCTTCTCCAATGAATCAGGTTCCCAAAGGTGAACCTCATGTTGGATGTTATCTTTTAAAGTCCCTATGAATACATCAATCCTATGCTCCTCTGGAATATCAACTACCCTAATATTCAATTTTTGGAAGTCTTCAATGTGATCCACCATTGAACCATTTTGTTTGAGATTTATCAATTGGGTAAAGAAGGTGTTGCTCTTTGTATCTTCATAATGTTCTATCATTTCCTTCGTAAAAATTGACCAGGTGACAAGTGGTTTATGAGAACAAATGCATATATATCATACAAAATGATTGGGTTCTAAATATAAAGATGCTATGTGTACCTTTTGTGAGGTTTGCACCTTATATAGATCAAAATATTGCTCCATTTGTACTATCCAAGTTACTAGATCCTTCCCATCAAACTTACTCATATATATTTTTGGAATGTGGTGGTTCTTAAACCCCACATGGGAGTCTCCAAAATCGTGATTGATATTTCTTTTGTCTTCATCATGATTTTCATGGATTTCCTTATCAGCAATGGGATGCCTTTATTCTAGCAACTTTGCCAAACCTTCTTTCAATCCTTCTATCTTGACATTCATCATTGCTTCCATGTATGATTTTAAACCATCATTCAAAAATACCATGTCCCTTTTTACACCATCTATCTTAACATTCATCATGGCTTCCAATTCATTTTTTATTACTTTTTGCGAGAGCGAAATTTGTTGCATTTGGTCTTGCAATTTTGATATATCATGTTGCATTTCTTCCTCTTATTCATGTGTCATAGTGGAGCTTGTGGGTTGCTTATTAGGTGTTTCCATTTTCTTTCTTCGGGGCATCAATTAATGATAATTATGCTTCACTATGCCCTTTGAATCACTTCAAACTAATTTTTCAAACCAAACTTATGCAAATTTTTAAAATTAATACACACATTTTTTTCTTCGTAGGATCTCGATATTGAAGCTGTTGTATATTTGTAATTACAAATCTCCAAGTTTTGAAATTTCACCTTGTGGTAGCCCTCTGAGTTCTCTTTCCAACCCCACAGGTCTTATCAATATTGGAGTCTTCAATAAATAGTTAGGCTAAATATCCCATGATGACTTGATTGTAGACTGGTTTAGTAGAGCAAACTTCTATGAAGTGCTACGTGTCCCTGTTTCAACCTTCGGACCCAAAAACGATAGGAAGAAGACTACAATTTATCCTCTTTCTGCAACTTCTTACAAAATTTCAATATGATACTCAGAGAGAGCGTTATGATGATTTTACCAAGGTCTCATGTTTGGGATGTAATTCGGTATCCTGCAAAAACCCTTACTTCCTTGGATCATATCTCCGAAAATATAGAGATAAAAGGTTGTTTCCGGGAAAACTAGTGTCTATACAAATTTGCTAGTCCCATTAAGATGGGTAACTATCTTAGAAACAAACAATTCAAAGTAACTTGTGTTTTCCTTTATGAGAGATAGATGAGATAAAAGCAGAGAGTACCAACCTCAGTCTTTCACTTGGCTCCTTGCTTGTTTCTTCTCTCCCTTGATAGAGCTTTCGCCACTCCTTTCTCACTTGTCCCGCTTCAAAGAAACTTTGTAGAGTCAAAGCAGCAAAATACCATCAAATCATAGAGATCTATAACCATAAATAATGTAGAATCAGATGTACATTAACCATACAAATGCATACACAAATACAAGATTCAGAAATATACAAGTATATGGAGGAAAACTCAAATAGCTTTATTGATAGAAGTAGTAGAAGAGAAGGATTACAACCTAGATATCTAATCTAGCGCCATCCTCCCAGCATGAAAGCCCTCTTCACCTCATGAAAAGCTAGGTCACCCAACAATACAATGCCTCACAGAGAAACCAACAACACTTCATTACAAAATACAAAATTCCAACCTCTGGATCTCTAGGATGAGGGATCCATATATAGATATTTGCAGGAGGGTGAGTCAGCTTTTGGGATTTTGATTAGTGTCATTTCACTGATAGTTCTTGGTTCCACTTAGAGATTTCATGATCACATAGAGATTTCATGATCTCTTACTCATCCCTGGGCAAATTCAGAGAGGCAAGTGTCATATGAACAGTTTCTAGAAGATTCTCTGAGTTTCCACCTAGCAAACTGCCTCTGCCATTTGTTTGCTCTCACTCATTGCACCCTACTAAAGGGATTTTCAGTATGCATCACACCCTTTGTGTGTAACAGGTGAGATGCATCACACCCTTAGCATGGAGTAGTTTGTATGGTCCAGTTTTGACCAGTTCTGAGCAGTTTTTCAGGCAGAACTTCTGGGAAATGATGTAATCAGTTGACCTTGATCCTTTAGGGTATGAAACAAAATTTTTACGAGTATAGAAGCCCTTGGTTTATGGACATATGTGATTGGGGTTGTAGTGCCCAAATATGTCTATAACAGTTTCCCCCTAAAGCATGAGGTCGTAAATCTTCTGATGTCGGGTGAAATGTTTTATCATGAGGATCTGAGGTTTTTTGAACTGAAAGGTGACCTGTAATAAGATACAATACAATACATTATCTTCATAATATTTTCATGATCTAGCTGAGGCGGGCATTCCCATGCTCAGCTTTATAAATTCATTTTTCATGTACATAGGACAAACAATCGTCTGTGTGGTAGACTGATGATTCTGGTAGAGCCATCATCCTTGAGCTTGGATGATTATCTGTGCAGCTAAGATGTACATTTGATGTCTTTATTTTCCTGAATATATTGCAGCTTAGATGGATGAAACTAGATCCGGGGTCTTCAAACTCGTTCAATCTTTGCCTGAAGTACAAGTCGATCCATGTGAAAATATGTTCTGATGTCAAACATGGAAAGAGATCGCCTGATTACCAGCCAATGATGTAAGTTGTTAACAGGCATGAGAGGAATCACCGATAATGATAATGACCCTCAAGGTACTACAGTATAATTCACATGGTGCGAATACATGAGTCGATGTCGAACACCACGCAAAATCTTTCGGTCGAAGGCCATTGATGTAAACCTGTCACTGGAAGTGAGAAACTTGCCATTGAAGCATGCAAGCATCAAAGTACTGAAAGGGTTGTTCCTAAGTCAACTTCTTGGATAATGAGCTGATGTCAACAAGAATTGACCTATCGTAGGAGGGCCTTAATGAATCCCACATCTATGATACGGAACGGAGCAAATGATTTTGTGGAGGTGAAAACGATCTGATGATACAAGGTTCAGGGTGGTAGTCATGAAAGAACGGAGCGTGAAGGTATTGTAGTGGATGAGGCATTAGCTCGGTTGGTGAATTATTTGAGCGACTTCTCTTGAACATATCGGCGACACTGAAATGGATTGGTAGCGTTAACCCCAAAAATGGATGGTACGGAGGACCAATGGTGATATGACTGGTGAATGGAATAACCCAACCCAACTCAATCATGGTGACAGAGTGAAAGTGTCGTGTTCAAGAGCGACCTGCTACCAATGAAGTTCTTCAAGTTTTCTTCCCTTTTTCCCGAGTCATTGCTGACCAGTGCCTCTTTATTTTTTTCAAGCTTGAGGAGGATAACATATGCTTGTTCTATAATTTTCCCTTTGGGAAAACCTGTCGCTATGTTTTAGCGAGCCTAACGACAGTGAAACTCACTCTTGTCCGTATGGAAAAGTTTGTCGCTATTTTTTTAATGAGTTTAATGACAAAGATAACTCAGTCCTTTTCAGTTTTAGAGAGTCTAAAAAGAGACGGAAAGGAAACTCCAGTAATCCTTTTTCGTAGTATAACCCCTTAAGTCCGAAAAAGTATAAAATAATACAAAAGGGATGACTTTTCCGATCACTTTAGCGAGCTGAAAAAGACAAGCGCTCAATCTTTTTGTGTAATGATCCCTCAAGTCCAAAAATATTAAAATATAGAGGATGGATGGCACTTCCAATCAATTTAACAAGTTGGAGAGGCCAATTGCTCAACAATCTTTTCATATTTTACGAGTCTAAAAAGAGCTTAAAAGAGACTCATTTTTTAGGAATGAGTGATGTTTTCGGGTAGCAACTGGTTCCAGGTAAGTTTGGAACTTTTCAATCACGGCAGTGTAAAGAAGGTGGCTAACAGAATCACTTGTCGCAGCTGTTCCTCAAAAGGGTAAACAATCAAGTGGAGGCGTATGATCGGCTAAAAGAGTGGAGGTGATGGTAAAAACATGACCAAGGATCAAGAGGCTAATAGTAATGCGATCACAAAGGTTATTTACCGAAAGGTGGATTCATTTTTTAATGAGCTTGAATCTTTAGAAACTATGCTCAGTGCTAGGTTTATTTTTTAACGAGCTTGAACTTTGCGGAAACATTGCTCGTGATAATAGTCAGAGATGTTCAATTCACCGTTAACTCTATGTTCTTTTGACGGTCGTACTACCTGTTCAATTGCTCCATCAAATTGATTAGAAATGTAAATACATGCTAGAAAAATGAGTTAAAAACTAACATCTTACTTGAATTACATGAACAGTAACATAAAAGTAGTTTTACCTCTCATTTTTACCATTTCATTCAAATTTGGGATTGTTGGAGCTCTGGAGGTGTTTTCCCCCTCAATTTTCATCAGCTAATTTTGGGAGATTTGGTGTACTATTTTCGGCGCTATCTGGACCAGGTAGGAGTGAACCCTGAGCTCTTCAATTGCATTCTTTCCTTTTCTAATTTTGAGCATCTTTTCCTGTTTTTCTGGGCCTTAGGGGTTTGAAAAATTCGTTCTCTCCCCATCGCACCTAGTATACATCTAAAGGTGCGATGCATACTGAGCTGGCCATTGGCTAGTTAGTATGCATCCCACCATGTACACAGCTAGGGTGCGATGGGCGCAAGGAGGAAATTTTATGCACTATTTTTTCAAGGAAATTTTCCCTGTTTTTGCCCAAATCAGGATCCTAATTCTTCCCTTGTTTGTTTCTCAGAGATTCATCGAATCAAGACGATCATTACATGGCGTGAACACAAGCATGAAGAAGAGGATATGATTGCCTTACATGATCCAGGTACGGTTATTTCATTGTGTAACTGTGGCTTGCTCAAATTCTTCCGCATATCTAACATGAGGCAACAACTCAAATTGTTGCAATATCTTCTCGATGCATGGGATCCTACCAACCAAGTGTTCTAGATTAGAGGTAAATCCAACCCTTTGACAATTGAGGATATCTATTTCTTGACCGGGTTGTCGAGGCGTGGTGCCCCTCTCTCACTATCAGGATCCGCCCATGGGGGTGAATCCGTGAGGGATTACATTTGCCGATTCTGTAGAGATGGATCTCAGTCGAGCAGGGACGGTAAGATCAGTATTCGAGATGTCACTAACCGATCCTTGAGGACTATCTTATTCACCTTTGCTAGATTGGTTGGTAGCACGGCTCTTCACTTGGCTAACAGGTCCTATATGCAGTATGCCCTGGAATGCCCTGAACCAAAGGTATTCAACTAGTGTGATGCAGTACTTTCGGTTATAAAAGAACAACTTACCAAGGTGAAGAACAGAAGATCCAAGAACTTTGGTTATGGTTCTATTTTGACCGCTTTCGCCTTGGAGAGGATCCCACTGATGCAGCCATAGTACATTTCACTCGGACTGCCAGCACCGATGGAACCACAGATGCAGAGATGGGTTGATCTTATGGCCAGACATGCTGGTCAGTTGCAGATTTCATTCTCTGATGCCTTCTTTGAGTGGTTCAATCGTCAGCAGATGGTCTTCGTCGAGTATCCATATGTTGGGATGGATTTCCGGGGTGACCCAGATTTGGTGCTGCCGGCTGGCGAGCAGTGGGGTGTTATAGGTAAAAAGATTTGACCATATCTTTGTTTATTTCTTTTATAATGTTCTTGTGTTTTTTAAATGTTATCAAGACTAATCAAACCCATATATTTGTGTAGATATTGGACCAGTGTGACCAGTAGTGCACCCGAGGGTAGCAGCTGTCGTTCCAACAGGAGAGGCTGTAGGGAGGGCTATCCTTTTCAATCTGGATGTAGCAGAGACCCTTGCAGTATTGCAGGATCAGATGGAGGGTCTCACCCTTGGTATCTAGGATGTGAGGACCGACGAGTTACCTCTGAGATTACAGTGCCATACCACTCTTACATATGATCGCACATGCGGTGACTTGTTATCACCAGCACCATTAGTCTAGGGTGCTTTTCTTGCATTTTTGAGTTTTTAGGTCGTATGACTGATTTTGTCTTGGACACAAAACATTTTGTTAAAAACTATAAACAGTTATATATATTTTTAATTTTCGGAGTTTTATTTTGGTAAAGTTATCTGATCCTGATGCAAATGTTGATTGAAATGCTTTTTCTTTTATAAATGTTGCAAATGTCTATCTAACACATAATTTGCTAATGAATCAGTTAATGTGTTTAAGTTTCTGGAAATGTGTTGATATTGAACAAAATCAAACTGCCTTTCCAAAATCCTGATCCTTAGGAACATACGATAGATAGCTGGATTTTGAACAGAATAGATGCCAGTAAGTTGTAGGATGATGAGTTGTGAGTCTAGCCTGACAACAAGTCGGCGTATGCCATGTGCGATGGCATCAGAGAGAAGCTCTATCGATGCGTTGTACTTAGCGATGTTGTTCATTGATCGACCAATACATACCCCTCTAAAACTCACTAACTCGCCGCTTGGATCAAAAGTGGCCCAAGTTGCAGAAGATAGGTTCTGCGTACTACGACTAGCTCCGTCGGTGTATCCAACAAATGATTCCAATAGGTTCAACATCTGCAACAAATGCAAAAGTGGATTACCTAACCAAAATGATCACTCTTGACGAAAAAAAAAACGTAACAAAAGCATATGAAGAGATTACTACACTTAGTCAAGCATAGTAACGCTTAAGGTACAACCCGTTTCGAGGTTGCGACATCGGAATCCCATCGTGATCTACTAGCTCATAGGCTCCTTTTGCTAATACTCACTTAACAATGTAGGGACCCATCCATAATGATTGGAAATTACCTGCTCCCAATTTATCGGATTCTTGATCATAAAGTAAGACCAGGTCACCTTCTGAGAAGACACGGGGTTTAACATTTTTGTCAAACTGCACCTTGACTCATTTCTTATGGGCTTCATTAGCCAAGGTGGCGTCATGACAGGTTTCATCCAATTGGATTAGTTCCAAGAAACGAGCCTCTTCCTTTGAAGTTCCAAGGAGAAGGTCAACTCCAAGCTTGAGAGATGAAATTTCACACTGAATTGGTAAGACCGCTTCCAGGCCATACACCAGCTGAAAGGGTGTAAATCCGGTTGCATTTCTCACCAATGTCCTATATGCCCACAAGGCCGAGTACAAGATTAGGTGCCAACTCCTTTTGTGGACTCCAATCATCCTCTGCAGCATGCGCTTTAGGAATTTGTTGATGGCCTCAACTTGTCCGTTAGCTTGCAGATAATATAGAGTAGAACTGTCGTGGGACAGTCCTAATTTGGCAACCAATTCAACCATCATGTGATTGCGGAAATTCGATCCATGATCTATGACTATAGCTTGTGGAACACCAAATCTAGAGACTACATGATTGAAAAAGAAAAGAGCAGACGTTTCACCGCTGTTGTTTAATGTAGGCATCGCCTCAGCCCATTTTGTAAAATAGTCAAAAGAAACTATGATATACCCATGCTCCCCGGCCGAGGTGGGGTTACGTGTCATGAAATCTATGCCCCATTTGGTGAATGGCCCAACAACAACTACTGGATGTAGAGGTGCGGGTGGTAGTCTAGTTTTGTGGTCGAAGATTTAACAATCATTGCACTGTCTCTCATTGGCAGTCTGGATGCATCGCACCTCCCGTGTGCTACAGGTTAGATGCATCCTTGTTTCCCTTGAGGACAGGTGCGATGATTGAATGAGACTGTTTCTCTCCCCAGTGGAGTCGCCATTTTGTTTCCGGGAAAACTAGTGTCTATTCAGATCTGCTAGTCCCACTAAGATGGGTAGCTATCTTAGAAACAAACAATTCAAAGTAACTTGTGTTTTCTTTTATGAGAGATAGATGAGAGAGAAGCAGAGAGTACCAACCTCAGTTTTTCGCTTGGCTCCTTGATTATTTCTTCTCTCCCTTGATAGAGCTTTCACCACTCCTTTCTCACTTGTCCCGCTTCAAAGAACACCTGTAGAGTCAAAGCAGCAAAATACCATCAAAGAATAGAGATCTATAACCACAAACAATGTAGAATCAGATGTACATTAACCATACAAATGCATACACAAATACAAGATTCATAAATATACAAGTATATGGAGGAAAACTCAAATAGCTTTATTGATAGAAGTAGTAGAAGAGAGGATTACAACCTAGCTGTCTGATCTAGCGCCATCCTCCCAGCATGAAAGCCCTCTTCACCTCATGAAAAGCTAGGTCACCCAACAATACATTGCCTCACAAAGAAACCAACAACACTTCCTTACAAAATACAAAATTCTAGCCTCTAGATCTCTAGGATGATTGATCCATATATAGATATTTGTAGGAGGGTGATTCAGCTTCTTGGATTTTGATTAGTGTCATTTCACTGATAGTTCTTGGTTCCACTTAGAGATTTCATGATCTCTTACTCATCCCTAGGCAAATTTAGAGAGGCAAGTGTCATATGAGCAGTTTCTAGAAGATTCTCTGGGTTTCCACCTAGCAAACTGCCTCTGCCATTTGTTTGCTCTCGCTCATCGCACCCTACAGAAGGGATTTTCAGTATGCATCGCACCCTTTGTGTATATCAGGTGAGATGCATCGCACCCTTAGCATGGAGTAGTCTGTATGGTCCAGTTTTGACTAGTTCTGAGTAGTTTTTCAGGGAGAACTTCTGGGAAATGATGTAATCAGTTTACCTTGATCCTTTAGGGTATGAAACAAAATTTTTAGGGGTTTAGAAGCCCTTGGTTTATGGACATATGTGATTGGGGTTGTAGTGCCCAAATATGTCTATAACAAAGGTCTAAAATTCAGACCTGAGGTTTAGCAAGATTTCAGATAAAACGGGTTTTTTTACATCTTCTAAAACTTTGTAGAAAAAACGTTATAGTGAAAATTCCATGATGTCCTATTTGGAGCAGCAAAACCCTAGAATCCAAAGGCTTTGATACCAAATGTTATGCAAACAGTTCAAAAAATAGAAGAAAATATAGATCAACAACTTCATAATCAACCTCTTCGATGGGGAAACCTCCTTTTCATTACATAAATGAACAATTCTTGGATGATTCAAATGACAAGACCTTCTTTCTATATATGGGTTTAAGAGGTCACAATATAATCATAGCCAACATAAAATAATAATATAAGGGCACAACAATAACAAAATGGGGCATAATAATAACAATATAGGGACTACAGGGGGCACAACAATAAAATAAGGGGGTACACTGACAATAATAATGAGGGAATACACTAGTATTATAGGGACCTAACAAAATTTCTAGCACAGATACCTTGAGATCTCTCTGTGTCTCCTCCAAATTCTAGATTCTAAGACATAATAGAAAAAAGGTACAATGAAAGTATCACATTGGCATGTTTGAAGAAAATTTCAAGAGAATTTAGGAATCCTAAGTTTCTTAGTGCATATCTCCAAAATTTTACTGAACCAAGGTCTATGATTTGAATCAAAGTACATTTTTGTAGCAAGCCTACCTTTTTATCCATGCTTTTGTATGTGTAATCATAACCGTGAAATACAGTGTGGAAGCCATGTCTAGATAGGACAAATGTTATAAACAATTTTAAGTATTAAATTATTTTCTTGAAATAATTAAAAGATGGAATGTTGGCTTGAAGGGATGGGCTAACAAATAGAATTATGAGGGAGAGTGGAGAAGTTGAGTGTGTAGAAACAGAGGGTGGAGAAGTTAAATAAAATTATCTCACACTCAAAGATGGAGGAGGTGGCACTACTAATTAAACCATTTCCTCACAAATAGAAAGAGACATCATTAGACGAGGGGGAGGTGCCCATAATTTTATCTTTCCTTAATGAGATGGAAGATGATGTCAACATTTTCATAGGCATATGAAGATACATAAAGAGAATAGAGGAAAAACCACAAATGGGGTTGTTAAAAAAAAACAATGGTGAAAGGAGAAGATGACTAGAGAGAGAAATTTCCTTGGAAGTTGGGCATGAAGCATATGGAGAAATATTGGAGTTGTGACTAAGCCTTGTGCTCTGGAACTAAGGTGTTATTCCTTGTATTAATGTGTTTGGGTCCATTTGACTATGTGGGTCCAATCTTGATTTTTTAGTGGGAGGCTTAATGGATGACCAAATCATTATGGTGTTGGATATATAGTTGTTAACCACTTGGATATGGAAATATGAGTCACTTTGGTGCTTGTTGAAGATTTTTTTTACCACTTGGATAGTGGATTGTGAACCCCTTTGGTGCTTTCTATGAAAATACAATTGAGAGATCACCTAGATAGTGGATTCAACCTCTTGGACTGAGAAACTCCCCATATGGACCTTTGGTGAAGCCCTGTGATTGAGCTTACAGGAGTAAGTGGGTCACCATGGTTCTTACTACTAGAGGGAAGTTGAGAAATCACCTAGACAATGGAATCCATCTCTTGAGTGTCTACCAATCCTTGGTTTGAATTTTCCCTAAGAAAGCATCCTCTCAGAATTTGGATCTATCCAAAGGGTGGTTAGTTGTAAGAAAATTCTAGTGAAGCTGGCCTATGGCTAGGTGGAGAGTTGAAGTCCTCCTTTAGTTGCTAGCCATCCTTACATACTAAAATAATTCAAATGCATTGATATGTTGAGTTATAATCTGCAATTTTTCATAAACTTCTTGTGTGTGGAACGAGATCTTGTATATTCTTGAATGTTAATGATTACTTGAATGGTGAAGGTTATCATTATTCTCATTATTTTCATGATATCTTACATGATATAGATTTAACGAATGACGATATGACTTGTATGATCATATTTTCATTAGGTTAACTAAATTATGTTATGATGTACTATGATATACCAAAGATTGTTTATGTGGACTCTGGTAGCCTAGTCTATGTGATCCAGATTTATGCAGGAATGAAATGAAATACAAACTTAAACAAAAACAAAAAGATACAATGAAACTTTAACTTCAATTCCTTAATAACAAATACTCAAACTATTACATGCATAATGGAAATAACCTAGCTCGAGAGATGGTAGCTTATCTCTAAGAAGAGATGTGATAACTACATATCTTTTGAACTTTGTTACAATGAGGCTCAAAAGCATTTTTATTATTGAGAAGTAATTGAAAACCCTAACATACAAAAACCTAACCCTCGGAGATGAATCGCCAAAATTTTGTGAGCCCTGTTGAGATTAGTTGGAATGCTAACTTCCCGGGGTCATAATTTGTCCATATGATCTTTGTTTGGCATGCAAAATACATCATTAGAAATATATATCCAAGGGAAAAAAATCTTGGCAAGCCCTTATCAATAACTTATTTTCTTGGCACATTTTTCAAAAAAATTCATTTAGGGCCTCAAAAAAACTACAGAAGTTTAAGACCTAAAAAAATGCCAAAAATAGAAATTTGTGCTAGAATTAAGGAAACTAAAAGGAAATAGTGTTGGGAATCCAAATGGAAAATGTGGGTGACCACCAATATCCACCTAGATCAGTCCTCCCCCTTAGGAAGCAATGGTCCCCATTGTGTTGAGTGCCTCCATGAGATGGGGAAACTTCTATTAAACTTGGTCCTTGGTGAGCCACTTGCCTTAGTGCATGAGTTGACTAGATTTGACAACTTGATATAGTTGGATACTCTATTGGTGATGGTTCTTGTTTTGTGTTTCCATGATTTAATTAGTTTTGGCCTATTCCATGTAGTCTGGGTTAAGTTTTGTTAGTGCCAGGTGCTCGATAATTTCTGACGTGTCCAATAATGTTGGGAAGTATGGTCAAAAGTGATCCACATTTAACATTGAGTGTAGGCCAAGCAATGGGGGAATGATGAGATCAAAAGTGTTATCTTCCATAGCCTTGGTGATGTTTTAAGGCTCATATTAGAGTGCTCAAAGCTTCCAATGGGCTCCATCAAGGCATTCTTTTTGCAAATGCAACCAAACTTTGTTTCCCACCTAAAAATTATGTGGCACCTGATAATGATCATGTCAATGTTTTTACTTGGTATTGGATTCATCCAAAATGTCATGAACCGGTTGGCGAATGTGCTGGATGAATTCAATAAACCTAGTTTATTTATCAACCTCAAATTTTACATGTGTAGATTCTTCCCATGTAGTGGCATGAGGCATGGAAACATCAATCAAACACAATGGTTGAAATCCTAGACCCACTTGAAAGGGATTGTGTCTAGTCGAGCTATGGATAACTCTATTATAACTGTGCTGCAAATAGGGAAGGCTCTCATCCCAAGTTTGTGGTTGCTTGGAGTTGTACATGTGTAGTATGTGCATTATAATCATGTTGACAACCTATATCTGGACTTTCGTCTAGGGATGGAATGCAGTTGACTTGGTGAACTTGGTGTCCAATAATGACATGAGACTTAACCAGAATGTGCTCATGATCCTGCTATCTCGATCGGATATAATGGTCTGTGGGATCCCAAAATGTACCCATACTTGTTCAAAGAAGAGTTTGACAATGTCCGCTATTATGATATTCTTCTTGCATGCCGCTAATATATCCATCTGAGAAAATCTATCCACGAGCACAAACACATAGTAATTAACATGCTTGGTAGAAGGGAGGACAGACAAATAGTCCATGGAGATGGATTCCGAGGGTTAGTTGGGAGTAGGTAGAGGAGTGTAAAAGCCTTGCTTCTTGATGATTGTTTTGGTAATGGCATAATAAATGAAGGATATGATATATTTTCCAACATCTCGTTGAAGTTTTGGCCAATAAAAGTACTTCTGCAGTACTGCCATATTTTTCTTGACACCAAAGTGTTATAGTGTGCCTCCTAATCAGTTTGGAACACTCGCTTGAAGGAACACAAAGGTGGCCTAGGTAGCATAATAATGTGTCCTAGAGGTGGAATTCTAGTGCTTTCTTTCCATCCACTACCATCTATCATGTGGTGGCGAACTCTAGATCATTTTTTTACAGTTTCGGCTATCCAGAGGCCTCATGGACACAAGAGTTAAGAACAATGGTTAGTGTTTTAATCGAGGGTTGGTTGAGGCAATGTACAACATGATTGGTGCTACCCTTTTTGTATTTAATGTTCAAAAGTAACTGTTGTAGATATGTCGACCACTTCTAATGGTGATCGTTCTCCAACTTCCCTTGTGTATGTATAAATTGAAGAGGTCAATGATCTATTTGGATAATCATCTTCTTCCCCATAATGTAATGTTTCCATTGCCGACAAGCTTGCACAATGGAATGCATCTCTTTATCGTAGGTGGGGTATTTTTGAATTGTATCAGAAAATGTCTCATTGTGATAGGCCATCGGATGCCCTTATAGGGTGAGAACTGCACCAATATCATTGTCGGAGGCATCCATCTCAATTTCAAATGGTTGTTGCAGGTCTAGCAAGGTCAGTACTAATGGAGAGAAAAGGTGGTGCTTCATCTCAACAAACACCTTTTGTTGGGACTTGGACAAGGAAATTATTTATTTTTCTCCGCCCTTGGTAACTTGATTCAAAGGCCATGTGATATGAGAGAATATCAACATGAACCTCCTATAGAAAATGGCAAGGACCAAAAACGTATGAAGCTCTATTAGAGTGGTCAGGATTTTCCAATTCCGGATGACTTGGATCTTAGCTAGATCCACATGCATGCCTTGATCATCAATGATGTTACCCAAATGTTGGATCTGGCTCATGCCAAAGGTGAATTTCTCCAAGTTGTCACATAACTTTTGTTGCTCCAAGGTTTGAAGGACTTGTTGAATGAGTTTCAAGTGCTCTTACCAAATCTTGTTGAAGATGAGAATTCCATCCAAATATACAACCACAAACAAGTTGGTGAAGGGAAGGAATATGTCATCCATCAACCTCATAAAATTTTCAAGGGAAATTGTTAACCCAAAAGACATGACCAACCACTCAAAAATATCCTCCTTTGATTTGAAGGTAGTATTCCATACATCTGTGGGTTCTATTGGAACCTGGTGATAGCTAGACTTCAAACCAATCTTGTTGAAGTAATTAACACCTTTGATTTTGTCAAGAAGGTTATCAATCTATGGGATTGGGTACCTGTTCCTGAAAGTGATTTTGTTCAGTGATTGATAATCAATGGAGAGTCTCAAGGTCCCATCCTTTTTTTGTACCATTAAAATCAGTGTCCCACAAGGTGAGGAACCTGGTTAGATGTTCCGTTTTTACAGAAACTCCTAGATATGTCGCTTGATTTCTTTATTTTCCATGACATAACAATGATGTATCATTCCATTAGTTATAGGTGGTCCAAGAGTTAGATCAATCAAATGTTTAACTTGACATTGCAAAGGTACCACTGCGGTTGAGGAGAATATGTCCATGTACTCTTCCATGACCTTATACTCCTACTTCTGCTACATAGAGGAACCCTTCCAAGGGGCCATGGATGTGGTCATGATCTTCCCCTTACTTTGAGAGTAAATAAGCAATAAAACAAACTTGCCATTATGGGAAATGATTTTACTGCATTTCTTAGTAGAGATCGAAGAGATGGTGGTAGGTGGGGTCACCTCTGGTATCCTATATAAATTATTTCCCAAAGTGATCATAACAGTGCTAGGCCTACACTCATACACAACATGACACTTCCACAAGTATGGTTGGTATAATAACACATCACATATTTCAAGAGGAGAAACATCACACAATACCTCATCTGTGAAGGGCTTGATGTTGTAGGGAAGGTGACATTGTTGGATGATGTGAAGATCTTGTCTTTGGTGGAGCCACCCTATGGTGTATAATTTCGGGTGTGGTGTGGTCAGTAGGCCCAACCACTTAATGACCTATGCTAATATGAGCTTCTTTTGTCTCTCACGATAGATAATGAACTACAACAGAGACCCCTTCACCCACATCTACGAGTATAATAGACACTCCCCTTCTTATAAATCTTTGGGCTCAATATTCTAGACCTTGGTGGTGGATGCTAGGATCCTAGGGTTTACGGAGCAAATGTCTTTTCCTATTTTATTCATTTTGGGATTTTGTATATTTGTTTAGCCTATGAACCACTATTTTCATAGTCCAAAGGATAATTATATAATGTGTTAGGTCCCTATAATACTAGTGATTACCCCATTACTATTGTAGTTGTATCCCTTATTAATATTGTTGTGCCCCTATTGTCCCCATACTATTATTACTGTGCCCCATAAAATCCCTCTATTGTTATTTTTGTGGCTTTATATTATTAGTGTTAGGTCGGCTGGTTATATTGTGACTCCTTAGACTCCTATATATAGAAAGGAGGTTTTGTCATTTGAATCATCCAAGAATTGTTCATTTGTGTAATGTAAAGGAGGTTGCCCCCTTGAAGAGGCTGATTTCTAAGGCGTTCAACTATCTTTTCTATCTTTTTGAGAGCTGGTTTCATAACATTTGGTATCAGAGCTTTGGATTCTAGGGTTTCACTGCTCCAAATAGGTAATCGTGGCATTTTCGCTATAACTTCTTTTTCTGCAATGTTTCAGAAGCTAAAAAAAATCCTATTTGAGAAGAAATCGCATGAACCTCGAGTCTGAATTTCAGAGCTTTTCACACTATATTTGCGGAGAAATGATCTGAGGAAGTTGGTCTTTTTGCATACTCTTGAATTACATTCCAAATAGGTGACCTGGGGAAAATCAACATAACTTTCTCTCTGATCATCAGATTGGAATTTTGTAAGAAGGTACAAAAAGAGGACAGACTGTAGTTTCTTGTATATATTTTTCAGAGCCAAAGGTCAAAACAGTGACTTGTGGCACATCGTACAAGTTAGCTCTACTGAACTAGTCTATAATTAGGTCACGGTGGGAGATTTGGCATAACTCTTCCCTAGAGAATCTAATTTGGACCAGACTGGTGGCATTGGGAAGAGGACACAGAAGGCTACCGCAGGTCACAATTTCAAAACTGGATGATCCGAAATTATAGAGATACATCAGATTCAATATCAGGCTCCTACAAAGTGAAAAAAGGTGTGTAGTTTTTTTAAATTTTTTCATAAGCTTGGTTTGAAAAATTAGTTTGAAGGAATTCAAAGGGCATAATAAAGCATTATTATCAGTAATTGATGCCCTGAGGAAAGAAAATGCAAACACCAAGTAAGCAAACTAAAAGCTCTAGCATGACTCATGAAGAAGAGGAAGAAATGCAACATGATATATCAAAATTACGAGACCAAGTGCAACAAGTGTCACTTGCACAAAAAGCAATAGAATCTAAGATGGATGGTTTAAAGAAAGATGTAGAAGCTAAGATGGATGGTTTAAAGAAAGGCGTAGAAGCTAAGATGGATTGTTTAAAGAAAGGCGTAGAAACTAAGATGAATGACGTGGAAGCTAAGATGGACGATTTGAAGACAGGCATGGAAGATTTGAAGACAGATCTGACAAAGTTTCTACAGGAAATGCTTACTAATGGTGAAAGGGTAGTAAAGGAAACTCATGATGAGAACAAAATAAATGTTAATCATGATTTCATAGACTCTAATGTTGGATCGAAGACCCACCATATTCCAAAAATCAATATGAGGAAGTTTTATGGCAAGGATCCTGCAACATGGACATTACAGATGGAGCAATTTTTCGATCTCAATAATGTGCAAAACACACAAAAGGTACGTATTACAACTTTATATTTGGAACCAAATCAATTTGTATGGTATCAATGGCTTTGCTCTCGTAAACAAATTATCACTTGGGCAATTTTTATGGAAGAATTGACAGCACATTATGAGGATACAAAAAGCAACACTTTTTTTAGCCAATTGATAAGTCTCAAACAAAAGGGTTCAATAATGGAGCACATTGAGGAGTTCCAAAAATTGAACATAAGGGTAAAAAATATTCCAGAGGAGCATAGGATTGATGTGTTCATAGGGACTTTAAAGGATAATATCCAACATGATGTTCGCCTTTGGGAACCTGATTCATTAGAGAAGGCATTCAGGTTAGCAAGAAAAATGGAAAGAAAAATTATGGCAACTAGGAAGCATACCACTCACAACTATAAAGATGGAAGTGTTGTTGCCCCTAGTCTTCCACAACATATAAGGTTGACACTACAACAATTGGAAGAAAAAAGAGCAAAAGGGCTTTGTTACAGTTGTGATAGCAAATACACTAAAGGTCATAAGTGTGTTGAGAAGAAATTATTCTACATAGATTGTGAAGAGGAGGAAGAAAAGGAGAAAGAAAGGTCAAAAGAAGAGGATATACTCTAGGAACAAAGCCTAGATAAAGAAGAAATGAATCTGACCATATCTTGTAATGCATTGGCTGGAATTACAACTCCTCAAACCATCAAGATAGAAGGACAAATCAAGAAGAAAAAGGTAATAGTGCTAATTGATTAAGGAAGTACCCACAATTTTATTCATTGTAAGATAGCAAAAGAATTGAATTGCTTCCTATATCCAGCACCAGAGTGTCAAGTGATGGTTGCAAACGGAGGAACAATAAATTGCTCTAGAAAGTGCCATAATATCAAGCTATCCATGGGAGAATATGTATTGACTAGCCCAATGCTTTCCATTCCAATGGGAGGTGCTGATGGTGTACTAGGAGTCCAATGGCTACAATCCTTGGGTACAATAGCTTTTAATTTTCAAGAACCTTTCATGAAATTTTCTGTGGAAGGAAAGGAAGTTGAATTAAGGGGAATTGCAGGGAAACTAGGAAAGATAATCAGCTCTAACGGTATGACAAAGCTTCTAAAAAAGCAACAAAGAGGTGTAATTGCACAATTATGTTCGTTAGATGTTTTCACATCGGAATCATCTATTTCTCCATATCTCCAAAAGGTCCTGGATAATCATTCCAAGGTATTTGAGACTCCCAAAGGTCTCCCACCTATTCGTGATCATGATCATGCTATTCATCTGATTCCAGGAAGTGTTCCTCCAAACATCAAGCCGTACAGATATCCCTATGCCCAAAAGAGTGAAATTGAACGTATGGTTGCAAAAATGCTATAGGCTGGTATAATTCAACCTAGTCAAAGTTCTTTCTCTGCTCCAGTAGTATTGGTGCACAAGAAGGATGGATCATGGCGTATGTGTTCGGATTATAGGGAGCTCAACAAGCTCACTATTAAAGATAAGTTTCCCATTCCTGTCATTGATGAATTACTGGATGAATTGCATGGATCAATTTGCTTCACCAAGTTGGATCTTCATTCAGGATATCATCAAATCAGAATGAATACTAAAGACATTCTGAAAACAACATTTAGAGCTCATGAGGGTCATTATGAATTTTCGGTCATGCCTTTTTGCCTTACCAATGCACCTTCTACATTTCAAGGTTTGATGAATTCCATTTTCAAACCCTTCCTTAGAAAATTTGTGTTAGTATTTTTTGATGATATACTAATCTACAACAAGTCTTGGAAGGATCATGTTGACAGGGTGCTACAACTATTGGAGGAGAAACAACTATATGAAAAAAGATCTCATGAAGGAGTTAAGGTAGACCCTAGCAAAATTAAAGCCATTAAGGAATGGAAAATCCCCACATCCATAAAGCATCTGCGAGGATTTCTCGGGTTGACAGGGTATTATCGCAAGTTTGTTAAGAATTATGGGAGAATAGCAGCACCTCTAATAATATTATTGAAGAAAGATGCATTTTCATGGACTCCAAAAGCAACAAAGGCCTTCGAACATCTTAAAGAGGCAATGTGCCAAGCACCAGTCTTAGCTACACCTGACTTCACAAAAACCTTTATTGTGGAATGTGATGCTTCAGGAAATGGAATTGGTGCTGTTTTAATGCAAGATGAAAAACTTATTTCTTTTGAAAGTCGTCCAATCAAGTGAAAGTTTTTACACAAAGCTATTTATGAGAAGGAAATGTTGGCAATACTACATGCACTTAAGAAATGGTGACCCTACCTAATAGGAAGACATTTCAAGGTAAAAATAGATCATGATAGCCTTAAATACTTTTTAGAACAAAGATTATCCTCTGAAGAGCAACAAAAGTGGGTCACAAAGATGTTGGGTTATGAATTTGAAATCATCTACAAAAAAGGGAAGCAAAATGTGGTGGTAGATGCACTCTCAAGAAAGGATGAGGATGTGCAAGCATTGTTGTGTGCCATTTCTATTATCCAACCAGATTGGATAAACGAAGCAAGGGAGGAATGGAAGAATGATGAAGAAGTGTGGGCACTTATTTGAAAGTTACAACAAGATTCCAGTACATTTGATACATTTAGCTAGCAAAATGATTCATTATGGTACAAAGATCGCGTATACCTCTGTAAGAATTCCCAACTCAAACAAAAGATTCTTATGGAATTGCACACTTCTCCCTTAGGAGGGCACTCAGGATTTTTAAAAACTTACCACAGGGTTAAGAAGGAATTTTTTTGGGATGGACTCAAATCGGATATTCAAAAGTTTGTGGCAGAATTTGGTTTGCCAACAAAATAAAGTTGAAACAATTAAGACTCCGGGTCTATTACAACCTTTATCCATTCCAAGCCAAAGTTGGGAGGAGATTTCAATGGATTTTATCATAGGTTTACCCAAGTCTGAGGGAAAGAGTGTCATCATGGTGGTAGTTGACAGACTTACCAAGTATGCACACTTTTGTGCATTATCACATCCATTTAAAGCCAGTACAGTTTCTATTGCATTTATGGAAACAATTCAAAATCTACATGGAAATCCAAAGATTATTGTAAGTAACAGAGATCCCATTTTCATTGGAAATTTTTGGACAAAATTATTTTCTTGTCTTAGTACTTAGTTAGCTCATAGCTCATCTTATCATCCTCAATATGATGGGAAAACTAAGATGGTAAACAAATGTTTGGAAGGATATCTCTGTTGCTTTGTATCTGATAAACAGACACAATGGGTCAAATGGTTGCCTTTGGCTGAATGGTGGTATAACACTTCCTTCCATACAGCAACAAAAATGACCCCATTTATGGTACTTTATGGATATCAGCCACCATCCATCACATCATATTTAAAAGAAAATTCTAAGGTTCAAGTAGTGGAACATCACATCGAACATCAACAACAAGTCCTCCAACTCTTCAAGGATAACCTCCTGTTGGCACATAATAGAATGAAACAACAGGCAGAGCAACATCGCAGCGAAAGAAGTTTTGATGTAGCTGATTGGGTATTCCTACGGCTACAACCATATAAACAAATGTCCCTCAAGCAAGCTAAGAAGGATAATAAATTATCACCAAAGTATTATGGTCCGTACAAGGTGTTGCAAATGATTGGTACTATGGCATACAAATTGGAGCTTCCTGCAGCTTCTCGAGTGCACCCAGTTTTCCATGTTTCATGTTTAAAGAAGGTTATAGGCAACAAGCTCCTAGTTCAAACAATATTTCCAGAACTTGACGAGGAAGGAAAAAATATATTGGAACCGGAATCAGTCAAAGAAACAAGAACTCGATAGCTACGAAATCGATCAATTTCGGTGTATCTCATCAAGTGGAAGAACTTACCCGCTGAAGATTCCACATGGGAGGATGAGAATTTTATACAGAAGCATCCAGAACTACTCAAGCGTTGAGGACAACAGTTTTTTTGAAGGAGAGGGGCATGTTAGGTCCCTATAATACTAGTGATTACCCCATTACTATTGTAATTGTATCCCCTATTAATATTGTTGTGCCCCTATTGTCCCCATATTGTTATTATTGTGTCCCATAGAATCCCTCTATTGTTATTTTTGTGGCTTTATATTATTATTGTTAGGTCGGCCAGGTTATATTGTGACTCCTTAGACTCCTATATATAGAAAGGAGGTTTTGTCATTTGAATCATCCAAGAATTTTTCATTTGTGTAATGTAAAGGAGGTTGCCCCCTCGAAGAGGCTGATTTCTAAGGCGTTCAAATATCTTTTCTATCTTTTTGAGAGCTGGTTTCATAACATAATGTCACTGCAAGTTTTTCATGTCATAGAGGGTCCTTAGAGACAAAATTAAATTTGAGAGAGTCCGAGTCTATGAGAGGGTCATAAGGTCATATTTTCATGTAGTGTCATTTAGGGTTTAAGGGGCATGTATCACAAGTTAGAACCATGAATAGAAAAAGCTAGGTTTCATTTATTAAAGTTGTGCAGGTTTATTGTTAATGGTGTCCATCATTGCCCTCATTCCACCATCCATAATTCATCACTCACATTTCACCATTTATAATTCATAATTCCCTTTTCATATACTCTTTCCATATACCCCTTCCTTTCAGAACTCACCTCTCATCATCATTTGACATTACCCCCCACCTAAACTTACCTCTCATAATTTTCCATTACATCTCCCTAAATCCACAACTCATTATCATCATTCATAATTCATAATTATTACAACCTTTTACCCAAAGTTTACATCCATGACCAAAACAATACACATGAGGTGCAAATTTTCAAATTTTTGTTCATGTTTCCCTCTCTTCAATTAATAGTTCACACTTTGAGAAGGTTTGAAAGGTTGCATAGCACAAGGCCGAAAGCAGTTTGGCATAGGTTCGAGGGCATGCTCTTTCAAGTGTGAGAAGGTTGTAGTGCAACAATTGCACAAAATTCTGAGCCACACAATCGCTGTGCAAAGCTGAGAACAACCATTTTGGAGGTCTAAAAGCATGGAGCGAAACACTCATAGGGTGCTACATCATAACCAGGTCATATCAAACACATATATGCACTCAACCTTGCACAAAACCATCTGCAACCATATCAAACATGGAGGTTTGCTACACTTTGCTACACAATTTCCTTCGAAATTGATTGTTTTGGTCATCATTTTAAAAAGCTTTTTCCAACCAAATGGAGTCGAATTTTGAAAAACAAAAAGAAGTGTTTCTCAAGAACGGGGAAAATAAAAAAATCCTCCTTCAGTTTCTACACAAGTGCCATATATTGGGATATTAAAATGCATATTTAAAGCATATTTTTTTGATTTTGCAATTTATTGTTTTAATGATGATCTTAGGGAACAAATTATGAGGAGTTGGGGAAGAATTTGATGAAACTTAGAGAGGCTTTTCTCAAAAGTGAGTTCATATATAAAATGACTTCTTAGTTTTTACATATTTGTCATGGTTTGGGAGTTAAAGGTGTCACTTGGAGACCCATTTTCACAATTTCCTCTTGACAAAATTCTGAAATTTTGGAAATTTGATTTGTAAATTCCAAGTTTTGGAAGGTTTAAAGTATGATGGGTACTGTAAGGTGAATGAGATGGTTGATTGGACACACAGACTAATTTTGGAGCGAGGGAATTCAATACAAGTTTAAAAGTCAACTTTTGTTGTGCTTATGTTGTGCAAGTTGGAGTCAACTGTTTTGGCGATCTATAGGAGAAGGAAATATTGTTTCAGAGATTCTACATAATTACACCATCATTGTAAGAATGTGAATCTACTCTTTTTTACTTAGGAGGATTTGCAAGCATGTCAACTTGGAAGTTTGCAACACTCGCTGCCCAACTATATCACTCAAGCCTATTTTTTCATTTTGATTTTTCAGGACCTTCTATAATTATGTTAGTGACTAGGATAGGGATGGATATATGGATAATTTGATTTTCTGAACTCGATGTTGCTAAATTTTTATCTAATATTTAAAACATGATGTTTCTAGATTAAGTTTGTCTCGATCTTCTTAAACAATAGGAGAGACATTGTATCTGGTCTTTCATTCTCCAGGCGAGAAATTCTTCTTAATTGTATTTAAGAAGAAGAAGACATGACAAAAGGGTTAAGTTGGGTTTGAGATGTAAGAGCTGAAGGCTATTTTGTATTTCACATTATTTTTCCAAATGAATAGAAGAAGGTGAATTTTGTTTGAACAAGGATTCTTGTGTCATGATTTACTGGTGTGTTTTCCTTCGTGAATCACATATATTTTGTTTTCAAATATTTTCTTAAATCTAGTTTAATATTGTATAATTTCTTCCTACTTAGTTGAAAGAAATTTATTGTAGAATTCATGTATTTTCTCTGCCTAGTTTTCAGTTGGTTATAAGTGTTATGTTTCTTCTATGGAGAAACTAAATTCATCTACAGTTTGATGCTCAATTTGTCATTTTTCTCCTACCCCATTTATCTTTTTGCTACAATGAAATTTTGATAAATCACCAGTAAGTTTTCCTATCTTTCCCCTATTATAAATTGAATTATGTCCATTATTCTATTGGATCTATAAATCTGATCCAAAATAGTTCTTAACCTCTGCACCTAATTAAAAAAAAATCAAATAAAAATCAAATTTTTATCATTCATAGTCAGCATAAAACCCAAATCTATCAGTCCCCTAGGTGATTGATAGCACGAAACTGTGAGAGATCCCTATCCAAGGCTATGGGGGTTGGACCTTGGCCTACAATTGGTTTGTGGTTACTCCTATAAGTCTTTTTTTAGCCTAGAGGTAATTACAAGGTGCTAACATAGTGGCATCGTTGCCAGGGAACAAAAGGTTCCATCTTCTCTAGGTAAGCTCATCCAAGTTTCAGATCTGGTTACTGATGTTGGATAGAAATTAGACACAGGAAGGTTGAACCATTCACCTAGTGACTCCAATCAAATTTCAACCTGATCCAAAGAATCCAATTTCAAAGATCCAGAAGATCAAACTTTCGTGGTGACTCCATTATTCAAAGGCTAGTAGTTTCAAGAAGTCCTGGATGAAAAAAGGTCAATAGTTTAAGTAGTTTTAAGGTGGTTTCAATTTCAAGAAAAAAATGCCAAGTATGATCCTGTGGATAGGTCTGTTATTCCTAGCTTTCCAAATCCTATGCCTCATGTTGATTGGTTAACCTATCTCCCAATATTCAGAGATAAAAGAGGAGAAGATGTTTCTCTTCATTTAATTAAGTTTCACATACATGTATGTAGACTTGGAGTTGAGTTTCATGAGGATTTCTTAATGAATATTCTTATGGAAACCTTAGAGGAAAACACAAGATCATGGTATGAGGTATTTCCAGTCACTAGTCTATGTTTTCTTAAGGATTTTTATGCAGCATTTTGTAAAAATTATAAGAAAAATTACCCTTCTATAGTGTTGATAGAAAGCTTTTGTGGAAAGTTTGATGATCTTATTCAGCATATGGGAATTGACATTTATGATCAGGATTTAATGTATAATGAAATTGAAGAAGCTTTGTTCGAGTTATCTTTTCATCAGGATGGAATAATAGAAACTAGTTGTCAAGATATTAAGGAAAATTTCTAGCAGACAAAGGTTTCTTATTTCACTGAAAATGAAGAAGATTGTAATCCTAATGTTGAATATCATGTATTTTATCCTAATTCTGATGGACATATTCAACAACCTTGCCAATTTTTAAGTCACCAAGAGAAAGAACATGAGAGACAATCAAATTTTTCATCAGCTTATCAAATTCTGAGTTCTGAAATTCAAAACACTGAGCTCACTTTAGATGAAGATGAAAGTGTTATCCATGAAAGAAGTAAGCTAAAAAATGACATCTATACTCCATAGTTACAAGAGGATAAAGAATCCCGGATGTGGGTGGCACCATCACCCTTAATGCTTCTCATGCAGAGAATTAAAGTCCGGTACCGCCAGCTGCAAAGCAGCGTGGCTTCCCGAGACTTAACCTCATGCGAGCAGGAGGAAGTTGTTAATGTAGGATCGGTTAGCAGATCTGCATTAATGCATTGTGTTGATCGACACAACATTTTCTCAGTTATAATCATGTTTTTCCTTAGCGGTTTTATCATGCCTTATGCTCAGTCGCTCGGCAACGGAACCTGGTTAGCGGAGGCTGTTGGTGATGGATTGATTCTGGTTCACCACCGCGAGATCCAAGCCAACATTATCAAGGGTAAGCTCTCCCCTGTTCTGGATTTATGCATTGGTTGTATTGTGTTGTCGTCTGTAAGTTCTGTTGGGCATCCCTCTCGCCTCAACTGACTCTGTTCTGTCATTTCTCCTGTCTATAATCTCCCTGTGCCCTACCTCCTGTCGGTCATTATGGTTCGTTCGGGCAAGAGGCATCATTCACGGGGGCGTCATGATAGCCGCTTGCATCCCCCAGCCGGTCACGCTATGGAAACTGTGCCAGAACCCTTCAATCGCCCCCCGTCCACGAAGCTGGGCCATCATTAAGCTCTGGTCGTAAGCCTATTCCGAACAGTGCCTTTTAAATTTCAAAGTAATTTGAACAGGCCCCTTATTACTGCTCACATCACCATTATTCTTTTGGAAGAGGAAAATCAGGTCTCCCCTCTGGCCTACATTGCTCCTGATCCTTCCCAAAGCAATGAGCATTCCACGGACAAAGACAGCTTGGAGAATTGGAAAAATGGGAAGTCTGAACAGGAGTAATTTCTCAAAAATCTTCCTCCCCTTGAAGATACAGGACCTGCTGTTGAGGAAGGGACTCAAGGTGAAGCAAGCCATTCCATGGCAATCCCTGGCAGCGACTTGGGCGGCAACGAAGGTCTGAGAATTGGCGATGCAGGTTTGGCTGAGGAGAAGATTCATGGCACGACAAAGGAGGGGTAGCACCACCTGGGACTGCCTCTTTATTTTTTGTTTCAGCTACTGTTTCAGGCTCACAGTCAGGGTTCAACGCTCATGACCTACTGTTTTTGGCTTCCAGTTGGGGATTTGGTGATACATTTTGTGCTGGTTTGCATTGATTTTGTGTTTCTGTGGCTCAGTTCTCTTTCTCGGCTAAACATGTCACTCTCTATGTCTTTTATCTGGTTTCTTGATCTTTGTAACTGGTCTCCCCAGCTTCTGTTTGTAAGGGGGCAGTTCTGTTCTGTTGAGCGCTCTCAAACTATGTCTCCTGAGGCCTCAACACTATGTAAAAATATTTTGCCTTACAGTTAATAGAATTTAGTATTTGCAGAGAAAAAAAAAACAAGAGGATAAAGAAGATTAGATTGTTTTAGACTCCTTGGATAGTACAAAATTCATTCATGATTATACATCTCTTGAATTTACATTTTCAGAATTTTTAAAAATCAAAGATGACACTCTTGTTGATATACATGAAAGGTCACTTGTAAACATTTTTGCTATTAAAGATATGGCTGACTCAATTGAGGATTTTCATGAACATATTATTCCTTTACTTGACATACATGACAAGACTTATGAACAAATTTCTCCCATTTCTTTCGAAGATAATCCTAAGTTTATGAAATACTGCTTATTTCCTCCTGTCAATCATCAAGTAAAGGTAACTAATCATGATTTTGAAGAATATTTTGTTATTTTGTTGGAATCATTAAGGGAAGGATATCTTAAGGGATTTTCCATGTTTTTAAAGATCCTGTGGCTAGTCTATTATAGTCATTAGAGTAGAAGAATGTTGTGGAATTTATGGATCATGAAAATATTTTAAGTGGAAATTTTGAGTTTCCATTTTCTCAATTTTTATTTCTGCATGGAGAAGCCAAATGCCAGCTTTTGTCAAGTAGCCATTTTCTTGATTGGCTACATTGGAGGGATCATTTCACATGAGTGTATATATATCTTCAGCAGGTATGGACAACTATCATCAACGTTTGAAGCTCAAGGAGAAGGCCCTAAGACTTTGGTGATGTGTTGTCAAATTTCTTATTTCCTTTAAAGTTTTCAACTTTGTAATCAGTCAATAAGTTTAGTCTTTTTTTTACTCCATTGCCCAATGGTTAGGCTACTAGTCTGTAGTGTTCTTGGCACCTCAATAGGCGGCTTCCATCCCCATTGGAGCCAATGTTAGGATCCTAGAATTTAGGGATCAAATTTCTTTTCCTCTTTTATTAATTTCGGGATCTGTATAGTTTTTTAGCCTATGAACCACTACTGTCATAGTCTAAAGGATCATTATCTAAGGTCACTGCAAGTTTTTCATGTCATAGAGGGTCCTTAAAGACAAAATTAAATTTGAGAGAGTCTAAGTCTATGAGAGGGTCATAAGGTCATATTTTCATGTAGAGTCATTTAGGGTTTAAGGGGTATGTATCACAAGTCAGAACCATGAATAGAACAAGTCAGGTTTCATTTATTAAAGTTTTATGGGGCTATTGTTAATGGTGTCCATAATTTTCCCCATTTCCCCATTCATGATTCATCACTCATAGTTCACCATTTATAATTCATAATTCCCTTTCTATATACTCTTTCCATATACCCCTTCCATTCACAAATCACCTTTCATCAACATTTTCCATTACCCCCACCCCCCTCAACTCACCTCTCACCATTTTCCATTATATATCTTGCTATCAACAACTCATTATCATCATTGATAATTCATAAATATTACAACCCTCTACCCAAAGCTTACACCGATCACCAAAACAAGACATATGAGGCGCACATTTTCAAATTTTTGTTCATGTTGCCCTCATTATATCTTCAATTCATAGTTTTCACTCTAAGAAGGTTTTACGTATTGCACATCACAAGGCCGAAATAATTTTTGCAGAGGTTCGAAGACTGGCTCTTTCAAGTATGAGAAGGATGCTGCGCAAGAACTGCACAAAATTCTGAGCCACTCAGTGGTCGCGCAAATGCTACGCAAAGATGAGAACAACCATTTTGGAGGTCTGCAAGCATGGAAGGAAGCACTTAAAGGGTGCTACATAATCGCTAGGTCATATAAAGCACATCTATGCACTCATCCTTTCACATAACCATATAAAACCATATCAAACATGGAGGTCTGCTATACTCTGCTACGCAATTTCCTCCAAAATTGATTGTTTTGGTCATCATTTTCAAAACCTTTCCCAACCAAATAGAGCTGAATTTCAAAAAATGAAAGAGGTTTTTATCAAGCATGGGTAAAAGAAAAAAAACCACCTTTAGTGTCTACAAAGTTGTTATATATTGGGAGATTAAAATGCATATTTAAAGCATATTTTTCAGGCTACGTAATTTATTATTTTGGTCATAATCTTGGGGAATGAATTACAAGGAGCTAGAGAATAATTTTACACTAAGAAAGGTTGTTCTAAAAAAAAATCATCTACAAAATCCTCTCTTAGGTTTTTCATAGGTGTCACTTGGTGACCCATTTCACAATTTCTTCCTGACAGAATTATGAAATTTTGGAAATTTGATTTGTAAATTCAAAGTTTTGGAAGGTTTAAAGTATGATGAGTATTGTAAGGTGAATGAGATTGTTTAATGGACACTCGGAATCATTTTGGAGCAAGGGAATTCAATACAAATTTAAAATTCAACTTATGTTGTGCAATTTGGAGTCAACTGTTTTGGAGATTTGCAGGAGCAGGAAAGACTATTTCAGAGATTCTACACCATTACACCATCATTGCAAGCATGCCCGTCTACTCTGTTTTGATCAGGAAGATATGAAACCTTGTCAACTGGGAAGTTTACTACACTTTGTTGTGCAACTATATCACTCATGCCTATTTTTTCATTTTGATATTTCAGGAATTTCTATAATTATGTTAGTGATCAAGATAGGGATGGATATATGGATAAGTTTGATTTTATGAACTCGATGTTGTTGAGTTTTTATCTAAGATTTAAGACACGATGTTTCCAAATTAAGTTTGTCTCGATCTTCTTAGCCGATAGGAGATACATTGTATATGGTCTTTCATTCTCCATGCAAGAAATTCTTCCTAATTGTATTTAAGAAGAACAAGACATGAAAAAAGGGTTCGTTTGGGTTTGAACTATAAGATTTGAAAGCTATTTTGTATTTCACATTATTTTTCGAAATGAGTAGAAGAAGGTGAATGATGTTTTAACAAGGATTCTTGTGTGATTATTTACTGGTGTGTTTTCCTTTGTGAATCACATATATTTTTTTTAGATCCTTTCTTAAATCTAGTTTAATATTGTATAATTTCTTCCTACTCAACTGAAAGAAACTTATTGCAGAATTCATGTATTTGCGCTACCTAGTTTTCAGTTGACTATAAGTGTTATGTTTCTTCTATGACGAAATTGAATTGATCTACAGTTTGATGCTCAGTTTTTCATTTTTATCCTACCTCGTTTATCTTTCTTCTACAAAGAACTTTTGATAAATCACTAGTAATTTTTCCTATCTTGCCCTTGTTATAAATCACATTATTGTTTCCGGGAAAACTAGTATCTTTTTGATCTACTAGTCCCACTAAGACGGGTAGCTATATTAGAAACAAAAAATTCAAAGCGCTTCAAGATTTCATTTATGTATGATAGATAAGAGAGAATCAGAGAGAACCAACTTGTATCTTCCGCTTGGCTCCTTGCTTGTTTCCTCTCTCCCTTGATAGAGCTCGCTACTCTTCTCCTACTTGTCTCGCTTTAGAGAATATCTGTAGAGGCAAAGCAACAACACACCATTAAAGCATAGAGATCTATAATACCATAAACAATGCAGAATCAGAAATACATTAACCATACAATTGCATCCACAAATAACAAGATTTACAAGTACACAATTATATGGAGGAAAACTCAAAGAACTTTATTGATAGTAGAAGTAGAAGAGAGGATTACAACCTAGCTGTTTGATCCAGCATCATCCTCCCAGCATGAAAGCCCTCTTCACCTCATGAAAAGCAAGATCACCCAACAATACAATGTCTCAAAGAGAAACCAACAACACTTCCTTACAAATTACAAAATTCCAACATCTGGAACTTTGAGATGAGGGATCCATTTATAGATATTTGCAAAGGGGTGAGTCAGCTTCTGGGTTTTTGATTAGTGTCATTTCACTGATAGTTCTTGGTTCCACTTGGAGATTTCATGATCTCTTACTCATCCCTGGGCGAATTCAGAGAGGCAAGTGTCATATGAGAAGTTTCTAGAAGATTCTCTGGGTTTCCACTTAGCAAATTGTCTCTGCCATTTGTCTACTCTCGCCCATCGCACCCCACAGAAGGCTCTTTTAGTATGCATCACACCTAGCCAGTGTAACAGCCAGTATGCATCACACCCTTAGCATGGAGCAGTCTGTATGGTCCAGTTTTGGCCAGTTCTGAGTGGTTTTCAGGTGGAACTTCTAGGAAATGATGTAATCAGTTGACCACGATCCTTAAGGGTGTGAAACAACACTTTTATGGGTTTGAGAGCCCTTGGTTTATCGACATATGTGATTGGGGTTACAGTGCCCAAATATGTCTATAACAGTTTCCCCCTAAAGCATGAGGTCGTAAATCTTCTGATGTCGGGTGAAATGCTTTATCACGAGGATCCGAGGTTTTTCGAACTAGAAGGTGACCTGTATAAAATACAATACAATACATTATCTTCATATTATTTTCAATATCTAGCTGAGACAGGCATTCCCATGCTCAGCTTTATAAATTCATTTTCATGTACATAGGATAGACAACCGTCTATGTTGCAGACTGGTGATTCTTGTAGAGCCATCATCCCTTAGCTTGGATGATCATTTGTGCAACTATGGTGTACATTTGATGTCTTTATTTTCCTGAATATATCGTAGCCTAGATGGATTAAACTAGATCCGGGGTCTTCAAACTCGTTCAATCTTCACCCGATGTACAAGTCGATCCATGTGAAAAGATGTTCTAAAGTCAAACACAGAAAGACAACGCCTGATTACCAGCCAATGATGTAAGCTGTTAACAGGCGCAAGAGGAATCACCGATAATGATAATGAACCTCAAGGTACTACAGTACAATTCACGTGGTGTGAATATAGGATCTGATGTCGAACACCACGCAAAATCTTTAGGTCGAAGGCGATTGATGTAAACCTGTCGCCGAAAGTGAGAAACTTGCCCTTGAGGCATGCAGGCTTCAAAGTACTGAAAGGGTTGTTCCTAAGTCAACTTCTTGGATAATGAGCTGATGTCAACAAGAAGTGACCTGTCGTAGGAGGGCCTTAATGAATCCCACATCTACGACACAAAATGAAGCAAATGATTTTCTGGAGGTGAAAACGACTTGATGATACAAGGTTTAGGAATGGCGGTCATGAAAAATGGAGAGTTAAGGTATTGAAGTGGATGAGACATTAGCTGGGTTGGTGAATTCTCTGAATGACTTCTCTTGAACATATTGGTGACACTGAGATGGATTGGTAGCGTTAACCCCAAAAAAGGATGGTACGGAGGACCAATGGTGATGTGACCAGTGAATGAAATAACCCAACCCGACTCATTCATGGTGATGGAGTGAAAGTGTCATGTTCAAGAGCGACTTGCTACCAATGAAGTTCTTCAAGTTTTCTTCCCTTTTTCCCCAGTCATTGCTAACCAGTACCTCTTTATTTTTGCTAAGCTTGAGGAGGATAACATATGCTTGTCCTATAATTTTCCCTTCGGGCAAACCTGTCGCTATGTTTTAGCGAGCCTAGTGATAGTGAAACTCACTCTTGTCCGGATGGACAAGTTTAACGAAAAAAATAACTCAATCCTTTTCATGTTTAGAGAGTGTGAAAAGATATGGAAAGGAAACTCCAGTAGTCCTTTTTCGTGGCATAATCCATTAAGTCTGAAAAGGTATAAAATAATACGAAAGGGATGAATTTTCGATATCTTTAGCAAGATGAAAAAGACAAGTGCTCGATCTTTTTGTGTAATGATCCCTCAGGTCCAAAAAGATTAAAATGTAGAGGAGGGACGATGCTTCCCTTTACTTTAACGAGCTGGAAAGGCCAGTAGCTCGGCAATCTTTTCATATTTTACGAGTCCAAAAAGAGCTTAAAAGAGACTCATTTTTTGAGAAACGAGTGATGTTTTTGGGTAGCAACTGGTTCTAGGTAAGTTTGGAACTTCTCAAATATGGCAGTGTAATGAGGGTGGCTAATAGAATCACTCATCGCAGCTATTCCTCAAAAGGGTAAACAATCAAGTGGAGGCGTATGATTGGCTAAAAGAGTGGAGGTGACGGTAAGAACACGACCAGGGCTCAAAAGGCTGATAGCAATGCGATCACAAAGGTTATTTACCGAGGGTGGATTCATTTTTTAATGAGCTTGAATCTTTAGAAACTATGCTCAGTGGCAGTTTTATTTTTTAACAAGCTTGAACCCTGCAGTAACATTGCTCGTACCAGTTGTCTTTAAAGACGTCTCTTATTAGTAGGTTCATTTTTTAGTGAGCTTTCCCCATGCGAAACTTTGCTCGTTGCCTTTTGTATGCAGGCTGGAAATGACCAAACTATAGAACTAACTACACTAAGAGTTAATGAACTACTGAGTTTAGGTAGGATAGTTTTGCCTTTCGCCTAAATAAAACATTTCCTTTGCCTTGCCTGCGCGCCGCCGACAAAGGTGAATGGTGGATCAGACCATTCACCTAACCTAAGTAGTTGAACTAAAAGTTAGGCTAAAATACTACGAGGTTAGAGCTACGCTGGTTGCTTTTCACTTGCATAAAAAAGGTTTGCATGCCCTCAGGTGTTGAGAAAACGAGAATTTCCAGTTACCTTATGGAAGTTCCTCTTCATTTAAGCAGGGTCATTTCGTCTACGGAGCAGACAAAACACTTCCTCGACTTTGTTTATAGAAATAAACAAAGGTGAATGGTGTGAGCTTCCAATCACATAACATACGAGGAGATCCTGTTCCAGACTGATCCCATATCCTACATAGAAATGGCGTTTTAGACTGGTCATATAACCTACAAGGAAATCTGTTTTTTCATCTGGGTTCACCTGCCGAAGCAGACTAGGGTGCATGCCCCCCTAAGTTTCGTTACATTCACCAAATTACTTGCAGTAATTAGGTGGATGAATTGGAGGTTGAAGAGACATTCTTGATTCAAAGAGACCATTTAGGGATGGTGTTTGACTCGTAACTGTGTTCGAACTGGGAAATGAAAGCTAGTTGACAAGCTGCACCATTCTACCTTCATACGGGAAACACATCACCTGAAAGAGTGTGGAAACAATAGCTCCCATGCTGTAAACATTGTCATGCCCAAGGAGTAGATTGTAATCTAGTGGCCCTTGGACTACCATCACATTCAAGTGAATGGTTTTCCTTCTCAAAGTTATAGGCAAATTTGGAAGGATCCATAACGGTTGACTGGTTCCTTTGTTGAAGCCTGACAAATTTCGATTCTCAGGCACAAGTGATGGAGAACCAAGTGCTTTCCAAGAAGTTGAGGAAAGGATACTCACGGAAGCCTCTTCATCTAAGATAGTGCTAGACATGATCATTTTGTAAACTTGTACTATGATTCAGAATGGTACATTAGATGGAAGGCGGAATCTAGCTAGTAGATTCCAATCGAAGGAAACAACTAGATTGCTTGGAGGAGGGACCGAATAAATGGCCGGATGAATCTCTCGAAATGGGGAACTTCTCTCTGGTGGTAAAGGAATTGGTAGATTTCCCCCATGTTCATCAGACTCTGTGTTAACAAAAAGAATTTGAACGGTGTCGTTCTCATTCTCTTTAGAAACTGTATCATTTGAAGGTGGACCTTCTGAAGGCAAGACTGGGTCGGTTGCCATCCCGACCTGTTGAATTTGGTCTGGTATGGACTCAGAGGGTTTATCTTCAATGATAGGCGTTTCGACTGACAACTGAGGTATGTCAGTCAGATTTTCAACTAGCGATGGACTTGGTAAGAGTTTCTTGTATCCAGGTGGAAGCCGCTACGGTGAAGTAGGACGGTTATGTAAGATTCTCTTGGCCTCATCCAGAAAAGGACATTGGCGAAGGTGATGGTCTTCATTGCATAATTGACATGGAATTTTGACCTTTACTTTCTATCCAGGAACTTCATTTTCACTAGTCGATGGTGCGTTGTCAACATGATCGCTAGAGGTTGATGACACCGGATGGTGCGCACGGGGAGACCATTCTCTCAAGATTCGTGGAATGCAAGGACAATCTCGATGAAAATGGTTTCCTTTGCACATTAGACAAGGATATTTAGGAGATTTAATGTGTGGATTTTCATTAGATGATTCATTGTTGCCCCCTTGCTTGACTGGCTTCTTCTTCTTCTTCTCCTTCCCTTTCTTCTTCTTCTTAGTTACTTGGTTTTTAGTATCACTAGTTTCACCAAGCGAAGAGGAAGAAGGAGAGGGAGAAACAACTAAAGTATAAGGTGAGGGAGCAACTCCAGTATCATCTGGTTGCTAATTCGATTGCTGAGGAATTACGGTGTTTTGAATGACAGAGGTTGAGAATAGCCATACTGGCAGGCCAATTGTGATTCTTGGAAGGGACAATGTAGCCATGTATGGAGCACCAATATCTCCCCAAGAAGAGAAAGGACTAGGATTTCCCCCAAGGGGAAATCCTTGATTGGTGGACTCCATTACCTCAACCTAAGATCAATGAAGGAACAAGGATGTTATTCCGAATTAAATAAATTTTATGACGCTTTGACACAACTTTGCTTTTTCAATTTTTAAGAGTCGAGAAAAAGCTAAAGGTGACTCTAGTCGCCTTCGATTTTTAATGAGCCTGAAGTGACAAGTGCTCAGATGGACCTTTTTTTTAAGGAGTTGAAAAGGAATGAAAGTGACTACTCTGGAAATCTAGACAAAGGGATTACCAAACCAATCGCAAAATTGCAATATACACCTTGATGTAAATTAAAGAGAAATTACCAAGGACTTTACATACACCAGTCAATCTTCCCAAATGTTGTGTTCAGTGCATTGCGATCGATAGGGCGGCAGACACGGCTTCCTAAGGATGAATGATATCAGCCTATTGTGGTATCTGTACTGGCTCTTGTCGTATCAAAGAGGAGGAATCACCCAATCTTCAATGAAAATGATAGTTACCAGGATTTACAACGTCGAAATACATCTCTAGCCTAGACTTCTAGATGTTGTGTGTTAGGTTCCAAAGCGTTTTTATGTTCATTGAGGTTTATTTTAGAGTTGATCTTTTTTAAGAAGTTTTCCTTTCAAGGTTCATCACGTGATGTAGATGTAAAATTCCTAAATATTCAATCTAAAATGATAAACAGTCATTTGTTTTCTTTTAGCAATGAAAATCCTAGCTACTAAGGAAAGAAGAGTACGATTCTTTCAACAGAGAGCAGAGAGCACACACTAAATGCACTTTTCCTAAATCATTTTCCACATGTAGTCTAAATGCAAATGCACATGCATGTATTTATTTGTCCTTTTTCTTAACGTGAGAATGCCAAAAATAAAACTAAGTACAGATCTGAACTACTTTTCTTCAAAGCGACACTTTAGCGATTTCTTTTCAAAATGAAAGGAAGACTAAGATGAAACTTTCAATTTCGAATGGAAAACGGCTTTCGACACTTCAAATATTGACAATTCAAATCAAATACAATGGCAAAAGTACAATCGACTATCTAGAAGAGGAAGACTTTACGACACTCTTCTTTTCGACTCACAATGATAGTTGTGACACTTTTGAATCAAACAACGACATTTCGATTAAGTTACTCTTTGTAAAGGAGGACTGTAAATGATGAAAAATACATAAAAAAAAATTCATAATTCCTGATCAATGGAGGCTGAATAATGTAAAGTAAGAAGGCTTCAACAATGATATACTAATCATAAGTAGCAAAACTACTGAATAGAGCTTAAAACAATGAAGAAAAAACCAAATTCCAGGGAAGGAAACAGTATTATTCAGTCATCGCACTTGTCCTTAAGGGAAATAGGGATGCATCTCACCTACAACACACGAGAGGTGCGATGCATCCAGACTTCTAGTTAGAGACAGTGCGATGGACCAGGGAACGAAACTGAGCTTGGTTATTGCTCAAAATTTGTAGCTAAGTTCAGTGATTTAGGCTGAGCTATGATAGACAGTAACAACAAAGTATAGGGGTATGATCTTATGAGGTTATTGAGCTACCACCAGGGCACTTAGGAAGTTTTCAAGTTAGATGGTTAGTTCATAAACCAACCCGAAGATTGACTGAAGCAACGTTTATCTACTTTGCACTTGCATAGAAAGTGCAGTTCGAAGGCTAGCTGGCTTAACTTCAGGATCCGTCTGTAGCTTATAAAGCAAAAAACAGTAACAAACAAACAAACTATTCACTCCCCAGCGCGGAGTCGCCATTTTGTTTCCAAGAAAACTAGTGTCTTTTTGATCTGCTAGTCCCACTAAGATGGGTAGCTATCTTAGAAACAAACAATTCAAAGCACTTCAAGATTTCCTTTATGTATGATAGATAAGAGAGAAGCAGAGTGCACCAACCTATATCTTCCGCTTGGCTCCTTGCTTGTTTCCTCTCTCCCTTTATAGAGCTTGCTACTCTTCTCCTACTTGTCCCGCTTTAGAGAATATCTGTAGAGGCAAAGAAACAACACACCATCAAAGCATAGAGATCTATAATACCATAAACAATGTAGAATTAGAAATACATTAACCATACAATTGCATCCACAAATAACAAGATTTACAAGTACACAATTATATGGAGGAAAACTCAAAGAACTTTATTTATAGTAGAAGTAGAAGAGAGGATTACAACCCAGCTGTCTGATCCAGCATCATCCTCCCAGCATGAAAGCCCTCTTCACCTCATGAAAAGCAAGATCACCCAACAATACAATGTCTCAAAGAGAAACCAACAACACTTCCTTACAAATTACAAAATTCCAGCCTCTGGATCTCTGAGATGAGGGATCCATTTATAGATATTTGCAGAGGGGTGAGTCAGCTTCTAGGTTTTTGGTTAGTGTCATTTCACTGATAATTCTTGGTTCCACTTGGAGATTTCATGATATCTTACTCATCCCTGGGCTAATTCAAAGGGGCAAGTGTCATATGAGAAGTTTCTAGAAGATTCTCTGGGTTTCCACTTAGAAAATTGTCTCTGCCATTTGTCTACTCTCACCCATCGCACCCCACAGAAGGCTCTTTTAGTATGCATCGCACCTAGCCAGTGTAACAGCCAGTATTCATCACACCCTTAGCATGGAGTAGTCTGTATGGTCCAGTTTTGGCCAATTCTGAGTGGTTTTTCAGGTGGAACTTCTGGGAAATGATGTAATCAGTTGACCACGATCCTTTAGGGTGTGAAACAACACTTTTTAGGGTTATCGACATATGTGATTGGGGTTGCAGTGCCCAAATATGTCTATAAAAATTATGTTCCTTATTCATTTGGATCTAGAAATCTGATCCAAAATAGTTCTCAACCTTTGCACCCAATTTAAAAAAAATAAAACAAAAATCAATTCCTGATCATTCATAGTCAGTCTAAAACAAGAAAAGTAAATTGCATTTTTAAAAACAAGTGGTATAGGAACACTAAACCGAGAAATGATGTTTTACTGAAGGAAGCTAATGACTTCCTGGTCATTCACTTATTTGATAGGAACTTCTTCTCTCCACCACGTGAAGTAATTTGTAGTAGTCAGGATGTAGTGGTGCTTCTTTGATGAATGTGGGAAAACTTTCCTAATGATGTCCAAGCCCCACTGTTGGAATGGTTCGACCCCTGCAATAGGTTGCAACGGGGTTGCTGACCTTTGAGTTCTTCTAGTGCATAGCTGACAGACCATGCACTTGCGGGCATAACCGTGTGCACCTTTCAACAATGTGGGCCAGTAGAAACCAGCTCTCAAGACTTTATGCATTGTTGTGTTTCCCACGAAGTGATCCTCGGCTAGTCTATCATGTAGATCACGTAACACTCTCTCTAAATCATGTGCCTTCAGGCACCTCAGCAAAATTCCATTGTGGTGTTTTTTGTAAAGCACTATATGCACCAACTAGTAAGATAAGGCCTTCATTCTGAGTACCCTCTTCTATTGCATAGATAAGTAAGAGGGCATGGTGCCATTCTCAAGGAACTGGCACAATTCTTCGTACCAAAAGTTATCGTGCAAAGTGGGGGGGGGGTTTCTCGGTCTACATTGTATATGCCAATTTCTTGCTTCCAATCGGCAAGCTCTTCTTATTCCTCTTGCTTGTTCACTGCTTCCATTTCTAGCCTACATATATCATGACCCTTTATGGTGTGAATTGGCTTGATGTGAACATCACAGTCTTACAGTCTCGTCATCCAGTTTGCACGTCTTTCACCCAGCTCATGTTGAACAAGAAACGATCTAACTACTGTGTGCAGTACAGAGACTATGCAATGATTTTTTAGTATGTAGGGTTTAAAGTGTTTCACCACCTTATATATTAAATATTCTTTCTTATCCATGACAAGATAGTTGAGCTCGGATCCCTGCAAGCTCACACTCATGAAGGAGATGGGATGTTCGTTGTTAAGCTCATCCTTCTGAGTGAGTACTGTAGCAATGTAAGTGTCAGAAGAGAATGTGTAAAACAAGAAATTTTTGTTGAAATATAGGTTGTATAGTGCATGTGCTTCTACTATTGCATTCTTAATACGAGTGAATGCATCCTTTTCCTTCTTCCTGTAGTTGTAAATTGCATCCTTCTTAATCATCTCTTGTATAGGTTTGACAATCTACGCATAATTTGAGATGAACTTCTGAAGGAATTTGATATTCCCCAAGAAGGATTGCATTTATTTCTTGTTCAGGGGACGAGAAATCTACATGATGGTCCAAACTCAATTCATATCTACCTTTATCCCACTCTTGGCAATGATGTTCCTAAGGAGGTTTTCCTCAGAAATTGCAAAGTTTCTCTTCTTGGGATTCAAGGATATCCCATACTTGCGATACAACTCAAAGATCTTCTTGAGATGGCGCAGGTGGTATGGCCGTTTTCTGGAAAAAATTGTTACGTCATCAAGGTATACCACCATGCTCTATCCGATGAGCCCATGGAAAGTGATGTCCATTGCACACTAAAAATTTTTGCATGCATTTACCATCCCAAATGGAATTATTCCATAAGAGAGCATAAGCCACTCGGTACCCCCACTAAATCAAAAAATGAATCCATCACAAATTACTGAACCAAATAAAAATCACCACATAATCACTAATCATAACTCCATTTCATAACCATATCAACCCAATTAGTATTGTCAAACACATATTATTATGAGAGAGACATCATCGAAAAACAACAACAAACATAGCATAAAGTAACCTTTACGGCCCATACTGCAAAACCTTGGCATGTGTACACAAATTTCATAAAACACATCAGCGTATGTATGTGCTTCCTATACACAATGCCAACTTACATATATGCACATACTAAAAACACTTCGCAGAATATATACGCTACCCTTCAGAGGTATATTTGCGTATGTATGTGACCATGCCCAAACATAACTGCATATAGATCTAAAAACATTTCCTTGCAAAGATAAACTCACTTTTTGCAACCTTGACTATCAATGCTATAGACTTATGAATAAAATGATTAGATCAAAACATCACATATTCATCAATATTAGATAAAGTAAATAAATTAAGCACACATGTCAACATCTTTCATATCTTTCATATCTAAGAGTTCTCCTTGCTCCCTGTTGCACGCATGTTTCAAATCAAAATTTTCATAGACAAATATAATACTTGCACACACTTAACACTTTTATCTCCATCTCCTTATATAGCTTTAGTCTTAGTCAATGCCTTAGGCCAATCCTTTAGTAATGTCAATAGTATACTTTGATGGGATCAAATAATCATTGCAGTGCTTATTACTATGGGCCAATACCATGGGTAATGACCCCTGGAATCAAATTACCATGGTGTGGATTATGTACATGAATTCTCCTCACCATACCTACATATGTACGTGATATTTCTTCACAGGAGCCGCGTAAACTTTATCACTCTTTATCTTTACCATCCAGCCGTCTTTGAATTGATATTTTGTTGTTCATATCACCTATAGCATCTAAATAGCCATCATGTTGACATATTTATCAAGTAGGTTACCATTAAGTACAACACATTAGCCACAATTCCAACACTAGGACTCACCTAAGACCTTGTCAACAAATTTCACCCTAGCTTTGAAGTATATCTAGGAGAAAAAACTTGTTGATTATGTGTGTTTACAAACACGCATAATTAAGGGAGATTAAAAAATATCCCTTGGATGAAATCCTTTGACAAAAATCATAGGATTACCTAGTAGTTGTTACATGGCTTCATAGTCATACAACTAGAATCATTTACAATAATTTTGTAGAATTTGGGTTTACAATGATGAAACTTATTTGAATGATGATAATTATCTTCAAAAAAAATGTTTGTTGATTTATACTCATCTTCTTGGACTGTTAAAAAAGTGTGGTCAACAATGTGGATGTATTATAGTCGCATTCCACATGAGGAAAACTATCTCCTTTATTTTTTCCACGTCCTTCAATTTTTAGTTTTACTAGATCATATATGGAAATATGGTAACATATAATTTGGCTACAGAATGGAAGACTAGCTATAAACTATGTTAGTTTCTCTAGCTATGTCATTTTGAATTTTTTTTAGAAAGAAACATACAAAAATATACAAGAATGGACATTATTACCTTAAAACTCTTCACTTGTAACCTTTGTAGCTCACATATGGTTTTTATGCACAAATGATAGTATTGGATTGTGAAAGGATGGCTATGGTTTGCTTCTAGGAGTAAAAATAGGAAGAAATAAGGACAAAAAAATGACAAAAGGAGCTTATTTTTGAACCTCAACATTATGATGTCAACATCCACAATCCATATACCATTTTCTATATTTGTTTTTGAACACATTGAGATAAACCATATTCTACCAGCTCTTCTTGCTTCCTTCTCCATACTTTTGTTCTTTGACTTCTATTTCTGACAATATTTTATTCTTTGTGTTGTTTTAGGGGCTCAATGTACATCTTCTACAATGTTATGCTTTGTGCCAAAAATTATTGCACTTGTAACATTCAACATGATCTAATAAGGGAGAAAATGAATTTTAATTTTTGACATCATTTTCATTAAAACTTCTTATATTTCTACTCATACAACCATTTCTTGAGATCCTATATCATCCCCTGTTTCTATTTCTCATATAGTCATTTATTACATAGGCTCTACAATTTATTTCGTTAGGACCAAAATTATTTCATGAAAATAAATGTCCATAAAATAAATTTTGATACCTGATTGTGATGATTCTTTGTAATGAAGAAATTCTTCTAAATCCATTCCTAGGTCTCGACTGGTCTTCACTTCCTTATATACTACTACTTTCTTCCAATTGAGGATTGAATATCTACTGGTACTATCCTTCTTTCCTATTGATGTTTCTGTTGCTAAGAAATTCATGTCTCTACTAATCTATAACTTCATTCCTGACTTTGTTTGCATTCTTTCGAGATCCTTTTAGAAATTGGTATATCTTTTAGATTATTCTTCTTTTGACGTATTTGAGCTTGATTACCCTTTGAACATCTCATGATTTTCTTTAAAACCAAGTCCTCTTTTGATGGCCAGTGATCTTTGGCAACTAAGAATGTTATCTAATGATCCAGTCCCTTTTTCAAACATTAATTTCATATTCAATTGAACACTTTACTTTTGTAGATCCTTTCTCAATGATACAACCTCTACCTCTAGTTTCTTACAATTTCTTTCCTTTTCTTGTAGCTAACTTAACAATAAATCCTATACTTTATTTTCTTCTTCTAGCTTTCACTTTAAAATGATGATTGATGCTTCATAAAAATCATGATATTTCTCTTCATATCTCTATAATAGATCCTCCAGATCTTTATTCTTTCTTTTGAGTATATCTATTAGAGCATAAACAAGGTCACACTTAATATCTTTCTTACCTTCAACTTCTTCCTCTAAGTCTAAATCTTATGATCAACTGTTTGAGAATTCATCGATTTCACTTCTTTAGTTCCCCATTAGGGGAATTTTGAGGTAAAAAATGGGCCTCAAAATGAAAAATGTAGTAAAAAATTAAACTTTGAAAGAACCAATAGGATTCAATATGATGATGTCATCCCCATGGTAAAACATTTTTGGAGAGAGAATAGGAAAAATACCTTTTTATTGTATTTTTTTACTTATATTCTTATATGTTTAATCAAATTTCAGGTGTGTACACTCATTGGATGAAAAGCTAGATTCTGAATCCAATGAGTTCCCACTCTGCATACTTTTGAGTAGATACACACTAAGAAAAAAATCAAGATACATGAAAAAATGTGTTTCGGACATGTTTTTTCATGTATCTTGATTTTTTCTCGATGTGTATCTACTAAAAATTATATAGAGTGGGTACTCGTTGGATGAAAAGTATAATTCCACATCTAATGAGTGTATACACATGAAATTTGAGTAAATATACAAGGAGATAAGTCAAAAATACGATAAACGATGTAGTTTTATTTCTTTTCTTTTAAAATTTCAAAACTATTATTATATTATTTTTCAAAGGAGGCCAATTTTATGCCTCAAAATTCCCCTAATGTCTCAGAAATATTTTGCTTCCTCTACATCTAACTCATTGTTGGAGTAATCACAAGCTTTAGATTCTCTTGTCTTCGTTTCATATGCAGTGTGAATGTCATCTCTCTAATTTATGCTTTGCAACTTGTCCCAAATTTCTTTAGCTGAGTCAAAATGAATCGATTATCATAATATAATTTTGATAAGTCTATGGCTTTTATATTATGCTTATTTTCCATCCTTCCATCCACTACACATGCCCAAGTATCAATGCCATTGTTGTTTGGGATTTGATGCAAAGTTGGATCAAATCTTTCTATTCTTTTGTTGTCTTGTTGCTTCCTACAAGACTTAGCCAACAATTAGATGGTTAGAATGGAGGATACAAACATACATGGAATGTAGTTATTTATATGAAATAACATGGTATACAAAGCACAATACTATACAAAACATGAAAGAAGTAAAATCAAGAATATGGGAAGAAAATTACTCTTTATTATCTTATGAAAAGGGATATAATAATCATGTTAGAGACACTAAAAGGAGTATGGTGAGAAATGTTGTTCTACAAATCTCCTAAAGGATTGTCCCTCTTCCCTATCCTATGCAAGAAAACTCTCCTCAAAGGAGTTACAAAAATTCTCTCAATGGTGAACTCCCTCTCAATGCAAAGCAATGCTTATTGACATGAAAATTTTGGCAGCATAACTTTGCATAATCTTCTTCTTGTTTTTAGCTCCAATTCTATTGGTATGTATAGGCCCAAGTCTAATTATTTTCTCCCTTTGGCTCATTAATGAGATTTGGCCTAGTGGGAGACAAGGAGAGTCATTTAGGGGCTCTTTAATTAAAATTCAAGAGTGGAATGGACTGACATTGATATTTAATACTTTTCCTTTCAATATAGGTCAGCTCATTCAATTTTAAGTGGTCCATGGGTTGTTGAGTTGTCACTTTACATATAAATCCAACTATCAGAGAAGCTACCATGAGTGTCTGTACAAAAAATGTTATGGTGCCTTTGCATGGTTTGATTTTTTAAATGAACCTTAGGAACATCTTGTGTTGGTTCATAATAATTTTTTGGTCTACCTAGTACACTTGTACATGTCATTTTGTGATATTTATCATGTCTTCAAGTGTGCGCTCATGTGTATGTTTTTTTTTTGTGATAACAACCATGACCCTTGAGATTATGCCTCATTCTTATCTTCCAGAAAGCATAGTTTGATCAATCCAATAGTAGGGCTCTATATGTGTAACATTCCTCCTGACTATCCATGTTCCTTTTGAGATTTACCTTCTAGTGGTTAGAATTCTATTGAAGGAACTCGTTGTGATACTGATTGTTGGAATTTAAAATTATACTGAGAGGGCCAAGGGGGTGAATCAATATAATGACATTTTTTACTTATTTAATGCCATCATAAAGCATCAATCTCATAAACTAAACAAGTAAAGCAAGATATACATGGAAACCCATAAAACATTTTTTATATGAAAGATATTATAAGCACCAACCTATAGGAGACACCAATCCCCTCTATTACTTTGTAGGCACCAACCTACAAGAAACACCAATCCCATATGTTTCTTTGTAGGCACTAGCCTATAGGATATACCAATCCCCTTTTTCTTTGTAGGCACCAACCTACATGAGACACTGATCTTGTACGCTACTTTGTAGGAAGAAACCTATAAGAGACATCAATCCCCTCTGATATTTTATAGGAACTAACATATAGGAGAAAAAATCCCCTTTATTGCAAGATTTGTAGGCACCAACATATAGGAGACTCCAATCCCCATTACTGCAAATATTCGTAGGCACCAAGCTACTTTATTTCTTCTTCATAATGTATATTACTTGATTCTACTTTCATGATGACTACTTTCTACTTATATCTTTACCATATCTATTAGTTTCCTCCACCTTCACCATGTCTACCTACTGCTTCTTCCTTCACCAAGTCTACTTCTCTAAAAACTTGTTACCTTTGGCTTCTTCCCAGGAAAAAAATTTCACATCATGCCACATATCTAATTTGAAAATATGGCTATGAAATTTCGACTGTAGGTATCTATATATCTCTTCTTTGTCTCATCCAAATCTATTTTTTTAACCATGATGAGAATATTGTTTTAAATCAAAATTCGTGCCTAGATTGCAACCTGTACAACAAGTGAGTACAATGAAAATTCTTTGAGGCTAGCTATACTTGTGCCTATTTAGACCTTGATTTTTAATATCCTAAAGGAAAAAGGGTCTTTGGAGGTGTAAATTCTCCAAAATAACTATAGACACAAAAAAAATACACTACATAAAAACCCATTATTAAGGAACAATTGTGAGGGAATGAATACCATTTCTCGTTGGGACTCCTAAGTCAAATTTTACACCTTTATTGGAAAGATCATATGTAGAAATAAATTTCATTGTCCAGACATAAAAGAAGCTAATAGTAGAGAAGGATAGTTTTAGATTCTTGATTCGATCAATAAAACTTCACAATGTGAAATCCTTAGGAAAATATCCATGAACAAGGTGATGGATACCTGGCTACAAATATCTCACCACCACCAAATATTTAATGTTTTCTTCTTTGGCCTAAAGGAGCCCTTGAAAAACACCATATTCCTCTCCCACATTATTTTCAATATTTCCTAACCCCCAACTATACTCAATTTCATTTTTTCTAATGGAATTGAGAATATGCCCTCTTGCTCCTGCCACCCACTTTCTCACCCAAATTTCAGAGTCTGACACATCTTCAAAACTGAATTATATCAAAAATGAAAAGCTAAATTGTTTGAAGCATGTTTCATGAACATTTAGGAACAATAAAGGTGGAGAGAAGACATGGAAGATGATGTGGTAATGACATGGCAAAGTATGTGGTAGGCCTCAAGGTCCTTGGACATGTTTGTGTTTTGCAAGTTAATTCTTTGTTAATTATTTTTTCAAGGTTTTGATATTTGGTGAAAAATGATAAAATACCACTATGGTTGAAATCATCTGGGTATATATCAAATCTAGGTCAAATAAAGGATTGACCCCAAGATCCCTAGATAGGAAGATCAAGGTCTAGTTATAAATTTGACATCCCCGGATCCATGGATTCTGTATTAGCATTTGGTTATAGTACACCTTCATTTGGGCTAGGCAACATAGCTCCAAGATATTACGAGCTATGATGGAAGGTTAATATGGTTAAGTTCCTAGTCATTAGGGCGCAATTCTAGAAATAAGTTGCATGAAGCGAGGGGCTCAATGCTCGGTGCCAAAGTGAAACTAAAGAGTGACATTTAAGCATCCAAGATCCACTTAGTAAATATTAAGACTACAAAAAAAAATCCTAGATGCTAGATTTAGCTTCCAATAACAAATTAACCCATGGAATACATGTATGGTTGTATGGAGAAAAGATCTAAAGGAAAAGGAGATCAAGTGCTCTAGTGCCATTAACAAATTTAGAGGTTGACAGGGCATAATTTGTTGATATAGTCTAGTAATAATTTCCATGGTTAAATACTATGGATTTATATCCATGTTAAATAAAGGTCCAAAACCATTAAAAAAAAGAAGAGAACAATGAAATAAGAGTGGACTTGAATGTATAATCAATAGAAGTAACCCCTATAAACTGATAAGAGTGATGAAGTTAGTAAAAATAACGAGAGTGAGAGGAGAAGAATTATTTTAATTGAGCATCAAATCTATGTGATTTTAGTGTTCAGCATGTAAGTGTTGTTCTATGTAGGGTGTAGATGTCAACTTAGGTCAAAAATAAAGTGTTGTTGCTAGTGTGTGTGTGTTTGTGTAAGTATATGTTGATCAAAATATTTGTACTATGTTGTGTGTATGATTCCATGTAAGAGGAGTAATTGATTTGAGTGTAAACAATTAGATCAAAGAGGGATGATAGTGAATGAGAAATTAGGTTCTTATAGAGTAAGGAATCATAGTCTCCTTTAGGTTGGTACCTAAAAAGCTTAGGATATTGGTTCCTTAGAAAGTTGATGTTTGCAACTAGTGGAAATGGGTGCTTCCAGGAAGTAGGTGCTTGTAGAGAAAGGGAGTTGGTGCCCCCTTTAAGTTGGTGACTACAAAATCCATTGTAAACTAAATTTGGTTCCTGTGTTTACCTCAAAAATCAAGAAATATATTGGTTTTACCCCTTTATGGGTTTCCCTGTTAGCATTCTATGTTCAAAACTTTATTTGATTGATACATTTTATGTTATTGAATTTGTTTTGGAAAATAATTGTTAAAATTTACATAATAATGATTCACCCCTTCACTTAGTATTACTAAAGGTTCTAACATAGCTACCCTTTAGGCCCATATAGGGACACTTTTCCCCACACTTCTCCCTCTAGGAATCCAGTCTTCCATAAGGAAATACAAGGGGAATCATAATCATACCCAAAACCACCTACGGTCCTTAAGGTATAATAGCCAAGGATCCTTTGTTTCTACCTAGAACCTAGTCGATATCCATCCCTTAACAATCTCTGATGGAAAGGAAAATTGAATGTATGTCCTATTCCCCTCCCTTTACCTTCTATTTGCATTTTAGGATTATATTATTTTAATTTTATTCATAAAGTAACTTTTAGGAATATTATAACCAAAATAATTATTTGGATTAGGAACCATGTATAAATTATGTCGCCTCACCTTTCTCCTTTATGGACTCCTAACTCCCCCATAATCCATTTTTCTTAGGTCTATAGCCACAATTTCATTTATTATTACTTGTGCACATTACATGTTGCATATTCGAAGCTCATTGTCCTTATAACACATAGGATCTATGGCTTGAATGCATAGAAAACTTGGACTTAAAGCACATTAGTACACTTTCCCATTGTCCTAACACATTTACACACAAAGGCACACAACCCTCAATATAACCCAACTCACTAGCCTATTTCACATGCACTGGTTCACCATCCTAAGTGTCATATGTATATATACATTATATTTTGTGGGAGATTAGGCTTGGGGTATTACAAGCTTAATGACATTGGGTACATTTTTAGGTTTTATGACAAACATTAGAATATTTTCTCATAATATGTGAGTGACATTTTTTTCATAAAACTCTTTTGATAAGGTATTCTCAAAATTTTATATACACAAATTCTATATTAAATGAGGGTGTCCCATCTCTAAAATTAACTATTCTGTTCTAGTAGCAATGCGTGCTAGGAATTTTATGCAAATTTCAAAAATTCCCTAGATTATTTCCAAAATACTTGTGCAATTCCCATATACCTTACCATCGATTGTACCATTTTCATTCATTGTCACTCACTCTCGTCTCTCCAATCAATCACTTTACCACTACTTACATAAGAGAAACCACATATTTTTGGCTCCATTAAGTTATATTTATATCAGTGCCACCTTGGTTCCATTAGATGTTTTTCCTCTCCTTATTATTTTTTGTATAATAATATGAAAAATTGTCATTCTAGCATTACTTTAGTCTAGAAGATCATACTCTTCTCCCAAGAAATATGTCAATATTATGAATTGAATTCTTCAATTAAAAGATATTGAAAATATCATTATGTTGATAGGTGAATTTAAGCATAAGATGATGACCTAGGAGAAAACTCTTGTCTTTGAGGACATCCTTCAAATACCCAATCGTCTTTGCTTCCACCTTGCTATATATATATATATATATATATATATATATTGTTATCATCAGTTTATTTTAGCTTTTCTTCTACTATGTTGTACATACCTATGGCTTGAATAGAGATTTAATTCCATATATAAAGGGAAGATCTACATTCACCCTAATGTTAATGTATTTATTTCAAACTTCTTATTAATTTATTAATTTATTTATTTTTATATATGCAATGATGATGGTGGTGGCGGGGTTGTGGTTTATTTCCACTGAAACCATGCTTGATCCAAATTTATGAAGGAACAAAATAAAATATTGTTACGAGAATAATACACCCTAGGGTATGGGTTGAGAATCCCAATAGAGCAAAGGGAATACACCAACAAGAAGAAAACAAACAAGTAGCCTTTATACTTAAAATACTGAAGTAGGAAGAAGAAGTATTAGCCGAAGGTCCTACATTTGAGGTCATTCCTGTAGGGTCCAAACCCTCTACTTCCTCCAATGCCTTAAAACCTGCAACTCATTCAAGAAATGTATAAACAACAACAAAAATAGAAACCATGTTCATGATATAAGTGTTAGATCATATAAGAATATAAGTACAAAACATAAAATCATACATCATTTAGATTAAAATGTTGGCTTGTGTTATATTCTTTCCACGTAGTTAACAGGGGGTTTGAGGGGCACCCGTAACCCCACTTTATGGGGTCTGGGGTAGTGCCCCAGAAAATTTTGGTTTTGGACCCTATGTTAGGTTGGGCGGACCCACCTATGGTTTTGTACATGATTTTCGCACATGTTTTTTGGACGCGATGTTTTTCGGTCCATGGTATTGGACGCAATGTTTTTTGGTCCATGGTATTGGACACAATGGTTTTCGGTCCATGGCATTGGATGCTTCGGCATGTATAAATATGTATTGTAACATTGAAAGGAAAATAATGAAAAATCAAGCCGGTAGTCCCTGTTTTGGGATCCAAGGGAAAATCTCTGTGTATATGTGTTTTATGTGTTCTGCTCTCGCATTATTTATTTTCTGTGTTTTAGAATTTGTATGCAGGTAATTTCTGTACGGGGTTAAAACCTACATTTGGTATTGGAGCTGTTCTGGCTTCAAGGGGACGCCTATGTTGCTGAGGGGTTTTGCTCGGGCCTGTGGTAGACCCTGTTCAGTGGGAGATCTGCAAGATCGATTCTGGTGGTGAAAGAATATGATGAGCAGTGGAAAGATAGAGATCTAGAAATTTAATGGTCAGAGTTTTGAATTGTGGAAACTCGAGATGGAGGATCTGTTGGTGGATAAAGACCAGTGGATCGCAGTAGATCTGAGTACTAAACCAATGGGAGTGTCCGATGAATAATGGAAGAAGTTGGATCGGAAGGCAAAGAGCACAAAACGATGTGTGTTTCAGATTTAGTATTGTTGAATATATCAGGGGAAGCTACGGCAAAGGCCTTGTAGGACAAGTTAGGGACTTTGTACCAATCTAAGTCTCTGGTGAATAAACTGTTCCTGTGGAAAAAGTTGTATAACCTGAGTTTGAAAGATGGAGACTCGGTGATAGAGCATCTAAATGCATTTAATACTATGGTAAGTCAGTTAGCATCTGTTGATATTAAAATTTCAGATGAATATAAGTGCATCAGTTTGTTGTGTTCTCTACCAGATTCGTGGGATAGTATGGTTATTGCAATAGGTAGCAATGCAACTGCCTTGCATTTTGATGAAATAGTCTCATCCTTGTTGAAGGAGGAGTTGAGATGGAAAAATATGGAGAGCCAAAATGGTGATGCCTTGTCTGTACGAGGGCGGACCCAGAACAGAAACAAAAATAAGTCATCGAGTGGGAGATCTAAATCTAAAGGGAGATCTAAATCTCCAGGAAAACCTACAAAGGTGGTGTGCTGGAAATGTGGAAAGGAAGGGCACTACAAAAGGGACTGTAAATCTAAAGCTCCTGACAAAGGAAATGTGTTTCGAGGAAAACTAGTGTTGCTATTTGATCTACTAGTCCCACTAAGATGGGTAGCTATCTTAGAAACAAACAATTCAAAACAACTTGTCTTTTCCTTTATGGATGATAGATAAGAGAGAAGCAGAGAGCACCAACCTCAATCTTTCGCTTAGCTCCTTGCTTGTTTCCACTCTCCTTTGATAGAGCTTGCCACTCCTTTCTCACTTGTCCCGCTTCAAAGAACAGCTGTAGAGGCAAAGCAGCAAAATACCATCAAAGCATAGAGATCTATAATGCCATAAACAATGTAGAATCAGAAGTACATTAACCATACAATTGCATTCACAAATACAAGATTTACAAGTACACAAGTATATGGAAGAAAACAAATAGATTTATTGATAGTAGAAGTAGAAGAGAGGATTACAACCCAGCTGTCTAATCTAGCTTCATCCTCCCAGCATGAAATCCCTCTTCACCTCATGAAAAGCAAGATCACCCAACAATACAATGTCTCAAAGAGAAACCAACAGCACTTCCTTACAAATTACAAAATTCTAGCCTCTTGGATCTTTGGGATGAGGGATCCATTTATAGATATTTGCAGAGGGGTGAGTCAGCTTTCGGGTTTTTGATTAGTGTCATTTCACTGATAGTTCTTGGTTCCACTTGGAGATTTCATGAGCTCTTACTCATCCCTGGGCAAATTCAGAGAGGCAACTGCCATATGAGCAGTTTCTAGAAGATTCTCTGAGTTTCCACCTAGAAAACTGCCTCTGCCATTTTTCTACTCTCGCTCATCGCACCCTACAGAAGGAATTTTTAGTATGCATCACACCCCCCATGTGTAATAGGTGAGATGCATCGCACCCTTAGCATGGAGCAGTCCGTATGGTCTAGTTTTGACCAGTTATGAGTAGTTTTTTAGGGAGAACTTCTGGGAAATGATGTAATCAGTTGACCTTGATCTTTTAGGGTGTGAAACAACACTTTTAGGGGTTTGAGAGCCCTTGGCTTATCGACATATGTGATTGGGGTTGCAGTGCCCAAATATGTCTATAACAGTTGCCCCCTAAAGCATGAGGTCGTAAATCTTCTGATGTCGGGTGAAATGCTTTATCATGAGGATCTGAGGTTTTTCGAACTGGAAGGTGACCTGTATAAAATACAATACAATACATTATTTTCATGATATAGCTGAGGCGGGCATTCCCATGCTCAGCTTTATAAATTCATTTTCATGTACATAGGACAAACAACCGTCTATGTTGCAGACTAGTGATTCTTGTAGATCCATCATCCCTTAGCTTGGATGATCATCTGTGCAGCTATGGTGTTACATTTGATGTCTTTATTTTCATGAATATATCGCAGCCCGAATGGATGAAACTAGATCCGGGATCTTCAAACTCGTTCAATCTTCACCTGATATACAAGTCGATCCATGTGAAAAGATGTCCTGAAGTCGAACATGGAAAGACATCGCCTGATTACTAGCCAATGATGTAAGTTGTTAACAGGTGCAAGAGGAATCACTGATAATGATAATGACCCTCAAGGTACTATAGTACAATTCACGTGGAGTGAATATAGGATCTGATATCGAACACCACGAAAAATCTTTCGGTCAAAGGCCATTGATGTAAACCTATCACCGGAAGTGAGAAACTTGCGATTGAGGCATGCAGGCTTCAAAGTACTGAAAGGGTTGTTCCTAAGACAACTTCTTGGATAATGAGCTTATGTCAACAGGAAGTGACTCGTCGTAGGAGGGCCTTAATGAATCCCACATCTACGACACGAAACGAAGAAAATGATTTTCTGGAGGTGAAAACGATCTGATGATACAAGGTTCAGGGGTGGCATCATGAAAAATGGAGAGTGAAGGTATTGCAGTGGATGAGGCGTTAGATGGGTTGGTGAATTCTCTGAGTGAATTCTCTTGAACATATCGGTGACACTGTGATGGATCGGTAGTGTTAACCCCATGGATGGTATGGAGGACCAATGGTGATGGTGAACGGAATAACCCAACCCGACTCAATCATGGTGATGGAGTGAAAGTGTCATGTTTAAGAGTGACCTGCTACCAATGAAGTTCTTCGAGTTTTCTTCCCTTTTTCCCCAGTCATTACTGACCAGTGCCTCTTTATTTTTTTCAAGCTTTAGGAGGATAACATATGCTTGTTCTATAATTTTCCCTTTGGGCAAACCTGTCACTATGTTTTAGCAAGCCTAGCAACATTGAAACTCGCTCTTGTCTGGATGGACAAGTTTGTCGCTATTGTTTTAACAAGTTTAACGACAAAGATAACTCAGTACTTTTAATGTTTAGAGAGTTTGAAAAGAGACAAAAAGGAAACTCCAGTAGTCCTTTTTCGTGGTATAATCCCTTAAGTCCGAAAAAGATTAAAATAATATAAAAGGGATGACTTTTCCGATCACTTTAGCGAGACAAAAAGGACAAGCGCTCGATATTTTTGTGGGATAATCCCTCAGATCCAAAAATATTAAAATACAGGAGGGATGGCACTTCCAATCAGTTTAGCGAGCTGGAGAGGCCAATTGCTTGACAATCTTTTCATCTTTAGCGAGTCCAAAAAGAGTTTAAAGTAGACTCATTTTTTGAGGAACGAGTGGCGTTTGGGGTAGAAAACAGGTTCTGGGAAATCTTGGAACTAGTTCTGGGTAATATTGGAACTTCTCAAAACATGGTGGTGTGAACAAGTTGGCTAACAAGACCACTCATCGCAGCTATTCCTCAAAATGGTAAACAATCAAGTGGAAGCGTATGATTGGCCAAAAGAATGGAGGTGATGGAAGGAACACAACCAAGGTTCGAAAGGTAGATAAAATGGCAATCACAAAGGTTATTTACCGAAAGTGGATTCATTCATTTTTTAATGAGCATGAATTGGGAGAAACTATGCTCAGTTTCAGTTTCATGTTTACACAAGCTTAAAATGAAAAACTATGCTTGTTATAAGTTCACATGCCCCCAGCGTAATTGTTATAGACATTTTTGTGCCTTACAGCATGAAGCATGAAATGTCAATAATCTAAGGGATCCAAAGTCCCTAAACATGTTGTTCTTACCCCTAGAGGAACAAGGTCAGCAAACCACAACACTTCAGATCAGTTCTCCACCTGAAAACACTCAAAAACAAGCAATTTCAGGATCATGTCAACTGCTCCACTGAGCATCTGCACTGAATGTCAACTGCTCCACTCTGTACCTGTGCTGAATGTCAAATCTAATGAAGGCTACCTGTGCTGGGCGAGATTGGCCAAGTGGCACAGTCATTCTGCAAGGTGTCAGGTGCCCAGGAAGCTTCTAAAATGACACTTGGATCAGCAAATTTGCCCTATGATGAGTAAGAGGTCCTTAAACTCCAAGTGGAAGCTAGGATCTCCAAGTGGACTCAAGAACTGGAGTATAACTGAAGAGGGAGAGGACACAAGTCAACTTCATGTCAGTCTCAAGCTGACTCATCCTTTCTCCAAATATCCTATATATAGAGCTCTCTCATGAGGTCTAAGGAGGCTGGAATTTTGTGAATGTAAGGAAGTGCTGTTGGTTTGTGTATAGAACTATTGGGTGATTGCTTTGAAGGAGGTGAAGAGGAGATTTCTTTCTGCTGGGAGGTGTTGCTGGATTGGGCCTCTTATGGTTGTAACACTCTCAGAACTTTACTTCTTCCATTAATAAAGCATTTGAGGTTCTTCTATATGCATGTGTCTTTGTGGCGTATTGATGCTTGTATATTTGATTTATTCTAATCCTTGAATCAATTATGGATGTATGCTTCTTGTAGTTTCCCTTTCTTGTGCTTTTGCAGGATCTTTGTGTAGCTGGGCCAGTGAAAGAGCAAGGAGCTGGGAGCAAGCAGCAAAGAGGGAAGATTGGATCAACCATTAGCGGAAGATAACGGTTAGTGGATCTCTTCCTCCTCTCTCTTACATCTCATAAAGAAGTAATCTTGAATAGCTTTGCATTCGGTTGTTGCTGAGGTACTATCACCCTTAGAGTGGGATAGGGTCATTCCGTATTGGATACTTTTCCCAACAACAGTAATGACGCAAATCGAGGTGCATGCCCCCAAGCTTCATTGCATTCACCAGACTACTCATGGTTATTAGGTGGATGGAATGAAGGTTCTTTTACGAGATCAAGTGAAAGACTCGACTTGGAATTTTGCTCCAGGGGTTCTTGTTTTACAGTATTTGATAGAAAATCAAAAAACGAAGGATGATTAAGGTTGCTTGAATAATCTTGATCGTTATCTTGAAGGTGGGAATGATGGTGGTAATCTTCCCACTGCGTCTCTTATATCATCATCGACTGAATGATTCCTTCGTCTGTAGAATGTATATGAGACCAAGGATCGGAGGAGGTACCATATTCTAGAGACCTATCTATCCAAACATTCACTGAGTGTTGATTTGGGTTCGCTGCCCATGCCCAGAAAATTGATTGCTACAAAACTTCTATAGGGCTTGGGGGAAACACCTGGTGATGATCCACACTATCAAAATGGTCAGATTTCTTCTTAATCTTTGATGATGTAGAAGATATCATATGACAGGTTTCCACCATGGCCACTTCTGCCAAATTACTCGGAGGCGAGAGGGCAAAAGTACCCATTAAGGAAGGGTCTTTTAGGAGACCTACTCCGACATTTTGAAGCGATTGAGAGCTTCCATGGATCAATGGAATGCTTCCAGTAGCTTGTGAACTATTGAGGAAAAGGTTAGTTGGTCAACGATTGTAATTCTGCATTGGAAGGGAAATACAGTCTTTATAAAATATGTTGACACAACAGCAGTCATAGCATAAATCCAGGGCCTTCCCAGTAAGATTTTGTAGTCAAGGTTTCCATCGATTACCTCTACTTCAATTTCTACTGTCTTGCCCCCTAGTTCAACTTGCAAGTTACTTAATATCCCATACGGCGTGCATGTTCTTCCATCGAACGCTTTTAATGTCGTTGATGATCATGACAAGGGTGGTGAGCCTAAAATTTTCCAGCAACTCATTGACATGATACAGGTAGATGCCCCCTCATCAATGATTGTTTGATCAACAGTTTTGTTGAGGTTTTTTACTTGTATAAGGAAATCGAGTTGGGCCGGTAACTGAGGTTCATATACTTTATGGTTAAAGGCCACAAGATTGGAATCCGCTGGGTCAATCCCACCTATAGCTGATAGCAAAGCCTGTTTTTGGGAGGGGCAATTCTACAGTACTTCAAGTGTCGACATAGCGGATGGCGACTGAGCCAGATCCTCCACTATATTATAATTTTGTGCTGCTCGGGCACGAGGATTAAATGTCGATTTATATACTACTCCCTTTGGCGGCTTTATAGTTAATTCAAGAATGATGGGCGACACAACTTCTGACGAAGTTGTTCTTGAACTACTGGGTTTATCTGTAGCCTTGTTGTTTGACATCTGTGGATTCCCATAATCTTTATTCCTCATCGATATCAAATTATCATTTTGCTGTTTCAAGATGGATAACATAAGAACTTGGGATTTGGAAGCATGATCGATAGCAACCATGTTGGTTTCTAGGTTTGGAAACGGATCAATCAACACCACTGAGGTAGTTGAAGTCTTTAAAAATTTCGCAACCTCAGCTCGACATGTACAATCTCTCGTGAAATGCTCATCATTACATATTAAACATGGATAACGATGTTTCTGTTTCCCAGTTGGGTTTTCAGAAGATTTATCAGGAGTCGAATCTTCCTATTTCTTCTTTTTGTTTTTTCCCTTTCTTCTTGCCCCCTGGTTTCTTTGGTTCTTTGCCCTTGTTAGATGACACAACATTAATCTCTGAGGTAGGAAGTTTGTCATTTGCTCTTTTACTAGAAACTGCAAGGGCTTTACCAGATTGAGCCTTTGTGGTTTGCGTACTTGAGGTACCTATCATGCCATCGCTGGCATGAGAGTCCTTGTTTGATTTAGGAGGGAGAGGAACGGAAAATTATGGTCTAGGAGTGCCAGGAATTTTATCGTAGAGCATGCCAGACTAAGTATAGATCAAGTCTAAATATTGTGCACAAGCAATGACTTGCTCTTCAGTGACAACTCCTCCTTTCGCCACATCTTCAGTAATAGAAAGTAATAATGACTTAATAAACCACTCAGCTAGAAGTTGATCAGGAACATACGTCTTTACCATTTGAAGACGATGTCACCATTCATGAATATGATCAAATATGTGAGTGGCTGTTGTCTGTTTAAAATTGGTAAGGAGTTATCTTCCTGTTTCGTACCTTATGGGTAACTGAAAGTGGGTTAAAAATGTAGTGGAAAGGGCACTGAAGTTATCAAACAAAGCTCTAGGCAATTCAATGTACCATTTCACTGCTGGACCAGTTAGCATTCGTTGAAAAAGGAAAAGCCTAATCGAATCATCATTGAGGGTGTTGGATGAACACCACAAATGAAAGGTCATTACGTGATTCGATCGATCTTCACCCAGATTTCCATTGAATTTAGGAATAACTGAGGGAAGTTTATGAGGAATCGTTAGCCACCAAGGTGCATAGGCAATTGGATCATTGGTTAACCGGTCCAAATCTGGTAACTCTAGAGTTGCTACAAAGGGCAACTATTGATTCAGGTTTGGCGAAGCGTACCCAGGATAAGATGGGATCGCCTGAGCAGTGGGTCTTTACATACCAACATAATGTATCTAATGCTGATAGCTTTGATAAGGTTGATGGACATAACCAATATAGAATGGTTGTTGATAACCGTTTTGGCAATGCGGTTGTCCATTACCTAAAGTGCCTTGTTGCTCAAGTCCTTGGTAAACTTGCTAGAATTGGGGTTGTTGATATTTCACCAGCCATGGTTGTTGAACCATTTTTTGTTGCCCAATACTGGATGATTGACCAAGATGCGGAGTCATAACACCTGTTTGAGCCTAAGTCGTCCCAGCTAAGGAAGCACTAACCTGAGATTGTGACGGAGCCGTTGAGACAAGAGGCTGTTGTATTGCAACCTGAGTAATTCGAGGTTGACACACAATAGGCTATGCTTGTACTTGCGACACAGTAATAATAGCGAGCGTAGTGGTAATATTCAACACAGGGTGTGTTGGTTGCATTGAATATACAACCCTTGGTTGTTGAGGCAGTATTGGTATCCAACCACCGGATGTAATTCCAGTTTGACCTAAATTTTGTTGTGAGCTCTCATATGGTTGTTCTCCAAGAGGGAACAATGAAAAAGCATATTTCCCCTTGTACTGTGGTAAGCCAGTGTTCAAAGGATAAATGGGCCTTCGAAGACTGGGTTGCCCAAATTGAAACTGGTATGTAGGATCAATTTGTTGAGCTTCAACATAAGAAATGACAGATAGGGTTCCGGATGAACAAATAGGAACAGACCATGTCGTCAAAACAGTCTTTGGGTGGACTCCATCTAGCAGTTGAGAACTAGTTGGGGCAGATGGTATACCAACGAACATTGTTAGAGTAGAAGCAGGAGGTTTTTTTGCTGCTGTATCAGATGACACAGTCCTAGATGTTGATGGTTTTTCAGACATATTTAATCTATCCAAAAGATTTCCGAGCGATTCGACAGGAACTTGCGATGAAGGATGATTGAAATAACTAACTTTAGGAATAGAAGGATATAAGTGGATCCCAGCTCCAAAATGCAATGGAGTACTAGACAGAAGATCCTCTACAACTTCTTCTATAGCAATCAGTCTTGGTGGAAGAGGTAGACCGTCAGGTCCGTAAAATATTTCTGGGGCGGAAGAAGGTATAGTTTCTGCAGTGACAAATACTGGAGGGGTGACGCCTTCTGAATTGTGGAACTCACCTCCGAGATGTTCAGGTGAATGAACTTCAGTTTCTGGACCAACTCTAGATGGAGCTATTTCAGGTATTGAGGCGTCTACCGTTACACTAGGATCAATTCTAATGTCCTCTTGTAACTACAAAACTTCTTCTGTAAAGGTAGATGTACTGGAAATAATTGGAGAAACTGGAGTCTCTGCTAATGTTGAAACACAAGTTTCAAATAAACCAGGAGATTTCGACCCAGTTAAATGAGACCGTTTTGCCCGAAATGGTTTTGCTTCCGGAGTCAAAGACGGTTGACTCGTTAGCCTCTGCAAATGACAGGGTTTTGATTGACTTTCTTCCACGATTGCGGATTACTTGATCAACTCAAAATTAAAAGGGGAAAATGTTATTCCAAATTAAATGAATTTTATGACGCTTTGACACAACTTGCTTTTCAAATTTTTAAGAGTCGAGAAAAAGCTAAGGGTGACTCTAGTTGCCTTTGATTTTTAATGAGCCTAAAGTGACAAGTGCTTAGATGGACCTTTTCTTTTAAGGAGTCGAAAAGGAACGAAAGTGACTACTCTGGAAATCTAGATAGAGGGATTCCAAAACTAATCACAAAACTGCAATATACACCTCGGTGGTAAATTAAAGAGAAATTACCGAGGACTTTGCATACGACATTTAATCTTCCCGAATGCTGTTTTCAGTGCATTGCGATCGATACGGCGGCAGAAACAACTTCCTAGGGATAAAGGATATCAGCCTATTGTGGTCTCCCAATATATACTCGATGGTACGGGGAGCACAAGTCCGTATTGGCACTTGTCGTATCAAAGAGGAGGAATCACCCAACCTACGATGAAAACGATAGTTACCAGGCTTTACGACACCGGAATACATCTCTAGCCTAGACTTCTAAATGTTGTGCGTTAGGTTCCAAAGCATTTTTATGTTCAATGAGGTTTATTTTATAGTTGATCTTTCTTAAGAAGTTTGCCTTTCAAGGTTCACTGCATGATGTAGATGTAAAATTCCTAAATATGCAATCTAAAATGATAAACAGTTGTTTGTTTTCTTTTAGCAATGAAAATCCTAGCTACTAAGGAAAGAAGAGTACGATTCTTTCAACAGAGAGTAGAGAACACACACTAAATGCACTTTTCCTAAATCAATTTCCGCATGTAGTCTAAATGAAAATGCACATGCATGTATTTGTTTTTTTGTTTCCTTAATGTGAGAATGCCAAAAAGAAAACTAAGTACAGATCTGAACTACTTTTCTTCAAAGCAACACTTCAGCAATTTCTTTTTAAAAATGAAAGGAAGACTAAGACGACACTTTCAATTTCAAATGGAAAACTACTTTCGACACTTCAAATACTGACAATTCAAATCAAATACAATGGAAAAAGTACAATCAACTATCTGAAAGAGGAAGACTTTACGACACTCTTTTTCTTGACTCAAAATGACAGTTGCAACACTTTTGAATAAAAAAATGACAGTTCGATTAAGCTACTATTTGCAAAGGAGTACTGTAAATGATGAAAAATACATAAAAAAAAACATTCATAATTCCTTATCAATGGAAGTTGAATAATGTGAAGGAAGAAGGTTTCAACAATGATATATTGATCATAGGCTGCAAAACTACTAAATAGAGCTGAAAATAATGAAGAAAAAACCAAATTCCGGAGAGGGAAACAGTCTCATTCAATCATCGCACTTGTCCTTAAGGGAAATAGGGATATATCTCACCTGTAGCACATGGGAGGTGCGATGCATCCAGACTGCCAATGAGAGATAGTGTGATGGTCTAGAGAATGAAACTGAGCTTTGGTTTTGTTCAAATTTTGTAGCTAAGTTCAGTTATTTCAGTCAAGCTATGACAGACAGTAAACAAAAAGTATAGGGGTATGATCTTATGAGGTTATTGATCTACCACCAAGGCACTTAGGATGTTTGCAAATCAGATGTTCAGTTCATAAACCAACCCGGAGATTGACTGAAGCAGAGTTGATCTAATTTGCACTTGCATAGCAAGTGCAGTTCGAAGGCTAGTTGGCTTAACTTCAGGCTCCGTCTGTAGTTTATAAAGCAAACAACAATAACAAACAAATGAACTATTCGCTCCCCTGTTCCCTCGTCGATCTTAGGTTGAGGTAATTGAGTCCACCAATCAAGGATTTCCCCTTGGGGAGAATCGTAGTCCTTTCTCTTCTTGGGGAGGTATTGGTGCTCCATACCTGGCTACATTGTCCCTTCCAGGAATCACAATTGGCCTGCCGGTATGGCTATTCTCAACCTCTGTCGTTCAAAACACCGTAATTCCCCAACGAAGTCGCCATTTTGTTTCCAGGAAAACTAGTGTCACTATTTGATCTGCTAGTCCCACTAAAATGGGTAGCTATCTTAGAAACAAACAATTCAAAGCAACTTGTGTTCTCCTTTATGGATGATAGATAAGGGAGAAGCAAAGAGCACCAACCTCAATATTTAGCTTGGCTCCTTGCTTGTTTCCTCTCTCCTTTGATAGATCTTGCCACTCATTTCTCACTTGTCCCGCTTCAAAGAACACCTGTAGAGGCAGAGCAACAAAATACCATCAAAGCATAGAGATCTATAATGCCATAAACAATGTATAATTAGAAGTACATTAACCATACAAATGCATTCACAAATACAAGATTTACAAGCACACAAGTATATGGAGGAAAACTCAAATAACTTTATTGATATTAGAAGTAGAAGAGAGGATTACAACCTAGCTGTCTGATCCAGCTTCATCCTCCCAGTATGAAAGCCCTCTTCACCTCATGAAAAGTAAGATCACCCAACAATACAATGTCTCAAAGAGAAACCAACAACACTTCCTTACAAATTACAAAATTCTAGCCTCTTGGATCTCTGGGATGAGGGATCCATTTATAGATATTTGCAGAGGGGTGAGTCAGCTTCTGGGTTTTTGATTAGTGTCATTTCGCTGATAGTTCTTGGTTCCACTTGGAGATTTCATGATCTCTTACTCATCCCTGGGCGAATTCAAAGAGGCAACTGTCATATGAGCAGTTTCTAGAAGATTCTCTGAGTTTCCACCTAGAAAACTGCCTCTGCGATTTGTCTACTCTCACTCATTGCACCCTACAGAAGGAATTTTCAGTCTACATCTCACCCCCTGTGTGTAATAGGTGAGATGCATCGCACCCTCAGCATGGAGCAGTTTGTATGGTCCAGTTTTGTCCAGTTCTGAGTAGTTTTTTAGGGAGAACTTCTAGGAAATGATGTAATCAGTTGACCTTGATCTTTTAGGGTGTGAAACAACACTTTTAGGGGTTTGAGAGCCCTTGGTTTATCGACATATGTGATTAGGGTTGCAGTGCCCAAATATGTCTATAACAAAAGGTATCTGATGAGGCTCCTTATGCAGTGGCAAAAACCACCTCAGATGAAGGTGGGGATGTGTACTTGGCTTCTTCAAGTACACATGTAGATCATGAGGCATGGTTGATTGACTCTGGTGCATCCTTTCACTTCACTCCCCATAGAGAGTGGTTATGCGAGTATAAGAAATATAATGGTAGTGATGTCCTCTTGGGGGATGACAAGAAGGATTGAATCATTGGTCGCGGAAAAGTAAAGTTGAAGTTGCAAGGTGGAAGGGTTAGAACGCTTCCAGGTGTTCTACATATTTCTACATTAGCAAGAAATCTGATTTCTGTTAGCAAGCTGGATGATGCAGGTGTAAAAACAGTGTTTGAGAAGGATACCTGTAAGATGGTTCGGGGAGCACTGGTATTGATGCGGGGAGTTCGGATTGGAACTTTATACAAGCTGCAAGGTAGCACTGTTATTGATGGGTGCAATAGTTCAGTGGTTCCTGAAAGTGGAGCAAAAAATCTAATGGTCTCTGAAGAGAAGACCATGCTGTGGCATCAAAGGCTTGGACATATTGGAGAAAAGGGCCTTTGAATTCTTCATGGTAAAGGTATGGTAGAAGGTATGAGCAATAGATCTCTGGATTTTGATTTCTGTGAAAATTGTGTATATGGGAAGCAGAATCGAGTGAGTTTCCCCTCTGGTAGTAAGAGGGCGAAACAGATATTAGAACTTGTGCACAGTGATGTGTTTGAACCTATGAAGGTTCCATCATCAGGTAAGTCTGTGTACTATGTATCATTTATATATGACTTCTCAAGGAATACATGGATATATTTCTTTAAGAAGAAATCTGAAGTCTTTGAGAAGTTTAAAGAATTTAAGGCTCTGGTGGAAAACCAGACAGAAAAGAAGATAAAGGTGTTGAGGACAGATAACGGTGGAGAGTTTTGCAGTAAAGGAATTTGAAGAATTCTGTAAGAAGTGTGGTATAGCACGGCAGAAGACAACTCCATATACACCTCAACAAAATGGAGTTGTAGAAAGAATGAATAAGACGTTGATGGAAAGGGCAAGAAGCATGCTCAGTGGTGGCGAGTTAGGACAGGAATTCTGGGCAGAGGCAGTGGATACTGCATGTTACCTAGTCAACAGGTCACCTTCATCAACATTGGAGGATAAGACTCCACAAGAGGTATGGACTGGTAAGAAACCCTCTCTTTCACATCTGAGGGTATTTGGATGTGATGCATATGTACATGTTCCAAAGGAGAAACAAACCAAGTTGGATAGTAAATCAGAAAAGTGCATCTTTATTGGGTATAAGGATGGTTTAAAGGGTTATAAGCTTTGGAACCCAGTCACGCAGAAGGTTGTGTACAGCCGAGATGTGGTGTTCAGAGAGGTGAAAGATGTTATTAAACATGAAGTCCAATGAAAGGAACCTAAGAAGATAGAGTTGGATCTAAAGGAGGAAGAATCAGACTCTAAAGCAGAGGAGGAATCAGAAGATGAAGAGCCACAAACTCCGGCTATGAGAAGATCAGTTCGAGAAAGAAGGAAGCCTAAAAGGTATAGTCAATCTGCTTTCTGTTCAAATTTTGCTTTATCTATTACTGACGATGATCCCAGAACTGTGAAGGAAGCAGTAGATTCAGAGGATGGAAAACTATGGAAAGACGCCATGGTTGATGAAATGGCATCTTTGCACAAAAATGAGGCTTGGGATCTGGTGGAGTTGTCGGTTGGAAGGAAACCCATTGGCAGCAAATGGGTGTTCAAAAAGAAGACAAATGCAGAAGGAAAAGTGGAGAAATACAAAGCTCGGTTGGTAGCAAAAGGTTATTCCGAGGTGCCGGGAATTTATTTTGGTGATATTTTTTCTCTTGTTTCCAAGGTAACTTCTATTAGATTACTTTTATCTGTTGTTGCTGCTTTTGATTTTGAGGTAGAACAGATGGATGTGAAGACAACATTTCTTCATGGGGATCTAGAAGAGGAAATATACATGAAGAAACCTGAAGGCTTTGTGGTGAAGGGTAAGAAAGAACTTGTATTCAAGTTAAAGAAGTCTCTGTATGGGTTAAAACAGTCACCAAGGATGTGGTATCAGAAATTTGATACATTTATACGAGGACTTGGCTTCACCAGAAGCGAAGTAGATCACTGTGTGTATTTTAAATTAATTGGTGACTGTGTTATTTATCTGGTCTTGTATGTGGATGATATGTTGCTGGTTGGAAATGACAAAGAAATTATCTAGGATTTGAAGACCCAATTGTCCTCCAAATTTGACATGAAAGATCTTTGTGCTGCAAACTATATTTTGGGCATGGAAATTAAAAGAGATCAGACAAAGAGGAAGCTCTGATTAAACTAGAGGAAGTATGTGGAGACAATATTGCAGAGGTTTAACATGCAGGATAGTAAATCGGTAAAGGTTCCTATTCTTGTTGGTGTGAGGTTATCTACTGAACAGTGTCCCAAGACACAAGAAGAGGAAGAGGACATGTCCCATGTTCCATATGCAAGTGCAGTCGGTAGCCTGATGTATGTAATGGTTTGTACTAGACCAGACATTGCACATGCAGTGGGAGTATTGAGCAGGTTTATGTCCAAACCGGGGAAGGAGCACTGGACAACAGTGAAGCGGGTTTTCAGGTATTTGCGTGGCACTAGTGATTATGGTTTGTGTTACCAAGGAAGATCAGGATTAGACAGAATGTTGGATATTCGTGGCTTTGTTGATGTAGACTGGGCTGGAGATCTGGATCAGAGAAGATCTACAAGTGGGTATGTGTTTAACCTATTTGGAGGTGCAGTCAGTTGGATGAGTAAGAAACAATCTGTAGTGGCACTATCAACTACAGAGGCAGAATACATGGCAGCCACTCATGCAAGCAAGGAAGCAGTTTGGTTGCAGAGATTGTGTTCAAGTATGGGGTTAGTACAGGTAGCTATAAGGATAGACTGTGACAGCCAAAGTGCAATTTTCTTGGCAAAGAACCCCGCATATCATTCAAAGGCAAAGCACATTGATGTTCAGTATCACTTTGTGAGGGATATGATAGAAGACAAAAAGATGTTTCTGGTAAAGGTGGACACTTTGAAGAATATTGCAGATGCATTGAAAAAATCTGTGAGCTCTGAGAAGTTCTCTTGGTGTAAAGAGACAATGGGAATTTCAGGGCTGGAAAAATGACTAAGCTCTCGTTTGGCCCCCTGTGGAAAGAAAACAACAAGTGGGGAATGTTGGGTTGTGTTATATTCTTTCCACGTAGTTAACAGGGGGTTTGAGGGGCACCCGTAACCCCACTTTATGGGGTCCGCGGCAGCGCCCCGGAAAATTTTGGTTTTGGACCCTATGTTAGGTTGGGTGGACCCATCTATGGTTTTGTGCATGATTTTCGCACATGTTTTTTGGACGCGATGGTTTTCAGTCCATGGTATTGGACACAATTTTTTTCGGTCCATGGTATTGGACGCGATGGTTTTCGGTCCATGGTATTGGATGCTTCGACATGTATAAATATGTATTGTAACATTGAAAGGAAAATAATGAAAAATCAAGCTGGTAGTCCCGGTTTTGGGATCCAGGGGAAAATCTCTGTGTATATGTGTTTTATGTGTTCTGCTCTCGAATTATTTATTTTCTGTGTTTTAGAATTTGTATGCAGGTAATTTCTGTACGGGGTTAAAACCTATATAAAACATGAATTAAAGAATTAAGATCTAATCATCAGGAACAAGTCATGGCTTCTTTACTGATGAAAACAAAAGAATATGGATGAATTCAACGTGATACTTCTTCGGATCCAAGCAAAACCTTCCTCTGGATCTGTCCATCACGAGCCTCAACAATCCTCTTTCAAAAGCATACACATGGATGCCATATAAAGGAGATGGAAATCACAATGAGGAAACAGGAGTTTCCTATGGATGGGAGTGCAGGAGGCACAGGGATAAAATAAGACTTGATCAGGGACAACTTGGATATAATATCAATATCCTATCTCTCTCTCCCCTTAGGCATTCCCCATGAGGTGTATTTATATGACATCAAACCGGTTTTTTTAGTTGGGAAATAGTTAGGCCACAAGGTCCTGTAGGTCAGTTTCCGGTGTAACCCATAAACCCCTCCCCAAAAATAGGGATTTTATATTTTTTTTCATATTTTAAATCATATACGCAGGTTGGGTATAGTTGAACCCGTGTGTTCGCGCACTTTTTTGCAAGGCACAGTTGCATATGGAATTTAAAATAATGTTTTTTAATATTTTTTCCAAGTCTGAAGGGAAAGTGTTTTCCAATTCCATGACTCAGAGCATCAAGTATACACAGGTGGTCAATGATGCTATAATAGATTCCCCCTAATATATGAGGTCCGAAGGGGTACATGATGGCCGAAATGTGTTAAGTGTATAGAAATAACAATGTGAGGAATTGGGAGGAGATTTCCAAATTCTAGCCTGCCAAACCAGTGGAACAGATCAGAAAGAAATATCATGTCTAAGGTAGGCATACCCTTGCTCAGATATAGTAAAGCATGTCCACATATCAAGTGTAAAGCGGATCCAATATGTATACAAGTACAAAGAACACTGAAAAATACATAGTGGATCATCTAATCATAGCTGCAAAAGTACATATCAAGGACATATCAAAATATCACATATAGAAGAACTGATCAATGATGTTGAAGTAGATATTTGATCACTGAAGTCACATAACTGATCCTCAAAAGTATGAAGTCAAAAAGTGGAATAATGGTACTGCATGTAACTCGGGTTCCAACATATAGGATTCTGCTATGATGAACTACAACATATAAGATGGATGGTGTCACTAGCAGTAAATTGGAGGGACTGACATGTGAACCATGAAATTCTGATGCAACCCTAGGTCTTCACCAACCAACATGGTACATTTATACACTATGGGAATAAATGAGATGAAGTCGACCATGCGAGAAATTGTTTGATTATCGGTCATTGATGTATATCGTTAACAAACATGAGACAACTCACCAATAATTATGATGAGAGTCAAGGTAGCCCAATACAATCTAACATGTGTGAATAAATGAGTTGAAGTCGAACACTTGAGAGAATCTATCAGTTAAGAGACATTGATGTATGCTCACTGTCAATAGCGAAGGAGTCTGCCACTAATGACTACAAACCCTAAGGCACTGAAAAAAAGACTCTGGATCTTATTCCCATAGCAACGAGTCAAAGTCGATGGGAAAAGATATGATGGAAGGTAGGAATTAAGGCATCCTACATCAATCCAGTGCGAGTGTAACCCACAGGCCAATAATGTGGAAGGAATTAGATGAAGAAAGATGAAGTAACCAAACCGAAGCACATTTCTGGCGTACAAAAGATGTGGCTAGCGCATGACAAAAACCGTCTGAACTAACCAATAATGAAAGTTGACACAGATGTGACGAATCCACCAATAGGTCTAAATGGAAACCAAGGTACTGCACAAATCCCAATGTTGATCATGTAAGCTGACGTCGAACACAAGGGAAACCACTCAGTCAAAGAGCCATAATATTAATCAATGTTGAGCACAATGTCACCTATCAATGATGGAAATAAGGCCAAGTTGTGGCTCTAGGCATACTCTCAGTGTAATATGTCAAAGTCGATAAGACCAGACCTGCCAGAAAGAAGTCAATGGAGACCTTCTCAAACCAACAGGAGCAAAGGACCATATAGCTGATGCGACACTGAACATAACTCAGATAGACTGGTTGTGGCTGACTAAATATGAGTTAAGCAACACCAGAGAAAGGTCGACTCAGGTTTACTTCCATTGAAAAGAAGCACGACTTGAATGTGACTATATGGCAACATATGATAACTTTGTATAAGCTTGTCATGCAGGAGGCATAAACAAACTCTCCATAGGATTGGAAGAGATAACCAGCTAGAGGAGTATTGACTTAATAACAAGGTTGTGGCTCTCTTAAGTCAAACTAAAGCCCATCTTAATGGAGGAAAAACTCGTTTTAAGTGCTTTGTTCAAGGGAAACACAATTGACTCTTGCTTCCAACAATCATGGAAGTAAAGTCCTGTTCCCACTCTTTTTGGAATATATTATTTTTTTGTCTCTTTCATATTTGGAAATCTAAAAAAGAATAAGAGAATTCCTATGGTACAGTGGAAAGAACGAGTGTCCAAATACAGTTGCGCTAGTTCCTGGGAGGGGGAAAATTCCTATGCTCAATGCAAGGTGATGAAACGGGTTAATGACACTTAAAGAAATGTTCTTTCCATGAGAAAAAGTTGTCAAGCTACAGAGGCCAAGTGATTGCAAGGTTGATTTTTCAAAAATACATGGTTGAAAAGTGGCTTATACACAAGTCCAAGTGAAGTCGGCTTAAGGCCAAAAGATACAAATATTCAACATGCAATGCAACAGTAAAACTCAACATGTGGGAGCCTCTAGGGTATAAAGCCAGAAACAATGAAGAAGAAGGAGAATGAAGCTTCATTGCAAAAATTCATGGCGGGACTAAAGAGGACTCCCGAGCCTACTTAATCTTTGTAGCATGGGCCACATATGTCAACGCGGATCTAACTAGAAAGCCCATGTAAAGGGAGGCTATACCATCATGTCATTATTTTAAAAGTTGGCAAGTGAAAATGGTTTTAAGAATCATAACATAACGAGGTTGACCCTAAGGAAATATACCACAGTATGGAGGCTAGAATGCATAATGCAATGGAAAAGTGATCTTTCCTAACCTGTATGCTAGTGACGATAAATGATACCTGCCATGACAAGTTAGCAGTCATGGAATCGAAGTGGTAGAAAAAATCTCAAATTATTCATTTTAACATGAAAGACAACCTATCCTAGCACTCAAGGCCAAAAGGTCACAAAGTTCATAAAAGTATTAAAAATAAAAGATAAAATTTGTAAAATTGGGTTTTTAAAAGTTTTCAAATCATAAGCTATAAATAGACCTTTTGGCCCAACAAACCTCATTTTTGTTTTGAGCAATTGAGAGAATGAGCTCTAGAGCAAAAACCAATAATCACAATCCACCCAATTTCTCTACCCGAATAGTTACCAAACATCTAGGTATTCCTCAAATTCCATCCTTTAATGAATTTATGTGCATTTCAAACAATTGTTTTAGGATTTTTACCTTAAAGAATTTGTCTTTGTATTTCTGCTCTGAGCATATGTGAGTTGGGAATATCGAAGCCGTGTATGAGTAATCCCTATACGCAACTATGTATGAAGTGAACCCACGTGTGCGCATTAAAAATTTTCAAACTAATATTTTTAATGGATGAAATTGTTTCAATTACAGGATGACTATCACATGGAAAGAAAGAGAGAATAGTTCAGTAGATAATGAAGTAATGAATGACCCACTATCCGTGGATGCATTGAGAGGGTGTCAATTATTAAAAAATTTCAAAATGCCAAATATGAAAACCAACACAAGGTTTTTGGAGATGCTTGTAAATTACTACAATCTAAAAGAAGATTCTTTTATGATTGATCATATGCCCTTGCAAATTTAAGTAGAAGATATATACTTCATCACTGGACTTTCCTGAAGAGGGGATCCAATTAACCTGTAAGGGAAGGTCCGAGGAAGTCTCAGCATAGATGATTATATTCACATATATTTCCCTGTTAATAATGAGAAAGTAGGGACTCAAATCCAAATAAATAATGTTGAGAGTCTACCCCTAAGAAGTCTCATGTTTATTATTGTGAGGGTAGCATGTTTAACTTCATTACACCAGGCATCATGTGTTACAATGAGCCTAGTAGTGGATCACCTCACCACATTATTTGACTGGTGTACAACCCTCCTAATCAATCTGAAGATGAAACTCACTTCTATAAAAAGGAGTAATACCAAACATTTTGGGTATGTTACCATCCTTTGCACGTTCTTCTTTGAGAGGATATTAGGGCTTTGACCCAAAGTTCTATCTACTATCAGCAACCCAAGAGATCCACATATAGGTATATGGGATTATTTGATGAAGAGACTAGGGGGTGGTGGTCCTTAGAACAACTTTTGATGACGAGTTTTTCCTTTGGTGGGAACAACAATTCATCACCATCGAGGACTACTCTTATGCAAGTATGGAATTTAGAGGGGATGCAGATCTAGTGCTTCCACCATATGCTAGATGGAGTGCCATAGGTAAAAAAAAAAATTAAGTTTTTTAAAGTTATTTGATTTTTTTTTTGGATTTCAAAAAATTAAGAATTGAAATTCTTTTTGATGAGACAAAGATTCTTACAAAATTATTTGATTATGATAGATATGTGGGATCAGTAGGACATGAGCGTGCACCTAGGCATAGGTATCATGGAAGAGGCGCGGAGAGTGCTGCAGCAGAGATTGAGAGACTCCTCCATACCGCATAGAGGAACTTGGAAAGGTTAACTCACTAGGTACCTATGGTGGTGATAGAGGATATACCAGAGGCTATGGAGAGACGTGTGGTAGGAGTACCACAAGATTGTTTACGACTCTTCCGACAGGTGTCTAATGCCATCATCTTCTTATGAGATTCACATCTGGGTCTGGACACATAGATACAGATTAGAGATGTCCATATTTTGATGGGCATGATTGGGATGAAGCCCTAATTTTGTAGGACATTTTTGTCCCGATTTTCCTATAACATTTTGAACAAAAAATTCTATCTATATATAGACAGTTTCATAATGTGATGATCATATATACAGATGACACTTGATTATTTTTTTATTTTTAATGCAATGAATGATTAATATGCCAATATAATGCTTAATTAGCTATGGAATCAGGAAATGAATTTTCTGATCGTGGAATATGAATAAATGTGATAAAATTAAATGATCTTTGTAATAAATGCACTCTTAGAAATTGGAAATATAAATAACGATCTCTCACACGATAGATGTTGTTTAATTGAGAAACCACCAGTTGTGAATCCAAGTATACTACTAATGAATCAATACCAAGAGACATTGCTTCATATAGTAGGTTAACCACAGTAGTATATTCGGCAACATTATTGGAAGAAGGGCCGATAGATATGCCTCTTGAAACCAACAACTGACCGGATGGATAGTAAATTACCCAATCCGTGGAATCCAAATTCCAAGTATGTCAACTAGCGCCATCAGCAAACCCTAGATATACCAAATTGCCCATCGATACCTGCCATAACAAATAAAAAAATATCAATATCACTATGAAACCTATAGACAAATATGCACAAATATATACAATTTCTACAACCAAGAAAATGCTAGGTAGAAACCTAAGCATAATACTTTTTAAGATAGAGCCCATTTTTGGTCTCTGATAGCTTGTTTCTATCAAAATCAACCAATTCGTAAGCTCCCTTTTTTAAGGCATTTTTAACAATAAAAGGACCATACCACATGGGTTTAATATTACGTGCCCCAAGGTGTATTTGTCTTGGTCATAGACCAGGACAAGGTCACCTTCAAAGAAAACCCTAGGATTCACAACCTTATCATATTGGATTTTCACTCGTTTTTTATGAGCTTGGTTTATTGTGGAAGCATCTTGACACTGCTCATCAAGATGTTCCAAATGAACGAGGTGTTCTTCAAGACCAGAAATTTCTAAAAGAATTTATACATCTAATTTAAGATAAAGAATTTCACATTCCACAGGGAATATCGATTACAAACCATAAATTAGTTGAAAAGGAGTGAAAGCCATAACGGTCTTAACCGATATCCGGTATGCCCAAAGCGTAGGATATAACATGATATGCCAATTGGATCGAGCCTTATTAATTGTACTATGCAAGATCATTTTCAAGGATTTATTCACGGCTTCCACCTAACCATTGGCCTAAGGATAGTAGGGAGATGAATTCTCCTGCCAGAATCCTAACTTGAGAGCCAATTTAACCATCATCGTATTCTGGAAATGACTACCATGGTCAGTGACAATCTCTTTTGGAATACCAAAACGAGAAATACAGGTTAAAGTGGAGCTAGATGAGTGTGCATATTCTGAGTATAAACTTGACAAAGATGGAATTTTTTGATAGCTTCAACACAATATTTTAAAATTGAAGGCAAAAAATACCCTACACGCAATATTTTTTGGGTTGTAGCAAGCCCAGATAGATGACCACCACAAGCTCTACTGTGGCAATCATTCATCACTGACTCTTCTTCTTCTAGGGTTAAGCAACGTCTAAGGACTGAATCAACCCCGCAACAATATAAAGTGTCACCAATAATAATATAAATTTTTGCTAAGTGACATAATTTTCTCCTCTCATCCTTTGAAAAAGAGAGGGGAACCTCAAAGTCTGAAGATATATAATAATATCCCCATACCAAGGATCTTGTGAATAAATAAGAAAAATATGGTCATCAGGGAGTGATTCCTCATAAACTATTTCTTCTTCATAAGGAAACTCTGAGATTAATTATGCAAATACTAATGATTTCTTATATTTGGATGACAAGAACTCGAGATCAAGATCTTGTAGAATAACAATCCATCTGTTATATTTTCCCCCGATCACTCGCCTACTGAGAACAAACTGAAATGGATTAACAACCGCTAATACAAAGTTTTCCTAAGAAGAATATAGTGTCTAGGTCACTGGAAAACATGAACAAATTCCAAATCTAATTTCTCGAGAGGATAATATCACATTTCAGGGCCCACTCAGCCTTAGCTCAGATAAATAATCATGTGCTCATGGAGAGAATTATCTTCCTGAACCAGATACATACCAATGGTTGATTATGTCAGAGCAAGATACAAAAGAAAATCCCTGCTATAATCGGGTGGACTCAGTAATGGAGTAGATTTCAATGCATTTTTCAAAGCATCGAATGAGTGCTAAGTGAAATCATCCCATAGAAAGGGAACTCCTTTCTTCAACAATCGCATAAATCCCTTTGTAATATCAGTGTAATTGACAGTAAATATCCTCAAGAAATTGGCTTTTCCTTGGAGACTTTGAAGTTGATGGATGGTGGACGGGGAGGAAACTGAAGTATTTCCTCAACCTTGAAAGGATCTACATAAATCCATTCAGTAGATACGATGAATCCCAATAATCGAATGGATGTGACAGCGAAAATGCATTTAGTTGGATTCAACCGGATTTTGAAAAAATGACTTCACTCAAAAATCAATTGAAGATAATGAGGATGATATATTATCTTCTAAGAATGAGCAGCTAGGTCATCCAAATAAGCTTCAATGATATGTTTGATATCGTGGAAAGTGTAGGACATGGCCCATTGAAAAGCAACTCCAACATTTTTGAGTCCGAAAGGCATATTTTTGTATGCAAAAGTACCCTAGGGGCAGATAAAATTTGTCTTATGCCAATCTTCAGGATGGATAGTAATCTGATTATAACCCAAGAAACCATTCATGAAGGAGAAAATCTCATTTCCCACACATTCATCAATAATCTGATGAATAAAGGGTGTGGGGAAATTATCTTTAGGACGAGCCTTATTTAAATCCGTAAATTCTATTCATACGCAAATCATTCCTTGTTTCTTATCATCCGAGAATGGATTTGAGACCCGCTTAGTCAATAGAACGGGGTATATAAAACCTGCATTGAGTAGCTTCTCAACCTCGGCTTTGATAGCTGCTGTAATCCTAGGGTTTATCGGCCAAAGTGTTTTCCATATAGGCTTCACATTCGTGTAAGTCTTGATCTCATGTTGGACTATTGATGGATCAATTCTAGGAATTTCCTCATAAGACAAAGCAAACACATCACGAAATTATTTAAAAAGATTAGTACAGATTTGAATTTCTTTAGGGGAGCATTTGACTCCGATGAAAAAATTCTCAATTATATTGCGATTCCTGGAGATATTCACCAGAATAGTTCTTGAAATTACAAATATGTTACCTTCGGCAAAAACCTGTGTTGGAGCCAAAGGTTTTAAAAATGTGTGAACATCACCAGTTGACGAAGGAAAAGACAAAATTGATTCTACTTCACGTAAGTCTGGGATAAAATATGACCAACGATGCAAATCATCCCATGGTTTGTCTATACCTGTCATTGCTTCTAGGATTTCTTCCTAATATGGTAGAGCAGTATCAAGGTAGTCCATAGAATAAGTAGAGTCAAGAGTCCAAGTCGGAGCCACATCTCCATCCAATTCCTCCGGTGAAAAAGGAGTAGGATTAGAATTTGCAATCTTGACAATAAATTGATAATAAATTTTAGCTTCGGGCATAGCATATACCATTCCACCTACTTTCCATACTTCTAATGTGGTGGTATAAGAGGGTAAGGGCCAAGGATCCAAAAAATAATCAGTTCTAAAAAACTCTCTTCGAGAAGGAGTCTTGGATGATGAAATGGAATTTATTCGAGCAACAGGAGAAGGAAGATCAAAAGTACCCATCAATTAGGAATACATTCCAACTCCTAAATTCTCAACAGGTTGCTTGGGATTATTCACCAAAGGAACAGAGGAATCAGAGGATGCATTGGATTCTTTCAGAGAATACTCCATCTGGTTAAGAGTAACAAATCTCCCTTCATGGGGAAAGCATACGATGTGAAATAATGATGATACAATGGAATCCATTTCATAAATCCAATTCCGACCCAATAGAAGATTATAATTCAAATTTGCATAGACTATTTCCACTTCTATATTTACAACCTTGTCCCCAACACATATAGAAAAGGCTGGAATAATTCCATGTGGCCTATGAGAATGACCATCAAATGCAGTCAAGAGAGTAGGTGAAGTAACAACTTGAGGAGATCTGATATCCTTCCAACATGTGATATACATGACACATGTGGAAGCTCCCTCATCTACTACAGTTTGAAAGATATTGATCTTTAGATCTGTAGATTTAATTTGAAAAACCATGTGATGAGGTAGTCTCTTCTTAGTATTTGACATGTCAAATGTAACAATAAGAGAGTTTCTCAGATGTACAACCCTGACTGTAGTGAGTAACGCACTCCTTTATGTCAGACACGATTGGAGTATCTTTAACGCAGACACCACACAAGGGCTTTGGACCAGATCTTCAATAATGGAGTAGTTTTGCGCAACCCTGGAATTAGGGTTAATTTTCGAACGTTTTGCAGAGCCTTTTGGTATCTGAGGTATAGAATCAACTCTGGGCCTCTCAATATGGAGAATCTCTAAAACATCGGGAGCATTCTTAGCCTTAGAGGATTTAGGTTCACCATAATCATGTGATATTGTCACAACACCAACATGAGTACTCATGATATATACATTTTATGGATTTTCCCCTTCCTAGATGCCCCTTGTGGGGTTTCTAGTAATAGCATTCACGCCAACAAACATGTACTGCCCTTGGGGAAAAGGGTTAGTTAGAACTGACTAGGAACTAGAAGAACCCTACTGCACTAACAAGCGTTGAGTGTCCTGAATCTTAGGGAAAAGATGAGTTAAATGGTCTCCATTGCACAATTTGCAAGGGAACTTAACTTTCTCTTTAGACTCTTTTTTTACCTTCCCGAGTATTATTACTGGGTTTGTTTGCATTACCCTTCTCATCCACATATTTCTTCTTACCTCATCCCTTCTTCTTCCCATCAGATTGTTGATTTCCTTTGGGGTTGGAAGATTGGACATTGTTAATAGCTAAAGGTTGAGAAGGCATAGAAACTAATAGTGATGCCTGAATTGAAGAAGCAGTTTCTAAATACAACTGTTGTAATTGACTTAGCAAGTTAGCCGTACTATTATCAATCGATCTGAAAATTCATTCGGTATGGGGACCTAGCTTTGGTTTACCTAGATTGATCTTGGACTGAGGAGCATCAGGAAAAATCTTCTCAAGAATCCCAAACTGAGAATATATGAGTTCTAATTGCTCGGCTCTAAAGATAACCTTTTCTTCGGTGAACACTCGAGAGAGCGATATATCCTTAGATATTTCTAGTTGTAAATATTTTAGAAATGATTTGAGAAGGAATTCATTAGGAATATAGGCTTTGATGAGCCTCTTCTTTCTGCGCCATTCCCGAATATGGTCAGAAATGTGAGTTTCCGTATCTTGTTGGAAACTAGCCAATAGCTCAGTTCCAGTATCGTACTGAACAAGAAACTATAAATGGTTAAAAAACATAGTCGCCAACTCACCAAACGAAGCAAAGGTACCCCCATTAAGCTCTATATACTATTTAGCAACATTTCTAGTTAAGGTGCACTGAAACAATCTCAACCGGATTAAATCATCAATTAGGGAGTTATAGGAACACCATAAATGAAATGTCTTTATATTTTCAGTCAAATGCTCCCCAGGATTTCCTTTGAATTTTGGAATATCCGATGGAAGTTTGGTAGGAACTGGAGGCCACGCCGGATTATATCAGATAGGATCATTCGTCAATTTTGATAGGTCTAGAAAATTTAGGGTTGCCAAGAACAGTAAGCGTGGAAGAGATTGAGAATTCCACCCACTGTGAGACAGATTCCCAACATTCTAAAAAGAATATCATGGATTTGTAGAGGCACCAAGTTTCCAAGGATTTCTCGTAGAAGAAACTAAACTATAAGGAAAACCTCGCAGTCCAGAGAAATTCGGAGTTTGACCAACTCCTACCTAAAAGTTACCATAATAAGGAATATTTCCCCCAAGAGAAGTATTAAAAGGAGAGGAGAGACCTTGGTAATGGTTCCATCCATTAGCAAAGGGATAAAAATCCTAAAAGGAACTTACATAGGAGTAAGGCATGTTCCCCTGTTGACCAAAAGAAAACTGATTCCCAGTTCCTAAACCACTAAAAGTAGGGTTAGTCCTCCCTTGAAAAGGATTATAACTTTGACCAGGAGCGGAAAAAGGAAGAGATCCTAAATAAGGATTAGAATGAGGAATGTGACCACTGCCAAAAGGAAAACCTTGGAAAGAGGCTGAACCACTAGCAATAGAAGTCATGGTTGTGGAAACAACAGATGGGATGCATAGAGGAACCGAAGGAATTTAACTAGAAGGCATCCCAAAGGGGAAGGAACTAGTGTGGGAAGCAAAATCTTGGCTACCACCGCTCGAAGATGGAATGGAAGAGCCAAATATTGCAGTACTAGGAGTGATAGTAAATACAGAAATAGTACCTCCTTCTTGAACTAAAAGAGGAGTATGCTCACTAGTAACACTCATAACCAGATTTTTTTCTCCCAATAGTGGTCCTCGAAGGAAAAGGACAATAAAAACCAGAGCTTGTCGGCTCGTGAGTCGGGATCCCAATGTACAAAATAACATCTGGATAACTAGGAGGAAGAGGTGAAGAAGGAGTCACAGGTGACTGAGGAATCTCTTCAACCTCCACTTCATCTTTCGATTGGAAGAGGAACCTAGAAAGGACAGGGGTATCCCTGTTCAAATCATGACTTGCACTAGGTCTAGCATGTGAAACTATAGCCTGATGCGAAGGATCAATTTCTGATGCATTCATTTCTACTGATTGAAAATCACCAACATAATTTCTTCTATGCCTTCTAGAATAAGGCTCGACACTCGTATGTGAGAACCCACGAAGCCTCCTGGACTAACAAACTAGTTGATCAACCAATTTTAATTATTATGAGAACTTGTAAATACTCAAAAATTACAAAGCTATGGCAATCTAGGAGAAAAGAGTACTCACTGAAATATCCCTAAAGATACAATCAATCAAGTTATTTTCAGGTATTTCCACTCCCGGTGATTAGGATCGGACACCAAAATACAAGACAGTGATATAAAGGACCTTCCGAAGATAGTTTCGGATAATGACGACCCAAGCATACCAACGAAGGTAACAAAATCAGTTACGCTAACCTCCAATCAAAATCCTTTGCCAGTGCAAGTGTCGAAGCTTTGCAAGGGCACCCTCCAGAAGTACTAATGAGAGTGATGCAATGTCTACCTCAGGTACCATGAGTATTCCCCCCCCCCCCGCCCCCCGCAGTCACTTATGTGGTCCCTAGAAAAGGAAACTATGGTCACCAGTTTGTATCAACAGCTGGGCGGAACAGTCTTTGGTCAGGATCCAACAAGTCGGATAGGCGGTATCTCTCTTTCCTGCCTTCACTCACCCTCATGCTTAACTCCTAGAAGAGAAGAGATTTTATTAAATAATGAATCCATACAGGTGAGGAAATTTTTTTGATAGAGGAGGAATGACCTGTTATAGAGTTTTATGAACCCAATGTTTTGGACTACAAGTGAGTCCATCATCAGTGGATGCACCAATAGATATTCAGAAGATGTTAATGATATATCCAAGAGAAATACAGCTCCTAGATATATCATTAACATCTTCTGAATATCTATTGACGAATCCCTTGATGATGGACTCACTTGGTAGTCCAAATGTTGGGAGAAGATATTTCCGAGTCAAATTCATGATATTGGATTTGATGCTTTTAATCAAATTCAAAATTTTGAATTTAGAGTGGCCTTAGAGATTTAACTCTCCAATCACCTATTTCAAGTCCCTAATATCACCTAAACTAGTTGATGATACTAATGATAAATCAAAAAATTCTATTCCATTTTAAATTAGGCGCTTGATTTTAATGGCTTGTCTTTAGGTGAGGGGTAAGATGGAACTACAACTTTATGATGTTATGGATGCAAAATAAATCAATAGAAAACATAGCTATATGCACATGCAAATTTTTTCTTTCAATGAAAAGAGATTTCTACCAGGTTTTATGAACAACCTATGAAAGAAAACATTTATTTTTCTTTTCTCGGGACACACGCTCACACATTCAAAATCTACAAAAAGGACTAAAAGTGATTTATAGTGAAAATATCCTAATGAAACTATATGTGTAATGAAAGATTCAAAATACTACTCTAAAAACAAGAAAATGTGTTTCTTAAAACAAGAAAGAGTCCAAAATTGACAAGAGGAAGAACAAATTTAGTCAAAAAATCTTCCCAAAATCAAATGAATTCAACCTAATGAAAAGAGTTTTGTTGACGGTACTGGATCCGCCAACATCAGGCGATCACCCCGATATGAAGTCCAAACTAGATCTCACATCATTTGGTGTGGGAGTCCCATCCAATATGATGGCCCAGTTGCCATTGTCTTAATGATTTGCCTCAACTCTTTCTTGTCAGCACAGGTGAGTGGTTCACTTTGTCTTCGAGAAGTGAGGTTCGCATGCCTGGTGATTGTAAGTGTACTTGTGTAATTGGTTCTTTCACTATGAGGGGAAGAAGGTGAAGGTGAGTTCCAGGTTGAAAGGGATTAGTCCCAAATTGGTTAGCAACATACAACACAAAAGGACAAATGCAACTTCCAGCGGAGCAGTCCACTCAGATTCGGTAGTCACAACATACAAGGTAAGATAACACGTACAAAACTCACAGAACAGTCCGAACGAGTTCAACAGTTGTTACAACAAGGTTTAGGTGAAAGGTATGTTTGATGACCAGTAGAGTAGTCGACACAAGCGGGACAACATTAACAACATATACAACACATTTCCATTAATAGATTATGCATTACAACAAATGAAACAGTTCATATGTAGAACACAGGTTAAAGCAACATGCATTACAAGTGTTAAAGATCAGTCTTAAAACAAATACAATACATGTGCGAAAACATGCTACCCTGTTAACATGCTTCTGAATTAAGGGAAAGTTCCAAGACACATCATTACACCATACATCACTAACCCTGTCAGTCGGCCGTTGGAGCCACTACTTACTCCTCAAAGAAAAGGTTACAGACTCTCTTGGCTATGTGGGAGGAGCTGAATTGAAAATTCCTTTGCGTGTAAAAATGAGGGGGTATTTATAGCCAAGGGTGAAACTGACTCGTGTGGCTGTTTGACTACCCTCATAACTGTTTGACTTCCATGAATCTTTGACTTCCATGACTCTTAGACATCCACGTTACATCGCATTGATTGACAACAAGCCCAGGTGGAGATGTGGGCGACGTGACTCATGACGTGACTCGACATGACTTGACATGACAATGCTAGTACATTCATGTTGCTGCTAAAGTGCATGTCGAGCTATAGTGTTCTTGGATGATGGATGTCTTCATGGTGTATCATAGCTTCACCTCCACTTGGAGAAGTGCACGGAGTCTTCGATGGTCCTTGGTTTGCTTGATGAAGCTTTAACATGTTGTTCCTTGATTGCATGTTGGAAGGCTTAACAGTCTCATTTGTTCGCGAAGGTGCATGTTTGTCACATTCATCTACTTCGCATGCTTCGTTCACTCATCTGTTGGTGAACCTGTCATTCTGCATGTGCTCCCTTCGTTCATCCTATTCGTCGTCTTTCCATGTTCGTTGGTGTACTTGTACCTGCAGTCATTCATGACGAGACAACATCAAATCCAAAACCTCCTAGTCTACCATGACACATGATCATTCGAATTTAGGTGACTGGGAGAGGCAGGGAGGCTGCGATGCGGGATGATGGTTCTGAGCAACTGCTGATGAAACTGTGTAAGAGTCACCGAGAGATGGAGATAGGAAATTTGAGATGACAGTGACTATCTACAAGGTATGGCTTGGTTGGGAGGCAAAATTGCATAAATTTTGGGAGGAATAGTCTAGGCTACTGGAAGGGAAGGCAGGCATGCTCTACGCATTTTTTAGAATGAATGGGCAGCAGGGATGGACAACCAAATTTGCACAATTTTCCAAAGGAACGGGTCAAGCTGCATGTAGGGTTAGTAGGCAGGGATTGTGTAGTTTTTCTAGGGAACTGGCTGGGTCACTCACAGCCAAAACTACACAATTCCCAGAGGGAATTTCCAGTTGGCTGTTGGGGTCACTGGCAGCCAAAACTATGCAATTCCTAGAGGGAACTTCCAGTTGGCTACCCAGGAGACTGGCATAGAAACTGCGCAATTCCCAGAGGGAACTGGCAGTATGCTGCTAGGGGCTACTGGCAAGGAAAAATACATTGAGGTTGGGAGCCTAGCCTATTGATCATCTCTGTGCAATTTTTGAGCTAAGCTGACTGATGGGCAGTGGAATTCCTTCTCACGAACATTGCCCAATTTCTGAGATGAACAGTTGGTCGACTGTCGAGATGACTAACTAGGAAAAATACACAATTTTCTAAGGGAGACAGGGACAGGTACTTGGTGTCTATCCAACCTTTCTGTGTAATTTCATAAGTTAGTTGAGTAGGTGAGGTCAGTGGAATCTACATAATTTTTTAGGCAAGTCATTCCTGGGGTGACTACCAGGTCCCATTGTCCTCACCGTTCAACTTTAACAAGGACAAGTGATCGAGAAGCTCATCGGGGATTGATAACTCATTAAGGGAGAAATGAGAGAAACATCCTGGGAGAACAAATCATGTATTATTCATTGGGTAAGAGATTCAACACAGATGTATAGGCTCAGCTTGTCATTTGACCCTCCTTCTAGTACCAAAATGTTGACAGTGTTGGATCTGCCAACATCAGGTGATCACCCCGGTATGAAGTCCCAACTAGACCTCACACCATTTGGTGTGGGAGTCCCATCCGGTATGATGGCCCAGTTGCCATTGTCTTAAGGATTTGCCTCAGCTCTTTCTTGTCAGCACATGAGATTGGTTCGCTTTGTCTTCAAGAATTGAGGTCCGCATGCCTAGTGACTATAAGTGTACTTGTGTTAATGGTTCTTTCACTGTGAGGGGAACAAGGTGAAGGTAAATTCTAGGTTGAAAGGGATCAACCCCAACTCATCTAGGAACACACAACCAAAATGGACATACACAGCTTCTAGCAGAGTAGTCCACTCGGATGCGGAAGTCACAACATACAAGATAAGCTAACACATACAACACTCAAGGAGCAGTTCGAACAATGCAATGGTTGCTACAACAAGGTTCAGGTGAAAGGTTTGCCTAATGTCGGGAAGAGCAATCAACCCGGACGAAACAACATTAACAACATATACAACACATTTCCATTAATAGATTGTGCATTACAACAAATGAAATAGTTCAGATGTAGAACACAGGTTAAAGCAACATGCATTACAAGTGTTAAATATCACTCTTACGACAAATGCAATATATGTGTGAAAACTTGTTGCCATGTTAACAGGCTTCTGAATTAAGCGTAAGTTCCAAGACACATCGCTGCACCATACATCACTAACCCCATCAGCAGTGCATTAGAGCCACTAATTACTCATCAAAGAAAATATTATAGACTCTCTTGGCTATGTGGGAGGAGTTGAGGTGAAAAGTCCTTTGTGTGTACCAATTAGGGGGTATTTATAGCCAAGGGTGAAACTGACCCTTGTGGTTGTTCGACTACCCTCATGACTGTTTGACTTCCATGACTCTTTGACTTACATAACTATTCGTTCAAAAAGTGGGTCTCTTGTACTTCCGTATTACATCACATTGATTGGCAACAAGCTTATAGTGGAGATGTGGGTGACATGACTCATGACGTGACTCAACATGACTTGACATGACAATGTTGGTACATTTGTGCTACTGCTGAAGTGCATGTCGAGCTATAGTTTTGTTGGATGATGGCTATCTTGATGGTGTATCATAGCTTCACCTCCACTTGGAAAAGTGCACACAGTCTTTGATGGTCCTTACTTTGCTTGATGAAGCTTTACCATGTTGTTCCTTGCTTGCATGTTGGAAGGCTTGACAGGCTCATATGTTTGCGAAGGTGCATGTTCGTTGTGTTCATCTGCTTCACTTGCTTTGTTTGTTCATCCGTTGGTGAACCTATCATTCTACATGTGTTCCCTTCGTATATCCCATTCATCATCTTTCCATGTTCATTGGTGTACCTGTAGTTGCCATCACTAATCGCGAGATGACAACAATCTCGAAACCTCCTAGTCTACCATGACAAATGATCATTCGAATGTAGGTGACTGGGAGAGGAAGGGAGGCTATGATGCAGGATCATGGTTCTGATTAACTCCTGATGAAAACTGTGCATGAGTCACTGAGAGATGGAGATAGGCAATATGAGTCGACAGTGACTATCTACAAGGTCTGGCTCAGCCAGGAGGCAAAATTGCGCAAATTTTGGTAGGAACAGTCTGGGCTGCTAGAAGGCAAGGAAGGCATGCTCTATGAATTTGTCAAAATGAACGGGAAGTAAGGTTGGATAGCCATATTTGCACAATTTTCTAGAGGAATGGGTTGGGCTGCATGCAGGGTCAAACGACAGGGATTGCGTAGTTTTTATGGGGAACTGTCTAGGTCACTAGCAGCCAAAACTATGGAATTCCTAGAGGGAATTTCCAGTTGGTTGCTGGGGTTATTAGAAGCCAAAACTATACAATTCCCAAAGGGAACTTCCAATTGGATTCCCACGAGACTAGTAGCAGAAACTGCATAATTCCCAGAGGGAACTGACAGTCTGCTGTTAGGGGCTGATGGCAAGGAAAACTGCACTGAGGCCAGGATACTAGCTTGATTATCATCTTTGCCCAATTTATGAGCTGAGATGACCAATGGGTAGTGGAATGCCTACTCATGAACATTGCAATTTATGAGATGAACAGTTGGTCGACTATCGGGATGACTAACTGGGAAAACTGCACAGGTTTTTGAGGGACATAGGGACGGGCACTTGGTGTCTGTCTGACCTATCTACACAATTTCCTTAGTCATTTGAGTGGGTGAGGTCAATGACCGCTACACAATTTTTTATGGGAGTCTTCTCGGGGTGACTGCCGGGTCCGATTGTCTGGGTGGCCAACATGAGAGTTAATTGAATTTCTTGCAGGTAGGGTAGCTTGAAAAGACTAGCTTAGTGCTTCTACACTGTCAGAGTGGAGTCCGATTGTCAGAACTTTAAGAAAAAATGGCTAAGTGTGTGGATAATTGAAATATGCATAGGTGATCATATAAACACACACTCACATGACTTGACAACGAGATGAACAAACCATCCAAACACACATGTTCAACAACACTGACCAATGGTGTAAGCAACAAGCATGAAACTCATGATTGATCATTCATTGATCAAGAAGATGCTTGCGCAATAGTGAATGTGACTCTGTGTGAATGCGACAGATGCTTTAATATCGAATACAACGAGCACATACGAACTGAAGACTTTGAGCATAACTAGAAAACAATCGCAAGCATGACTCAAAGATGAGCATGCAAAGACTTGAATGCAATGAATCAAGCAAGGCGGATGTAAAGACTCACACGAGCTCATGAAGTGAACCCGAGTGCATGCAGTCATCAACTCAAAGTCTTTAAGGGAGGCTTTGAAATTGGTGCAGGCCAAAATTTTAGAGGGTGGTTTTTGCTGCTACAGTTCACAATTGCTCAAAATGATAAAAATACCAAAAACAAAACCAAAAAGGAAAAATAAAGGCAACAAAACAATGTTTTTATCTTTTTCTTTTTAAGGACAAAAAAGAGCTTTCGAGAAAGCAAAAACTACTAAAGGCTTCAAAATCAAATTTAAGCATACAAAACCTCAAACTTCACCAGCCATAAATATCATAAGCATGATAAGGCTTAGAATGTTAGGAGGCTACAAACTCAAATGAAATTATCTGAAGAGCAGCATAAAAACTCCAAAAAACAAGAAAGAATTCAAGATAACCAATAAAACTTTGCAAAATTGCAAGAAAAACTTTCCCAAAATTCAAGAAAAAACCAAGGACACTAACTTTCAGGAAAGCAAGGCAAAGTAATGCAAAACCTAGATTATAAAGGAATTTAAACCAATTCTCTATTACAAAGACTCAGAATATCCAAGAACTTCACCGAGAAGTATTCAACCCAAACACAGAAACCAACACCTTACCAAAAACCAAATCCTAGGTTGACTAGGTATTTTCTCAAAGAGAGACAAGAAATTGATAATCTGCCAGAAGAAAAACCTTGAAAGGCCATCAATGACTAAACAGAAGCAAGAAACATCAAGAAAAACCCTTTACTAGACTCAACATTTGAAAAATTCAAATAAAACTAAGCATATGTGACTCTGCTATGACAGGCCCGTGTATATACACGATTGTTCTCAAGGAAACACACATATGCGAATGTTTCTTTGGAAAAATACGCATGTATACATGATTGTATAGACTAAAACTCATGTATAGATAAGTTAGTAAGGAAAAAAAATAGGTTTAATCTAGAAAATCATACTGTTTTCCCAGGTTGTAGACAAGTCAAAGATACTGGAAAGATAGGTAATCAAACAAGAAAGTCCAAATCAAGCAATAAAACAACCCAAACTAGGAAATACTAGAAGTATTACCCAGTGGAGTCGCCAATACTGTTACGAGAATAATACACCCAAGAGTATGGTTTGAGCACCCCAATGGAGAAGATGGCATACACCAAGAAGAAGCAAACAAAAAGCAACATTTATACTTAAACCACTGAAGTAGGAAGAAGAAGTATTACCTGAAGGTCCTACCTTTGAGGTCATTCCCGTAGGGTCCAAACCTTTTGCTTCCTCGAATGCCTTAAAACCTGCAACTCATTCAAGCAAAGCATATACAACAACAATAATAGAAAGCATGTTCATAATATAAGTGTTAGATCATATAAGCATATAAGTACAAAACATGAAGTCATACATCAATTAGATTAAAACATGAATTAAAGCATTAATATCTAATCATCAGGAACAAGACATGGATTCTTTATTGATGACAACAAAATATTGTGTAAGAATACAACCTGATCCTTCTTCTATTCCAAGTGAAACCTTCCTTCGAATCCATCTAACCCAAGCCTCAACAATTCTCTTTCAAAAGCATACACAGAGATGCCATATAAAGGAAATGGACATCACAATGAGGAAACATGAGTTTCCTATAGCTAGGAGTGCAGGAGGCACAGGGATAAAATTAGTCTTGATCAGGGACAATTTGGATATAATATCAATATGCTATCTCTCTCTCCCCTTAGGCCTTCCCCGTGAGGTGTATTTATATGACCTCAAAAGAGTTTTTTCAGTTGGGAAACAACAAGACCATGTGCTCCTGTAGGTAGGTTTCCTATGTAACACATAAACCCCACCCAAAAAATAGGGATTTTATATTTTTTCATATTTTAAACCATATATGTGAGTTGGGTATAGCTGAACCCACATGTGCGTGCACGTTTTACAGGGCAGAGTCGTGTATGGAATTTAAAATAATTTTTTTTTATATTTGGACCAAGTTTGAAAGGAAAGGGCTGCCCAAGGCCATGACTCAAAGAATCAAGTATACAAAGGTGGTAAATGATGTTATAACTAATACAGATATGAACAAAAACATAGAGATACAATGAAAATAGAACTTCAATTCATTAATAGCAAAGTACTAAAAATTGTTTACATGGAGAATGAAAATAATCTAGCTCGGTAAATGGTAGCTTATCTATGAGAAGATATGTGGTGACTACATGCCTTCTGAATTGTTAAAATGAGGCTCGAAGTCCTATTTATTATTGAGAACTAATGGAAAACCATAAACATCCTAAAACTTAACCCTAGGAAATGAAGCGCCAAAACTATGTGGGTCTCGTTGGGGTAAAATGCTACATCAACTTCTTGGGGTCGTAACTTTGGCATATGATCTTCGTTTAATGTGTACGATACCTCGTTAGAAATATCTATTTAAGGGCTTAAAATTTTGACTGAAAACTCCTTTTATTACAAATGGGTACTCCCATCTTCCAAAAAAACATCATTTGGGCCTCAAAACAGATCTGAAAGTTCAGGACCCGAAAAACTGTCAAAAATAGTAAATTTTGCTACAATTAGGAAACTTAAAGAAAAAATGGTGGGGTTCCAATGGAATAGGCGACTAGCCACAAATATCCACTTGGATAAACCTCCCCCCTTAGGAAGAAATGGTCCCCATTGCGTTGATTACCTCCATGAGACGGGGAAAATTCTATTGAACTTGGTCCCTAGTGAGCCACTTGCCTTAGTGCAAGAGTTTTCCTTCTTTAACAACCTAATATAGTTGTATCTTCTACTGGTGAGTGTTATTGATCTACATGTCCATGATCCTATCAGTTGTGGTCTATTCCATGCAGTTTAGGCTTAGATCTTTTGGTGTGAATTGTTCGATAATGTCTGATGTTTCCAGTAATGGTGGAAAGTATGGCCAAAGGCAGTCCACATTGAACATTGGGTGCAGGCCAAAGAATGGGGGAATGTTGAGCTCAAAATAATTCTATCCCATGGCCTTGGTGATTGTGTAAGTACCATATCAGAGTGTTCTAAGCTTCATATGGGCTTTGGTAAGGCTTCTTTCTATAAATGCAACCAAACTTTGTCACCCGCCTAAATATTCTATGGCACCCAATGTTTATCATGTCACTACTTGTACTTGGCATTCTGAATTCTCCAAGATGTCATGAACCTGTATGTGGATGTGTTGGATGTGTTCAATAAACTTGGTTTCTTTATCAACCTCATACTGTACATGTGTGGATTATGTCTATGTAGTCACATGAGGCATGGCAACATCAATCTGACACAATGGTTGAAATCCCAAACCCACTTGAAAGGGACTCTGACCAGTCGAGTTATGGAGAGTTATATTATAATTGTGTTTCACATAGGTAAGGATCTCATCCCAGGTTCATGGATGCATGGGATTTGTACATGCAGAGTATGTGCATTATCAATATGTTGACAACCTCTGTCTGGCCATCAGTCTGGGGATGGAATGCAGTCGACTTGGTGAGCTTGGTGTCCAATAGTGTCTAGATTCTCGACCAAAATGTGATCAAGAACCAACAATATTGATCTGATATCATGGTTCGTGGGACCCAAAAATGTAGAAACACTCATTCAAGGAAGAGTTTGGCAGTGTCCTCTACTGTGATACTCTTCTTGCAGGATGCCAATATAGCCATCTTAGAAAAAAATTCCATGACCACAAATACACAATCATTACCATGTTTGGAAAAATGGAGGCCACATATATATTCAATGGATATGGATTCCCAGGTTTGGCTGGTAGTAGGCGCACAATCCTTTCTTCTTGATGGTCAACTTAGAAATGGCACCAGAAGTGTAGGATATGGTATATTTTAAAACATCCTTTTAGATTTTTGGCTAATAAAAATACTTTTGTAGTATGACCACAATTTTCTCCACATCAAAGTTTCTTACAACCCAATTGTAGTGCACCTCCCAAATCATCTCGGAATGCTGCTTGAAGGAACACAAAGGTGGCCTAGGTAGCATAATAATGCATCCTAAAGGTGAAAACTGGGAACTTTATTGCCATCCAATAACATTTGTTATGGTGAAATATGGATCATTTTTGTATTGTTGTGACCATCCAGAGATCTAATGGTCACAAGAGTTGGGAATAGTAGTCAGTGCTACAATTAGGTTTCTGTTGATGAAATCTACAACATGACTGGTGTTTCCCTTTTTGTATTTAATTTTCATGTGGAATTGTTGGAGATATGTAAACCAATTCTGATGGTGATTGTTCTGCAACTTCCCTTGTGTCTATATAAACTGAAGAGGTCGTGATAAGTGTGGATGATCATCTACTTCCCCATAATGTAATGTTTTATTTGTCAGGAATATTGCATGATAGAATACATCTCTTTATCATAGGTGTGGTACTTCCAAATTGTATTGGAAAGTGTCTCACTGTGATAGGCCACTGGTTGCTTGTGCTATGAGTATTGCACCAATAATAAAGAGATAGATCAACGACTTAAAAAGTATCCTCTTCGAGGGAGAAACTTCCTTTACATTACATCAATGAATAATTATTGGATAATACAAATAACAAGACCTCCTTTGTATACATACGAGTCTAAGGAGTCACAATATAATCAGATCCTACATAGCAATAATAGTATAAGGGCACAACAATAACACTAGTGGGCTTCTATGGGGCAAAAAAATAACAATATGTAGGCTACATGGGCATAAAAATAACAATAAGGGGGCTACACTAGTATTATAGGGACCTAACATGCCCCTCTCCTTAAAACAAGTGTTGTCCTCAATGCTTGAGTAGTTCTGGATGCTTCTAGATACAATTCTCATCCTCCCATGTGTAATCTTCAATGGGTAAGTTCTTCCACTTAATGAGATACTCTGAAATTGATAGATTTCATAGCTATCAGGTTCTTGTTTCCGTGATTTATTCAATCTCAAATATGATTTTTCGTTCTTCTTCAAGTTTTGGAAACACTGTTTGAACTGGAAGTCTGTCACTGATAGCCTTCTTTAAGCATGAAACATGGAAAACTAGGTGTACTCGAAAAGATGCAGAAAGCACCAATTTGTATGCCATAGTAACAATATTTTGCAACACCTTGTAAGGACAGTAGTACTTGGGTGATAATTTATTATCCTTCTTAGATTTCTTGAGAGAAATTTGTTTGTATGGTTGTATCCGTAAAATACCTAGTCACCTACATAAAAACTTCTTCCACTGTTATGTTGATCTTCCTAACGTTTCATTCGATTATGCGCCATAGTGAGGTTATCCTTTAAGAATTGGAGAACTTGTTGTTTATGCTCGATTTAATCTTCCACTGCTTGAACCTTATAATTTTATCTTAAATATGATGTGATAGATGGTGGATGATATCCATAATGTGCCATAAATGGGGTCATCTTTGATGCAGTATGGAAGGAAGTGTTATACCACCATTCAGCTAGAGGTAACCACTTGACCCATTATGTTTGTTTATCGGATATAAAGCAACAAAGCTATCCTTCCAAATATTTGTTTACTACCTCAATTTGCACATAAGATTGAGGATGGTAATATGAGATATGAGTTAATTGAGTACCAAGACAAGAAAATAATTTCTTCCAAAAATTTCCAGTGAAAAATGGATCTCTGTCACTTACTATAATCTTTGGGTTTCCATGAAGCTTTTGAATTGTTTCCATATATTCATTAGCAATTGTATTGGCTTTAAAATGATTGTATAATGCCCAAAAGTGTGCATACTTGGTAATTCTATCAACTACCACCATGATGACACCCTTTCCTTTAGAATAGGGTAAACTTGTGATAAAATCCATTGAGACCTCCTCCCAATGCTGACTTGGAATGGCTAAAGGTTATACCAGACCCTGGGTCTTAATTGTCTCGACTTTATTTTGTTGGAAAACCAAACATTCTACCACAAACTTCTAAATATCATATTTAAGACCATCCCCAAAAAAAAATTCTTGACGCTATGGTAAGTTTTTAAAAATATTGGGTTCCCTCTTAAGGGAAAAGTGTGCAGTTCCAAAAGAATCTTTGGTTTTCTTTGGGAGTTCTTACAAATATATAATCAATCTTTGTACCATAATGAATCATTTTTTATTTAAATGTATCAGATGTACTAGGATATTGCTGCAACGTTTGAATGAGCAACCACACCTCTTCGTCATTATTCCATTCATCCCTTGCTTTGGTTATCCACTCAGGTTGGATAATAGAAATGGAAAAAAGAAATTCTTCCACATCCTCATCCTTTTTTGAGAGTGCATCTGCAACAACATTTTGCTTCCCGTTTTTGTAGGTGATTTCAAAGTCATAACCCATCATCTTTGTCACCCATTTTTGTTTCTCTTATGAAGATAATTTTTGTTCCAAAAAGTATTTAAGACTATCATAATCTATTTTTACCTTGAAATGAATTCCCATTAGGTAAGGTCACCATTTCTTTAGTGCATGTAGTATTTCCAGCACTTCCTTCTCATAAATAGGTTTCTGTAAATACTTTTATTGGATGAATTTCAAAAGAAATGTGCTTTCCTTCTTGCATTAAAATAGAACCAATTCCATTTCCTAGGGCATCCCAATCCAAAACAAAAAATATTGTGAAGTCTGGCGTAGATAAGATCGGTGCTTAGCACATTGCCTCTTTAAGATGTTCAAAGTCCTTCTTTTCTTTTGGAGTCCAATAAAATGCATATTTATTCAGTAATGATGTTATAGGTGCTGTTGTTCTCCCATAATTCTTAACAATCTTGCAATAATACCCTGTCAACCTGAGAAATCCTCGAAGATGCTTTATGGTTGTGGGGATTTTCCATTCCTTGATGGCTTTAATTTTGTTAGGGTCTACCTTAACACCCTCATGAGATACAATATGACCCAAACATTCCACTTCCCGTACTCGAAATAAACATTTGGAGGTTTTTGTATATAATTGTTTCTTCTCTAATAGTTTGAGCACCTTGTCAACATGTTGAACATGATCCTTCCAAGACGTTTTGTAGATTATTATATCATCAAAAAATACTAACACACATTTTCTAAGGAAGGGTTTGAAAATGGAATTCATAAAACCTTGAAATGTGGAAGGTGCATCAATAAGGCCAAAAGGCATGACCAAAAATACATAATGACCCTCATGAGTTTTGAATTTTGTTTTCGGAATGTATTCAATATTCATTCTAATTTGATGATATCCTGAATGAAGACTCAACTTGGTGAAGTAAATTGCTCCATGTAATTCATCCAAAAATTCATCAATGACAAGAATGGGAAACTTATCTTTAATAGTGAGCTTGTTTATATCCCTATAATTTGGACACATATGCCATGATTTATCATTCTTTTGCACCAATACTACTAGAGAAGAGAGAACTTTGACTAGGTTGAATTATACCAACCTCTAACATTTCTACAGCCATACATTCAATTTCACTCTTTTTGGCATAAGGATCTCTTTAAGGCATGATGTTTGGAGGAACACTTTATGGAATTATGAATAACATGATCATGATCATGAATAGTTGATATGCCTTTAGGAGTCTCAAACACCTTGGAATGATTGTCCATGACTTTTTGAATATATGGATAAATAGATGATTTCCATGTTTGAACTTCTAATGAGCATACTTGTGAAATTACGACCCATTTTTATTTCTTTTGAAGATTTTTCATACCATTAGAGTTGATTATCTTTCCTAGTTTCCCTATGATACCCCTTAATTCAACTTCCTTTCCTTCCCAAAAATTTTCGAGAAAAGCTTTTGAAAATTTAAAGCTATCGTCCCCAAATATTGTAACCATTAGACTCCTAGTACGACATCAACATAACCCATTGGAATTTAAAGCACTGGACTATTCAATACATATCCCCCCATGGTTAGATTGATATTATGGCACTTTCCAGAGCAATTTATAGTTCCTTCATTTGCAGCCGTCACTTGACACTCTAGTGCTAGAGATAGGAAGTGATTTAATTCCTTGGCTATCTTACAATGAATAAAATTATGGGCACTAACTGAATCAATCAACACTATTACTTTTTTTTCTAGATATATCCTTCTATATTGAGAGCTTGAGAAGTGGTAATTCCTACCAATGCATTACAAGACATGGTCATATTCATTTCTTCTTTCTCTGGGTTTGGTTCCTTGTGTATATCCTCCTCTTTTGATGTTTCTTGTTCCTTTTCTTACTTCTCTTCACAATCTATGTAGAACAATTTCTTCTCATCACACTTATGAACTTTAGTGTGTTTTATATCAAAACTATAACAAATCCCATTTTCTCTTTTTTCCTCCAATTGTTGTGGTGTCAACTAGTGAGCACCAGTATTGCAGCAATAATGCTGCAACTTTTGGGCTTCCTACGTTACTTTTATCAACCCGGTAGTTCGTAACAAACTTGGAAGCAACGGTGATGTATGCACAAGTACTAGTTCTTACTGCAGGCTTTCATTTGGTCTACTGGCGCAAGATCACTAGGAGCTCAAGCTGACTTCTATGAATTCTAAAAGAATCTTTATATGTGATGGAAGAAAGGAAAGCTCACTCTATAGAGGCTAATCTACTTGCAGAAAGAGAGATGAAAACCAATGAAATGAATGCCATTACCTACTTAGGAAGTAAATAACATCTATTTATGCTATTTCTAGAAGGAAATGAGAAAAAAACATCTTTTTGGATTTTTATGTATTTTTAGATGAGATTGTCATGCATGTAATTTATTTGTTGTAGATGTGGTAGCGATTAGGTGGTGATGGAGGGTGACTTTGGGATTTGCAGAGGAAAAGGAAGATGTGGATGAGTCCTAGGAGGCCTTTGGTGGCTTTCTGGAGGCTTTCCCTACAATTGGACTTCAAAAAGTCACCTACAGGAAAATCTACTGGAGGCTACAGGGGATCTACAGGAGGTCTACAGGAGGATGCCAAGAGCTGTTTTAGAGGTTTTAAAGGTGGGAAAATGGGTGGAAAGGGTAGCTGATGGCTAGGATGATGTGTTAAGGTGTCTAGGGTTCATCAAGGATGATTAGAAGAGAGAGAAATGGTTGAACTTGTTCAAGGAAAGGGAGGAAAGTTTATGAGCAAAGTGTAGAAATTTAGGGCAAGTTTATGAGGGACTATGGATGACCTGTAGACCATGGAGAAAAGAGAGATGGTGATGGCTAATTTATTGACTTATTGTGAGCAGAGATGTACTACAAGGGAATTGCAAATCAAACACTGAAACTAAGCAAGCAAATAAACTAGCTACACCAAAAAACAGAACTGTACATCACATTAATCTAAATTTTCATCTAGGAAAATAAAATGTTGAACAATGCTATATGGAAAGGAAAGCATGGAAGGAGATTTGTTGCAAAAACAAAAATGAGCATGGAAACATAGATCTGAAGCAAAGCATTAACCTATAAATCAAACTACAACACTAGAAATCCCATGGAGAAGACAAATATGTGTTTTTGTGGTAGCAAGAGGGTCTTGGCCTCAGTTCATGGTCCCAAAGGGAGGAAAGGAGGCCAAGGCTCTATTCATGGCCTTTTTTTATCTTTTTCCTATCACTGTTTATCCTACTACAACAAACTGAGATGGAAACAACCTTGTAAATCACCAAAAGCAACCTATTCGAACTAAGGCAGAAATCTAAGAGCAGCTAATTCATAAACTGAAACAAAACATATAGAAACAAAACAAGAGATGCTTGGCTGCTTGGGTTGGGCCCTAACCCATGAGCTTAAACCCTCTGAGGTAACTTAGTGCTGGCTCAGAAAAGATCTCATCTTCATTATCAAAAAAATAATAAATTTACATGAAACTGTCCACAAAAGTAAGCTCGAAATGAGCTGAGAAAAGCTGCAACAAAAGTGCAAAAATTTGACTAACATCCAACAACCTAATGAGGCCCTAGGCCTTTCTATTTATACAACTAGAGCTCCCAATAGCCCCCCTAAAATTAGGGAGGCTTGGCTCCCAAAACTTGAGATAAACAACAGTTATTTTTCACTTGCTCGGCCGCCTCTTTGGTGCATTGAGGTGGCTACTTGTGCTCCGAGATTTCTGAAGGAGAATTTGAAGCAGGGAGTCATCAATGAGGGGGACACCCTCCTATAAATCCTCTCCCTTGTTTTCCTCAAATAATTGCTACCAAATGTTCATTAAACCTTTGACTTTGTCTCCAAATTGACCAAAAATCTGCATAAAGCACACATTAGACTTCATGGCATAATGACCAACCCAACTCACTCTATTAGCACAAATATAACCAAAAAAATGCAATAAACTAATGATAATGGTGGATTAAGCTAAGTTAGGAGGCAAAATGAGCCCATATTATTACCCATTAAACAACTACTCTACTTTTGTTGAAATGGAAATTGCAGAATTGAAATGAAACAACTACTCTACTTTTACCCATTTCTGGTGGCCAATTATCTGTCGAACCTATGACTATGCGGAATATGAGAAGAAGTTGAAACTATTTCCTTCTACCCTCAAGGATGCAGCATTGCACTGGTTCATGGGGTTACCTGGCAACAACATCACAATTTGTGCTCAGATGCAGCAAGCCTTTAATAATAAGTATCGAGACTATTGTAGGTCAAAAGACACCAAGGAAGAGATCTTCTGAATGACCATGGGGAGTGATGAGTCCTTAGAAGATTATGAAGAAAGGTTCTAGCTTAGCTATAAAAGGGCCAAGTGCACACTTGACCCCAAACCTCTGAAGTTGGTCCTGCTCAGGGGAATTCCATAAGACCTTCTAGACACCCTCCATCTACTGGTTGGGGGAGACATCTACCAACTACATTATGAAGACATAAAGACTGTTTTTAGAAACCATTCTAGGGTAGCCAAAAAGAGAAGTAGGGGGAGTGAACTCGTAGCCAGTACCTCCTCATCCAGTTCATCCCTCAAAGGTGAACTTGGAAACATGCTGGAAGACTTCAAGAGTGAGATGTTGCAGACTCTTGCCATGCAAATAGATCCATTTCATATCAAAATGAAATAAGAGGTAGTAGAGAGGGCATTGACCATTTTTTGTCCTAGGTGCACAAGAAGGCATCCTCAAAACGAATGTCCATTGAACTCTTGTTATAGATCTAACCCAGAAATATATGATAATATAAAGAAACCCAAGAATAACAAGATCAAAATAGATAGAAATGTTTCACTTTATTGATCCACTTGTTATAGCTCTGATACCACTTGTTATAGCTCTAACCCAGAAAATATATGAAAAATAAAAATAAACCCAAGAATAACAAGATCTGAATAGATAGAAATGCTTCTTTATTGATCAAACCCTTAAGGTAGGGCAACACCATACATTCACTCCTTAAGGAAGGAGAACACTCCACAAGCCATATGCTTGTTCATACAATATTCCTTCACAATCTCCATGTGGAGTCTCTAGCCTCTATATAGGCCTCATACATACAATACCATGGGTCATTACCATGGTTCCCTCATACCATCAACTAATACCATGGGCCCATTACATTATTACTAACTACTTGTGGTCCCTTACATGATATGGGTTAACCACTTTATTTATTACTATGGCCCATCCCATTATTACATTATTACCTTGGGTACCTCCCTTTGTACCCCATATTATCCCCCCTAGGTATATAACATTCCACCCCCCTTAGCATGTTTCGTCCCTGAAACATGGGAAGAACACAAATAATAAGATCTACTCAAAAGAGTAGTCCACTGGTACCATGCACGTGCATCTAGCCATCCAAGAGAAAGGTGAACCCTCGATCTCGCTGGTGCCTCGCTCGCTTGAGATGGAAGTTGACCATGGCAGCTCTTCTGTGTTGATGTGTAGTAGGTGGATCTTCTCTCCTCGCTATCCGTCATACGGGGGTTGTTGTCCTTATGGCTAATTGGTTGCCATCTTGTTGGTTGTTTTCTTGCGGGGTGATGTGGGTGATGATATGTTGAAGTTTTAACCCACGGTGTCTTTTTCTTTAATTCACCCTGTTGTGGTGCCTGTTGTGGTGTCTTCTTTTCCAATATGACTTCAACCACTGAGCCCTCATCTGATGTACATGTAACCTTTTCTGCTTCAGCCTCTGTTTGTGTTTGATTGTCGATCCAAAGGCTCATCATCTGATACGTCAGTCCCTGGAACATCCTCTGCTTCAGCCTCCATGTACTCTACCTGTTTATTGATGGAAATATCCTGTAATGTAATTTTCTTCTTTTTATACCAGAGCTTCAGGAATTTCTTCTGCACATTAATATTGATAGTACCTGCAGATTCCGTCCAAGGATATCCCAAAAAAACATCCATATTATCCATCTCTGAAGTATAAAAATCACCATGCAACACATACCTATCCATAGAAAGCTTCAAATCCTTATAAATTTGACATCCTCATCATCAACCTGTGTATTTTCAATTTGTTTTGTTGGAACTTACAATTTCTTTGCCAACTTAACATTGATGAAATTATGTTTGCAACTAGGATTTATAGAAACAATGATCTTCTCTTTCTGAATCAATCCATGAACCTGCAATAAGGAGATACTAGCAGAAAATAACCCTGTGGGTTCCTTCTTTTCTGTAAAAATAAAATCTTTGCTAGGTTGTGTGTCTATTTGTGTGAGCTTATCCACAAGATTAGTTTTACGGTCAAAGTGGTCCATAAGATCTTTTTTGAATGTGTCCCAAGTCAAGGGCCTTCGATAGCAACGTTGATGCCATTGCCACCATTGTCGTCTTTCATTGTTCAAGTACAGTATTCCCACACTCAACTGAGTCTCATCATCCATGATGTAATTCAATCTAAAATATTTCTCCATTTGTACTAGCCATTTGGCTGGATGAGAGCCATCAAATTTATACAAGTCCCTGAAATTCTGACCTAGGCCTGCCATCATAAAAAAGAAATTGGCGAAAAATTGAAATGGTCACAATTCCATCAATATTGCTCAGAATTCGTATTATGACCGATTTTCGGAAATGGAACAACCATTCTGCATCTGCCCATGTGATAGAAATCCTGATCCAAACACTGGAATTTCAGATCTGCGCTGCTACTCTCCCGCCGTCACCACAATTTCTGCAAAAAGAGCTGATTTTAAATCAACGATATCTCCCTCATCCGAACTTCGATTCGACTGATTTTTTTTTTGAAATTGGGTAATTTTTCACAAAGAATCTAGATCTGCAATTATATTTTGCATATCTTATGCCAGGATGTCCAGATCTGCGCCGCAAATTCGTTGCCCCGAAAAACACCACTGATTTTTAGATCAGTGATATCTCCTTCATCCAGACTCCAATTCGACCAATTTTTTTTTGAAATTGGCTATTTTTTCACAAAGAATCTATATTTGCAATCCGATTTTGCAGATATTATACCAAAACCTATAGATCTGATCGGCAAACTCGCCGCCCCCGAAATCCTGCAAAAAAAAAATTATCCACTTTTTCCCAAGAAAGTGCTCTGATACCACTAGTTATAGCTCTGATACCACTTGTTATAGCTCTAACCCGGAAAATATATGAGAAATAGAAATAACCCAATAAATAACAAGATCTGAATATAGATAGAAATGCTTCTTTATTGATCAAACCCTTAAGGTAGGGCAACACCATACATTCACTCCTTAAGGAAGGAGAACACTCCATAAGCCATATGCTTGTTCATACAATATTCCTTCACAATCTCCATGTGGAGTCTCTAGCCTCTATATAGGCCTCATACATACAATACCATGGGTCATTACCATGGTTCCCTGATACCATCAACTAATACGATGGGCCCATTACATTATTACTAACTACTTGTGGTCCCTTACATGATATGGGTTAACCACCTTATTTATTACTATGGCCCATCCCATTATTACATTATTACCTTGGGTACCTCCCTTGGTACCCCATATTATCCCCCCTAGGTATGTTATCTAGGGGGGATAATATGGGGTACCAAGGGAGGTACCCAAGGTAATAATGTAATAATGGGATGGGCCATAGTAATAAATAAGGTGGTTAACCCATATCATGTAAGGGACCACAAGTAGTTAGTAATAATGTAATGGGCCCATCGTATTAGTTGATGGTATGAGGGAACCATGGTAATGACCCATGGTATTGTATGTGTGAGGCCTATATAGAGGCTAGAGACTCCACGTCAAGGAATTGTCAAGGACTATTGTATGAATAGGCATATGGCTTGTGGAGTGTTCTCCTTCCTTAAGGAATGAATGTATGGTGTTGCCCTACCTTAAGGGTTTGATCAATAAAGAATCATTTCCTATTATTTCTGGGTTTATTTGCATTGTCTTATATTTTCATATCAGATCTATAATATTTCTGGGTTAGATCTATAACAAGTGTTATGCTCTTAACCTTCAAAAAATACCCAGATACAGAACACGAGAAGAAAGATACCCAGAACATAGAATAGTGAGAGACAACAACAAATATTTTATTATTCAGAAAGTAATGTTCATTGACCTCTTTGAGGGGGCAACCTCCAATAGAGCAGAGCTCGATACAAAAATAAGACACGACGCTCCTCGTAAGGAGTCTCTATCCTTTATATATGACTCATACATGCAATACCATGGATCAATACCATGGGTTTTATTAATACCATCTATCTAATACCATGGCCCATTTGCAACTAACTGTGGTCCCGTCATTAATTGCGGGTTAACCACTTACAATTATTAATATGGGCTTTATTGACTCTTTACTATGACTCGATCCCACTACATAAATAAGGGGGTTTGGGTGGGACCCTAACATGCCCTCCCCCTTAAGAATAGCCTTGTCCTCAAGGTTGAAGCTGTGGAAACTGCTGAAGTATAGTGGCTGGTTCCTAAGTTGCATCTTCCGGTGAGGTGTCTTTCCATTTGACGAGAACTTCCCTAATCATGCCTCCACGCAGATGCCTTTCTCGTGTGTCTAGGACCTGTTCAGGTTGGAGCCAGATTGACCCTTCCTCGTCCAATTCAGGTAGACTGGTTTGAATTCTGCAATTGTTCCCAATCACTTTCTTGAGGCATGAGACATGGAAAACTGGATGGATTTTTGCAATAGGCGGCAAAGCCAGCTTGTAGGCGACTTCTCCAATGCGTTGAAGTACTTGATATGGTCCATAGAATTGTGGAGATAGTTTCTGACAACCCTTGTCTTTGAGTGATGTTTGCTTATATGGTTGTAGCCTCAAAAAGCACTGATCCCCTTCTTGAAATTGGTGCTCTGAGCGATGCTGGTCTACCTGTTGCTTCATGCAGTTTTGAGCTTGATGAAGATTCTCTCTAAGATGGGCGAGCATGGTTGCACGGTTTTGTAGGAGTTGATCCACGGCTTGTACCTTTGAGCCCCCTTTGATATAAGAAGTAGGGGAAGGAGGGAGTTGACCATATACTGCTTCATAGGGAGTCATTTTGGTGGTGGCATGATAGTTGGTGTTATACCACCATTCAGCCAGAGGTAACCATTGTACCCAAAGATGTTGCTTTTCTGAAGTGAAACACCTAAGGTAGGTTTCCAAACATTTGTTGACGGCTTCTGTTTGACCATCCGTTTGTGGATGATAAGAAGTACTGAGTTTTAGCTGGGTGCCTTGTAGCCTGAAGAGTTCCTGCCAAAAATTACTGGTGAAGATTGGGTCGCGATCGGACACAATAGAAGTGGACATGCCATGCAATTTGAAGATCTGATCCATGAAAGATTGAGCGACCAAAGTCGGTGTAAACGGGTGGGGTAGGGCGCAGAAATGAGCATACTTCGAAAGTCTGTCCACAATCACCATGATGAATGACTTGTTTCCTGACTTTGGAAGACTTGTAATGAAATCCATAGAAACCTCCGTCCATATTGCTGCCGGGATGGGCAACGGTTGTAATGTGTCTGGTGCTTTGACAGTCTCCCCTTTGTGGCATTGACAGACATCGCATTCTGCTACAAAAGTGAGGATGTCCTTTTTCATGCCTGTCCAAAAAAATGATCTTCTGGTGCGAACATACGTCTTCTGAAAGCCTGAATGTCCTGCAATAGGGGATGAGTGCAATTCTGCCAAAATGCGACTTTTGAGGGTGGATGTTGGTGACATTACAACTCTGTCCCTGTAGCGAAGAATCTCATCCTGCCACGAGTAGCCCTTGGTAGAATTTGGATCCGCCTGCAATTGAGAAATGAGTTGGGAGAGCCCTGGATGTGAAAACCATTCCCTGCGAGCTTCTTCAATCCATTCTGGAATGGGAAGGGAAATTTCTAGCAGGGTACTTCCCTCCTCAAATTGGTGAGATAATGCATCTTCTACACTATTTTCTTGCCCTTTCTTGTAAATGATCTCATAATCATATCCCAGCATTTTGGCGAGCCATTTATTTTGTTGTGGGGAGGATAGGCATTGCTCCAAAAAATATTTAAGATTGTGATGGTCTGTGCGGATTTGGAAACGTCGCCCCAATAAGTAAGGTCGCCAGGTCTCTACTGCATGTAAAATGGCCATCATTTCCTTCTCATAGGTAGATTGGCCCAGATTCTTCCCACTTAGTTGTTGGCTTGTGAAGGCCAAAGGTCGCCCTTCCTACATTAAGACCGCCCCAATACCCGTACCCGAAGCATCACATTTAATGACAAAAGATTTGGTGAAGTCAGGTAGCGCTAAGACTGGAGTGGAACACATGGCATTTTGAGAGCTGTAAATGCCTGTTGTGCGTCCTCATTCCAGAAGAATGAATTTTTCTTCAGGAGTTAAGTGAGGGGCTTCGCTATGCGACCATAATTGTGGACAAATTTGCGATAATAGCCTGTGAGACCCAAAAATCCTCTCAAGCTCTTCAAGGCCTTAGGTTGAGGCCAATCCTGCATTGCCTGGATCTTTTTGGGATCCACCTTGACACCTTCACGCCCCACAATGTGGCCCAAATACTCAACTTCTTCCATGCCAAACGAACACTTGGACATCTTGACAAATAATTTATTCTTGCAGAGCAGTTGCAAGAGTAGATCTACATGCTGAAGATGTGCGGCCCAAGTGCAACTATAGATGAGGATGTCATCGAAGAAGACAAGGAAAAATTTCTTGAGATATGGTTTGAGAAGGTGGTTCATAAGGCTCTGAAAAGTAGAGGGGGAATTACAAAGACCGAATGGCATGACCAAGAACTCATAATGGCCTTCATGAGTTTGGAAAGTAGTATTTGGAATGTCGACTTCCTTCATGCGAATTTGGTGGTAGCCCGAGCGAAGATCCAACTTAGTGAAGAATTGAGCCCCATTGAGTTCATCCAGCAAATCTTCAACCATCGGGATGGGAAATTTATCTTTGACTATCAACTTATTGAGGGCCCTGAAGTCTGGACACATCTGCCAACTCCCCATCTTTCTTGAGCACCATGACCACCGGTGATGAATCAAGACTAATGCTAGGACGAATGACACCTGCTTCCAAAAGTTCCTTGATTATTTTTTCTATTTCATTCTTTTGGGTGAACGGATATCTATATGGGCGCGCATTTGGGGGTTGGGCCCCTGGAACCAAGGTGATGCTATGATCATGTTACCCTCTCAAGGGTAGAAGCTCATGAGGCTTGTCAAAGACCGGAAGATGGTTATTTAAAATCTGTTGCATCTCAGGATGAATCGGCAGAGACTTGGTTTCGACTGCCTGGATGGCATTAAATCGAACTATAACTCCATGATGGCCTTTTTTTAGCAATTTTTCCATCATATGCAAGCTAATGATAGAGGGAGCTCCCGCTTGGAGTCCACGGAGGGTATGTGTGGAGTTGTTCTGCTTAAGACTCATATATAACTCCTGGAAATCCATTGTGATTGGCCCAAGAGTGCGAAGCCATTCAGCACCGAGGACAATGTCGCACCCTCCCATGTGTATGGAAAACATGTGGGTCTTCAACTGATAATCCCCCATTTTAAGTTTGACATTTTCACAGCGGCCTTCACATTTCATTGTGCCCCCATCTGCAATTTGTACTTGGAAGTTAGAAACTGCTCGTACAAAACAATGCACTGCTTCCGCGACTTTTTGATGGATGAAATTATGTGTACTGCCACTATCAATCAAGACTACTACTGGGCGATGTTTAATAAAACCTCTAATTTTGAGAGTTTGAGATGAAGAATTCCCTGCCAAAGCATGCAGCGAAATAACTGGTTCGTCAGGGACATTGTCCTTTTGGTTGTCCTCTTCTACCGCCTTATGTTCCTCCAGTGGTGGATCTTCCTCCGATGAGCTGTAATCAGTGGCATCAATTTGAAAAAATTTGCGCTCCTTGCATTTATGACCTGGGGAGTATTTTTCATCACAGTAGTAACATAATCCTTGCTTTCTTCTTTCGGACATTTCTGCAGGTGACACCTTTTGAACCTTAAGTGTTTGAGTCATGTTGTGAGCCTGTGGGGGGCGACCCTTAGCGGTGAAATTTGGGCGACTGTACTGGGCTGCTAACGCACGTTCCACGTTACGAGCTACCTTACAAGCCTTCGTCCATGTGGGAGGGTGGTGCAGTAAGACATGGGCTTTTATGGCTTCTTTAAGACCGCTGATAAAACATTCTGTGTAGAACACATCTGAGATAACCCTAGTGCGGAAGGCTAAGGCTTCAAAGGCTGTAATATATTCATCCACTGTGCCAGTCTATCGGAGCTTAGTAAGACAACCCAAAAAATAAGATTCCTGGTCAAAGCGTTCTGTAAGAGCTTTTTTGAAGGAGTTCCAACTCCTAAAAGGTCCATTGCAAGGTTGATGCCATTCCCACCATTGCCACCTTTCATTTTCCAAGTACATGCTCCCCACCATAAGCTGAGTCTCATTATCTAAGATGTTATTCAGATTGAAATACTGCTCCATTTGTGCTATCCATGCTGTCGGGTGAGAACCATCAAATTTATGCATATCCAACTTGGGAGGTCGCGGACGGGATTGTTGGTGGGGGCCCCCGAGGTGAAGAGAGTGGCTAGACTCACCCTCACTGTGTCCATTGCCAATATACGCCTCGTCATGGGCTTCCTCCTTGCCCGTTGAGATTATGCTAGTTAGTCAGTTAAGCTGAATTTGGAGGGAATGCAAGAATTCTTCAAGTTTGTCCATCCTCTCATTGGCCATAGCTTGAGCTCTAGTTTCTACCATGCACCGACCTGATGTTCTTGAAAATTGGGACCGCCCAAAAAAAAAATTTCACTAAGAATTGAATGGTACCACCGTTTTCAGCTCGTCGTCCTGATTCTAATTCTGATTTTTTTTTTTTTTTTTTTTTATTATTTTTTTATTTTTTTTTTTTTTTTTTTTTTTTTTTTTTTCTGAAAATTCCTAATGGAGTTTTACTCCTTCCTTAGGAATACTGCAGTAGCTGAATCCTCAAAATGTTAATGCTACCAAAAGTCCTGCAAAAATCATGCCCCGGTATAGGAACCCCACACAACTACTCAGATCAGGTGGATCTAAGAGATCTGAATGGCGGATCGGATAGCTCTGAGCGGCGGAACAGATTGCTGCTGTGGATCTGATGGATCTAATAGATCAGAATGGCTGGTTTGCTAACTCGGAACTGCGGGACTGATGTCTACTGCTGCTGCACCCCTTTGCGTGAGCGGATCTGGCAGAGATGATGCATGATCCCCAGATAGAAAATGGAATTATGGTCTCGAGGAGTGTCAAGTGCTACAAATCGTAATATACATAAGGGTCTGACAGTAGTACTCAGCCCAATGTTTCAGGGCTCTAAATAAGGAGGATCAACCGTACCCTTAGCCGTACAACCCGACTACCCTATCGTACGGGCGAGTAATCTCTCCGAGTGTTGTACTCGGCGTACTGTAGCAGCAAGACGACAGACGGTTTATCTATGGCAAGGTTGTAGAGGAGCTAAGGGGATTCTGGTATACCCAGAAGGTACTTGGAAGACAGTCCGTACACGGTTCTGTCTAATGCGCTACTACTCGAAGGGGTACCCACAGGGGTTACAAGGGAGTCCAACAAGCGTGACCACCTCTTGTATTTCCTGCGTGCATGCCTCCCCAAATCCGCAGGTTTATGCGCTCAACGATAGATCCCGTGGTTTAAAGACGCCAGAACACGTCTCTAGCCAAAAAAAAAATTGCTAAGAAAAGGAGATCCCACTGGTCCTGGAAAGTGCTCTGATACCACTTGTTATGCTCTTAACCTACAAAAGATACCCAAATACAGAATATGCGAAGAAAGATACCCAGAACATAGAATAGTGAGAGACAACAGCAAATATTTTATTATTCAGAAAGCAATGTTCACTGGCCTCTTCGAGGGGGCAACCTCTAATAGAGCAGAGCTCGATACAAAAATAAGACACGATGCTCCTCGCAGGGAGTCTCTATCCTTTATATATGACTCATACATGCAATACCATGGATCAATACCATGGGTTTTATTAATACCATCTATCTAAGACCATGGCCCATTTGCAACTAACTGTGGTCCCGTCATTAATTGCGGGTTAACCACTTACAATTATTAATATGGGCTTTATTGACTCTTTAATATGACTCGATCCCACTACATAAATAAGGGGGTTAGTGTGGGACCCTATACCACTTGTTATAGCTCCGATACCACTTGTTATGGCTCTGATACCACTTGTTATAGATCTAACCCGGAAATACTATAGATCTGATATGAAAATATAAGATAATGCAAATAAACCCATAAAATATATGAAATCATTCTTTATTGATCAAACCCTTAAGGTAGGGCAACACCATACATTCACTCCTTAAGGAAGGAGAACACTCCACAAGCCATATGCCTGTTCATACAATAATCCTTCACACTATTCCTTGACATGGAGTCTCTAGCCTCTATATAGGCCTCATACATACAATACCATGGGTCATTACCATGGTTCCCTCATACCATCAAACTAATACCATGGGCCCATTACATTATTACTACCTACTTGTGGTCCCTTACATGATATGGGTTAACCACCTTATTTATTACTATGGCCCATCCCATTATTACATTATTACCTTGGGTACCTCGCTTGGTACCCCATATTATCCCCCCCTAGGTATATAACAAGTGAACTCGTAGCGAGTACCTCCTCATCTAGTTCATCCCTCAAAGGTGAACTTGGAAACTTCCTGGAAGACTTCAAGAGTGAGATGTTGTAGACTCTTGCCATGCAAATGGATCCCTTGCATATCAAAAGGAAACAAGAGGTAGTAGAGAGGGCATTGACCATTTTTTGTCCTAGGTGCACAAGAAGGCATCCTCAGAACGAATGTCCATTGAACTCTATAGCGGTTTGTTCAGTCTGTGAAGAGGATCATTCTACAGATGAGTGCCCTTCCTTGCCCGGACTTAAAGTAGTACACCAAGGGGCCGAAGGAGCCACTGAACCACTCTATTTCATGAACCAAAGGAGACCACATGGACCTAGACCATACCAACAGGGAACAAAAGGAACATCTTAGACATACTACAACCCCAATCAAGCCACTTCCATACCTTCTTGGGGTCCCCCTGCTCACTCTTCCTGGTCCACACCTCCTCCTTGGTCATATCCACCTCAATATCATACTCAACCAGCTTTTCATTCATTTCGCTCCTATGCTCAGCCACAATCTTAGTGGAATGCATCTCATCAGGGGTGGAGGCCTTAGTACAACTCTCCTCCTTCTCTTTTGCCTCCACCTGCTCAACCACAATGATTGCCTCCTACTCCACCAAGGCAACCCGAAATTCCTACTCAACCGAACCCGAACCCGAACAACAGACAGGCCCAACAGGTATATAGTGGGGAACCATCATGCCCAACTTATGTTGTGGAGATTTAGGAGATTAACCTGTGATCTGGGAAGGTCCTCCCAGATAACCAGCCTCCCCCTAAGGAGGCTGAGGAAGATAAAGATGAAAGTGAACCAAAAGCAATTCCACCCTTTCCTGAGAGATTATATGGGACAACACAGCCCACCCCAGAAGAAACTGAACTTTTGGGAGAATTGAAACAGTTATGTGTAAAGATACCACTTCTCCAAGCCATAAAGGATGTGCTAATATACAATAAGATGATCAAAGAGAAGTGCTTCAAGCATCCAGGCAAGTGCAAGAGAGATTCCCCAACCATCAATGTCATAGGACAACTGTCCGGCCTAATGTTGGGGCAGGTAATCTGTCCAAAATATCTAGACCCAGGAAGCCCAGTAGTTGATGTCCACATCAATGACACCATGATCCCACATACCTTGATTAATCTGGGAGCCGCCATTAATGTGATGACAAAGGACACCATGCTCAAACTCAACCTCCAGAGCTCCTTGAGAAAGACCACGACAATACTACAGCTAGCAAACCGCTCCACCATGATCCCTGAGGGGATTTTGGAAGATGTGATGGTCTCCATTGATTCTTGGAAGTACCCTGCTGATTTCCTAGTTCTCCATCAAAAGGCGAAGCTCACTAGGTATCCTCTCATCTTGGGAAGACCCTGGTTGGCTATTGTAGATGCCTACATCAACTGTCGATCTAGGAACATGACAATCAAGAATGAGCATATGTCCAAACAACTAATCCTATACCCTCCTGCCCAACCCTTGCTAGAACATGATCTACCTCTCTGGTTGGAGGAGGAGGATGAGGATGAAATCCATTCTGCACCATTGTGTGCAGTAGAAACTGTCATGGGGGGGAAACCACAAAATGAGGATGATATAATTGAAAGTTTAATTCAGAATCCACCCCCCAGTGGTTTTCCCTTGGAGAATCTAGTGGAAGAAACCCAAGACAATCCCTTAAATGATCTTTGTGTGGCCGAACCGACCTCTCTCCATGTTAAGAATGTGGAGTTCGACCCAGAAGGAACCCTGAAAATCAATTCATCCCTATCCACCTCCCAGGAAAAGGAACTGTGCAGCCTATTGAGAAAATGTTTAGATGCCTTCGCCTAGAGCTATAAGGAGATGAAGGGAGTGCACTCTTCAGTCTGTACTCATCACATTTACATTAAGGAAGACTGCAAATCAGTCAGGAAGCCTCAAAGGAGGATGAATCCAGCCCTTAAAGACATTGTCAAGGAGGAATTGCAAAAGTTACTGGATGCAGGATTCATCTATCCCATCTCTGACAGTGAATGGGTCTCTCCTTTGGTTCTAGTGCCAAAGAAAAATGGTAAGTGGAGAACTTGTGTCGATTATCGAGAACTGAACAAGGCCACTAAAAAGGACCATTTTCCATTGCCTTTCATAGATCAAGTGTTAGATGGTCTGGCGAGGAAAAAGAATTCTCCTTCCTAGATGGGTTTAGCGGGTACAATCAGATCCAAATCAGCCCGGAATACCAAGATAAGATCACTTTCACTTGTCCTTGGGGTGCCTTTGCATATCGGGTCCTTCCTTTTGGTTTGTGCGATGCTCCTGCCACTTTGCAGAGAGAAATATAGAGTATATTTTCTGAATTGGTTCATGATGCAGTGGAAATATATATGGATGATTTTACTCCTTATAGTTATAAATTTCAGAAAGCTTTATCTAACTTAGGAAAAGTTTTGGACAAGTGTATTGAAATGAACCTGTCTCTCAGTTCGGAAAAATGTGAATTTTCTATGATTGAAGGGACCGTGCTAGGTCATGCAATATCTCAACAAGGATTGCATGTGGACCCCAACAAAATTGCCTTCATCCAAAGGGTCCCACCTCCTCAAAAGGTGAGAGATGTCTGAAGTTTCCTAGGCTTAGTAGGATATTACAGAAGATTCATTAAAGATATCAGTAAGTTATCCCCTCCGTTGTTTGCTCTTTTGGGAAAAGATGTTGAGTTCGTATGGACTAAGAATTGTCAAGAAGCCCTAGATACCTTGAAAAGAAAACTTGTGATTGCCCCAATTTTGAGAGGCCCAAACTGGGCCCTACTTTTCCACATCCTATCTTTATGCCTCGAACAAAGCAATAGGAGCAGCCTTAGGGCAAGTTGATGAAAAGTTACCTTATGCCATATACTTTATATGTAAAAAATTTTCAAAGGCAGAGTTCAACTACACGATAACCGAGAAGGAACTCATAGCTGTAGTACATTCCTTAAAATAAATTCAGACATTACATCATAGACTATCAAACCTTTGTACACACTGATCATGCTGCAATTAGGTATTTAATGAACAAACCAGATGTAAATGCGCACATTATTAGGTGGTTGCTTCTATTACAACAGTTTGATCTAACCATTGTTGATAAGCCTGGTAAAGAAAATGTTGTTGCTAACTTCTTGTCTGGAGTAAATTTTCCTGTAGATGAGGAAGGAATGGTGGATGATCAAATGCTAGATGAACACCTGTTTGCTATCTCAGTACTCTCTCCATGGTTTGCTGATATAGCAAATTACTTGGTTTCAACACAGTTCCTGCCACACCTGTCCTCAAGAGAGAAGAGAAAGATCGTGAGGAAAAGCGCCCCTTTCACCTAGATTGGGGGCAATCTCTTCAAACTTGGCCCATATCAGATCTTGAGAAGATGTGTCAGGGAGGAGGAAGTTTCTGAAATTCTCCTGACCTGTCATGATGGGCCTTGTGGAGGCCATTTTGCAACAAAGAGGACTGCCTTCAAAATTTTGCAAGTAGGTTACTATTGGCCCACTCTTCATCAAGATGTGAAGAGATATACCAACCAATGTGATCAGTGCCAAAGGATGGGGAAACTTACTCCAAAAGATGAGATGCCCATGCAACCTCAAGTGACTGTTGAGCCATTTGAAAAGTGGGGGATGGACTTTGTGGGTCCTATCAACCCTTCTTCAAAACAGAAGCAATACATCATTGTGTGCACTAATTATCTAACAAAGTGGGCAGAGACAAAAGCAATCAAGGCAGCAACAAAGGAAAAAGTCGCTGAACTTTTAAGAGAAAACATATTCTATAAGTTTGGGTATCCAAGAGAAATGGTTATAGATCAAGGCAGTTAGTTCACTTCCAATTTAATTGAAGACCTGCTCACACATCATCAAATCAAGCATAGGACTTCCACCCCTTACCATCCACAAGCCAATGGGCAGGTGGAAGTCACTAACGGAGCTTTAGAAGGGATTCTGACCAAGGTAGCGAGTAGCAGCAGAAAAGATTCACTAGACAGATTGGTTGAGGCCACCTGGACCTAGACCTCAGCCATGCATAGAGGGAAAGACTACTCAAGCTCAATGGATTGGATGAACAGAGATTGCAGGCCCTTCTCCACACAGAGGTAATCCAGCTTCAGAGGAAGATATGGCATGGCAAAAATATCAAGGAGAAGTAATTCCAAGAAGGAGATTAAGTGTTGCTCTATGACTCGAGGTATAAAAACTTCAAAGGAAAGCCAAGGACAAGATGGATGGGACCCTACATTGTAGAAAAATTGAATGACAATGGTTCAGTTCTAATCAGAACCATTTATGAGGAAGCCATCCCCATGCTTGTCAATGGACATATGTTAAAAATTTACAAAAAGCCCCTCTCCAAGCGAGAGTTCATTGAATATCTGAATAAGACAGTGTTAGTAGTGGAGCAGGTCTCAGCCTCCACTCCACCCACTCACTGAAGAAAAAAGAGAAAAAATAACAAGGGCCCAAGTGAAAACCTCTATGAGGCGATTGAGTCCCATCATTGGGTTGAAAACCTCTTTTGAGGTAGCCCAGTGATGACAAAAACAAAAACAAAAAGAGAGGGAATAAGATCCCTGGATGAAAACCTCCCTTGGAGACGCCCAAGGTAGGAAAGTAGGGTGAAAACCTCCTGGAGGTGCCCTAGTTGTCTTTTCAAAAAAAAAAAAAAATAGAGAAAAAGGAAGAAGAAATTGACTTTTAAAGCACATTTCGGGTTACAGCAGGACCACAGGAAGCTAGAGAAGATGCCACAACATCTATTTCACCTCCTCTATACTCGTGTCCATCATTTCTGATCTTTCTCCCACCTCACTGTGTTTTTTCTGAAGACTGTGTATCCTACAGGAGGCCCTATGTGTTCTACAGGAGGCTCCTGTAGAAATCACAGAGAGCTCGAAATGGATTTTAAAATAGTTTGAGGAGCTGAGAATTCTTCTGGAGAGCATGTGGGACATCCTATAACTATCCACCATCCTGACCATCCATCCCACACCTGCACCACCTCATTGCCATTGATTTCTTCCCTTCCTGCAGAAAAAGCACAGAAACCCATTTTTAGACAAAATAAAGAGATAAAAAGAACAACACCTCCAAAACTCATCTGCAGCTTACCAAATACCTCTCCATCACCATCAGCATCTCTGGTAGCATCCTCACAACTCCTAGCACAAGAATCAGCTAAAATTTTTAAAGAGAGAAGCAGCTACAGGAGCTCCTGTAGGATTTCCTGTAGCAGCTGATCCCCTTAAAATCAAGCTCTAGCAGAAAATAGGTACAGCCATAGGAATGAAGAGGATGTCCGAAGAAAGATTCAACTAGAGGGTACCTACACAAAACAAACAAGCCACATATAAGGCATATAGTAGAAGGTACATAGGCATGCAGTAATTGAATATTAGCATGCAGCAGCAAAAGAACCAAGCAGCACTGCAGCATGAACATTCGACTTGTAGGTAAGTGTCTAACCCTCTCCTCTATTTCATTTGTGTAATTCAAAAACTGCAAAAATGAATGAGATGCTTGGGGTTGAACAAGAAAGGTGGCCAATTAACTAGCCGCCCTCATCCAGTTGACTGTGCTCATTCGGAGATACCACCACAAATGTGCCTAGCCAACTCACAGAAAATCCATAATATAGGTAGTGGTGGGTGTATAAACTCCGATGCAATGATCGGAAGTGATTGCAGGTAGAAGTCATGAGGATTCATGATGACACGACAGTGGGGACCAATGGTCCGAATATGGGAACATACCCTTTTTTCCAACTCACATCATCGATAGAAATATCTAAAAATAGACATAAGTACTCCTCCTTGAACTCCTCCACCACCTTTGCTTCCATTTCAACATCATCCCCACATCTACAGCAAGCTTTATACCACCTCCATAGCCTCAAAACCATCATTCTCTATCGTTTTCAGCACTCCTCCTATTAGCATTCTACATGAGCACTATCAGGTTCTACAGGAGCAGTAACAGGTTCTACAGGAGAACCTACAGCCAACTAGTCTATGGAGGCACTACAGTGCAGAAAACCAACAAAATCATATGGAGTATACCTCAAAGACCAGTGGCTATAGTTTTAGATCAAGACTTTGGCACAAAGAGGCACCGTGCCTTTTCAGGATTACAGACAGTTCATGGAATTATGTGACCAAAGCTCAGCAGAATATAAGGCCAAGATAACAGAGTTCTATTGGCATAACATGGCCCTCACCGATATGAACCTATGGGACCCCAATGCTAGGCTAGGGGACTTACAACTAATGGCCATGGCATCATGGATGAAGCATGGGGAGAAAAGGGCAAGAGAAATCAAAACGTTTATGGCAAAGTAGAAAAATGAACCCCTAATGATTAGAGCAGAGCCATCAGACCCCATGTCTCTCATTAGCACACACCAACTACTTGCAAATGATCCGCAAAGTGCCCCTAAGTATATCAATGATCAGGCTCAATCCATTGCACATTTTGAGGACATGGAAAGAATGCTTGGAGATGAGTGCAGTCATGCCTATATGAGGAGGTGGAATACACTGCCACACAACTTGCAGATCAGGGAGTATCACTCCCCAACCAGGATGAAAGAAGCATTGAGGAGAGTGCCACTGTACAAGCACTCTACAGAGTTTGAGGGTCAATTGGATTGGCCTCAAATTGATTCCCCTACTGTTGATAGGACTACTAGAGGGAGCAAAAGAGGAAGAAGAGAAACAACAGTGGGAAGAGGTGGACAAAAAGGAAGGATTCCATGATAAGGAAGAGGATCTCACATCAGAAGCATGGGATGTTAAGGAGGCCATCAGGGCCATCAAAGATGAGGAGATGGATTGGTTGCTCAGAGGATGAGCAACACATTCAGTAGGGGGTGACAATGAGACCCATAAGTGGGTAATTATATTGGCTCATTTTGCCTCCTAACTTAGCTTAATCCACCAGTATCATTAGTTTATTACATGTTTTTGGTTATATTTATGCTAACAGAGTGAGTTGGGTTGGTCATTATGCCATGAAGTCTAATGTGTGCTTTGTTATCACTCAGATTTTCCTAGAAGTTGTAAAAGGAGGAAAGGTGTCCAAGGTAACCACAGACCAATCTTTTAGATACAGAATCTAGCTAATCTTTATCCAAATAGGGCTCTCTCTTTCAAGTTTAGCTTTGTTTTTGAAGGATATTAGGCTAGTTGTGAAGTTTAGGAGTTTTGTTTGAGTTTTGGTGGTGAGATTCAATAGCAAAGGGGTAAAACTGAGTAGCTTAGTCCATTGGGCTGATGGAGTCAAAGAAGATGGCTTAACTGGACTTGGTTTCTTAACAGGGAGCAATTAGAGACTTAAAGATGGAATGGGCTTAAAGGGTTAAAGGGAAACTAAGAATCCTTCAACACGCTTTAAGAGAGCAGAACATGACTAACCATCAATAAAGAGCAATTAATAATTCTTTACTAAATGATTAAGATGAATAAACTAGAAAACAGGAGCAATTAAGAATTCACTGTTTATACTAGTTCAGAAGAAAACATTGAGAATAATAACGATTGAAAACAGAGTGCAATTAAGCATATTCTGAGTTATTCTTTTTCATTTATCATTCAGATGTGAAACATAGATGATATTTTAAACAAGGAAAACTTTAAAACACAAGGTATAGATGACTTATTGATCCGGTGTTTGATTCAAGAATTCTGAGAAAAGTCCTTAGCTTCAATTTTTTCATCCAGTAAGCCACACAATGTTGGTCCAATCATCACTTTATTCCAAAAAATCAATATTATAGCAATGTCTAGGAATCCACACTCAATACTCCAATTGAGGGGGTATTTATACAAAAAATCTTTACAAAAATATCTCATAACAAAGTGAGATATATTCCAGTGATGACTAATTATTTTTACAGAAAAACAGAGACAACTAGTCTCGAAGATAGGAGAAAGGTAAATTGATGTTGTGCTGTTCCTATTCTTGTTGAATGTGCTGGAGGCAGGCCCTTTTATTTGGCTTGCTGCTGTCCTCTTTAGTAACTCTATGCTGGCTGCCCTGTTTTGACTCATACTTTTTACCTGTTTTGATACACTTCGACCTGTTTGACCCCTTTTCATCTTTGTTCATCTTGCTATGGTAAAGCCCAAAATTTACATTTTACCAAGAGTAAATTTACAAAATTTCTAGCATTTCTTCCCACCATTTTCGCTCTGGCAATTTGTGCTTCTGAAGTTTCCTCAAAGTTTCATCAGTATCTGTATATCTGAAAAAGTTGGGCAGGATTAAGAATAAGTTCTCTACCTCATGCTCAACATAGAATAAGTTCTCTATACTGTCATAGAGAACTCGGGCTGTGGGGAGTGCTTTTATTCCTGATGCATTGGTTGATGAACTTGCTTGACTGCCAACATACTTATTCAATTTGTCTACATAATCTATGTGCTTCATTAATCTGTTATTAATCACTAAAGAAATTGGTAGCCCTTTATTCTGCAAAACTGTGAACTTCTCCATAAAAGAATTAATTTCCACCTGCATATCTTGGCATCTTCTCTCTAGGTTCTGCATCAATGTTCTCTTGGTTAGAACCCTTTTGATTTCCAAAATAGTGTTTTTCCTGTCTGTGATGCCAAGTTCTTCCAGTTGTTCCTTAGTTCTGTTATTCAGCAAATGTATAAGCCAGTTGGCTTGTTCATGCATCTGTGCTAACTATGCTTTTGTCTGTTGAATTGCTCCCTGTGCTACTTTCACTAAATCAATCCGTTCATAAATTACTTGGGTGGATGGCCAAACATCGTTTATGGATTAAATGACGTTGGTCCACAGGATTTTCTTGATCTCTACCAAGGGCTTGTCAAAAGTGAGCTCTTGTTCTAATGTTTTAACTTTACTTTCTAAGGCTTTAATCACCCTTGTCTTTTCCACAACACTTATTTTGGAAATATCATAATTTCTCTCTACCTTAGCCAATTTCTCTTTTACTTGTTTTAATTCTGTAACTTGTAATCTCAGTTCTTCCATGGCCTTTATCAATTCTTCAGTGCTCATATTAGTACTGCTACCTATTGCAGTCGCTGCTGTTGATGTACCTGTGACCACTTCTGTTGTGGCTGCTGCGATGTTTGGGGCTAAGGCTATCTCAAGTGTAGAAGGGACTGTTGTTGAGACTATGGGGATTACATTAGGAGGCTGAGAGGTCGACTCTCCTTGCTTTTCCTTCAGTGCTTTTTCTAATGCCTGCTCTATATCATTTAATCTTTCATTGAGTTTCAAGAGAAGGTCCATCATCTCTTCTTCATATTTATGTTTGATAACCTCAACAGTCTATGGATGCCTTGAAGGATGCAGCTTTAGCTACTTCCTCAAGGCAGCAATGTCTTCTTCTTTTTTCTTAATTAGTTCTTCTACACCTTTCACATCTTTGGGATCATGTCCCAATCCAATGATGATTTCTTCTAATAATTTTATTCTATTATCCTTGGCTAGGGAGGAGGCTTTCTCCAAGTGAAGTTGAGCAGTTGTATTATCCAAGGAATTTTGTAGCTTGTGGGCCATCATTGCTTTATCAGCCAGTGTGGAATAGACCATTTCCCCGGTTTTCTTGTGAAGTTCAATCTAGTCCATAAGATGAATATCTTTGGCTAAGACCTCCAAGTTTGTTCTGATGTAATCTGCTACTGACTGAGGTTGTTGCACCTTTGGCTTGAAGTAACTCATCATCATTTTTCCTTCTTTAATGTCATAGGCTGACATTAATCTCTACTGGTTTTTGGGGGGCCATTTTCAAGTACTGATTTTAAATTTGAAGTCTGACAAGATCATTTCTGGCCTTTATTTCTGTGAAGGTTTTCTTTATATCTGAGGCCTCTTTTCCTGGAGGTCTGCGAGATGAAACTTCTAAACTTTGTTGCCTTTCTAGCTCTTGCCTCTGTGAGCTAAGGGATGTTTCTCCTAATGGAGAAGTTCTCTGGCTCACTGCTTTTTCTTCTCTGTGGCTGTCTATACTCTCTTCCATCATTTCCTCTTTAGACAGAGGGTTCAGTCTTTGTATTTTAGTACTTGGCTGTTCTGTGGGTCCACTGGCAAGGGTAGTGGTTTCCCTGTCCCTCTGTTTGCCTCTTTCCTCATTGAGAGGAGTTTGTAACGCTCGGCTTTCTGCTACATGGAATTGAGCTGGAGGAGTTGGCACTTGACCCTGTTCTTTGGACTTTCCAGACTGATTTTTCATTGTGGGCTGTTTTGTAGTATCTATTTCCTTGCCTTTGGTTGTTCTTGTGGCTGGTATGTTGACTTGATGTGGAGGTTATTGAGAAGTCCCAGTAGTGGATAACTGGAATGGTACCTGCCCAAAAGAATCCAAGTCAAGGGTTTTCTCAAGATCTCTCATAACATTTTCCATATTGATCTGCTCACTTACCTCTTCGACTAGAGTCCCTTCTACCCATTCATCCAAGTTTGCAAACTACTCAATTTCTGGCATCCTATGGTGAATGTATGGGGATAACCTGTTCTTCATCCTTCTGTCACAGATAAAACTGTTGGGGTCATATGGTATGCACCTAAAACTCTTTCTTAGTCTAAGGTGATCTTCTAAAATTATTTCTTCTTCTTTCCATGCATCTCTAGAGTTGATGACATAAGGGCCTAGCTGGTTCTTTATTCTTAGCTGTGCTTTCTTCTTTACATTACAAAAATGGACTAAATCTGCATTTATGATCTGTCTGAAATACTCCAATTCAAATAATCTCATGGGAACATACTTGGGTAACTTGAAAGGGCAAAGTTCACACCCATACATCCTGATCTCTGTGTAATTTTCATATAGGTATCAATCACTTGTCTTGTACTGCTTAGAAAGCTGTAGAATTTTCTTCATATCACCATTAAGCCTAGGAGGAGAAAATCCCATCAACAAAGTGGTTGATGGATGCACAAATAAGTCAATGAACTCATTATAAGTGTAAGGGGACTCATAAGTATTATGGAAGATTGAGCTCCAAAAGATAACAGACCTAGGGTTTCCTTTGCTGTCCAGTTTCTTGATATGGAAAGGAAAGTTATCTGACTGATAATATAGCATAAGATGGTATATGAAAGAGGTATATTTGAAAACTCCTTCCCTCTCCAAATTCAGGAATTGATCATGGATCTTGTTGGCAATAAAGGTGGCATAATTATATCTGACAGCAGGGGGCTGTCCTGGAGTAAAGATTGATAATAATACTAGGGTGATATCATCCACATATTCACTAGTATTGAACCCCATAATCAGGGCCATCATATCAACAATGAGTCTTCTAGTTTCAGTGAAGAAAGTCTGCAGATAAGGAGGTGGACCTTTGGGCTGGTGCTTTGGCAACATGAAGGTTTGAGCAATACGAGTCACTTCTGATTGGGACAACTGAGATGCTTTTTCAAGTAAATATCCCATGGAAAGAGGGGTGAGGGGCTGACTGGAATGGAATTGTAACATCTCATTGATGGATTGAGCTGTTATGGGAAAAAGGACTGTCTGGCTTGGGGACATAACAGCTCTATGGTTGGGATCATAATTAGCACAACAATGATGAATTATCTCTGGGAAAAAGTGAACTGAGGGGAGAAAATACATGGGAAGGTTAGACTCCCACAGTCCAAAAATGTCAAATTTATTTAGATAACTATCTCTGGTTTGGCAAAAGGCTTTCAAGTGATTATAATTAATGGTTGAGTCCTTTATTTGAAAATCTTTATCTGCAAGAGGCAGATAATCTAAGTCTTTGTGAGGAGCATTCATGGGTGAGACATTCAGGGCTACCGGGGTTTCCATCTTTGGTTCTTGTGGATTCAAAGATGGAAGTGGAGGAAATTCTGTGAAAGATAGGTAAGACAATAGGCTGGGAGATTTGTATGGCCAATAGAAACGTGGAATAGACCTGAATTTGGCTGTTTCTTGTAGAATTTTAAGCAAAAAACCAAACTTACAGGGTTTCAGCGCAGCTTGGATAAATACCTGTATCAAGACGGTGAATAATGCCTAGATGGGAGGATGATAGGTTCTGGGTGCTGTCGCAGCAAGGTTCTTAACCAGGTGGTGGTCTGCAAGCTTAAACAGTCGATTGGGACGTTGTTTTGCATGGGAGCACAGTTTGCAGTGAATGACAGTGAAAATGATGCTTTTCCGTTTTCTTTAACAAAAATAAGGTTGGCGGGTCTTTTTGGATCTATCGGGTGTATGACGTAAGCGGGATGTGACGTTTCGTCACTATGTGGAGGGTGGTAAGCGGTAAGCGCTCGCACCACTATTGGGGCTAGGCGGTTTCGGACGGAGGGTAAGCGAACATATGGAGCGGATGACACGTGGCGGAGGTACGAGCGGAAAACTGCCTGGTGATCATGAGTTAAAGCGCGGTCACCAGGGGGGGCGTGATATCGCCGTCGACCGTTGGATGAAAAGGCAGACATTGGACAGCGGATGGGCGTTGGAGATGGCGAGCATTTAATGCAGTGGGGGCCCAGTATAATTAACATATTTTAATTGTATCGAGAGCATGGTGATTGGTCGAGGGATGGTTATTAATTAAGCTAGATGGTTAATTAATCCCATATAATGTGGTGGGAAAGGTTATTAATAAATTTCGGATAAATTTATTAATCCTTGTTAAAAAGCTTTTATGGTTATATTTAACCAGGGTGGGAATATATAATATTTTGGGGATTTATATATAATTACATAATACGGGAAGGGTTAAAGTTTATTTTGGAGTTATATACTATGTATTAAAGTTAATATGACTTCGAAATGAAAAGCTCCAAGTTAAAATGTTAAAAATTTACACTTAAAACTTAGGCTAAAGTGGGAAAAGGGGTTTTCAGGTGATATTATGCATTTTCCTAAGTAAAATAGGATTTTCACTTAGGCAAAGACTTGTGAGAGTGAATGAATGATTTATGGATGGTTTTAAGTACTTAGGCTCCTAAATCATTGGGCCGAGGGTCCGGTCCCTCCAGAAGTCAGAGAAATGCTCTGAGCCCCTTTGATTTTTAAAAACCTTGATACTTAGAGGAAATTAGTGAATGATTAGGGAAAAATGTGAAGGGGAGTTAGTTATTTAACCTTGTTTTGCTTGAACTGCATCAAGTAAAATGTCTGCTTTACACTTGTGATAAAAGTAAAAGTTAACACATTTAGATACATGATTCATCACAAGTAATTCTGCAACACCATCTACCTACCCTACCTACTTTAGCCTGACATTTTTTTCTTCTTTATTTGGATGCACTTAGACTGGCAAACCCTTATCAATCTTCTTTTTCTTTTAGATGGCAAGCCTACCTAAGTCTTCAATTATTACATCCAAGGGCTTAGATTAAACTGTTGAACTCCTTTTATTTACTCTACCTATCTACTTATCTGCCACGTTGACACTGTTTGGTCAGATTTTATTCTCTGTGTCTACAGCATGAAATTGAAAAATGAATGAGCCAAGTTTAAATAGTTTAACTCTTCATCAGTTGTAGCATAAATTTTAACAAGCTACACACTATTATTTATTAAAAAAAATGAAAAAGTAGTGGCATTTAGACTTGCACACTTTCCTGGTCTTTTTGTTTGGGGTTCATTTCTTCTCATTTTTTGACCATTTTATTCTTTTTACCCTTTGATTTTCTTTTAGGGTATACCCTCTTTACATTTTTTAAATTTTTTGATTTTTGACAATATGGAAAACCTTTGCAATAAGGAAAGGTATGAACATATTACAGAGCTCATCAAGTCAATCATGAAATATTACACCTATTGGTATAGGAGCATAACACTGGCTCCACTTGGGGATGGCTTTCCCTGGTAGAAAGTCAAGAACAGTAGGTCAGATGGCCTTCTGAATGAGTTTGACTGTGCTCTGAAATCTCCTTCTGCTGGTTGCTTTATTGTATGTATGACAGTAATCCTTCTGAAACTTAGGGCCTTCTCTCCGGGCTTCAACTCCAGCAAGTTACTATCCAATCCAAACTGTGACATTACCAAGGATATAGTATTTACATGTTAAAATCAGAATACATTAAAAAGTGGGATCATAGTAATGCTTCAGCATTCGACCATTAACTGGCCCTTCTTCTGTTTCTGTGTCATCCAAGTTTTTGAGATAGTAAGTATTGTTCCCTTGTAAAGCATGGATAACAAAAGGTCCTTTCCATAGGAAGTCAAACTTCCCATGTTTTCCCTTATCCTCTCTCCTAGAATCCCATCTTAAAACTTTGTCTCCAATGTAAAAGTCTTCTACCTTGGTTCTTTTATCAAATATTTTCTTAAGTTTCTCTTGTACCACTTGGGATCTCTGATATACTTCCTCTCTGGTTTGCTGCAAATGGATGGTCTGGTTAATTCTCCTTTGAATATCATTGGGCTCCACTTGAGCTTCCTGAAGTAGTTTCATTACTGGAACTCCTAAGGATGAAGGAAATATAGCCTCCATACCATAGACTAGTCCCAATAGAATTTTTTGTAGTGAGCCTGTCTGCCCATAGTGCATTAATAAGTTTCTTGTGCCAATTTTTCTTGTTTTCTTCCAATAATTTCTTAATGATATTAATTAGGTTCTTATTGGAAGACTCGGCTAGACCATTACCTTGAGGGTAATAGGCTATGGAATGGCCCAAAGTGATATTACAGAAACCCATCATTTTCTTGGATTTAAAGGCAACAACATTATCAGTTATGATTTTTTCACGACAGCCAAATCTAGACAATATGTTGGTTTCTAAGAATCCTATAATCACTGTATCATTGGCTTGTCTAGAAGGAATGGCTTCTATCCATTTGGTAAAATAATATGTGGTAGTGAGAATCCATTTATGTTGACCATAAGAGGGAGGATGGATTTCTCCAATGAAGTCTAAGCCCCATTGTTGGAAGGGTTTTTCAATGGAACTTGGTCTCAAGGGTAAAGGTAGTAGTTTTCTCTTGCCTTCAAAAATTTGGCATTTATGGCAAGCAGTGAAAAATTTATTTACATTAGTGAACAAGGTTGGCCAATAAAATCCAGCCCTCAAGATCTTGTCTGTAGTTGCCTTCCAGTAAAGGTGTCCACCACAGTCTCCTGCATGAAATTATTTGAGAACCTTGTCAGCTTCTTCTTTTACTAAACAATTCAATAGAATACCTTCATGATTTTTCCAAAATAGAGCATTATCTAAAATACAAAATTTTGAAGCTTTCAAATTTAAAAACCTTTTCTTTGTTCTGGATAACCCTGGAGGAGCCTGCAGGTTTAATAATACATAAGTTATATCAGCATACCAAGGTGAATCTAAGAAGGCCTAGCTTATTTGTGGAGTCGCCATCTCCTGTTCATTATCCAGTTCATTAATATCTAGGGCTTGACAATTTGTTTCAGTCATGAGTTTAGCCAATCCCTGTCCTTTTATAAACTTTGTAGGTCTTATTTCAATATGATATTCTAATATAGTAGCAATCCATTTACCTCGTTTACTCTCAATTCCATCTTGATTTAAGATGTCTTTGACAACAACATTTGGTACATAGGCTATTACATGGGAATACAATATGTAGACTCTAAATTCTTTAATAGCTTTCACCAATGCAAAAACTTGTTTTTCCATGATTTTTTATTTTAGAGGTGCATCCCTAAGTGCTTTACTAAAAAGGCTATTGGTTTTTCACATCCTTGATCATCCTTTTGTAGTAAAACAGTAGCTATGGTGTATTCTGATGTAAATGAAAATATTATGAAGTCTCTATCAAACTTTGGACTTGTAAGGACTGGTGTTCTAGTTAAAGCCATTTTAATTTCTTCAAAAGCTTTGCTTGGCTTCAACTGTCCAACTAATACTAGAATCCTTTTTCAACATACTATTAAGCAATCTAATTAATTCAGCTAAATTAGATATGAATCTTCTCAAAAAATTGATCTTTCCTAGGAAAGCTTGAAGTTCTTTAACATTTCTAGGGTGGGGTATTTGCATAATAGCTTCTATTCTAGCAGGATCAATTCTGATGCCTTCTTTGGAGATGATATGGCCTAAAAGTTTACCTTCCTCTAGACCAAACAATGACTTCTTAGGATTTAAGGAAATACCATATTTTATACATTTCAAGAATACTTGTCTCAGATGATCCAAGTGTTGCTGATATGATTTAGAAAAAATAGTCAGGTCATCTAGATATATAACCAGAAAGTCATGAATTTATTTTACAAATGCTTTGTCCATTGCTCTTTGAAAGGTCACCCCTGCATTTTTTAGTCCAAATGGCATTTTAACATATTTGAATGTACCCCATGGTGTTGTAAAAGCAGTCTTTTCCTCATCATCAGGATGAACCAGAATCTGGTTATAGCATGAGAACCCAACCAAGAGTGAAATCCTGGAAGTACCTACCACCCTCTGTAAAATGTGATCCATCTTAGGCAAGGGGTAATTGTCCTTCAGAGAAACTTTATTAACTTTCCTTAAATCAACACATAATCTGATTTCTCCAGTTTTCTTCCTAGTATGTACTAAATTAGACACCCACTCTGAAAACCTGATAGGAGCAATTATTCCTACTTCATACATTCGTTTGATTTCTTTTTCAATTAAGGACAGAAGAACAAGATTAATTCTTCTAAGCTTTTTCTTGAATGGTTTCTGGTTTTCTTTCAGAGGTATTGTATGTTGAATTATGGAGATATCATAAGATTTCAGGTCTTCATAACTCCAGGCAAAAACATCCTGGAACTCTCTCATTAGTTCAACATATTTGAGTTTTTGGTCAGGGGGCAAAGATTTAGATAACTTCACTATTTTAGGATCATCCTCAGTTCCCAAATTATAGTCCTCAATATCTGCTCTTAAGGGTTCCATCTTAGGTTTCTTTGGAATATCATTGAAATCAAAAAGATCTCCAAAAGGAGATAATCCCTGAGGCAAATGATTGTCTTTTAAATTGATTACTTCATATTATCCTTCAATAATTTCATCAATATCCATCTCCTGAAGTTCCTGCATTTCTTTTTTGGTAAATTTTGTTAGGTGAAGGATTTGAGTTGCACTTTCTATTAAAATGTCTGTTTCTATCTTATTTGTTTTATCAAACTCATTTACTGTATCTACATCTATGTTAGTGTTACAAAATTCCTCATCTAAAGTAAAGAAATTGTTAATCTACTTATCACTATCAAACACTTTCTAGTTCTTTAAATTTTCAGGTATAGCTGGCCTATGTCTAATCTCAGCTATGAACTGATGATTAGGTTCAAATGGTAATTTGCAGGTGCTGGCAAACATTGCCAGACTATGAGCTTGCAAGTTATGTTTTCTTGGGATTTTGGCAAGCTTGGTTTCCAAAAATGTATTGAGAAACTCTATCACTGTATCTTTGTAATACTTCAGTCTGGGATCATTTGTTGAATACGTTCCTTTAATCTGTTGAACAATTAGCTCAAAATCTCCTAAGACGGACACTCTAATTGCTCCTAATCTTTTAATCAATGTAAGACCTAGCAACAGAGCTTCATATTCTACCATATTATTGGTGCACCTAAAGTTTAATCTGTAGGCATGGCCTTCAGCATGGTCATTTTCAAGATTGTGCACCCAAACTCCTGCTCCTGCTCCTAATTTGTTGACCGAACCATCAAATTCTAAGTGCCAGAGAATTTCATGTTCATAATTGGTGTCAGGAGTCTCAGGAATCTGTTTAATAGGGAGATTTGTTTCTTTGTGTTCTTCTATTTTCTCTTGGGTGTCTGATGTTTCATTGTTCTCAAAAATTTCATGTATTTGAACAATAGATTTATCATTTGTAATTTCTTTTGGTTCTGCTACTAAAAATTCCAATTCAATTGAAGGATCGATTTCAGCATTGTAGACAATGAAAGAATCCATATCTGAGTGAACTGAGTAGATAGGGAAATTTTGAGGTTTCTCTTGACTACTTACAACGTATTTCATTAAGGTTTCTCTGTATAGTTTCTTGGGTTGACCGAATATTGAAATAGTAGCATAAGACATGTCTAGTTGTAGAGATCCTTGAAGCTTTGCACCCCAAGACCTGGACAATAACATGCCATAATTTGGTGGAATATCAGCTACTACTATGTCCATTAAGATTATTTTGGTAGGATATTGAACTAGTGACACACATAAGTCTTTGATTAATCCCAAACATCTGACCTAACTTGAATCAAAAGAGAAAAGGTCTTTATACGGTCTGGTTATGTCTAGGTCCAATTTCTCCATTACAGATTTAGGCATTAAGTTATGAGAGGCACCCGAATCAAACATGGCATTATGAAGTATTTTATCATGTATGTTCGGACTTACATAGAAAGGAGGAACTCCTCCATCTACTGATTTTCCATTCACTTCAGGGCTGAAAATCAATTCAGGCTAGTCATCAAAAACATTTACTGAATCTTCATTAACTGAAATTTTGAGTGACTTGTTGATTTGGCTTCTGTAGACATCATGTTTAGCTAATTCAGACAGTGGAACAACTATTTTTAATTTTCCTACTTCAGCTTCCAGATTAAAAGGTTTTTCAATCTGAGTTCTTGTATTTTGGACAGTTGGATTCTCTTTATCTTCTATATTTTCTGTGTTTTTCTCCTTTTCAGGAGTGGGGTTATGAGCTGAAGTTGTTTCCAAATCAACTTCTGGAGGTTCTTCCACGTTTCCTTTGGAGGGAATAGAAGTGGAAAGTTATCTATTATTGGGTTGATTATCGGATACATCTTCAATAATTGAGTTATTTGGATTAAGATCTGTTCTGGAAAGAATATGTACAGGGATATTATTGGTCTTACCTTTGTTAGGCTGCTTGGTGGCTTTCTGTTTATTAGTTTCAGGGACATCTATTCTTCTTCTCCTAAAATTATATTGTTTTTTGACTTCATAAATGGTTGTATCATATCCCTCCCTAAAGTCAAATGATTAACCTGACTGAGTTTGGAATTGTTTAAGAATGTGAACTTCTTGATTCTCTTGGGTCAAGAAAACTTGTTCTCCATTGTTGAGTCCCATCAAATTGATTTGGGTGTCTTCTGTTGGTTCATCAGAAGTTGAGGCTTCAGCATAATTTTCCTAGAATGGGGGCCTAAGGTTTTGATCAGGACTAGCCTTTCTAGTATTCTGATTTTGGTTCTTCTTGAAATTTGGGTTTCTCCCATTATTGCTTGGCTGACCATCCCAAGGGGATTTTCTCTCAATTGTTTCTACTCTATCTCCAAGCCTATCCATTCCTTTAATAATAGAATCTAATTTCTACTCAAAAGCCAAAGGTTCTTCTTTCAAAGGTATCCTCCTTTCAGCTCTGGCCCTAGCTCGTTTGGATATTAGGTTGGCTTCAACGCTAACAGCTATACTTTGCATCTCTTTTAAGATTCAAGGAGCTCTTTCCCTAAGTTGGTATGCCATATCAGAATCAAATCCATCAGGGAATTTGATTAATGCCAAATCTGGAGGAGGTCTAAGGTTTTGAGGGACAGCATTGTAAACATTATTGAACCTAGTACAGTAATATTGTACAATTTCTTGTGTTCCCCTCTTCAAGTTTTCATATTCTGAAAAAATATGGAGAGGATCTTTCTTCTTTTCCCATCTGTTCAATAATGTCTGATAAAGAGCTTGTAGGTCATTGATACTGTTTGCAGGAAGGGATTTAAACCATGTTCTGACATCTCTAGTTAAAATTTGAACAAATATCCTCATTCTAACATCATCAGCATCAACCTCATATATCTCAAAATAGTCGGTCATTTTTTGGTATTTTGTTGAGCTGTGTAAGTGCCAGTGCGATCAAAAGGAGTGATTTTACTTTGATAGTCTTTGGGCATAGCCCCTAGGTTGGCAGGTGTTGAGGGCCCTGAAATCAGGTCGACAACAAAGGGGATACCCACCCGGTCCGGAACCTGGTTGGCGGCTCCTTGCCCGTTTGGTGTAGCGGGTCCGACTGGGGGTAATGGGACCAGTTTCCCAATGTAAGGGGTGTGTGTGTGTTTAGAGCTTGATGGTGTTGATCTAGGAGTATTTTAAGCTAATTTAATTCTAACTTCTAAAACTGACTCTATGCTATTGTAATCTAATGAAGACAACACATCTAATCTATGCTAACCCGGGGTAGATTTCTTCTATTATGCGATCTAAAAAAGATTTCGAATAATAACTGGTAATAAAGATTATTCAACTATCATAAGAATAGAAATCAATTAAGATAAACTATTCTGCATAAAAAGTTAGGCAAAACAGTTGTGAACAACATATCGCATAATAAATTATTCATATGTCAAGCACAAATAAATGACTCCACCATACAGAAGTGCCAAATGGTAATACACACATTCATACATTAACATATAAACAACTCAGCTGCATATCACTTTAAGAATATAAGCAAAAATTAGTCAAGAGATAGAAGTACCATTTATGACTGATTTCACTAATAGACTTCAAGCAATAACGATTTATCTCTACTTGTTCTAATATCTACTAAGAGTACAGAAGTGCAACATCAGTAGCAGACATTAAAATGCAAACATAAATAAATCTCGATCCATCCATTCATCAAAAACCCCCTCCGAGGGTACAAAAGTGCATGTTCTGAGGAGAAGTTTTTTTTGACAGATTTCCGGACCCTTCTCCAAATGCCATGAGAAGGGTTAAATATTACTAACTGATTAATCTTAATTACACAAATTTAGGAACGGCTTCAAATGACCGCCCTTTTACTAAAGCAAATTTATTTCTAAAAATTGAATCTAATTTCTAACCGTTTCTGTATCTGCTCCTTAGTGCTGTAAGCAATGCAACGTTTGCCTGGGAAGAGTCGGCTGGTTGTCTTCTTTGTTGCGAGTGATAAAAGTAGAAATAACAAGAGCTGGCACCTCTTTCTGACAAACTAGAAGATATTTTCGAAAATCTTCCTCTGGCTGGGTGTATTCGCCGTGTGTATACTTAGTATAAACCAGATTTCTTTCGAACTGATTGTGTTGTTGCTATTTCGGTTTCCAGCCGTGTGAATGACTCAATGAGTTAGGAGCTTCGTTGCCTGGACAATCCCCTGTATCGAGAATTGCTTCCGTTCCTTGTTCCAGGCTTTTCTGGAGCGTCCTCCTTCCTTTGCGTTTCTCTTTTTGCTTTACCCAGTCTGAGCTTCAGGATCTTTTGTAAACACGCTGCTTTTGTGCGCCTTTGACTCTGAGTCTTGGATAGTCTATTTTCATCAGTGTCTGTTGAGTGATACTCTAGAATCCGCGGTCCTGCTGCATGCGGCATCCATTTGCGGAGGCATCTTCTCTCTGTTACCTCAGTATTGGTGCTTTCCCCTTTTCCTTGGATGTTTCCTGCATATTGATTTATATTAGTTGCTGCCTTGCAGTTTACGCAAAGAGGAAGAGAAATGACGAAAAGATTGACATGAAAGCTTTAAGTTCTAATGAATGCATAATTATGACACTCATCATGACTTGACTCTTCGAAAAACGCGACACAATCATTCTTGGATACTCAGGCGTGCAGTCATTAATTTCCCTTAAGGTGCGCGCTCAATTTTGGGTTTACCGACTATGTCGAGGAACTCTTGCGATGAGTGATTTCTGCGATTCGCATCGCAGTATCAAGGATTGCGATGTCGAGAAGTGTTATCGCAGGAATTGATAGTCTCATTAATCGCAGATCGCAGATCGCAAATCGCGATATCGCAGATCGAAGATCACAGATCGCAGTTTTTTATTCAATCACTATGTGCTGCTTTATGCGATGTTGCGATATGCGACGTCGCATATCGGCCGTCGGCGGTTCCTTTAAGATTTTTATTTTAAGAGCGCTTTGAATATATGCGACGCGATGAATTTCGCGTCGCTTCCTCGCAGTTTGTTTTATGCGCATAGGGAACGCTCCACTCTCTCTTCGCAATGCGATCTAGCTTTAGGGAGTTTTAAAATACAAAAACTTTGATAAAAATATTTTTGGATTTTTTGTTCAGGGTCCCCCTTTGCTTGGTGTTATTGCTAATATCAAACAAAGAGGGGGGTTGTTGGTGACCACAATTATGGCGATTCACTGTGAAGAACCAGTTATCTCTGCTTTTCTATTGCATTTTCACTTCCGAAACAGAAAAATTTTCGTATGTCTAAATTTTGTTATGGACAGATAGAGTACATTACCCCTTATCCTGTCAATGATACTTTGTCCCAACCTTTTTATATTCCGATTGTCTGCTTCCTCTGGCTTAGTTCTTGCATTCATACCAGACATTACTTGGTCTTTTTTAAAGATAAAATAAGGTCTTCTCTGCGTACTGGTTTTTTAAAATATGCTCATTTGTCGTAGGTAGAGCCTCTGCTGCCTGCAAGCATCCATAGCCTCGACAGGGTTACCATGTTATCCAGCAATGATCCTTTTTCCTGCTTGAGGTTATTTACAACATTTCAGAAAAAAATCCTTTTGACACTTTTTCCTTTTTTATTCTCTAAAGAACAATGTCTTGGTTTGGTGGCCAAATTATGACACAGTCATTCACTTGATTTACACTTTTGCTGAACAAGCTGGCTCGTGATGAGACCCCTTGTCTTTTGATTGCAACAATCTTGAGTCATTGCCCTGTTTTGATAGACAGTATTGGCAAAGTCAGCAAGTTATAATATCTGTGATCATGATAAGCCGGCTCGTGATGAGACCTATTATTCTTTGAGTTATAGTGTTTTCTCGGATTGTTTCTCTGAATGCTGCGATTTCCCTTAGCAGGGAGGAAGTCATTGTTTTTCCTTAAGAAAGCTCTGGACGACAATAATAGAGTTTGAAAACAACAGCTTTACAGAGAATACTTATTTTATTATTGATGATACCTTTCATTGTGCTGATATAAAACAATTTTTTACCAAAAGTTGCTTTCATCAAAGTTTTTTGAAGTTGAAACTAACATCATATTTAGGCTAAAGTTAACTCTATTTGTCAATAATAAAAATCAGATTTTTCGAAAAGTTTTGCTATTTGTACAAGCGAAATCAAAATCTGATAGAGAATTGGTGTGCTCTTTCATGAATCCTTTTTAATGATCAGTCACAACCGGTTTTATTTATAAAAAGAGGAAAACAAAATAAAAACTAAAACTATCCTACAAAAATAGAAGAATGATCTTCTTATCGAAAATACATTTTAAGAACCTGTCCATTCACAGGCAGAGAATCTCTTCTACCTGTCAAATCCTGCAACACAAAAGTCGATGGGCCTATGACTTCTACAATCTGAAAAGGACCAAGCCACAGCTTCTGAAATTTCGTATGTTTGCCCTTTTCTTCATGAGCCTTATCCCATTTTAAAACTAAATCTCCCATCTGAAATTTTTTTTCTGGTCATTATGTTTGAGTCAAAAGAGGATTTTATTAGCGCTTGGTGGTGAGCATGGGTTTTCTTAGCTTGTTCTCGTCGTTCTTCTAGTTTTATTATTTCCATTTGTCTCAATTGTAAGGAGGAAGTAGGTACTTCATCGATGTATTGTACTAAGGACAAAGAGGGAATGACTAAGTGAGTTGAAAGAACCACTTCTCTCCCATAAACTAGATTAAAGGGAGAAGTGTCGATTGAAGCTTTCTTCGTAATTCTATCTGCCCATAAGGCGTTTACCAGCGCTTTGTGCCAATTCTTTTGGTTTTGGTCGACTATTCTTTTAATAATCCTGATTGGGTTCTTGTTTGTTGATTCAGCCAACCCATTGCCTTGCGGATAGTAGTTGGCAGAATACTTCAATTTGAACCCTCTCTTAAGCGCAAACTCAGTCATTGTATTTCCAGAAAAATATGATGCATTATCAAACATGAAGGCCGTTGGCAATCCAAACCTAGTGATGATAAATTGATCTATGAATTCAATAATGTTTTCAGAATTAGCTGTCTTGAGAGGAACTGCTTCTACCCATTTGGTAAAATAATCAGTTGCCGTGAGGATATACCTATGCTGCTTAGAAGAGTGAGGAACGATCTCACCTATTATGTCCAAGCCCCATTGACTGAATGGTTGCTCGATGTTAACCGGCTGTAGTGGCATGGATGATTTCTTTTGTTTCCCTGCAGCAGTCTGGCAGACTTGGCATTTCCTTACGTAATTGTGTGAGTCTTTGAACAGCGTGGGCCAGTAATATCCTGCACGTAAGATTTTATGTGTAGTAGCTTCTCCAGCATAGTGTCCACCTGCTGGTCCATCGTGGAGTTCCTGCAAAACCTTTTCGGCTTCAGTTTTCTCAAGACACCTGAGTACAGAATTGTAATTATTTTTAAACAGAACATCATTTATGAGTTGATATTGTTTAGCTTTCAATCTCAGTGCTCTTTTCTTGGTGTGATCCAGGCGTGATGGAGCATACCCGTTCTTAAGATAATAAATGGTGTCAGCATATAATGATTCTGCGTCGTTTAGGCTTACCTCATACGTGTGTACCTCTTCAGATGAGTTCTCAGGAATTTGCGATGCTCCTGCTAACATCTTGCAGAAGCCTTGGCCTCTTACGATGTTTGCTGGCCTGATCTCAAGATCGTATTCCTGTAAGGCGGTAATCCAATTTGCTCTCTTTTCGCCCACATCCTTCTGTATCAGAAGGTTTCTTACCGCTGGAAACGGTACTACGACTTTGGTATGGGCTTTCAGTAAGAAAGGTCTGAAATATTTGATTGCTTTGAAAACAGCATATGCATGTTTCTCCACGTCTGAATAATTGAGTTCAGCACCTTGTAAGTTCGAGCTAAAAAATGCGATTGGAGCTTCTACCTTCTCTTGATTTGCTTAAGTTAAAATCGCGGCATAAGATTTCTCTGAGGCAAACGTGTATAAGATAAAAGGTTCTGAAAAATTTGGGGTTGCTAAAGATGGAGCGTTGATGATAGCTTGTTTGATCAAGTTGAATGCTTCATGTTTGTCTAGACCCCATTTAAAATTTGAATTCTTTTTTATCATATTTTGTAAAGGAGAAATAATACGTGAAAAATCCGGGACAAATATTTTTACAAAATTGATTTGTCCGAGGAAAGATTTCATGGCCTTTTTGTTATGGGGCATGGATATTTCGGAAATTTCTTTGATTCTGTCAGGTTCAATGTGAATACCAGATTTTGACACTATGAATCCTAGCAATTTCCCTTCACTTAATGTGAAAAAAGATTTCTTTGGGTTAAGTGAAATCCCATACCTTAAACATCTTTGAAAGATTTGTTTCAAGTCTTTGAGATGGTCGCTTCGCTTCTTGGAGTACACTGTTATATCGTCCAGGTAAATCACTACTGATTTATTGACTAAACCTTTAAATGCGATGTCCATGGCTCTCTGAAAGGTAGCGCCGGCATTGATCAGACGAAATGGCATCTTTCGATATGCGTAGGTACCCCATTTAGTTCGGAAGGTGGTTTTTAACTGATCATCGGGATGTACCAGCACTTGATTGTATCCTGAAAATCCATCCAGAAAAGACATTAATTCTGAGCCTGCTATTGCCTGTAATATTTGCTCCATACGTGGGAGGGGAAAATTGTCTTTTTGACAGGCTTTGTTGAGATTCCGGAAGTCGATACAGATCCTAATATCTCCGTTTTTCTTTCTAACGGGCACCATATTGGATACCCATTTGGAATGTCTGACCGGGAAAATTATTCTGGCTCTCAACAACTTATTCAGCTCAGTCTTTATCTGATTTTCTAAGTTGGGGTGGATTTTTCTGAGCTTCTGTTGGACAGGTTTTTCATTATCAATCATAGGGATAGTGTGTTGAATGATAGAAGTGTCGTAAGTCTTCAGCTGATCGTAATTCCAGGCAAAAACGTTTTTGTATTGTCTCAGAAGACGGATATATGCTGATTTTTCTTCAGGGGCTAGACCGTGACCTAGATTAACGTTTTGTGGCTTTTCATCGGTTCCTAGGTTCACTGATTCATAGTTCAGAGTCGAACTGTAGAGTTTACCATTAGCTGACCTTTTAAACCGACTTTTTAAATCATACAAGTCTTCTAACTTGACCACCGATTTGGGTATAGCATTATCAGTGCTACTTTGTTGTATTTGGTGATCATGATAGTCTTCGTCAATTATTTGGTTTGAGTAGGATCCTTCAGAAGTGAGGAAACTTACAATGTCAGGATCATCGTTGAATACTCTCCAGTTGGTGATGTTGTCAGGGATGGACGGTCTAAAGATTAATTCTATTGAGAATCTATCTGGACTAAAATATTCGGATGGAATAAGTCTAGAGGCTACGTTAGCTAACAGGTCTGCGCTTGCATTTTGGAGTCTTGGGACAGACGAAATATTGAATGCTATGAAATGTGCAGTCAGATCTTGTACTAAAGATTGATAGTGTTTCAAATGACTTGACAGGCAGTGTATGGTGTTACGTACCTGTTTGACGACAATCTCAGAATCTCCAAAGACTTGAAGATACTTAACATTCAACCCGATTGCTTTGTATAGGCCTTGCACCAAGGCCTCGTATTCCGCTGTATTGTTTGTACAATCGAACTCAAGTCTGCACGTAAGCATGGTCTTATTTCCGTCTGGGCTAATCAGAACGCATCCTGCTCCTGCTCCCTCGTTGGATTTAGAGCCATCAAAATATAATTTCCAAAACAAAGATGTATTTACAGGGTTATCTAAAAAATTAACACATTTTGAATCGTCAGTTTGGGAAAAATTTTCTACTTGGGACAAAACTGAATTTTCCAAATAAGGTGAAATATGAGCATTGAAATTGCCGAGGAAAGAATCTACCGAGTAGTTGCCTATGATACTGCTGTTGTATGCTATTGCTTCATTCTCTCCTTCCAATTCCGTCACTATGTACTTTTGGTGAAACTCTCGTTCAACCTTTATTTGATTTGGTTTACCGTTGTAGGGTAACCACATGTGCGACCAGTCGGTTGAGAAATATCCATGGAGTTTTTCAGACCAATCCCTGCTAAGAATCAAACCATAGAATTCAGGGATATCAGCCACTAGAATGTCGATAACCTGGCATACCTTCGGGTTAGACGACAGTCTTATGGTCACTTGATTAAGTTCACCAATCACTTTGACTTGCGATCGATCAAGTTGAACTATGCGCACTGCGGATTTTTGTGGTTGAACATTCAATTTGGCACATATTGATCTGGGTAAAATATTGGTTGAAGCACCAGAATCAACCAAGCAATTGTGCACGTTTTTATTGAAAATTTCATAAGTGAGGAGAAAAGGAGGAGTATGAGATCTAGATCTTCCTCCAATCAAGGCGATGTCATTTGGATCAACCTTATTGATCGTGTTGGTTGGAGGTCTTCCCACGTTGTGGGAGGCTACAGATGTAGGTAAAGATGTAGTAGGCATGGCATGTAATTCTTTCATCATTATTTTCTGTTGATGTTTCAATTTGCTCAACTCGTAAAGAGTGATATTAGCCCTAGTCTTTTTCATGTCATCGATAATGTTATACTCCATTTCATCCGACACTATCAGTGTTCTTGATGGAGGTGATTGATCTGATTGGACTGGGTCAAATTGGGTCGGTCTAGCGGTTGTTTTCTTTGTTGCGACCTTCTCTTTTGTTGCAGGGCTTGCGCCCTTCTGTTTAGGGGTAGTTTGGGGAGGATCAAGTTGATTTTTGCTTCGTGTGCTAACCGGAAATGCTTCTTGATCTTCTTCTTGTGGGAGGATGAAATCCCACATTCCTTGTAGTTCCACAACTTCTTCATCATCGGTCTGTCCTTCGATGGTATTCTCTTCTTCTTCTTCTTCAGATTCAACGTTTGAGACAGCATTGGGTGGCTTCACCTCCATGGGAGGATTTCTTTTAAAAGTCCTGAAAGGCTTTTTTGAAGAAGTTTCTGCTACTTGTTTTCTTATGTCATTCATCTCATTGGACATGGCCTTTAACACTTTTTGTAATCCTTCCATATCGAAAGGATCTTTCGTTTGTTTCTTCTTGGTGTCTTCTTTGAAAGAGATTTTCTTAGATTTGCATTCTTCTATTGTAGATCTCTTTTCTAGGGCTACTACGCGCTTTTCTACTGCTAACGCCTCTGTCAAGTTTTCAACTAAGGTCGTCTTGCTTGCCTTATCTACGAAGATAGCCAAGTTTGATGGTAAGGCCGTGATATACCATTCACATCTTACTTCCTCGCTGGGTTGAGAAGCAGCGGGAATTTTGTTGAGGATCTTATTGAACCGTAAATTGAAATCTTTAATGGGTTCTCTAGCCTCAGCTTTAAGATTGGATAGGTCATTGATCAATGTCGCTGTTGATCTATCATCACCGAACTTGGTAAGGAATTGACTTTGAAAAATGTCCCAACTTGTGATAGACCTGGAAGGTAACGAAAAGTACCATGACCCGGCTGTTCCTTGCATTGTATAGGGAAAAATCCGGACAACAGCATCTTCGTTAGTGACTCCATTGAGATTAACAGAAAGCATGAAATTATTGATATGCTCTTCAGCTAGCATGCCTGTTTCTGGATTGAATTTAGGTAGCCATTTCTCAGGATGGGCCGGTATTGGGCTCAGGGGTGGAGGCATTAAAACCGCCCCAGGATTGTTCCATGGAGACTGGGCCATCGTTAAGCTGCTAGTTAACGAAAGTGCAAAAGATGATCCTTGATGCTGAGAAGATGGAGATATTATGATCTTTGATGATTGAAGAGGAAGGGTTGTGGAAGATGGATGAGTGATTTGGGATGAAGATGTGGGTGGACGACTTCGCGGTGAGGGAGTTGAAATGGACGAGGTAGATGAAAGAGTCTCACTGTCAGACTCTGGAGGTGTTTTCCTTGCTCTTTTCCTAGTGGGTAGAGGAAGTTCAGTTGGCTGGATGCCAAACTTTTCACTCTTTAATCTGGTCAGGGGATGAGCAGGGTTGTACTGCGAAGTCACGCTGCTTTTAGATTTATCAGACCTCTGAGTAAAAATAGAGAATCCCTGGAGTTTACGAATCAAAGTTTGAACTTCAGGGGGATCAATGATAAGCTGGTCTGATATATTAGGGTATGTAGCAGCGGTGGATGTCCGAGCGACTTCTAACTCCGAGTTTAATCGTACTGGAGAAGTCGGGGGAGTTGGTGAGGGTGATTTACTCTCAGAATGGTATTTAGATTTTGATTTATGTGCCATTCATAGTTCGTGCCCTCCTTCTAGCGCCAATTATGTTGAGGGCCCTGAAATTGGGTCGACAACAAAGGGGATACCCACCCGGTCCGGAACCTGGTTGGCGGCTCCTTGCCCGTTTGGTGTAGCGGGTCCGACTGGGGGTAATGGGACCAGTTTCCCAATGTAAGGGGTGTGTGTGTGTGTAGAGCTTGATGGTGTTGATCTAGGAGTATTTTAAGCTAATTTAATTCTAACTTCTAAACTGACTCTATGCTATTGTAATCTAATGAAGACAACACATCTAATCTACGCTAACCCGGGGTAGATTTCTTCTATTATGCGATCTAAAAAGATTTCGAATAATAACTGGTAATAAAGATCATTCAGCTATCATAAGAATAGAAATCAATTAAGATAAACTATTCTGCATAAAAAGTTAGGCAAAACAGTTGTGAACAGCATATCGCATAATAAATTATTCATATGTCAAGCACAAATAAATGACTCCACCGTACAGAAGTGCCAAATGGTAATACACACATTCATACATTAACATATAAACAACTCAGCTGCATATCACTTTAAGAATATAAGCAGAAATTAGTCAAGAGATAAAAGTACCATTTATGACTGATTTCACTAATAGACTTCAAGCAATAACGATTTATCTCTACTTGTTCTAATATCTACTAAGAGTACAGAAGTGCAACATCAGTAGCAGACATTAAAATGCAAACATAAATAAATCTCGATCCATCCATTCATAAAAAACCCCCTCCGAGGGTACAAAAGTGCATGTTCTGAGGACAAGTTTTTTTTGACAGATTTCCGGACCCTTCTCCAAATGCCATGAGAAGGGTTAAATACTACTAACTGATTAATCTTAATTACACAAATTTAGGAACGGCTTCAAATGACCGCCCTTTTACTAAAGCAAATTTATTTCTAAAAATTGAATCTAATTTCTAACCGTTTCTGTATCTGCTCCTTAGTGCTGTAAGCAATGCAACGTTTGCCTGGGAAGAGTCGGCTGGTTGTCTTCTTTGTTGCGAGTGATAAAAGTAGAAATAACAAGAGCTGGCACCTCTTTCTGACAAACTAGAAGATATTTTCGAAAATCTTCCTCTGGCTGGGTGTATTCGCCATGTGTATACTTAGTATAACCCAGATTTCTTTCGAACTGATTGTGCTGTTGGTATTTCGGTTTCCGGCCATGCGAATGACTCAATGAGTTAGGAGCTTCGTTGCCTGGACAATCCCCTGTATCGAGAATTGCTTCCGTTCTTTGTTCCAGGCTTTTCTGGAGCGTCCTCCTTCCTTTGCGTTTCTCTTTTTGCTTTACCCAGTCTGAGCTTCAGGATCTTTTGTAAACACACTGCTTTTGTGCGCCTTTGACTCTGAGTCTTGGATAGTCTATTTTCATCAGTGTCTGTTGAGTGATACTCTGGAATCCGCGGTCCTGCTGCATGCGGCATCCATTTTCGGAGGCATATCCTCTCTGCTACCTCAGTATTGGCGCTTTCCCCTTTTCCTTGGATGTTTCCTGCATATTGATTTATATTAGTTGCTGCCTTGCAGTTTACGCAAAGAGGAAGAGAAATGACGAAAAGATTGACATGAAAGCTTTAAGTTCTAATGAATGCATAATTATGACACTCATCATGACTTGACTCTTCGAAAAATGCGACACAATCATTCTTGGATACTCAGGCGTGCAGTCATTAATTTCCCTTAAGGTGCGTGCTCAATTTTGGGTTTACCGACTATGTCGAGGAACTCTTACGATGAGTGATTTTCTGCGATTCGCATTGCAGTATCGAGGATTGCGATGTCGAGAAGTGTTATCGCAGGAATTGATAGTCTCATTAATCGCAGATCGCAAATCGCAAATCGCGATATCGCAGATCGCAGATCGCAGATCGCAGTTTTTTATTTAATCACTATGTGCTGCTTTATGCGATGTTGCGATATGCGATGTCGCATATCGGCCATCAGCGGTTCCTTTAAGATTTTTATTTTAAGAGCGCTTTGAATATATGCGACGCGATGAATTTCGCGTCGCTTCCTCACAGTTTGTTTTATGAGCATAGGGAACGCTTCACTCTCTCTTCGCAATGCGATCTAGCTTTAGGGAGTTTTAAAATACAAAAACTTTGATAAAAATATTTTTGGATTTTTTGTTCAGGGTCCCCCTTTGCTTGGTGTTATTGCTAATATCAAACAAAGAGGGGGGTTGTTGGTGACCACAACAGCAGGTAAGTGCAGAGGAGTGTATCTGTTTGGCATGGCTGGAGGGGTGGATGTGATAGATGGTTGAGCAGGGATAACAATGGGAATGTGAGTTGTAGATGGAGGGGTGGAAGGGGTGGCTTGGGGTTGAGATGTTTGAGGTGTTGTTGATGAACTTGGAGAGGCTGAAGTGATTATGGAAAGGTTTGGTGTTCCTACAGAGGTAAGTTCAGATTGGATGGAATTCTGCAAATGTCTGTCAAGATGTGAAGTGACAACTTCAAGTTGTAAATCTTCGTGAATAAAGGATCATGAACTGTGCGGGCTAATGCAGATTCAGAAAAAGTTACAAATAAAGAAGTCTCAAAATACTCATCAAAGGGTTCCTCCTCAAGGTAAATCCACTTTACTGGACAGGATATTGATCTGTATAAAGGTTGTGAACTAGCAGAACTCTCTTGGCTTTCTTGTCTCCTAAGAATCCTAGGGATCATATTGGGGTTCTCAAACACAGGAGGTGGGTTTGGATCCGGATTAGCTCTAGTGTAATGAGTCCTTTCTGAAGCCAGGTTTCTAGGAATGTTCTTGGGTTTTTTCTCTAAAAGGGGTTGAGCAAAACAAATTCTCACAGTTTATTTAAGAAGCTTTAGATATGGGATTTGAACTCTCTTAAAGATTTATTTGATAAGAGGAACTGAACAAGAATTTGAAACTAGATGTTCAATCCATAAAATAGACCGGAGATAGACTGAAGCAACATTCATTTACTTCTGCAATTGCAAAGCAAGAGCATTTCAAAGGCTACCTTGCTAACTTCAGGCTCCGTCTGTAGCTTATAAAGTAAACAATAGTAACAAACAAATTGTTCGATCCCCAGTGGAGTCGCCACTATGTTATCACTCAGATTTTCCTAGAAGTTGTAAAAAGAGGAAAGGTGTCTGAGGTAACCATAAACCATTCTTTTGGATACAAAACCTAGCCAATCTGTATCCAAAGAGGGCTTTCTCTTTCAAGTTTAGCTTTGTTTTTGAAGGATATTAGGCTAGTTGTGAAGTTTAGGAGTTTTGTTTGAGTTTGGGTGGTGAGCTTCAATAGCAAAGGGGTAAAACTTAGTAGCTTAGTCCATTGGGCTGATGGAGTCAAAGAAGATGGCTTAACTGGACTTGGTTTCTTAACAAAGGATGGTTTAACAGAGCAAGGTAGTCAAACAGGGAGCAATTAGAGACTTAAAGATGGGATGGGCTTAAAGGGTTAAAGGGAAACTAAGAATCCTTCAACATGCTTTAAGAGAGTAGAACATGACTAACCATCAATAAAGAGAAATTAAGAATTCTTTACTAAATGATTAAGATGAATAAACTAGGAAACAAGAGAAATTAAGAATTCACTATTTATACTAGTTCAGAAGAAAACATTGAGAATAATAACGATTGAAAACAGAGTGCAATTAAGCATATTCTGAGTTATTCTTTTTCGTTTATCATTCAAATGTGAAACATAGATGATATTTTAAACAAGGAAAACTTTAAAACGCAAGGTATAGATGACTTACTGATCTAGTCTTTGATTCAAGAATTCTGAGAAAAGTCCTTAGCTTCAATTCTTCATCCATCAAGCCACAGAATGTTGGTCCAATTAGCACTTTATTCCAAAAAATCAATATTACGGCAATGTCTAGGAATCCACACTCAATACTCCAATTGAGGGGGTATTTATACAAAAAATATTTACAAAAATATCTCATAACAGAGTGAGATATATTCTAGTGATGACTAATTATTTTTACAGAAAATTAGAGACAACTAGTCTCGAAGATAGGAGAAAGGTAAACTAATGTTGTGTTGTTCCTATTTTCGCTGAATGTGCTGGAGGTGGGCCCTTTTATTTGGCTTGCTGTTGTCCTCTTTAGTAACTCTACGCTGGCTGCCCTATTTTGACTGATACTTTTTACATGTTCTGATACACTTCGACCTGTTTGACCCCTTTTCATCTTTGTTCATCTTGCTATGGTAAAGCCCAAAATTTACATTTTACCAAGAGCAAATTTACAAAATTTCTAACATGTCTTCCCACCATTTTCGCTCTGGAAATTTGTGCTTCTGAAGTTTCCTCAGAGTTTCATCAATCTCTGTATATCTAAAAAATTTGGGCTGGATTAAGAATAAGTGCTTTACCTCATGCTCAACATAGAATAAGTTATCTAGACTGTTATAGAGAACTCGGCCTGTGGGGAGTGCTTTTATTCCTGATGCACTGGTTGATGAACTTGCTTGACTACCAACATACTTATTCAATTTGTCTACATAATCTATGTTCTTCATTAATTTGTTATTAATCACTAAAGGACTTGGTAGCCCTTTATTCTGCAAAACTGTGAACTTTTCCATAAAAGAATTAATTTCCACCTGCATATCTTTGCATCTTCTCTCTAGGTTTTGCATCAATATTCTCTTGGTTAGAACCCTTTTGATTTTCAAAATAGTGTCTGTCCTATCTATGATGCCAAGTTCTTCCAGTTGTTCCTTAGTTCTGTTATTCAGCAAATGTATAAGCCGGTTGGCTTGTTCAGGCATCTGTGCTAACTCTGCTTTTGTCTGTTGAATTGCTCCCTGTGTTGCTTTCACTAAATCAATCTGTTCATAAATTACTTGGATGGATGGCCAAACATCGTTTATGGATTCAATGATGTTGGTCCACAGGATTTTCTTGATCTCTGCCAAGGGCTTGTCAAAAGAGAGCTCTTGTTCTAATGTTTTAACTTTACTTTCTAAGGCTTTAATCTCCCTGTCTTTTCCACAACACTTATTTTGGAAATATCATAATTTCTCTTTGCCTTAGCCAATTTCTCTTTTACTTGTTTTAATTCTGTAACTTGTAATCTCAGTTCTTCCATGGCCTTTATCAATTCTTCAGTGCTCATATTAGTACTATTACCTGTTGCTGTTGATGTACCTGTGACCACCTCTGTTGTGGCTGCTGGGATGTTTGGGGCTAAGGCTGTCCCAAGTGTAGAAGGGACTGCTGTTGAGACTATGGGGATTACATTAGGAGGCTGAGAGGTCGACTCTCCCTGCTTTTCCTTCAGTGATTTTTCTAATGCCTGCTCTGTATCATTGAATCTTTCATTGAGTTTTAAGAAAAGGTCCATCATCTCTTCTTTAGATTTCTGTTTGATAACCTTAGCAGTCTGTGGATGCCTTGAAGGAGGCAACTTTAGCTACTTCCTCAAGGCAGCAATGTCTTCTCTTTTTTCTTAATTAGTGCTTCTACACCTTTCACATATTTGGGATCATGTCCGAATCCAATGATGATTTCTTCTAATGATTTTATTATGTTATCCTTGGCTAGGGAGGAGGCTTTCTCCAAATGAAGTTGAGCAGCTGTATTATCCAAGGAATTTTGTAGCTTGTGGGCCATCATTTCTTTATCAACCAGTGTGGAATATACCATTTCCCCGGTTTGCTTGTGAAGTTCAATCTGGTCCATAGGATGAATATCTTTAGCTAAGACCTCCAAGTTTGTTCTGATGTATTCTTCTACTGACTAAGGTTGTTGCACCTTTGGCTTGAAGTAACTCATCATCATTTTTCTTTCTTTAATGTCATAGGCTGACATTAATCTCCGCTGGTTTGTGGGGGCCATTTTCAAGTACTAATTGTAAATTTGAAGTCTGACAGGATCATTTTTGGCCTTTATTTCTGTGAAGGTTTTCTTTATATCTAAGGCATCTTTTCCTGGAGGTCTGCGAGATGAAACTTCTTAACTTTGTTGCCTTTCCAGCTCTTACCTCTGTGAGCTAAGGGATGTTTCTCCTAATGGAGAAGTTTGCTGGCTCACTGCTCTTTCTTCTCTGTGGATGTCTATAGTCTCTTCCATCATTTCCTCTTCAGACAGAGGGTTCAGTCTTTGTCTTTTAGTACCTGGCTGTTCCGTGGGTCCACTGGTAGGGGTAGTGGTTTCCTTGTCCCTCTTTTTGCCTCTTTCCTCATTGAGAGGAGTTTGGTTAATCCGACGTATTCGGATCACCTAATCAAGAATTTAAGACAGATTAACTGATCCATTCCATATTATGATAATATATAGATCTTTAGTGATCATCTTATCAATTGTATAAGAACTAATTCTTTGGCAATGATCCTGTGTCATGATGACTATATTTTCCCGATATTCTTTTATCTATATGGATAAAGCACACAATTGCTGGGTAGGCATTTCATCCTCATTATGCAATGCTCGATCGTTTAACTCTTTCTTTGTTCGGATCATAATCGAACTGGACTTCCCGAGTTTACCCAATCTATTATTCTTTCAATACGGGCTCTACGGTCTATGTTCGCGATTTGTACAAATGAATGTCTGGCTCCTACGAGATAACCTTTATTGGATGGAATGGATTGGGCCATTCCATTAACTCTTTTATAATGTTATCCACCGCACCAGTGTGGAGGCCAGAATTTGGGTTATCCCAGAAGTAGGCAACTACGTACGATCTATAGTGACAGAATGTAGGTAGGCACTATAGATCGTACGTAGTTGCCGTAACAAATTCCCTGGTTATTCCTTTCCCTAAAGTGAGCTCCCGAGCTGATGCAAACTCCTAAAAGAGACATCTGCATGTGGCAGCCTTGGCTTCGCTGCCAACATGTAGTTGGCATTCCTACTGCCACCAGTAATAGACAGTCAGTGCTAGTTCTACGAGTCGTTCGGCTGCAGTGCTAGTAAGGCTGGGCTTTCTGCTACAAGGGTTTGAGCTAGAGGAGTTGGCACTTGACCCTGTTCTTTGGACTTTCCAGGCTAATCTCTCATTGTGGGTTATTCTGTAGTATTTATTTCCTTTCCTTTGGTTGTTCTTGTGGCTGGTATGTTGACTTGCTGTGGAGGTTATTGAGAAGTCCCAGCAGTGGATAACTGGAATGGTACTTGCCCAAAAGAATCCAAGTCAAGGGTTTTCTCAAGATCTCTCATAACATTTTCCATATTGACCTGCTCACTTACCTCTTCTACTAGAGTCCCTTCTACCCATTCATCCAAGTTTGCAAACTGCTCAATTTCTGGCATCCTATGGTGAATGTATGGGGATAACCTGTTCTTCATCCTTTTGTCACAGATAAAACTTTTGGGGTCATATGGTACCCACCTAAAACTCTTTCTTAGTCTAAGGTGATCTTTTAAAATTATTTCTGCTTCTTTCCATGCATCCCTAGAGTTAATGACATAAGGACCTAGCTGGTTCTTTATTCTTAGCTGTGCTTTTTTCTTTAGATAACAAAAATGGACTAAATCTGCATTTATGATATGTCTAAAATACTCCAATGCAAATAATTTCATGGGAACATACTTGGGTAAATTGAAAGGGCAAAGTTCACACCCATATATCCTGATCTCTGTGTAATTTTCATATAGGTACCCGTCACCTGTCTTGTACTACTTAGAGAGCTGTAGAATTTTCTTCATATCACCATTAAGCCTAGGAGGAGAAACTCCTATCAACAAAGTGGTTGATCGATGCACAAATAAGTCAATGAACTCATTATAAGTGTAAGGGGACTCATAAGTATTATGGAAGATTGAGCTCCAAAAGATAATAGACCTAGGGTTTCCTTTGGTGTCCAATTTCTTGATAGGGAAAGGAAAGTTATTTGACTGATAATATAGCATAAGATGGTATATGAAAGAGGTATATTTGAAAACTCCTTCCCTCTCCAAATTCAAGAATTGATCATGGATCTTGTTGGCAATAAAGGTGGCATAATTATATCTGACAGTAGGGGGCTGTCCTGGAGTAAAGATTGATAATAATACTAGGGTGATATCATCCACATATTCACTAGTATTGAACCCCATAATCAAGGCTATCATATCAACAATGAGTCTTCTAGTTTCAGTGAAGAAAGTCTGCAGATAAGGAGGTGGACCTTTGGGCTGGTTCTTTGGCAACATGAAGGTTTGAGCAATACGAGTCACTTCTGATTTGGACAACTGAGATGCTTTTTCAAGTAAATATCCCATGGAAAGAGGGGTGAGGGGCTGACTGGAATGGAATTGTAACATCTCATTGATGGATTGAGCCGTTATGAGAAAAATGACTATCTGGCTTGGGGACATAATAGCTCTATGGTTGGAATCATAATTAGCACAGCAATGATGAATTATCTCTAGGAAAACGTGAACTGAGGGGAGAAAATACATGGGAAGGTTAGACTCCCACAGTCCAAAAAATGTCAGATTTATTTAGATAACTGTCTCTAGTTTAAAAAGGCTTTCAAGTGATTATAATCAGTGGTTAAGTCCTTTATTTGAAAATCTTTATCTGCAAGAGGCAGATAATCTAAGTCTTTGTGAGGAGCATTCATGGGTGCGACATTCAGGGCTACCAGGGTTTCCATCTTTGGTTCTTGTGGATTCAAAAATGGAAGTGGGGGAAATTCTTTGAAAGAAAGGCAAGAAAATAGGTTGAGAGATTTGTATGGCCAATACAAACGTGGAATAAACCTGAATTTGGTTGTTTCTTGTAGAATTTTAAGCAAAAAACCAAACTTACAGGGTTTCAGCGCAGCTTGGATAAATACCTGTATCAAGACGGTGAATAATGCCTAGATGGGAGGATGACAGGTTCTGGGCGGCGTTGCAGCAAGGTTCTTAACCAGGTGGTGGTCTGCAAGCTCGAACAGTCGATTGGGACGTTGTTTTGCATGGGAGCACAGTTTGTAGTGAATGACAATGAAAATGATGTTTTTCCGTTTTCTTTAACAAAAATAAGGTTGGCGGGTCTTTCTGGATCTATCAGGCGTATGACATAAGAGTGATGTGACGTTTCGTCGCTTTGTGGAGGGTGGTAAGTGGTAAGCGCTCGCACCGCTTTTGGGGCTAGGCAGTTTTGCATGGGGGGCGAGTGAACATATGGAGCGGACGACGCATGGCAGAGAGACGGGCAGAAAACCACCTGATAATCGCGAGTTAAAGCACGGTCACCAGGGGGGCACGATATCGTCGTCAACTGTCGGATGAAAAGGCAGAGATTGGATGGCGGACGGGCGTTGGAGATGGCGAGCATTTAATGCAGCGGGGGCCCAGTATAATTAACATATTTTAATTATATCGGGAGCATTGTGATTGGTCAAGAGATGGTTATTAATTAACCTAGATGGTTAATTAATCCCATATAATGTGGTGGGAAAGGTTATTAATAAATTTAGGATAAATTTATTAATCCCTGTTAAACAGCGTTTATTGTTATACTTAACCGGGGCGGGAATATATAATATTTTGGGGATTTATATATAATTACATAATATGGGAAGAGTTAAAGTTTATTTGGGAGTTATATACTATGTATTAAAGTTAATATGACTTCGAAATGAAAAGCGCCAAGTTAAAATGTTAGAAATTTACACTTAAAACTTAGCCTAAAGTGGAAAAATGGGTTTTCAGGTGATATTATGCATTTTCCTAAGTAAAATAGGATTTTCACTTAGGCAAAGACTTGTGAGAGTGAATGAATGATTTATGGATGGTTTTAAGTACTTAGGCTCCTAAATCATTGGGCCGAGGGTCCGATCCCTCTAGAAGTCAGAGAAATGCTCTAAGCCCCTTCGATTTTTAAAAACCTTGATACGTAGGGGAAATTAGTGAATGATTAGGGGAAAATGTGAAGGGGAGTTAGTTATTTAACCTTGTTTTTCTTGAACTACATCAAGTAAAATGTCTGCTTTACACTTGCTATAAAAGTAAAAGTTAACACATTTAGATACATGATTCATCACAAGTAATTCTGCAACACCATCTACCTACCCTACCTACTTTAGCCTGACATTTTTTCTTCTTTATTTGGATGCACTTAGACTGGCAAACCCCTACCAATATTCTTTTCTTTTATATGGAAAGCCTACCTAAGTCTACACTTATTACATCCAATGGCTCATATTAAACTATTGAGCTCCTTTTATTTACTCTACCTATCTACTTATATGTCAAGTTGACACTGTTTGGTCAGATTTTGTTCTCTATGTCTACACAATGAAATTGAAAAATGAATGAGCCAAGTTTAAATAGTTTGACTCTTCATCAATTGTGGCATAAGTTTTAACAAGCTGTACACTATTGTTTATTACAAAAAATGAAAAAGTAGTGGCATTTAGACTTGCACATTTTCCTGGTCTTTTTGTTTGGGGTTCATTTCTTCTCATTTTTTGACCATTTTATTCTTTTTACCCTTTGATTTTATTTTAGGGTATACCCTCTTTACATTTTTTAAATTTTTTGATTTTTGACAATATGGAAAACCTTTGCAACAAGGAAAGGTATGAACATATTACAGAGCTCATCAAGTCAATCATGAAATATGACACCTATTGGTATAGGAGCATAACATGCTTTATGCAAATTTTTGGTCAATTTGGAGACAAAGTCAAAGGTTTAATGATCATTTGACAGCAATTATTTGAGGAAAACAGGGGAGAGGATTTATAGGAGGGTGTCCCCCTCATTGATGAATCCCTACTTCGAATTCTCCTTCAGAAAGCTCGGAGCACAAACAGCCACCTCAATGCATCAAAGAGGCAGTCGAGCAAGTGAAGAATAACTACTGTATATCTCAAGTTTTGAGAGCCAAGCCTCCCTGATTTTAGGGGGGTTGTTGGGAGCTCCAGTTGTATAAATAGAAATGCCTAGGGCCTCATTAGGTTGTTGGATGTTAGTCAAATTTTCGCACTTTTTTGCAGCTTTTCTCAACTCATTTCGAGCTTACTTTCTTGGACAGTTTCATGTAATGTTATTATTATTTTGATAATGAAGATGACATCTTTCCTGAGTCAGCACTGAGTTACCTCAGAGGGCTGAAGCTCTTGGGTTAGGGCCTAATCCAAGCAGCCCAGCGCCTTTTGTTTTGTATTTATATATTTTGTTTTAGTTTATGAACTAGTTGTTGTTAGATAGATTTCTTCCTTGGTTAAAATAGGTTGCTTTTGGTGATTTACAAAGTTGTTTCCATCTCATTCTATTGTAGTATGTTAAACAATGATGGGAAAAAGATACAAAAAGGCCATCAACAGAGCCTTGGCCTCCTTTCCTCCCTTTGGGACCATGAAATGAGGCCAAGACCCTCTTGCTGCCACAAAAACACAGATTTGCCTTCTCCATGGGATTTCTAGTGTTGTAGTTTGACTTAGAGGCTAATGCTTTGCTTCAGATCTATGTTTCCATGCTCATTTCTATTTTTGCAATAAATTTCCTTCCATTATTTCCTTTCCATATAGCATTGTTCAGCATTTTATTTTCCTAGGTCAAAATTTAGATTAATGTGATGTACAATTTTGTTTTTTGGTGTAGCTAGTTTCTTTGCTTACTTAGTTTCAGTGTTTGATTTGCAGTTCCCTTGCAGTACATCTCTATTCACAACAAGTAAATAAATCAGCCATCACCATCTCTCTTTGCTTCATGGTCTACAGGTCATCCACAGTCCCTCATAAACCTGCCCTAAATTTCTGCACTTTTATCATAAACTTTCCTCCCTTTCCTTGAACAAGTTCAACCATTTCTCTCTCTTCTAATCATCCTTGATGAACCCTAGACACCTTAACACATCATCCTATCCATCAGGTACCCTTTCCACCCATTTTCCCACCTTTAAAACCTCTAAAACAACTCTCGACATCCTCCTGTAGACCCTCATGTAGACCTCCTGTAGATCCCTTGCAGCCTCCTGTAGATTTTCCTGTCGGTGACTTTTTGAAGTCCAATTGCAGGGAAAGCCTCCAGAAGGCCACCAAAGGCCTCCTAGTACCCATCCACACCTTCCTACACCTCTTCCAAATCCCAAAGTTGCCCTCCATCGCCACCTAATCGCTTCCACATCCACAACAAATAAATTACATGCATGACAATCTCATCTAAAAATACATAAAAATCCAAAAAGATGTTTTTTTTCTCATTTCCTTCTAGAAATAGCTTGAATAAATTTTGTTTACTTCCTAAGTAGGTAATGGCATTTATTTCATAGGCTTTCATCTCTCTTTCTACAAAAGTATGGTTAGTTGGTTAATTAGGGTTTGCTAGGGTTACTTTACATTCCAGTCTTCTTTCTCTTTCTGCAAGTAGAGTAGCCTCTGTAGAGTGAGCTTTCCTTTCTTCCATCACATATAAAGCTTCTTCTAGAATTCATAGAAGTTGACTTGAGCTCCTAGTGATCTTGCGCTAGTTGACCAAGTGACAGCCTACAGTAAGAACTAGTACTTGTGCATATAGCACCGTCGCCTCCAAGTTTTTTGCGAACTATCGGGTTGATAAAAGTAAAGTAGGAAGCCCAGGAGTATCTACAGAGGATGAGCAGAAGATGAGCATAACCAAAATAGGTACAACCACAGGAATGAAGAGGATGTCTGAAGCAAGATTCAACTAGACAGTACCTGCACAAAACAAACAAGCCACATACCAGGGACCGAAAGGCATACAACAGAAGGGACATAGGCATGAAACAACTGAATATGAGCATGCAACAACAAAATAACCAAGTAGCACCACAGCACGAGCATTCAACTTGCAGGTAATTGTTTAACCCTGTCCTCTATTGCATCTGTGTAATTCAAAAACTGCATAAACGAATGAGATGGTTAGGGTTGAACAAGAAAGGTGGCCAATTAACTGGCCCCGCTCATCGAGTCAACTACGCTCATCTAGAAATACAACCACATGTGCGCCTAGTCAACTCACAGAAAATCCAAAGGACAGGTAGTGGCGAGTGTATAAACTCTGATGCAATCATCAGAAGTGATTGTGGGCAGAAGTCATGAGGAGCCATGATGACACAGTAATGGAAACCAACGGTCTGAATATGGAAACGAACCCTTTCTGCCAACTCACATCATTGCTGGAAATATCTCAAAATAGATATAAGTACTACTCCTCGAACTCCTCCACCACCTTTGCTTCCATTTCATCATCGTCCCTGTAGTTGCAGCAAGCTCTATACCACCTCCATAGCCTTGAAACCATCATTCTCTGTTGTTTTCATCACTCCTCCTCTTCTCGGCGTTCTACAGGAGCACTATCAGGTTATATAAGAATAGTAATAGGTTCTACTAGAGAACCTATAGCCAGTTCCACAAGAGGGGCAGTAAGCATTTTTTCAGGAGAAAACATGGGGTTTTCACTCAAATTCTAGATAGAAGAGGTAGGCTCTGTACAAACCTGTCTTGGATATTAATATATGCAAGGAATGATGTAATTTTAAGGAATAATTAAGGCTAAAAAAGAAGAGGAATTTCATAAAAAAGTTCTGCATGTTTCTTAAAAAAAACACAGCTTTTCTCTGTTTCCTGTTTCTGCAAAAATTCTTATCTCCTTCTCCAGTTGGGGTGTTCCAAAAGGGTATAAGCAAAATGAAAGGGCGACTTATGAGGAAGGAACCCACAAATTTAGTCAGGCTCCATGAACATCCCGAGGTAGTAGCCATTTTCACCAAAGCCAATTAGATGCCATTTTTCAAAAAAATTCGAGGGTTTGATGAAGAAGTGGCTCAGGAGTTTGCCCTTTCTTTGGTACCCCACTCAAAGACCCATGCCATTGTTACTTTTAGAGGTCTCAATATGGAAATCACCACAGAATTTATCAGTAGGGTTACTAGTCTTCCACTTGGATTACCCTGAAGCAAAGATGAAAAGCCAATGGGTCAAGTTGCCAAGAAAACCTTCCTCCAGCCAAATGAACATCCTGTAGAAGACAAAAATGGCATTAGAAGAACAAGCATACCTTACCCTTGGGATGAGGTAAATTACCAAATCATCAAGTACATTTCTTGTGAATGGAGGTATAGCATAGTTTATGGCTACCATTTTATACTTCTTCATGAGCTGAGATATGGCATGGATACTCCCACACCCCAAAAACTTAGCATCCCCTATTTTCTCCTGCAGTCCCTTATAGACTTCAGCATTAAGTTGAAGGCAGGAGGTCCAGATCAATTGGCTCACCATGGACTAATTAAACTATTGGTGGAAGAAGCCCTCCACACATTCACAATCCCCATATCCTGGGAAATCTTCATAAATATGACAGGAGAAGATGATATAAAGGCCCTCACATATGACCTCAGTCCTTCTGAAAGTGAGGGGGAAGAGAAAAAAGGGGAAGATGAGGAGGAAACCAAAACAGAGGAAGAAGACACTAAACATAGAAGGAAGAAACAAAAACAGATAAGGAAGAGACTAAAACAAAGAAGGAAGAAACTAAACCAGAGGAGGGAGAAACCAAAACAGAGCTAGATAAAACAAAGCTAGTAGAGGCAGAGAAGACAAAGGAAGAGGAAAAGGGGCAGAGAAAATAGATGTGTCTCCTGAGACACTAGAAAGGGAGGTAGTAGTTGTTCTTGCTACACTCAGCACCCAAGTTAAACCCCAAAAAAAGAGGAAAAGGCAACCATCAATGTATTTCAGGGCTCGAAAAAGCACAAGGATAAAAAGAGTGAAGCCATAGTCATCCTCGACAGAGCCTATCATAATTTTGGATACCCCTACTATCAAAAGGGAAGAATCTTGCTCCAAAACCCCCATCACTTATGAAAGAGGAAGTCCCAGATCTTCCACTTGGAAGGAAAGAATACAACTACAGGACTCAAAAATAGTCCTACAGGAGGCACAGATTGCTCTATTGGAGACCCTAACAAAGCTACAAGAAACTGAAAAACTTGAGAAAAGGGAAGAAGATTAGACAAAGAGAAAGGATGAAATAGCAAAGGCACAAGAACCTGACCCCCGGCCTAGTTTGGGCTCTTATTACAACCTTCTTGAAGGGGGGAAAATCATTCCATAGAAATTTGCAATCCCAATTTTCTTTAAACTAGAAAAAGAAAGGATAAGAAGCAATAGATGGATGCAAATCGCCAAGTCCAAGGGGGTGGAAGACATTGGCCACATGGAAAACAAGCTTAGAGAAATGGGTAAGGAGTTGAGCATTGTGAGACATAGAGAGGCAATGTCCAGAGCACACTAGGAAGTAGAGAATGAAATGTTAAGAAGGCAACTGCAGGAAAAAGAAACATAATTGGCATGCATGGCCAACTGGTCTATAGAGGAACTGCAGTGCAGACAACCAGCAAAATCATATGGAGCATACCTCAAAGACCAGTGGCTACAGTTTCAGATCAAGACTTTGGCATAGAGAGGCACCATGCCTTTCAAGGATTACAGAAAATTCATGGAACTATGTGACCAAAGCTCAGCAGAAGATAAGGCCAAGATAGCAGATTTCTATTTGCATAACATGGCCCTCACTAATATGAACTTATGGGACCCAAATGCTATGCTAGGGGACTTGCAACTGATGGCCATGGCATCATGGATGAATCATGAGGAGAAAAGGGCAACAGAAATAAAAAATTTGATGGCAAAGGAGAAAAATGAACCCCTAATGATTAGAGCAGAGCCATCAGATCGCATGGCTCTCATTAGCACACACTAGCGACTTGCAAATGATCCTCAAAGTGCCCCTAACTATATCAATGATCAGGCTCAAGCCATTGCACATTTTGAGGACATGGAAAGACTGCTTGGAGATGACTACAGTCATGCCTGTATGAGGAGGTGGAATACACTACCACACAGCTTGCAGATCAAGGAGTATCACTCCCTAACTAAGATGAAAGAAGAATTGAGGAGAGTGCCACTATACAATCACTCTATGTAGAGTTTGAGGGTCAGTTGGATTGGCCTCAAATTGAGTCCCCTACTGCTGCTAGAGGGCATAAAAGAGGAAGAAGAAAAAAAGTAGTGGGAAGAGGTGGACAGAAAGGCAAGATTCCATGATAAGGAAGAGGATCTCACATCAGAAGCATGGGATGTCAAGGAGGCCATCAGGGCCATCAAAGATGAGAATATGGACTAGTTTCTTAGAGGATGAGCAACACATTCAGTAGGGGGGTGATGATGAGCCCCATAAATGGGTAATTATATGGGCTCATTTTGCCTACTAACTTAGCTTAATCTACCATTATCATTAGTTTATTGCATGTTTTTGGTTATATTTATGCTAATAGAGTGAGTTGGGTTGGCCATTATGCCATGAAGTCTAATGTGTGATCTATGCAGATTTTTGGTCAATTTGGAGACAAATTCAAAGGTTTAATGAACATTTGGCAGAAATTATTGGAGGAAAACAAGGGAGAGGATTTATAGGAGGGTGTCCCCCTCATTGATGACTCCCTACTTCGAATTCTCCTTTAGAAAGCTCGGAGCACAAGCAGCCACCTCAATGCATCAAAGAGGCAGCCGAGCAGGTGAAATATAACTGCTATCTATCTCAAGTTTTGGGAACCAAGCCTCCCTGAATTTAGGGGGGCTGTTGGGCATTCCAGTTGTATAAATAAAAATGCCTAGGGCCTCATTAGGTTGTTGGATGTTAGTCAAATTTTCACACTTTTGTTGCAGTTTTGCTCAGCTCATTTCGAGCTTACTTTCATGGACAGTTTCATGTAATATTATTATTATTTTGATAATGAAGATGAGATATTTCCTGAGCCAGCATTAAGTTACGTCAGAGGGTTGAAGCTCTTGGATTAGGGCCCAATCCAAGTAGCCCAAAACCTCTTGTTTTGTATTTATATGTTTTGTTTCAGTTTATGAACTAGTTGTTGTTAGATAGATATCTTCCTTGGTTAGAATAGGTTGCTTTTGGTGATTTACAAAGTTGTTTCCATCTTAGTTTGTTGTAGTAGGTTAAATAGTGATAGGAAAAGGATACAAAAAGGCCATCAATAGAGCCTTGGCCTCCTTTCCTACCTTTGGGACCATGAACTGAGGCCAAGACCCTATTGCTGCCACAAAAACACAAATTTGCCTTCTCCGTGGGATTTCTAGTGTTGTAGTTTGATTTAGAGGTTAATTCTCTGCTTCAGATCTATGTTGCCATGCTCATTTTTTTTTTCAATAAATCTCCTTCCATTCTTTCCTTTCCATATAGCATTTTTCATCATTTTATTTTCATAGATCAGAATTTAGATTAATGTGATGTACAATCTATTTTTTGGTGTTGCTAGTTTCTTTGCTTGCTTAGTTTTAGTGTTTGATTTGCAGTTCCCTTGCAGTACATCTCTGCTCACAATAATTAAATAAATCATCCATCACCATCTCTCTTTGCTCCATGGTCTACAGGTCATCCATAGTCCCTCATAAACCTGCCCTAAATATTTGCACTTTTCTCATAAACTTTCCTCCCTTTCCTTGAACAAGTTCAACCATTTCTCTCTCTTCTAATCATCCTTGATGAACCCTAGACACCTTAACACATCATCCTATCCATCAGATACCATTTCCACCCATTTTCCCACCTTTAAAACCTCTAAAACATCTCTCTGCATCATCCTATAGATCCCCTGCAGACCTCCTGTAGATCCCCTGTAGCCTCCTATAGATTTTCCTGTAGGTGACGTTTTGAAGTCCGATTGCAGGGAAAGCCTCCAAAAGGCCACCAGAGGCCTCCTAGGACCCATCCGCACCTTCCTACACCTTTGCAAATCCCAAATTCGCCCTCCATCGCCACCTAATCGCAGCCACGTCTGCAACAAATAAATTACGTGCATGACAATCTCATCTAAAAATACATAAAAATCCAAAAAGACGTTTTTTTTTCTCATTTACTTCTAGAAATAGCTTAATAGATGTTGTTTACTTATTAAGTAGGTAATGGCATTCATTTCATGGGTTTTCATCTCTCTTTCTGCAAAAGTAGGGCTAGTTGGTTAATTAGGGTTTGCTAGGGTTACTTTACATTCCAGTATTCTTTCTCTTTCTGCAAGTAGAGTAGCCTCTGTAGAGTGAGCTTTCCTTTCTTCGATCACATATAAAGATTCTTCCAGAATTCATATAAGTTGGCTTGAGATCCTAGTGATCTTGCGCCAACTGACCAAGTGATAGCCTACAGTAAGAACTAGTACTTGTGCATACAGCACCGTCGCTTCCAAGTTTGTTACGAACTACCGGGTTGATAAAAGTAAAGTAGGAAGCCCAGGAGTTGCAGCATTATTGCTGCAATACTGGTGCTCACCACTTTTTGCCTCATAACTTAGCTTAATCCACCATTCTCATTAGTTTATTGCATGTTTTTTGTTATATTTATGCTAATAGAGTCAGTTGGGTTGGTCATTATGCCATGAAGTCTAATGTGTGCTTTATGCAGATTTTTGGTCAATTTGGAGACAAAGTCAAAGGTTTAATGAACATTTGGTAGCAATTATTTGATGAAAAAAGGGATAGGATTTATAGGAGGGTGTCCCCCTCATTGATGACTTCCTACTACAAATTCTCCTTGAGAAAGCTTGGAGCACAAGCAGCCACCTCAATGCACCAAAGAGGCAGCCGAGTATGTGAAGAATAAATGCTATCTATCTCAAGTTTTGGGAGCCAAGCCTCCCTGATTTTAGGGGGGTTGTTGGGAGCTCCAGTTGGATAAAGAGAAAGGCCTAGGGCCTCATTATATTGTTGGATGTTAGTCAAATTTTTGCACTTTTGTTGTAGCTTTGCTCAGCTCATTTCGAGCTGACTTTCATGGACAGTTTCATGTAATGTTATTATTATTTTGATAATGAAAATGAGATCTTTCCTGAGACAACACTAAGTTACCTCAGAGGGCTGAAGCTCTTGGGTTAGGGCCCAATCCAAGTAGCCCAACACCTTTTCTTTCTTTCTTTCTTTCTTTTTTTTCATTTTATGAACTAGTTGTTGTTAGATAGATTTCTTCCTTATTTAGAATAAGTTGCTTTTGGTGATTTACAAGGTTGTTTCCATCTCAATTTTCTATAGTAGGTTAAACAGTGATAGGAAAAAGATACAAAAAGGCCATCAACAGAGCCTTGGCCTCCTTTCCTCCCTTTTGGACCATGAACTGAGGCCAAGACCCTCTTGCTGCCACAAAAACACAGATTTGACTTTTCCATAGGATTTCTAGTGTTGTAGTTTGATTTAGAGGTTGAAGCTTTGCTTCAAATCTATTTTGCCATGCTCACTTTTGTTTTTGCAATAAATATCCTTCCATTCTTTCCTTTCCATATAGCATTGTTCAACATTTTATTTCCTTAGATTAGAACTTAGATTAGCTTGATGAATAGTTCTGTGTTTTTTAGTGTACCCAGTTTCTCTTCTTTCTTAGTTTCAGTGTTTTGATTTGCCACTCTCTTGCAGTACATTTATGCTCACAATAAGTCAATAAATGAACCATTACCATCTCTCTTTGCTCCATGTTCTGTAGGTCATCCACAGTCCCTCATAAACCTACCCTAAATTTATGTACTTTTCTCATAAACTTTCCTCCCTTTCCTTGAACAAGTCCAACCATTTCTCTCTCTTCTAATCATCCTCGATGAACCCTAGACACCTTAACACATCATCCTAGCCATCAGTGACCCTTTCCACCCATTTCCCCACCTTTAAAACCTCTAAAATAGCTCTTGGCATCTTCTTGTAGACCCTCCTATAGATCCCCTGCATCCTCCTATAGATTTTCCTATAGGTGACTTTTTTAAGTTCGATTGCAGGGAAAGCCTCTAGAAGGCCACCAAAGGCCTCCTAGGACCCATCCACACCTTCCTACACTTCTACAAATCCAAAATTCACCCTCCATCGCCACCTAATCGTTGCCACATCCGCAATTAATAAATTACATGCATGACAATCTCATCTAAAAATACATAAAAATCCAAAAATATGATTTTTCTCATTTCCTTCTAGAAATAGCTTTAATAGATGTTGTTTATTGCCTAAGTAGATAATGGCATTCATTTCATGGGTTTTCATCTCTCCTTTTGCAAAAGTAGTGTTAGTTGGTTAATTAGGTTTTGTTAGGGTTACTTTACATTCTAATCTTCCTTTTCTTTCTGCAAGTAGAGTAGTCTCTGCAGAGTGAGCTTTCCTTTCTTCCATCACATATAAAGCTTCTTCTGGAATTCATAGAAGTTTGCTTGAGCTCCTAGTGATCTTGCGCCAGCTGACCAAGTGACAGCCTGCAGTAAGAACTGATACTTGTGCATAGAGCACTGTCGCTTCCAAGTTTGTTACGAACTACCGGGTCGATAAAAGTAAAGTAGGAAGCCCAGGAGTTGCAACATTATTACTGCAATACTAGTGCTCACCAATTTTTGAGGAGTATACTGGTGCATGGGATCTATAGGAGGTCTACAGGAGGGTCTACAGGAGGATGTCGAGAGCTGTTTTAGAGGTTTTAAAGGTGGGAAAATGGGTGGAAAGGGTAGTTGATGGCTAGGATGATGTGTTATGGTGTCTAGGGTTCATCAAAGATGATTAGAAGAGAGAAATCGTTGAACATGTTCAAGGAAAGGTAGGAAATTTTATGAGCAAAGTGCAAAAATTTAGGGCGGGTTTATGAGGGACTGTGGATGACCTATAGAACATGGAGCAAAGAGAGATGGGGATGGCTGATTTATTGACTTATTGTGAGCAGAGATGTACTGTAAGGGAACTGTAAATGAAACACTGAAACTAAGCAAGCAAAGAAACTAGCTACACCAAAAAAGAGAACTGTACATCACATTAATCTAAATTATGATCTAGGAAAATAAAATGTTGAACAATGCTATATGGAAAGGAAAGCATGGAAGGAGATTTATTGCAAAAACAAAAATGAGCATGGCAACATAGATCTGAAGTAAAGCATTAACCTCTAAATCAAACTACAACACTAGAAATCCCATGCAGAAGGAAAATCTATGTTTTTGTGGTAGCAAGAGGGTCTTGGCCTTAGTTCATGGTCCCAAAGGGAGGAAAGGAGGCCAAGGCTCTATTGATGGACTTTCTGTATCTTTTTCCTATCATTATTTAACCTACTACAACAAACTAAGATGGAAACAACTTTGTAAATCACCAAAAGCAACCTATTCTAACCAAGGCAGAAATCTATCTAATAGCAACTAATTCATAAACTAAAACAAAAAATATAAATACAAAACAAGAGGTGCTTGGTTGCTTGGGTTTGTCCCCAACCCAAGAGCTTCAACCTTCTGAGGTAACTCAGTGCTGACTCAAAAAATATATCATCTTCATTATCAAAATAATAATAACATTACATGAAACTGTCCATAAAAGTAAGCTCGAAATGAGTTGAGCAAAGCTGCAACAAAAGTGCAAAAATTTCACTAACATCCAACAACCTAATGAGGCCCTAAGCCTTTATATTTATACAACTGGAGCTCCCAAGAGCCCCCCAAAAATCAGGGAGGCTTGGCTCCCAAAACTTGAGATAGACAGTAGTTATTCTTCACTTTCTCGGTTGCCTCTTTGATGCATTGAGGTGGTTGCTTGTGCTCCAATCTTTTTGACTGAGAATTCGAAGTAGGGAGTCATCAATGAGGGGGACACCCTCCTATAAATCCTCTCCCTTGTTTTCCTCAAATAATTGCTGCCAAATGTTCATTAAACCTTTAACGTTGTCTCCAAATTGACCAAAAATTTGCATAAATCACACGTTAGACTTCACGGTATAATGACGAACCCAACTCACTCTATTAGCATAAATATAGCCAAAAACATGCAATAAACTAATGAGAATGGTGGATTTAGCTAAGTTAGGAGGCAAAATGAGCCCATATAATTACCCATTTCTACAGCTCATCATCACCCCCCTACTGAAGGTGTTTCTCATCCTCTTAGCAACTAGTCCATATCCTCATCTTTGATGGCCCTAATGGCCTCCCGGACATCCCATGATTCTAATGTGAGATCCTCTTCTTTCTCATGGAATCCTGCCTTTCTGTCCACCTCTTCCCACTGTTATTTCTCTTCTTCCTCTTTTCTTCCCTCTGGCAATCCTAGTAGCAGTGGGGGACTTAGTTTGAGGTCAATCCAATTGACCTTCAGACTCTACATAGAGTGCTTGTACAATGGCACTCTCCTTAATTATTCTTTCATCCTTGTTGGGGAGTGATATTCTCTGATCTGCAAGCTGTGTGGTAAGGTATTCCACCTCCTCATATAGGCATGAATGCAATCATCTCCAAGCAGTCTTTCCATGTCCTCAAAATGTGCAATGGCCTGAGCCTGATCATTGATATACTCTGGGGCACTTTGAGGATCATTTGCAAGTAGCTAGTGTGTGTTAATGAGAGCCATGGGGTCTGATGGCTCTACTCTAATCATTTTGGGTTCATTTTGCTCCTTTGCCATCAAATTTTTTATTTATGTTGCCCTTTTCTCCTCGTGATTCATCCATGATGCCATGGCCATCAGTTGCAAGTCCACTAGCCTGGCATTGGGGTCCCATAGGTTCATATCAGTGAGGGCCATGTTATACAAATAGAATTCTGCTATCTTGGCCTTATCTTCTGCTGAGCTTTGGTCACATAGCTCCATGAACTGTCTGTAATCCTGAAAAGGCATGGTGCCTCTCTGTGCCAAAGTCTTGATCTAAAACGGTAGCCACTGGCCTTTGAGGTATACTCCATATGATTTTGCTAGTTGTCTGTACCATAGTGCCTCCATAGACCAGCTGGCCATGCATGCCAATTGTGTTTCTTTTTCCTGCAGTTGTCTTCTTAACATTTCATTCTATGCTCCCCGGTGTGTTCTAGCGATTGCCTCTCTATGTCTCACAGCGCTCAACTCCTTACCCATTTATCTGAGCTTGTTTTCCATGTGGCCAATGTCTTCCACCCCCTTGGACTTGGCAATTTGCATCCATCTATGGCTTCTTATCCTTTATTTTTCTAGTTCAAAGAAAAATGGGACTGCACATTTCTGTGGAATGAATTTCCCCCTTTTAAGAAGGTTGTAATAAGAGCCCAAACTAGGCTAGGGGTCAGGTTCTTGTTCCTCTATTGTTTCATCCTTTCCCTTTGTCTGGTCTTTTGCCCTTTTCTCAAGTTTTTCAGTCTCTTGTAGCTTTGTTAGGGTCTCTTGTAGAGCAATCTGTGCCTCCTGTAGGACGGTTTTTGAGTCCTCTAGTTGTATTCTTTCCTTCCAAGTGGAAGATCTGGGACTTCCTCTTTCATAAGTGATGGGGGTTTTGGAGCGAGATTCTTCCCTTTTGACAGTAGGGGAATCTTCAATTATTTTAGGCTCTGTTGAGGATGGTTGTGGCTTCCCTATTTTTATCCTTGTGCATTTTCGAGCCCTGAAATACATTGATGGTTGCCTTTTCCTCTTTTGTTTTGGTTTAACTGGGATTCTGAAGGCAGCAAGAATGGATGTTTCCTCCCTTTCTAATGTCTCAAGAGACACTTATGTTTTCTCTGCCCCTTTTTCCTCTTCCTCTGTCTTCTCTGCCTCTGCTAGATTTGTTTCCTCTAACTCTGTTTTGGTTTCTCCCTCTTAGTTTTTTCCTTCTCTGTTTTAGTCTCTTCCTTCTCTATTTTAGTGTCTTCTTCCTCTATTTTGGTTTCCTCCTCATCTTCCCCTTTTTTCTCTTCCCCCTCACTTTTATAAGGACCAAGGTCATATTTGAGGGCCTTTATATCATCTTCTCCTATTATATTTCTGAAGATTTCCCAGGCTATGGGGATTGTGAAGGTGTGGAGGACTTCTTACACCAACAGTAAAATTAGTCCATGGTAAGCCAATTGATTTGGACCTCCTACCTTCAACTTAATGCTGAAGTCTATAAGGGACTACAGGAAAAAAATAGGGGATGCTGAGTTTTTGGGGTGTGGGAGTATCCATACCATATCTTAACTCATGAAGAAGTCTAAAATGGTAGCCATAAACTATGTTATACCACCCTTCACAAGAAATGTACTTGATAATTTAGTAACTGACCTCATCCCAAGGGTAAGATATGCTTGTTCTTCTAATGCCAATTTTTTCTTCTATAGGATGTTCATTTGGTTGGAAGAAGGTTTTCTTGGCAACTTGACCCATTAGCTTTTCATCTTTTCTTTAGGGTAATCCAAGTGGAAGACTGGTAACCCTACTGATAAAGTCTGGGGTGATTTCCATGGTGAGACCTTTGAAGGTAACAATGGCATGGGTCTTTGAGTGGGGTACCAAAGAAAGAGAAAACACCTGAGCCACTTCTTCATCAAACCCTCGAAAGTTTTTGAAAAGTGGCATCCAATTGGCTCTAGTGAAAATGGCTACTACCTCGGGATGTTCATGGAGCTTGACTGAATTTGTCAGTTCCTTCTTCATAAATCCCCCTATCATTTTGCTTATACCCTTTTGGAACACACCAGGTGGAGAAGGAGACAAATTATTTTGCAGAAACAGGAAACAGAGAAAAACTGTGTTTTTTTTTAAGAAACAAGCAGAACTTCTTTTATGAAATTCCTCTTCCTTTTCAAGCTTAATTCTTCCTTAAAATGGCATCATTCCCACATATTAATATACAAGGCAGGTTTGTACAAAGCCTACCTCTTCAAGCCAAAATTTGAGTGAAAACCCCATGTTTTCTCCTGAAAAACTGCTCACTGCCCCTCCTATAGAACTGGTTGTAGGTTCTCCTATAGAACCTGTTACTGCTCCTGTAGAACCCGATAATGCTCCTGTAGAATCTTGATAGGAGGAGGAGTGTTGAAAATGACATAGAATGATGGTTTCAAGGCTATGGATGTGGTATAGAGCTTGCTACAGCTGCGGGGACGACGATGAAATGGAAGCAAAGGTAGTAGAGGAGTTCGAGGAGGAGTACTTATGTCTATTTTGAGATATTTCTGGTGATGATGTGAGTTGGAAAAAAAGGGTACGTTTCCATATTCAGACCATTGGTCCCCACTGTAGAAATTTTGAATAATATGACACTTATTCACAAAGATTATCCTGATTATACACTATTGTGGAATGCATGCATAATACATAACCTCCTCTACGTTGATCATCAATTTTGCGGAATTAAAAAAACAATGAAACATCAATCACATGTGCACATTAACACAGTATGTAACTCGGGGAAAGCATACAGCTGAAAACCCCACACTATATGTATATTATAATGATAGAGAACATGTAACAATACATAGTACAATACTCCTCACAAGTACTCAGTACTATCTCCACCTACTACACACAAACCAGCTCAGATCTGAATCAAGTCACAGGTTCAAATCTCCTCCGCTGTCTGCCTGCCTCTAATGCACAATCCAAAGCAAGAATAGGAATGATCCAAGCTCGTTTTCCTTGGCTTGTACTACGCAATCCTCATTGGCAATCTCCATCAATGCATGTGCAAATCTCGTGCACAACTATAGTCACAACTGATAGCAGTCTCAACCTCTAACACCTATCTCCACTGAACTCTCCATGCACCGAGTTAACTGATGTATTCTTTAGTTTCTTTATGAGTTAATAATTAGTGAATTAATTAATAATTAATTCACATCACTCATCACTAGTGTATTCTGCAGTTAGACTAAGTACAACTAGTTCAACCAAGTCAAACTGTACACAAATCCATCAACTCCTCAATCAACTCCACCAAACTCAATCACTTGAGTTCTAACTGAAGTCCATCATGCAATAGCTCAACTGACCCATAAGAAAAGCGTATTTCCTTCTCACATCTGCATGTGCCACATCCGTAGCTCGAACTGAAGTGCTCCAAGAGGATAAGATAATGTTTATAATCCAAATATTATTATGAGCTAATAATATTCGACTGTTCTATTTTTAGCCTAGCAGTCTAAAAATAGACTCCGCCCATATGTCTAAAAACAGAAGTCCATATATTTTTACCAACATGACCAATCATCCACAAATAGCATCCTGCAACTCATAGACCATGATCCATATGTCTAAAAATAGACATAGTCTAAAAATAGACTTTGCACCAAAAATAGCCTACGGGCCCACTTAGTGAAGGCGACTCCTTTCCACTAAGCTCCATCATCTTGTTGCATTCTCAACACTCCCTCTCAACAAGATATGGATTATCTGCAACCCCTATCCTGCCTTGATGGTATTCGAATTTGCTCCTGGTGAGCACCTTCATCAAGATATCAGCATCGTGATCCTCCGTTGGAATGTATGAAAGTAACATGATTCTCCGCTGCACACAATCTCTGATATGATGGTACCTGATGTCAATGTGCTTAGATCTATCATGAAATACTAGATTAGCCGAGAGTTTAATGAAACTCTGGTTATCACAATAAATCACAGTAGGCTCCAAGTATGAACCGAACAACCCGACCAGGATCTTCCTCATCCATATAGCCTCGCATGCAACCAAACTTGCTGCCATATACTCGGCCTCTGCTGAACTGAGTGCCACGGATCTCTGCTTCCTGTTGTACCAAGAAACTGTTGTCTACCCGATACTGAAAATCCCTCCAAATGTGCTCTTTTTTTCCGTTGGGCTCCTTGCCCAATCTGCATCCTTGAAGCCACATAGCTTCACCTCATCCTCCTGTCTGTACCACAGTCCATATCCTGATGTGCCTCTGAGATAACGAAATACATGCTTGCCTGCCTTCCAGAAGAGCTTGGTTGGCTTAACCATAGCTTGTGAAAGCTAGTTAATAGCATAGCATATATCGGGTCGTGTATTTACAAGATACATAAGCGACCCCACCAATTGTCGATAAACAGTGGCATCCACTACCTCCGCTGAAGTAGTATCCTCCTTCCTCCAACCTCCAGGAAGAGGAGTATCAATAGGCTTGCAGCCATGCATGTTGAACTTCTCCAATATCTCCCGAGCATACTTGCCCTGAGAAACAAATATTCCATCACTGCGCTGCCAAATTTCCAATCCCAGGAAATAATGAAGGAGGCCCAAGTCCTTCATATCAAACTCCCTAGCAAGATCATCCTTGCATGAAAGTATCAACAGCTCATCACCTGTCAGAATAAAATCATCTATATAAAGTAAAATGATAAGCAACTTACCCTCCACCACAATCTGGTATAGGTTAGGATCCACCTCACTCTTGGAGAATCCAAGTCCGGTGAAATAACTGTCTATCCGTGTGTACCAAGCATGTGGTGCTTGTTTCAACCCATACAGTGCTCTCTTGAGCCTGCACACATGCGACTCGCTGCTGAAGATCTTGAAACCTTCGGGCTGCTCTATGTACACCTCCTCCTTAATGACTCTGTTGAGGAACATAGTCTTCACATCCATCTGATGAATGTGCCACCCCATCTGCGCTGAGAGAGCAAGAATCGGCCGTATGGAAGAATACTTTGTGATAGGTGCAAAGGTCTCCTCATAATTGATCCCCTCTATTTGTGAAAAGCCTCGGGCAACAAATCTTGCCTTGTATTTCTCCACACTCCCGTCAGCTGCCTGCTTCACTTTGTAGATCCATCTCGAACCCACCACTGATTTCCCCTCTGGTCTTGGGACAATCTCCCATGCACTGTTTCTGACAATCGAATCATACTCTTCCACCATGGCATCTACCCATGCGGGATCCTCCATAGCTTCCTCGAAAGAGGATGGCTCAGTCACAACACATTTGCTCACAAGAGCCATGTATCCAGTGTACCTATTAGGTGACTGTCTCTGTCTGTGTTGGCCTATAGGTGGTCCTACAACCTTCTATGCATCTTGAGCCAATCGCTCAGCTTCTGTAGTGCGCTTTCGCCCTCTGATGGTTGGCGCTGTATGAGTGGTCTCTTCCACTCCATGAACTTCATCTTGTGGCTGATCCATGTCCTGAAGCTCATCCTTAGGAACTAATAGCTCCTCATCTGCATGCAAGTGTGGCTCCCTCTCAAGTGAACACTTCGTGGCTTTCTCCTCCTGAAATTTGATATCCTGTCACACAACAGTCTTGTGACTGTCTGGCAAATACACATGATAGTTGTGGGGCGTATCAGTGTACCCCACAAATATCCCAACCTCTGCAGTCGGCTCCAGCTTCTTCCTGGCATCCTTTGTCACATGCATGTAAACATTAGAACCAAAAATCCTCAAATGAGAAATATCAGGCCTCTTACCAGAATAAGCCTCCTCGGGTGTACTCATGCCAAGTATCCTGTGAGGACAACGGTTCTGTACATATACTGCAGTATTGCATGCCTCCGCCCACAAGTGAAGGGGTAGGCCCTAATCATGCAACATCGCCCGTGCAACACCCACGATCGTTCTGTTCTTCCACTCAACAACCTCATTCTGCTGTGGGTTATGGGGAGCTATGAGCTCTCTTTGAATCCCTTCTGTGTTGCAGAAGTCCTTGAACTCGCCAGAGATGAATTCACCACCTTTGTCGCTCCTAAGAGCCTTCACCTTCTTTCCCGATTCCTTCTCGATCAGTGCTTTGAACTCACAGAACTTTGAGTATGTCTCGCTCTTCTTCTGCATGAAGAAGATCCAGCACTTTCGAGAGAAATCATCAACAAAGATCACATAGTACCTGTGCTTTGATGTCGAAGCTACTAAGAAAGGTCCACACACGTCTGTGTGAATTCTCTCAAGGATTGTCGTGGCGCGACTATCCTTCTCGTGAAAGGTGGATTTCTCAAATTTCCCCAAAGTACACCCCTTGCACTGATCTGACTGCGCAAGAGTGCCTTTAGGAAGCCCAGTAGTAATCTGCTGCAGTATCTTCAAGGCTCCATGGTGAAGGTGGCCCAATCTCCTATGCCACAGCTTGCCATCATCCCGGCTCACCAATCCTTTTGCCTTGCATGCCATTGTTGTGTAGCCATCTACATGCAACTAATAAAGGTTCCTGACTCGAACCCCTATCTTCCGGTTTTCTCCAGTTGTCTTACTGCGCAGGAAAGCCTTTCCCTCGCTAAAAACAACATCATATCCCTTGTCTTCTAACATCGCCACACAGATAAGATTCTTCTTCAATCCTGGAACATGCATCACTTCCTTCAATACGAAGGGTTTACCAGACTCCCTCTCAAAGGACATGGTACCGATACCGGTCACACTGTATCTACCATCATCGCCCATCTCGATGTGCACTCCAAGATCTTTCTCCTCCAAATCAAAAAACAAATCTCGATCTCTTGTCATGTGAAAAGGTTCACCACTGTCCAAGAACCATACCGATCCCATCACACTTGATACCAAGCATGTGATCAACGAAAAATCCACCTCAAACTGCGAGGCTAAGGCCTCTCCCACTACAGATCCAGCAACTTGCTTATTTTTCTTCTTCTGCGGACAATTTGTGGCATAATTTCTGTGTTGGTGACAGTGAAATCACTTCACCTTGGACATGTCTTGCTTCTTGCCTTTCGCACTGGAATGAGAAGCTTTCTTGTTATTCCCCTTCTTTGCTTTGGCAGACAAAGCACAATTTTCTTCATTAGGTGCCTTTGATGAAGATCTGTCCCTGGTATTCCGCCTCATATCCTCCTGCACAAGATCTGACCAAATTCTCTCCCATCCTGGCAATTTCTCTCGACCATTGACAGAGTCCTGATAGGAATGCCAACTCTTCGGAAGAACAAGGAGAGCCAAGCTCACCAAGTCCTCATCATCGACAGTCGCCCCCACACTTCCCAGCTCATCCCGGCATTGAGTGAACTTCGTGAGATACTTGGGCATACTGTCTCCTTTCTCACACTTAATGTTTCTAAGTTTATCCTTGTGCGCAAACTTCCTCTGGTCACTCTTGCTTTGGAATAAATCTGTCAATGCTTTCCACATCAAGTATGGAGAAGCCTTTCCATGCAGGTTGGACACAATGTGATCCTTCACGCCCTCCAACAGAATCCTTCGACACTTTGCTGTCTTCTTTTGCCAAACCTCAACGTGAGCAGCATCAGTAGGCTTTGGGACCTCAGCCTCTATGAACTCCTTCAGCCCATTGTCATCTAACACTGCCTCCATCCTATCTTTCCATGTAATATAATTCGAGCTGCCCTCAAGAGCATACTCCAATCGCATCCATTGAAAGACATTTTAACTTTGACACCAAGAAAACACTGCTGCAAATTCGAATTCCACCAGCTCAAAACTCAACCGCTTCTGATCTAAAATTCATGAGAACAAAATATTTCTCGTACAAAGATTGACTGTATGGGCTTTTCCCGGATATCTCACCTGCCAAAGGAAGGATGAATCCAGAGGCTACCTGGGCCGATTACAAACTCTGATTGAAGAAATAAAATGTAATCACTTTCTAAATAATAGATCTGATGATCAACTCTTGATCCGGATTTAAACAGGAACGCAACAAATTACAGAGATAACCATAAATACAGAGATGCGATAACCATAAATACAGAGATGCAGCGGAAATAATACTTCATTTCATTAATGGAAAATACTGAAATATGCTTACAACCAGAAATGGAAATAAACCAGCTAGGGCGATGGTAGCTTATCTCTGAGAAGAGATGTGCGGCTACATGCCTCTGAACTGTTCCGAACTGAGTTACAATGAGGCTCGAAGGCCTATTTATTGTTGAGAAACAATGGAAAACCCTTCACATCCCGAAACCTAACCCTAGAAGATAAAACGCCAAATTGTGGGCCCCGTTTGGGTAAATTGGTACATCAATTTCCCGGGTCGTAACTTTGGCATATGATCTCCGTTTGACGCGTACGATAGCTCGTTAGAAAGATCTATCCGAGTACTACCACTTTGGGAGGCAACATCGGTCCATGGACCCATGTTGCCCCAGATTCCCAAAAAAATGTCATTTAGGGCCTCAAAACGGCTCCGGAAGTTCAGGACCCCAAAAACTGCTAAAAATAGTAAACTGTGCTACAATTTAGGAAACTGAAAAAGCTGAAAGAGACAGTTGTGGGGGTCCAAATGGGATAGGTGGGTGGCCACCAACATCCACCTGGATCATTCCTCCCCCCTTAGGAAGCAATGGTCCCCATTGCGTTGAGTTCCTCCTTGAGATGAGGAAGCTTCTGCTGAGCTGGGTCTCTGGTGAGCTGTTCTGCACTCCCTGATGTGACCAGAAATGGTGGGAAGCATGGTTGACGACGGTCCACATTGAACACTCGGTGCAAGCCAAGGAATGGATGAATGCTGTGCTTCGAAGCATTGTTGCCCGTAGCCTTGGTACTGGTGTAAGGACCATGTTGGAGTTGCCTGAGTTTCTGATGGGTTCTGGTAAGGCGTTCTCTCTGCAGATGTAACCAAACTTTGTCACCCACCTGAAACTTGTGTGGTACCCCTGTGGGTGAGGAGAAGTTGTTCCTGTGTTCTGTCATGACCGTATCCCTTTGCTGTTGCTGCTGCGTGGAGGAACCCTTTGCAGGGGTCATGGATGTAGCAACGATCTTCCCCTTACTTTGGGAGTGAACCAGACAAATGAATTTCCTGGTCTGTGATATGAGCTTGCTGCCTTTCTTGGTAGTAATCAAAGATGTGGCGGTAGGTGGGGCTACCTCCGGTATCCTATATAATGAATTATTCAAAGAAATAATGACAGCACGAGGCCTGGACTCATACACAGCATGTCGCCTCCACAAGTATGGCTGGCCTAATAATACATCGCAAACATCCAGAGGTGTAACATCACATAATACCTCGTCTGTGAAGGGCTTGATGCTGTAGGGAAGGCGGCACTGCTCGCGAACTTTGAGATCTCATCCTTCATGAAGCCACCCGATACTGTACGGCTGCGGGTGTGGTGTAGTCGGTAGGCCCAACCGCTTCACGACCTCTGCTGAAATGAGGTTCTTTTGGCTGCCACTGTCGACAATGAATTGCAGTGGAGAACCCTTCACCCACATCTATGAGTGGAAAAGACGCTCCCCCTCTTCTGGATCTACAGGTTCATTCTTCTGGATCTTGGCAGTGGCAACAGTGGCGCTGGGATCCGCATCAATGATCTGCTTCCCTTTTCCATTCCCCTTGTCGGGTTCTGGCTCAGGGTCAGAACATGCATCTGATTCGGAAGCCTTCAACTTGGCCACCAGTGACTGCTTGGTCTGACACTCACTTGTGTTATGAGTGGGACTCTTGTGGAACTCACACCACTTTCCTGTGTCCTTCTTCGGCTTCGTGGTGTTGTTCTTTTCTTGCAGCTTCGACGGGTTGTCTTGGGTCACCGCGCCTTGGCTTTGTCCTTTGGGCTTCGGATTTATAGATCCAAAGTCTCGCTTCTTCTGTTTGAACTTTTGCTCGATTTTGACAGCGTATCGGTATGCTGTGCCGAGTGAGGGGATGTTCAAAAACACCATCTCTTCCTGGATGTATTTGTGCAGGCAACCACGGTATTTGAGTACCAGATGCAGCTCAGAATCTTTGATACCCAACTGTGTGCGAAGGGTATGAAAAATGTTTGTGAACTCCGGCACATCTTGGTCTCGTCCCTGCCGCAATGTGGTCCATTTGATGTATTTGTCCTCATAGCTTCCGACAGGGTAGTACTGCTCTTTGATGGCATCCCGAAAGTCATTCCAAGTGGGTGCGGCTGAAAATAGTGAGCCTGTACTTTCATCCTTCTGCTCGCAGTAGGTTTCCCACCAGTCCTTGACGTGGGGGGCTGCTTTGAGAAGAGCGAAAACAATCTTTTCCTGACTTGAAAATTCGTGAACAGAGAAATACCCATCTAGCAGATTTAACCATTTATCTACGGCATCTGCATCTATTTGACCCTCGAATATGGGGATTTCAAAATTAACTTGTACCTTAAACGGTGTGGCGTTTCCAGAGTCGCTGTTGGAAGCTGATGCGTCGCCTCTGGGTAGCCGCTGAAGGATCTGCGCAAAGCTATCCATCATCGCGTTCCGTTGTCGCTCGAGGGCTTCTTCGAGCAAGATTTTGATAGGATCTCCTGCCCCCTCGTCTTTCTTCTCATCCGCCATGGGAGGCCGTCGGGATTTTCGAGGCTGGTCTTGCAAAGGTTCGACCAATTTAAGCCCTAACTCCTTATATCCCGACCTCGTTGGGGACATGCAAAGAAAAACAGAGAAAAAGCAGACCGCTCTGATACCACTGATCCGGATTTAAACAGGAACGCAACAAATTACAGAGATAACCATAAATACAGAGATGCGATAACCATAAATACAGAGATGCAGCGGAAATAATACTTCATTTCATTAATGGAAAATACTGAAATATGCTTACAACCAGAAATGGAAATAAACCAGCTAGGGCGATGGTAGCTTATCTCTGAGAAGAGATGTGCGGCTACATGCCTCTGAACTGTTCCGAACTGAGTTACAATGAGGCTCGAAGGCCTATTTATTGTTGAGAAACAATGGAAAACCCTTCACATCCCGAAACCTAACCCTAGAAGATAAAACGCCAAATTGTGGGCCCCGTTTGGGTAAATTGGTACATCAATTTCCCGGGGTCGTAACTTTGGCATATGATCTCCGTTTGACGCGACGTACGATAGCTCGTTAGAAAGATCTATCCGAGTACTACCACTTTGGGAGGCAACATCGGTCCATGGACCCATGTTGCCCCAGATTCCCAAAAAAACGTCGTTTAGGGCCTCAAAACGGCTCCGGAAGTTCAAGACCCCAAAAACTGCTAAAAATAGTAAACTGTGCTACAATTTAGGAAACTGAAAAAGCTGAAAGAGACAGTTGTGGGGGTCCAAATGGGATAGGTGGGTGGCCACCAACATCCACCTGGATCATTCCTCCCCCCTTAGGAAGCAATGGTCCCCATTGCGTTGAGTTCCTCCTTGAGATGAGGAAGCTTCTGCTGAGCTGGGTCTCTGGTGAGCTGTTCTGCACTCCCTGATGTGACCAGAAATGGTGGGAAGCATGGTTGACGACGGTCCACATTGAACACTCGGTGCAAGCCAAGGAATGGATGAATGCTGTGCTTCGAAGCATTGTTGCCCGTAGCCTTGGTACTGGTGTAAGGACCGTGTCGGAGTTGCCTGAGTTTTTGATGGGTTCTGGTAAGGCGTTCTCTCTGCAGATGTAACCAAACTTTGTCGCCCACCTGAAACTTGTGTGGTACCCCTGTGGGTGAGGAGAAGTTGTTCCTGTGTTCTGTCATGACCGTATCCTTTTGCTGCTGCTGCTGCGTGGAGGAACCCTTTGCAGGGGTCATGGATGTAGCAACGATCTTCCCCTTACTTTGGGAGTGAACCAGACAAATGAATTTCTTGGTCTGTGATATGAGCTTGCTACCTTTCTTGGTAGTAATCAAAGATGTGGCGGTAGGTGGGGCTACCTCCGGTATCCTGTATAATGAATTATTCAAAGAAATAATGACAGCACGAGGCCTGGACTCATACACAGCATGTCGCCTCCACAAGTATGGCTGGCCTAATAATACATCGCAAACATCCAGAGGTGTAACATCACATAATACCTCGTCTGTGAAGGGCTTGATGCTGTAGGGAAGGCGGCACTGCTGGCAAACTTTGAGATCTCGTCCTTCATGAAGCCACCCGATACTGTACGGCTGCGGGTGTGGTGTAGTCGGTAGGCCCAACCGCTTCACGACCTCTGCTGAAATGAGGTTCTTTTGGCTGCCACTGTCGACAATGAATTGCAGTGGAGAACCCTTCACCCACATCTGTGAGTGGAAAAGACGCTCCCCCTCTTCTGGATCTACAGGTTCATTCTTCTGGATCTTGGCAGTGGCAACAGTGGCGCTGGGATCCGCATCAATGATCTGCTTCCCTTTTCCATTCCCCTTGTCGGGTTCTGGCTCAGGGTCAGAACATGCATCTGATTCGGAAGCCTTCAACTTGGCCACCAGTGACTGCTTGGTCCGACACTCACTTGTGTTATGAGTGGGACTCTTGTGGAACTCACACCACTTTCCTGTGTCCTTCTTCGGCTTCGTGGTGTTGTTCTTTTCTTGCAGCTTCGACAGGTTGTCTTGGGTCACCGCGCCTTGGCTTTGTCCTTTGGGCTTCGGATTTACAGATCCAAAGTCTCACTTCTTCTGTTTGAACTTTTGCTCGATTTTGACAGCGTATCGGTATGTTGTGCCGAGTGAGGGGATGTTCAAAAACACCATCTCTTTCTGGATGTATTTGTGCAGGCAACCACGGTATTTGAGTACCAGATGCAGCTCAGAATCTTTGATACCCAACTGTGTGCGAAGGGTATGAAAAATGTTTGTGAACTCCGGCACATCTTGGTCTCGTCCCTGCCGCAATGTGGTCCATTTGATGTATTTGTCCTCATAGCTTCCGACAGGGTAGTACTGCTCTTTGATGGCATCCCGAAAGTCATTCCAAGTGGGTGCGGCTGAAAATAGTGAGCCTGTACTTTCATCCTTCTGCTCGCAGTAGGTTTCCCACCAGTCCTTGACGTGGGGGGCTGCTTTGAGAAGAGCGAAAACAATCTTTTCCTGACTTGAAAATTCGTGAACAGAGAAATACCCATCTAGCAGATTTAACCATTTATCTACGGCATCTGCATCTATTTGACCCTCGAATATGGGGATTTCAAAATTAACTTGTACCTTAAACAGTGTGGCGTTTCCAGAGTAGCTGTTGGAAGCTGATGCGTCGCCTCTGGGTAGCCGCTGAAGGATTTGCGCAAAGCTATCCATCATCGCGTTCCGTTGTCGCTCGAGGGCTTCTTCGAGCAAGATTTTGATAGGATCTCTTGCCCCCTCGTCTTTCTTCTCATCCGCCATGGGAGGCCGTCGGGATTTTCGAGGCTGGTCTTGCAAAGGTTTGACCAATTCAAGCCCTAACTCCTTATATCCCGACCTCGTTGGGGACATGCAAAGAAAAACAGAGAAAAAGCAGACCGCTCTGATACCACTGATCCGGATTTAAACAGGAACGCAACAAATTACAGAGATAACCATAAATACAGAGATGCGATAACCATAAATACAGAGATGCAGCGGAAATAATACTTCATTTCATTAATGGAAAATACTGAAATATGCTTACAACCAGAAATGGAAATAAACCAGCTAGGGCGATGGTAGCTTATCTCTGAGAAGAGATGTGCGGCTACATGCCTCTGAACTGTTCCGAACTGAGTTACAATGAGGCTCGAAGGCCTATTTATTGTTGAGAAACAATGGAAAACCCTTCACATCCCGAAACCTAACCCTAGAAGATAAAACGCCAAATTGTGGGCCCCGTTTGGGTAAATTGGTACATCAATTTCCCGGGGTCATAACTTTGGCATATGATCTCCGTTTGACGCGTATGATAGCTCGTTAGAAAGATCTATCCGAGTACTACCACTTTGGGAGGCAACGTCGGTCCATGGACCCATGTTGCCCCAGATTCCCAAAAAAACGTCGTTTAGGGCCTCAAAACGGCTCCGGAAGTTCAAGACCCCAAAAACTGCTAAAAATAGTAAACTGTGCTACAATTTAGGAAACTGAAAAAGCTGAAAGAGACAGTTGTGGGGGTCCAAATGGGATAGGTGGGTGGCCACCAACATCCACCTGGATCAACTCTGCTCCGATACCATGTAGAAATTTTGAATAATATGACACTTATTCACAGAGATTATCCTGATTATACACTATTGCAAAATGCATGCATAATACATAACCTCCTCTACATTGATCATCAATTTTGCGGAATTAAAAAAACAATGAAACATCAATCGCATGTGCACATTAACACAATATGTAACCCGGGGAAAGCATATAGCTGAAAACCCCACACTATCTGTATATTATAATGATAGAGAACATGTAACAATACATAGTACAATACTCCTCACAAGTAATCAGTACTATCTCCACCTGCTGCACACAAACTAGCTCATATCTGAATCAAGTCACAGGTTCAAATCTCCTCTGCTATCTGCCTACCTCTACTGCGCAATCCAAAGCAAGAATAGGAATGATCCAAGCTCGTTTTCCTTGGCTTGTACAACGCAATCCTCATTGGCAATCTCCATCAATGCATGTGCAAAACTCATGCACAACTATAGTCACAACTGATAGCAGTCTCAACCTCTAACACCTGTCTCCACTAAACTCTCCATGCACTGAGTTAACTGATGTATCCTTTAGTTGCTTTATGAGTTAATAATTAGTGAATTAATTAATAATTAATTCACAGCACTCATCACTAGTGTATTCTGCAATTAGACTAAATACAACTAGTTCAACCAAGTCAAACTGAACACAACTCCTCAATGAACTCCACCAAACTCAATCACTTGAGTTCTAACTGAAGTCCATCATGCAATATCTCAACTGAATCATAAAAAAAGCGTATTTCCTTATGACAGTTGCATGTGCCACATCCGTAGCTCGAACTGAAGTGCTCCAAGAGGATAAGATAATGTTTATATTCCAAATATTATTATGAGCTAATAATATTCGACTCTTCTATTTTTAGCCTGGCATTCTAAAAATAGACTCCGCCCATATGTCTAAAAATAGAAGTCCATCTATTTTTACCAACATGACCAATCATCCACAAATAGCATCCTACAACTCATAGACCATGATCCATATGTCTAAAAATAGACATAGTCTAAAAATAGACTTTGCGCCAAAAATAGCCTACGGGCCCACTTAGTGAAGGCGACTCCTTTCCACTAAGCTCCATCATCTTGTTGCATTCTAAACACCCACTTTCGTGTCATCATGACTCCTCATGACTTTTGCCCACAATCACTTTCGATCATTGCATCGGAATTTATACACCCGCCACTACATGTCCTTCGGATTTTCTATGAGTTGACTAGGCACACATGTGGTGGTATCTCCAAATGAGCGCAGTCAACTGGATGAGGGTGGCCAGTTAACTGGCCACCTTTCTTGTTCAACCCTGATCATCTCATTCGTTTATGCAGTTTTTGAATTACACAGATGCAGTAGAGGAGAGGGTTAGACACTTACCTACAAGTCAAATGCTCGTGCTGCGATGCTGCTTGGTTCTTTTGCTACTGCATGCTCATATTTAGTTGTTTCATGCCTATGGCCCTTCTGCTATATGAATTTTCCTCCTTGATATGTGGCTTGTTTGTTTTGTGCAAGTACCGTCTAGCTGAATCTTGCTTTGGACATCCTCTTCATTCCTGTGGCTGTAACTATTTTGCTGCTTGAGCTTGATTTTAAGGGGATCAGTTGCTACATGAAATCCTACAGGAGCTCCTGTAGCTGCTTCTCCCTTTAAAAATTTTAGTTGATTTTTCTGCTAGGAGCTATGAGGATGCTACCGGAGATGCTGATGGTGATGGAGAGGTATTTGGTAAGCTGCAGGTGATTTTTGGAGGTGTTGTAATTTTTATTTCTTTATTTCTTCTAAAAACTGGTTTCTGTGTTTTTTCTGCAGGAAGGGAAGAAATTAATGGAAATGAGGTGGTGCAGGTGTGGGATGGATGGTCAGGATGGTGGACAGTTGTAGGATGGCCTACATGCTCTCCAGGAGAATTCCCAGCTCCTCAAACTATTTTAAAATCCATTTTGCGCTATCTGTGATTTCTACAGGAGCCTCCTATAAAACACATAGGGCCTACTGTAGGATGCACAGTCTTTAGAATAAAACACATCGAGGTGGGAGAAAGTTCAAAAATGATAAGAGTATAGAGTAGGTGAAATAGACATTATGGCATATTCTCTTGCTTCTTGTGGTCCACCTGTAACCTGCAATACGCTTTAAAAGCCAATTTCCTCTTCCTTTTTCTCTGTTTTTTTCTTCTTCTTTTTTTTTGAAAAACAACTAGTGCATTTTACCTCACTTGCACCCTACTTGCCTACCTCAGGCGCCTCCAAGGGAGGTTTTCACCCAGGGATCTTATTTCAACCCAATGATGGGACTCAAGTGCCTCATAGAGGTTTTCACTTGGGTCCTTATTATTTTTTCTCTTTTTTCTTCAGTGAGCGGGTGGAGTAGAGGATGAGACCTGCTCTACTACTAACAATGTCTTATTCAGATCTTCAATGAACTCTCGCTTGGAGAGGGGATTTTTGTAAATTTTTAACCTATGTCCATTGACAAGCATGGGGATGGCTTCCTCATCAATGGTTCTAATCAGAACTGAACCATTGTCATTGCATTTTTCTACAGTGTAGGTCCCAACCATCTTGTTCTCATGTTGCCTTGAAGTCTTTATACCTCGAGTTCTAGAGAAACGCCCAATATCCTTCTTGGAATTGCTTCTCCTTGATATTTTTGTCATGCCATATTGAGCTGGAGTAGTCTTTCCCTTTGTGCATGGCTGAGGTCTAGGTCCAGCTGAGCTACCATCCTTAGTATGTTGTATTCAAATTCTATTGACAGCAAAGCCTTCTTCCCATAAACCAGTTCATAGGGTGTGAACCCTGTGATGGTCTTCCATGTTGTGTTGTAGGCCTAGGTGGCCTCAACCAATCTGTCCACCCAATCCTTTTTGTTGCTTCTCACTACCTTGGTCAGAATCCCTTCCAAAGCTCTGCAAGTGACTTCCACGTGCCCATTGGCTTGTGGATGGTAAGGGGTGGAAGTCCTGTGCTTGATTTGATGATGTGTGAGCAGGTCTTCAATCAAATTGGAAGTGAACTGACTACCTTGATATGTAACCAGTTCTCTTGGATACCCGAACTTATAGAATATGTTTTCTCTTAAAAACTCAGTGACTTTTTCCTTTGTTGCTGCCTTGCTTACTTTTGTCTCTTCCCACTTTGTCAAATAATCGGTGCACATAATGATGTATTGCTTCTGTTTTGAAGGAGGGTTGATAGGACGCACAATGTCCATGCCCCACTTTTCAAATGGCTCAACAATCACTTGAGGTTGCATGGGCATCTCATCCTTTGGAGTAGGTTTCCCCATCCTTTGGCACTGATCACATTGGTTGGTATATCTCTTCACATCCTGATGAAGAGTGGGCCAATTGTAACATGCTTGCAAAATTTTGAAGGCAATCCTCTTTGCTGCAAAATGGCCTCCACAAGGCCCTTCATGACAGGTCAAGAGAATGTCAAAATCTTCCTCCTCCCTGACACATATTCTAAAGATCTAATCTGGGCCAAGTTTGAAGATATTGCCCCCAATCTAGGTGAAAGGGGCACTTTTCCTCACGATCTTGCTCTTCTCTCTTGAGGACAGGTGTGGCGGGAACTGTGTTGAAACCAAGTAATTTGCTATATCAGCAAACCATGGAGAGAGTACTGAGATAGCAAACAGGTGTTCATCTGGCATTTGATCATCCACCATTCCTTCCTCATCTGCAGGCAAATTTACTCCAGACAAGAAGTCAGCAACAACATTTTCTTTACTAGGCTTATCAACAATGGTTAGATTAAACTGCTGTAATAAAATCAACCACCTAATAATACGGGCATTTATATCTGGTTTGTTCATGTAGCATGATCAATGTGTACAAAGGTTTGATAGCATGTGATGTAATGTCTAAATTTATTTAAGGAATGTACTATAGCTAGGAGTTCCTTATTGGTTACCGTGTAGTTTAACTTTGCCTTTGACAAATTTTTTACTTATAAAGTATATGGCACAAGGTAAATTTTCATCAACTTGTCCTAAGGCTGCTCCTATTTCTTTGTTCGAGGCATCTGTGTGGATGTGGAAAGGTAGGGCCTAGTTTGGGCCTCTCAAAATTGGGGCAATCACAAGTTTGCTTTTCAAGGTATCTAGGGCTTTTTGACAGGTCTTAGTCCATATGAACTCGACATATTTTCCCAAAAGACCAAACAACAGAGAGACTAACTTACTGAAATCTTTAATGAATCTTCTATAATATCTTGCTAAGCCTAGGAAACTTCAGACATCTCTCACCTTTTGAGGAGGTGGGACCCTTTGGATGATGGCAATTTTGTTGGAATCCACCTGCAATCCTTGTTGAGATATTGCAAGACCTAGCACAGTCCCTTCAGTCATCAAAAATTGACATTTTTCTAGACTGAGAGACAGGTTCATTTCAATACACTTGTCCAAAACTTTTCCTAGGTTAGATAAAGCTTCCTGAAAGTTAGAACCATAAGCAGTAAAATCATCCATATATATTTCCACTGCATCATGAACCAAATCATAAAATATACTCAATACTACTCTCTGGAAAGTGGCAGAAGCATTGCACAAACCAAAAGGAAGGACCCGATATGCAAAGGTACCCAAAGGACAAGTGAAAGTGGTCTTATCTTGGTCTTCCAGGCTGATTTGGATCTGATTATACCCGCGAAACCCATCTAGGAAGGAGAAAAAAAATTTCCCCGCCAAACCATCTAACACTTGATCTATGAAAGGCAAAGGAAATGGTCCTTTTTAGTGGCCTTGTTCAGTTCCCGATAATCGACACAAATTCTCCACTTACCATTTTTCTTTAGCACTAGCACCAAAGGAGAGACCCATTCACTATCAGAGATGGGATAGATGAATCCTACATCTAGCAACTTTTGCAATTCTTCCTTGACAATGTCTTTAAGGGCTAGATTCATCATCCTTTGAGGCCGCCTGACTGGTTTTAAATCTTACTTGATGTAAATGTGATGAGTACAAACTGAAGGGTGCACTCCCTTCATCTCCTTATAACTCTAGGAGAAGGCATCTAAATGTTTTCTCGATAGGCTGCACAATTCCCTTTCCTGGGAGGTGGATAGGGATGAATTGATTTTCAGGGTTCTTTCTCGGCTGAACTCCACATTCTTAACACGGAGAGAGGTCGAGTCAGCCACACAGAGATTAGTTAAGGGATTTCCTTTGGTTTCTTTCACTAGATTCTCTAAGGGCAAACTACTGGGGGGTGGATTCTAAATTAAACTTTCAATGATATCATCCTCATTTTGCGGTTTCCCTTCCATGATAGTTTCTACTGCACACAGTGGTGCAGAATAGACTTAATCCTCATCCTCCTCCTCCAACTAGAGAGGTAGATCATGTTCTAGCAAGGGTTGGGCAGGAGGGTATAGGATTAGTTGTTTGGACATATGCCCATTCTTGATTATCATGTTCCCAGCTCGACAGCTGATGTAGGAATCTGCAGTAGCCAACCAGGGTCTTCCCAGGATGAGAGGATACCCAGTGAGCTTTGTCTTTGGCTTGAGAACTAGGAAATCAATAGGGTACTCCCAAGAATCAATGGAGACCATCACATCTTCCACAATCCCCTCAGGGGTCACGGTGGAGTGGTCTGCTAGCTGTAGTACTATCATGGTCTTTCTCAAGGAGCCCTGAAGTTTGAGTTTGAGCATGGTGTCCTTTGTCATCAAATTTATGGCGGCTCCCAGATCAATCAGGGTATGTGGGATCATGGTGCCATTGATGTGGACATCAACTACTAGGCTTCCAAGGTCTAGATATTTCGGACAGATTACTTGCCCCAACATTAGGTTGGACAGTTGTCCTATGACATTGATGGTTGGGGCATCTCTCTTGTGCCTACCTAGATGCCTGAAGCACTTCTCTTTGATCATCTTATTATATATAGACACATCCTTTATGGCTTAGAGAAGTGGTATCTTTACACATAACTGTTTCAATTCTCCCAGAAGTTCAGTCTCTTCTAGGGTGGGCTATGTTGTCCCGGATAATCTCTAAGGAAAGGGTGGAATTTCTTTCAGTTCACTTTCCTCTTTATCTTCCTCAACCTGCTTAGGGGGAGGCTAGCTATCTGGGAGAACCTTCCCAGATCGCAGGTTAATCTCCTGAATCTCCACAACATAAGTTGGGCATGATGGTTCCCCATTATATACCTATTGGGCCTGTCTGTTGTTTGGGTTCGAGTTTGGATGAGCAGGAATTTGGGGTTGCCTTGGTGGAGTAGGAGGCAATGATTGTGGTTGAGCAAGTGGTGGAGGAAAAAGAGCTGGAGGAGAGTTGTACTGAGGCCTCCACCCCTGATGAGATGCATTCCATAGAGGTTGTGGCTGGGCATAGGAGTGAAATGAATGAGTGGCTGGTTAAGTATGATATTGAGATGGATATGACCAAGGAAGAGGTGTGGACTAGGAGGGGTGAGTAGGGGGACCCCAAGAAGGTATGGAAGTGTCTTGATTGGGGTTGCAGTATGCCTGAGATGTCCCTTACATTCCCTGCTAGTATGGTCTAGGTCCATGTGGTCTCCTTTAGTTCATGAAATAGAGTGGTTCAGTGGCTCCTTCAGCCCCTTGGTATACTGCTTTAAGTCCGAGCAAGGAAGGGAACTTATCTGTAGAATGATCCTCTTCACAGGCTAAACACACATCTATAGAGTTCAATGGACATTCGTTCCAAGGATGCCTTCTGGTGCACCTAGGACAAAAAATGGCCAATGCCCTCTCTGCTTCCTATTGTTTCCTTTTGATATGCAAGGTATCCATTTGCATGGCAATATTATGCAGCATCTCACTCTTGATGTCTTCCAGCATGTTTCCAAGTTCACCTTTGAGGGATGAACTGGATGAGGAGGTACTGGCTACGGGTTGACTCCCTCTACTTCTCTTTCTTGCTACCCTAGAATGGTTTCTAAAAACAGTCTTTATGTATTCATAAGGTAGTTTGTAGATGTCTCCCCAAGCTAGTATATGGAGGGTCTCTAGAAGGTCTTCCGGAATTCCCCTAAGTAGGACCAACTTTAGAGATTCAGGGTCAAATGTGCACCTAGCCCTTTTATTACTAAGCTGGTACCTTTCCTCATAATCTTCTAAGGACTCATCACTCCCCATGGTCATTCGGAAGATCTCTTCCTTGGTTTATTTTGACCTACAGTAGTCTCGATACTTGTTATTAAATGCTTGTTGCATCTGAGCCCAAGTTGTGATTATGTTGCTAGGAAACCCCATGAACCAGCACAATGCTGCATCCTTGAGGGTAGAAGGAAACAATTTTAACTTCTTCTCATCTTCTGCATAGTCATAGGCTCGACAGGTAACAACAAACTCAAACAAAAAGGTGTCAGGATCTTCTGTAGTCAATCCATGGATGTGAGGTAGGGCTGAAGAGCTTATGTTCTTCATTTAGTGTCCCCAGTGGTCTCCCAGATGGAAAAGGTACCTTCTACTCTTTCTCCATTCCCCATAGCATTTCTTCTCCTATAGGTTCTTCAAATATCTCTGGTTGTTCCCCTAAAGGTTCTTCTGGATCACTGCCACCGAAGAAGAGAGAAGGGCGGCTTTGTGATGTGGTGGAGGTGTTGGGTAGGAATTTTCCTGAATTATCTCTGTTCCTACAAGGCATGAAAGGGAATATTTTTGGGTTAATTTTTTTTGTTTTTTTTTTCTTGTACCTACAAAACTGAAATTGATTGAACAAATTGCAACTAACCGAAATGAACTTGCTAAAAGGAAATTGCAGAATTGAAATGAAAGCAAGGAAATGACTAATCTACTTTTGCTGAAATGGAAACTGCAGAATTGAAATCAAATAAAGGAGATGACTAATCTACTTTTGCTAGAATGGAAATTGCAGAATTGAAATGAAAGTAAGGGAATGACTAATCTACTTTTGCTGGAATGGAAATTGTAGAATTGAAATGAAACAACTACTCTACTTTTGCTAAAATAAACTACTTAGCAGAATGTTGCAGTAGAAAATAGAAGAAGGCAGTAATCACAAAATACTCTGAAGCTTCCCTTGCAACGACACCAAAACGTGGTGAGCACCAGTATTGCAGCAATAATGTTGCAACTCCTGGGCTTCCTACTTTACTTTTATCAACTCGGTAGTTCATAACAAACTTGGAAGCGATGGTGTTGTATGCACAAGTACTAGTTCTTACTGCAAGCTGTCACTTGGTCAGTTGGTGCAAGATCACTAGGAGCTCAAGCAAACTTCTATGAATTCTAGAAGAAGCTTTATATGTGATGGAAGAAAGGAAAGCTCACTCTACAGAGGCTACTCTACTTGAAGAAAGAGAAAGAAGACTGGAATGTAAAGTAACCCTATCAAACCCTAATTAACCAACTAACCCTACTTTTGCAGAAAGAGAGATGAAAACCCATGAAATGAATTCTATTACCTACTTAGGAAGTAAACAACATCTATTCAAGCTATTTCTAGAAGGAAATGAGAAAAAAATATCTTTTTGGATTTTTATGTATTTTTAGATGAGATTGTCATGCATGTAATTTATTTGTTGCAGATGTGACAGCGATTAGGTGGTGATGGAGGGCGAATTTGGGATTTGTAGAGGTGTTGGAAGGTGTGGATGGGTCCTAGGAGGCCTCTGGTGGCCTTCTAGAGGCTTTCCCTACAATCAGACTTCAAAAAGTCACTTACAGGAAAATCTATAGGAGGTTGCAGGGGATCTACAGGAGGTCTGCAGGGGATCTATAGGAGGATGCCGAGAGATGTTTTAGAGGTTTTAAAGGTGGGAAAATGGGTGGAAAGGGTAGTTGATGGATAGGATGATGTGTTAAGGTGTCTAGGGTTCATCAAGGATGATTAGAAGAGAGAGAAATGGTTGAACTTGTTCAAGGAAAGGGAGGAAAGTTTATGAGCAAAGTGCAGAAATTTACGGCAAGTTTATGAGGGACTATGGATGACCTGTAGACCATGGAGCAAAGAGAGATGGCGATCGTTGATTTATTGACTTATTGTGAGCATAAATGTATTGCAAGGGAACTGCAAATCAAACACTGAAACTAAGCAAGCAAAGAAACTAGCTACACCAAAAAACAGATTTGCACATCACATTAATCTAAATTATGATCTAGGAAAATAAAATGTTCAACAATGCTATATGGAAAGGAAAGCATGGAAGGAGATTTATTGCAAAAACAGAAATGAGCATGGCAACATAGATATAAAGCAAAGCATTAACCTCTAAATCAAACTACAACACTAGAAATCCCATGGAGAAGGAAAATCTGTGTTTTTGTGGCAGCAAGAGGGTCTTGGCCTCAGTTCATGGTCCCAAAGGGGGAAAGGAGGACAAGGCTCTATTGATGGCCTTTTTGTATCTTTTTCCTATCAGTATTTAACCTACTACAACAAACTGAGATGGAAACAACTTTGTAAATCACCAAAAGCAACTTATTCTAACCAAGGCAGAAATCTATCTAACAACAACTAATTCATAAACTAAAACAAAACATATAAATACAAAACAAGAGGTTCTTGGATGCTTGGGTTGGGCCCTAACCCAAAATCTTCAGCCCTCTAAGGTAACTCAATGCTGGCTCAGAAAAGATCTCATCTTCATTATCAAAATAATAATAACATTACATGAAACTGTCCACAAAAGTAAGCTCAAAATGAGCTGAGCAAAGCTGCAACAAAAGTGAAAAAATTTGACTAAAATCCAACAACCTAATGAGGCCCTAGGCCTTTCTATTTATACAACTGGAGCTTCCAACATACCCCCTAAAATCAAGGAGGCTTGGCTTCCAAAGCTTGAGATAGACAACAGTTATTCTTCACTTACTCGACTGCCTCTTTGATGCATTGAAGTGGCTGCTTGTGCTTCGAGCTTTCTGAAGGAGAATTCGAAGTAGGGAGTCATCAATGAGGGGGAAACCCTCCTATAAATCCCCTCCCTTGTTTTCCTCGAATAATTTCTGCCAAATGTTCATTAAACCTTTGACTTTGTCTCCAAATTGACCAAAAATCTACATAAAGCACACATTAGTAATGACCAACCCAACTCACTCTATTAGCATAAATATAACCAAAAAGATGCAATAAACTAATGATAATGGTGGATTAAGCTAACTTAGGAGGCAAAATGAGCCCATATAATTACCCTTTTCTAGGGCTCATCATCAACCTTGTAGGTTCTTGAAGACTAGGAGCATCAATGCTTCCATATTTATAGTTGTGAATGGTAGACTTCCTTGTTTCCATAATTTTTCTTTCAAATTTTCTTGCCACCCTGAATGCCTTCTCCAATGAATCGGGTTCCTAAAGGCAAAACTCATGTTGGATTTTATATTTTAAAGTCCCTATGAATACATCAATCATATGCTCCTCTGGAATATTGGTTACCTTAATATTCAATTTTTGGAAGTCTTCAATGTGTTCTTCCATTGAACCCTTATGTTTGAGATTTATAAATTGGATAAAGAAGGAGTTTCTCTTTGTATCATCATAATATGCTATCATTCCTCCATAAAAAATGACTAGGTGACAAGTGGTTTATGAGAACACAGCCATATATACCATACAAACTGATTGGGTTCTAAATATAAAGATGCAATTCGTACCTTTGTGAGGGTTGCACATCCTGTAGATCAAAATATTTCTCCATCTGTAGTATCCATGTTACCATATGCTTTCCATCAAACTTCCTCATATCTATATTCAAAATGTGGTGGTTCTTAAACCCCACATTGGATTCTCTGAAATCATAATTCATATTCCTTTTGTCCTCATCGTTATTTTCATGGATTGCATTCTCAACACTGGGAAGACTTTCTTCTAGCACCTTTGCTAAACTTTCCTTCAACCCCTCTATCTTGACATTCATAATTTATTCCATGTCTACTTTTAAACCATCATTAAAAACTCCCATGTCCCTTTTTATACCATCTATCTTAACATTCATCACGGCTTCCAATTCATTTTTTGTTACTTTTTGCGAGAGAAAAATTTGTTGCACTTGGTTTCGTAAATTTGAGATATCATGTTGCATTTCTTCCTCTTCTTCATGCATCATAGAAGAGCTTTATAGTTTCTTACTAGGTGTGTCAATCTTTTTGTTTCAAGGAATTTTGGAATCAAATAATGATATATATGCTTCACTATGCCCCTTGAATCACTTCAATCTATTTTTTCAAACAAAAGTTATGCAATTTTTAAAAAACAATACACACATTTTTCTTTCTTTTAGGAGCTCAAACTTTAAACGATTGTAAATATGTAATTTAGGATCTCCAAGGTTTGAAATTACTTCCTATGGTATCCATATAAGTCTTCTTTCAAAATCCACAAGTCATACCACAATTGGATTCTTCAAGATAATGTTATGACAAATCTCTCACAATGATCTGATTATGGAGTAGTTCACTATATTGAACTTGTACGTAATTCCAAGTGTCATTTTTTCATCATTAAACCCTAAAATTGATATACAGAAAACTAAAGTCTTTTCTATTTCTATCCCTTTTAAAAAAAATTCTAATCTGATGCTCGAAGAGAAATTTATGATGATTTTCCCTCAGTCACTCATTTGAGAGGGAATTCTAGATCATGACAAAAACCTTTCTTCGGACCATATCTAAGAAAATACAGCAAACCAAGATCTGAAATTATGGCACAAATTTCACCACGATTAGGGATCCATGTGATTAAAATTTAAGCTTCTGAATCTTTGTATAAAACAAGTTATAGTGAAAATTCCATGATGACATGTTTGAAGCAGCTAAACCTTAGAATCCAAAGCTCTGATACCAAATGTTATATAACAAATTCACAAAAAGATAGATCAATGACTTTAAAAGCATCCTCTTCAAGGGGGAAACCTCCCTTACATTACATAAATGAAAAATTCTTGGATAATACAAATGAAAAGACCTCCTTTGCATATGTAAGAGTCCAAGAGGTCAAAATATAATTAGAGCCTACATAACAATAATAATAGAAGGGCACAATAATAATAATAATAGTGGGCTTCTATGGGGCACAAAAATAACAATATGGCAGCTACATGGGCACAACAATAACAATAAGGGCTCTACACTAGTATTATAGGGACCAACTGATCCAAAAGTGTATTTCTCCAAGTTGGCACACAATTTTTGCTGATGCAGGGTTTGAAGGACTTGTTGAATGTGTTGCAATTGTTCTTCCCAACTCTTGTTGAACATGAGGACGTCATCCAGATAAAAAACTATGAACGAATTGGTGAAGGGCCGCAAGATTTCATCCATCAACCTCATAAATGTAGTAGTGGAATTTTTTAACTCGAAGGGCATGACAAACTTTCAAAAAGGCCTTCCTTGGATTTGAATGCGAACTTCCATACTATGGGTTCTATTGGAACCTAGTGATAACCAAAATTTTGATTGATCTTGCTAAAATAATTAACCCCCTTGAGTTGGTCCATAAGGTCATCAATTTTTGGGATTGGATACCTATTCTTGACAGTGATTTTTTCAGTTCTTAATAATCAATGGAGAGCCCCCAGGTCCCATCCTTATTTTGCACAAATATAGTCGGGCTCCCAAGAGGTGATGAACTTGGTCATATGTGCCCTTTTTTTAGTAACTCCTATATTTTTCACTTGACCTTTTCATTTTCTAGAATGGAATGGAAGTATATTGGCCCATTGGGTAGGGGTGCTCTGAGACTTAGATTGATTGAATGCTTGATCTGATAGTGTAATGGTACCACTGTGGGTGAGGAGAAGATGTCCCTATATTCTTCCACAACCTTATGCACCTTCTTATGTTGCGTGGAGGAACCATTCGCGGGGGCCATGGATGTGGCCAAAATCTTCCCCTTACTTTGAGATCGAATTAGAAAGAAAAAAAATTCTCAGTCTAGGAGATAATCTTATTGCATTGCTTAGCAGAGATCAAATATATGGCGGTAGGTGGGGCTACCCTTGGTATCCTTTATAATTTATTTCCCAAATAATAATAATGGTGTGATTCCTAGACTCATACACAACATGATGCTTCCACAAGTATGGTTGGCCTATTAATACATCACAAAATTCAAGAGGATAAACATCACACATACCTCATCCGTGAAAGGCTTGATGTTGTATGGAAGGCGACAATGTTGGTTGATGCAAAGATCTCGTCCTTAGTGATTCCAATTGATAGTGTACGACTATGGGTGTGGTGCGGTCGGTAGGCCCAACCACTTCACAACCTCAGCCGAAATGAGGTTCTTTTGGCTCCCATTGTCTGCTATGATTAACTTAGATACCCTGCATCTATCATTGTTTACCTCAAGGCTCCCAATGCTTCTCTAACCATCATTACATTACGTTTTTGGTTCTTCTGAAATCATAAATATGAAATTATTACATATATAAAATTTTATAATATAAGTTCAATCTCCAACCTTTCTGTGTCAAAAATAACTTTTGACATAAGCGCGTCATTTTAAATTACATATGACATCTTTTCTTCATACTTGTCCACAGTTTTTTAATTCATACTCTATTGTTTTCTCACGGCTTCTTAAACCTTCTTAAAGTTCCACATGCATGCACTATTCTGAGCATTACTTTTCATTTACTAGATTTGCTAGTTATTTATCTACATAGTCCACTTCGATAATTTCTACGAAAACATTTTTTTATAGAACTATTTTACTAGCAGTGTTTTTATTATACGTTAACATGTATTCCCATCCTTGCTTCACAAATGACCATCACTTCCATGCACCGACTTGGAATTTTCTAGGGAACCCCCTTTCCTCTAGTAAATTTATATGTAGATATTTTTCTCTCCTGATTTTAAAGTTATGTTGGTGTAAGTGTAATAATTTAGAGTGCTTCCCTTCCAATTTGCTAATAATGTTCTAGTTATCTTTGTTTCCATATGGGTACTACTTGACGGGCCTCTAAATTAGACATAAACTAAGGCCCATGCCTCTAAAATAAACAATAATTTAAGGCCTATGACCATCCTTCAGCACATTAAACCTCTCTTTTTGCATTAGATAATTTATTTTTAACTTTAGTATATTCATTAGGAAGATTTATGAATAATTGGATATTTGTGCCTAATATTATTTATTTTTGTGGAATATTATAAGAATATTGGACAGATTATGAAGATTTGGAGGAGGAGATAATTTAGGGACTTGTTCCCTACTATAAGAGGATCAACAATAAATAATAAATCAATAATATATTATGGAATTATGGCACACATTGTGTAACTCCGATGATTGAGAAAATCTAGGAATGTGTTCCCTGCCATTTAATGCAAATTCCTAGTATTGGGGATCAGATCCACTAATCAAGGGATTTTTGTGGGGAAAGATTCCTCCATTCATGGAGAATGATTCGTAATCATTTTTTTTAAGTACCAAGTTGAATTTTCCTCTAGGGAATGATTTATAAAATCTAGGAATGTGTTCCCTGCCACTTAATTCAGATTCCTAATATTCGGGACCAGATCCACTAATCAAGGGATTTTGGTGGGAGAGCTTCTTCCATTCATGGGGAATGATTCATAAAAAATTTGTATAAGTACCAAGTCGAATTTGCCTCTAGATAGATTTTCATTAGTGTTATTGTGGAGAGAACTCGTATTTATGCAGCTCCATTGTATTTTCTTACAGGGATGTAGTCATATTGATGGAATAATAAAGATTAGTGTCATGTTTAGCTTCTAAATCTTGTTCTCCTCCATAGGTCTCTAAGTTTCCTTGGGCTTGGCTATCACAAGAACTTTAGAGCCCTTTCGTATCACTTTATTTCCTTCTTTTCACTTCTTATTCACATGCATCTCTTGTTTTTATTTCTTTCTATTTTTTCATTTAGTATTAATGATTTATTGTTGTAGGATTGAGTTAAATAGTTGATGTAAGTTCTTTTGTAGGATCAAAAGAATTATTTCATCCTTGAAAAAGCTTTGGAAGTTCATAGAAATCATTGAGCTACTTGGATTAGTCTTCTTATTCTCAAATCTAGATTTCTGGAACTCCTTTGTGGCAAAGAACAGTAAATTTCTGATATTTTTCAGAGCATGCTAATGAGCTTCAATTGAGTTGGTTCCACTTGCATTATATCACAAAATCATTCTAGTTCATAAAAAAAATTACCCCATTGTATTTTCACTTGATTAGGTTAGGCATTTTTTATATTTCCTAGCTCACTAGTTCTCGAATTTCTAGATTTTGGACTAGTAATGCTTTTCTATTTTTTAGCATGGGTTAATAGAGGTATGTTTGAGTATTCCACTTGGAATGGGGACCTAAGACATCCTAGTTAATAAAAAAAAATTTCCATCCAATTTGGATTCTATTGTCTTGTTCATTCGATGAATTATAGTAAATTTGTACATCATGTAGTAAACCACTGTAGCATCCTATAGGAAAGCTTGTTTTGAGCCCGAATTGCGAAAAATAACAATTGAAGCTGGGATTAGGCCTCTGCTTGACCTCCATGCCATTAATACCATTTTAACCCTCTTGCTCCACACTTAGGTCAGCATTTTTCTATTTTTCAAGTGTAGGATTTGATTTCCATTTCTTCTATCTTCAGTCTTACATTAGATCTCATCAATGTTTTATATCATTATGCAAGTTTTTCCCATGCATGAAATAGGCAGCTAGCTCATGAAATTATGTTTTCCTTAGTTATGTGAAATCCTTCTTGTTTACATGATTTATGGATAAATGTCAATGGTTGATGTAGTGTAGGAGTTTCAACTGTACATAGATATTTCATGATCAACAACCTCATCCCAATTTTATCCACCCATGGTACTCACTTTCTTTCACTAAACCCTCACCAATTTCATCATTTTATAAGGAAACTTTTCCAATATTTTTGAGCAAATACAACCATCTCCCAACTTTGGTTTTGAGCTCTGAAGTGGTCCTAGGCACTCCCTTGCCTCATTCCATCCACCAACCTTCCACAAGCTTTCAATCACCTTCAGCATCCATCATTTTTCTCTCGGCTGTATCTTGTAGGTTTTAAGAGGATCTTGTAGGTTTTTAGGATATCCTGTAAGAAATCCTGCAACATCCTGTAGGAAATCCTATTTTGACGCTGAATTGAGGAAAAATCCTCTAGGAAGCTAGCAAAGGGTCCCTACTTGTCTCCCAAGCCTTTTGACCATTCACCATCATCTACAAGCCACCTTCCACATCACCAAAAGGGATTAGATTTCACACTCTCACATGAAAAAAAGACAAAAAGAAAACAAATATTTATTTTATTCATTTACATGCACAACAATAGAAGGTTTGATGGCTTGAATCTACATGCTTAGGACAGTAAGATTTCATACATGTTAACTTAGCATTCTTTTGAAGCAAAGCCCCTTAGAAGTTAGTTAGAAAATGGTGTGTTTTAGCATTTGATTTCAGTCTCTTTCCTTGTACTTTATTTCTTGCAATAGGTTAAGGTTCCATTTCGAACATTTCTTTCTCTACAATTAGTTTGGGATTTGGCTTCAGTACATGCACTCCATTACATCATGATAGCAAAGGAAGTATACATTGTATGCCACACATATAATGTCGATACCTCTTAAGTTTATACGAACCCCGAGGTTATAATTAAAGTCAGTAGCCTTTGGAGTTGCAGAATTCTTGTTTCTATACCAAGGCTCATCAGTTTTTGGCATTGTTGCCAGGGAGGTGTCAAAGTATGCATCATTTTCTTCCCTAGTTGATTCATTTCTTTGACTTTTTGAAAAGAAAAAAAACAATTGCATTATGCATATTTCATTTCAAAAATAGAAAAGTGCATTGCATTAGTGTTTTCATTCAATCATAACAACAACAACAAAAAAATCTCTAGCACCAACCCACCCCCATTTGATCATGTGGTGCAGTAAGAGTCACATCACCATCCACTTTTGCAGGTAGAAGAAGAAGAGATGGCAAAGAATGTAGAAGAAATGGATGGAGATGATGACAATGAGGAAGATCCTCTTTGATTTTCCATTCAAGATATTGATATCAATGTGCACATGAAGAACATCCCTCTATATTTTCTTCCAAAATTTCATGGTCTAAGGTCAGAGGATCCAGAAACCTTTCTCTTTGAATTTGAGATTGTTTGAAGATCTTATGGTTACTTATTAAAAACTCAAAAACTGAGATTGTTTTTGGCAACATTGAAAGATAGAGCTCTTAAATGGTTCATGAGTTTAGGGACTAATTCAATAAGATCATGAAATGATATGCAAAATATATTTTTAGAAAAATATAAAGATCATGATATTAAGAAATCTGAAGATGAGAGTCTAGAGGATCTAATAGAAAGGTTCATGTATAATGTTAATAGGGCAAAACTACATCATTTAGGATTTGACACACTAAAAACCCTCTTACTTAGAACAATTAGGGATGAATGGATTAATCTCCTTAATCTCATGAGTAGAGGTGATGTATACCAATCATAATTTGATCAAATTTGTGAAACATGCAAACACATATCAAGAGGAAGGGAAGGAGTAAGTCAATCAACATCAAGATCGGTAAGTCAAGCTAAACTTGGAAATTTGTTTGATGACTTTATAACAAAAATTCTTAACAATCTAACCAAACAAGTAGAAATGTTAAGAATACAAAATGAGCAAAAAGAAGATGTTTGTGGTGTCCATGCAGAATCACATGATGTTAAATGTTTCTCCTCTTTACCAAGGTTGAAGGAAGTTCACCAAGAGGACAATTGAGCAAGTCAATTTCCAATGCAGCAATGTTATGTAGCTCCAAGAGGACCATGGCAGCCTATTTAGCTTGATATGATGCAAGAGCATAATTCATAATTTCAAGCTTATGTGCATACACCTCAAATTAATTGGAACACACCTTTTCCTTAGCAACATTAGCCATCTCAACCCCAAAATCAATCTTGGCAACAAGGTTGGCAAGGAACTTATGGGAGTCATCCAAAATATCCTCAATATTCTCCTCAATATTCTCCTCAATATCCTCCATACCCAACTCTATGTTATCCCTACCATTAATCTCCACCACAACCACAACCCCATCCATGTCCATCTCAAATATACACTCCCACTCAACTACCTATACCACCATTTCCAAACTCACACATTGAAGTAGCTTAGCCCACTTACAATGCTGAGGTATGACACTTCCAAACATATCCTCTTGAGATCGATGGTATTCACCATAGCTCTAGAAGAGTATTGCAATAAAAATATTATCTTCATATAATTGAAGGACTACATCTAGAAGAAGAAGATTCAAATGAGAAGACCATAGAATCATGGGCTACACTTGATGAAGAGCAAACATCAAAATCAGAGATCGAGAGAGCTCCCTCATGGTTACCATCAAATCCTCCATCTATTCAAGACAGCAATTAGCAAAAAGAGAAAGAGTTGAAGGTCACGGTAGAAGAAGACATGAAGAATGATCCATATTAGCAAAACGACCAGGGAAATCAAAACTATATTGAAATATGGTTCTAGAAAGTCACTCAGTTGCAGCATCACTCTCTTTTTCAACTATGTTTGATCCTTTCAAAGTCAAATCATTTGGTCTCTGAAATCCAGGTACATGTCAAAGCATACATTTTAAGCCTACACATCAGTTTTTGTGTCATCTAGATGTGCACATGGCTCCATTGGAAGTATTCTTATACTTGAAAGTGATTTTGTTTTTCAAGTAGGGTAGGGTAGGGAAAAAAATGAAAAATAAAAATCTCAGCTGAAAACCTCCTTGGAGGCGCCTCAGATTCGCTCATTGATTGTAAACCTCCATGAGGTGGTCAATGGGTTGGAAAAAATAAAAAAAATAAAAGATTTCCTAGGTGAAAACCTCGTTTGAGCTGCCTAGGTAGACCTACTAGTTGAAAACCTCATTGAGGCGGCTAGTAGGCCTACAAGAAAAAAATAAAAATAAAACAAATCCTTGCTCCATGCATCTCTTTGATGAATGCATGTACTCTCCAACATCTGCAAGCAATAAGAACAAGTTGGTACCAAAAGGTAGTCAAAAGAAGTCAAATTTTGACTTTCTCCTCCTTTGCTCAAATGATCCAACAAGGCCAAGGCCATGCTAATCCATCACCCTCATCTATTTTCACCATCCACCCATCATTATCAAGCTTCTACCATTCAGTTTGCTTGTTGTCCTAAAAACTACAGGATGCTCTGTTTTACTACATGATACAAAAATGCATAGAGCAAAAATTTGTTTTTGCCATAACTTGAAAACCATGCATCCATTTTCCAATCTATCTGAGGGGGAGATGCATACGGATGATGGTAACATGCTCAAGGAATTTCAGCAAATTCCAATGCACAGTTTCCAAGAAATTGGCCTCCGTCACCTTCAACCATTTTTGTATTTTCTCGATATACGTGCATCCATTTAAAATGTTGTTTCATGGGGAGATACATGTGGATGATGGTAACATGCCCAAGCAATTTCAAAAAATTCCAGTGCATGGTTTCCAAGAAATCGGGCTCCATCACCTTCAATTATTTTTAATTTTTATCAAGTTCCGTGCATCCATTGACCAAATTTTTTCTATGGGGAGGTGCATAATGATGATGGAAACATGCTCAGAAAGTTTCAGGCCAATCCAACCTACCGTTTGGGAGATATGGACAAAACAAGTCATTGTTCTGTAAACCTACAAGATTCCATGAGATCCTACAGGATACAGAACAACACCAACAGGATTAGAAATGAGCAGTTTTAAAAGGGAAAAACTGAGGTTGGCTTTATCAAGCAATTTTAAGGAGGTAGGCTCAAAATTTCCCCACATTTTTCCAAGTGAAATGAACTTAAAAAACCCTTCTAGTTTGTTGACAGTGATTGTAGCATAAGGGAACTGTATACACAAGATTTTTAAATTTGGTATCAGACATATATAAAGGTCCATCCATTAGAGAAAAATACCAGGGGGAGCCCATCAACACAATGAGGATTCATCAGCACCCTCTTGTACTAGAGATATTCACACAGAACAATTGGATGGGTTTCTTTGAAAAATTGAGGGGATATGATGATGAAGTAGCAAGAAATTTGTAGTCAGTTTCAGCATGGAGATCTAGAGGTCAAAGATGCTCCTCCAGAGCTTAGCAGTAGCATCAGGATCATCAAGATCACCATCTAACACCTGCACATCAACGTCAACTTAGCAGCAACATGCATGTCTCTCCAACAACCATCAGGTAGGTACAAGTATGAAATATTCTTCACCTCTTCGCTTGAGCATATTATAGTTATAAATTTGTTTTCAATGCTTGAGAGATGAGGTTTTATGAGTTATGGGTCAGCAGTCTCAACCGCCTTCAACTAGTTAATTGCAGTTCACTCCTTCACTCATACAATGTTGAAAAGTCAAATTATGAAGGGTGATGATTTCAAGGAATGAGGACAACAATTAAAAGAAGAAAATTTGCAAAATCCAAGTCACCACAACACTCCAAGCCCTCCATCCACTTCATATTCACTATCTATTTATCATTCATGCATCTCATTTAATTCTTGAAAAAAGAAACAGAGCATCTTCTCCATTTTCACAAACCTACATCATTTCTCATCACTACCATACAGTTAGAAGACTCTTAAAGAGGAGGAATGACTACTACAGGAAGGTAGAATGTTGCTACAAGAAGGAAGAAATGAACAAATTATGCTAAACCCCAAGACGACGGAGCTTAAGAGAGACCTAATCAAAACAGAGAACTCCAAGGCCATTTGGCAGTCATCTAGGTCACAAGAGAGAAGAAGAAGGCAAGCTAATGGTCTCAAGAAATAATGATTTTTCTTTGCACGAATATGTTTTTTGGCTTGTCCTTGTAGAACTTACAACCAAGATTCTTAATGCACAAGAGAGAGGCCACCGGGGCCAGGAACAAGGCACAATGAGGTCACTAAGTTGCTAAGAGGATGAGCAACACTTCCAGCAAGGGGGTATGATGGGCATTTAAATTAAACATAAACTAAGGCCCATGCTTCTAAATTAAACAATAATTTAAGGCCTACGACCATCCTTCAGAACATTAAATCTCTCTTTCTGCATTAGATAATTTATTTTTTAACTTTAATATATTCATTAGGAAGTTTATGAATAATTGGATATTTATGCCTAATATTATTTATTTTTGTGGAATTTTATGAGAATATTGGGCAGATTATGAATATTTGGAGGAGGATATAATTTAGGAACTTGTTCCCTACTACAAAAGGATCAATAATAAATAATAAATCAACAAGATATTATGGAATTATGGCACAGATTGTGGAACTCCAATGATTGAGAAAATCTAGGAATGTTTTCCCTGCCATTTAATGCAGATTCCTAGTATTGGGGACCAGATTCACTAATCAAGGGATTTTTGTGGGTAAAACTTCTTCCATTCATAGGAAATTATTCCTAATAATTTTGTATAAGTACCAAGTCGAATTTTCCTCTAGGGAATGATTTAGAAAATCTATGAATGTGTTCCCTGCCATTTAATGCAGATTCCTATTATTGGGGACCAGATCCACTAATCAAGGGATTTTGGTGGGAAATATTCCTCCATTCATGGGGAATGATTGTTAATCATTTTGTATAAGTAACAAGTCTAATTTTTCTCTAGAGAGATTTTCATTAGTGTTCTTGTGGAGAGAACTTGTATTTTTGCAGCTCCATTGTATTTTCTTACAGGGATGTAATCATATTGATGGAATAATTAATATCGGTGTCATGTTCAGCTTTTAAATCCTCTCTTCCTCCATAGGTCTCTGAGTTTCCTTGGGCCTGGCCATCCCAAGAACTTCAGATCCCTTTTGTATCATTTTCTTTCCTTATTTTCACTTCTTATTCACATGCATCTCTTGTTTTTATTTCTTTCTATTTCTGCATTTAGTATTAATGATTTATTGTTGTAGGATTGAGTTAAATGGTTGATATAAGTTATTTTGCAGGATCAAAAGCATATTTCATCCTTGGAAAATCTTTGGAAGTTCATATTAATCATTGCATTGCTTGGATTAGTCTTCTTATTCCCAAATCTAGATTTCTCGAACTCCTTTGTGGCAAAGAACAATAAATTTCTGATATTTTTCAAAGCATTCTAACGAGCTTCAATAAAGTTGGTTCCACTTGCATTAGATCAAAAAAACATTATAGTTAATAAAAACAACTATCCCATTACATTTTCACTTGATTAGGTTAGGCATTTTTTAGGTTTACTAGCTCACTAGTTCTCGAATTTCTAGATTTTCGACTAGTAATGTTTTTCTATTTTTTAGCATGGGTTAACAGAGGTATTTTTGAGTGATTCCACTTGGAATGGGGACCTAAGACATCCTAGTTAATAAAAAAATTCCCATCCAATTTGTATTTGATTTGATTGGTCATTCAATGAATTATAGTAAATTTGTACATCATGTAGTAAATCACTATAGCATCGTGTAGGAATGCCTATTTTGAGCCCGAATTGAGAAAAATCATCATTGAAGCTGGGATTAGGCCTCTGCTTGACCTCCATGCCATCAATACCATTTTAACCATCTTTCTCCACACTTAGGTCAACATTTTTCTAGTTTTCAAGAGTAAGATTTGATTTCCATTTCTTCTATTTTCAGTCTTACATTAGATCTCATCAATGTTTTATATCATTCTACAAGTTTTTTCCATGCATGAAATAGGCAACTAGATCATGAAATTGTGTTTTCCTTAGTTAATTGAAATCCTTCTTGTTTACATGATTTATGGATAAATTTCAATGGTTGATGTAGTGTAGGAGTTTTAGCAGTACATAGAGATTTCATGATCAACAACCTCATCCCAACGTCTGTAAAATTTTGTAGAATTTTTCTACACATCAGCTAGCTCTGATACCATGTAGAATTTTTCTCCCCCTGTAGATCAAACTGATATATGCAATGTACTAAAGCATAATACTAGATCTACTTCTACAACCAATTTAGCGGAAGCTTGATCAACATGAGCAACATCAAGAATGAACACATATAACTAATAAGAAGGAATCAATCACACATAACACAAAAGAATTTACCCGGGGAAAGCACCTGCCTAAAACCCCATCTCTGTATTATCATACAAGTGGAAATATGTCTGGATTACACAAAGCCTTAGCTCGGAAGCTATCCAGCTCTCAGTACAATCCCTATGCTGCTCATAGATAGTCAAAGGCTTCTCACAAACCTTCTCCTCTGCTCTCCAAGCCTCCTATTTCTATGCACATTTTTTCCTGGGTCCTCCAACTGCAACCTGTGTAATTCTCACCTCACACACAACACTGACCTCTGAAATAACTGCACAAACCTGAAGGAGATAAATCCTCATCATGGATGAGCTTCCTTTATAGGAAAAATATTCATCTAGCTGATAGTACATTGTCCCTTCTCTGATCTCAACTGGGTCTTTGTCTGAACTGACATGCATGAGCTATTTAAGCTATAATATTCAGTTATCTGAAAAGACCAATTGTTACATGCATGCAAGAATTAAAAAACTGAATCTCATTAATTTAACAACTTGTTAAATTAATCTAATTGGACTTGACTCAGTTAACTGAGCCAACTAATTACAACTCATCCTTATCTCTTTAACTGATGGATAAATTCACTAATTAATAGATAAATTGTTGCATGTCCTCACATAGACTTCAAGTTTGTTTTTCCTTAACTAATTAACTCATGGAGATTAATTAATTAATATTTTAAATTGCTGTTAAGACCAAATTCGTTTTTACTTCCTATAGATAGACTAGGAACTACTATAAATAGGAAGGGACTCAGAAATGCTATTTTTAGACCTTTCTATTTTTAGCAGTTTCACCTCTCACCCAATGTGGCCAATGACCTCACTGGCCAAACTGCTATTTTTAGCATGTCTATTTTTAGCACATTCTAAATTTAACATTTCTTGTTGCACATTTTTCAACAACATCATCCACCCATGGTCCTCACTTTATTTCACTAAACACCCACCAATTTCATAATTTCACAAGGAAACTTCTCCAAGATTTTTGTGCAATTCCAACCATCTCCCAACTTTGGTTTTGAGTTCTGAAGTGGTCCTAGGCACTCCCTTGCCTCATTCCATCCACCAACCACTTTCCCCAAGATTTCCATCACCTTCAACATCCATCATTTTGCCCTCGATTGTATCCTGTAGGTTTTCAGGGGATCCTGTAGTTAATCCTGTAACATCCTATAGGAAATCCTGTTTTGAGGCTGAATTTAGGAAAAATCATCTAGGAAGCTAGAAAAGGGTCCTTACTTGTCTCCCAAGCCTTTTTACCATTCACCATCATCCCCAAGCCACCTGCCACATCACCAAAAGAGATTAGCTTTCACACTCTCACATGAAAAAAAGACAAAAAGAAAAACAGATTTATTTTATTCATTTACATGCACAATAATAGAAGGTTTGATGGTTTGAATCTGCATTGTTAGGATAGTAGGATTGCATACATGTGAACTTAGCATTCTTTTGAAGCAAAGCCTCTTAGCAGTTAGTTAGAAAATGGTGTGTTTTAGCATTTGATTTCTGTCTCTTTCCTTGTACTTTCTTTCTTGCAATAGGTTAAGGTTCCATTTCAAACATTTCTTTCTCTGCAATTAGTTTAGGATTTGGCTTCAACACATGCACTCCATTACATCATGACAACAAAAGAATGACAAATTGTATGCCTCACATATAGTGCCAATACCTCTTAAGTTTGTACGAACCCCGGGTTAATAATTAAAGTCGGTAGCCTTGGGAGTTGCAGCATTCTTGTTGCAATACTGAGGCTCATCACTACTAATTGTCCATATATTTTTTATGTGATTGACTTTCAGTAGAAGTTCCTTTTTACTCTTATAACCAATTTTTCTCCTCATCGAATTTATATGGATACAATGATTGATATACATAAAACCAATGACAACAATGTTGCTTTCCTTCATATGCTCCACAAAAATTTGTTCTTTTCACATAAACTGGTACTTGGATCTCTGTTTAAATAAGCCTTACAATTATATAGGTTTCCAACTTGGATTATTTAATTATTCATTTACCTACATGAAATAATTTTGATTTGTTATACTCATGTTGTTGTCACAATTACATTCGAGGCCACCACAAGCGCTTCTATTGATCTATATGTGGATCTATAAAAAGGCACAACCTTACAATTATTACAGAGTATACATCTTTCTATTCTCTCACCCTTTTTTCCTTTTAGGTTGTTATTTTTTGGAATGGCCTACTACAACACTAGTAACCCAGATCTCCTTCAGAGATCTTAGCCAGAGACACCTAATTTTGGATAGGTTCCATGTATGGACTGAGTAACCAACACTTATATTCTTATTTTAACCAACTTGCGTTTGATTCAAAAGAACCTCATTATCAATTTTTTTTTAATACAAACATCTACAAGTATCCAATCCTTAACCCTTGGTTTGGTTGTTGCTTCCAACTGCTTACTGTAACAGTGTATTTTCTTCAATCAAACTTAAGTACTTTGTCTTGTTAAGGTTTTTTATTTTTATACTAATCGATTGATTACCTTTTGAACGTATATAATATAGAAATTAAATATTACTTACTTCATTTACACATATATGCCTCCTAATTTGTCCACACATCTACTTCCTCATTGTTACAAATCATGGAATTCTCTCTCTACTTGCTATTCAACAGTGGTGAGATATGATTTACTAACATATGTCAATGAATAAATGTTCCAAGCAATTCTTTTCTCTCTTAAGAGCCCATAATATCACTTCTTGTAGGTAAGGGTATCCAGTAATAATTCAATAAGCATTTATTTTTTAGAGCAATTTACTTCAGTTTACTCATGGCAAGGTTCTTTCACTTCTCTTTGACTTCTCTATAGCATACAAAATTATTTTCTTCTTCACCCAGTAAGAAGCTTTTCATAATTGTAGTTAGACTCATAGGCCACAGTTTTGAACCCTTCATATTTGATACCACTTGTAACATATCTCTCTAAATTATCCCTCCATAATTTTTTTTACATTGGTAACAGGTAAATTTATAGTTTAGATTTAATTACATAATAGTATGTTAGTTTATAACTAATAATACATGTGACAATATCAATATGAGTGATTATTTCAAAACATTGTATATATTATAAATTTTGACCATTCTTTTCACTTTAATATTCATATGGTCTTTACTCATTTTCACAGTTCTTAAGTATGTTCCAACAGGGGTGACGATATATATACAAGTTCGTTCTTTTGTTATTATTTTTCAAGTTAATGTGAAATAATTATCCCCTTTGGGCATTAAACCTTACCTTGGTTTTTTTAATTTATGTTGCATTTTATATCGAAGGTTCTCGACTCCAAACACATGGACTCTTATCTATACAAAGAGGTTGACATATCTACCGAAAACTCTAGTCTTGTCAGCAGTAATGCACTTTGTGAATTGACTTCTCCTTGGAAGTGGTGATGTAATCAACGGATCTAAATCACTAAGTTTTAGATCTTATAGTAGGAAGGAGGTTCTACGGTTATGGGATTAACCACCTACCGTTCGATGCACCATTCTGCTTTCATTTGCATCTTCTTCACTGGAAAGAATGAGCTTTGCAACCCAGCTTGTTGCTCACCATTTTATTCATGGTTCTGGTTCCTTTAGCCCTTAAGAGTGAACCAAACTTGTCCTTTTAATTTCCATGTAATTAATTCTTTGACATTCACTGGTTAGAATTATGTTTTTTAATTATTATCTTCCTGCACGAATATATTATATGTACATGCTATATTAGGGTTTGAAATGTGGTTCAGTTTTATCCTATGGTTTCTGTTGACTACCTATACCAATAGGTTTCATATTTCATGATTGGCAAAGAAAGTGCCAAATATGCTCTGCTTTGATGATGCAAAGATCCCATATTTCCAAGAGAATGCAATATGTGTACATAGCTTGATGTTGACTAAATTTTTTATGGATGATCCAACAGCCTAATCTGGGTCATGCCATGTTTCAATTTTTGTTATAGACTAGAGAAAGAAGTCTGTCCAAACAGTTCAATCTTGGCAGACAAAGTAGTTAGGTAGAGAAAGAAGGTTCCCAACTGTTTAATCTAGGGCCTTGGAAGCAATAAGGTTAGCCTTAGATAGAAAATCAAAAGGAAAAGCCAAAGGAAAAGAAAAGGCACAAAAGGGTTTGCAAGTCTAATTGCACCCTCCTAGAAGTAACAAAAAATGCTAGGCAATAGAGTGGGTAGGTAGATGGGGTTGCAGAAGCATGATCTCCTTTATGTCACTGGCCCAAGCAAAGGCAAAACATGGTGCCAATGCAGGTCTCTTACTTAGCAGTTTTACAGCAATACAATGAAGCATGTCTAACTTCCTGATTATCCCCCATCACATTCATTGCTAACATCCCAATACTACCTATGTTCATGAAAGAAAGTCAAAGTCTTTTGTTGGTTCTTGTCTCTTTAAGAGCCACATTTCTTGTGTAAAATTCTTTTCATTTTGATCTACTTCCTAAACTAAGTTGATTTCATATAAAACTTAGTGTTTTACCCCCTCATCCCCTTCCTCCACTCATATTAACTCCTAACTTCTTATTATCTAAATCCCCTATGTTCCCCTTTTCCCCTACTATTATAAACACTATGGTGTATAAACCCCAAGCAATGTATAAATATCCCACCCCCTTGGCATTATAGCCATATGTCCAAAGTCAGGGATTAAATTGACCTCTAGTCAGTTTAACAACCTAAGCCCTACCCCTTTCTTCCCTTCACAAACCTTGGAAATCATCTACCCAATTCACTTGCAAAAAGCCTTGTAAAACCCACTATTACCCCTAACCCGCGTTGCTTGCAAAATACGCTTAAAAACCGACTTTTCCGCCTTATCCAAAGGTTGGTGACCATGCGCATTTTTCATACAAAAAACAGTGAAAAAACCCGCAAAACCCACTTTTTCCAAAGTTCTGCCGGGCGCATATTTCAAACAAATAATAATATTTTATTGGCCCCGCCCGACCGTATCGTCCGGCCAACTCTGCCTCCCGCCAGCCGTCGGATCTGGGCTTTCCCATCCGACGGCCCTTATCGATTTCGGAGCGGCCCCGATGTACTGCCGTTAGCTTCCGAAATTTGTCAGAGGGTGACGTCAGGCCTCTACCACGCGTCACCCCCAAATATTATCGGGCTGCCCTCTGACAATCCCGCTTCCGTATAAAGAGCGGTGCGATATCATACCACTTACCGCTTCCGGTTTCCCGCTGACCGGTCATGCCAACGTCATGCCACCTCACCACCGCATCAGCACCCCCGCCCGCCATCGCTTCGACATGTCCTCCACCTATGCAGTCTTCGTGGACCACTCACAGGCCGCCACGTCACCCGATGACGTCATGCTGACGTCACCCGACCCTGACGCCACCTGATGACGTCATGCTGACGTCATCCAAATTTTCGCGCCAACGCCAAAAAGTCCATATTTGGCCGAATTTTGTCATTTTTACGTTCTTTTCTGTGTTTTTTATGCTCTGCCTTCTGCTTGCGATTTTACGTCCTTTGCTGCCGCACCTCGCCAAGAACATTCGGAGCTGCTGTCGCCCAGAATTCAACTGCAACCAAGCTCTAATACCGCCACTTAACCAGGTATTTGTCAAATTCCCCAACTGCGCCCTCTATTTTGTCCTGCATTGTTAAAGAACCAATAGAATTGACCATTTTCCCTGGAGAAATAGGCCTACTACGCCTTAAAACCAATTTCATCAGTTTTTAACCGGCCAATTGTGCCCAATTACACCCCTGTTGCTCTGAAACAGGCTGTAATTCAGCAAACTACCTAACCTACCGCGCAGGACGGTATTTCTCCCACAGATAGTCAAAATTCAACCCAAATTCACTTGAGAAACATGGATACACCAGTAGCACCTGTGGCCCTGAATATTGCTCCATTGAATGCCCCTCAGAGAGAGTTGGAGTGGAAACCATTAGCAGATCAAGATTACCAAATATCAGAGGAAATGCTAATGAATAGCAAGTACCACATTCACTTGCTAAATGAATTGAAGCTCAAGCATGAGAGTGGAATGGATATATTGGGCATTTGGGACTCCTTCCTCCCTATCCTCAAGCTCCCTTAGGTCAACCAGTTTCCTGACCTAATCCACCGATATGCTGACTGCTATGACCCCACTCAGAGGGCTGTGCTTGACCCTTCAGGCTCAGTTGTTTTTTATGTCACCCCTGAAGCCATCAGAGAGATGCTACACTTCAATACTGATAAGAAATTAGTTCCTTTATCACTGACAGATCTGATAAAACAAGGATCTAAGCTGACAGATGCTCAAATCACCAAGATAAATCAATTGTACATTGACTCTGACACCGTGAAGTACCCTCCCATTCTTCATGTATACCTGAACCAATTGGGCAGAGACCTTGTAGACATGATTAGTCCCATATTGGGCTATAATTCAATAGAATTTGTTGATGAAACTGTGCTGCTGATGATGCTCATGTTTTCCTCTGGCAAGTCCCCAATCTGTTATGACTATGCCACTTACATCTCCAATAAAATACATGAGCAATTGATAAACTTGGCAAGAGAAAGGGTGTTCAGATACACCTCCTATACCTACCACTTAATCCTATACTATCAGCATGAGAAATTTCCTTTTCCTGTGAAAAGAGTGGATGCACAAGGCAATCCAAGGTCAGTGGTTTATTGGTCCTCTGCTTTCCACTGCAAATCTTATTCCCCATACACTTATTGTGAGTTTATAGACCTCTTCATCCACCCAGCCATGTCTCTGCTTCTGAGCTCACCTCCTCCAAGACTAACTGATGAGATGCAGAGGATTCTTTAGTTGTCCAAGGTGTACAGCATTGGGGATTGGCATTATTACAAAACCACACAGTTATCAGGATATATGGGTGTGAGTTGCCCCCATACAGATTACCCAAATATGTGCCTATGAGATTGTTTACCCTTGAATATTTCAGGCAATTTGGGAATGCTGATGTATTCCATTTTTCAAGCAAGGGCAAGAAAGCACAGATCAAAGTCAAAAACCAATTAGGCCACTTCATCTACAATAAAAGGGAGAAAGGTTGGCAAGAAGCAGATAAAATGCTAGAAGGCCTTGGCCTACAGACCAGCTTCCTCTGGAAACCATATGACCCCACTCATTTCATAAGCTTAAGAAGGGTCAAATATAGGCTGGCCAGTTATGATCATTTAAGGTTGCCTCACATAGAAAAATATGCAAATCAACTAGAATGGAGGGAAGGCACCTTAGAAGAGGCTACCGCACAAGAAGAACTAGCTCAAAGAGCAGTAAAAAATCTCCAAAAGTTGGCTGAATTGGAGCTTTGTTCACAGGTATTCTCTCTTCCAAGCACACAAGTGGGAGCAGCTGCCTCATCATCTACAGCTTCACAAAAGGCAGCCCAAGCCCCAATTACAGCAGAGATCTCAGCCAAGGATAAAGGCAAAGAACAAGAACAGCAAGAGGTCCCTAAAGAGCAGGAATTAGCCCAAGAAAAGCAGCCTGAAGATCATCCTGAATAGCAGGAAGAAATGGCAGAGGCTCCTGGTCCGAATGATTAGCAAACGCAAGAAAAGGAGGCCTCAGTGCAGAATGTGACAGTGGAGACTTCGGTGCTCCAAACCCCTACAAATGAAGAGAGGGGTAAGAAGAGAGAGAGAGAGGAACAGACTCCCCTCAGCACCGCAACAACACAGCAAGGGGAAAAGAGACAAAGACTTGATCCCTTTTCAAAAGAGGAGATGCCTCTTGGTCAAGCACAGATGGGTCCCCCCAGCACAGAGGTATCAGCTAGCTCATTACAGCAAGAGCAGCAAAGAACACTTGGAGGAGAGGTCAGCTCCTTAGGGCAACAAAGAAGGGGTGAATCTGGCATAAAGAAACAATTTATAGACATCAAAGCCAGAAATGAGCCAGTGAGGTTGCAGTTGTACAACCACTTGTTAAAAATGGCTCCTACAAACCAGCAGAGGTTGATGTCTGCGTATGATGTGCAAGAGGGCAAAATGATAATGAGCCATTTTATGCCCACAGCGCTGCAGCCACAGTCTGCAGCTGATTATATAAGGACAAACTTGGAAATCTTGTCCAAAGACATCCACCCAATGGACCAAATTGAGTTGCATAAACAGACGGGTGAGATGGTGTATGCCACTCTAGCAAATAAAACATTGATGAATTACAGGTTGCAGAACTCTTTGAATAACACTGCTGCACAACTGGAGCTAGAAAAGGCATCCTCCCAGGCTAAAGACAACAGGATCAAGTCTTTAGAGGAAATAATTATAGAGCTTGGGCAAGACCCAAAGGATCCCAAAGCTGTGCAGGCACTGCTAAAGGAGAGGGATGCAGATATTGCAGCCTTGAGGAAAATGGTGAGGATCCCTGCAACCCTTCACCCTCAAACAGAGGAGGTTGCCCAGCAAAGAAAAGACCAAGATGCAGCAACCATGCTACTAGCATTAAATAAACAACTGCTGGAAACAGAAGGAAGGCTGGTAGAGACAGAGGCTGCACTGCAGGCAGCCCTACAGCAGAAAGAAGGAGGTCAAACTTCTCAGCCCCCTCCAGAGATCATAAACCTTGAGGAGCCCCCACAAACTACTGCTCCTCCCACAAGGTAGACAGCTCAAACAGATCCATCAACTTCAGCACCAGCAACGGCACCAAAACAGGCTCCAAGCCTAGACATGCAAAAGTTGATGAGTGAAATTAAACTCCTAGAAACCCAGATGACAGAGCTGAATGAAGCCAAGGACAATTTAGCTAAGCTGAATGAAAAATATGACAAATATAAACAAAGTGTAGCTGAAAAGGGTAGGGAAATAAAGGCTCTTAAGGAGAAGATAAAGGAGCTGGAGAAAGAGCTCACCCTTGACAAAGTGGTGGCTGAGGTCAAGACAGTTTTATGGGCCAACATTGGCCAATCAATAACAGATCAATGGCAGTACATTGAGACTATTCATGAGCAAATGGAGCTCATAGGCAAAGCACAGAAGGAAGTCCAAAGAGCAAGGGCATCTCTAGGCAGTATGCCTGAGATAGCCAACAGAATGATCAACGTTCTCAATAACTGCACAGGTCCTCAGCTGGCAGCAATAGGAATCTCCAATAGAACTGAAACCATCCAGCTGATAAAGAGGGTCCTCACATTGAAAAGCCTGGTCCAAACATTGGATAGAAGAAGTCAGGACATGCAAACAGAAGTCAACAGATTCATGGATAAGTTTGCAGCATTACAGGGCAGAGGTCTTCCTGGCTTGCTGAACAGCGCAAGGAGACTACTATCACATGAGAACTATGCAAAAAGGGTGAACACATTTGCCACCAATCAGACCACTCAAGGATCAAGTACCTCAGAGGTGACAGGGCCAGCATCTGGGCAAAGTCTCTATGACAGAGTAGAGAATTTATTTTTTATTATGAATGAGAGCAGACATTTGTTTGAAGTGCCTCCAAACTTCTACAAATACACAGAGGCAAATGAAACCCTAGATGCAATTTTGAGGCATCAATTGCCTAAACAGGAGTGGTGGACCAGAATGATACAGTTGTTGCTGTAAACAGGAGGCTTTCATCAAAGGTTTTTCATCAAAAAACATAAGTCATCATGTTCAGAAAATGTGATGCATACACTATGACTAGAGAAGAGTGGGCTGAGCCAACTCAGCAGACAGATTCGGCCACTAAAGCAACACTAACAGCTACAGATGACAGGGCGGAGAAAGCTACAGCATGACAAAGCCATAAAGACACATCATTCAGCATTAATGAAGAACGCTCAACCGACTCAGTGGCCTCCAAAGGTCAAGAAAACCTCTGACAGAATTAAAGACTATTCATTTTTGTATTCAAAGCAGCAATAACTTCCTTATCTGCTATTTTGTAAAAGTTGATAAGCATATTTATTTATCAACCGACTCAGCGGTTCAGATATTTTGTAAAAACCGATTGTATATATTCCCCCTCGCATAAGCTTGCAGGGGTTGTTGTTTCTTGTTAAAGAGGAGAACTCGACTGTAATTTCTGAAAGAATAATACAAAGAAAGCTTGGAGTTTAGAGAAATCTGGTCTTACTGATGCATGCTGTCTTAGAACCATTGAATGCTACGGGATTCTAGTGCTATGGCTTAATATAATAAGTTTTCTCTATCTCTGTTAATGTTTTATTATTTGTTTACCTCATATCTCTCATATGTTGTTCTAAATTTAGGAAGAAAGAAGAAGAATAGCTCAGGATTTGTCCATGGAGACACCCTGATTTCAATCTTTCTTTACTATAAATGTTTTCTACAGGCTCAGCTGTTTAATTGGAATTCTTAACTGCTCTAATGAAACCTAAATCTTTCACAGTTTCTATTTAATAATTCATGTATGCTACTAAGTAGAAATTGCTGTTCAATTTGTCATCACACTGTCTGTAATTCCATCTCTCACTGCATCACTCACTAATCAGAATTTATAACAAGCTATATCCATCTAGCCTTGCAGTAAAACCTTCTCCATCACAGGCACCAGGACTGTCTCAGATTTCTGACTCCATATGCCCAATGGACTGACATCTTCCAAACTTTCCATGCCCTTCTCACAACAATAGTTCACAACCAAAACTTCAAACAAAAAACTAAAACTCATAACTAGCCTAAAATCTTCACAAAACAGAGCTAAAACTAAAAGAGAGATCCCTCTCTGATTATAGGTAGGCTAGGACCTATAATCCAAAGCTTGGTTAGTGGTTACCCCGGCCATATTCCCTTGGGAGTCATAGGGAACAACCTGGGTGTTAACATAAATGGCAACTCCACTGAGGACTTCCTCAGGATTTTCTAGTTGCTGTATATTTCCTAAAGATGCAGATGAAGCCTGAATGTCAGCCAGGAAGCCTTCAAAACTGTTTTTGTTTTACATTAACAGGTTCTGATAAAAGCTGCTTCAGTCAATCTTCATACTAGCTTTAAGATATACATAGCCATTTCAAAATCTTGTCTGGCCCTTGCAGATACAAGAATATTCAAAAAATACTCAAAAAACAAGTTCAGAAGCTGGCTCCCAAGAAGAATCCGCGATATACAAGGTCAAACCCTGACCCTAATCCTCCAGCTGTTTTTGAAAACCCTAATACAATCCCTAAAATCATTAGGAAGCAGCAAGGGCAGGAAAATCCTACTGATTTGAGTCCTGAGATAGCTTACCCTAACCCTGTTCCAACTCCAATCAAGGTTCTATTTCGGTCTACCCCTGATTCCCCTAGTTCATCATCTACATCTCAAAGCCCTCCTTTCACACCTTCATCTACTGCACATATTCCCCAGACCAACACTCTAGTTTCTACCATACCTATTACCCCTGTTGTACCAATCGTTCCTGTTGTCCCAGTTACCCCTGTCAATCCTCTACACCCTGCAAATATGGCTAACAGATATGCACCCCTGCAGTTGCCTGCTAATGCTGCAGCTTTACCTCAGGACTATCAATCCAAAATCTCATATTTTGGTTCCACTGGCCCTTTCACAGCTATTCAACATGCCAAGAAGATGCAAGACCATTTTGAGAACTATGAAATAGATGATGACAGTGTGAGAATGAGAATTTTTGTTCAGAGCCTGACAGGTGATGTAAGAACTTGGTTCAGATCACTTGCTGTAAATACCATAACCACTCCTGATGAGCTTTATCTAGCCTTTACTAACATATGGGAGAAAAAGAAAGATCCCTTGCACATACTCGGTGAATATGACACAATCAAACGAGGTCCTCAAGAGACCGTTTTAGAGTACTGTGCAAGATTTAATAATGTATATAACGCAATACCACAGAATTTAAGACCTCCTCCTGATTTAGCCTTGTACAAGTTTCCTGATGGTTTTGACCCTGACATGGCATATCAGTTAAAAGAAAGAGCCCCTGAAACCCTTGAAGACGCTCAAAAGGTTGCTGTCACAGTAGAGGCTAACCTGATTGCCAAAAGAAACAGAGCAAGAATGGAAAAGAGAACCACCTTTAAGGAAGAACCCTCAGCCTTTGATCAGAAACTGGATGCAATACTCACTGGTATGAAGAGATTAGGTGATAGAGTAGAATCAGTTGAGAGGAAGTCATCATGGGAAGCACCACAAAATAACCCTATTAGGAATCCAAATTTTAGGAGAAACCAAAATCCTAACGTTGGCAAGGCCAGTTCTGAACCAGAGATAAGACCTCCGTTCCAGGAAAACTATACTGAAGCATCCACTTCAAATGAGCAGATAGATGACACCCACATTAACCTGATGGGCCTCAATGATGAGCAGCAAGTTTTTCTGAGTCAAGAAGATCACAAGGATGATGACATTAAGCAGTTCCAAACCAGGTCAGGAGAGTCATTTGACTTTAAACAGGGCTATGACACAGCTGTTTATGAAGTTCATACGCAATACAAGCTGAGAAGCAGAACTGTAAATGTAACACAGCCTGAAAAGACAAAGGATAGCCTACAGCCTAAAAGAGCCATAGTCACAGAGCCAATTGACACAACTGATTCAGTTACAAATGAAGTAACAGTTGAAGAAGTCACTGAACCATTTCCCTCAAAACAACAGCCAATTGATACATCACCCTTGATGCCTAATCCAAGCATTACTTCTCAAGAGATGAGTAAAAAGGATAAGCCTCAAGACCAAGATAAGAATCAAGAAGAAAACTTAATTAACAAGGAAAAGGTTATCACCCACAATACCAAGATCCAATCTGAAAAACCCTTTGAATTAGAAGCTGAACTTGGTAAATTGAAGATAGCCATTCCTCTTTCAGAGTTAGCCAAGCATGACATTTACAAACTACAAATCAAGAAGTCTCTTCAACTTACCCCTAATAAAGATGATGTTAATGTGTTGGATGACACCCCAGAATTGCTTTTCGGTCCAGAGGTTGATGGAAAAACAGCAGTCACAGGGATCTTACCTTTCTATGTCAGCTTGCATGTTCATGATAAGATACTACATAATGCAATGTTTGATTCAGGCGCCTCTCATAACCTTATGCCTAAATCAGTGATGGAGAGGCTCAACCTAGACATTACAAGACCATATAAGGACCTATTTTCATTTGACTCTAGCCAAGTTAAATGTTTGGGTTTGATAAAAGATCTATGTGTATCCCTTGTCCAGTATCCAAACAAAACAATCTTAATGGATGTTGTAGTTGCTGATATCCCACCCAAATATGGAATGTTGTTATCAAGATCATGGGGGGCTAAACTCCAAGGTTCCCTACAATTAGACATGTCATATGCCACTATCTCAGTCTTTTGTCAACCCAAGAGGCTATATAGAGAGTCACTTATGAAATACATGGTCAGCAGTGAAGAAAAACCTCAAAACTTTCCCATATATGCTGTCCATTCTGACATAGACTCCTATATTCTCTTCAATGATAATACAGGTCCCACAAATGATGATGAAACCCAGACACTCAAACAAGATCAGCATATAAATGAAGAAACTGCTGTTCTAGAAATAATGGTTGAGAAATCAATAAACAAAACTGTTCAAGAAGAAAAACCAAGTGTAAGCCAAGATCTCAAGTTGTTGATGCCAAGTCCCACAATAGTTGACAATTCTTCCCCTAACCGAGAAATCCTCTGGTTTCTTGAATTTGATGGGTCAGTCAACAAATTAGGGGCAGGGGCAGGGGTTTGGATACATAACAAACAAAACAATCATGCAGAAGGCCGAGCCTATAGGTTAAACTTTAGGTGCACCAACAATATGGCAGAATATGAAGCTCTTTTACTAGGCCTCAAGCTAGTAAAATCCTTACAAGCCACAATAGTTTCAATCCTAGGAGACTCAGACCTCATTATCCAACAAGTAAAGGGGAATTTTGTCACCAATGACAAAATACTGAGATCTTATAGGTCTGTTGCTGCTGAAATACTAAATTCCTTCACTGAATTTCAAATTACCAAAATTCCTAGAACCCATAATCTTCATGCTCATAGTTTGGCCACATTTGCAAGCACTTGCAAACTACCTTTTGAACCCAAGCATTTCTTTACAGCTGAGATAAAACACAGACCTTCTGTCCCAAACAATGTCAAGGATTGGCAAGTGTTTGAGGATGATACACAAATAAATAATTTCTTGACTTTGCAGCAAGAATTTTTAGGACTAAGCATTGATGTGGAGGCTGCAAGTGATTCGCAAACACAAGGTGAACAACACCAAACAAATATTTCACCCAAAACAGCAAACCAAATGCTACATCCAACAATTTTTAATAAAGAAAACATACAAGAACTTAAACAAATCAGTGTACAAGAACTTAAACAAATCAGTTGTGAGGAAATAGCTGATGCTGAAGCTGAAGTTATACAATTGAGAGACAATTTTCTTCCAACAGGCCTCACTCCTTTGGAAGATATTTTTGACTCAAATGATATCCTCAGAAAGCCAAAAATGCAGCCCCTCAATGCTGCCATAGAAGAATGTAACATTGGAACTGCTGAACAACTCAAAATAATAAAATTGTCTGCTTCCTTACCTCCTGACCAAAAGCCCAAATATGTTGACCTTTTCAAAGAATTCCAAGATGTCTTTGCATGGAGTTATGAGGATTTAAAATCCTATGACACCTCTGTTATTCAACACACTATCCCTCTCAAGCCAAATCAAAAACCCTTTAAGCAAAAATTGAGGAGAATCAATCCTATGCTTCTCCCATCAATGGAGCAAGAGGTACAAAAAATGTTTAAAGATGGCATCATAGCACCAATCAGGTTTTCTGATTGGATTTCAAATTTGGTCCCTACAAGAAAGAAAACTGGTGAAATAAGGCTTTGTGTTGATTTAAGGAACTTGAATCAAGTCTCCCTAAAAGATAATTACCCCTTACCCAAGATGGATCACATCTTGCAAAGAGTAGTGGGGGCCTCAAGAATTTCTTTACTTGATGGATTCTCAGGTTTCAACCAGATCCTACTTCACCCTGATGATCAGGACAAAATAGCATTCACAACCCCATGGGGAACCTTCAAATATGTCAAAATTCCTTTTGGGTTGAAAAATGCAGGAGCTACCTTTCAAAGAGCAATGGATATTGCTTTTGCCAAAGAGATTCATGATTTCCTTGTGGTTTACTTAGATGACCTTACACCATTTTCAAAATCTGACCCTGAACATTTGAAACATCTAAGGCAAATATTCATAACATGCAGGAAGTATGGGATTTCCTTGAATCCCAAGAAATCCCTGTTTGGTTTGGAAGAGGGTAAGCTGTTAGGTCACATCATTTCAAAGGATGGCATTAGAATTGATCCAGACAGAATACAGGCCATCCTACAAATGCCTCATCCAAGAAATGTAAAAGAATTGCAGGCTTTCTTGGGTAAGATCAACTTCCTAAGGAGATTTATCCCAAATTTGGCAGAATTGAGCAGATTACTAAATAACATGCTAAAAAAGGATTCAAAAGTAAAATGGATAGTAGAAACAAATCAAGCTTTTGAAGGTATCAAACTAGCCCTTACCCAAACCCCAGTCCTGACAAACCCTCAATTTGATAGAGACTTCATCATATTTTCCTTTGCTTCCCAACACACAATTGCTGTTGTCTTGTTACAAAAAGATGATCAAGGGAATGAAAAACCTATTGCTTTCTTTAGCAGAGCACTAAGAGATGCACCTCTCAAATACCAGATCATGGAAAAACAAGCTTATGCTTTAGTGAAAGCCATCAAAGATTTCAGAATTTACATCCTATACTCTCATGTCATTGCCTATGTACCAAATGCTATTGTCAAGGATATTTTGACTCAAGAAAATTTAGAGGGTAGAAGAGGAAAATGGATTGCAAACATCTTAGAATTTGACATTGAGATAAAACCTACAAAACTGATAAAGGGCAAAGGTTTGGCCAAACTAATGTCTGAAACAAATTTCCAGGCCCTAGAAATAAATCAAATGGACAATGAATCGGAGCTGGCGACTCCAAAGATCAATGTAGCCTTTGAACAATCCTCTTGGTATTCTGATATATGTTATGTGTTGCAGAACCTGTGTGCTCCCCCAGGATTGTCCAGAACTAAATGTAGGTTCCTAAAAATGAAAGCTGCAAGATTTTGTGTCATGGAGGGCAATTTGCTTTGGAAAAACCATGAGGGTATATTGTTAAACTGCTTAATTGAGAATGAGACTAACAATATCATGGAAGAATTTCATGCAGGTGATTGTGGTGGACACTTTTATTGGAAGTCCACTATGGATAAGATACTAAGGGCTGGTTACTATTGGCCCACCTTGTTCTCTGATGTTAAAAATTTCACTACCTCATGCCATAAGTGTCAAATATTTGAGGGAAAGAGAAAGTTGCTGCCACTTCCTTTGAGGCCTATTGCAACAGAGGGACCTTTTCAACAATGGGGCTTGGATTTCATTGGGGAAATTCATCCCTCATCTTCAGGCCAACATAGATGGATCCTCACAGCCACAGACTACTTCACCAAATGGATTGAGGCCATCCCATGTAGACAGGCCAATGATTCAACCATCATTCAGTTTTTAGAGAATAACATATTGTCTAGATATGGTTGCCCCAACAAGATAATAACAGACAATGCTGCTGCTTTCAGATCCAAGAAGATGGTGAACTTCTGCCACAAATTTCATATTACTTTGGGCCATTCCACTGCATACTACCCTCAAGGAAATGGCCTAGCTGAATCATCAAATAAAAGCCTTGTAAACATCATAAAGAAGGTGTTGGAAGAAAATAAGAAGAATTGGCATAAGAAACTTGTGAATGCCTTATGGGCAGATAGACTAACAACCAAGAGATCCATTGGGGTCAGCCCATATGAGTTAGTCTATGGATTAGAAGCCAAATTTCCTTCATCACTAGGGGTTCCTGTTATGAAACTACTTCAAGAAAGTCAAGCTGAGCCCAATGACATGCAAAGAAGGATCAATCAAATAATATGTTTGCAGCAAACTAGAGACCAAGTTTATTGCAGAGTTCAAGTTCTACAAGAAAAGTTAAAGAAAGCTTTTGACAGAAGGACTAAGGCTGAAGATTTCAAAATGGGTGATAAAGTCCTCAAGTGGGATTCAAGAAGGGAAGATAAAGGAAAACATGGAAAATTTGATTCTCTTTGGAGAGGACCATTTGTTATCCAAGCAGTGCAAGGAAACAACACTTACTTCCTAAAAAATCTGGATGAAACTGACTTAGATGAAGGCCCTGTGAATGTCCGGATGTTGAAGCACTATTTTGACTACTTTCCATGTACATAGTAGGGCCTCTCCTTCTGTATATAATCAGTTGTATATATTTTCTTTCAGCATACAAATAGTTCAATTTAAGAAGTTGCTGTAAATAAGCAGAAAAGGGCTTGATATTCCAGAAGTTCCACAGAGGTAATAGCCTCCAGTTTTGAAGTACAAAGAGGAAGTTTCAAGTTTTGAAGAGAAGTCAAATGCCAAGGCAGTCTGACCTGCTGTTCTTGGTCTTTCAAGAAGAAAAACCATCCCCAAGTGGAGCCACTGTTGGCTACCTATACCAATAGGTTTCATATTTCATGATTGGCAAAGAAAGTGCCAAATATGCTCTGCTTTGATGATGCAAAGATCCCATATTTCCAAGAGAATGCAATATGTGTACATAGCTTGATGTTGACTAAATTTTGATGGATGATCCAACAGCCTAATCTGGGTCATGCCATGTTTCAATTTTTGTTATAGACTAGAGAAAGAAGTCTGTCCAAACAGTTCAATCTTGGCAGACAAAGTAGTTAGGTAGAGAAAGAAGGTTCCCAACTGTTTAATCTGGGGCCTTGGAAGCAATAAGGTTAGCCTTAGATAGAAAATCAAAAGGAAAAGCCAAAGGAAAAGAAAAGGCACAAAAGGGTTTGCAAGTCTAAGTGCACCCTCCTAGAAGTAACAAAAAATGCTAGGCAATAGAGTGGGTAGGTAGATGGGGTTGTAGAAGCATGATCTCCTTTATGTCACTGGCCCAAGCAAAGGCAAACCATGGTGCCAATACAGGTCTCTTACTTAGCAGTTTTACAGCAATACAATGAAGCATGTCTAAATTCCTGATTATCCCCCATCACATTCATTGCTAACATCCCAATACTACCTATGTTCATGAAAGAAAGTCAAAGTCTTTTATTGGTTCTTGTCTCTTTAAGAGCCACATTTCTTGTGTAAAATTCTTTTCATTTTGATCTACTTCCTAAACTAAGTTGATTTCATATAAAACTTAGTGTTTTACCCCCTCATCCCCTTCCTCCACTCATATTAACTCCTAACTTCTTATTACCTAAATCCCCTATGTCCCCCTTTTCCCCTACTATTATAAACACTATGGTGTATAAACCCCAAGCAATGTATAAATATCCCACCCCCTTGCCATTATAGCCATATGTCCAAAGTCAGAGGTTAAATTGACCTCTGGTCAGTTTAACAACCTAAGCCCTACCCCTTTCTTCCCTTCACAAACCTTGGAAATCATCTACCCAATTCACTTGCAAAAAGCCTTGTAAAACCCACTATTACCCTTAACCCGCGTTGTTTGCAAAATACGCTTAAAAACCCACTTTTCCGCCTTATCCAAAGGTTGGTGACCATGTGCATTTTTCATACAAAAAACAGTGAAAAAACCCGCAAAACCCACTTTTTCCAAAGTTTTGCCGGGTGCATGTTTCAAACAAATAATAATATTTTATTGGCCCCGCCCGACCGTATCGTCCGGCCAACTCTGCCTCCCGCCAGTCGTCGGATCTGGGCTTTCCCATCCGACAGCCCTTATCGATTTCGGAGCGGCCCCGATGTACTGCCGTTAGCTTCCGAAATTTGTCAGAGGGTGACGTCAGGCCTCTGCCACACGTCGCCCCCAAATCTTATCAGGCCGCCCTCTGACAATCCTGCTTCCGTATAAAGAGCGGTGCGATATCATACCACTTACCGCTTCCGGTTTTCCGCTGACCAGTCATGCCAACGTCACACCACCTCACCACCGCGTCAGCACCCCCGCCCGCCATCGCTCCGACATGTCCTCCACCTATGCAGTCCCCGTGGACCACTCACAGGCCGCCACGTCACCCGATGACGTCATGCTGACATCACCCGACCCTGACCCAAGCTGATGACGTCATCCAAATTTTCGCGCCAACGCCAAAAAGTCCATATTTGGCCGAATTTTGTCATTTTTACGTTCTTTTTTGTGTTTTTTATGCTCTGCCTTCTGCTTGCGATTTTACGTCCTTTGCTGCCGCACCTCGCCAGGAACATTCGGAGCTGCTGTCGCCCAAAATTCAACTGTAACCAAGCTCTAATACCGCCACTTAACCAGGTATTTGTCAAATTCCCCAACTGCGCCCTCTGTTTCGTCCTGCATTGTTAAAGAACCAATAGAATTGACCATTTTCCCTAGAGAAATAGGCCTACTACGCCTTAAAACCAATTTCATCAGTTTTTAACCGGCCAATTGTGCCCAATTACACCCCTGTTGCTCTGAAACAGGCTGTAATTCAGCAAACTACCTAACCTACCGCGCAGGACGGTATTTCTCCCACAGATAGTCAAAATTCAACCCAAATTCACTTAAGAAACATGGATACACCAGTAGCACCTGTGGCCCTGAATATTGCTCCATTGAATGCCCCTCAGAGAGAGTTGGAGTGGAAACCATTAGCAGATCAAGATTACCAAATATCAGAGGAAATGCTAATGCATAGCAAGTACCACATTCACTTGCTAAATGAATTGAAGCTCAAGCATGAGAGTGGAATGGATATATTGGGCATTTGGGACTCCCTCCTCCCTATCTTCAAGCTCCCTCAGGTCAACCAGTTTCCTGACCTAATCCACCGATGTGCTGACTGCTATGACCCCACTCAGAGGGCTGTGCTTGACCCTTCAGGCTCAGTTGTTTTTTATGTCACCCCTGAAGCCATCAGAGAGATGCTACACTTCAATACTGATAAGAAATTAGTTCCTTTATCACTGACAGATCTGATAAAACAAGGAGCTAAGCTGACAGATGCTCAAATCACCAAGATAAATCAATTGTACATTGACTCTGACACCGTGAAGTACCCTCCCATTCTTCATGTATACCTGAACCAATTGGGCAGAGACCTTGTAGACATGATTAGTCCCATATTGGGCTATAATTCAATAGAATTTGTTGATGAAACTGTGCTGGTGATGATGCTCATGTTTTCCCCTGGCAAGTCCCCAATCTGTTATGACTATGCCACTTACATCTCCAATAAAATACATGAGCAATTGATAAACTTGGCAAGAGAAAGGGTGTTCAGATACACCTCCTATATCTACCACTTAATCCTATACTATCAGCATGAGAAATTTCCTTTTCCTGTGAAAAGAGTGGATGCACAAGGCAATCCAAGGTCAGTGGTTTATTGGTCCTCTGCTTTCCACTGCAGATCTTATTCCCCATACACTTATTGTGAGTTTATAGACCTCTTCATCCACCCAGCCATGTCTCTGCTTCTGAGCTCACCTCCTCCAAGACTAACTGATGAGATGCAGAGGATTCTTCAGTTGTCCAAGGTGTACAGCATTGGGGATTGGTATTATTACCAAAACCACACAGTTATCAGGATATATGGGTGTGAGTTGCCCCCATATAGATTACCCAAATATGTGCCTATGAGATTGTTTGCCCTTGAATATTTCAGGCAATTTGGGAATGCTGATGTATTCCATTTTTCAAGCAAGGGAAAGAAAGCACAGATCAAAGTCAAAAACCAATTAGGCCACTTCATCTACAATAAAAGGGAGGAAGGTTGGCAAGAAGCAGATAGAATGCTAGAAGGCCTTGGCCTACAGACCAGCTTCCTCTGGAAACCATATGACCCCACTCATTTCATAAGCTTAAGAGGGGTCAAATATAGGCTGGCCAGTTATGATCATTTAAGGTTGCCTCACATAGAAAAATATGCAAATCAACTAGAATGGAGGGAAGGCACCTTAGAAGAGGCTACCACACAAGAAGAACTAGCTCAAAGAGCAGTAAAAAATCTCCAAAAGTTGGCTGACTTGGAGCTTTGTTCACAGGTATTCTCTCTTCCAAGCACACAAGTGGGAGCAGCTGCCTCATCATCTACAGCTTCACAAAAGGCAGCCCAAGCCCCAATTACAGCAGAGATCTCAGCCAAGGATAAAGGCAAAGAACAAGAACAGCAAGAGGCCCCTAAAGAGCAGGAATTAGCCCAAGAAAAGCAGCCTGAAGATCATCCTGAACAGCAGGAAGAAATGGCAGAGGCTCCTGGTCCGAATGATCAGCAAACGCAAGAAAAGGAGGCCTCAGTGCAGAATGTGACAGTGGAGACTTCGGTGCTCCAAACCCCTACAAATGAAGAGAGGGGTAAGAAGAGAGAGAGAGAGGAACAGACTCCCCTCAGCACCGCAACAACACAGCAAGGGGAAAAGAGACAAAGACTTGATCCCTTTTCAGAAGAGGAGATGCCTCTTGGTCAAGCACAGATGGGTCCCCCCAGTACAGAGGTATCAGCTAGCTCATTACAGCAAGAGCAGCAAAGAACACTTGGAGGAGAGGTCAGCTCCTCAGGGCAACAAAGAAGGGGTGAATCTGGCATAAAGAAACAATTTATAGACATCAAAGCCAGAAATGAGCCAGTGAGGTTGCAGCTGTACAACCACTTGTTAAAAATGGCTCCTACAAACCAGCAGAGGTTGATGTCTACATATGATGTGCAAGAGGGCAAAATGATAATGAGCCATTTTATGCCCACAGCGCTGCAGCCACAGTCTGCAGGTGATTATATAAGGACAAACTTGGAAATCTTGTCCAAAGACATCCACCCAATGGACCAAATTGAGTTGCATAAACAGACGGGTGAGATGGTGTATGCCACTCTAGCAGATAAAACATTGATGAATTACAGGTTGCAGAACTCTTTGAATAACACTGCTGCACAACTGGAGCTAGAAAAGGCATCCTCCTAGGCTAAAGACAACAGGATCAAGTCTTTAGAGGAAATAATTATAGAGCTTGGGCAAGACCCAAAGGATCCCAAAGCTGTGCAGGCACTGCTAAAGGAGAGGGATGCAGATATTGCAGCCTTGAGAAAAATGGTGAGGGTCCCTGCAACCCTTCACCCTCAAACAGAGGAGGTTGCCCAGCAAAGAAAAGACCAAGATGCAGCAACCATGCTACTAGCATTAAATAAACAACTGCTGGAAACAGAAGGAAGGCTGGTAGAGACAGAGGCTGCACTGCAGGCAGCCCTACAGCAGAAAGAAGGAGGTCAAACTTCTCAGCCCCCTCCAGAGATCATAAACCTTGAGGAGCCCCCACAAACTACTGCTCCTCCCACAGGGCAGACAGCTCAAACAGATCCATCAACTTCAGCACCAACAACGGCACCAGAACAGGCTCCAAGCCTAGACATGCAAAAGTTGATGAGTGAAATTAAACTCCTAGAAACCCAGATGACAGAGCTGAATGAAGCCAAGGACAATTTAGCTAAGCTGAATGAAAAATATGACAAATCTAAACAAAGTGTAGCTGAAAAGGGTAGGGAAATAAAGGCTCTTAAGGAGAAGATAAAGGAGCTGGAGAAAGAGCTCACCCTTGACAAAGTGGTGGCTGAGGTCAAGACAGTTTTATGGGCCAACATTGGCCAATCAATAACAGATAAATGGCAGTACATTGAGACTATTCATGAGCAAATGGAGCTCATAGGCAAAGCACCAAAGGAAGTCCAAAGAGCAAGGGCATCTCTAGGCAGTATGCCTGAGATAGCCAACAGAATGATCAACGTTCTCAATAACCGCACAGGTCCTCAGCTGGCAGCAATAGGAATCTCCAATAGAACTGAAACCATCCAGTTGATAAAGAGGGTCCTCACATTGAAAAGCCTGGTCCAAACATTGGATAGAAGAAGTCACGACATGCAAATAGAAGTCAACAGATTCATGGATAAGTTTGCAGCATTACAGGGCAGAGGTCTTCCTGGCTTGCTGAACAGCGCAGGGAGACTACTATCACATGAGAACTATGCAAAAAGGGTGAACACATTTGCCACCAATCAGATCACTCAAGGATCAAGTACCTCAGAGGTGACAGGGCCAGCATCTGGGCAAAGTCTCTATGACAGAGTAGAGAATTTATTTTTTATTATGAATGAGAGCAGACATTTGTTTGAAGTGCCTCCAAACTTCTACAAATACACAGAGGCAGATGAAACCCTAGATGCAATTTTGAGGCATCAATTGCCTACACAGGAGTGGTGGACCAGAATGATACAGTTTTTGTTGTAAACAGGAGGCTTTCATCAAAGGTTTTTCATCAAAAAACATAAGTCATCATGTTCAGAAAATGTGATGCATACACTATGACTGGAGAAGAGTGGGCTGAGCCAACTCAGCAGACAGATTCGGCCACTAAAGCAACACTAACAGCTACAGATGACAGGGCCGAGAAAGCTACAGCATGACAAAGCCATAAAGACACATCATTCAGCATTAATGAAGAACGCTCAACCGACTCAGTGGCCTCCAAAGGTCAAGAAAACCTCTGACAGAATTAAAGACTATTCATTTTTGTATTCAAAGTAGCAATAACTTCCTTATCTGCTATTTTGTAAAAGTTGATAAGCATATTTATTTATCAACCGACTCAGCGGTTCAGATATTTTGTAAAAATCGATTGTATATATTCCCCCTCGCATAAGCTTGCAGGGGTTGTTGTTTCTTGTTAAAGAGGAGAACTCGGCTGTAATTTCTGAAAGAATAATACAAAGAAAGCTTGGAGTTTACAGAAATCTGGTCTTACTGATGCATGCTGTCTTGGAACCATTGAATGCTACGGGATTCTATTGCTATGGCTTAATATAATAAGTTTTCTCTATCTCTGTTAATGTTTTATTATTTGTTTACCTCATCTCTCATATGTTGTTCTAAATTTAGGAAGAAAGAAGAAGAATAGCTCAGGATTTGTCCATGGAGACACCCTGATTTCAATATTTCTTTACTATAAATGTTTTCTACAGGCTCAGCTATTTAATTGGAATTCTTAACTGCTCTAATGAAACCTGAATCTTTCACAGTTTCTATTTAATAATTCATGTATGCTACTAAGTAGAAATTGTTGTTCAATTTGTCATCACACTGTCTGTAATTCCATCTCTCACTACATCACTCACTAATCAGAATTTATATCAAGCTATAGCCATCTAGCCTTGCAGTAAAACCTTCTCCATCACAGGCACCAGGACTGTCTCATATTTCTGACTCCATATGCCCAATGGACTGACATCTTCCAAACTTTCCATGCCCTTCTCACAACAACAGTTCACAACCAAAACTTCAAACAAAAAACTAAAACTCATAACTAGCCTAAAATCTTCACAAAACAGAGCTAAAACTAAAAGAGAGAGCCCTCTCTGATTATAGGTAGGCTAGGACCTATAATCCAAAGCTTGGTTAGTGGTTACCCCGGCTGTATTCCCTTGGGAGTCATAGGGAACAACCTGGGTGTTAACAGATTCAAACCCTCTACATCCTAGCCTCAACAATTTATTCATGTGGAGATTTTATCAGCTCTCTGGAAAGGTGATTATAGAGTACTTTGTTACCATGGCCTCAGTGTTTAGAAAGTTATCTGAAAATTAATAGGTTTTTTTTTAATTCAGTTTCTTACTTTATGATTTTGTCGGCCTAAAACACAATTGTCAGGTTTTGTAATGGGGGCTCCCACCACTGCCTGAAATACACATGTAAAACTTAACTACAACTTAGCTTGGCAGGTTGAGGCTGAGGGTTACCTCATATCAACTTTTTTAGTTTGAGGGTTTTCATTCTGAGTATTTTATTAATGTTTTTCCCTTCCTCGGTTTTAATAGGCTTTTATCACAACTTTCTTTCCAAAGTTGTTTTAGGTAAACTCTCAGTTGTGTTACTTATGATGGTTGAGTTTTATATCATTATTTTTATAGTTTAATTAACTCATGAATTCGACTATTTGGACAAGTACTTCATCTATACCGACATGTGAGAAAAAGCTTATCAAATTTTTATGCTACTTCCATGTTTTCTAATTCTGAAACTTTATATTTCCCTATACATGACAGTCTTGGGTTCAAGATCGACCTACAAGTTTCCAAAAAGACAGGATTAAGATTTTATATCCTATCAAAACTAGGATATTCAGGGTTTGGTCATTGACCCTATTCTCATGTAATTAATGTTAATAACTTTGAGGGCTTTGTCCTTTCTGTATATATCCATTCCATAATTATGAAACTATGATGAGTGTGTTCTCATTGTTCATGGGTTATTTTATAGTATTTTTTTTATGGTTTGTTGTCAGCTTAAGCTTGTTCATTGGAAAATTTTGTTTTGTACTTTCTGTACAAGTAGATTTTTTTTTTTTTTGCAATAGATCCATACTCTTGATACATATGATTTTGAATACATGTTTAACCTATAGTTTATATTTGGTTCTGTGCTTACTATTCGTATATATTTATAAGTTTTTCTCCTATTTACATTTTGTATTACTCAACAACGGTTAATCTTTTGGGTTTTAGATTATATCAACAATTTTTCTTTTCTATATAAAATGTGCCCTTTGACGTATTTCTCTTAATTATTATAAGTATTTGGTTACTATAATTTGGCTTAGTCATATAATTAAAAAGATATTATATGTGTGATTAGATACAACTATTTATCAATACTTTAAATCTGAAACCCTTAGTGTGTCCTCACTCAGGGACCTACGATTCTACTATATGGGTCCTGGACTGTCTAGGCTAACAAGGCGAGGCTTGTTTCAATTTGGACTAACCTAACCTGCATCCCAATTATGTTTACTATTCACTGTTTAACTCTTATGATATATTAAAATAGTACAAGGTCATTCTTATTTCATCAGACTTCTAAAAACATATTTGAATCTTTCATAATTAATGCTATAACACATAAATAATTGTTCACATATTAATAAAATCGTGTCATAGTGGTAGAATACTTATATGTTCAAGATCAGTTAGGTCACCATATGAAATCACTAGGGAAGGAATAATTCTCATCCCAACCAATGGGCATAGTAACACCACCAGAGCCCCCCCACCAAGAGTTGATTTCCCTCCTAGGACAACCTTTCTTAAAAATACACCACAAAGGTCCAGATAGAAAATCCACTAGCCCCAACCAACTCAAGAATTTATTGCCAAGAACTTTCACAGACTCACAGCTCTGTACAATTCCACTCGCAACAACCAGCTGAATAATTTCTCTATGGGAGCATCCTACCTTACCTCAACAACATCTCATCTGAGGTAATAAGTTCTCTTCTCCAAGTAATAAGTTCTCTTCTCCTTTTCCTTGATTGCCTTAGGTTCCTCTCTACCCTCTTGTCTCTCTTTTCCCAATTGAGATATTATCTCTAGGGAGAGGATTAATTGTCCACTAACTGCTTGATAGTTGAAATCCTCATTTAGAATTTTCCACATTCCCATAAATCCTTAACTGACCATAACTAATCTTGTTAATTCAGTTAAAATAAAATAAACATTTGTGCCCAACATTATATCAGGCCTTGTATTAGCCCACACTCTGCCAGGTTACTTTTAGTAGAAATAAGTTAAAATATTTACTTATTCACCAAAGGGTATTACAATAAATAGTCATAGAAGAAGTATAATATTTCAATAAAATATAAAAATTAAATACATAAAAGGTAAAGGTATAATAAAAAAATATTTAATTCTCAAATTGTGTTGTAGTTTATTATTTTTGAATATATATATATAAACTTAAACTCATTTATGTTTATTATAAACTTGGATATATTATATAAATTAGTTTAAATTTATTTAAGCTTGGATATATTAGGTGTTAAGGGAAATTAAGCTTGTGTAAATTTCTTAACACATGATATGGAATTAAATGATAATAAAATTTACACATCAAAAGATTATGATCTCTCTCACTGTTGAATAAATCCCAGTTTAAGATGGATCTATGAATATTAGATTGTAAAGCACCTCACTACATTAGATGCAAAAAATATATATAACTATTTTGAAAATAGTCTACTTTAATTGCAAAAAATGTATAGTTATTTTGAAAATATTCTCAATAATTATAATTAATATTTATTTTCTTGCTTAATTATGATTTTAGATCACATGCACTAACAAAATGTTTGTCTTTGAATGTCAATCTTGACAAATAGGGAGAGGCCAATATGGATTACATTAGCTTTGGGAGGACATTGGGAGTTATCTTGTGAATTTACCTAGAACACTAACTTTTTTAATAATATTTTTCATTTCTATTTGTTTATCTTTTCTTCACAATTTTGATATGTTAATTTTTTATTTACACCATACATTGATGGAGGACCATTAGAAATTCCCAAGACCATCAAGATTTTCAAAGAAAAACTCCAAAAGGGGTTTGAAAAGGAATTATAATTCCTTATTTGTAAATAATCTTAATTTCTTTAAGTATTATAGAAAGCATGAGTTATAGTTTTAGAAAGAATATGGATAGGGAAGATTTTGTCCATAAGGAAAAATCAAATCTACCTTCAAAAGCATAATATACTTAGGGAATAAATCATGGAGTGATTTATGGGTCTAGGAATATCTACTTGTTTCTAAAAGTTGTATTTAATGGCCAAATGAATGGGAAATCATGCCATAGAGAGAAAATAATGTTTTTTATATTTGTATGTACAATTGTTGTGATGATGACTAAGAATAAATTTTACCATATTGTTGTGTGTCTATCTATGTGTGTAACATACGAATGCATTCGATATTGGGTGTAGATTTGTTAATGTGAGATTAACTAAATTTGTACATAAATCCCTAATAGAAGACAATCCATCTATGTGATTGATTGTAAGGAGAATAAATAAGATTTATAAGACTAATTTAGAGTAGAGTTGGGTAGAATTTCCATTTAGAATTCTAGTTAAGATCGAGATTTAAATTGGGTAGAACCTATATAGGTTCCAAAATATCTAGAAGTTTACATGACTTAGAAGAATTCGATGAAGGATTATTAATTTCGATGTGGTAAATCTAACAGAACAAGTAGAAGACTTGTTGATTATAAAATTCCCCATGTATGGACTAATGGGTTTCTGTATGAACAACCCTGTGGAATGAGAGAGTTACAAAACAAGGTGTATGGGAAACTTGATGTCAATATTTCATTGACATACAAAAAGTAAAGAAGTTGAGCTTGTTGGAAAAGTCAAATTTTCCTACATTAAGTGGTATCAAAGCTAGTACGCTCTTTGGAAAATAAATTGGAGTGGGTATGCTCTTCTGAGAATTCGGAGCTTGTAGCATCAAAGGTTTGTGAAATATAATTGAAGTAAATTTTTTCCTTTGCAATTTATATTGATGATTGTATGAATTGGAGTTTTGTGCAAAAAAAAATTTGGATTTCTTTGAGGATATGAGACGATTTTCTACTTTGGGAGGAAAGTAGCAACATGTTGTTTGGATGAGGAATAATAGTGAAGGACACCAATAGTAGAGCCAACAAAAACATAGGGAGAATATTGCATAAATACATGTTTAAATGATGTTTGGGCAAGAGGTAAATGGTCTTTATGTTTTTAGTTCATTTGTGAATTAAATAATTGATTACACTAAGTAGATATAAAGGTGATTACAATAGGAGGACTGCAACTAAGAACAATGGAATTTCTCAAATATTATGGTAAAGAACTTGTTCCAATGGAAGTTTGGAAAGGAGGAAAAGTGAAGTATTCAAAGAGGTGAGTGTGACAGGCCTAGTGAAAATTCCATGTAATAAAAATTAATATAGGAAAAAATAATAACCATAGTTGATGGGACACTTATTCCAAGTTGAATGTTGGGCAAGACATCATAGGGGGTGTTCATTTGTTTGTTTATGGCTAAGGATGTTGGAAAAGGCGATGACTAAGGCTTTGGAAAGGAAATATGGCATTTTTGGCACATTTATTTATGAAAAATAATGGAAATTAGGAGAAAAGGGAGGTGAAAGGTCACAGGTTGCATGTGATGAGGAAAAGGCTTCTGAGGATCAGTTGCTAACCTTTTTTTTCAGTTGAGTTTTGGATCTCTCTCATTGTTCTCTCTCTCTCACTCTTGGACACTTAGAGTTTTCTTGGAACAATTTTGGAAAATTTGGAGCAAAGAAGGAAAAGAAGGCAAGAGGAAGAAAATATCAAGCAGGGAAAGGCATGATCAAGCTACAACAAGATTCATTGCATGTATTGATTTGCATGTGTATTTTCCTTGCTAGATTCGGCATGCATGGTATTGCATGTGGTTCTTTGCTATTGTGGCATGGGTTTTCGAGGTGTTACAGTGTTTTCAGCCTAGGCTTTCCATTTCGGGATAGCTATGGTGTGATGGGGTTCTCATGTTTTGGTTGAGCTAGATTTTTGGATGGATTCAAAGTTGAGTGGGGTGGACCTCTAAGCGATAGAGCACATGGCCTAGTGGTCCCTAAACCGAACTATGGATCACGGTAAACCCACATCCTAGTGACCTCTGAGCCAAAATGTGGGTTGCAGTAAAGCAAAAATTGTGTTGCCTCAATGGGCATAGGAATCATTTTCGTTGAATGGCAGGATATACGGTAAAGAAAAGAGGTGGTTTTTTCTCTGTTGGGCCTAGTAATCCTGGGTTTGGGATATGTGGTAAAGCCTGGAGAGTGGGTCTCAGTTTAGAGCCTAGTGATCCGGTTTTGGATTGCAGTAAATCCTAAGAGACTAAGAGGAAAGAAAATTACTCACTGTGTAGGTGGATAAATTTAGTGGCATCCATGCTTTTTTTGCATAGTGATCAGGTGGAGATCACAATAAATCTTGTTATGATGTGTTCATTTTGTTGGCCTACTAATCCGGGATGGATTATGGTAAAGCCTAGTTTCTATTGATGAGGGTGGGGTGGTTAAGCCTCAGTATGCCCTGGCTGGTTCTTTTGGTTTGAGTCCCAAATTCATGCTTGGAATATGTCACAGTGGTGAATGGTTGAAGAGAGATTTGTCTCAGCCATTCTATGGTCGGGTGGAACATGGAAGTCACATCCGGGGTTTAGATTTTGCATCATTAATGAAAGGTTGTTTCTCCTCGTATTTATATGAGCATTTTGATGGATTATATGTGGTCTATATGGTTGTACTTTCATGAGTATTTATGTTGTTATTATGTTGGTTATATGTGTGTTTATGACAGCAACTATGTATGGCTCTCAGCATGTGTTTTCTTCTAAATGAATGGATAATGTATCTATGGCCTAATAGATGATAATGCAACAAATGGCATGAGAGAAAAATGGTTCATAGTAATTTTCAGATAAGTATGAGATCCCTACACTTAATTATGTTGTTTACACCTATAGGTTACATGTTGAGGATATGTTTGATGAAATGTTTGCATGGCTAGTAGGGGTCTAACTAAGTTATTTCTTAGCTTATTGCTTTTGCATCGTTGTTTCCCTATTCTTTGACTGATCTTAAGCTATCATTCCATTTTGGGTAGTGACCAGGGCTCTGGGCTTGAAAAAGTGGTTCAAATCTTGGGGTCGTTGGCATAACACTGGAAAATTGGGTCTCTAGACGCTGACAAGAAATCCTGTGAGAGTGACTGAGGTTTAAGATGTCCAAAACATCAATGAGACCCAGGGATAGGACGTATGAGTGGATGACATGTCTCCTAAAGATCTTGTTGCTTATGTGAATAGGTTGGATGGAGTGTTCTATTGATTCTAGTTCCTTAAGGTCACATAGGAGTTCAAATCCAATCATACTAGCCTCTTGTCACATGTTTACCTGATTGGCATGGTTACTTGGGTAGATGTGGGAGGAGGGTGTTACAGTGAGCTTGGTAATTATAGAAGCCAAGAGAGAAACAAATTCTCAGATGAAGGTTCCAGAGGAGACAATCAACAAAAATACCAAATGAGACTAAACCATGAAAGAGCTTAGTATGGTATTTGGTAACAAGTTGATGGAGTTAGCTAGTTATAGAGTCTTGATTGAAACTCACAATGAGCAAGACAAATCTCATACAGGAAAGATGAGTATGACTACTAATGTTCATAACAAAGGTTTTGAGGGAATCCATAGGAAATCAAGTCATGAAAAACTTGATAGACAAATAGATGCTTTGAAATTACAACGTGAGTTGATGAGAGAAATACTATAGAAAGGTAAGGAAGACCATACATATGGATGGACTATACAAAACATACTAAATTGGAATTGGTTGTAGGTGAAATGGAGGCATATGGCAAATTCTTAGTTGAAGGATGAAAATCTCAAAGGAGTTTAGCAAAAGAAAAGCATAACTATTGAAGGAGAAGTTCATTTGTGTGAACCAGAGAAAGGGTCATTTGTTAGAGATGATTTTGATAGGGGACTTATTGAGAGTCTCATGAACTATATGGAATGTTAAAAACAACGTGAGGAAGATTTAAAGACAGAAGCATCAAATGATGCTTTAAAAAATTGTTCTTTTAAACTCACAATATGTGTAGGATTAAAAGTTTAGTGGAAGAAAAAAAATCATTTAAAGTTTTCACAAAGATGAAGGAGGATGAAACCACATTGGCTCATAAGGGTAAATAAGTGGAGACCCATATAAAATTGTGTAATGCAATTACTGGAGGAAAATTGAAAGAACCTATTTGTGAAGAAAATCAAATGGATCTGGCTCATGCAGATATCCAAAGGAAAGAAGAAGTGAAGTATTCAGATGCCATACTCAAGGAATATGAGGGATAATTATAGTTGTTGCAAACATTATTGAGAAGGAATAAGCCAAGAGAAGAGATTACAACTGTAGATTAGAAATGCTCATGGATGCGTAGTCATGAATATGTGTTTACAACATTTGAGGAAGTATAGGTAAATAATAATTTACAAATTAATTATGAGAATGCAGGAATGGAAAGTAAAGATGAACATGAGATTGTAATTAGAGAAATAAAATCTAAAATAATTCTTGGAGGTGGTATAATACCTCAATAGAAACATTCAAATTTAATGTTTAAGGATTTTGATGAAGAAATGAGGTTTTTGGGGGAATGGATAGCATGAGGTATAGGTGAAGAAAACCATAGAGATTTTTTAGAATCAACTGAAGAGGAGGAGAGTATCAAAGTTCCATACAAAAATGGCATAAATGAAGAGGAAATGCAAAAAATCATGGACAAAAACAATACTAATTTCCATTAAAGGAATGGAAAACTTATGCAACAAAGTATTGCTGAGATGAAATATGAAATCAGAATGAAGAGTTCTAAAGAAGGAAACAAAAAATTTATTGTAGAATAGCAGTGGAGAAGGCATATAAATATCTAAAGCATTTGTTGGAAGATGTATGTTGAAGAAGAGTGGGATAAGAGTTATGACACAGTCACAAATCGACAACCTTTGTAAACAAAAGTGAGTTGGATATCGAGATAAATGAGTTGTGGGAACTTATGAAGAAGAATCCCAAAAGAATATATAAAGAATGAAATTTTCTTTGAATACAATAATGAAGAAGAAGTTGCAGGGAATGAGCAACAGATAGTAAAGCAAATTTATAAACCATAATGTGGTAAGAGTCTTGAATCTCTTATGCATAAGAAATATATGCAACAACAAGAGATTAAAGTAAGTTTTAGTAGTTAAGGACAAAATTGGTTGAGGAAATTGACAGGTTGTGTATGAGGATGAAGAGGATGATTAAAAAAAGGTATAACAAGAGGAAAAGGACAACCAACAACAAAGTATAACTGATTGAGAATCTTTGCAAAAATAAGGCAAGTGGAAAAGAGCATAGGATTTCAAAGCCTAGAGAATTGAAGGAAACATCAACAGTAGGACAAAAGCATGAACGGAACAATGGAAACTGCAACACAAGGTTTTAGATTGTGGAGGATTCGGGAACTAATGACACATGACTAGGAGGTCATGAACGTTTTCTAACTTGGGATTCTAATGCAGGAGCATCAAAGCTTCCCAAAACCATCACGCATTTTGAAGAAAATATACAAAAGGAGTTTCAACATTGAAAAGGAATTATAATTACTTATTTGTAAATACTATCAGTTTCTTTAATTATTATAGAAAGCATGAGCCATAGTTTTAGAAAATCTATGGATAAGGAAGCTTTTGTCCATAAGGAAAAAGAAAATATGCCTTGAAAAGAACGAGAGATTCAAGGAACAAATCATGGAGCAATTTATGAATCTAGGAAAATCTATTTGTTTCTAAAAGTTGTATTTAATCATTGTAATCCTAAGGGAAAAACTAATGGCCAAATTAATGGGAAATCATGACAACGAGATGAACACATATTTTTTATATTTTTATGTACAATTCTTGTGATGATGATTGAGAAGAAATTTCACCATATTTTTGTGTGTTTGTCTCCGTGCATTATGTATGAATGCATTCGATATTTGGTGAATATTTTTTAATGTGATATTAAATAAATATGTATATAAATCACTAATAGAGGAATGTCCATCTATGCAAGCAACTGTGAGGACAATAAATTAGATTGATAAGACTTCTTTAGGGTAAATATGAGTAGAGTTCCCATTTGGAATTCTAGTTAAGATCAAGATTGAATTTTGGTAGAACCTATATAGGCTCCAAATTCTATAAAATCCTCCATGACTTAGAAGAATCCGGTGAAGGATTGTGAATTTTCGTGTGGGTAAATCCAATAGAATAACTAGAAAACTTATTGATGATAAAAAAATCCATGTATGTGGATTGGGAGGTTTCTGGGTGAACCCAATAGAACTAGATATTTATAGAAGTAGAAGGTGTATGGGCAACTTGATGTCAACAATGATTTGATATCCAAGAGGTAGTGAAGTTGAGCTTGCTAGAAAAGTCACATTTTCTTGCATTATACACACTTAAATTATATCACTTTATATATTTATAAATAGCTATAATAGAAGTGTAATATTTTAATAAAATATAAAAGTTAAATATATAAAAGAAACATATTTAAACTACAAATTATTTTAATCTTTAAATTTTGTTGTTATATATATATAGAGAGAGAGAGAGAGAGAAAGAGTCGGAGAGGGGTTGTGTGGTGTGTATGTGTTAATTTTTTATTTATATCATATACACTTAAATCATATGAATTTTTATAATTATAAACTATTATAGTAGAAGTATAATATTTCAATAAAATATAAAAGTTAAATACAAAATAAATTATATATATATATATATTATAAAAGAATATATATCTATACTATATAATATATATATATATATATATATATATATATATATATATATATACTAGTTTAAAGTTATTTTAAACTTGGATCTATTAAGTATGAAGTGGATTAAATTTGTGTAAATTTATTAATACATGATATGGAATTAAATGATAAAAAATTTTACACATAAATACATTATGATATTTCTCGGTGCTTGATAAACATTGGTTTCTGGGAAGCATTTCCTCTAGGAAGAATTCCCCCAGCTGCCACTCTGCACCCCTCTACACCGTCAGATCTAATGTTAGACAATTGAAATTTCTTGCACTATTAGATCTCAGTGTTTTAACTATCAATTGAATCTGGATTTGTGAAACCGTTCAACTTGTTCATCTTTATTATAACCCATGAAAATATTGTAGGTACTTCACCAATAATGAATTCATCCATCCAACTGTTAAATTTCTTCAATGAGTCTCTTGATTTCCAACAAAGGCAACAAAGGAAACAAGACCAATTACACTGACAGCAAAGGAAACACAATAAAATATGTCATAAATTAATGTGAGAAAAAATGTTGTTCATGTCTTTTTCTTCATATATATATATATATATATATATTCTTATGAATGTGAATGCATGTGCAATGGAACTAACAACAGATGCTTTGGTAGGAAAAAAATCAAAGTTGAAGAAGAAAGTCTACTTTGCCCCAAATGTGGCGCAACCTCAATGCAACAATAAAAAACAAAGGTGGAAGATGAAAAATAGTAGTTTCTAACACGTTGCCTTCTTCTAAAGAAAACAAGACATCTAAGAAGTACATGAACGCATCTGGTACAAAGTGTTTGGAAATACATTCATTGGCTAATTGGGAAAACCTTCGAGCTAATAAAGCTATGTTCTATAATGGTGTGCTTCTGTAGTGAAAGTAGAGCAGAGATAAACCTAACTAGCTATCAATTTTAGGGTTTTTATTATCTTTTTTGGACTGAAATTTCAAGAATCAGATATATTGTTGAAAGTAGTAAGGTGGAATGAAATCCCTCTCAACATTCCATTTCAATATTATAATAATTGTGAGATTGGGTGCTTCCTTCCAATTGTTAATTGTAATTTTTTTATAGAATAAACCTCTAGAGGTGAAAGTACAACCATCCGAGTCAATTTCCTTGTGAAGTGTATAATGTCAATGATTATGCAGATATTTGTGGGGAGCCAAATGAATAATAATTGTAGTTATCTTACTAGAAACGATATGTGTCTATTTCCTTCTTTTCCTATTGCTTCTATTGTTTCTTTCCTTTAATGACTAGTGTATTCCAAAGGTGTTGGTGCACGATATTAATGGTCTCAATTGTTTGTTGCGTTCTTTGCCGACTTTACATATTACTAACAAAGTCTTAGATCTATTTAATTTGACAAGAAAGCATCACAGACTTTGTTCGTGCATGAACCTCTTAATCAGGATGTGGGGGTCAGTCGTTAACTAATTAAATGACATTTGGAAACCCATCTTCTCAAATTCTCTTCAAGTTATAATACAATAATTAGTTTCGCCAAAGGCTAAAACAAATTAACCGCATATGAAATTATATTGAAATTATGTGACAAAAAACTCAAATATCATACCAAAAGTATTGGTAGGTCTCTTGGGAGTTCATGGGACTTGGCATCTTCAAGAAAAATCTATGGCTCTGTAATGAAACAGTAACACATCCAACGTGTGCGAAATTAGTTAAAGAATTCGGAAATTACATTGTGCGAAGTTAGTTAAAGAGTTGACAGTTGAATGGATGTATGAATATATATAAAAATAATGCCAAATTAGGTAATAGTGTGTCTGATTACATGTAAATATAATCAGGATTCCCCTAGTTACATACATTTTAGGACTGTAATCTCGATGTCAATTTTAGGTTGAAAATTATATTGCTCGCTTAGAATTCAATTCACAGCAAACCATAGATAGGATCTCGATGGGAATGAATATGTAAGTGGATGGCGTACATCCTCTCTCATGTGGAAACAGAACCCATCGAGATGGAACCACTCCTAGGTTGATTTCGAAGAGTATATACTATGTAAGTTATAATCTTTGTGTGTAACCCACATTTCATAGAATTTGGTTCAAAGCTTTTAAAGAAGGAATACCAAGAATCATGCCTCCCACCTGCAAATTCCACCTGCAGTCTATCAAACACAGCCACCATAGCAAATTGCTTTCTATCATAATGAATTTTACATTCGACAATTTGAACAAGGCTATAGAAATAATGATTAAATTTGAATCAAGGTGTCATTTAACTCTCTTAAAATACAATGGCATATCCCTTTTCGAGGATTTCGTTCCACCTTACTATGATTCCAACTCTAAACAACATATATTTCATTCTAGTTCTAGTAGTGAATCATGCCTTTAGACAATGCCTTTGTGTTAGGTAAGATATTTGTTGGATTAGATAATGTATGAAATTCCACATAATGTACTTGTGTAATTTATTACATTGCTATTTAGAATAATTCACCATCTTTCCCTTAGCCAAATTCATATTCTGCATCTATCTGTATTCTTTTGTATTATTCATTCTTGTCGTTGCAAACCATTACATGTCCAAGAAAACAAATTTCCTTCAACAAGGCTTGAATTTTTACCCACGGAATCTTCTGCCATTACTTTCACTGCAGACCAAGGAGTGAAGAATAATATAGATCAGATACAACTGATGAAAAAAGACATGAACGATGGGTATCATCCTCCTTGTTTCACCATCATTTTCATAAGCTTCAATATGTGCTCACTAAAAAATTATATCAACATATTCGAACTAGAAACGCCCAAATGTAAAAAAGTTAGGAAAATGCCAAAAATTAATCACTGATTTATTTTTCAAGAAAATCTTGCCATTCACAGTTTTTTTAATTTCAAATTGTCTAACACTCTATTATGTATTTTATGACTTGACCTATTGTCATCTATAATAATGGGCTTCGAACTCCACCATATAAAAAGACGAATCTTCCAGAATCGTAGTTGAGTTTCATTTGGAAGAATGCTCAATGATATGACTATGCAATATATTTTCTGGCTTTATTTTAAAACCGAGGCGATCTGTGGTTTTTATGTAAAAAAACAGTATTTTCATTGTGGTTTTTATGGACCATACTTGCTTGATTTTCAAGATAAAATGGTTTAAATGTTGTTGAATGATCTCTACATTATATTCAACTGCATGACATGGGTTAGATTTACTTAAGCATAATACGCTGGATTAAAACAAAATAATGATAGACACCAAGGAGATTAGTGTTAAAAAGCAATGTGATATTTTGAATAGTTTCAAAGATCATGAAGTAAATAACACAGAGGTGAGTCAACATTCAAAGGAGAAACACATGCAATTTTCTCAAGAAGAGATGTAGTTGATGCTATTCTTGGGCTCAATTTCCATATTGGAGATATATGCACTTTTATTTAAGGGCAGATCTTAATTCACATAGAAATTCAAAATTTATTTACAAAATTGTTAGAGTCCTTTGTAGGCACATGTTTCAAACTATATAAAATTTACCTTCTACTGATTAAGGTTGTTTATAGCAGGAGGAACTAATTAAAAAGAAATATGGAGGAATTGTACCAAAACGACCTTTGATTTTGAAGGTAGCAAATCACAATCTATTTTTTTAATTACAAGGTATTCATGTTGGCATAATCAGACAAGGTCTTTAACTTCAACATAGGCCTCATGATTTGTATGGCTCATAGAAGCAGTAGTGCAGTAAGATTTCATTGTAGCATGGTCCTTCCCTTCTCTTGATATTTTTTTGTCTTTCAATAGTTTTCAAAAAACATTAACTAGTGCTATATGTCATTATCTTAAGAGAATTCCTTTGCAACATCTGCTACAATTGCTAGTTACAATTATAATTCTAGATTGCCTACATTAACAAAATGTTGTATCTGAATGTCAAACTTGACAACTAGGAGAAACTAATATGGGTTAAATTAGCTTTCGGACAATGTTATGAGTCATCTTATTAATTTACATAAAACACTATTTTTTTAATAATATTTTTCATTTTTATTTATTTATCTTTATTTTCACAGTATATATATATACATACTTAATATTTCAATAAAATATAGATATAAACACACACGAAATTAAATCAATTTTAAACTTGGATTTATTAAGTACTAAAAGATTAACTTTATTTCTTAATATAGAATTAATTAATAATAAAATTTACACATCAAACAATTATAATATCTCTTCCCATTTAAAAATGCAAATTTAAGATGGATCTCCCAATATGAGATTGTAAAGCATCTCACCAATTTAAATGAAAAAATTATATAACTATTTTGAAAATAGTTTTACTTTAAATAAAAAAATATATGTAATTATTTTGAAAACAGTTTCTTGCGTTGTTATAATTTTATATTTCCTGCACTAACGGAATGTTATATAGATGACAAACTTGATAGTTAGAAAGATACCAATATGGGCTAAGTTAGTTTTAGATGGATTTTGAGAATCTGGTTAATTTGCATAGAATATTATTTTTTAAATAATATTTTTTATTTTCATTTCTTTATTTTTATCTTCACAATTTTAATAGGTTAATTTTTTATTTACACCATACACACTTAAATTATATATGAGTAATATTTCAATAAAATACAAAAATGAAATATATATAAATTAAAATATTTTAATCTTTAAATTTAGTTCTCATTTATTATATTAATTTTTTATTTACATCAAATACACTTAAATTATATCATTTTTTATATTTATAAATAATTATAGTAGAAGTATAATATTTCATTAAAATATAAATGTTAAATATATATAATTAAATCAGTTTAAATTTTTTATGCCATAGGCATTGTATTATGCATTTCGTTTTGGATTGTTTATTAGTTTGTCTTTGACCAAAAATTTATGTGGCTTATCAATAGTTTAACATTGGAATATTTTTTATTTTTATTTTTTGTACGGTGATTGGTTGAACTCTTATTATGAATTGTTTAGTAACTTCCATTTCTATTAGTTACCAATTTTTTTATTTTATTTTTTTCATTTTTATTTAATTTTTTTTGTTTTTTTTATTATTTCCATTTTCATGAATTTTTCTCCATATTTTCAATTTAAGAAAATAAATTTTGAGGAATAAATAAATAAATAAAACTTTTTCCAATATCTTTTTGCTTTTTAATTTGACTTGTATTTTTTTATTGTCTTTTTCTATGGTTTTTTTTTTTAAGATTACAAATTTTAAAGAGGAAAAAATAATTAAAAAAACTTTTCCCAATAATTTTTTTAAATTTTATTTCTTTTTAATTTGACCTTTTTTTTTGTCCTTTTTCTACTTTTTTGTATATTTTTAAATTTCAATTGCATTAATCATAATATTTTTTCTTGTTTAGACATAATTTTTAGAATTAAAAAACATTATAATAATTAACTCTTAAATTGGATGCTTATGTGATTCATGATTTAAGCCAAGATCTTCTATGATTTGAGAATTTATTTCTTAATTTTATTAAGAAAGTTTTATTGATGTATAGTTACTAATTTGTAGGATACACTGAGCATTTTTTTCCTAATTTTGTTGAATTTGTTTTATTTAAGCTTAGTTTTTATAATTTGACTCCAAGTATATCAAAAATTCTGATCTTATAAAAAGAAATTGAATTCAAAAATTCAAGAAATTAATCTTCTTCAATTCATATTTTTTTTGTTTCCTCTCATGTGTGTGAGAGATTTTAGCCTTCAATTTCTCATATATTTCAATTAGTTTGTTAAAATTGTTTTATCTTCTTTCCTCGAACCAAACAAGAATGGTCTCAGTTACCATGCAAAAAGTTAATGTGTGAATTTTGTTAAAGTTGTTTAAACTATAGCAACTTTATTCCTAGTTTTATTCTAAGTGTCTGTGTCAAATTCAACCAATTTAATACTAAGTCACAAATCATAGACAAACTTATAATATATAGAAATGTTTTGAAAATGGCTAATGATATATTTTATTTATTTTAATATTTACTTTTTTTTATGATTTTTTTTTATTTTCACCATACTAAATGTTTTAGTAAGTATTTTGATTAGAAACTAAGTGTTTTGATATCCATTTATAGTTACTAGTGATTTAATTTATATAACTATCTTAGATATAATCGTGTTGTTAAATTAATAGTAAAACAATTATTATTACCAATTATTCATAAATATTAATTAACTTGTCTTTACAATTTAATTTAAAAATTAATTATTAGGATATTCCGACACATAGGAAATAGTTAAGTACAACTTGGTCTAGTATAGAGTTAGGTATAGAGTTAGATAAAGTGTGTTTCTTTACCGTTGTACATTTTGTAACTTACAATCCGACGGTCACGATATGTAGTGATCCGATGGTTCATTCTCTCCTCGGTATTACCGACACTTGATCCGTGGCTTGACACCCGATTGGTCCATGATTTCTATTTAAAGCGCATGGAGGGTCATTTGTAGGGTAATCCGTGCATAAGAGAAGCATATGTAAATTTTCATTCTTTTATTAATAAATTGCCTGAAGTGGCCGCGTTGGCTCAGGCCGTGGACTGTTTCCCTCTTTGAGGGTTTTAACCACGTCAAAAATACTGGTGTATTGATATGCGATCTGGTTGTGAGCGGTGTCCTTTGGTGTTCTATCTGAGGAACTTACCCTGTAAATTCCTACATGGTATCAGAGCTATTTGAGGGCCGCGTCCGTTGGTGATCCAAATCTGAAGCCGGTAGAACTGCATCCGACTGTCGTTTCCTAGATCTACTGTTTCTGATTGCTTTCGGGCCGAGAGGACTGCTCTGTTGTGTTGGGAGCATCTGTTCCAGTGAGGAACCCCTTTCGTTTGAGGCGAAAAGGTTTCCGGTAGCCCTAGCTGTGTCATTTTTAAGATCTGGAGCTATACAATGTTTATTTGCAGTTTACAGTTATTTTCTCTCTGTTTATTTCGGTTTCGGTTTATTTAGCCTTTTTTATTACCGGATCTATACCTTTCATTTCTGCGTATGCTCTTTGCCCTGCGACTCTGTGTGATCTGGTCAAATCAGAAACAGAAAGGAAGGTTTTTTCTCATGCGTATGCTCTTTTCCCTACGCCTTAGGGTGATCTCAGAAAATCAGAAACATTGAGGAAAATATTTAGTTTCCGGCTAAAGCTAACTTTGAGCCGCAAAGTTCATTTTTGAAAATATTTAGTTTTTCGGGTAAAGCTAACTTCGAGCTGTAAGGTTCGTTTTCTTTGCATGTCCGTGTTGGGTTTTGTGTTTTTTGTTTTGTAGGGAAAAAGAGCTTTCTCAAAGCAAGCACGCAACCCAAAGCAACCCCCCCCCCCCTCTCTCTCTCTCAAATTTTTTGTATAGCTCAATTGGTTCAAAGCTATTTTAAGATAGTAGAGGTCTTGGGTTCAAGTCTCTATTTTGTGGGGGCGGACTTTTTCATTTCCGCACATTCCCGCACTTCGTCGGTAACTTCATCAACTTTTTTTCAAAAAGCCATAACTTCTTCATCCGGAAGCCGTTTTCAAAGCCTTTTTTTTAAACCAGCCTAATTTTTCGAGATCTATCCATTGGAATACTTTGTTTCAGCATCTTTAGCTTCAGTTTCTGTTGAAATGGAAAGTCAATACCAAGTTACCCTTGACAGCACCAACTACTTCCAATGGTTGGCTTACATTGAGGATTTACTTAGAAGTAAAGGTCTCTACAGAATAGCCTCAGGCCAAGAAAAGAAATCGAATGATGAAGATAAGGCTGCTAAATGGGAAAATAGGCAAGATCAAGCACGTGGATTGATAGGGATGTCTATTTCTCCAGATCTTAGATTCCATATTGCAGAACTTGATACTCCTGATGAAGCAATGAAACAAATCAATAAAGTTTTTCGAATTAAAAATGAACTTAGAGCCCATCAACTTGAAAATGAGTTGCTTACATTGGACCCTAAAAATTTTTCTTGCATTGAAGATTTCTTGTCCAAGTTCAAGACCCTTAGATATCTCTTGGAAGGTGTTAAAGTTAAGAAAGAAGATAGTAACCTTATCTTGTCACGTACCCACAACTTTAAACATATACATAAAAAAATTTTCTATATGGTATACAACTAACACACATATACTTATGGTTAGCCGCTGCTTATGTTGAAATGTGTTTAAGTTTATGGCCACCACCGAATATACGTGCCTAACCAAGGCATCATATATATGTGGCAGGCACTGTATCTAAGACCAACTATGTTTGATATCACCTTGCTTATTCAGCAGCCCAATGCATAAACATGATTATTCGTTAACCATATGGTTTGAGTCTCTTATGTTAAATCTTCGAGTTGATAGTAGCTGTACTAAGCCATCTGTTGGCGCCTCCTGCGCGGGACATCTGGCAAGAGCATTGAATCTTGCCGGACGATTCATGTGAACAAGGCTTGGTTATTGTGCCTGGACTCTTCCCGCGCCGGAGTTTGGGTAAAGGTGCCTTCATCTACGGTGCTCATTTGTTTGAAGAGATCAAGGGCTGGAAGGGTTCCACGTTTCTCCACTGGCAGCCCGGTTTATATTGGCGCTCCCCGGATATTTCGAGATTTCCTTTGTCACTCTTTCGTTCCTTGTTCCTTGCTGCATGGACTGGTTCACTGCTCCGCGCCACGACCTCCGCGATTCTGGACTCTGGCGCCATCCGGAAGAGTTCCAGCTCCAGAGACTTCATGCCCGAAGCCATCAGGTATACTACTCCTTGACAGAAGTTCTGAAGTTTCATTTATTTTAATGTTTCTGCACAAAGGTCTAACTTCTCGTCATTGGCTTGATAGGTTGTAGGTGAAGGGGTTCCGGCTTCAACAACTTGGAGAAGAGATAAACCTGTTGAAGCCCGCCGAGCTCACCCACAGGTATTTATTCGGTTGCTGGCTTAGTTAACGGTTGTTTTCCCCTCTGTCATGGCTTTCAGATTTTACCAGGGGTTTTCCTCTGTATTGGCGAAGAGACCCCAACCCTTCTGTCTTTGGTTGGTCGCAGGTCTTGATGAACCTACGCTTTTAACTCTTCAAGAGTTCTGGAACTTTTCTTTTTGTTTATAGAAGTTTGGTTCTTACCCATGTATTTCCGAGGCTGGAAACTAATATACAGCTCTCTGTATTTGCATTTGGTGTATATGATCTGACTATGGACTTGTTTAAAACTATCCATAACCCTGGTTAGAACCAGCGGATTGTTTAATTGTATATACATATGGCTCGAGGCTTTTTGGTTTAATGCATATATCTTCTTCAGTTATAATGTCTTGATTCTCTGTCATGGATACGAATGTCTGTTCTATAACGCAGCGTAGGGTCTCGTTTGATTCCATATACATGATGTTTCCTCGTTTCCAATTTTTACGATGGTTAAGTTCCGTATCCGAGCAAATGTATGGAATAATTTACAGTTTCTTTGTTTCGCCAATATTTTTGTTTGATTTATGTATGGAATACCCCCGGCCGTGCCAACATCTGAATCCTGTAGATGTATGGCCGGCTGGGTAAAGGGTTTGAACGAATAGATTCAAGGTCATTTCGTCGTAGCATCCTCTGTCTCCATAGAGGATTGGTCGACGGTTCAAGACTCGTCAGTTCGAACCCTGAGCTCTGTAATATGTATTTATGTAACCTTATCAATTCGGTCAATCATATGTTTTGAGGTTCTGGTTTATTATGGGCAGCCGTTACATTCGCGGCCTTACGGGATGCATATTTCCCTATTTTCTTAATGCATGCAAATGGTTACAGTTCTTAAAGAAATATTATTTGATTCTGATGCATTGTTTATGCCCGTCTTTGTATGGTTTACACCGTGGTTATAATACTCCTTGGTTATCCGCGGCATGGGTCTTTAATCTGTTATTAACTTCTTTCTTTTTGTTACTTGGACTTGTGAAAGTCTCATCCGCCACGGCTATACCGAGTTAGCTCCACGCTACTATACCTTTGTTTTCTTGTTGACATTCTGCTGGTATAGCATTTACAGGTGTTATAATTTCTGTATGACTACTTGCGACCGTGAGGGTCTTGGTTGTCATCTCGACTCAGTTTTATTGATGGCATGAGGGTTACAGTTCTTTTGTGATTCGTCTTTCTCCAGACTTGTAATCTTTTAATGGATAAACAGACTTATTTTAATAATAGTCCGCTTGTTAATTTAAAGGGGTTCAGCTGTCCTCAGCTCTTGAAATTTTAACTACTCTGGTTACATTTCTTTCCTGCACAGAATGTTATAGCCTAACAGTTTTGGCCTTATGATTGTACGGTTGGGTTCCATCTTCTGGTTTACGTTGAGGTAGATTGTTCCTATTCCGACACCTCTGAGTTACACAGTTTCATTATCCTTAATTCTGGCAGTTAAACTGTGTATAGTTATACTCAGACATGCTAGCTCTTACTTCTACAGCTAGGTTGTTTTACTAATGCAATTTACTTCCTTAAGCTATTTATAATCAATTGCTCAGATAATCACAGCTGTACTATAGATAACCAGGCATATGAGGGTTCCGGTACTTACCTGATTCCCTCTGGTAAGTTGAATCTGGAACACTTCTCCTGCCAAAATAGCTGTGTATCGCTTGTTTTCCACCCAACCGTGAGATCAGTCTCTCAAGACCTGAGTCTCCCCCCAAGCTTCTGCTTACCGGATCACTATCCTCAGTAAGCCAGCACTGTGTGCTGGACTATCTGGTCCTTACCAGACTTAGTCCAAAACAAAGTTCTTTCTTTTCTGTTTTCCTCCTCTGTCTGTCTCTACAGCACAGAGAGAAACTATCCACCCCTTTTTCCTTTTTCCTGGAGACCTTTCCAGTTAAGGAAGGTGGTTATTTTCAGTTCCATTAACTGTTTTCCCTTTTGGGAAACTCAATGCTCTTTGAGTAATTCTTTAAACATTACTTTAATGCATAATTCAAATCAACAGATTACTCTTTAAAAGAAAATAGTTCTCAATGTCATTCAGTTTTTACTGCAGTAAACTTTTAAATAATTACATTTACGGGGTCATCACATCTCCCCCTCCTGAGATTGGACATCGTCCCGATGTCTAGTGTCTCCAAACAGTTCTGGATAGGCTTTCCGAAACAGCTCTTCGTCCTCCCAAGTGGCCTCTTCAGGCCCATAGTGCTGCCATTGCACTTTAATTTGGGTAATAACCCGCTTCCGCAACTGCACTTCTCTCCGGTCGAGAATGCTCAGCGGCTCGACCCGAACTTCTCCTTCCGGTTCGACCTGCAATCAATAACAGTATCAGTCTTTTGTTACAGATACATTTTCAACTAGTTTTAGAGAAACAATCCTTACCCTTATATCCTGCCACTTGATCACATGCTTAGGATCATAGATATATTTCTTAAGCATGGATACATGAAAGACATTATGTATTCTAATGTGGCTTGGTAGGGCTAGCTGATAAGCTACTGGCCCAACCCTTGCTAAGACCTGAAAAGGTCCGAAGTATCGGGGTGCAAGTTTAGCGCAACTGCTCCACTGCAGAGTACTTTTCCTTGCCTGAATTCTGATATAAACATGATCGCCCACCTGATACTCTTTAAACCTTCTTTTTCGATCTGCAAAGTTTTTCTGCCTATCCTGAGCGGCCTTCAGGTTGGCTCGCACCTTTTTGACCATATCCTCCATCTCCCTGAGCATTTCTGGTCCCAACCTTAACTTGTCCTCCGGGCCACTCCAATTTGAAGGTGTCCGACATTTCCGTCCATACAAGACTTCAAATGGAGACATCTGAATTGATGTATGATATCCATTGTTGTAAGCAAATTCCACTAAGTGTAAATAGTCCTCCCATTGCGTCGGTTTTTGCATAACACATGCTCTCAACATGTCTTCCACCATCTGATTTACTCTCTCCGTCTGCCCATCAGTCTGGGGATGGTAAGCAGTGCTAAAATTCAGCTGTGTACCCAATTCTGCAAATAATGCTCTCCAGAAGGCGGATGTAAACTTCACATCCCGATCTGATATTATGGTCTTTGGGAGTCCATGAAGTCGGAATATATTTTGCATAAAGACGTGTGCAATTTGCACTGCTCGGTAGGTGGATTGTACCGGAATGAAGTGTGCTGCCTTACTTAGCTTGTCCACTACTACCATGATAGAATCATTGTTCCTCTTTGTTTTAGGCAGCCCAGTTATAAAGTCCATTGATATAATTTCCCATTTCCATTCAGGAATGGGCAGGGGTTGCAACAATCCAGCCGGGTGCTGGTGTTCTGTCTTGATTTGCTGACATTCCAAACATCTTGCTAAATATTCAGCCACATGCTTTTTCATACCTGGCCAGTAATACTCCTTCCGAAGTGCAGTCAGCATTTTCTGGTACCCAGGATGACCAGCGTAGTGACTGGTATGAAACTCATTCAATATTAAATTTTTGAGGCTGTTGTCATTTGGTACAAACAATCTCTTTTTGTAAAACAGCATTCCATCCTTGTTAACCTCATAGTCTTGTGGACTTCCCTCACTGGAAAGTGACATATGCTGCTTCATCTGTTGGTATTCAGCATCTTGGCTTGCTGTTGTTTTCATCATTTCCAGCAAGGAATTTTCCCATCTACTGAATGTAACTTCATACAAGCATTGCACCTTTCGACTCAATGCGTCAGCTACCCGATTTTCCTTACCCTTCAGATGTCGAATGTCAAAGTCGAACCCACTTAAGAAATCTGCCCAACGAGCTTGCCTTGCGTTTAGTGTGGGCTGGCTAAAATAATTTGTTAAGCTGTGATGATCTGTGAGTAGCAAAAATTTCCTTCCCAGAAGGTAGTGTCGCCACATCTTAAGTGCATGTATGACAGCTGCTAATTCCAGATCATAGGCAGAATACTTCTGCTCATGTTCCTTCAATTTTCTTGATTCATAGGCGATCACTTTTCCTTCTTGCATTAGCACACCTCCAACGCCTTCTCCACTAGCATCGGTACATACCACATAGTCCTTGTTCGGATCAGCTATACTTAAAACAGGAGCAGATGTGAGTAATTGCTTAAGCTTCTCAAAACTTTGTTGACATTCAGAACTCCATCTGAATGTCCTTCCTTTCTTTTGCAAAGATGTGATAGGGTATGCCACCCTTGAAAAACCTTCCACGAATCTTCTGTAATATCCCGCCAATCCCATGAAGGATCTGATATCCGCTACGTCTTTTGGCACCGGCCAATCCAGTATGGTTTTGATTTTCTCAGGATCAACAGCAATTCCTTCCTTTGAAATTACATGACCCAAATACTGGATTTCTTCTTTATAAAAATCACATTTACTGAGTTTGGCATACAACTGATGTTCTCGCAAAGTCTGTAGTACCATCCGAAGATGTTCCTCATGCTCCTCCTTAGAACGAGAATAAATCAAAATATCATCAATAAATATTAACACAAATTTGTCTAGAAATTGATGGAATACACTATTCATCAAACACATGAACGTGGCAGGTGCATTAGTCAATCCAAAAGGCAGCACTACAAACTCGTAGTGCCCATACCGAGTTCGGAAGGCTGTCTTAGCGATATCTTCTTCTTTAATCCGGATCTGATGGTATCCAGATCGCAGATCGATTTTAGAAAATACTGTCGCTCCCTTGACTTGATCAAATAGTTCATCGATCCGCGGTAATGGGTATTTATTTTTAATAGTAAGCTTGTTTAATTGCCGGTAATCAATACACATTCTAAGAGTTCCATCCTTCTTTCTGACGAATAGCACCGGAGCTCCCCATGGAGATACACTGGGGCGGATATAATTTTTATCCAGCAATTCTTGTAGTTGCATCTTCAATTCAGTCAACTCTGGCACACTCATTCTATAAGGTGTCCGCGAAACTGGAGCAGCTCCTGGTATTAACTCAATGGTGAAGTCTATGTCCCTCTTTGGAGGTAATCCAGGAATTTCTTCTGGAAATACATCTGCAAACTCTTTTATAACTGGAAGGTGTTCCAGTGGATTCTCCTTATTCTTGGTTTCTGCATAACCCACCTGAATTGCATACACTTGGCATCTATTCCGGATGCATTTTGCCAGCTGAGATGCAGTGATTGGTCGGACTTGAACTGGTCGTTTAATTCCCTGCATTTCTTGTTCTATTCCAGCATCATCCTTGTATCGTATAGCTTTTGTTTTGCAGTTTACTAAAGCCCAATGCTTTTCCAGCCAGTCCATCCCAATTAGGACATCATAGGACCCGAGGGGAAGTATATTCAGGTCTGCCACTACCGGCTGTCCTGCTACCACTATAGGGCAGCTTTTTACCTTTGCCATTACTCGTCTTTTGGTTCCTGTAGCTAGCTGTACCAGCCAAGGATTCCTGAATTTTTCAGGCTGCAATTTACATTGTTCAACTATCTTTGGACTAATGTAACTTAAAGTAGCTCCAGGATCTATTAGAACAGAAATGGAAAGGTTTAAAATTTTACCTTCAAACTCTATCATGGTGGGCTGGTATTCTGCCTGGCGATCATCCAAGGCTGCGTTAATTCTTGGCATACTTCGTCCCACGTCACCCACGGTGGATGCCTCATGAATCTGGGATATCTGGTCAGTTCCTTTCCTTTGCGGACAATTCTTGACATAGTGCGGTCCACCACAACCCCAGCACTGCACTGGAGGTCTGGTTACTCCCTCAGTGTCCATCTTAGCGGGTTGTTCACTCATTCTGGTTTCACCGATGGACTTGGACCTGAATGCACTTCTTGGTGCTGCTCTACTATTCTGATTCTTGTTGCTTCCTTTGATCCCGCCGCTTCGATTCCCCTTATTATTTCCAACAGTTTTATTATTCTTCTTCTCATTCCATTTTCTGTTGGAACTGTCCCCTTTCTGTTTGCTCTGTTGATAGCAGATTCTGGCCTTACGAATTGCCTCATCCATGGTTCTAGGATTGTCAAATTCAATCCTTTCCCTCATATACATAGGTAGACTACTGACAAACCGCTGTACCTTGGCTTTTTCTTCTTTAAGATAGGGTACATAGCGGAGCAAGGATGTGAAACGATTGATGAACTCATCCATAGTCTGCTGCCCCAACCGCAGATCATGGAATTCCTTCGCCTTTTCATCATAAAACCGTTCCGTCAAGTATCTCTCTTTAAAATATCTCTGGAACTTTTCCCATGTTATGGTTCGTTCAGTTACGCCTTTAACGATTTTTACTTCCTCCCACCACAATGTCGCCTTCCCTTGTAACTGGAAGATGGCCAACCGTGCCTTCAAGTTATGGTCATATTCATATAACTGAAAATATTTATTCATGTTGATTAGCCATGCCTCTGCTGCTTCTTCTTGTTCCCCATCGTAATGCGGGGGTTTAATCTTTCGGAATTCTCCTTGCAGTTCCACCTTTTGACGCTTTGAGGTCTGCTGTTCTGATGCATTATCAGATTGGTCCTCTCCTTCTTCAGGAATTTCAGATTCTGCATGATATTGTTCCTCCTCCGTCATTTTCTGTTGTTCTGCGCTGGGATGAGCTAATGGCGGGTTCTGTCTATCAGACAAACTTTTCAAAATCCTTTCCTGTTCCATTGTCAGTCGTGTATTATCCTCTCGGAGCCGGGCCATCTCCCTTTTCAGCTCTTGGACGGTTTCTAGTATGGCCAGATTCGTGCTGCGGGTCTCCTCACCCAGCTGCACCCACAATTCTGCATTATCTCCAAAATTTGTTGCAGGCCCCCAATTAGCTGCAGGCCTATGCGGTGCGCTACCCGAACCTTGCATATTACTTGTCATGGTCTGATCATGCAACATATAACTTTGTGAGCTACCTGCACAATTCTGTCATTTCAACAAGATTATTATTGTCATAATGACCTTCTCAACTTTTAACACTTATCCATTTCCCAGAGGCCACAGTATGGGTAATCTGGGCTCTGATACCAATTTGTCACGTACCCACAACTTTAAACATATACATAAAAAAAATTTCTATATGGTATACAACTAACACACATATACTTATGGTTAGCCGCTGCTTATATTGAAATGTGTTTAAGTTTATGGCCACCACCGAATATACGTGCCTAACCAAGGCATCGTATATATGTGGCAGGCACTGTATCTAAGACCAGCTATGTTTGATATCACCTTGCTTATTCGGCAGCCCAATGCATAAACATGTTTATTCGTTAACCATATGGTTTGAGTCTCTTATGTTAAATCTTCGAGTTGATAGTAGTTGTACTAAGCCATCTGTTGGCGCCTCCTGCGCGGGACATCTGGCAAGAGCATTGAATCTTGCCGGACGATTCACGTGAACAAGGCTTGGTTACTGTGCCTGGACTCTTCCCGCGCCGGCGTTTGGGTAAAGGTGCCTTCATCTACGGTGCTCATTTGTTTGAAGAGATCAAGGGCTGGAAGGGTTCCACGTTTCTCCACTGGCAACCCGGTTTATATTGGCGCTCCCCGGATATTTCGAGATTTCCTTTGTCACTCTTTCGTTCCTTGTTCCTTGCTGCATGGACTAGTTCACTGCTCCGCGCCACGACCTCCGCGATTCTGGACTCTGGCGCCATCCGGAAGAGTTCCAGCTCCAGAGACTTCATGCCCGAAGCCATCAGGTATACTACTCCTTGACAGAAGTTCTGAAGTTTCATTTATTTTAATGTTTCTGCACAAAGGTCTAACATCTCGTCATTGGCTTGACAGGTTGTAGGTGAAGGGGTTCCGGCTTCAACAACTTGGAGAAGAGATAAACCTGTTGAAGCCCGCCGAGCTCACCCACAGGTATTTATTCGGTTGCTGGCTTAGTTAACGGTTGTTTTCCCCTCTGTCATGGCTTTCAGATTTTACCAGGGGTTTTCCTCTGTATTGGCGAAGAGACCCCAACCCTTCTGTCTTTGGTTGGTCGCAGGTCTTGATGAACCTACGCTTTTAACTCTTCAAGAGTTCTGGAACTTGTTCTTTTTGTTTATAGAAGTTTGGTTCTTACCCATGTATTACCGAGGCTGGAAACTAATATACAGCTCTCTGTATTTGCATTTGGTGTATATGATCTAACTATGGACTTGTTTAAAACTATCCATAACCCTGGTTAGAACCAGCGGATTGTTTAATTGTATATACATATGGCTCGAGGCTTTTTGGTTTAATGCATATATCTTCTTCAGTTATAATGTCTTGATTCTCTGTCATGGATACGAATGTCTGTTCTATAACGCAGCGTAGGGTCTCGTTTGATTCCATATACATGATGTTTCCTCGTTTCCAATTTTTACGATGGTTAAGTTCCGTATCCGAGCAAATGTATGGAATAATTTACAGTTTCTTTGTTTCGCCAATATTTTTGTTTGATTTATGTATGGAATACCCCCTGCCGTGCCAACATCTGAATCCTGTAGATGTATGGCCGGCTGGGTAAAGGGTTTGAACGAATAGATTCAGGGTCATCTCGTCGTAGCATCCTCTGTCTCCATAGAGGATTGGTCGACGGTTCAAGACTCGTCAATTCGAACCCTGAGCTCTGTATTATGTGTTTATGTACCATATCAATTCGGTCAATCATATGTTTTGAGGTTCTGGTTTATTATGGGCAGCCATTACATTCGCGGCCTTGCGGGATGCATATTTCCCTATTTTCTTAATGCATGCAAATGGTTACAGTTCTTAAAGAAATATTATTTGATTCTGATGCATTGTTTATGCCCATCTTTGCATGGTTTACACCGTGGTTATAATACTCCTTGGTTATCCGCGGCATGGGTCTTTAATCTGTTATTAACTTCTTTCTTTTTGTTACTTGGACTTGTGAAAGTCTCATCCGCCACGGCTATACCGAGTTAGCTCCACGCTACTATACCTTTGTTTTCTTGTTGACATTCTGCTGGTATAGCATTTACAGGTGTTATAATTTCTGTATGACTACTTGCGACCGTGAGGGTCTTGGTTGTCATCTCGACTCAATTTTATTGATGGCATGAGGGTTACAGTTCTTTTGTGATTCGTCTTTCTCCAGATTGTAATCTTTTAATGGATAAACAGACTTATTTTAATAATAGTCCGCTTGTTAATTTAAAGGGGTTCAGCTGTCCTCAGCTCTTGAAATTTTAACTACTCTGGTTACATTTCTTTCCTACACAGAATGTTATAGCCTAACAGTTTTGGCCCTATGATTGTATGGTTGGGTTCCATCTTCTGGTTTACGTTGAGGTAGACTGTTCCTATTCCGACACCTCTGAGTTACACAGTTTCATTATTCTTAATTCTGTCAGTTAAACTGTGTATAGTTATACTCAGACATGCTAGCTCTTACTTCTACAACTAGGTTGTTTTACTAATGCAATTTACTTCCTTAAGCTATTTATAATCAATTGCTCAGATAATCACAGCTGTACTATAGATAACCAGGCATATGAGGGTTCCGGTACTTACCTGATTTCCTCTGGTAAGTTGAATCTGGAACACTTCTCCTGCCAAAATAGCTGTGTATCGCTTGTTTTCCACCCAACCGTGAGATCAGTCTCTCAAGACCTGAGTCTCCCCCCAAGCTTCTGCTTACCGGATCACTATCCTCAGTAAGCCAACACTATGACTATCTGGTCCTTACCAGACTTAGTCCAAAACAAAGTTCTTTCTTTTCTGTTTTCCTCCTCTGTCTGTCTCTACAGCACAGAGAGAAACTATCCACCCCTTTTTCCTTTTTCCTGGAGACCTTTCCAGTTAAGGAAGGTGGTTATTTTCAGTTCCATTAACTGTTTTCCCTTTTGGGAAACTCAATGCTCTTTGAGTAATTCTTTAAACATTACTTTAATGCATAATTCAAATCAACAGATTACTCTTTAAAAGAAAATAGTTCTCAATGTCATTCAATTTTTACTGCAGTAAACTTTTAAATAATTACATTTACGGGGTCATCACATATCTATTCCATTCTTACTAAGTTGGGACCAGCCTACTCTGTGTTTGTTTCCACCTTCCATTCTACAAGAGAAGCCTTCATTTCTCAAGGAACAGACTACAAGTCCCCTTCCTTTGACTCTTTTTGTGATTCTTTAATAAGAGAACAAGAAAAACTCTTACACCTTGGTCTTCTTAATCTTGGAAACTCTTCCAAGAAAGCGTTAGCCGCCCAGCAGCAACCAAATTCAAAGAATCCTAAGAAGTCATATCCTAAAAAGAATGGTCCTAAACCAAACAAGGGTCCTAAGCAATTTCAGCCCCAAAATGAAAAATCATTTCAACAAAATGATAAGACAAATAAAAACAAAGGGAAGAAGACTGATAGACATTGCAATTTTTGTAATCGAGATGGCCACTTAGAATCAAAATGCTTTAAGAAGATGGAAGCCTTGGAAGTAGCAATGAAGAAGTATAACATCCATTTGGGGCAATCTTCAACTTCAACTTCATCTTCAGGAATGGCACTTTCTGCATGTGGTTGTTAAGCATCTCGGTCTGGCCATGCATTAAGTGTATCTTCTTCTTCTCATTCTCATGAGTGGCTCATTGATTCTGGAGCTTCTTATCACATGGCCAAAAACAAAGCCATGTTTTCTTCTTTAAATGATTGTAACACCAAAAATATATATGTTGGTGATGATAGATCTCCTAATGTTGTAGGGACTGGAACTGTTCATCTAGACAATGGTCAGTTTAATGATGTATTATGTGTTCCAACCTTATCCTGCAACCTTCTATCTGTATATCAGATAACTCATTCAGGTGAAGGTAAAATCGTTGAATTTTCACCTCATGATGTTGTAATCAAGGACTTAAGAGATCCTAAATAGATTTTGGATACTGGCACTGCTGATGATTCTACAAGGTTGTATAAGTTTCACAACTTTGGGTCATCAAATCTTCCCTCAGTATTTGTTGCTCATAACGATGAAGTGAGCAAACTTTGGCATGAGCGATTTGGTCACTTAAACTATCGCTCCCTTTAGCATCTATGTAAAGAAAATATGGTGACAGGTCTTCCTATGGTATCTTGCAGAGATGGTGTTTGTTCCGGATGTGTACTCGGAAAACATCATCGGGACAGTTTTGAAAAACGTGCCTCTTGGCACGTCTCAGCCCCTTTACAGCTTGTGCATAGTGATTTATGTGGTCCACTTCCTGTTGTTTCATTCTCTGGCTGCAAGTATTTCTTAACTTTCATTGATGATTTCTCCAGACGCACTTGAGTATACTTCTTAAAACTTAAGAGTGAAGTATTTAACACATTTTTGGCCTTCAAAGCCTTTGTTGAAAAACAATCTGGACATCAAATTCTTAAGCTAAGATCTAATAATGGCGGAGAATATGTTAAAAACACATTCATCAACTATTGCACTGAGAATGGAATTCAAATGCAACATACTATTCCATATACTCCACAACAAAATGGTGTAGCTGAAAGGAAGAATCGCACCTTAAAGGAAATGGCTAATTGTATGCTACAATCTAAAGGACTTGGTCTTAGTTTTTGGGCAGAAGCAATTAACTGTGCAAATTACATAATAAATCGCACTCCTACTAAGACTTTAAAGAATATCACTCCAGAAGAAGCATGGAGCTCAATCAAACCGGATGTAAGTCACTTTCGTGTTTTTGGAAGTGAAGCGTGGGCCCATATTCCAGATGAGAAGCATAAAGCTTTAGAACCTAAGAGTGAAAAATGTACTTTTGTTGGATATTCTAAAGATCTCAAAGGCTATAGACTTATTCCATTTAAGTCCAAAAATGTTATCATTAGAAGAGATGTAAAATTTGATGAAAATATATCGGCTTGCGAGCCTAGTCCGGCGAATGTGCCACCTCTCCCTATCTCTTCTACTTTTGAAAACATTTCTTCTTCAGATGATGAAAGTGAGGATGACAATCCTCCCCCACCATCTCAATATCCTCCTTCAGTTCCTCAGCTTCCAAAATGGGTTCATGCTACTCGAGATGCAGCGGGTGATCTTGTCGGTGATCCTACAGATCAGCGACGCATACGTTATCAGTTTGACAGAGCCTCTTCTTTACTGGCACAAGCTCCAGTAAATTATGATCCTGACACCTTTGCAGAAGCTTCAGGCCATCCAGATTGGGAAGCAACTATGAATGAATAATATCATTCATTATTGGCAAATGATACATGGGATCTTGTTCCTCTACCAAAGGGACGAAAACTTGTTAGATGCAAATGGATTTACAGAACCAAGTATGGACCAGATGGGAAAGTTGATAAACATAAAGCTCGTCTTGTTGCTAAAGGTTTTTCACAGGTTGAAGGCATTGACTACACTGAAACCTTCTCCCCTGTTGCCAAAATGAACTCTGTCCGCCTTGTTCTTTCCCTTGCTGCCTCGTTCAAATGGGAAGTCCATCAGATGGATGTTAAATCTGCCTTCTTGCATGGGGACTTGCATGAAGAAATCTACATGGAACAACCCATTGGATTCATAAAAACAGACTCCAGCCTTGTATGTCGGCTTAAGAAATCCCTTTATGGTCTCAAGCAAGCTCCTCGAGCTTGGTATGCCAAAATGGATAGCTTTCTTTTAGAATCTGGCTTTTCTAGGTGTCATTCTGACAATACTGTCTACACCAAGCAAGTGGGCAAGTCTCTTATCATTCTTGTTCTTTATGTTGATGATCTTATCCTTACCGGTAGTGATCCCAACCTTATAAACCATGTGAAGTCTAGCCTTAAAAGGAAGTTTGAAATGACAGACTTAGGACACTTACATTATTTTCTCGGTCTTCAAGTCTTGCAATCCAAGGAAGGTATTTCCCTTTCTCAGTCCAAGTATGCCTGTGATATTCTACGCCACTTTCACATGGAAGACTGTAAGCCAGCCCCTTCTCCCTTTCAGTCTGGAGTCAAACTTTCAGTCACTTGTACTTCTCCTAAAGTTGATGCTACCTTATACTGTCAACTTGTAGGAAAACTTTTGTATCTAACCCATACTCATCCTGACCTTTCCTTTGTTGTTGGCCTTGTTGCTCGGTTTATGCAAAACCCACGTGAAAGTCATTGGAAAGCAGCTAAAAGAATACTTCGTTATGTTCGAGGTACAGTTCAATTTGGGATTCATTACAGTGCCGAAGCAGCTCCTCTATTGGTTGTTTTCACTGATTCTAATTGGTCTGGTGACCCTGATGATCGGAAGTCTACTGCCGGTTATGTGTTCACTCTTGGTTCAGGACCTATTACATGGGCTTGTAAGAAACAAGCTGCCATTTCTCTTTCATCAGCAGAAGCAGAGTATCATGGTGCCGTAGAAGCTAGTAAGGAAGCCTTGTGGCTTCGTCAGATCCTGTCAGAGTTTGGCTTTCAGCAACAGCATCCGACTACACTTTGGTGTGATAATCAAAGTGCCATTCAACTATGCAAAGATCCAGTCCAACATCAGCGCAGCAAACACATTGAACTTCACATGCACTTCATCAGAAAGCTCATTCACGACCATGTTCTTGAAGTGCAATATTGATCAACAGATGATCAAGTTGCAGACATCTTCACAAAGGCTCTCACAGAGGCGAAGTTCACTAAACTTCGATTTATGGTTGGAGTTCAGGAAGTTGTCACTAAGGGGGGATAGGCTCTAGTGCCTCCTTCCTTCTCCTATTGTGTCATATTTTTAAATCCTTCAATCCTATCCCAAGTTGTTCTTAAGGGGGGATGTTAGGATATTCCGACACATAGGAAATAGTTAAGTACAACTTGGTCTAGTATAGAGTTAGGTATAGAGTTAGGTAAAGTGTGTTTCTTTACCGTTGTACATTTTATAACTTACAATCCGACGGTCACGATATGTAGTGATCCGACGGTTCATTCTCTCCTCGGTATTACCGACACTTGATCCGTGGCTTGACACCCGATTGGTCCATGATTTCTATTTAAAGCGCATGGAGGGTCATTTGTAGGGTAATCCGTGCATGAGAGAAGCATATGTAAATTTTCATTCTTTTATTAATAAATTGCCTGAAGTGGCCGCGTTGGCTCAGGCCGTGGACTGTTTCCCTCTTTGAGGGTTTTAACCACGTCAAAAATACTGGTGTATTGATCTGCGATCTGGTTGTGAGCAGTGTCCTTTGGTGTTATGTCTAAGGAACTTACCCTGTAAATTCCTACATTAATTTAATACTAAAGCACAAATTATACATCATCCCAACTCAATTTTGCTTTTCGAAAGAAAGAGACACCATTTTAAAGACAACAATAACGGTTTTGTTTCATATTACAATGCCTTCACTTCAACAAACACAATTCCATTCAACTTTATATCAATCATGTTCAATACCCATGAACTTTGTAGGAGACAATTGGTTGTGCAAAACAAGTTTCTTGGAATTGACATCTCATTAAGTTGAAACTAAGTTTCTCCATATCAATTTGAACCAAACAATGCCAAACAAATAAAGCTATAAAGCTTCATGAAAACCAATGAGGTAGGGTTCTCACCAAAAAGAAACATTTTAGCACAACATTTTCACTTTCATTTATATTTTTTTGTGAAAGCTTTAATTGATTATCTCACATTGTCAATTGTTCATACTCCAATTAGCTATATTTAAACTAAGCTACATGTACTAACTACTACGTAGCACATGTTTTAAAGTTAAATTTATTATAGTGTCTTAAATTTATGTAAATTTATTAATATGATATGGCATTAAATGATAACAAAATTTATACATAAAAAAACCACGATTCTTAGTTTAGAATGGATTTCCAATATTAAATTGTAAAACACCTTACTAATTTAAATGAAAAAAATATATCATTATTTTGAAAATAGACTTAATAATCATTATTGATGTTTATTTTCGTGCCTAATTATAATTATAGTTTCATGTTACCCACACTAATGGAATGTTGTTTCTGAATTTCAAACTTGACAATTAGGGAGAAACAAATATGGATGAAGTTAGCTCTGGGAGAATGTTGGAAGTCATCTTATAAATTTACATATATTACTATTTTTTAATAATATTTATCATTTCTATTTATTTATATTTATCTTCACAATTTTGATATATCTATTTTTTTCTATACCATATACATTTAAATTATATAAATTTATATATTTATAAACAATGATAGTAAAAGTGTAATATTTCAATAAAATATAAAATGTTAAATATATAAAAGAAACATATGTAAATTAAAAAACTGTTTCAATCTAAATTCCATTTATTATTTTTGAATATATAAGTGTGTCATAATTTATATCATATACACTTAAATTATATAATTTTTTTATATTTATAAACAGTTATAATAAAAGCATAATATTTTAATAAAATATAAAAGTTAAATACATAAAAGAAAGAAAGAAAGAAAGAAATATATATATATATATATATATATATATATATATATATATATATATATGACGATGGTGATTAACCTTCACCAACAACAATGTAGAATATTGGACCTTAAAAAAGATATTAATTGTGACTCTTTAATATTTTATTTCTATGATAAAAAAGAAAAGAAAAAAAATGCTCCTAGATCATTATAATTTTGCTGACTTAACCTATCCAGCAAGTTGGTAGTATGGCAAATGTTTTGGAAATGAGAGTCGATGTGAGTAAGAGTCACGCCGAGAGAGTTTTTTTTCCACGGGGGCTTCACTGGGGAAGCAATATCATACCACGTGGATTCAAATTGGGGGATATATATTGAGGAAAATATGACATAATATATTGGGCATCTAATAGGGGGTAAAGGGTTTTTATATTAGCACGTATAAAAAAATGGAGCTCAAAGTGAATGAAAAAATATAAAGGGGTATGAAAAAGGTTAATGAAAAAATGGATACCTACAATAGCTAGTGAAAGTAGGGGTTTTTTAAATTGGGAAGGTGTATTGGGTTCATAATTGTAGGGGTTACATAATGTGATTTTTAGAGATATTTTCTAATATGTAGTCAAATTAAGGGTATTGTTTAGTATGCCATGAACACTATGTTAGAGATTCATTGAGTGAAGCCCCAGTGTTCTTTTCATCTTCAACCCTCTTAGTTTCACAAAGGTGAAAAATTCTTTTATCCTAGGGTGTTTTGTGTTGAAAAAATGCAACAAGAAATGCTCAATTTGACATTAGCCTTAGCCAAATTGAGTAAATTGAATTTATACATTACCAGGACAACTTGGACACAGTTAACTAGTGTGACATGGCTCTTGTCACTCAGTTAGCTCAATAAATTCAAGTTAGTGGGCTTGGAGTTCAGTTATGCATGTGTGATTGCTAAATTTTAGTAATATAGTAGAGTTATTTTAAGTTGTATTCAATTAAGTGACCTCTAACTATTGATAGAGTCAGTTGAAGATCAATTATGCAATGGGACAACATTATAACTCAGAGATAGGTCAGTTTATTGATCAATTAACCCAAAATAGCTAATGCATGCATGTAATTTGAGTTCCTCAATTGAAGTTGAGATGAAAAGGCAGTGTGACATGAGTTGTATACTAGTTTGAGTGTACAACTGTTGCATGAGGTCAAAAGATCAATTCTTGGGAATTGTGCAATAAATTAGGAGGAAATTCCTAATTCCTCAAGATTTGTGCAAGGAAATAGGAGGCTAGGTGTGCAAATAATTGGCTAAGTGTTGGCCAAAGTTTCTCATTTAGTAGAGAAAACAATTATTCTTTTGCAAGTTGTGCTCAAAGATGGAGCAGGAAATTGTAATAGTTTCTCTATTCAACTGATAAATGCAAAGAGATTTAAGGGGTTTTTCCAAATTAGATTCCCCTAGAAATCAATGTGTACTTGTGCTTTTTCTTGTTGCATGTCTATGCATGTTGTTCTAAATTGTGATTTCCATTCCGCAGCTCCGTAGAGTAGAATTGTATCTCTTGCTTTTCAGTTTAAATTGTTGAGTAGTTGCAATTTTTGTTAAATTTATATATGGTATAAGAGCCCTGAAATCACCTTAGAACCAGTATTTCAAATTTGCCTCTCATGAATTTCAAATTTGTAGCTTCAATGCAGTATTTTTTCTTCAAGATCGGCTGAATGTATTTCAACGGACTGAGATTGGAGTATGCCCTAAAAGGTAGCTCGAATTTCATATAATGGAAGGATTGAATGGAAGAAATGCTCAATGATATTGGTGTGTTAGAATATATTAAAACTAATATTGCAAAAGCTCCATAATTGGATGCACAACAATTAGCCCAATGGAAGAAGGATGTTGCAATTGCTAAGATAATTCTTCTAGAAGGTGTGATGAACCATGTGGTCTCAAATCTCCATAGAAAAGAGACACAATTTTATATGTGGAACACATTGACTGAGCTATTTGAAAATAGCAGTAACCATAGAAAATTGGCCCTAGAAAACAAACTTTGAAACATAAGGATGCATAAACATGACACTATCCCACAATATCTCTCCATATTCTACACAATTTCAAGATGCGTTTGGAGGAGTTAGTGTGAATGTTGCAGAAGATGACCTGGTGAGCCTATCTCTTTTAGGACATTCAAAATCTTGTCACATCTACTAGGGCTTTGTGAATGGAAGAGAAAAAATACCGAAATTGGAAAGGTTGTGGTCTGATTTGGTTCAAGAAGGGTTCAGGAGAAATATCAAAGATGGAACATCATCCAGAGAAGAGGATGAAGAGAATATTGCATTGTTTGGAAAGGGGAAGAATGAAAACGAAAGAAGACCCAAAGAAAACCTGAATCCATTCAAAATAATGTCAAGATGAAAGACTTGAGTAAGATAAAATGTTTCCACTGCCAAGAATTTGTGCACTATGTAACAAAATGTCCACAAAAGAAGTCGACCAAGAAGTCTTCAAGAGGATTAGGAGGTGAGTGTGTGGTACCTTTATTTTCGTGCCTCATTCCATATGACAAGGTGCAAGGATTTTTCCATTAGCCTGGAGGAGAAGGACCTCCAGAAGCATATCGAATTGGGGGATTATCGGAGGTACATTGCTACAAGTATTGGTACTGTCACATTTGAGAGTGTAGAAATTATGATGTAGAATTGAAACTGCGCATGAAATTTTAATCTAAATCACAAGACACGATCCTACTCTACTTCTTTGCAGAATTCAATTCACAATTTAGAACATCAATCACAAACATGCAATGAGAAATAACATACATGAACAATATTTTTCTAAGGGAAATAAATATGCTAAAACCTCCTTATGCCTACTTTCATTAATTTGATGAATAGAGATTTTTTATCATTGCTTGCTCAATCTGAGCACAACCTACGAGTGAATAACCTATCTCTCTTCTCATTGAGAAACTCTGACCCAGACTTAGTCAATTTATTCCTCTGCTTGAGCCCATATTTCTTTGCATAGTTCCTAAGGAAATTAGGCCCATATTATTAAGGAATTTCTTCCAAAATTCTTGCATAATTCTCAAGGTTGATCACTTGACTGCATGCAACACGTTTACACTCAAGACTAGTCTACAATTGATGTTACACTACCTTGGAATCTCCATCATAGATAGGGAACTTGAATTCTTTGCATGCACTAGCTATTTTGGGCTAATTGGTCATTTAACTGGATGATCATTGAGTTGTACTGAAGTCACAATGCACAACTGACCTTCCACTAGTTGTTCCATCAGTTAGAACTAGTTTAATTCAAAACAACTTAAAATAAATGACCTTGATTGCTACAAATTAGAAATAACACATCCTTAACTGAACTCTAACTACTCTAATTCGAATTTACTAAGCTAATTGGGTGACAAGAGCCATGTCACACAAGTTAATTGCATCCAAGTTGTCTTCTAATGTGGAAATTGAAATTTTCTCAATTGACCAAGAAAAAATCCAATTGATACTTTCTTGATGCATTTTTCATCACTCCATCTCAAAAAGAAAGGGATTATCAAGCACCCCTATCCTTTACCTATGGAACTTGAACTTCCCTCTTGATAAAGCCTTTGTCAAAATGTCAACATCTTGTTCCCCTATCAGAATGTATTATAGCAACATTATCTGCCTCTCCACACAATCTCATAAATTGTGACACCGGATATCTATATGCTTGGATCAATCGTGAAATACAGGATTCTCAAAGAGCTTGATGCAACTATGATTATCACAATATATCATAATTGGATCTATCATCTAACCAAATAGTCCCATAATTATCTTTCTCATCCAGATCGCCTCACATGTTGCTTGAATTGCAACCATGTATTCTTCTTCTACCAAGCTAAGTGCCACATATCCTTTCTTCCTATTGTTCCAAGAAACAATTTCGGACCCAACATTGAAAAATTCACTTGATGTACTCTTTCGGTCGGATGGAACCCTTCCAAATCTGCATCTGTGAAGCCATACAATTTCACTCCCTCTATTCATTTGTACCATAGTCCAAACTAGGTTGTGCCTCTGAGGTACTCTAAAACATGCTTAGCTTCCTTCCAATATAATTTGGTTAGAGTAGCCATAACTTGGCTCAGTTGGTTGACTGCATAGCACATATATGGTCGTGTGTTCACAAGATATATCAGCAAACCCACTAGCTGTCGATAAATGTTAGCATCCACTTCTTCACTTGAAGTCGCATCCTCCTTCCTCTAGTTGGTTGCTAGAGGTTTCTCCATGGGTTTACAACTCTCCACGCAGAATATCTACAGTGTCTCATTTTCATACTTGCCTTGAGACACAAACAGTTCCCCATCTCCTGGCCATACTTCCAAACTAAGGAAGTAGTGCATGAGACCCATGTTCTTCATTTCAAATTCCCTTGCAAGGTCCTCCTTTCAATATATGATCAAATTCGCATCATCGATTAAAATTACATCATCAACATATAATACAATAATAAGCAATTTACCTTCTACCAAAATATGATAGAGGTTTGCATCCACTTCACTTTTGTTGAATCCCAAACCAATGAGATAGATGTCGATCATGGTGTACCAAGAATGGGGTTCTTGTTTGACACCATACAATTCTCTCTTGAATATGCACACACGAGACTCTCGGTCGAATGTATCAAAGCCTTCTAGTTTCTCGATGTACACCTCCTCCTCAATAAATACATTGATAAATGTCATTTTTACATCCATCTAGTGGATCTTCCACCCCATCTACACCACCAATACAAGAATAGATCTAATGGGTGAATGCCTTGCTATGAGAGCAAAGGCTTCCTCATAGTCGATTCCCTCAACATGAGATAATCCTTCGGCCACAAATATGGCCTTATACTTCTCTATGCTTTTGTCTGACACATGCTTAACCTTGAAGATCCATCTTGAACCCGTAACTAATTTATCTGTCGATTTTGGGACCACTTCCCAAACACTATTCTTTACAATGGATTTGTACTATTCCACCATTATGTCAACCCATGCAGGTTGTTGTAATTCTTCATCGAAAGAGGATGGCTCAGTCTCTACAAGCTCAGTCATTAGAGCCATGTAGTCATTGTACCATTCAAGTGACCTTCTCTACCTACATAAATTTTTGAAGGGTCTCCCACAAATTTCTCCTTCGCATCATGCACTAATATATTAGCTTCCTTAGTTATTTTCTTGCCTTCTCAGGATGGTTCTGCTTGAGTGGATGTCTCCACTCTCTGCTCCTCAATTTTTGGTTGCTCCACAAATTCCTAAGTCTCCTCCTTTAGAGCTAAAATCTCATCTTCTTGTGGGATTTGAAGCTCCCTCTCAAGAGAGCACCACCTCGCTTTCGCCTCATCAAAATTTACATCCCTTCACACAAATTTCATTCTTAGGAATAATAAGTACACATTGTAGTTGTGAGGAGTTTCTGTGTAACCCAAAAATACCCCCAATTTTGTTGTCAGCTCAAGCTTCTTCCTTGATTATTTGAAGACATGGCAGTAAAAAAAGGCTCCAAAATCCCTGAAGTGTGACACATCTGGCTTTCTCCTCAAGAAAGCCTCCTCCAGTGTAATCATACCAAGAATACGATAAGGACTTTGGTTATGAAAGTAGATTGGTGTGTTTCATGCCTCTTCCCACAAATGCATTGGTATGCCTTGGTCATGCAACATAGCCCTTGCAACTCCCACAATATTATGATTCTTTCTCTTGCCACCCCATTCTGCTATGGGTTATGGGGTTCTGTCAGGTCTCTTCGAATGCTTTCTTTCATACAAAAACATTTGAATTAATTTGAAACAAACTCACCTCCATTATTACTCTTGAGAGCCTTCACCTTCTTGCTAGCTTCTTTCTCAACTAGTGCCTTGAATTCTATGAACTTAGAGAATGTCTCATCCTTCTTCTGCATCAAGAAGATCTAGCACTTCCTTGAGAAGTCATCAATAAAAATGACAAAATATTTGTGTCTGGAAGTGGATGTTGCCTTGAAAGGTCCAAAAACATCATATTGGATCCTTTCCAAGATTGCATGTTCTTTGCTAACTCGATCATGGAATCTGGATTTTGCATACTTCCCCAAAGTACATCCTTTGCAACATATTGTTGCTCAATTGATCCTTTAGGGAGCCCAGTGGTTATTTTTTGCATAATCTTTAAGGCACCATGATGCAAATGGCCAAGCCTTCAATTCTAAATTTCACTGACATCGCGGCTCTACACTTTCTTTGTCTTACTGCTTCATGCAGGACAGTCTTCCACATCTAGATTATACAAGTTCTTCACATAAACCCTGATCTACTTCACCTTTCATGTGTCTATGTGTCTCAGGAATGATTTCCCTTTGTTGAAGATCACATCATAACCATTGAATTCCAAAATGGAAAAAAAGATGAGATTTTTCTTTAGCCTAGAACAAACATGACATCCTTGAGTCTGAGAGGGGATCCTGACTCCCTCTGCAAGGTGATTATACCAATATCGGTCATGTTGTACCTTCCATCATCCCCTAGCTCGATGTACAATGGAGATATTTCTCCTCCAAGTCACTAAAAAACTCTTTACACCTTGTCATCTGGAACGATGCACCTGATTCCAAGTAACACACACTTTGCATCACTGTGCTTGCCATGCATGTGATAATGGTGAAGTCAAGCTCAAACTATGAGGCCAAATATTCACCTGCTGCTCCTTTGGAGGTATTATTGCTCGACCTTTTGTGTGGACACTTCGTGGTATAGTGTGTGAATTCATGACAATTGAAGCATTTAATTTTGGACAAATATTTATTCTTTCCCCCTTGGCTGGATTCTTGTTTGGTTTAAGATTTCTTCCCTTTTCACTTCTTTCCTTTTCAAACCAATGCAACTGTTTTTCAATCCTCCCCCTTGGACAAAGTTCCATCTTTGGTGTTTTGCCTTATCTCCTCTTGTACCAAATCGAACCATAAGCATTCCCAATTCAGTAATTTCTCCTTCGTGTTCACTGAATCTTAGTAGTTGTGCCAGCTTTTTGGGAGGCCTAGAAGAGCTAGGCTTACCAAGTCATATTCTATAACATTTACATGAAGCCCGTCAAGTTCATCAAAAAATTGTGTGAACCTACTTAGATATTACATAATAGTGCCATTCTTCTGCACCTTGATATTTCAAAGTTTATCCTTGAGCACTAGTTTCCTGTGGTCACTATTATTCGTGAACAATTTTGTTAGTGATTTCCACATTGTGAAAGGAGTTTATTTCCCATGTAGATTTGTGACAATGTGGTCCCATACTTCCTCCAATATTATTCTCCTTGCCTTGGCTACATATTTCTTCCAATGAGCTAGGTCCTGGGCATCAGATACATGTGGTTTTGTAATGTCTTTCTTAATATATTTTAGCAATCCATTGTCATCCAAAATTGCCTCCATATGATCCTTCCATGCAATGAAACTAGAGCTTCCTTCCAAAGCATACTCTAGTCTCAGCCCGTTGAAGATCATCTTCCCAACTCTATAGAGATCCTGCTACACTTAATTGCAAATTCGAAGCTCCTAAGAAACAACTTCGAAATTCTTGTTCTAATGTGAATCCTTCTCTGATACCATGTAGAAATCATGGTGTAGGATTGCAACAACTCATAAAATTTTAATCTAAATCACAAGACACAATCCTACTCTATTGCTTTGTGGAATTCAATTCACAATTTAGAACATCAATCACAAACATGCAAAGAGAAATAACACATACGCATAATAATTTTCTAGGGGAAATCAATCTGCTAAAAACCCCTTATGCCTACTTGTATTAATCTGATGAATAGAGATGTATTACACTTTCTTTCTCAATCTGAGCACAACCTATAAGTGAATAACCTATCTCTCTACTCACTGAGAAGCTCTGACCCATAATTAGCCAATTTCTCCCTCTGCTTGAGCCCCCATTTCCTTGTGCAATTCTTGAGGAAATTAGGCCCTATTATTTAGTAATTTCCTCCAAAACAATTGCACAATTACCAAGGTTCATCAGCTGACTGCGTGAAACACTTATACATGCATGACTAGTCTACCACTGATGTTACATTTCCTTGGAATCCCCAACATAGCTAGGGAGCTTGAATTCTTTGCATGAACTAGCAATTTTGGGCCGATTGATCAATTAACTGGATGATCATTGAGTTAGAATGACGTCCCACTGCACAACTGACCTTCCACTAGTTCCTCCAATAGTTAGAACAAGTTTAACTAAAAACAATTTGAAATAACTGGCCTTGATTGCTACAATTAGGAATGAAACATTATTAACTGAACTCTAACTCCTTTAACTCAAATTTACTGAGATAGATGGGTGACAAGAGCCATGTCACACAAGTTAACTGCATACAAGTTGTCTGCTGATGTGTAAATTTGAATTTTCTCAATTTGACCAAGGCAAAATCAAATTAACATTTTCTTGTTTCATTTTTCAACAAAGAGGGAGAAAGCCTCTCCTCTTCGCCTCAAAGATGTTATGTCTGTACCTAGGCTGAAGAAGAACCTGATCTCTGTAGCAGTTTTGGAGGATCATGGCTATGATGTTATTTCTAGTAAAGCGAAAGCCTTTCCGAGACACATAGCTACCAGGAAAGTGAAGCACATTGGAGTTCAAGTCAAGAACCTATACAAACTGGAGGTGGGATATTGCACTGCATTGAGAAGCACGGATGGAAATGTGCAAAGTCGAGATGTTGGTTAAATCTGGCATAAGATATTGTCATCTACACCATCGTGTGTTAAAAATCATGCAACAAATTACCACTGGTCTCCCTAAAGGCTCCCTTGGCTAGCAAGATGTCTACAAGGGTTGTACGTTATGGAAATATATCAAATCCACATTCCATAGTTAGGACAGCAGAGAAAATCCAATATTGGAGAAAGTCCACTCTAATGTTCTTGGACCCTTTTCTACAACCTCCATAGCAACATATAAGTACTATTCTATTTTTACTGAAAATGTTGAATATTCTTCATGTGGAAGAAGCATGAAGTTTTCTCAAAATTTGTTGAATTCAAAGAATTGGTTGAGAATGAGACTAGGAATTTGGTGAAGCCTCTCAGGGGTGACAATGGAGGTGAATTTGTCTCACAATCCTTCAAGGGTTTATGTGCCAAAGAAGGTATTCAAAGTGTGTTGATAGCATCCTATAACCCACAACAGAAGGGGTAGCTAAGAGGAAGAAGAAGAGCATAGTGGGAGCAGCACGAGCCATGTTGCATGATCAAGGGTTGCCATTGCATCTATGTGCAAAAGCGTGCAACACAACAATATACTTGCAGAACCGAAGTCCTTGTAGAATACTTGGCATGATCACACCAGAGGAAGATTTCCCCGAGAGAAAGCCTGATGTGTCTCATTTCAGAATTTTTGGGGATTCTTTTTATTGTCATATCTCCAAGGATTTGAGGAAGAAACTTGAGCCTAAAACAAAGTTACGATTTTTTGTAGAATAAACTGAAACTCCACATAATTACCAGGTGTATTTACCTTCATTAAGGATGACATTTGTGAGGAGAGATGTCAAGTTCGATGAGGGTAAGGATATGAGATGCTCTATGGAACAAGAGATGAGTATCCCACAAGACCAAGAGCTTCTAGCTCCAAAGGAGAAGTGATCCAGGTGGATATTGCTGGCCACCCACCTATTTCACTTGGACCCCCACCATTGTTTCTTTCAGTTTTTCAGTTTCCTTATTTGTAGCACAATTTACTATTTTTGGCAGTTTTTCGGGTCTTGAACTTCCAGAGCTGTTTTGAGGCCCTAAATGACATTTTTTGGGGAAAATTGAGACCCACGTGTTGTTTTATTCAATGTTGGCCATTCAAAAGTTGTAGTCCTCACATAGATATTTCTAACAAGGTATTGTGCGCGTCAAATGGAGATCGTATGCCAACGTTACGACCCCAGGAAGTTGATGTACCAATTTACCCAAACAGGGCCCATAATTTGGTGCTTCATCTCCTAGGGTTAGGTTTTTGGAAGTTTAGGTTTTTCCATTATTTCTCAATAATAAATAGACCCTTGAGCCTCATCATAACACAGTTCCGAGTCATGTAGCCGCCACATCTCTTCTTAGAGATAAGCTACCATCACCCAAGCTAGTCTTATTTCCATTCTATTTGTAAGCATATTTCAGTATTTGATATTAATGAAATGAAGTCTTATTTCTACTGCATCTTTGTATTTATGGTTATATCTATAATTTTTTTCATTCTTGATTAAATCCAGATCAGTGGTATTAGAGCGGTCTACTCTTTCTCTGTTTTTCTTTGCATGTCCCCAACGAGGTCGGGATATAAGGAGTTAGGGCTCGATCTGGTTGAACCTTTGCAAGATCAGCCTTGCAAACCCCAATGGCCACCCATAGAGGAAGAAAAGAAAGATGAGGAGGCAGGAGATCCTATCAAAATATTGCTCGAGGAGGCCCTCGAGAAACAAAGGAACGCGATGATGGATAACTTTGCCCATATCCTTCAATGGTTGCCCACCGGCAGTGCATCCACATCCAACAGCCACTATGGAGGCTCCATACCCTTTAAGGTACGAGTAAAATTTGACATTCCCATATTTGAGGGCCAAATAAATGCAGATGCCATAAATAAATGGTTAAATTAGCTAGAAAGATATTTTTATGTTTATTATTTTTCCAGCCGAGAAAAGATTACTTTTGCTCTTCTTAAAGCTACCCCCTATGTCAAGGACTGGTGGGAAGCTTGACATAGGTGGGAAAACTACTATGAGAAAAAGGATGAAAGTACGACCTCACTATTTTCAGCCGCATCCACTTGGAATTCATTTCAGGATGTCATCAAGCAGTAGTACTACCCTGTAAGGATATATGAGGATAAAAACATAAAGTGGACAATGTTGTGACAGGGAAGGGACCAAGATGTGCCAGAGTTTACCAATTTTTTTCATACCCTTCGCATGAATTTTGATATCAAGGATTCTGAGAAACATTTGGTACTCAAGTACCGCGTCTACCTACACAAGTACATCCACAATGAGATGGAGTTCCTGGCGCTCGGCACAGAATACCGATACGCTGTTAAGATTGAGAAAAAGTTTAAACAAAAGAAGCAAGACTTTGGATCTGTGGATCCAAAGCAAGGGAAAGGTGCCCCCAAACTACAAAACAAAGGACAAGGCCATTGTACCAATTGAACCCTCCGATGTGTGTAATATTGCCTTCAATACAAAGGAGGGCCTTTAAGAATGGTTGGTTATGCCTTTTGGATTGATGAATGCTCTTGCAAATTTCATGAGCCTGATGGATGACATCTTGCGGCCATTCACCAACTCATTTGTAGTGGTATAATTGGATGACATCATGATCTTCGGCTAGAGTTAGGAAGAGCAACTCCACCACATCCGACAGGTTCTCCAAACATTGCGACAACACAAGTTGTGTGCCAATTTGGAGAAATGCACTTTTGGCATGACCCAAGTTTAGTATCTGGGATATTATTAATGGTGTTGGACTCGTCAAAATTCAGGGGATCACCCTGGTATGAATTCCTAACTAGACTTCACACCGTTTGGTGTGGGAGTCCCATCCGGTGTGATGGCCCAGTTTCCATTGTATTAAGGATTTGCCTCAACTCTTGCTTGTCAGCAAAGGAGAGTGGTCTACTTTGTCTTCGGGAAGTGAGGTTCACGTGCATGGTGAGTGTAAGTATACTTGTGTCAATGGTTCTTTCACTATGAGGGGAAGAGGGTGAAGGTGAGTTCCAGGTTGAAAGGGATCAGTACCAACTTGGCTAGGAACACACAACACAAAAGGACATACACAGCTTCCGGCAGAGCAGTCCACTCGGATAAGGTAGTCTCAACATATAAAGTAAGATAACACGTACAACACTCATGGATCAGTCTGAACAAGTGCAACGGTTGTTACAGCAAGGTTCATGTGAAAGGTCTATCTGATGTCCGGCAGAGCAGTTGACACGGATGTGCCAACATTAACAACATATACAACACATTTACATTAATAGATTATGCATTACAACAAATGAATTAGTTCAGATGTAGAATACATGTTAAAGCAACATGCATTACAAGTGTTAAAGATGAGTCTTACAACAAATACAATACATGTGTGAAAACATGCTAGCCTATTAACAGGCTTCTGAATTAAGCAAAAGTTCCAAGACACATCGTTACACCATACATCACTAACCCCATCAATGAGGTGTTGGAGCCACTACTTACTCCTCAAAGAAAAGATTACAGACTCTCTTGGCTATGTGGGAGCACCTGAGGTGAAAAGTCACTTCATGTACAAATGAGGGAGGTATTTATAGCCAAGGGTGAAACTAACTCTTGTGGTTGTTCGACTACCCTCATGATCGTTCAACTTCCATGACTTTCTAACTTACATGACTCTATCTTCAACAAGTGGGTCTCTTGGACTTCCACATTACATCACATTGATTGACAACAAGTCCATAGTGGAGATGTGGGTAACATGAATCATGACTTGACTCAACAGGACTTGACATGACAATGTTGGTACATTCATGTTGCTGTTGGAGTGCATGTCAAGCTACAGTGTTGTTGAGTGATGGATGTCTTCATGGTGTATCATAGCTTCACCTCTGCATGGTGAAGTGCGAGGAGTCTTCAATGGTCCCTGCTTTTCTTAATGAAGCTTTAACATGTTCTTCCTTGCTTTCATGCAGGAAGGCTTAACAGGCTCACTTGTTCATGAAGGTGCATGTCTGTCACGTTCATCCACTTCGCATGCTTTGTTTTTTCATTCAATGGTGAACCCGTCGATCTGCATGTGCTCCCTTCATTCATACCGTTCATCGTCTTAACATGTTTATTGGTGTACCTGTACCTACAGTCACTCATGACGAGATGACATCAAATTCAAAACCTCCTAGTCTACAATGACACATGATCATTCGAATGCAGGTGACCGGGAGAGGCAGCAGGGCTGTGATACGAGATGATGGCTTCAAGCAACTGTTGATGAAAACTACACAAGAATCACTCAGAGATGGTGATAGACAATCTGAGTCGACAGCGACTGTCTGCAGGGTCTAGCTCGATTGGCAGGAAAAATTGTGCAAATTTTGGGAGGGACAGTCCGGGATGCAGGAGGGCAAGGTAGGGATGCTCTGCGCATTTTCCACAATGAACAGTCAGCAGGAGCTGAACAAACATTTTTGCGCAATTTTCTAGAGGAACAGATCGGGTTGCATGAAGGGTCAACAAGCAGGGATTGCACAGTTTTTCTGGGGAACTGTCTGGGAGACTAGCGGCCAGAACTACACATTTCCTAAAGGGAGCTACAAGTTGGCTGTTGGGTCACTGGCAGCCAGAACTATGTAATTCCCAAAGGCAACTGCAAGATGACTATTGGGGTCACTAGTAGCTAAAACTTCACAATTCCCAGAGGGAACTGGCAGTTGGCTGCTCAGTCACTGGCAGCAGAAACTACACAATTCTTGGAGGGAACAGGTAGTCTGCTGCTAGGAGCTGCTGGCCGAGAAAACTGCACTGAGGGCGGGAGGCTGGCCTGCTAATCATCTTCGCACAATTTCTGAGATGAGATGATTGATGGGTAACAGAAAGCGTGCTCATGAGAAATGCGCAATTTCTGAGATGAACAGTCGGTCGACTGCCTAGGTGACTGACTGGGAAAATTATGCAATTTTATGAAGGAAACAGGGATGGGCACTTGGTGTCTTTCTAGCCTATTTGCAAAATTTCCTCAGTCAATGGAGTAGGTAAGTTCAATGGCCTCTGTGCAATTTTTGAGGGGAGTCAGTCCCGAGGTGACTGTCGGGTCGGACTGTCCAGGTGGCCAGCATGAGTGTTCATTGAGTTTCTTGCGGGTAGCACATCTTGAAAGGACTAGCTTGGTGCTTCTGCGTTGTTCTGGTTGACAGTCAATCGACTCGAAAGTAGGGTGATGGTCCGGCTTTAAGTGAGGAGTCTGGTTGTCAGAACTTCAGCAAAAATGACTAAGTGTGTGAACAGTCGAAAGATGCATAGGTGATCGTATGAACTCACACTCACATGACTTGATGACGAAACGACCAAACCATATAGACACACATATTCAACATGACTGACCAACGGTGCAAGTTACAAGTGCGACACTCATTATTGATCGTTCATGATCGAGATGACGCTTGCATAATAGTGAATGTGACTCTGTGTGTGAGTGCGACAAATGCTTTCATGACAAACACAACAAACACATACGAAGCAAATACTTTGAGCATAACTGGAACATGGTCACAAGCATGATTTAGACATCAACATGCAGAGACTTGAATGCAATAAAAAAGCAAGACAAATGTAAAGACTCACCTGAGCTCATGGAGTGAACCCAACTCTGTGCAAGAATCAAGTGAAACTCTTCAAGGGAGGCTCCAAAATTAGTGCAGGGCAAAAATTTGGAGGGTGGTTGTAGCGGCTGCAATAGATACATTATTGATGAACGGGGGCTACATGTGGATCCAACCATGATCCAAGTCATTCGTGATTGGCTAGCCCCAACCACTCTGACAGAGCTCCGCAGCTTTATGGGTCTTGACAATTTCTACTGCAGGTTCGCGTTGGGATTCTCTCATATCACTTGGACCTTGATTCAAGTCACCAAGGGAGGAGCGAAAGAAAAATTCTTTTTGTCTGAATTTCAACATAAGGCATTCGTAAAGTTGAAACATCGCCTCTGCTTTGAACCAGTGCTCACATTACTAGACTTGAAACATCCATTTGAGATCGAGACAGATGCCTCTGACTATGCTATTGGGGTAGTCCTTTTTCAACAAGGGCATCCAGTGGCATATCACAGTGAGACACTTTCAGACATAGTCTGCAAGTGTCCCACTTATGACAAAGATATGTATTCCATTGTGCAGTCCTGTCGACAATGGAAGCATTACATTTTGGGGAAGGAAACAGTGATCCACACATACCACCAATCCCTACAGTTCATGCAGACGCAAGGGAAGTTGCAGAATGATAGCCATTAGAAGTGGTCCACATACCTGCAACTGTTCCATTTGAATATCAAGTATAAGAAGGGAGGCACCAATAATGTTGCAGAATGCCTCAGCCGACCATCGATTATCGCGTTAACCACCATGCTCAACTCTTATGGGCACGAGACTTCTGATTGGCCACTTCTCCACAAAAGTGACCCAAAATTCGGCCACACATACCAGACGCTCGAGGAGGGTTAGAAAGTTCCATATTTTCACCTCTAGGATGCCTTGTTATACCACCTAGTACACCTTTGTGTTCCTTCAAGCGAGTGTGCCAAGATGATTTTGGAAGCACACTATAGTTGGGTTGCTCGAAATTTCAGGGTCGAGAAAATGGTGGTAGTGCTGTAGAATTATTTCTATTAGTCAAATCTTTGACAGGATGTTGAGAAGTACATCAGATCATGCATTGCCTACGTCATTACCAAACTGACCATCTGGAAGCAAGGCCTCTATAGTCCGTTGCCTTCCCTTAGGCGACCTTGGGAATCCATCTCCATGGATTACATGTCGGGCCTTCCTTCTGCTAAGCATGGAAACGACTGTGTTTTTGTGGTCATTGAAAGATTCTCGAAGATGACCATTATGGCGGTCTGCGAGAAGAATATTACAGTAGAAGCCACTGCTAAAATCTTCTTTGAACGAGTGTGGGTACACTTTGGGATCCCATAATCTATCATTTCATATTGTGATAGTAGGTTCCTTAGTACATTTTGGTCTAGTCTCTAGTCGATGTTGGGCAACAAGCTCACTAGGTCCACAACTTTCCATCCCCAAATTGATGGCTAGACAGAGGTCGTCAACAAGATGATCGTACACATTATGTGCATGTACAACTCAAAGAATCCATGCACATGTGATGTTAGCCTCCCCTATGTCTAGCACAGCTATAACCGGGCTCTCCACAGCTTGACTGGCCACAACCCTTTTCAGGTGGGCTTGGGATTCCAGCCACTATGTCCCATTGATGTGGCCATACCATTTGCAGCTACTAAGGCAGATTCGCCTCATGTCCAAGCCGAAGTTGATAAGGCAAAAAACTTCATTGTGCACATCCAACATATCTGCCATTAGTTCTACGACATTATGGATAAATCAAATGCCAAGTACAAGCAACGACATGATCAACATCGGGTGCCACACAAGTTTCAAGTGGGCGACAAAGTTTGTTTTCATCTGCAGAAGAAACACCTTACCAAAGCCTATTAGAAACTTAGACCACTCAAATATGGTACTTACACCATCACCAAGGCTGTAGGAGATAATTCATTTGACCTCAGCATTCCCCCATTCCTTGGCCTGCACCCGGTGTTTAATGTGGACTTCCTTCGACCATACATCCCACCATTGCTAGACACATCAAGCATTATAGAACAACTCACACCTACATAGTTAAATCCAGATTGCAAGGAATAAGACACAACTAATCGGATCATGGACACATAGATCAAGAACACCCAACAACAAAGGATCCAACTATATCGAGTTGTTAAAGCAGGACAAACCCTTCAACAGGGACCAAGTTTAGCAAAAGTTTCCTCATCTCATGGAGGAACTCAATGCAATGGGGACCATTGCTTCCTAACGGGGGAGGAATGATATAGGTGGATATTGGTGGCCACCTACCTATTCCACTTGGACACCCACCATTGTTTCTTTCAGTTTTATAGTTTCCTTATTTGTAGCACAATTTACTATTTTTGGCAGTTTTTCAGGTCCTGAAATTCCGAAGCCGTTTTGAAGCACTAAATGGCGTTTTTTGGGAAAACTGGGACCAACATGGGTCATAAATCAATGTTTATCATTCAAAAGTTGTATTCCTTGGATATATCTTTCAAACGAGGTATTGTGCGTGTCAAACAGAGATTGTCTGCCAAAGTTACGACCCCAGGAAGTTGATGAACCAATTTACCCAAATGGGGGCCCATAATTTGGCGCTTCATCTCCTAGGGTTAGGTTTTTGGATGTTTAGGTTTTTCCATTGTTTCTCAATAATAAATAGGCCTTTGAGCCTCATTGTAACATAGCTCAGAGGCATGTAGTTGCTCCATCTCTTCTCAGAGATAAGCTACCATCACCCGAGCGAGCCTTATTTCCTTTCTATTTGTAAGCATATTTCAGTATTTGATATTAATGAAATGAAGTGGTATTTCTACTGTATCTTTGTATTTATGGTTATATCTGTAATTTATTGTGTTCCTATTTAAATATGGATCAAGGAGCCTCAGGATGAGCTTTAGGAGGTTGTGGAGTAGCCACATGCAAAGGAGTATACTAGTTGTAGAGTGGAGGCACCCACTCAACCAAAATCTTCCTAAGAGGGGAGAAAGAGAACCATAGAATATGATAGATTGTTGCAAGATGAAAGGGAGAATGTGGGAGGCCCCACATCATAGTGTAGGTAGAGGATTTCACATGACAGGTTCATTGGTTACATGACTCTCATGACAAAGATCATTGAGATAGAGCCTTACTCATTTGAGGAAGCAGTTTCTCAACCTATTTGGGTTGATGCCATGGTGGAAGAAATTGAATCCATCATGAAGAAAATTGTATGCGAGGTGGTGCTAAGACCAAAAGGGAAATAATTAGTTGGCTCCAGATGGATCTACAAAGTGAATAATGCAGATGATGGGAGCATCGAGAAGTACAAGGCCATATTTATGGCCAAAGGGTTCTCTCAGGTAAAGGGAGTGGACTATGAGGAAACTTTTGCACCAGTCGCAAGATATTCCTCAATCAAATCCATTCTAGCATTGGTTGCATAGATGGGGTAAAAAATTCGCCACATGGATGCGAAAACTACCTTTCTCGATGGTTTTGTTGACGACGAAATTTACATAGAGCATCCAAAAGGATTTGAGACATATGATCAAGAGTCACATGTGTGCAAACTCAAGACACAATTGCTATATGGTCTCAAATAAGCACCCTGAGCATGGATGCTCAAATCGATAATTATCTCAATGGATTTGGATTCACCAAAAGTGAAGCAGATGTGAACTTCTATCACATTGTGGTAGATGGAAAGTTTATTATTCTTGTTTTGTATGTTGATGATTTAATATTCACAGGTGTTGACCATCTGATCCACTCTTGCAAAGAGGATCTTGCAAAGGAATTTGAGATGAAAGACATGGGATTAATGCATTACTTCCTCGGGTTGGAAGTATGGAAAGGTGACGATGAATTGTTTGTGTCTCAGGAGAAGTATGCCTCTAAAATACTTCAAATATTTCACATGGATAATGGTAATCCCATGGACACACATCTAGTTACAAACTGGAGGAAGGAGAATGCCACTTCAGGTGAAGAGGTTGATGCTACCATTTATAAGCATCTTGTGGGGTCTTTGATGTATCTTGTGAACACAAGACCCGACATGTCCTATACAGTAAAATAGTTGAGTCAAGTTATTGTGAGCCCTACCAAGTTGTATTGGAAGGTCATAAAGCATATGTTATAGTGCCTCAAAGGCGCTACCGAGTAGGGATTATGATACGGGAGGACAAAGGGAATGAATCTTCAAGGCTTCACCAATGTTGATTGGGTAGGGAGTCCATCAAACAAGAGAGGTACTTCAAGTGCTATCTTCAGTGTTGGGTTCACAGTTATTTCCTGGTACACTAATAAGCAAAGGTCGGTGATGCTTAGCTCAGCAGAGGCTGAATACATGGCCACAAGTCAAGAAACATGTGAGGCCATATGGCTCACGAAAATACTTGTGGGTCTTTTCAGTTAGGAGATGGATCTGACAGTGATATATCAGACAACCAGAGTTTCATTAAGCTCTCTAATAATCTGGTATTTCATGACAAGTCCAAGAACATTGATATCTATATCATAATTTGCGAGATTGTGTGCAAAGGAGAAATATGTTTCTACAATACATTCCAACTGAGGAGCATGTTGAAAATGTAGGAAGAAAAATTTCAATTTCATTTACCTTGGTCAAAGTAGAGAAAATTCAAATTTTCATTTCAACAAACAACTTGGATGAGTTAACTTGAGTGACATGGATTGTGTCACCCAGTTAGATTAGATAATTCGAGTTGGAAGACTTGATTTCAATTAAGCATGAGTGATTTCTAATTTGTAGCAATATAATTCAGTTAAATTGAGTTATTTTTTGTTAAACTAGTTCTAATTGTTAAAGGAACTAGTGGAAGGTCAAGTTATGAAGTGTAACTTTAGTCAAACTCAGTTATCAACCATTTAACTTATAAATCAACCCAAAATAATTGTTGCATGCAGAGAATTCAAGTTACCCAGTTGAGTTGGAGGTTCCAAGGTAGTTTACTATCAGTTGTAGACTATTCAGAGGTGTACAGGTGGTGCATGAAATCAAAGGTCATCCTAAAGGAATTGTGTAACCCAAATGGAGGGAATTTCCTAATTAATAGGTTCCTAATTCCTCAAGGAAAAACGCAAGGAAATAGGAGCTTGGAGGGCTTGAAAATTGGCTAAGTGTTGGCTAGAGTTAGTCAGTCAGGCAGAGGGATAGGCTATACACTGGCAGGTTGTGCTCAGGCTTGAGAAATGATGTGTATTCATCTGTATTATTTGATTAATGCAATACAGATAGGAAGGGGTTTTGAGTAGCTTCATTCCCATAGATAAATCTTTGTGTATGTATGTTATTTCTTGATGCATGTTTATGATATGTGTTCTAGATTGTGAATTAAATTCCATAGAGAAGTAGAGTAAATTTGAGCCATATGATTTAGTAAATTTAATGAGAAAATTCATATCTACATATTAATTTATACATGGTATCAGAGTAGGATTCACAATAGAGTAGAAATTTCGAAGTTGTTATTGCAAGAGAATCAAATTTGCAGGATCAATTCAGAGCTAGAAGGATGGATTTCTATGGACTAAGACTTGAGTATTCCCTTGGGAGCAGCTCAAACTTTGTTGCTTTGAAGGACCGCATGGAGGCAGTGCTGGAAGACAATGGCTTGAAGGACTTTTTCGAGCATGACATTCCAAAACCGGGATTAGTGATGAGCCTAGGTATTGCAACAAGAATGCTGCAACTCCTAGGGCTACCAGCTTTACTTATCAACCCGGGGTTCGTAAGAACTTGGAGGTGACAGTGCTATATGCACAAGTAGAAGTGAAGGTACTGCATGTTATCATTGTTCATCTAGAAAGAGACCCTAGGGGTTCCAAGCCAGACTTCTATAGGGTCAGAAGATGATTGATTTTGATGGAAGAAGAGTAAATCTTATTCTAAGGGAGATATACTTTACTGTAGTAATGAAGAAAACAACATGCAATGTTAACTCACACCATAACCTAATTAACCAATTAAACAGATATGCTAAGAAGAATTGTTAAATCGATCACTAACTTAATGTTGCTATCTAAGTTACATAAGTAAAGGGCATCAAAATATACTAGTGTGTCGGCAGGGAAACTAACTAAGTTTGTTTTCAGGCAGAAGAGCAATCGGAGATCGAAATTGGTGAAAGGAGGACATAAAGAAGCAGCAGTGCATAGGAACCGTTGGATCAATCAACGAACATAAGGTGAACAGCGAAGATCTTATCGTGGGAGTTTAAGTGAATAGATGGATGAACAGGGTTAACAAACATGATGAACGGCAGAGATCTTATCGCGTTGAATTAAGTGAATAGACGGGCGAACATGATGAACAGGAGATGAGCAGTGGAGATCTTATTGTGGGATATGAAGTCAAGAGATGGACAGATAGGATCAATCGAAAGATGGACGACATAGATTGTATCGCGGGAAAAATAAACGTGCGGAAATGATGAAGTGGGTTTCGAAGGCAGTAAGTAGTTTCTCGCGCGCCCTCAATGCTGTAAGCTGTATTCTGAAATTTTACGCAATTAGCCTAAATGGGCGACACGTAGCATGAGAAAACCACTTTCTTGCACGCCCTTAGCCAAATAACGGCCATGCAAGAATCCGCACAATATTGCGCGAAAACCATTAGACCAGGTAGCATTGATCAACGATGGAGATTGGCCAAGCTAGTTGGCGAGTGGGTGGCACAATAGCTGTCGGATCAAACGAGGCAAATTGACGGTGGGGATTTAAAGTGCATGAAGTCAAGCATTGAAAATGAATCGGGGGGTGATTGGTCAGGGTTGCTGTGAAAGGCAATCTACGGGCATAAACTGATTAAAACGTGAATTATTAGCTTTTGGCTAAGCATTTCATGCTGAAGGAGAATGGGCATGTGAGTGAGATCTTGGAAAGAGATCGATGGAAGACGATAACAATGAAACAAACCAAGTACTAAATCCAGATAGAAAACTTCATGAGAAAACTAAAACTCTGTGTTTTTGGGGTTGTTGCAGGGTCTCTTCCTCAAATCATGGTCTCAGAGGGAGGAGGTGAGGCCGAGACACCTGTGGACAACCTTATGGATCTTTTTCTTTGCTAACCTGCTAATTGAATGAAAGCACAAATTAAGGAAAACCAAAACAGAACCGATTGACTCTACACTACTATAAATGGGAATGCAACTACTTAAGAAAATGATAATTAAACCATTAAGCAAATGAACGATTAAACCATGAATCTATGATGTATTGTTGTAATGGAAATGCATCTACTTAAGCAAATGGACAACAAACCAGAAATATATGCTAGCATAACAGTACAAATAAGGAGGAGCTTTGGCTGCTCAGGTTGGGCACTAACCCAAGAGCTTTAGCCCTCTGAGTTAAATCAGTGTTGGCTCAGAAAAAAACTCATCTTCATTATAAAAACCAGGAATTACATCAAAAACTTCCCCAAGTCTTGCAGCTCATAATTACTGTAGAGTTTTACAATCAACTAAATAAAAAAAACCCCGAATCCTCCTAAGGTCCTAAGCCTCTCTACTTATACATCTGAAGTCTCTAACAACTTCCTTAAAACTAGCGAGGCTCTGCTCCCAACTCAAGGTAAACTCGTGCCATTCATTTCACTAGCCCGGCTGCCTTCTAGTAGGGAGGTTCAGCTCCCAACTCAAGATAAACTATTTGTACTTTCACTTGCTTGGTTGCCTTCTAGTAGGGAGGCTCGGCTCCCAACTCAAGATAAATTGTTTGTACTCCGATTGATGGAGGAATATTCGAATAGAAGGGTAGTAAATGAGGAGGATTTACCTCCAATAATTCCTCTCCCTTGTCCCATTTGAGTTTTTACCAAGGTATTTTCCATAGTTCCTTTCTTTTATCCTTTACTCCTGCATTTTTCCTTGATTTTATCCTTTATTCCTACATTAAATGCACATTAGACACAAAGAAAAATATCCATCTCTAACTCATCTCATAAACAAAATATGATCAAAAGTATGCAATAAGTTGTGAGAATAGTTGGTTTGACTAAGATAAGAGGTGAATTCAAGCCCATATAATTACTCAATGATGAGGCTCATCAATTAGTTGATATCAATGATCTAGTAGAATGGAGGATGTGTGTATCCAAGGTGAGGAGAATAATATTAGAGGGCGTAAAGGACCACATTGTCTGAAATATCCATGGGAAAGAAAATATGTATGCAATGTGGAAAACAATGATAGATTTGTTCTAGAATAGTAGCGACCATGAGAAACTGGCCCTCGTGGATAAATTTTGAAATATCAAGATGTACAAGAATGACTCTATTCAACAGTACGTGAGCAGGTTCACACAATGTCGTGATGAAATTGGTGGATTTGGTGTTACTGTTGTAGAAGATGATTTGGTAATCCTAGCCCTTCTAGGCATTCCCAAGAGCTGCATAGCTACCAAGATTTGGTTAACTGGAGTTAGAAACTACCAAACTGGGAATGTTTATGGTCAGATTTGGTACAATATGAAATAAGGCAGAATACCAGATATGGAACTTTATCCAAGGGCAAGGATGAAGAAAATTTTTCCTTGGCTAGAAAGGAAAAGAAGGCGAAAGGGAAATCCCTATCTAAACTAGAGTCCAGTCAAGGGGGCAAGAAGAAAGACTTATCCAAAATTAAATTATTTAATTGTCATGAATTCGAGCATTATGCCATGAAATGTCCACACAAAAAGACAAGCAAGAAGACCTCAAGAAGAGTGGTAGGTGAAGCTTTGGCTTCACAATTCGAGCTTGACTTTACCCTTATCGTATACATGGTGAGAAAAGTGATGGAGAGTGGGTGGTACTTTGACAATGGTGCCTCGTTCCAAATTACAGGGAACAAATATTTTTTCAGTGACTTAGAGGAGAAATATCTCTAGATACACATCAATAAGGGAGATGATGGAAGGTATAACATGACCGTGATTGGTACAGTAACCTTTCAGAGGGATTCAGGCTCCCCTCTCAAACTCAAGGATTCCATGTTTGTTCTGGGCCTAAAGAAAAATTTCATCTTTGTTGCAATTTTGGAAGATCTTGGTTACGATGTGATCGTCAGCAAAGGGAAAGAATTCCTAGGACACATAGCCACGAGACAAGTGAAGCAGATGGGGGTTCATGTGAAGAACCTGTATAAGCTAAATGTGGAAGACTATGTTGCATTAAGCACGAAGGAAGAGAAGGTGCAGAGTCACAATGTCAGTGAACTATGGCATAAAATACTTAGCAATTTGTGTCATGGCACCCTGAATATTATGTAGCTGATAACCATAGTCCTCCCCAAAGGATCACTTTAGAAGCAAGATACATGCAAAGCATGTACTTTGGATAAGTACACAAAATCCTCATTCCATGATTGGGACATCAAAGCACATGTAGTACTTGAAAGGATCCACTATGATGTCTATGGACCTTTCTCAACAGCCTCCACTACCAAGCACATATATTATGTTATATTTATAGATGACTTCTCACGAAAGTGTTGGATATTCTTGATGCGAAAGAAGGATGAGACATTCTCCAAGTTCATAGAATTCAAAGAAATAGTAGAGAAGGAAACTAACAAGAAGGTGTAGTCTCTCAAGAGTGATAATGGAGGCGAGTACGTGCCGAATGATTTTAAAAATTTCTCTGCAAAAGAAGGAATTCGATAGGGGTTGACATCACCCTACAACCCACAACAGAATGGGGTGGTTGAAAGGAATAATTGTAGTTTTGTGGGAGCAGCAAGGGTGATGTTGCGTGACCAAGCCCTACCACTAAATTTATGGGAAAAGGCATGCAACACAACAATATAATTGCATAACCCCAGTCCTCATCAGATTCAAGGATTTACTACACTAGAGGAGGCTTTCTCAGGGAGAAAGTCAGATGTGTCTCACTTCGGGATTTTTTGAGCATCTATTTACTGCCATGTCTCCGAAGATTCTAGGAAGAAGATTGAGCCAACAGTTGAGTTGGGGATATCTGTGGGTTACACAGAAACTCATCACAACTACCGTGTGTACTTACCATCCCTCAGAATGACAGTTGTGAAAAGGGATGTAAAGTTTGATGAGGAGAAAGAAATGAGATTCTCACTTGAGAGGGAGCTTCATTTTCAACAAGATCATGAGATTTTAGCTCCAAAGGAGGAACTTCAGGAAGTTGTGGAGCAGCCACAGATTGAGGAACAAAGAGTGGAGAAAACCACTCAAGCAAAAACATCCAGAGAAGGAACAAAATGAACCAGAGAATTTGCAAGGCTATTGCATGATTCTAGAGAGACTGTGGGAGCACCAAATTCTCAATGCACAAAGAGAATGTCACCATATCGATACGCTGGCTACATGGCTCTAATGACTAAGCCAGTAGAGACTAAGCTATCCTCTTTCGAGGATGCAGTAGAGAAACTTGTATGGTTTGATGCAATGGTAGAGGAATATAATATCATTGTAAAGAACAGTGTTTTGGAAGTCATCCTAAGACTGGCAGATAAATCAGTGGTGGGTTCAACAAGGCTCTTCAAGGTAAAGCATGTGGTAGATGGAAGCATAGAGAAGTATAAGGCGATATTTGTGGCCAGGAGACTCTCTCAAGTTGATGGAATTGAGTATGAGGAAACCTTTGCTTCTGTAGCAAGTTATTCATCCATTAGATCTATACTTTCTTGATCTGCACAAATGGTGTGGAAGGTCCACTAGATGGATCTAAAGAAAGCATTCCTCAATGGAGTTATTGAGGAGGAGGTGTACATTGAGAAACTAGAAGGGTTTGATACCTTTGATCGATATTCACATGGGTGCAGACTCAAGCGAGTGTTGTATGGCCTCATGCAAGCACCTCGTGCTTGGTACACCAAGATCGACAACTATATCATTGGTTTGGGCTTCACCAAAATTGAAGTGGATGCAAACCTTTATCATATCTTGGTAGGAGGTAAATTGTTGATTATTGTCTTATATGTTGATGATTTCATTTTAACAGGTCTGAGGTGATGATAAGTTGATCAGATCTTGCAAGGAGGACCTTGCAAGAGAATTTTAAATGAAGGACATGGGACTCATGCACTACATCTTTGGATTGGAAGTACAGAAAGGAGATGAGGAACTATTTGTCTCTCAAGGAAGGTATGTAAATGATATATTGAAGGATTTCCACATGGAGAGTAGCAAACTCATGGAGAAAACTCTCACAATCAGTTGGAGGAAAGAATGCCACTTCAAGTGAAGTAGTGGAGGATACCATTTATTGGAAGCTAGTGGGTTGACTAATGTATCTCGTGAACACACAACCATATCTGTGCTATGCATTCAACCAACTTAATCAAGCTATATATAGGCCAAGCAAATTTTTTTCGAGGGAAACTAAGTATATTCTAAGGTACCGCAAAGTAACCACCTAGTTTGGACTATGATACACACAGATAGGGGGAGTGAAGATGTGTGGCTTCACATATGCAGATTTTTTGGGGTGTCCTTCAGACCAGAAAAGTTCATCAGGAGGAATTATTGGTGTTAGGTCCGCAATAGTTTCCTGGTACAACAAGAGGCAAAGATCAATGGCACTCAGCTCAGCAGAAGCATAATACGTGGCTGCAATTCAAGCAACATGTGAGGCGATCTGGAAGAGAAAGATTCTTGTGGGACTGTTTGGTCAAATTATGGATCCTACTCTGATATACTATGATAATCAGAGTGGCATCAAGCTCTCTGAAAATACAGTATTTGTTGGGAAGGGGTCCCTAGGGTCAATTTTGTTAATTTTTGAGTCAATTTTGCACTATCTTCTTGTAGTGAATGTAAAGTCTCCACGAAAGGTGGAAAGTGGAGCGTGAAGCTAAGTAGAGTCGAAGGGGATTTAGTCCCTTAGGTGGGTAGGTGATAGAGTTGTTTTGAGACCCACCCATGGTCCGCGGACCATGGTATTGTAAAGAAAATGCTATAAATAGTTGAGTCATAGCGAGTCTAGGGAATAACTTTTGTTGAAGATTCATTGTAAGGGCAAGGTGCTAAGGCAGTGAAGGTATGTTTCCTATACTTAGGCAAAATGGGAAGGCTCCTGCAGCTGAGTGCACAGAGAACTTGGTAAGTCCGATGAGTGCGAAAGGAGAAAGAGTCTATAATTGAACGCTTATTCATAATAAAGACAGTTTTGGGAAAAATATGATGCATCTGAGCCTTGTTATTTACTTCTGTTTAAGTTTATGTATCTTCACTCTGTAATCTGTTTTATGTGAATTAATGCTTACTTACTGCGTGAACTTGGTAGAACTATAATATTTATGCATGATAATTGAAATTAAGTACCTTCTCGAAGATCTTCAAGTTGTTTAGATAGATCTACATTAATTAGTTGTTCGGAAGGATTAGAGTTGTGTGAAGGCAGATCTATGCCTTAAGGGTTGGAAAGACACATCACACTACTCTATGGATGCAGAAACCTAGTTCTATCATCCCCCAATACTAGTTCGAGTGAGAATGTAGCCTGTGCTATGACGGTTGTTGCAAAAAGGGACAACAATGTAGGGTTTTGTTAGGTTGCGTAGATAACCCTGAACTTGGGTCAGGCCCCATCAAGCCAACAAATGGTTCTATTGTTGGGACCAAGATCTATCTTAGGAATGTGTGATGTCGAGTAAGTTGTTTCCTACTAAGAAGGAAATCGAAAAGGGGATCAATCGGAAGTTGCATGCATTCGTAGCTTAGGAGAGTAGAAATCCACGAGTATCCAAGGAACTGTGGTTGGAAAGATACCTGTACACAGACGAGACCGAAGCCTTTTTATTTTTCTTCCCCTGCGAATCGCATGAGTAGCTGTCTAGATTAGTGGATATTCAGGGCACATGGATACTTATGGTCCTATTGTGTGGACTCTAGAGATGGTGAGGCACCTGGAAGCTTCAGAAAATAACATCGTGTGGGTCGTTGATCACATCATAGGAGGATTTGTTACTGAGCTCGTAATTGATACAACCACCAGCTATAGTGAAGCAGAGCGCAGGTTCCTCAAGGGACCTCATGATAAGTACTTAAAATCCCTGAAAACTTGGATTAAGATGTTATTGTGTGAAAAACGGGTTATGCCATTACCTTCATGTTGGGAACTACTTGAAGTGGAAAACCCTTCAGAAGAAACGAAGAATCAGACTCAGAATACAGTTCGTCAAGGTCTTCTGAGGATACCTCTTCCATCCAGTCCGCCTCCACCTCCACCTCCACTGCATACACCTACACCTTCACCTCCACCTCCACACCAACCATTCAACATGGCAAACAAAATGAAGATGTTGATCTTTAGAGGGGTAAGGAGCGAAGACCCCGATTAATTATGGTTCGTTGTAGATGTTGTGTGGACAGCACAACAAATTAGGGATGATAATCTAAATAAATATCAGCTGGTCATAGTGCTGTAGGATAGGGCGTTGACATGGTATATCAAGTTCTGTCAAGATAGACCCGGTGCGACGTTGGAAGAGACTCGGCAGGCGTTGAACAGTGAGTTTAAGAAGCCTAAGTCTTAGGTGCAATCCATAACAGAGTTGAAGGAGATACGGTAATTAGTTGATGAGTCCACGTGGGACTTTGATCAAAGGTTGAAGTGCCTGATCTGACAGGCTAACATGAAGATCATGGATTTGTAGCATAGGGATTGGGACATCGCGTCCCTCCTTCCACATCTAATATTTCCTTTATCGCAGTAGAAGATAGGAATGTAGGCGGAATCTCTAGAGATCATGATGAGGTTGGAGGCTTCACTGGTATAGGATATGAATATGGGAGTACAACAGATTCAGTCACAGTTGAAAAGCCTACATATGGAGTTGCAGAGTTTGAAGACAGGAAAGGATGCTCAAGATGAGGTGCACGTTGAAGAATGGTGTATAAAATGTAAAGGTAAGGGACATGATAAGGATCATTGCCCTGTCTAGCATAATTACCTGATTGGAGGAGGTCATGTGCCTCTGAAACATGAAAACATTGTGGGACCAAGTGCAGGAGTACCATTATGGTGCGTTATCTGCCAGATAATGGGAAAGCATGCTACTGATAATTGTCACCTATTGCAGAGGTTTGTCCAAACACCGCAACAATTGTTTTGTACATTTTGTAAATCAGTGGGGCATGATTAGCAAAATTGTCAAAGTTATGAATTGATGATGGAGTGAACCCTTACATGTCGAATGCATGTGGAGAACTTGTCTCATGATCAAGGCGCAGGTGCAACGCGTGGAAGATTCCAAGGCCATGGAAGAGGAAGAGGGGGCGGGGTTGGCAGAGGTCGAGGACAAATGCTTTGTTATAACTGTGGCGAAGTAGCACATTTTGTGCACGACAATCAAAACCCTACGCATCCTTCTTGTCAATATTGTAGACAATTTGATCATGTAATAGAAGATTGCCCAGTGCTGATTAGTAAGATGCAGGAGAAAAAGATGCCACAGCCTATGCAAAACATCCATATGATGAGGGCAGAGCCTCACGAAGAAGATCATAACATCAATATAGTCATGCAAAGTGGTATGTACACATGAGAAGATAAAGGGAAGCAGCGAGAGACCGAAGGTTGGGTGTGCAAGGCTACCGAAAAGGAAGTCAGATTTGACCTCAACCAGGCCAAAGAGTCGTTTATGGAGGCCGAAAGTATTTTTGCTTAAGTTTCTACGTCCTCAAGTCAGGAGAAAACAACTATACAAGGTGAAGTACAAGATGTGGATCCCTTGTTGTTAGCTACTTTTCTCAAAACTTGTATGAAGATGTTAAGGGATTAGAAGGCAGTAGAAGGGCTCTAGGAGATGACTGACCATTGTACGGAAAAATTAAGATTCCTTCAGAACAACACGTTGTGAGGAAACTGGGTAAACATAAAAAATGGATAGGGCACGAGATGACGCTAACCGCACATATTGGAGAATATGAGATGGATCAAGTCATATTAGATATGGGGTTTGATGCTAATGTATTGCATAATCAGACCTGGAAAGGATGGGAAGACCTCTGCTACAATGGTCTCCTATACAGCTATGCATGGCCAATCAACAGAAAATTATTCCTATGGGACGCCTGTATGGGGTAACAATAGACATTGAAGGAGCAAGCGCATTGGCTGACTTTGAAGTAACTGAAATAGTTGATGACAGAAATCCTTCCCCTACGCTACTAGGAATTGATTGGGCCTTCGACATGGATGCAGTGATTATTATAAAGAAGTGAAGGATGAATTTTGAAAAGAAGGCACTCAAGGTTATCATGCCACTGGACCCTACTGAAGGAGCATGCTACATAGAACCGGTCTGTGACTATGTGCAAGACAATGATCTAGATCATATATACAAGATAATTGCATCCGATGAATATTGGATCAATCCCACTACAGATTAGTGGATCACGTGGGATAGAGACAACTCTTGTATCTCAGATTCAAATGAAGAGCTTGAACACTAGCAGAATAGGTTGCATGAAGTCTCTACGCTATGTTTTAATATGATGACAAAATCATTGCGCTGCATATCTACGGAGGTAAGGAATCTCCCTCATTATGATGGTTTGAATGATGCCAATCTATTTTTGGATGAATTTGAAAGGGAGCTGCCCAAAGAGCATAGATTTCAAACCCTTGAATTGGCACTGCGCTCTACACCTACCCTCTGGTGGGCTACACATAAGGAAAGCTTCGCTGACTGGAGGGAATACAAGTGGATGATGAAGCTAAGTTTTGGATAAGCTAATACTCGGATGACTGATAAGTATAGCGGAAAGGATGATATGCATGAGAATTTGGTGTGGTGGACTAAAGTTTGGGGCAACAAACCACAATAGGAATGGGTGCATATCTTTTGTCACACCTTAGATACTATTCCAATGAATTGGTACTTGGAAACGGAGCTATGCCATGGAACGGCAAAATGGGATGTCTTGAGGGAGAGTTTCGTGTTAACTTTCATCTTTGAGGATGGGTTTGAGTGCATTGATGAAACATTTCAGGAGATTAAGGCCACTATCTTTAGAACGCCTGAACAACCGGTAGAATGGGTTTAATCGGATTGAAGTATATAGCTGCACCATGCGCTGGAATGTTACAATGTGACTACAGAAGAAGAAGAAGAAGATCCAAGAAAAATCAACATTCCAGAGACAGAGGGACAACACGCAGTTGAAGGACCTAGAGTAGAGAACCCTGATATATCAAAAAATTTAAAGACCAGGCAAGTCAATATTATATCCGAGGCGCAACCTAAATTTGAAAATATAGGCGATTACTGGAACGAAGATACAGTTGATAAAGTTGCGGAGCTATTGTGCGAATACCAGGACTTGTTTCCTACCAAGTTCTTGGAAATCAAGGGAATAGTAGGGGGTTTGGGAGTCATGAATATCACTTTAAATCCTGATGCGAAGCCCATGAAATAGAGACCTTACCCGGTGAATCCCAATTATAAGGAAAAGGTGCACAAAGAGCTAGACAAAATATTGGAAGCAGGAATTATTGAGCCAGTAGAAGACTCTAATTGGGTAAGCCCTATGGTGGTTCAAAAAAAGAAGCAACAAGGTGAAATAAGGATATGCTTAGATCTTAGAAAGATTAATGATCCATGCATTCATGACCCATTTCCAACACCATTTACAGATGAAGTTTTTGAGAATGTTGGAGGTCAAGAAGCTTATTCGTTCACTAATGGGTTCTCGGGGTACCATCATATTAAGATCGTGCAAGAGGATCGTAGCAAGACAACCTTTGCGCCAGAGTGGGGTTTCTTCTAGTATACAGTAATGCCATTCGGGTTGAAGAATGCGCCCACAATATTTTCAAGGGTTGTAATTGCAACGTTCAAAGAATGTATCCATAAATTTTTAGAAGTGTATTTTGATGATTGGACTGTGTTTGGATTGGTAAAGCGCCATGTTTCAAGTGTACGCCTCATGTTGGATACTTGTCGCAGATACCACATTGCACTGAACTTGAAGAAATGTATATTATGTGTGTCTTATGGAATACTGTATAATTTAAGGTTCTATAATCCATATCAAGTTTTTTAGAAGATTTTTCGTCAAAAATCACATTATAATACTTTTGTCAACGCGTTTTGAACCAACAAGTGTGGTTCATCGTCAGGAAAAGTTAGATCATGTCATTTGCAAGCAAGTATTGATGGTAGACCCGACGAAGATAGTAATGGTTATCAATTTAGAAGCTCCAAAGAATGTGAAGCAGTGGTGCGCAACATTGGGACACACTGGCTACTATAGAAAAATTCATCAAATGTTATGCACAGATAATCGCGCCGATGGAGAAATTACTAAAGAAGGACGCGAATTTATGCTGGGATGAAGAGTGTCAACGTAGTCTGGATGTATTAAAGGAAAATATGGTGATTGCACCCATTTTGGAGTTTCCAAACTAGAAGAAAGAATTTCATGTACATGTGGATGCCTCTTGTATTGAGTTGGGCGCGGTATTGACCCAACCAAGCGAAGGTGAGATAGATCACCTTATAACCTTCGTAACCAGGAAATTGTCAAAGGTCAAGAAGAACTATTCAACTACAAAGTTTGAAGGCTTGGCGATGGTCTACGTGCTATAGAAATTTTGACATTATTTGTTGGGCGAGGAATTTAAAATGTATACAGATCACTCCACTATCAAATACCTATTCAAAAAGCCTGTGTTGGGGGGGAAGATCTATAGGTGGTTATTGTTGTTTCAAGACTATGATTTTGAAGTTATTGTAAACCCTAGATAGTTGAATGTGGGACGAGATCATTTATCCAGGATTAAGACAAGCAAAGAACCAACTAGGTTGGAAGAAGGGTTGTTGGATGCACATCTATTTGTTGTGTGGGTCACAAATGACCACTTTATTGATATAATTTAGTTTCTAACTACTGGAATGACTCCTGAAGGATATTATACTCAAAAGAAAAAGGAATTGGTGGTCTGTGCCACTGACGTTTTTGTGATAGCGGGACACTTGTATAAGATGGGTAATGATGAAATACTCCACTGATACATCTCGAAGTTTGAATGATCTAGTATCCTTGCCCAAGAACATGGAGGAGTGGCGGGAGGACACTATGCAGGAAGAGAGACCGCGCAGAATATTCTACGTGCAGGGTTATAATGGCCAATGATGCACAAGGATTCTAAGGCGTATTGCAAGGCATGTGATGCTTGTTAGAGGATGGGGAAGCCAACGCGAAGGGATGAATTACCCTTAAATCCTCAGGTTTCATTACAGGTGTTTGATAAATGGGAAATTAACTTTGTAGGTCCGATACAGCCACTTAGGAAAAACATGGGCGCATAGTACATTATTACTTCGACAAAGTATTTGACAAGATGGGCAGAAGCACAACCGGTGAAGGATTGTACCGCTGCTACGGTCGTGACGTTCTTGTTTTAGTATGTCTTAAAAAGGTTTGGGTGCCCTAAGATACTGATGACTGATAGGGGTATGCACTTTCTGAATGAAACTATTTCTGCAATGCCCAAATAATTTCAGGTGTATTATTAAAAGAGTACACCCTATCATCCTTAGGCAAACAGAATGGTGGAAGCATTAAATAAAATCTTAGAAAATGCATTGAAAAATGTCTGCAATTTGCAAATGAACGATTGGGATGTGTGCATACCAGCGGTCCTATGGGCATATAGGACGACGTGTAAGAAGTTGATAGGACAAACCCCGTTCAGGTTGGTCTATGAGATAGACGTTGTGATGCCCATCGATTATATTGTGCTGAGTTTGTGAATTGCAACATTAAACGATATGGCAAAATGCGAGACTATGGAGGAGTGCCTTGCGCAGTTGATGGAATTAGAAGAAGATCGATTTCTAGCAAGATTTCACCAATAGGTGCAAAAGGAGCGCGAGAAGGCTTGGCATGATCGATATATTAAGTTGTGCACCTTAAAAGTGAATGAGTTAGTGCTACTATATGATAGCAAGTTCACAAAATTTCTAGGAAAGTTTAAAATGCACTGGTTGGGGCCCTATGTAGTCAAGGAAATTATAGATGGTGTCACAGTTCAGCTCACAAAGCTGAATGGGGAACCATTTCCAGGAAGAGTTAATGGAAGTAGATTGAAACTATATCAATGGAATCATGTCCCTATGCGATGACTACATGACAGCAAGATAGACTTAGTGTTGAGTCTTGAAAATGTCATTCATTTCCATTACACTTTCACTATTATGTCCATTATATCACCTCCATTTCACTACTATGTTACCACATTCATCCCACTTTCATTATCATTGGGCCACATTTATGTTTTTCCAATCTTTATTAATTCTAAGCCTTTTAAGTGAATTTGTGGTTAAAAATTAGAAAATAATGTGCATATGCTTATACCTAACAAATGGGTTGAGATTGTTGACATGTGTAGGTTGAAAGGAGGCTTCTAGAAGACCCTTATGTGGCACTCTAAGGCCAAATTCGAATTTGAGTGGAAAGAATCATGGGATCATGAGGATATGTGTCACATCTCCTAATTGTATTGTAACTCTAAGAAGACATGTGTCTTATCAGTTCCTATTTTGATTAGGACTCTAGAGGTAGAGGGAGAGATTCATGGACTCTCATTAATGAGATGGCTTCTCATCTTTTTGTATAAATAGGAGATCTCTCTCCTTCATTTGCTAGCTTAGAGTTTGAAGTTCTTAAGTCTTTTTAGCTTGTGAGTTTGTAGTTCTTCCTTGATGGCTTTTGAAAGCTTTGGAGAGCTTTGTTGTACTTTGTAATTTTGAAGAATTTGAATAAAGCTTTGATGTTCTCAACATGGAAGGAGATGTGAAGTAGATGTCATGGAGCATATTATAATGTAAGGTAGAGTAGATTTCATTTTGTAAATTTTGCTTTGATTTCATTATGTTATTTGATTGCTTTCAAGTTTGATAGATTAGATTTTTCATTCATGCAATTTTAATTCATGCAAGTGTGTTCAACTGGTTGATTGTAGATTAGTAATGCACATAGCTTTTCAATGACTAATGACATGATGGAATCATCTTGTCCTTCTGCTGATTTATTTTCTGAGTTCTAATTCCAGCATTGTTATTTCTTTCAGTTTTGTTTTGCTCATTTACTTTCATGCAAATTTAGATATCATATTACTCCATTTGTTTATGATTACCTTCCTATAGCCAAGCAACTCAAACAGTGAGGAATCAGAATATTATTTGATGTAGTATGATTTAGTTTCATTTTATGCAATTTCATTTCATGCAATTTAGATATCATATTACTCCATTTGTTTATGGTTACCTTCCTATAGCCAAGCGACTCAAATAGTGAGGAATCAGAATATTATTTGATGTAATATGATTTAGTTTACTTTTCTGCAAGTTAGTGATTAGAATACTCATGTCATTTTCGGTTACCTCCTATAGCCAGAGCGAGTCGAAAGGTGAGGGATTGAAGTATGAATGCGTAGTTTGATCTTAGTTTCATTTTATGCAATTTAGATATCAGATTACTCAATTTGTTTATGATTGCCTCCTATAGCCAGAGCGAGTCGAAAGGTGAGGGGTCAGAATATGGGTTGATGTAATATAATTTAGTTTACTTTGCTTACAGCTTTTGAATTGCTTTAAGTTCAGTTTTCTTTTTATACAGCAGCAAGGATACTGGGTTTCATAGTCACTAGCTCATTGATTGGTTGTTGCATTCTATTTTGATTAAAGTAGGTGCATATTTACACTTTTGTTTAAGTACTAACTCCATCAATAACATGTTTTAAGATCTTTTGAAGTGCTAAGTTTTGGAAGTTACCATTAGGGACATAGGCCTTGTCTTGAAATCTCTATCCATACTTATCATTTAAAAGTATTATTAAGACCTTAGAATAGGATTTCCATTTGCATTACACTTTAGGAAACCAACAAAAACAAAACCCCAAAACAAAATAAAATCTATAAAACAACGAAGTAAGAAAAAGGTTAACTAAGCACATATGGTGCACCACACTTCATCAGTTTACGATACCCGGATTGATAATTTATGTAGAGCAATTTAAGACATTAAATTGACTAGACACTTAGTACTCCATGCAGCTGCAAGGAAGTACGGAACTATAAAATACACTACCCAGAGACTGGGAAAACGAAGTAATAGGGTTGCGGGAGGGAAGTGAGAAGTTCGTCAGGGGGAGCTGCACCAAGATAGTTACGCCACGAAGGATGGTGCCATGCAGAGGAGTCCAAAAATAATCGTTGGATGCACTGTATCTGATTGGATGGTGAAAATCCTGTTAAGAGGAGTGCGCAGGCGAAATTTATGGCGCAATTCTTTGGAAATTTTCCGCCAAAGATGAATTTATGACAGTATTTTGGATGGAACGGTTGGATTTGAATTCAAATTCACCTATAAATATGACATGTTGGCCTGCAGTAGAACACTTTTCCTTCTAAAAGTCATTTTTGGGCTCTGTTGTCTTAAGCCTATGAACCAAGAAGATTAGGAGGAACTTCTTTTTTGACAGGAGTTTGCAAATTTTCCTGAGTGGAACCGTGAACTTATCTTTGAGAAAATGTCCGTAGAAGCTGCAAGTTCCGAAGCCAATGTCTCTCAAGCCACAACCCCTAAAATTACGTCGATGGAAGCTACGCCCACTGTGCCTAGGGCACTGAGGTCGCCTAGGCTGAAGCCATCTACTGCTAAGGAAAAACAAAAGAAGCCCCAAGCTGTTACAGTGAGGTAGTCATTGAGGAAGAACCCTACGTAGATTAGGTAGAAAGGGAAGATGAACAAATCCAAGAAGCCGCATGAACCCTTGGATTTAGACGAACAAGCGCTTCATGACAAGGTGGAAGAATTAGATGCTAAGGAGGGCAAGCCTATCACTAGGCTCTCGAAGTATATCCCTCTGCAGAAAGGGAAAGCGTAGGTGCCAAAGGATCCCAATAATGCGAAGTTCACAGTGTCTACACTACTATTGTCGGAGAAGGTTCCATTTGAAGGTGCACATCCCTGCACTGAAAATGGAGGATTGGGATCTAGCTCATCATGAGAAATTTCCACATTTGGCCAAAAACAAATACATGACCAAAATCTAATATGAAGAGACTGGAGTCACGAGGTTGGAACCTATGAATTGGGCCGCGGGAGTTATGTAGGTCGGGTTGTTTCATATGTTGTGCATGCCACACTTCAGTAGAACTACTATCAACACAGTATGCGTACACCAGTTTCTCACACTGGTTCATGATGGGTGTCTCTGACTGGGAGAACCCATCCCCATAATAGACATGTTGATCCACCAAATTACAAGATTTCACTATCAAGAGGTGGATCCAGCTGAGGAGTTCAGAGGAAAGAGTAAGGAGAAGCAACTCATGGATAGAATGAAGAATGAGTTTGGCTTGGTTAAGAAGTTGTGCAGATACTCTATCTGCTCCATCACAGATAAGGAAGTAAAGTTCATTGCTCAGATCTTGGCCTGCAAGGTCATGAGAAAGTGTCACGCAGACAAGGTTCTAGGACCAGTTATTTCATTGGCTGCACAATGCGCGAAGGGGGTGCAGTACAACTATGTGTAGTACCTCTGCAAGGAGTTCCTATTAAATTGTCGTGAAGCACAAGACGATGGCAAGGCATTTCACTATGTCTAGCTCTTATTATTGATTTCCCTCATCATGTGGAGGCTCTCATAGGACAGTTAGTTCCCTCCATAGGACGATGATTTACTGGAAGCCACGAAGTTTGCTTCGTTGTGGGCAACGAGGGACACAGAGAGGGTCATGGAGACGAAGGTATTCTGGGTGCTGGTAGAAATGGATCTCTTCACCGTGATAACCCAGAGGCCAAGGTTGTCACCAACCTTGTTTGAGCAGTTGTAGGCCTACAATAAATTCAAAGCCGATTTTCATAACGTATCCATCTACGGGAGGTGAGACCCTAAAAAGGTATGGTATAGATTGGCATACTTAGTTACTGAAGCAGATGTATAGGAAGTTGTGGGAACATGGCCAAGGGACTGCCTACACCCCACAGATCTTGGCGCAGGTACCAGTAAAGGCGGAGAAAGATCCTCTGCGCAGATGACAACTACCCAGAAACAAAAAGAGGTAGAGCAAGTAACAGCACAAGAAAAGGCCACCCAAAAGAAGAAATAGGTTGTTGCCAAGTCAGCTGCTGAAAAGGAGCGCACTGAGAAAGAAGACACAGTGGAAGTTTAGGAGTCTGCTTATCAACATGCTATAGAGAAGGAAGGGTCCGAGGAGGAAGGAGGTAGTGACGAAGAACAGAGCACCCCTTTCAGGATTACCAAGCGGCAGAAGGAGACAACTACTGAGCCCAGGAAGACGCAGAAGTCGGGAAAACATGCACATGTCAATCCCATGGTCCTCACAAAGGGGGACTTGAATGAAATCGACAACAAGGTTTGTGATACAACCACGGAGATGTGGACGTAATTTGAACAACAATATCAGCAAGAACTAGGCAATGTGCAGAAGGATCTGCACGACTTGCACATTCAGACAAGTCGACTACAGGTGAGCGTGGGTCAAGCAACATGGATTCAAGCCTATCAGGGAGAGTATGGCCACATTGGATGCAGCAGTCACAGACTGCATGTTGATCTTCAAACAAGCCATGGAACTATGGAAAAATCTACAGGAGGACCCGAACCTCCAGAAAATGGGCACAAATATCTGGGAGATGCAACACAAGTTTGATGAGCTTAGGGCGAATGCGCACACTTTGGCGCCAATCCAATGTTTTTCTAAGTTCACCGAAGGAAAACGGAATCAATCATAGATTGAAGAGCTACAAAGGAAGGAGGTCGTCTTAAAGGTCAAAATTCAGCCATGGACAGAGGAAGCAAGCCAGCTTACTCTTTCAGTCCAGGAAAAGTTAGAGACACTCCAATAGACATAAAGAATGATGCGCCTTGCGATGGAAGGCCTGACTACAGAAAAGATGGTGGAGGAAGTGCAACAAGCCGCGGTGCAGAGTTCTGTTGACATATCAACATTGAAGGTAGAGTACAACGACCTCTATAACAAGATCGAGGCGCTAGCTGAGTGACTCAAGGGCGAGTCACCCAATTTGTGTTGGGGGCCTATTGAGAAGGCGTCCCTGGGGTCAATTTTGTTAAGTTTTGAGTCAATTTTTCAATATCTTCTTGTAACAAATATAAAGTCTCCACAAAAGGTGGAAAGTGGAATGTGAATCTAAGTAGAGTCAAAAGGGGCTTTAGTCCCTTAAGTGGGTAGGTGATATAGTTGTTAAATTAAGATTCACAAAGAAAATGCTATAAATAATTGAGTCATAGCGAGTCTACGGAATATTTTTTGTTGAAGAATCATCGTAAAGACAAGGTGATAAGGCAGGAAAGGTCTGTTTCTTATACATAGGTGAAAGGGGAAAGCTTTTGTAACTGAGTGCGTGGAGACCTTGGTAAGTTCGCCAGCTGAGTGCGCAAGCCCCCGCAGTTGAGTGCATAGGGAGAAAGAGTATGTAATTGAACACTTATTCATAATAAAGATTGTTTTGGGACAAATCTAATGCATATGAGCCTTGTTATTTACTTCTGTTTAATTTTATGTATCTTTGCTTTATAATCTATTTTATGTGAATTAATTCTTATTTATTGTGTGAACATGGTATACCTGTAATATCTATTCATGACAAGTACAATTAAGTATCTTCGCGAAGATCTGGAGGTAGTTTAGATAGATCTGCGGTCGTTAGATGCTCAAAACGATTAGAGCTATGCGAAGGAATATCTAGGCCTTAAGGGTTGAAAGACACATCACACTGCCCTCTGGATGCAGAAACCTAGTTCTGCCATCCCCCAATACTGTTTTGAGTGAGACTACAGCTTGAGCTACGTGGGTCTTTACCAAAAGGGCCAGTAGTGTAGGGTTTTGCTGGTTGGTGCAGATAATGTTGAACCTGAGTCAAGCCCCATCAAGCCAACAGTCTTTCACAATTGATCCAAGCATATAGATATCTGGTATCACCATCTATGCGATTGTGTGCAGAGGCAGATCATGTTGCTTTATTACAATCCAACAAAGAAACAAGATGCATATATTTTAACAAAGGCATTTTCAAAGGGAAATTCAAGTTCCATAGAGACAGGATCGGGGTATCTGATAATCCCTTTCTTACTGAGAGGGGGTGTTGAAAATGCAGCAAGAAAATTCTCAGTTTGATTTCCCTTGGTCAAACTAGAGAAAATTTGAATTTCCATTTCAGCAGACAACTTGGATGAGTTAACTTCAGTAAAATGGATTGTGTCACCTAGTTAGATTAAATAATTTGAGTTGAAAGACTCAAGTTCAGTGAAGCATGAGTGATTTCTAACTTGTAGAAATCTAATACAGTTAAATTGAGTTATTGTTAGTTAAACTAGTTCTAACTCTTAGAAAAACTAGTGGAAGGTCAAGTTGTGCAGTGTAACTTTAGTCACACTCAGTGATCAACCACTTAACTAATCAATCAACCCAAAATAATTATTGCATGTAGAGAATTCGAGTTGCCCAGTTGAGGTGGAGGTTCCAAGGCATTGTACTATCATTTGTATACTATTCTGAGGTGTACAGGTGGTGCATGCAATCGAATATCAACCTAAAAAAATTATGCAATCAAAATTGAGGGAATTTCCTAATTAATAGGGGCCTAATTCCTCAAGGAACAATGCAAGGAAATAAGATCTTGGGGGGATTTAAAATTGACTTAGTGTTGGCCAAAGTCAGTCAGTCAAGTAGAGGGATAAACTATACACTTGCAGGTTGTGCTCAGGCTTGAGCAAGCATATGTATTCATCTATATTCTTTGATTAATGCAATACAGATAGGAAGGGGTTTTGAGAAGTTGCTTTCCCCTAGATAAATCTCTGTGTATGTGTGTTATTTCTTGATGCATGTTTATGATATGTGTTCTAGATTGTGAATTGAATTCCACAGAGCAGTAGAGTAGATTTGAGTCTTATGATTTAGTAAATTTCATGAGCAGTTTCAGATCTACACATTAATTTCTACAAAGAAAGATGCTTACATCTTGAAAAAGCCATTTTCAAGAGGTAAATTCGAATTCCATAAGTGCAGGACAGGTGAAAATTCCATTTCTTGCTAAGAGGGAGTGTTGAAAAAATGTAACAAGAAAGGCTCAATTTGACTTTAGGCATAGTCAAATTGAGTAAATCGGATTTCCACATCAGCAAGACAACTTGGAAGTAGTTAACTAGTGTGACATGGCACTTTTCAGTTAGTTAGCTCAGTAAATTTGAGTTAGTGAGCTTAGAGTTTAGTTATGCAGGTGTGATTGCTAAATTTTAGTAATCAAAATCAATTATTTTTAGTTGTATTCAGTTAACTGAGCTCTAACTATTGATAGAGTCAGTTGAAGGTCAATTGTGCAGTGAGTCAATAGTATAACTCAGAGATCTGTCAGTTAATTGATCATACAACCCAAAAGAGCTAATGCATGCATGGAATTCGAGTTCCTCAGTTGAAGTGGAGATGACAAGGTAGTGTAACATGAGTTGTATACTAGTTTGAGTTTACAATTGTTGCATGAGGTCAGAAGATCAATCCTTGGGAATTTCATAATCAATTAGGAGGCTAGGTGAACAAATAATTGGTTATGTGTTGGCTAGCATTTCTCATTTAGCAGAGAACAATCATCCTTTTGCAGGTTGTGTTCAGAGCTGGAGTAGAGAATTGTAGTAGTTTCTCTATTCAACTTATTAATGCAAAGAGGCTTAAGGGGTTTTTCCCAGTTGGTTTCCCCTAGAAATCATTGTGTACTTGTGGTTTTTCTTGTTTCATGTCTATGCATGTTGTTCTAAATTTTGGTTTCCATTCTAAAGATCAGTAGAGTAGAATTTTGTCTTTTTTTTTTAATTTGAAATCTTGAGCAATTGCAATTTCTATCAAATTTCTACATTTGGGAATAGACCAACACCTCATTTCACTTCCAAACTCATGAGAATTAGTTCTTATCTTTGCAATATTCATTTTCTTCTTAGCATTAATCAAGACATACAGATAATTTTGGCTAGCAAGAGTGGGGTTGATTACCTCCTCATAATACCTTAGCTTCATTTTTCCCTCTAGCTCCTTATTATCCCACAACTTATCCTTAAATTTGGAGGTAATAGTATTTTTAATATTATCCTTATTCTCCAAGATGATCTCCTTCTTTATCCACAAATGGTCGAGCCAAGACTGGGCATCTTTATGCCATCCTTGCTTGAGTCGGTGGTGGGGGTTTTGGCTAAAGTTAGAAAAAAAATTGGGGAACCTCTTGGCTTCCATGTTGTAAAAATTCTTCTTATACATCTAATACCTAAACATAGTTATACTTTCAATGGGGGAAAGACTAGATTCAATTAAGAGGATAAAATAGAGAGTATTTCGTTTAATTTTGAGGTTGTACATTAGAAATTGTTTTTGGATCATCTCAATCTTCCTCCACTATTCTCTAAATATATTGCAGCCCCAAATCTCACATCCATATAAAATAACAGAGGTGATGAGAGTCTCAAAGAAGAACTTTTTTTTACTCCAAATCAAAAATTAATTGACTTACAATTGTTTTCAAGCTCATAATAAGTTTTCCAACCCCCAATAATCATTTTTTCAATGCTATAATTCCAACTGAGCTGATGATGAATATCAACATTTAAATATTTGTATGAAGAAACCTACTCTAAGTAATTGTTATCATAGATGAGATTATCATGGTTGAGTTTTTTGGATTTAATTATCATGACTTTAGTATTATAGTATCAACAATCATACCCATCTTGGAATAGTAATCATGAAGTATCTTAAGTTGGTTTTGGCTTCTAGCTAGACGAACATATTATTAGCATAAAGGAGAAGAATAATGACCATACTTGTAAGCTTGGGACATTCCTCTAGCTTATTAATGTAAATGCCAAAAATATTAAAAGATATAAAACACCCTTACTTACCTCTAATATTACACTTAATTTTAATAGACCAACATTCATGACCTTATTGCTCGTATATATTAATTTTCGATTTTTTTTAGTATATTGACTTTATACATAATTTTTTTTTTAAATTTAGTTATAAGACTTTTTGTCAAACTTGAAATCTTCAAAGTCCAACACGAGCCAACAAATCACAAAGAAAAGTGGCATCCCATATCTGGGGCACCAATATGGTGAGGGTCTTACGAATACCGGAGATCTAGGCCATCGACCACATTTTTCATTGATGGTGCAGTGTGCAGTGGGAATCTGTGGTAGAGAGACATGTGGTAAAGAGGAATGGGCACTTGATTATACAACGCAAAGGGTCCTATTGGATCCAAAGTAAAAGAGCACTGTTGGGATCAATGAAAGAAATGACGCACAACATAGAGTTGAAGTTCTAGGAGGTTTTATCATAGTAAATTTGGCACCGTTTATTGGTTCAAACTTATAACTCGTACATCTCAATTTGAAATTTTAAGTGGGAGGCTATTTTTATTCTCATGGGGAATATCTTATCAGAGAATGCATACATAGAATTGAACACAAACACACAATCTTAAACTTTACATTGACATCAAATGTCTTTTATACATGATGAAGTTTCTAGATTCTAGTTGTTGTTTACTTTTTAAGGAAGTTATTTGAAGTTTCTAGAAGCCTCAAGACAATCTCCTAAATTCTCTAGAAGAAACTAGACACAACTCATTTAATGCATGTGGTTGGAATTTATGTTTTCCAACACTCCCCCTTAATTCCAACCATAAGATAAGCGCACAAAATATCATATAGCACAATTCATAAGACACAAACATGCTCTTACTTGACATGCCTGCTAGTCTAAGTCTCAACCAGGCTTACAACATAATTTGAATTTTCTACAACACATGATTTGTTAACACATTTTTTGTATTCAATATTGTTGCACGTTCTTGGGAGTTATGCTTGTCCTTAATGCTTGCAATTTCTTCTTTTATTTCTTCTTATTGGCTGCCAATATCTGCACACTTAAAAGAAATGTTAGATTTATATAAAAGATCATAAAAAGAACCATTGTCATCCTACTCTTTTAAGAGAGCTTTGCTTCTTTCATCTTTCTTTGTTGACATAGTTGGTTGATTCATGTCTTCAACCTCTTCAATCAACTTTTTTTGTTGCAAACATGTTGTCCTGCATTTGATTTGTGTATGGAGGTAGATAACGCTTCTCACCAAACAAAAACTCATCAATAATATGCTTTTCTTGCATGATATTGAACCACTCTTCATGGGATACATAATTCTCATAAAATTTCACTTCATACCTCTCCGCATCATAGAGAGTTTCCTCACTATCACATGCCACTATATTGTCAACTAGAGACATACTTTTACTTTTGATCCCAATCATGATGCTTTCAACACAATCATCATTTTTAAAAACATCACTTTCATCATCTTCAACTTTCTCACTCTCCTCCATACTATACTTCATTTCAAAAACATCACATAATATTTTTGCATTATGTATTTCACCAAATTCATGCAAAATACTAGACAAAATGTTTTCATCTAACGCTGATATAATGGAAAGTAATACTATGCACTTCTACACTTATCATCAAAATTCATAGAAGTTTCTTGGACAAATTTCCATAAATCTATTGAACCAAGCAATCCTTCCATTTTAAGTGCCCAAAGCTTAAAACTTTTACCTGAGAAAGTAGGCAAAACTAGTATTAATCGCTTCAATATTAAATATGTGTTTTCAAATACTTCATTCTAATTTATATCTTCATTAGGCATGAATTCAATAACAAGAAACATTTCAAATCCTTCTGCAGTGTTTGCCATTCCACATACCAAACACAGTTTCCAAAAAAATAATTGGCATCAAACCCCAACATCAGGGGTTGTTGCACTCACAACTCACACTACCCAAAGCTAAACCCTATATACTTTTCTCAACATATTCAAAAACCATAATAACAAATTCAAATTACCACATAACACTAGTAGCCCAAACAACAATCATGCCTTGATATTCTCAATTTAAACCATGAGATCTTGACAATAAACAAATCCAATATACTTTTTTAAAGGGATAACATAAATATTTCCCTATATCAACGAACATTTTTTTAACAAACACACTTAAAAGCATTCCACTCAAAAGTATACAAAATAATATTTTTACGCAAGGTGCTTTCACAACTTCAATGACAGCGTAAATGTATTAAATTATTTCACTCATTTGAATCGACCCTCAGATACCTCACTCCAAATAACTTGTGGCTGGAGGCTTGTCTACATGGTCCATCGCAGAAATCTTTCTCTGATTGTTGAAAAGATTCAAGACACCACGCTTCTAAATATTTTCTGACGAATCCTCCAGCAGCTACGCTGCAAGCACTTCAACTCGATGGCAACAATTACAGCGACCCATCCGACACTCACAATAACACGCAGCGGCCCTAGTGTTCATGATTGAATAAACAACCAAACAAGACTGTTTATCCAGAGGCACCGTCAATCCTTCTCCAGAGCACAGAGCCCTTCTCCGGATGAGCAGCCACCGTCACACTCGTATCTAGTCACCCCACCACAGACTTAGCAGCAACAAACAAAACACTCCGCTGCAGTCTTCAGTTCTTCATCCCAGTGGACCAATCTGACCGTTAGCAAGCACAAAACAGCCTCACCAATCTTCACACACCAGAAGTTGACCAATCTAACGGTCAGCGAGCACAAAACAACCTCACCAATCTTCACACACACCAGACACTTTCGGCACTCTGACTAAACTTTCACAACCTCAGCCACTACGCACATCTCACCTCAGCGCTGATACCATATCAGAGAACGTAGACATAGAATTGAACACAAACACACGAGCTTAAACTTTGCATTGAGATCAAATGACCTTTATACACGATGAAATTTCTAGATTCTAGACTCTAGTTGTCGGTGACTTTTTAGGGAAGCTATCCGAAGTTTCTAGAAACATCAGACAATCTAATTCTAGAGAAAAAACTAAACACAACACATTTAGTATAGGCGGTTGGAATTAATGTTTCCCCATATTTTAGAATACTATGGATAGCAGTGAAATTAATTGTTCAACTGCTTCTTATCCGTCCAGATATTCCGATCCGCTAAATCCAACATCAAATCAAATTAAATACATTTATGAAAAAGTACTTTATTCCTATAAAGTAAAGAAAATGAAAAGGCGGTTGGAATTAATATTTTCCCACGTATCTTAGAATCCTATGGATAGCAGTGAAGTTAATTGTTTGAACTACTTGTTATCCCTCCAGATATTCCGATCCGCTAAATTCAACCGCAAATCAAATTATATACATTTATGAAAAAGTGCTTTATTCCTATAAAGTAAAGAAAATGAAAATAAAAGATGGAAAAATATATTCATGCTAAAGGGCAATTACGTATATAAAATAAAGAAAATGAAAGGAAAGATGGAGAAAGCTGCACCCACTCTCCACACCATTTCCGGTGAGATAAAAAGTTATACTTGCAAGATTAAACTGACATGTTATTTCTGCTTCTTTTGAATAAGCAGTTTTGATGAAAAAAAGTAAGATGTCTCACGGTAGTGATAAACTGGTTTGGTACCCTCTGAAATGGTATCGGACCTAAAGAGAGGCATTTTGGAACTTGAATATCCAACTGTCAATCAGGTATTCCTGTACGTCAGAAAATTTCGGTTAGTAAGAATGTGTTCGGATCATATTATAGGTTTGATTGGGACTCAAATTTCAGTTGTAAGATTGTTGTTGAGTTGGTAATTTTTATCTTCAACAAATACAGCGGACTCATGGTTAAATTTGACGGGTCCCCATACCCATCAGAAGAAAAATTTTCAGTGACGGTTTTACTTTTAAATTGCACTTTATATGACTTTTAGTATTTATTTTTACCTTGCACAATATTTTTCATATAAAACATAAACATAATCAATAAAAAACATCATTTTTATTTAACACTTAATTTAATAATAGCGAACAGTGAAATTTTCAATAAACAATCAAACACTCAATTTTATATATAAACAATCAAACACTCAATTTTATATATACAGGGGGCATTTTGTTTAGTATTGGCAGCAATTTTACAGTAACATAAATATATTGAAATTCAAAAACATTTATTAAGATATAAGTTAACATAGATTGGTAGAAATCCAAAATTAAAAGCAAAAATCAATTATATCTATCATAAGAGCGTCTTGGCAGATTGTTGTGTCTGATTCATAAATGTTTAATTTTTTCTTGCCAATAAAATTATCTACAAGGAAATTTCTTAAAACAATTTGACAAAGATTTTTAATACTAATCTGTTTTCATTGCTATTGATTTCGGAGGACAAATTAACTTCTACATTGATTTATTATAATTGATTTCTTAAAGCATCTTTCTAAGGATGAAGTAACTTCTACATTTATGTATTATAATTGATTTCTTAAAGCATCTTTTCTTACCAATAAAATTATCTACAACGAAATTTCTTAAAGCAACTTGAGAAACACTTTTGATACTAATCTGTTTTCTATACCATGGATTTCCGAGAATGAAGTAAAATTTACATTTTTTATTATAATTGATTTCTTAAAACATTTTGACAAAAACTTTTAATATTAATTTGTTTTCTCTGCCATGGATTTCTGAGGTTGAAGTAAACTCTACATTTATTTATTATAATTGATTATTGCAAAGTGGATTGATTAACACAATACTTCATGTTAAACAGTAATCATTGGTATTCACATCTATTTAAGATTTGTGAGACTTCACCTTGGCAATCATCAACTCTATGTATTGGTGTGTCAGTTAAGACAATCGTGTAATTAAAGGTGAAATTCAGGATTAAAAACGCCATATTGATGTTTAAATGTGGCAATTGATTTTATGGTAAGAGAAATATACTATTCAACAAGTAAAACAATTGAAAGAAAATGATTTAATACAACGACCATATCTTTGACTCCACGCATAGAACACCAATTAGAGCTTCAATTGTTAATTAAATGCAAAATTTCTGAAACAAATACATGAACTAAAGGGTTGTGTACTGTTTGATGCAAAACGTGAGTAATTTGGGACATAGAGAATGAACTTTGAAATGAATTCCCACCACGAGTTTTAGTTGTCTAATTAAATGCAAAATTCCTAGTGACAAAATCAAGTAAAAGAGTCTAGGCTTGTTCGTCCAAAAAAGAGTAGAGTCATTTAATTCACCAATAAATCAAGTTTGGCATTGTTGTAGAAAAATAGACGTGAGTTTGAGTACTTCAGAATTACTTGTTTCTCGCTTCTGCTAATTTGATTTTAATTACTTCGAATCTTAGGACACTTTCTCTTTTATATTAATTTATCTATTAATTCAAAAACAAAAAGTTTATGAATTTCCAATTAAATTGACAAATTAAATTAATTTTCACAATAAGACATAATGCACATAATACCATCACAAACCAAAGTAACATATATATATATATATATATATATTAACTGGAAAAAAAATAAACCAATTCAAACAATAAGAATCTTTAACTATTAGTCAACTAACTCAGTTCAACCCTACAATACCAAGCTACCCCTTCAATTCAATAAGATCATTGAAACAACAAGATTTCAAACTAAAAAGGAAAGCAATCTAAATGTACTAACCAGCGTTCCATTTGGACCCTTTGAGTTTGTCCTGAGGTCAAAAGTCCAGCACGCACTGCCTCCAGATGAATTGAACTTCATGTACATTAACAAAAGATAAGCACTCTACTCTCAACAATGTAACCCTCTAACAAACCTCAACCTTTCCTTCTCCGCTATGCCCAACATCTAAAAGAAAGTGATTCAAGCCTCCAAATTCATATTATAGGCAGACCCGACACTTTAAGTCAAGTTATTTTTGTCTCCTCCATTCAAATAAAGCAAGGAGAAAAAGTTTAATGTAACCCTCTAACAAACCTCAACCTTTCCTTCTCCGCTATGCCCAACATCTAAAAGAAAGTGATTCATGCCTCCAGATTCATATTATAGGCAAACCCGACACTTTAAGTCAAGTTATTTCTGTCTCCATTCAAATAAAGCAAGGAGAAAAATAAAACTTTTATAAAGCTTTCTGGTCAGGGTACATGATGAAACCAAGGGGAATGCCCCTTAAATACTTTCGTTGTTCATACTGAGGCTGCCTTGGTCATGAAGCCTCTACATTTTACAACCCACAAAAAAAAGAGCTAGAAACACATCAATGAATTCTGTGGATTTCATAGCAACAACATACAAACCAACAGGGGCTCACAATTTACAAACACCAATGACTCTATCTAAAAAATCAACGCCCACACCAGATCCATTCATTGATCATAGTCACTAGAAGAACATCCCTCCTTTATGCTTACAGGGTGCTATAGACCGTTGAACCCACTGACACCATTTTTCATGCTCCAAGGTTTTGTATCACACTTGAGTTTCTTCAACCATTGAACCCTGTAAGCGTGAATAAGGAAGCACTTCAACTATTTGTACGCTTCTGTTCAGGGTCTTTAGCTGGCTTGCGACGCCAAGCATTTATAACTCGTCTTGGTTCTTGTTGCATTTCATATGAGGGCTATATTTTGATGTATCGACTATGGCTATTAGCTTCTGGGTATTGGCTTCGGTTGTAAGTATTGGTGGTGGTTGTTAATTTGAATTTACCTATTTCACAATATGGGTTCGTGTCTTCATTGATGGCATTGATCATTCCAGATCTTACCATTTATGGCATTGATCATCTCAGATCTTACCATTTATGTGGTACTTTATTAAATTTAGCCCTGGTTTTCTGGTGTCTGATGGTTTTATTGAAGATCTTGAAGCTTTCATCTTGCCACTCCACATATCCCAATATCAACTTGATATATATATATAATTCTCGAAACTTCTTAATTTTTAACATGCCCGTCATTTGACATTTTTAAAAATTATATGCAAGTTACTCTTGATGTGGTTATATGAGAATTCACTGTATTTTACGGGTAAAAACCCAGAAAACTGGTAAACGGGCGTCAATTTTAAAGCCTGAGCAGCCTATAAAAATGAGTTTTTGCTTGAAAATGACTTTACAAGGAGATAGAAAAGCGCATCCACTCAACTGAAAACAAAGTGTGTCCGGAGGGAGAGGGAAGAATGGATTAAATATTCCATATTAAAGTATCACGTGGACTCTTATGTTTTCCATAAACATTTGTATTTGTTGTTAGATAGTTGTGTAAATTGTCCCTGAGATAGTTTTGTAAATTTCAAACTTCCTAGAAATTGGCTAGATATTAAGAGATTTCTAAATAAATAAGCAATAATTCTAAAACATTTGTTTTCGATATAAAAACTTCAAAGATATGAAAAGCAAGTAACAATTAAATTGGAAACAAAGTGTCTTAAAGTAGAGGAAAGTGGGTTAAAAATTTCGCATTAAATTGTTATGAGGATTCTCTGGCCACAAGCATTTGTATGTGTTAAGAAAATAGTTTGGTCAATTTTACTCTACTTCAATCTTTACAAATTGATATGACATTAAAATATTTTTTCAATACTCTAAACAAATAATCAATAAATGGAAAAAATACTGCCTTACACATTGACATGATATTAAAATATTTTTTCAATACTCTAAAGAAGTAAGCAATGGATGGAATACAAACTTCTTAATCAAAATTTATTTTGCTTAATTTTTTTCCTCAGAGAACCACTGCAAGGTATTACTTCAAGTTTTTCAATGGATTAATGTGTTAGAATTATAAGAGTAGTTTATTATTACAGTCTAAATGGGAATTAGGAAGTTAGTTACAACGCAAGCCACAAAAATAGTTGAAGTATTTTTTTGAATTTTATTAAGCCTGATTTAGTGTCAATTTGTTAGAGAAAAAGTTATAAATAACAAAATTGGTAAAAAAATATTAATAAGAAAGTAATAAAATGTATTTATAAATTTGTTTATTAAAATTTTATATTTAATCAATTTTAAAATTACATATCACTTAATCCAATATAATCAATTTTAAATAATTTATAAATTACAACGTTAAAACTATAATTCTATTTCTTCCACTGAAATTATGTTTATGAAATAAAATAATAAAAACACTAAAAAAATATCATTTTGTTTTCTCTTTCGACTCTATAGTAATATTTGGAGTTGTCTTTAGTGCTAAAATTTTGAGGTGAAATCTTGATTTGTGTTATTTAAACTGATTTTTTGACTATATATATGGATTCACCATGAAAAACCCGTAGGGCACTTCACTTCCATTGCGCAAGGGTTACCCATGAAACTTGTAATTTCAATAAATTCCTGCGAGATTTTAGAAAAATTAGACCAAAAAACCTACCAAAAATTCAAAAAATCAAGCTAAAAACAACTAAAAAAATATTTCATTCAAATAATAAAATATACATATAAATAAAAAAAAAATATAAAATACAAACATGCTATCTCTTGCATATGATTATTCGGCATACAACTATACTCCATGTAATATAAATTCTGGTCTCAGAAAGGTACCCATCTTCCACCAATTGCACTTCCTATAGCAAGTCTGGAGTAAATAGAAGTTTTATCGACGAGAAGAACAACTTTCTTAAAGGAGCATCTTACTATTTTCTTCTTATACCTGACACAGATTCGATCAGCTAGTTGAAATCAATATTGCATATTCAACTTAGTGATTTAGGAATACCAAATTGATTTTTTTTCACTACTAAAAAAATTTGGACCATTTCTAGATTTGTGGGTGCCATCCTTGGGCAAGGGCCATACTAATCTTCTCTATATCATTCCGATAATTTTATCGGATGTATGTCTCCGAAGAGATGAAGCAATACCAAATTGGTGTTATATTAAATGACTAAGATAATAATAAAGAAATTGGATTCAATATTGAGCACCGCTCCAAACATAAATATGCAAACTACTGGAAGAGTGGTATAGTATTGAATAAATAATTTAAATAAACTTTATCATACAATATATTAAAATGTATTTTTTTAATATTATTTCTTAATTTTAATATGGATAAAATTTTAATGGAGTTAAAAAAACATTTACAATAAACCTGTAAAATGATATTATCTTCAAATATAACAATATTGCTGACCAATGAACACGTACAGTGAAATGATTCCTAAATAAAAAATTTAGGAAATATGAACAATAAGAAACTCAAGGCACATCACCAAATTCTTCCCGGAAGAACTCATTAGACCTTGAGTTCTCTGATATTAGGACTCTCCTATTTCAAAGGACTCCACACAGTCCAGAGTTTTTCTGTTAAGAATCCCATAAGAGGTAGTACCATTCTTCTTATATAGCTCCTCTCCGACCCAACCGTATTAAAACATTCTTTCAGCTGAGGCCTACTCTTCTCCTCTTTGCCAACATAATCAGAGCTCTGATAAGACTTGCCCGTTATCAACTTCTCCTCTCTTCCAACGCCAGAAATCTCTCGACCCAAATCACTGTTTGATCCCAGCCATGTTATGAGCTCCTTTGCATGCAATTTCTCTTCCTTGGCTTTCATTTTCTTCCCATTTCTTCTGCTCTCAGAGGCAGTTCCAATCCCAGCCATATGATCTTCAAAAATCTCGATGCCCTTGTGAATGAGATCTCTGTTTGGAGAACCATTCCAACGACCCCAAAAGCCCACATAACACTCAAAGCAACTGCAATCAAAGGAATGCCCATGACAGCTATGGTTATTCCTACCCTTCCTGTTGTTCTTGCCTTGATTGTCCTCCATGGAAAGGGCCTTCAGAGAGCAAGCAATGAGATAAAATAACACTTCCTGGTCCTCGTGAGGGAGCGTGATACTGAGCGTGATTACGGTCTCAGGAAGAAACTTCGGCACTGAAACATTCTCCAACTTCTTCTGGGCGCCCATGGCGTCTGAAACTCTGGATCTCATGTATTCTCAGATAAGTTCAGATCATGCTTAGCAAATTTGTTTATGGTAGGCAAATAAATGATGATCATCAACACCCTGTAATAAACTTAAACTTGTGATTACGACAGATTTTTGTTCAATTTTGTATAAATTCAATTTGTAAAGGTAAATTTAACTGGAAAATATGTAAAAAAGACTCCTAAATTTATAAATATAATAAGACTCTAAATATAATAAGACTCTGGGTACCTTAAAAAATTAACAAATCTTGTGATTCCAACAGATACCTATCAAATTCGGAACAAATCGAAGAAAAAACTATACCACGAAAACTCTATAACATAGAGCAGGTAGAGTACAGCGTAACATACTAGCGCTTGAACAGATCCGTCAACTCTGTTGCAGAGATAGATTAGGTCGCACAGTCCCAGATTGCTTCGTCGCCAAGGTATTGTGCATGAAGGGCAATGCTATATAATAATGGCTCTCTGCCGTTATATTTGACTGCTTCCGAAGTTCTCTACTCTCATACGTTTTCTTCGGAATTTTTATGTTTGCCGACACTTTTTCCTGTACACCGTATGCAGCTGAAATACATGCGTTGAAAATGTTTCGCTCGAAGATTCCAAAGGAGCCGCCGGCATGTCGATTGGAGGTATACGGTTCTTGAAAAATCAACGGGGTTGTGTCGTTTGACATCTCTGGATGAGTTTTTTCGATTCAGCGTTATTTAATTAAGATGAATAGAGTTATCACCTTAAAAGGAATAGTTTGTTAATAGTTTGCAAGGTAAACATTAACTACTGTATGGCTGTTTGGCAGGGTATTTGGAAATTTGTTTTATTAATGAGTAATTTTTAAGGAATAGTTTTTCATGTGATTTTTTGGATTTTTTGGTGTTCGCCGAAAATTTCTAGGTAAATCTTGATTTGTAATATTTAAATTGGTTTTTTTACTATTTATACGAATTCAGCGAGGTGGAAAACCTCATAGGGTACTTCGCAGGGGTTACTCATCAAACTTGTGATTGCAAAAATTCGTATCTGATTTAGAGAAATTAGACCAGAAAAACCCACCAAAAAACTTTCAAAAAATCACACTAAAAACAACTCCAATTTTTAATTAAAAAAATAGATAAGTTTGAATTTCTTTTAATAACATACGGATGGGTATTAATATTTTTTGTGTAAGTTTTTTTAAATGCGGATAGATAGGGCTGGATATTAATAGCATATGTTTGTGTAGTTTTTTTATTATTAAAATTTATGAAAATTGTATTTTTATGTTTTTATTGGAATATGCTGTATTTTTTTTTTAAATAAAAGTATATGTTTTTAATTATTATATAGTAACTCGTATTTATCTTGTATAGATATAGAATTTATTTCTATCTTAATTTATTTATTTTTGAAGAAAATGAGTTTTTAGTACGAGTAATAAGAAAATAAACACTAGTATGGGTAGTCTAATTTATAGAGGAAATGGTTTTTTTCAGCATATATTTTCTGGTTAGTTTTAATCAAAATTACTGGGAGATTTTTAAAACCCTGAGTTTGAAATGTTTAATCTGCAAATTTGAGTGCCTCTGGGTTTTTCAGGATGCTAAATCCATATATGCATTCAAAAATGTATTTTAAACAACAAAAAATTCTTGAAATTGTATTCCTAGATTTTGGTGAATTATGGTTCGTCTACGAGTTAGACTACGCCATATAAATTTAATCACTATAAACATTGATTAATGTCAAAACACTTGTCTCATAAATACTAGTATAGTTATATAAATTAAATCACTATAAATGTTGATTAATGTCAAAACACTTGTCTCATAAGACATTGCAGACATTTCACATTGCAGGGATTAAAACAAATCATAAAATTTATCTAAATTATAATTTTATTCTTATTATTATAAAAAAATTAATAATGAGTTAAACATAGATACATTTAAAGCGGTGGTAGGAGGGGGAGGGATTTTAATCAATTTTGATGGAATAACTAAAGTAATCTTTCCATGGGGCCTAGGAAGAAGATCTAACAATCAAGCCGAGATGTATGGGCTCTTGCAATGTTTATTCATCACCAAAGACAAGGGTGTGGAAGAATTAATCATCTTAGGAGACTCTTTAATTACAATTCAATATCTTAATAGTGAAAAGAATCCAAAAGATAACTCTCTTGCTAGGATTCTCCATAAAATTAGAAGTTTAATGACATCTCTTCACTCTAGGAATTCTTATCATATTCTCATAATCAATAACATGGAAGTTGATATGAATCTGACCTCGAGATCAATGAGCAAAGGTTAAGATGTTTGATTCCCTAATTGCACAAATGTCTCTAAAAGAATGGATCCTCCTTAGGCCTTGTTTCAATTGGAATATGGTTATTGCAATAATTAATATGAAATATTTTCCCCTTCCCATATATTCCCATTCCCCTGCTCCATGTAATAATGATTCTCAATCCATTTAAGCATTCTTGAGGATTAATATTGTCACGGTCTCTCTTCAAAGCATGTCAAGTTACATAATCTATCATCATGCAAGGGAATTTCTTCCCGCCTCGCATACTCGAGACATCAAAGCTCACCTGCTTAAGCATTGGAATTATCCTTCACTCAGTTTAATGATGAACCTTCTTAAACGATGCACAGGGAAATTTAATGTTATGGAGATGGAATTCGTGTGGAACGACAAGGAATGTAGAGTTAAATTGGCAAGATGCCTCTCTTCAACGTCATTCCATTTTGTGCTCTTCCTTCCAAGTGTGTTGTCTCCCCAGACAACTGTGAATTTGGTCTTGGTTTGACTCCCAGTCTCAATTGTGGCATTAAGACAGTTTCCCTTTTAGCATCTCTGTGAAGAGCTCCAATTCAGGCTTCAATTGTTCAACTGGATAGTGTCGGGGTGGGTGAGGCATTTGTGCTCATAGGAATTTTGTCACTCTAAGCTAGATGGTTTGAAGGCCAACCTAAGATATTCAAGACAGTCATGCCCTGCGAATCTCAGCCTGTCGCAAACCTCTTTGAAGGAAGGTACTTTTGATTTTCTTTTTTTTAGCTCTGTATTCCGCATAAATTTGGGTCTAGATGGAATTTCTAGGGAATTAGGCTCCTTCCTTGGTTACAGGGTCGTTTATGGGATTATGTTAAAGTTTTTTTTGGTTTCTCCTATGAGTTTGCCAAAAGTATATGGAAATTGTATCAACTCTTTGGTCCAAATTCCTATTTCAAAGCTTGCAGTTGAACATTCACCTCTCCATGTCATAAGTTGGGAAGGTATTAGAAGATTATTGGTGTCGATGCCTTCTCTCTCCCTTATGGGTTAGGTTTCTACTCAAAGAAGTTAAATGAACATTGATTCAAATTTTGAGCCCTCATTTGCAAACAATCCATGCTCTCATTTCTTGTCCTCCCATGAAGCACTCCACAGGGCAGATTACGATGCTTGCTAAGCTCTGCCAGATGTTTCATGCCCAGATTGAGCTTAATGATAATATTCTGACTCTCCAATTCTAGTTCTCTCATTTGGTTGATGAATTCGATGCCCTCGAGAATATTGTTATGGACCTAAAGCTCAATAAAGAAGCACAGACAAATGAGAGATCGATCTCAACAGGCCAACTACAGATAGTAACTAATATCTCCTGCAAGCTCGACATGTGGATTTTTAGCTTTTTGTAATCATGCAGATGTGAGACTATCTAGTCTTTTTTTGGATATGGTCTTTTGATTTGTGTAATCATGTAGACATAATATTAGTCTGTCCTATGCTAGTTGTTTTGGGTATTTTTATGTAATCATGCAACCATGTTAAGATTCTACCCTTTGTTAGTATTTCTAGGTCTTTATGTGTAGAAGTTTAATGTTAATAACTTACAAACATATCTAAATATTGAAGATATAACCCTCATGTAGTTTGTTGCGACCATGCACAAATTTATATCAATATTACTCGATTTTGTTTAAAAAAAACATATATACATTTATAAACATATGCAACGAGACTCTTGACCATGGAGATTCATCTTCACTTCATCATAGAGATTCTTAACCTATAAATATGCTTTGTTACAATACCATGGCTTACTAATACCACATGCCTAAAAATCATAACTCATATTCATATGACACATGTTCATATGACAATTTTTCTTAATTAATCAATTTAACTGAAAGGTTGAAAGGGCATAACTACTTTTGAGATATTTCTCATAGATGTAGAACTATTACTATGATTATTTTAGAATATTATATGGAAACTAAATCCCTACCATCCATCCAATAATTATTGATAGTTAAATTAAAATTGTAGAAGCTCTATTCCAAAATAGACATGTTTATTAGCTTAATCACTTATAATTATTGAGACTGTTTTCAGAATAATTATATATTTTTTTACGTTTATAGCGAGGTATTTTACAAATTAGTATGAGAGGTCCATTTTAGACCCGTATTTATCAAGCAATTAGAGAGATCATATTTTTTGATATGTAAATTTTATTATCATTGGGTTGTTAGCCTAGTATAGATGAGATGTTGTAATGTCCTATCATGTTGAACATTTTGACTCACTCAAATTACAAAAAGAAAAAATTAAAACATATATAATATGATTAAAAAATATAATTAAAAATTAAAATTAAATTGACGTAAAATAGTCAATTTATTGTTGTCATTTTTTAGGCTTTAGGTTTTGACAATCCATGGTTTTGTCAATGATATATATATATATATATATATATATATATATATAGATATATATATATATATATATATATATATATATATCCATCTTAACTTTGAATTTAGATCAATCAAGAAATTTAAACTTTTTTGAAAGTAAAAACAAACGGCCAAACCTCTGTAGCGCAACCAAGTTATGGATATTCCACTAGATATCCCTCCTTTTCCAGATTGGTCATAGATGCTCTACTAGACTCTTCAACCATTCAAAGAGTACCAACAGATTTCTACCCAGAATATTTCATAGCTATCATGTTTATCATGCACCCATCGAGGTTGATTATCCTTAATATGTGGTTTCTCAAAGCAATCAATTTGTTGGAACCACCAATCTTCTACATATTTTTGGGTTAGCTCATCATTCATGCTACTAAAATGTCATACACAGTAAATGGTCCCGATAATGGAACCTCTTGTTTGCTCAAACTCAAACCAGGGTTTGCATAGGTGTCTAACAAAGTGGGTCTTGCGCCTTAGTTGGTATAACCTAACTAAAGGGAGGGAATTGAGGGAAGAAAATGGTGGTTGGAAGAGTCCTTTCAGTCAGGTAGGTATTGAGTGGAAGCTCACCCTTATAGTTCTACCCTTCTAGTTGTAACAGTAAGTATATAAATTAGGATTTTTTATTATTTTTATAATATAGTTGTTTTGCTTTATAATATATGAAAAGATAAAATTAAACAAAATTATATAATTTATTATAAATTAAGAATTAGATAAATGGTAGAAAAATAAAACATTTTAATTAAATTAATGTAAATGTCATTTTAGCTTTGAAGATTTGGGAGAAAATATGGAACTTTAATAGTCTTCCAAAAATAAACATTTTATGCCCTATTGCAAAAGAGAGATATTTTAGGACCCTCATGGTGGGCCTTATATAAGAAAATCCAAGAATTTATTGGGCAGTTTTTTCTTGAATGCCTCTTTTCATCAGTATTTTGGCGTAATGTTCTCTATCATATCCACCCAAGAATAATTTGGCCCAGTGCTATACATGATCTGTTGGGAAAGTGGGAGAAATGTTATTAGGGTTTCTTTACTAGAAAAAATTTATGAAAAGAATTTGTGATGCAACTCCTAAATTTGTTTGTTGGACATTATAGTTGAATATAAACCAAGTTGTGTTTCAAAATGATATTGGGAATAGTGTCAAATCAGTGGATTTTAATGTAGAAATATTATTCCACGATTGTGTGTGTGTCCTAGATTAGAGTTAGTTCCTATTTTCTAGGAGATGGTTTTGATCTCCCTAAATTGAATGTAAACTTATATATTTCTGATTTTATGATTAATGGAATAGAGTGTACTACTTGGGCAGTCTCTAGGTGTAGCTTGCTCACCTATGATTTGCTAGATTTCAGTGTGTAAGTTTCATTCTAGTTTGGTCTTTCCATTTTTAACATGGTATCAGAGCACAAAGAGTTGGGTCTCTGGTGAGAGAGCCTTGGTGGCTAGATTGAGAGCCTTGGTGGTTCAGTTAAGCCTTGGTGGCTAGTTCAATTGCCTTTGTGACAGAGCGCTGAAATTTTGAGGAAGCCTGATCAGCGCTGGTTTTAGGGGTCAAACCCATGTTGATCAGCACTAACTTTGCACTGTGAAATAGTGTTGATCAGCGCGACCTGTTGTACGGTGAAAGGGCATTGGTGTTTTTTTCTCGTTGGAGGTGGCCTAAGACTAAAATTGATTGAGTTGGTGGTCTTGTCCAACTTTTTTTTAAGGCCATCTGTCTGGAGTTGGATCCATAGCACTTGAATCTGGAATTGTTGAAGGATGTGGAGTTTGATCCGTAGATCGCCTGTTGGAGGATCGAGAGTTTGATCTGTAGATTGACTGTTGGAGGATCTGGAGTTCGATTCATAGATTGACTGTTGGAGGATCTGGTGTTCGATCCGTAGATCAAGTGTTGGATAACTGGATCTGGAGACTGGACCAATGGATCTGTTAGTGGAGTCATGTTTTTTTCACAATGAATAATCACATTGTAGAGATGTCGTACCTGAATGAGAGAAATAAGCTCGACGGGACAAATTACGCCAACTGGAAGTTCAAGATGCAAACACTGCTCGAGGGTTCTAGTGCGTGGACAATTGCAAGCAGAGATGAAGTAAAGCTGACTACAGATGGTGGTATCACAACCGCATCGGTTCAGGATTGGGAGAAGAGGGAAAATAAATCGAAGGTGTTGTTGAAGATGTCGGTAAAGGACAACATAATCCCTCATATCCGAGAATGCAAAACTGCCAATGACATTTAGGTGACACTCAAGGATTTGTATGAAACCAAAAATAAAAATTGCTTGTTGTTTCTAAAGAGTAAAATTGTCTCCATCGAAATGGAGGAGAATGAATCCGTTGTTTCATTCATCTCATGGAGGAGAATGAATATGTTGCTACATTCATCTCACAGATCAAAGAACTGAGAGACAATTTGAGCGACATAGGGGAGAAAGTGTCCAATATAGATCTTGTCACAATTACCTTAAATGGTAAGATAGAGTATTATCAAATGTTCATTACAGGGCTTGCAACGAGGGAGAAAGGTCCCACCTTTGAAGTTTTGATGGGGATCTTGATGCATGAAGAAGAGAGATGATGAATCTAAAGCCTCAGAATGCAAATCTGGAGTTGGTGGCAAAAAAAAAAAAATCAAAGGGAAACAAGGAGAAGGATAGAAAAGTGGTGGTCCATCCTAGAAAAATCCATTTCAAGGTATGTAATTAGCTAGAAATGATTTAGGAATTAAGTTTTTTTACTGTGGCAGAACTAGTTATATTGCTAGAGATTGTTATAAAAACAAGACTAATGAAGCCAGACATAGACATAAGGGGCATACAGGGAATTTTGCTGGCGAAGATCAAAATCATGATCTTAAATTATTTGTGTCTGATGTTGCTCTTGTTGTTGAGACCGATGAGGTAGAAACTTGGTTTTTGGATTCCGGAGCATCCACTCATATGACAGGTAATAAACACTAGTATGAAAATTTAAAGGAGATTAGCAATGGTGTGAACATCTACCAGGGAGATGACAGAGCATATCAAATTAGAGGGTATGGAGATATTCCTGTGATATTTCCTAATGGTAATATCAAGCACATCCAAAATATAATGTATGCACCTGGTATTAAAAAGAATTTGATCATTGTCTCCATGATTGCAGATCAGAATTTAAAGATAGAATTTTTCAAAACTTACTGTGTTATAAAGGATTTTCTAGATCATCAGAAGTTAGTCGGATCAGAAGTATGATTTGGAGGTCTATATAGGTTGAATGTTATAATACCACATCAAGCTTTAACTTCAACGACTATGATAACAGAGAATCTTTGACATCAAATGTTTGGTCACATCAACCTTCATGACTTATTTCTGCTACAGAAACAAGGTATGGTTGATGGACTTCATGTTTTAAAGAATGAACATATTGATTGTGAAGGTTGTGCACTTGGGAAACTACACAGGGATGAATTTCCATCTAGCTTAAATAGGAGAAAGAAAGATATACTCAAACTTGTGCATACTAATATATGTGGGCCCATGTGGACAAGGTCCTTGGGTGGAGCTTATTATTTCTTGTTATTTGTTGCTGACTGCACAAGATATTCTTGGGTATACTTTCTTAGAAGGAAAGGTCATTCTTTCGATTATTTTAAATAGTTTAGAAATATGGTTGAAAAGAAGACAAGGAAAGTCATCAAAATTCTTCGCTCAGATCAAGGGGGAGAATACAGGCTTGGAAACTTCATCAAATATTGCAAATATCATGGGATAGCACAACAGTTTACAGTACCCCACACTCCACAATAGAATGGGGTTGCAGAGAGGAAGAACAAAACTCTGGTGGAGTGTGCACGCAGCATGATAAAAGGTAAGAACCTATCCAATGGTTTTTGGGTAGAAGCAATTATTATTGCAGTTTACTTAAAGCATAGAAGGCCAACTAGGTTTCTTGATCTCAAGACTCCATTTGAGCCTTTGTATGGTTTTAAAATTGCAGTCCATCACTTGAGAGTATTTGGCTCTAAATCTTTTGCACACATTCCTAAGGAAGATAGGAATAAATTGGATGTTAAAGCTATAAAGTGCATATTTGTAGGGTATTGTTCTAATTTCAAAGCATATAAGATGTTTAATCCATCTACTCACAAGGTGTTTGTGAGTAGAGATGTTATCTTTCATGAACATGTTGATGAAGGGAATAAGGACAAAATTTATGAGGAGTGGCACATGTAGTTACTGATTGATGACATTAATGATGAAGCCAAAGACAGACATTTACAGTAGCAACAACAAAAAGAGGAACCTCATCATGTGGATACATTCAGCAGTTGAATTACATTCAGAGGTGAGCAAGAAATCACACAGGATAGAATTGAGGCAAGTTTGTTACCAAGGAGATAAGGTAGGCATACTCACTTACCTGCAAGGTACAAAGATTATGCTCTTGTGACAAGTATTTTAAATGTTGTTGAGCCCATGAATTATAATGAAGCAAATCAGTGTGATGAATGGAGGTCAGCTATGAAAGAAGAGTATGAGTCCATAATTAAAAATAAAACATGGGAATTGTTGAACTGCCAAAAGGAAAAGAGCACATATGTTATAAATGGTTATTTAAACCTAAGTTCAAAGCATATGGTAGTGTAGACAAGTATAAAGCTAGGCTGGTGGCCAAAGGGTACTCACAGAAAGAAGGAATTGATTATGAGGAGACTTTTTCTCCTGTAGCTAAGTTAAACACCATTAGAATGTTAATAGCTCTAGCTACTAAGTACCATTGGATCTTACACCAACTAGATGTGAAATCTTCTTTTTTAAATGGAGAGTTGAAAGAAGAGGTATATTTAACACAACCAGAAGGGTTTATTAAAAAGGGGTAGGAACACTTTGTCTGTAAATTAAAGAAGGCATTGTATGGATTGAAACAGGCTCCTAGATCTTGGTATGAAAATATAGACTTTTTCTTCTTACATCATAGTTATAAGAGAAGTAAAAATGACCCAAATATGTATACCATATTTGATTCAAAGCGGCATATTGTCTTGATTTCATTATATGTTGATGATTTGATTGTTACTGGAAATTCTAATGAATTAGTTGAAGAAATTAAAGTGTAGATGTCACAGGTATTCAAAATGAAAGACCTTGGACAATTGCATTACTTTTTGGGTCTTGAAGTCTGGAGAGATTCTGACCAAAATTTTGTTACTCAAGGGAATTGTGTCAAGGAACTATTGAAGAAATTAAAAATGTATCAATGTAAATCTACTTTGGTACCTATATAATAGAATTTTAAATTTCATAATGATGATGGTTCTAAAGTGGTGGATGTTACATTATACAGACAATTGGTTGGAAGTTTGATTTATTTCACTACAACCAGACCTGACTTAGCATATTTAGTTAGTGTGTTGAGTCACTTCATGACAAAACCTCTTGAAAATCATTGGGTGGCAGCAAAAGGTGTGCTGAGGTATCTTCAAGGAACTATAAATTTTGGCATTAAATATACTGATTCTTTTGATGTTAAATTGATAGGCTATTTAGATTCAAATTGGGCTAGAGATCTGAATGATAGAAGATCTATAACAGGGTATGCTTTCAATATTGGGTCCGGGGTCATTTCTTGGAGCAGTAAAAAGCAGAGTATTGTATCTTTATCATCAACAGAAGCAAAGTATCAAGTTGTATGTGCAGCCACTTGTGAAGCAATTTGGTTGAGAAGACTTCTTCATGATGCACGAGAAGAACAAAAGGATGTTGCGGTGATTAAATGCGACAACCAAAGTTCAATTAAGTTGGGAAATAATCCTTTTTTTCATAAAAGCACAAAACATATAGATACTCAGTTTCATTTTGTTAGATAAAAGGTTCAATCCAAAGATATTTTTCTTGAATATTGTAACACCTATGAAAATGCAGCTGATATCTTCACCAAGCTTATTGCAAAGATTAAATTTGAATTGTTTAGGGAGATGTTAGGTGTGCAAGTGAATCCTTTCTCCGTTAAGGGGGGGAGTTGAATTTAATGTAGAAAGTTTGTTTCATAGTTTTGTGTGTGTCCTAGATTAGAGTTAGTTCCTATTTCCTAGGAGATGGTTTTGATCTCCCTAAATTGAATGTAAACTTATATATTTCAGATTTTATGATTAAGGGAATAGAGTGTACTACTTGGGAAGTATTTAGGTGTATATTTCTCACCTGTGAACTGCTATTTTTCAATGTGTAAGTTTCATTCCAGTTTGGTATTTCCATTTTTTAACAAAATATGCAGCGAAAGTAATTGGGCTTTTGGGTGAAGCCCTTCAAGCTAAGGGAATAATAGATGAGGACCAACAATTAGGTGTGAATGAATTTTCATGGGTTAAAGGTTTTAATATTAAATCTTATCCTAAGGAACAAAAAGGTGAAAAGGAGAAATGGAAACTAAGGATCTCCAAGGAAGAATTCCAAGACTGGCTCATTCAACAAAACCAGTGCATATTATGCTTTGATGGTGCAGCCAAACAAAACCCAAAGGAATCAAGAGAAGGGGGTGATTTTTCATCTTGAGAAACAATGAGAATATAGTTTTGCTTGGGGACTCAGAAGTACTTCTAATAATGTTTATGAAGCATATGCCCTTCTCCAAGGATTAATTTAGCTTATTAAATTGGGGATACATGACATGATTATCATTGGATACATGTTAAATATAATATCTCATTTAATCGATGGATCCCTTCCCCTTGATATGAAGCTCTCCTATATTTTTAGGAGTATACATAATTGTTACATTCTATCTCAAGGAGACAATATTTCCACATCTTAAGAAGTAACAACTCCAATGTTGATAAGCTAGCTAATTTGGGATCAACTCTTCCCAAAGATGAATTAATTTTCTAAGGGGAATCATCTGAATCCTATATCCCTTAAGGCTTAGCCAAATGATTCATAAAATGTTTTTATAAATTTGTTTAATGGGAAAGGGGTAAGGGCACCACATGGTATGCATGTTGGAGCTACCTTCTATGAATTTAATTCAAGAAGGGTGAGGTTATAGTGGCATCATCCAAGTGAGAATGGAAGGTTACATGAAAGGTGACAATGTCTAGTTGTTGGGGATTTAAATGGCTTATGGAGTGATGATGATGGCGACAGGGGCTGGGATCTTAATCCAACTTGTTGTGCGGATCAATCACAAGTGTTGAAGGGGCATGCCTTGGATGCAAGAAGTATGCCTTATGATTAATCCATAGATAATATTTACCCGATATTGTTTAGAGGTTGGATTGTTGTATAAAAGGCCTTATAATGGGAGAGATTGTATTTTTGGTTTTATGGTTCTGCGTGATGTCTTAGGGACAACTCAAGACAATGGAGGCACCAATGTTCACTATATCCCTTGGGACGGAGGAAAATAAATTGAGGGGGCTCTGTCAGGTGTGGGTCTTTTATTATATGGGGTTACAATTCAGATCTTAGTGTTGGTTGAGTTTATCTCATGGGTAATCTTTGTTTAACTTCCTGAATTTGGATGAAGTTTGGATTATGGGTGGCACATTTGTGTTGGGTTTTTGGGGTCTTCCTTCTTATTCTTTTCCTAGCCTTCTCCCCCAAGTAGTCTTGAGGACACTCGATCCACTCTGTTTAGTGGATTAACATTTGGTGGGAAGGGGTATTATTGACTTTGTATGTTCAGATTGGTTTTCTGACCCTTAGCTTGTTGTGCGCTTCTATAACTTGTGCTACAAAGGGGACAAGGGGCAAAGGTTTTGGTGTTTAGTTGTTATATCTGTTTGGAGGATGAAATATTATAGTTAAGGGGTCAAGTGTAAACTCAATGCCATGGATCATCTAGGGCCTCTCATCTTCCTTTTGACGCCCTCACCTATTCCCAGTGAATTAGGGGGTAATTGCGTATCTGTGTGTACTCTAGCACTTATCGAGCCAGTGTATACTAGATGGGCTTTTAGTGTATTTTGGATGTTTGTTAGGCTTGCTAATTAATTGGTTGGGAAACTTGAACTTGGGTTGTCGTCAACAAATTCTACTTTGGTTCCAAAGTGTCGACGATTGTAACAGTTAGTAGTGTTGTTATTCTCTTGATATGCTTTCTAACTTTGGGAACCCGTGGCAATGAAAAGGTAATTATCATTACGTTTGAAGCCATCTAGAAATATCAGCTTTCCATCTTTTGAGACTATGCCTGTGCAGGAGAGTGGGAAGTTTATAATTCATGGCTCAAGGTGGAAGTAGTACTTGGTTGGAATCCACGCTTCACAGATGCACCAGGAAATCACTGGGATAATGGAAAATATGCAATGTCTTAAGTCTCATCTTCAAAGGATTGAAGATTAATTGGATTATCTAAGATCTCAGCTAGAGTAGATCATGAATAGATGGAAGATAGAGAAAGGGTAGCTCTCTACTAACAAAAGCAATGGAGAAGAGATGTCTACCTATACTTAAAAATTGTTTGTTATGTCTTGTCAATTTTGTCTTTTGCTAGATAATTTTTGTAGAATTTACAACTAGAATAATAAGAATTATTGTTGTGATGTGTTTTTATGTTCGCTAACACTTATATCAATGAGCTAAGATATTGAATCCCATTTTGATATGTTAATTATTCATATATGTGTTAATGTTTAAATAACATTAAATTATAATTAATTGTGAAAAAATATATGTTAATTAATAATCCAAGATTATGGATATGAAACCATTAGGACAGTCTTTTAAAAAATATATTAATGGATACGATCATGGGTAGCTAGTTAAGCCAAGAGATTATTGAATTTTAACAAGGAAAATATCAGTATTCATTCATGCGAATATTTCTCAACTTCTTCATATTCAGACATGGATAAATTAGCATTTTCCTTTGATTCAAGGAACACTGGTATGTGATATTTCATAGTAAATTACATTTTGGAAAAAAAAAATCTCATAAAAATTAAATGATTTATTTTAGTTCTAAGGAGGACATCTCTAAGTCATTTCTAATTTGGGTCTATCTCTCACGTTATTTGTTTATCTTATTTTTTCCAAAAAAAAAAATAGCATGTAGTAAAGAGAAAATATATACATATATTGTCAACTTGTCATAACTGCATGGCACATCAAGATCCATAGAATGTAGAAGAAAAAAGCCCTTACAAATTGATAGATCAAAACCCTCATTACATTCTTAAAAAATAACAATAGCAAAAAACCCGACTCCACATTATAAGTCTAAACAACAAGACAAATTAGCCAAAAGAGAAAAAGGAACTAGAATGAGACATTTATCTCCATGGACTTGGTCTCAACCTAAGTCACTTGGTAACAAAATTAATTAAATTTGAGGTTCCCTAAATTTCATTGTTGGGTGAATTTATTTGATGAGGTTTGTAAATATCAAGTCAAACACAAGCACAAATAATTACATGAAATTTGTTTAAAATTATATTGAAAATTGTTTCAAGTTTATTATTCAGAGGGGCTTATAATAAAAAATAAAAAACCAATAAAACTCTAAAGTCTAAAATAAATCTACTCACTTTAAAAAAAATGTTGTGAATGTCAAATTTGAAAACTAGGGAAAGACTAATATGGATTAAGTTAGCTTCAGGAGCATGTTCAGGGTCATGTTGTTAATTTACATAGAGCAATACTTTAATAGAAATGTAATATTTCAAAAAAAAAAAAAAAAAAAAAACATATGTAAGTTAAAAAAAAAAAAAAAAAAACTTCTGTTATATATATATAGATATATATATATATATATATATATATATATATATATATATCCCACACACTTAAATGATATGAATTTACAATTAAAAAGAGTTATAATAAAAGTGTAATATTATTTCAAAAAAATATAAAAGTTAAATATATAAAAATATATATATAAATTAAAAAAATAAAAATAAAAATAAATAAATAAAAATTATTTTAATTTTTTAATTTTTTTTTCATTTATTATTTTTGAATAAATATATGTACTCATTTTTTATTTATAATGTATACATTTAAACTATATAAATTTACATATTTATAAACAGTGATAGTAGAAGTGTAATATCTCAATAAAATATAAAAGTTAAATATATAAAAGAAGCCTATGTAAATGAAAATAATATTTTAAATTTTAAATTTTGTTATCATTTTTTAAGAGTATGTACATTTCCACAACCCATAGTCATAGTAATGTTATTTTTGGAGATTTTTACTATGTGTATGGTGAGATGATTATGTCCAAATTTTTGGGTGGACTTGTTTACAGTGCTAGACCCGCCAACATTCAGGGGATCTCCTTGATATGAAGTCTTAATCAGACCTCACACTGTTTGGTGTAGGAGTCACATCCGGTATAAAGGTCTAGTTGCCAAATAGTTAAAGATTTACCTCGGCTCTGTTAGCAAAAGAGAGTGATGCAATGGTATCTTCGAAAAGCAAGGTGAGTGTGCCTGGTGAGTGTGCAACGCAGCTATGTCTAGGTTATCTTAATACAAAAGGGAGGAGAAAAGTGAGCCTCTAAGTGAGAGGTAATAGTACCACCTAGAAAGAGACACACATGAACCAGAAATATCTATCCAACTTCCAACAAAACAGTCCACAATGGATGTGACGGTCGTTATAACTGGTAAGCAAGGAAAGGTCTATCTAGTATCTTGTAGAATAGCCCACAAGGATGAGGCAGCAGCAATAACCATTACAACGCATTCCCAACAAGATAAGCACTAAAATAACTGAAATAGTTCAACTATCTTAGTTCATGTGAAAGAAAACATGAAATACAAACGTTCACAAAATAGTCTTACAGACATTCATAAGTCATGGATGAAAACATATTGGCCTAAAAAGGCTTTTGTAATTAAGAAAAAGTTCCAAGACACATATTTATATTGTACATCACTAGCCCTAGTAGTGGGACATTGGAGCCACTCCTTGCTCCTCAAAGAACTAACCGATCTCTCTAATGCTTTGTGGGAGGATCTGAGGAGAAAAGTATTTTGCTCATATAATGAGGGGGTATATCTAACCAAGGGGAGATGCTTACCCCATGTGACTTTTTGACTACCCTCATGACTGTTCAACTTCCTATGACATTTTAACTTACATGACTCTTCATATTCATTTGTGTCCATTGGACTTCCACTTTAAAATACATTTGATTTAAAATATACATGGGCCACAATAGTGATGTGGCATATGATAACTCATGACACGACTTGACATGAAATTTTTGACATGGATTGGCTTAATGATCTGGCGATGTTAATCCGCTATTTTTGGTGAGCGATAGATGTGTTCTTTGACATGATTTCTCTTCTCCTCTGTATAGCTTGATGATGCGGGGTCTTCAATGATATTTGGTCTTGGAAGGTGGTTGCACACTTGTGCTCCTTTTATTTTCTCTTGGTAGGTCCACTCGTCTGTTCAACTACAAGTGAGTCTTTAGGCATGCTTCCTATTTCTTCTCCTTATTTATCATCTTGCCATGACTTGATAGTGTGCCTGTTCCTGTAATTCACCTATGATAGGACGACATCAATATAAGAATTCCCTAGTCTAATATGATGTATTAGTATCCACGAACTGATCCCAAGACCAGTGACTGACTGGGAGACACAGTCCAGTAACTACGCGTAGTTCTAGGTGACAGGGAGAGGGGTTGATCACTGAGAATGCGCAGATCACAGGTTAGGCTTGAATGAGGAACTTCTAATCACGGTCCTCACTAAGGATAAAAAGTGTACAGTGGCCACTAAGAGTCAGGATTGTGCAGTTCAAGCAGACAGTGGCTAGGATGAGATTTTGGGAGAAAAATCTACGTAGTTTTCAGAGGCAAGGAGGATTCGGCAACAAAGATACCTAGAGGAAAAATCTACACAATTCTTAAGGTCAGTGAGCTCTATCTGAGGGAGGACATTGGGGACACCTCTTCGTAGTTTAGAGGCCAAGGGAGGTTGGGTTCTGACTGCGTTGCGGGGTTCCAACAGGCAAGGGGAGGAGCTTGAGGAATACGAGTGTGAAGTGCGCAGCTCAAGTCAGACTGGGAGGAACTACTACACAATTCTGGGGGTTAAGGAAGGTTCCTGGGATTTGGAATTGTGTAGTCCAACTGCCCTGGAGGATAGTCACTGCACACTGCACAGTTCCAGGCAACAAGGTCAGAATACCAAGGGCTGAGACTCTGCAATGTGTAGTTTAGTTAGGGTTCATCGCAGCTGAGTTTCCCGATCGGGAATATTTTTGAAAAAGTGGCTAAGTGCGGGATGAAGATAGACTTGTAATGAACTTGAACTTGTGATCACACACTTAGCATACTTCGACGACATGACAACATAGACCACCGAAGCAAAAAGAAATCATTTCCCTCTTTGTGATTGTTTGATAACCAGAAGCAACAAGTGCGACACTTGAGATAGACTTTAGGATGACAGTGATGACACATATGCGATAGTGCTCGAAGCTTTGTGTATGGGTGTGATGGGTGTTTACATGGCTAGGATTACTTGTATACATGAATACCAACCTTCGGAACCACCAGAAAAGGTCCATAAGTATGGAAAAATAGTTAAACATGTCAAAAGACGACAACTGATCCAACAAGCAAAAGGTGTCAAAGGACTTTAGGAAAGGTCCTGAAATGAGCTTAAGTGTTTGCAACAATCAAGGGAAAGACCAAGGAAGGTTTTGAAATTTGAGCTCAAGCCAAAATTTTGGAAGGTGTTGCGGTCGCTACAACACTTGGCGACACACTAGTTGAATTTTGTCTTCTCTATCTTGGTTAGTTTCATGTATGCAGGGCCTTGGTCCTTCAGGGAGTATTGATTCATCGTGTAGATTACTTTAGCTTCCCCACTTACCCCATGGGAATACATGGTCCCCTCTATAGCTTCTCAGTTGAAAACAACATAATATTCAGCATAATCACAATGTTTCAAATTAGGAAGGGTAGTTTAGCTCGTAAGATTAAGATTTTCAATGTATAGCTTTTTATCTCTGGTGTTGCTCCATGTAGGTTTTAACCCCATATAGAAATTACCTACATACAAATTATAAAAACAGAAAATCAACAATGGTGAGAGCATAACACATAAAACACATATACACAGAGATTTTCCCCTGGATCCCAAAACCGGGACTACCATATTGATTTTTCATTATGTTCCTTTCAATGTTACAATACATATATATATATACATGCTAAAGCATCCATAACCCCAATCCATTAACCCTGGATTAGAACATAACCATAGTTCCCTTGATCGGATCTACAAAATACCATGGACTGAAAACCATCACGTCCAAAACCATGTGTGAAAACCATGCACAAAACCATAGGTAGGTTCTCCCACATAATATAGGGGCCAAAAAAAATTTCCAAGGGCATTGCCCTGGACCCCGTAGAGGGGGGCTACTGCCCCCCTCTAACCCCCAATTAAACTAGTGGAGTTAGTCATGGAAATAATATAACACAACCCAACACTCCACTGTCAGTAGGCCTAGACAGTACCCCCGTGGAGTTACGCAGGAATACAAGCATTTCTTCACTGCTAGCGAGCCTAGACAATACCCGACTAGATTTTCTTGCTTCACCTCCCTGCGCAGGAAGCCTTTCTCTTCTTTCGCCTTTATTTATTTATTTAAAGTGAACTATGCATCGACACTTATTTATTTTTGGAAAGAAGATGGATCCCGACTTATGAAGAGAAGGAGAGGTTGTTCCTTCAGATAATCATATAAATACCTCTTATTTAAGCTTGTTCATTTAGATTTTCCCCTTCTCCATTTATACTAGTTGGATGAGCTTGCAAACGTCAAAGCCGAAAATTGAGTATAGGTATGAATTTTCCAGATTGGACACATGTTCATGGTTTGACCAAAACTCTCCTTACAAACAGATCGTATTTTCTGTTAGAACTTCATCGGCCAAAAGATACAACCAACATAAGGAAGACAGACAAAGGGATGGCCAAGCACTGTAGTGTCACAAGACTCTTTTAACTTCAGCCACACACATATCTGGAATCTATAACACAGTAAGGCACAACACTTATTTACATAACAAACAACACAAACTGAAGCAAAACGTAAACAACAACAACAAAAATAAAAGACTATGTACATAGTGTGTGGCGCAACCCTAGATATTCATTGAAAATATTGCTTTAAGTCTTGGCCATTGACAGGGAGAGAGTCAATCTTCCCGTCAAGTGATTAAAGATGATACGTGTGTTGGCCAAGCTTTTTGTGGACTATGTAAGGACCAATCCACAGGGACTGAAACTTAGTATGTTTTCCTTTGTCCTCATGGGTTTTTTCCCACTTCAAGACTAAGTCACCCACACTAAATCCATTCTTCCCCATAGACTTTCTATCGAACCGTCTCTTGATACGACTTTGGTGATATGAAATTTTTTTCTTTCAACCTTCTTCCTATATCTTGTGCAAAGTGTCCACCCTATGCTAAACTAAAAGACATGACTTGCCTTGGGATTCTTGGGACAATTGGATAGCGGGAAAGTAGATGTTTAGCGGGAGGATGGGATTCTTGGGACAATTGGAGAGTGGGAAAGTAGATGTTTAGAGGGAGGATGGATTCTTTTTCGTACACCAATAAGTAAGGGGAAGTATTCAGAGAAGGCTTATGTGTGACTTGGTCAGCCCATAAGGGATTCACTAAAGCAAAGTGTCAGTTTCGTTGTTCAGATAATATGGATTTTTTTTATGATACGGATGAGGTTCTTATTTGTGGATTCAACGAGACCATTCCCCCATAGATAGTAATAGCAGAATGTTTCAAGATGATATTGTTTACCAATGCAAAATCATAAAGCTTTAAAGAGGAAAAATATGTTGCATTGTCACAAACAAGTGACTTAGGAACATCGAACCTAGATATGATATTCTGTTGTAGAAAGTTGATGACTTTGTGATCGTTTACTTGTTTTAGCAGAACTGCCTTTGGCCACCGTGTAAAATAATCTGTAATATTTAAGATATAGTAGTTTTTCTTCGATGAATGAGGGAAATTCTCCCCAAATATATCCAATCCCCATTCTTGAAAAGGTTCTTCTACTGCAACGAGCTATAGCGAGGCTGCTAACCTCTTATTTCTGTCGGCATACCTTTGATAGACCGGACACTTGCAGGCATAAGCATGAGAATCCTTGAATAATGTAGGATAATAGAAGTCAACCCACATGACCTTATGTGTTGTAGTGTTGCCTGCAAAGTGTCCCTCGGTTGGTCCGTCATGGAGATCACATAACACCTTTTGTGAATCATGTGCCTCCAAACACCTGAGAAAACTCCCATTGTGGTGCTTCCTGTATAGCACCCCATGCACCAACTGATATGAAAGTGATTTGAATTGGAGTGCCCTCTTTTGTCGTATAGAGAATTGAGAGGTCATGGTGTCGTGCTCAAGGTATTGGCACATATTTGTGTACCAAGAGTTTATACTTAAAGTGAGGGAGTCTCGCTCAATGTTGTACATTTCGATCTCTTGCTCCCATCCTGTGAGCTTTTCTTCTTCCTCTTTTGCATTGATTTCTTCTACTACTAACTTGAAAAGACCATGACCCTTGATGGTGTGAACTGGCTTGATGTCAATATCATATTCCTATAATCTGGTCATCTAGTTCACCCTTCTTTCACCCAGCTCTTGCTGAACAAGCAGTGACCTAACTGCTGGGTGTGGAACAAAGATAATACAATGGTTTTTCAACAAATAGGGTCTGAAGTGTTTTACTGCCTTGTACACTGCATAAGATTGTTTTTCCATTGTGGGGTAATTGAGCTCTAGTCCCTACAAGCTCGCACTCATGAAGGAGATAGGTCGTTCATTTTTCAACTCATCCGTTTGAGTGAGCACAGTAGCAAGAGAGGTGCCAAAAGAAAAAGTGTAGAGAAAAAAGTCTTTGTTGAAGTCTAGATTGTACAACGCGGGTGATTCTTCTATATCTTGCTTAATATGGGTAAATGCATCCTTTTCCCTTTTATCCCAATTATAGGTTTCTTCTTTCTTGATCATCTCCTGTATTGGTTTAACAATTTGAGCATAGTCAGAGATGAACTTTCTAAGGAAGTTAATCTTCCCCAAGAAACACTGCTTGGCTTTCTTGTTCATTGGGTGGGGAATATGCGTGATGATCTGAACCCTATCTGGATCTACCTTGATCCCACTTTTAGAAATGATGTGTCCAAGAAGTTTACACTCAGAAACTACAAAGATACTCTTCTTAGCATTCAAGGATATCCCATATTTTCGGCATCACTCAAAAATATTTTTCAAAAGGCGTAGGTGGTCTGACCTCTGTTTGAAAAATATCGTCACATCATCGAGGTAGACCACTATGCTTTGTCCAATAAGTCCATAGAAGGCAATGTTCATTGTACATTGGAACGTTGCACTAGCATTGACCAACCCAAATGACATTAGTTGAAATGTGAACGTGCCCCGCTTCGGCCCCACATATTGTTTTCATTATTTGCTCCACGGACGACAGTGGGTAATTGTCCTTTTCTGAGGCACGGTTGAGATTGCGAAAATCTATGCACAAGTGGATCTTCTTGGACTTATTTCACACTAGGACTAAGTATGATACCTACGTTCAATGTTTCACCTTGTAAATGGTCCGAGCATCCAACAGGTTTCTTAATTCCTTTTGTATGAGGGGCTCAAGCGTTGGCTGAATTTTCTTAATTTTTGTTGAAATGGCTTGGCCCCTTCCTTAATTGGTATCACATGTTAGATTATTCAAATGTCATATGTCTTGAGATCATCGTACATCCCTGCAAAGACATCACGATACTTCTTGAACAAGTAGATGAAGGCTTGTCGCTCTTGTGGTGTGGAGCAAGTACCGAGATTGACATACTTCGATTTTTTCTCAATCCCTAAATTGATTATCTCATGCGATAATGTAGAAATTCAAAGGTCCCTGGAAGTGGTTCTGCAGATCATACAACTTTTCCAATGATACCACACCCTTAGGGATGAGGTTGCATTTGCTTGCACTGGCTATGTCCTGCAGTGTCTTCTTGTGCTCGTCCTCATCAATCATTGTGTCTTTGAATACGTCAGCGTTGGCCATAAAGTACAGTATCTGTTGGTCATCATAAAAAACACATAAGTTAGTTATGTTATCTGAGATGGATGGTTTATACAAAATTTTAACAGAAAAGTCATCTTGTAAAGGTAAAATCATACCAACTGCATTTTCCAAGGCATTTGTAGTTGTGTTACGCATTCTTGGTACTAAAATAATATTAAAATATTGGAATTGAGAGATGAGTCGCGATACCCCTTTTTGATAACTCTTAAGAAGGTGACACACAATGTATAATGTAATGTACCTAACGCACCACGATTTTGAAGTCACGTACCACTTTCAAGACCATAGCATTGAGCTTAATGGCTTTCTGTAAGCCGAAGATGAGTGCTTCATAATTTGTAGTGTTGTTTGTGCACTTAGATTCCAATCAACTAGAGATTAAATTTTTCCTTTGCAGTGGGTCTATTATAACAAAAACAGCTTCAGAGCCCTCCTGTGTCTTGGATTCGTCAAATTACATTGCCACATATCATATGTACAAGGACTGCTTACTTCACTAGTACTACTACTGCTACTACTATTATTGTTAATTGTACAAAGTTCATTATAGCTAGTTGGAAATGGAAGGAGTTCCAACTATGTGTTTGGTGGAACTGGGGATGGCTCTACAAGGTAGCACCCCAACTATGTTTCTAGAAAACAAATGCCAAAAACAAGTTATGTGAGATCCAACAACTCATTATGTCCATTCAAGGGAGTCACCATGTGCTTCATGTATCTCTCTGACTTTACCCAAATATGATTATTCCTGCCTTTGTATAGAATCCATAAGTGTGACCATTCTATGGAAAATTATACTTGCATCTTTCTTGACCAGTGTTTGCTCAGTAATACCCTCTATGCTTCTAGAATGTCCACAATTACAGTGTTGATGCATTAATGAACTCGTCTGTCAGTTGATAACCGAATGATGACATCCCTGCATTCACTAATTGCTAGAACATGAGTTCTATCCAGATCAATGATCTATGCATCTTTCCTATCCCATTGAGAATTTATCTTCTTGGCCACGGATAGTGGCATGACATTTACTGATGCACCGGAATCAACCAAGCAATTGTGTACGTTGAGGTTGAATATTTCAAATGTTAACAAGAATGGTGGGTTGAGTGTGTTTGCCTCTAGACGGAGTGCATTAAGCATATATGCAAGAGTGACATGAGACTTACTAGATCCCTTGTCTGAAGAGGAATCATTATCGATAGAAGTTTGTCCAAGTGCTCGTAGAAGGATGTCCCGTTGGGTCATGATCTTGGTAAGTTCAAAGAGGGAGATGTTTGCACGAACATTCTTCATATCGTCTACAATATTGTAATCTACAATGAGAAGACTGATCGAGGTTTCCAAGGATAGAACTGGGTTTATGGTTTCTGGTGGAATGGTTCTATCTTTGTTGCTGGTGGAAACATTTTTTCTTGGAACTATTTTCCCAGACTTGCTCTGAGTGTTCTACACTGAGTTAGATGGAGGACTTATTTTTCTTAAAAAAATATTTGAATTTTTGTTTCGGCACCTCAATCACAGTGGTCAACCCTTGACTTCTCAAATTGTATCGGTTACTCTACTTCTAGGCCAGATGATCACTCGGATGTTCCTTATCGATAGTACTTTTCCGGTTTGTGAGAACACAATGATCTACATGCCCAGTACCTAAAGCTTCATTAGCTGTAGCAACTTCTTCCTCCTCTTGATCGGGCTCAAACTATTCCTCAACCATGACTATATCCAAAACCTACGCATCTATTTTTCTTACAAGTTGATTCCACTATGGGCACATTTTTTCTGAATGATGCTCATTACAAAATGAGTTGTATGAGTCCGTGCCAATTTTTTCAATGTTTAGCACCACATTGGAACTCTATGCAGATTTTTTTGGTTGATTGTTGTTGCTGCCAGAAGCTACATTCCTTCTAGTCATGAACACAAGAGGCTTGCTACTCACGGTAGTCTTGCTTGTCCTTTGTTTAAGTTCAACCATTTTGGTGGTCAGGGACTTAACGAGACGAGCATGGCTTTCAAGATCATTCAGTTCCTTTTCCTTAGCCTTGCTCACAGAGGCCTGAGACTTCTTACATATGTCTTTAGAGTCCTTTGTGGGTTCATCATCTATGATGACTCTAATAGCACTCAGGTCCTTCTCTACAAAAATAGCCTCTTCATAGTTTTCTATTAAAGGTGGTATCATAGTTCTCTTTAAAAACTACGCAATACTTGTTGGCAAGGAAAAAGCATAATAGTTGATGGTGATGGAGTCATGAGGCTTTGTGTCATCTGAAAAGTTGTTCAACATGCGATTTAACCTCTGATTGAAATCTTTAACCTTTTCCTTTGGCTCCATCTTGAGACTACCCAACTCCTTTAATAACATGTCAGGAATCTTATCTTCAAAAAATTTCTCAAGGAAGATTCTTTTCAATGCCCTCCAATTCTGGATGGAGTTTGGAGGAAGGTTGTGGTACCATACAATTTCTCTACCATCCAAGATACAGGAGAAAATTTTGCATGCAACATCATCGTAACGTACCTCAAGTGTTTTTAGGTGTAGGTAAAAGTTGTCTAAGTGATCTTCAGCCTTCACTATGTTGTCATGGTCATATTTTGTCAAGATCTTCTCCATGGGTCTCAACATCTTGTGTAGGACACCCGGAAGTGCCAATGGAACCTGATTCATCAAATCGAGATTCTACTCTTTAATGTATTCTTCTTCGTTGTCCTTCTCTTCCTCTTCTGAACCTGATAGTTCCTCGTCCTCTTCTTCTACATTTCTTCCTCTCCACCTCCCCAGCAAGAATTTGAACCTAAGAGTAAAGGGTTTCCTCGTTTCTTCTTCCCTTTCCATGGCTTCTGCTAGTCCTTCAAGAGTAGCGAGAATTTCTTCTTCAACAGATGAGACCACTACTCATGTGGGGGTGGTCTTGTTCTTCTTTTGAAAATATGGAAGAGCAATTACTCCTGAAATCAGTCCAACAACTTTTTCAAATTAACATGTGATGGAGTGGACAACCCGAAGTTGATGGTACAACATTTCATGTTAAGGCCTGGGCTATAAAGACTTACCAACTTTAGAATTACGAGTAGGAGAGAGGGAGTGAATGTTACCACCTTGACCAAAGGATGGATTAGTGGGATCGGTGGGACAATCAACCATAAAATATTGGTTGCCCTCCTTCTAGTACCAAAAATTTTCATGGTGTTGGACCCGCCAACATTCAGGGGATCTCCTCGATATGAAGTCTCAATCAGACCTTGCACCGTTTGGTGTAGGAGTCCCATCTAGTATAAAGGCTCGATTGCCAAATACTTAAAGGTTTGCCTCAGCTCTAGCTATCATCACAAGAGAGTGATGAAGTGGTATCTTCGAAAAGGAAGGTGATTGTGCATAGTGAGTGTGCAGCGCAACTGTGTCTAGGTTCTCTTACTGCAAAAGGGGGGAGAAAAGTGAGTCTCTAAGTCAGAGGTAATAGTACCACCTAGGAAGAGACACACATGAAACAGAAATACCTATCCAACATCCAGCGGAATAGTCCACAACGGATGTGATAGTGGTTATAACCGATAAGCAAGGAATGGTCTATCTAGTATCCCGTGGAATAGTCCACAAGGATGAGATAACATTGACACCCATTACAACACATTCCCAACAAGATAAGCACTAAAATAACCAAAATAGTTCAACTATTGTAGTACATGTGAAAGCAAACATGAAATACAAACATTCACAGAATAGTGTTACAAACATTCATAGGTCATGCATGAAAATGTGTTGGCCTGAAAAGGATCTTGTAACTAAGCAAAATTTCAAGACACGTATTTACATTGTACATCATTATCCCTTGAAGTGGTATATTGGAGCCACTCCTTGCTTCTCAAAGAACTAACTTATCTCTCTAATGCTTTGCAAGAGGAGCCAAGGTGAAAAGTCTTTTGCTCATACAATGAGGGGGTATATATAACTAGGGGGTGATGCTTACCCTATGTGACTCTTTGACTACCCTCTTGATTGTTCAACTTCCTATGACTTTTCAACTTACATGACTCTTCATATTCATGTGTGTCCATTGGACTTCCACTTTACAATACATTCGATTTAAAATATACATGGCCCACAATAGTGATGTGGCATATGACAACACATGACATGACTTGACATGACACTGTTGACATTGATTGGCTGGATGATGTGGTGATGTCAAGCCACTATTGCTGCTGAGTGATAGATGTGTTCTTGGATATGCTTCTCTTCTCCTCCGCATAACTTGATGATGTGGGGTCTTCAATGATCTTTGGTCTTGGAAGGTGGTTGCACACTTGTGCTCCTTTTGATTTCTCTTGGTACGTCCACTCATCCGTTCAGCTACAAGTGAGTCTTTAGGCATGCTTCCTCTTTCTTCTCCTTGTTTATCATCTTGACATGACTTGATAGTGTACTTGTTCCTGCAATTCACTCATGACGGGACGCCATTAATCCGAAAACTCCCTAGTATAAGATGATGCATTATTATCCACAAACTAAGCCCAAGGCCAGTGACAGGCGGGGAGAGAGCACCCAATAACTGTGCATTATGTAGTTCCAAGTGACAGGGAGAGGGTTTGATCATTGAGACTGCACAGAGTGCAACTTAGGCATGACTGAAGAACTACTTAGCACAATCCTCATTGAGGAGAAAAATTGTGTAGCGGCCACTGGGAGTTAGGATTGCATAGTTCAGGTAGACAATGGTTGATGCAGGATGGGATCATGGGAGACAGATCTGCGCAGTTTTCAAAGGCAAGGAGGACTAGGCAGTAGAGATACCTGGAGGACAAATCTGCGTAGTTCTTGAGGTCAGTGAGCTATAGTTGAGGGAGGACATTGGGGACTCCTCTATGTAGTTTTGGAGGCTAAGGGAGGATGGGCTCTCTATGCATTGTGGGGTTCCAATAGGCAAGGGGAAGAGCGCTACGATTGGAAGTGCGAAGTGCACAATTCAAGTCAGACTGGGAGGAACTACTACGCAATTTTGGGGGTCAAGGAAGGTTGTTGGGCTCTGGAATTCTGCAGTAAAACTTCCCTGGAGGATAGTGACTATGCACTGCACATTTCCAGGAATCAAGGTCATAACATTGAGTGTTGAGACTGTGCAATGCATAGTTCATTCAGGGTTTGATGCAGCTGAGTTACCTGGTCGAGAAGATTTTCATAAAAGTAGCTAAGTGCGGGAGGAAGATAAACTTGTGATTAACTTGAACTTGTGATCACACACTTAGCATACTTCGACAACACGACAACATAGACCACTAGAGCAACAAGAAAGAATTTCCCTCTATGTGACTGTCTTGTAACCAAAAGTGACAAGTGCAACACTTAAGACAGACTTTAGGAAAACCGTGTCGACACTTGTGCAACAGTGCTCAAAGCTTTGTGTATGAGTGCAGTAGGTGTTTACATAGCTAGGACTACTCGTATACATAAAGAAAAACCTTTGAAACCACCAAAAAAGGTCCACAAGCATGGAAAAATAGTCAAACATGCCAAAAGATGACAACTGATCCAACAAGCAAAAGGGTTCAAGGAACTTTAGGACAGCTCCTGAAATGAGCTTAAGTGTTTGCAAAAATCAAGGTAAATACCAAGGAAGGCTCAGAAATTTGAGCGCAAGCCAAAATTTTGGAGGGTGTTGCAGATACTACAACAGGACATTACGCCCATCCTCGGGGACCAAAAGAAGTAGAAATGAGTTTAGCCTAGGTGGTTATGTGGAATAGTTGTTATTTATCCTCTCCACCTAGGTTCAAGTCTCATAAGTTGACATGTTTACTCTTTGGAATAGAGTAACTATGTTTCCCCCTTAAGTGAGTGTATATTGAGGGCATGCCTAATAATATGTTTCCCTCTTAAGTGAGTGTATACCAAGGGTAGGCTTAATAGCAACAAGCCTTCAGGTTAAGAGCAAGGTTGAATTTCTTCCTTGGGTCATACCTAATGTAACACACCTCGATAAAAGTTGTAAATGTTTCGTTTTGTCGCAAAACACTTAGTAAAAATTGTGGGCCAAGTAGAGGCTTAGGTGGACGGTAAAACATAAATTTATTTTATTTAATTGAATTTATTTTTATAAATAATACAAGCTATGGACAACCATAAAATTACAGGAAAAGTGCTAAAAGAGGGTCTCATTTACCAGACAGTTAAGACAATCATTCCTCTCCCTAGAGATAAATAATCTCAATTGGGACAAGGGAGCCAAGAGGGTGAGAGGGAAGAAGGGTTGAGTCAACTTTGGAGACTTGGTATCTTGCTAGAGGAGGTCTAATAAAGGAATTGAAGCTTTCATATTTTGAACGCAAAATAGGATGACGTTGAAGGTAAGGCAGGATGCTACCAGTAGGGTATTCTTGAGTTGGTCAGTGGAAGCCCTAGGAAATACTTGTGAGTCTATGAGTTCTTTGGCTTGACTAGTACAATTTTGATGCCTTTGAACATACCTTGTTATGTCTATGTCAAACAACTGTCTGGAAAGAAACTGGCTCGGGGGGGTTCTTGTTGTGCAGACATAATACTCATTGGTTCGGTGGAGCACCTCCTTTCCTATACATTTTATGGTTGTACAAAATCGTTAAAGAAAAGATAAGTGTTCTGATCTATTATATGTAATGTATTGTCTTTCTTCTATTCGGAAATGGTTTCTGGTTGTATTATAGTGTGACAACATTAAGAAAATGAAGGCTCTATTACATTATTACCAGATATAATTATAAATAAGGCAACCCAAAAATTGAGACCCAGGTTAGCTACCAAGCCAAGTTGGTCACTGAGCAGCCAAGAGAATTGTCCTGGGTCTAGTAAAAAACAATTTTCTATGTTTGGGAAGGTCTTGAGGAGTGGTACCACTCAGAATTGACAAACTTTCTCTTAAAATAAAAAAGAGACCTTTAGAGTTGTAAGAAGCAGTAGCATAACTTAATTCTTGAATAAGAAAATTACTGTCGTAGTAGTTAGTTATAAACTAGAATTATTGAAATAATAATATGCTTAAGAACTTCTTCCACAATGGCAACAAGAGATAGTCATAAATTTTTCAGATAAGTAATGGCTATGAATCTTATTGTGAAACCAGAAAGATTATTCAAACTGATACAAGAACTGTATATAGAAAGATATTGGAAAAAAAAAACAAAAAAAGTAATCTAGGTTTTCTTAAAACCCTAGATATTATGCTATCATAATAACCCTATTAATAACATAAAATTCGCTACTAGAATTTGGTGTCTATTAGAAACTAGAATTATGATACGACTATAGAGAAATGATAAGACCTTGGTATAGGCCTTTTCTTTGTTTACAAAAGAATATATATATATATATATATATATATATATATATATATATAAAGTATACATTGTGGTAAGAAGTAGTGGAGAAACAATGAATACGACTAGAAGCCATTGAAAAATACAAAAATGGGTTTCTTTCCTTCATTGCTTAACAAAACTCCAAAATTAGACTCCGACAAATAGCCATATAGACACTATGATCATAATTAATTAAAAATGGAAATTCTAGTTGCAAACCAGCCATGATGGCACCACCATAACACACACATAGATTATGTCCACAACAAGACATAAAGCAATTTTAATTAAGCAATTATTAAAATCTCTGATAGACCATGTCCAATAGGGTAGAATACCCTTGTATAACATATGTTAACAAAAATCTAAAGAATGAAAATTGCAGGTTGTGGTAACTAACCACTGAATTATTTATGAGTTGAAAGGGAGTAAAACCATGTGGATAAGATATTTCATCTGATTCAATGGTCTGTACCAGTGGACAAAACAAAAAACAAAAAAAGGATAAAAAATTGGAATAGTTTTGGCAAGATTGTATGGAATCCTTACAGAATTGAATAGAAGTCACACCTATCAAAACACCAACGAATCATTAAATATCATACGACTACATATGCAAACCAATGATAACAAGACGACGGGTTAAATTCTAAAACAAACAATGTCTTTGTGAGATGAAAAATTCACTACAAACTTTGTCTAGGTAGTTACCTGTAACAACCTCTATGGAGTCCTTTACCCAGACTGGAACTTTGCCAGAACGTGGGTTTGATTGGAAGGAAAGTCATGAAAAAAATATATATTCAAACTATTTGAATTCAGTTAGACCCCAGGCTGCTCAATTACCTTGGGAATTTCGATGTGAGCTACGACACTACTTGAAAAATGAAAATACGATAGTCGTGTTCACTGCAATGCACCTGTTGTACAGGAAAAGAAATTAGTATTAAAAAAAACTGTTATGAGAAACTTGAATCAATGAACGAAATAGAAATTACCATATTCAAGCCCAAAATCCAATTGCTCGTCCACAGTAATCTATTGTCACAAATTTTCAGAGAAGAAACCCTAACTAGAAAAGTTAAAAATGACCGAAAGAGGTGTCATAGTGATGAGGCGGTGGTTACTCTAACCATATTCTCGCTCTCCTTGCTAAACAGCTATGGGTTCCAGTACCTAAGGGATCTGACTCGTAGTAAGCCAGGTGTAAAGTAAATAGCTCATATGTCCTTACAGCGTATATAAACTTGGAAAGAGCTAACCAGCCATATATTGGGTATTTAATGCCCTCAGAGCAGCACGCGACTTAACGCGATAACACGGGAGCGGGCAAATTCGGCATTAAATAATATTTGCCCGCTCCCGTGTTATCGGGCTAAGTGGCGTGCTGCTCTGAGGGCATTAAATACCCAATATATGGTTGGTTAGCTCCAGCCATATAAACTTGGTCTCTATATTATAACCTTTTAATGAAACGATAACATGACAACAGAACTTATATAAATATGATGACAAGAACTAGGTTAGATAACCTTATTACTATGCTCACAAATAGTAATAGTTCAAGAATTACTATGCACAAGTTTTTACATAAATGCATAATATTTTTTTATGAGGTAATGTGTGTTGTTGGGGATGTTACGCCTAATTCCCTATATATATGTTAGTTTTTTATTTATACCATACACACTTAAATTATAAAAATTTATATATTTATAAACAATTATAGTAGAAGCGTAATATTTCAATAAAAAAAAATAAAAAAATAAAAAAATATTTATTATTATTGCTTAGAAGCAAAGCATAAGAAACCACAGGGTACTTCCCCACATTTTGTGGATGGTAAATTAGGTAAATCATCTTCCCTGGTTACGGGACCACCCCCAAGGGAATCGAAGAAAGTTGTATACAAATATAAAAGTTAAATATATAAAAGGAACACACACACTGACAATCTAAAAACACATTTATATCTTCACAATATATATAAAAAAAGCTACAACAATTCTTAGCATATATATATATATATATATATATATATATTATTTTTCAAATTAGTTAGTATGTCAAATTTAATACGGACTTTATTTTCAAAATTTTAACTATCTATTTTTTGTCGAACTTTAAAGTTATTGATTTTGAGTACGGACATGAAACAGGTGAATTAAGGTCCCCCAACACATCATCAAACTCAAAGTACTCAATAGTACTAATGAGCAAGGAAAAGGCTTCTTTAAACAGACCATTAACTTCCATGTTAATATTGTGAAGAATGTGGCAGAAGGTAATGGTTTTGAAGGACCCTACAATGTCCTTGTTTCTGATAACAAAGTCTCCATACCAAGAGTGTTTACTTTAGCCCTCTTCATAGCCCAATCGATTACATGTTTGGAGTCTCCCAAACCCTATAAGGATGAGAGGTATTTCTTTATAACCAACTCTAGTAGAAACTATAGTGCTGCAAATTCTTCTTCATTATTGGAGCATCTAACCAAGGAATGAAGAAAATAGATGAAATGTGAGTGGCTAAGATATAATACCACCCCTACGTCACATCATGGAGTATCTCCTTGACTAACCCCATGAAAGTAACCACAAGGAGTACCATAATCTATTTTAAGCATAATTGGGATTCTGGGTTTACTTGGATTCATATTTCATCTATATTCCTAAGCTAAAGCTAACACATTTGTTGCACATACCTCTAGTAGGGTGACCTCATCCTAAAACAATAGATTCCAAGCCAACCAAATTCTTACTACCAATAAACATGGAAGGGCATTGAAAGGGATAACTTGCTTGTCTAGCCACCAAAACATGAAAGCATCACTTATGAGGCTCTAGAACACCTTATTTTAGATTAAAAGTTTGCCATAAAATTGCGTATAACTGAGTGACATAGATGGATTGTAAGAAAAAATGGTTATAATATTCTTCATAAGACCTGTAAACAGGAAATTGATTTGACCCATACCATCCCCATTGGGAGAGCTTATCCAATGTAAGTAGTTTAGAAATTATCACCAACCATGCCATCAACTTAGCTTTTAAAGGAGCATAGATACCCTAAAAACCCTTCCACCACCAAACCTTTTGCATTGAGGACCTATCTTCGAACCATGCCTTATATCTGAGTTTGGCAGTAAATGAACCAAAATGGGTATTCTTTGACTAACATATCATGTCTGGCCTCGAATATCTAAGAGACACAAAATTTTCTAAAAATAAACATATTTATTTCTCCCATTCTACTTCCACTTCACCGATTAGCCCCAATTCCTTGGCCGACTTCCACCTAGTACAACCTATGCATTGAGGTTCCTTATATTTTGCATATGATAGGTACTAAATATTCAATCATCCAAGCTCATCTAAAAAAGGGCCTAGAAACTTGTACTCATTACCTACTTTGAACCAGGGTTCTAGACCTAATCAGACTTGGCATCCATCCCACAAATGCTAAGAACCCAATTTTCTCACTAGGGAATAAGCCTGAACCATAGCTTTCCACATTATAGATCGTTGGGAAGATGCTTTAGGGACCTTGAACTACTTAATTAGAGATATACTTGAAAAGTATTTGGCTTGAACTACGCTATACCAAAGTGAGTTTCATTGTGTCATACACCACAAATATTTTCCATCTAGAGCTTGACCAAAGAAGACAGATTCATTTAAACCCAAACCCCAAAGCTCCTTTGGGGATGTTAACCGAGACCATTTGACTAGAGGAATATATTTGAATGAATTGGATCTAGACCAATGAAAGTGAAAGCTAGCCTTGCTAATCAACTTGACAATGCCTTTTGGAACTACTGTAATAGAATTCCAATAAAAGGGATACTTTCTAAGATTGATTTAAACAACATCATACAACCACCTCTAGAAGGAAAACGATGTGACTAAATTCAACTTTGTGGATTATCCACATCCAATCTGGGATATAATCTTTATTTGGATCTATGAAAAAATCCCAGATATTTAAACCCCTCTTCCAAAGACTTAATAGTAAAAGGGAAGTATTCTCTTACTAATGGAATTGTTACCTTTTAAATGCCCCTAAAGATCATGCATTATTGTGTTGGCATTTATCTCCATTCCTGTATCCCTACAAAACAATTCCAAGGAACCTTTTAGGCATGAAAAACACTCTTTGGTATCCCCTTATCCAAATGGGAATATAGTTAGCAAATAAAAGGTGAGTAACCTCCATGACTTTTGAAATTTTAATTCCATGAATGAGACCCCCTAATTTGAGCTCACTAATTAACCTGATAAAAGCATAAATAATAATCAAGAATAGAAGAGGCAATAAGGGGTATCCCTAATAAAGTCCCCTCGATGCTTGAAAGAAGTCTAAGGGAACTTCATTGATCAAAATTGTGAAGGAGGAAGAATGGGAAAATTCCATAATCCAATTTACAACCTAAAGAGAAAACCCCATCTGAATAAGAGCAAGGCAAAGAAAGGTCCAATTAACCGTGTCATATTCCTTTGATAGATCCAACTTAAGAATAGCCAATTAAACTTTAGAGTCTTCATTATGTAAAAAAACTCATGAGCTATAGCCACGACATCATGAATTTTCTTGTGATTCAGGAACCCAAAGTGCTCTTCATAAATATAATAACTAAGAATCGTCTTTAGTCACCTCACTATTATCTTGGGAATTAATTTTTAAATTTAATTGCAGTAAGCAATGGGATGAAAGTTGTCAAAGGAAATACCTTCTTGAGTTTTAGGGATGAGACATAGGAAGGTCAAGTTGAGATATCCCAACATTTTTTCTGAAGATTAGGATTCCCTAACCATATTTAGTAGGTCTTCCTTGATATTCTCATAAATTCTTAGATCAAACCGCACATAAAACCTATCAGGCCCTGGACTCTTAGATTTTTTTCATTTTGTTTAATGCCACAAGGTCCTCCTATTCTGATACTTCCTCTAGTAATAATGAGTTCATCTCATTTGTGACTATTGTAGGAAATTTTGAAACTACACATACAATTTATTGCATTGGGTAACTAAGAGGGGCCTTAAAAAAGTCACAAAAATGATGAACCCCTTTCACTTCTTTGTCCTAGAAAGAGTGAAGCATGGATCCCTTGCAACTTGAATGCCCCAAATTTGTTAACCTACTTTCTTGAATTTTCATAGTGATGAAAAAAATTGGAATTATTATCTATAGAGGATATCCAAATGGCTCTAATTTTCATTATCCACCACTCTACATCCTCCAATACAAGGGAGTGTCGTTCTTCCTCAAGAGAATTTAGAAAGCCCAACTAATTGGTGGAAATGGAGTTTGCATTCAACTGGGATATGAATCATTCTATATGTTTTTCCATGTCAATCGATCTTGCCTATGATTTCTTGTATTTTTCCTTGGCCCGTGCCATTGATACCTACTAAATAAAGATCAAATTATTAGAAAATCATTTCATGTAGGAATATGAATTGGACTGTTGAAGAAATATGTAATGACAAGTCACCAATGTGTTATAATTTAATCCATTAAGGGTTGAAATGGAAATACATTGATTTGAAGCCATCTTGGTGAGAAATGTGAAGAAGAATGGGATTGTGGTCTGAAATTCCCCCAAATCCAACCACAACTCTAAAGGAGAAGCCCGAGTTCATCATGGATATTGATAATAAAAATAGGTAAAACATTTTGAAAACCTCACTTCCTCTAGAATATACATTCAACCATGTATCCAAAAAGAAATTACGTATCAACCAATCAACAAAGAACTTTTGCAAAGGGTTCAGGTGTGGTTGAGGTTCCCATACTTCCTGCAAGTCTAGAGTGAAGTTAATGTCATCATCGAAAATGACATGTTGATCCTCGAAAGCCCCTGTAGAGACTAGATCTAGCCACAAAGACTCATGATCAACATAAGGGCCATAGATGTTTAGAAAGGAAATTGAAGAGATGTAATATTTAAATAATAGTTTAACCAAAATAACAAAGGGGAAATATGAGCAGGAATGGCCTTAAAATATAGATTCTTCTCAGTAATTAAACCCCATGAGAAGCCTTCTGAGTCTAAATGACTAAATGACCAATTCTTCAAAAGATACTTTGATAAGTCTTCACGCTTTTGTAATAGAACACATAGTTTCTTGGATAATTAACAAATCTAGCTTACAAGATGTAATTAGTTTTTCGAGGGAAATTTGTTTCTGGGAACCCCCAATGCCCCTCGAGTTGAAAGAGAGGATAATCATGGGATGCCCTTTGACGGGGCGTCTAAAGCTCTAAGGGCCCTTACTATTGAATATTGTTTCCCTAACTTGATTTCCAAATTTTCTTTCTCATGTTCCTTGAGAAAATTTGATTTCATACCAATAGGGTAGGATATAGGAGGGTCCATTGCAATACCACCATAAGAAGGAGGAATCAATGCCTGATTTTATTTAGTGAATAAATAATATATTTTATTCAACCCCTACGAACAGGGGGAGAAGATGAAGAGAGAGGTGGGCACAATGGGGGGGGGACCACTCTGGGACTGAAGGTTCCTCAAGAGTTGGGGAAGGGTTGGCCAAGGGAAAGGAAGAAGAGATAGGGGAAGGGGTAGGGCCTTCTTAGTGGGGAGGTGATGCTACCAAAAAATTAGAAACACATATAGAATTAAGAAGGGGGAAGGGTGAGTCAATTTACCAGCTAGGAGACTTCTAGTTGAGCGGAGTTGTTGAGGAGGCCCAAGCAGAGCAGATCCTTCACAAGGACCCCTTGAGAGAGGGTCATCGAAGTCACATGACTAGTTATTTGAAGGATAATCCTCCACCTATGAGAAACTAAATTTAACCCTTATGGGACCCCAACTAAAACAATCCTTCTGAATATGTCCAACTTCATGAAAATGATGATACTAAAAATGGAATTTCCAATAGTCCACCCTATGGACCCATACCAATACATGCATAGATATTTCCATGCCTACTATTAGGCCATTCATAGGGCTCATGTCCGCCTATACCTCAACAATATTGTGGTCCTATTTCTTTTTCCATTTATCCTCAATTCCAACAAATAATCTAATCTTGTTTCCAATGGCTAAGAAAAACTCCAAGTTCCAAAAATGAAAAGAAAGGCCAAACAACAAAGCCCATACTCTGCGAATGTCAACTAGGTCATGAGCAGGGTTAGAGTTAATGGATCAAGGTGGTGGGGTCCAACCCTAACTCCCTTATTCATGTAATAAGATTCTTCAGAGTCATATTTATCTAGTTGAATCAATAAGCCTGTAAGTGGTTATCGACATTAATAATAATTGTAAGTGGCTGACTTGCATTATAGAAAAGGGACAAAAATTAGTTATAAATGGTCCATATTTAATAAATAAAATGGTTAAATCATGTTATGCAAGAGACCACTAGTAGTTATGGTTTTGGATGTCATAAAGTTATAAATAATCTTAGATAACAAGGGAAGAAGTATCGAGTCTTATTGTAATTGAGCTCTACTCTGTTGGAGGTTTCCCCCTCGAAGAGGCAAGTGCACATTCTATTTTTCTTATGAATAATAAAATATATTTGCATCTTGTCTCATCTCATGTGATATTTCTGTGTTTCCGGCTATATTGATCGTATTTCAAAAGAAATTCCAGGGCGAGTTGTACCTCCAATTTTCACAGAATATTTTTTAGGCTTGAGATGTGTTCTAGCATTTTTAAACCACAAGATCTGTCATTGAGCGCATAAACCTACGTATTTGGGGAGGCATGCACGCAGGAACTACAAAAGGTGGTCACACTTTTTGGACTCCCTTATAACCCATGTGGGTACCCCTTCGAGTAGTAGTGCATTAGATAGAACCACACATTGACCGCACTTCCACATACCCTTAGGTATATCAGAAGCCCCCCTAGGGTAACCTGAAACCTAACCTTAGATAAGTCGTTGGTCATCTTGCTTTTATAGTACACTGAGAACAACACTCGGGGAGATTACTTGCATGTACAATAGGGTAGTTAGGTAGTATGGCTAAGGGTATGGTCGATCCTCCTTAGTTAGCGCCCTGAAAGATTGGACTAACTACTATTGTTAGACCCCTGCATATATTATGATCTGTAGTTGACACTCCTTTGAGACCACAATTCCCTTAGCTATCTAAATATTTCCCCCTACCTTTTCTTCCAGATCATATCCAGTTGTTGGGGTTCAACTGTTTTTATCCGAATCAGGTCCAACAATTGGGTTTCTTCCGTTTCCATATAGATTAGATTCAACAGTTGGGGTTTTCATAATGTAGATTAGACTCTTTTTGCAATGATGGTTTTGGCCTCCATAGTACATATCAAATTGTCACAGCACATTCTGTAGTACTAAAGTGGTTTCAGTAGTTATATTGTATAGCCCTGTTGAGTGCTAAAGAGCGTTATATGCCCAGCGAGGGCCTAGGTTGTATGTTCTAGTGGGAGTTGTAGGGTCGAGGGTGGAGATATACCGAGTAGGGTGTAGGGTATAGACCATGGCCTAACCCACCAGTGGTTCTATGGCTGGCCCATAGGTTGGGTAGGCGTAAGACCTTGGGGTTTCTATTACTACAGTCTATGCCCGATTTTCATAGGATATTTAGCAGTATCAAGCATTCTAGAATTCGGCCACTACAATGTTAATCAGCTGGGAGTAAAACTCCTTTCAAAGTTAAAAAAAAAATTTGGGGCCATCTCGGGACTCTTTCAAGAGACCTAGCCCATAAGATTAAGGACAACGAGTTGGTTGTAGTGGTACCATTCACTTGTAAGCTCCCAATTCTCAAGTGGTCCCAAATTTTGTAGGACGCGACTTCAAGTGACCTATGTCACTAGACTCTTGAGCTTGCCTTCTTAAGCAAGCTCAAAATTTTAATGGGGTTAGTATATGCTCGATACCAGGTCTCAAGTTATGGCTACGGAAAGGGCTACTGAGAAGTTCGACAACCTCAAGAAAAAATTTAATGACTTCCAGGTGTCCATTACCTCCCAGCTCACAAAAGTATTGGAAATTATAAAGACGCCTCGCAAACCCATGAGGGAAGAACATAGTGTTGATGCACACATAGAAGGAGAATATAGCCATCACATTCATTTCCATGGAGATCACCAACCTTTGAGCCACCGAACACCCAAGCTGGACATGTACAAATTTGATGTCTCTAACCCCATCGTATGGGTGACACAAATGGAATAGTATTTTCTCCTTAATGATATATGGGAGGATGGAACTAAACTACATGTGGGAGGCCTTTACTTGGACCAAGAGAGATGGGAGTGGTGGTAGTGGCATCAGAAATGTTATCCAGGGAGGCCATCTTGGAACATGTTTTCAAAAGCCATTTGTGACTGCTTTGATCGGGAATCTCTATTTTTGGGTCATCTCACTAAGCTCAGGAAAACAGGTACAATAAGGGACTACATTGCAACTTTTAAACAATTGGCCATCAGAACTAAAGGACTAGGAGATGCCTTTTACTTGGAATGTTTCATTAAAGGAAGCCATCCAAGCCTGTGTCTGGATATTCTATTGATCGGGAATCTCTATTTTTGGGTTGTCTCACTAAGCTCAGGAAAACAGGTACAATAAGGGACTACATTGTAACTTTTAAACAATTTGCCATCAGAGCAAGAGGACTGGGAGATGCCTTTTACTTGGAATGTTTCATTAAATGAACAATTCGCCTAAAGGAAGCCATCCAAGCCTGTGTCTAGATGCATCACCCAATTACTTGGTTGGACGCATGCCACAAGGCCTTAGATGTTAGGTCCCTATAATACTAGTGATTCCTCCATTACTATTGTCATTGTATCCCTTATTGTTATTGTTGTGCCTCTATTGTCCCCATATTGTTATTATTGTGCCCCATAGAATCCCAGTATTGTTATTTTTGTGCCTTTATATTATTATTGTTAGGTCGGCTTGGTTATATTGTGTCCCCTTAGACTCCTATTTATAGAAAGGAGGTTTTTCCATTTGAATCATCCAAGTATTTTTCATTTGTGTAATGTAAAGGAGGTTGCCCCCTCGAAGAGGCTGAATTCTAAGGCGTTGATCTATCTTTTTATCTTTTTGTGAGCTAGTTTCCTCACATTTGGTATCAGAGCTTTGGATTCTAGGGTTTCGCTACTCTAAATAGGTCATGGTGGCATTTTCGCTATAATTTTTTTCTGCATCGTTTCAAAAGTGGAAAAAAAAACTCATTTGAGATGAAATCGTGCTGAAACTCGGGTCCGAATTTCAGAGCTTGTCTCACTATATTTTCGGAGATATGATCTGAAGAAGTTAGGGTTTTTGCAAGCTCCAAAATTTAAGCTAAAACAGGTCATCGTGGGATTTTCGCTATAACTCTTCGCTACGAAGTTTCAGAAGCTAACAGAAAAACCCATTTGAAAAGAGATCAGTCTGAACCTCGGCTCCAAATTTCAGATCCTGTCTTGCTATATTTTCAGAGATATAGTCTGAGGAAGTTAGGCTTTTTGCAGACCCCCGAATTACATTCCAAACAAGTCACCATGGGAAAATCATCATAACTGTCTCTCTGAGCATCAGATTGAAATTTCGTAAGAAGTTATAGAAAGAGGACGGAATATAGTTTCTTGTATATATTTTTTAGATCCAAAGGTCAAAACAGTGACACGTGGCACTTCATACAATTTCGCTCTTCTGAAAAGGTATATAATTAGGTCATCTTGGGAGATTGTGCATAAATATTTCTTAGAGAATCCAATTTCGATCAGACTGGTGGCATTAGAAAGAGGACACAGAGGGATACAGTAGGTCGCAATTTCAGAACTGGAAGAGATGAAATCACAAAAATACATTAGATTCAATATCAGGCTCCTACAATGTGAAAAAAAAGGTGTGTAGTTTTTTTTTTCTTCTATTTTTGCATAAGCTTGGTTTGAAAAATTAGTTTGAAGGAATTCAAAGGGCATATTGAAGTATTATTATCAGTAATTGATGCCCCGAAGAAAGAAAATGGAAACATCTAGTAAGCAACCTGAAATCTCTAGCATGACTTATGAAGAAGAGGAAGAAATGCAACATGATATATCAAAATTACAAGACCAAGTACAACAAATGTCACTCGCACAAAAAGTAACAAAAGCTAAGATGGATGATTTAAAGAAAAACGTAGAAGCTAAGATGAATGGTTTAAAGAAAGACGTAGAAGCTAATATGAATGGTGTGGAAGCTAAGATGAATGGCGTGGAAACTAAGATGGACGATTTGAAGACAGACATGGAAGATTTGAAGACAGATTTGACAAAGTTTCTACAAGAAATGCTTACTAATGGCGAAAGGGTAGTAAAGGAAACTCATGATGAGAATAAAATAAATGTTAATCATGATTTCATAGACTCTAATGTTGGATCAAAGAAACACCATGTTCCAAAGATCAATATGAGGAAGTTTGATGGCAAGGATCCCGGAACATGGATACTACAGATGGAGCAATTTTTCGATCTCCATAATGTGCAAAACACACAAAAGGTATGCACTGCAACTTTATATTTGGAACCAAATTAGTTTGTATGGTATCGATGCCTTTGCTCTCATAAAAAAATTGTCACGTGGGCTATTTTTACGGATGAAATGATAGCACATTATGAGGATACAAAAAACAACACTTTTTTTAGCCAATTGATGAATCTCAAACAAAAGGGTTCAATGATGGAGCAAAATGAGGACTTCAAAAAAATGAATATAAGGGTAAAAGATATTCCAAGGAAGCATAGGATTGATATGTTCATAGGGACTTTAAAAGATAACATCCAACATGAGGTTCGCCTTTGGGAACCAAATTCATTAGAGAAGGCATTCAGGTTGGCAAGAAAAATGGAAAGCAAAATTATGGCAACAAGGAAGCCTACCACTCAAAATCATAAAGATGGAAGTATTGTTGCCCCTAGCCATCCACAACCTACAAGGTTGACACCACAAAAATTGGAAGAAAAAAGATAAAAAGGGCTTTGTTACAGTTGTGATAACAAATACACTAAAGGTCATAAGTGTGTTGAGAAGAAATTATTTTACATAGTTTGTGAAGAGGAGGAAGAAAAGGAACAAGAAACGTCAAAAGAAGAGGATATACACCACGAAAAAACCCTAAAAAAAGAAGAAATGAATCCAACCATGTATCTTGTAATGCATTGGCTGGAATTACCACTCCTCAAATTATCAAGATAGAAGGGCATATCAAGAAGAAAAAGGTAATAGTGTTGATTGATTCGGGAAGTACCCATAATTTTATTCATTTTAAGATAGCCAAAGAATTGAATTGCTTCCTATATCCAGCACCAAAGTGTCAAGTGATGGTTGTAAGTGGAGGAACCATAAACTTCTCAGGAAAGTGCCATAATATCAAGCTATCTATGGGAGAATATGTATTGAATAGCCCAATGCTTTCCATTCCAATGGGTGGTGTTGATGTTGTACTAGGAGTCCAATGGCTACAATCCTTGGGTACAATAGATTTTAATTTTCAAGAACTTTTCATGAAATTCTCTTCAAAAGGAAAGGAAATTGAATTAAGGGGTATCGCAGGGAAACCGAGAAAGATAATAAGCTCTAATGGAATGACAAAGCTTCTAAAGAAAGAACAACGAGGCATAATTGCACAATTATGTTCACTAGAGGTTCCCACATCGAAATCATCCATTTCTCTAGATCTCCAAAAAGTCTTGGACAATCATTCCAAGGTATTTGAGACTCCCAAAGGCCTCCCACCTATTCGTGATCATGATCATGCTATCAATTTGATTTCAAGAAGTGTTCCTCCAACCATCAGGCCTTACAGATATCCCTATGTCCAAAAGAGTGAAATTGAACGTATGGTTGCAAAAATGCTAGAGCCTAGTATAATTCAACCTAGTCAAAGTTCTTTCTTTGCTCTAGTAGTATTGGTTCAAAAGAAGGATGGATCATGGTGCATGTGTCTAGATTATAGGGAGCTCAACAAGCTCACTATTAAAGATAAATTTCCCATTCCTATAATTAATGAATTATTGGATGAATTGCATGGATCAATTTACTTCACCAAGTTGGATCTTCTTTCAGGATATCATCAAATCAAAATGAAGGCTGAAGACATTCCAAAAACAACATTTAGAACTCATGAGGGTCATTATGAATTTTTGGTCATGCCTTTTGGCCTTACTAATGCACCTTCTACATTTCAGGGTTTGATGAATTCCATTTTCAAACCCTTCCTTAGAAAATTTGTGTTAGTATTTTTTGATGATATACTAATCTACAACAAGTCTTGGAAGGATCATGTCCAACATGTTAACATGGTGCTCAAACTATTGGAGGAGAAACAATTATATGCAAAAATGTCCAAATGTTTATTTGGAGTATAAGAGGTGGAATATTTGGGTCATATTGTATCTCAAGAAGGTGTTAAGGTAGACCCTAGCAAAATTAAAACCATTAAGGAATGGAAAATCCACAAATCCATAAAGCATCTACGAGGATTTCTCGAGTTGACAGGGTATTATCGCAAGTTTGTTAAGAATTATGGGAGAATAGCAGCACCTCTAACAAGACTATTGAAGAAAGATGCATTCTCATGGACTCCAGAAGCAACGAAGGCCTTTGAACATCTTAAAGAGGCAATGTGCCAAGCACCAGTCTTAGCTACACCGGACTTCACAAAAACCTTTATTGTGGAATGTGATGCCTCAGGAAATGGAATTGGTGTTGTTTTAATTCAAGAACAAAGACCCATTACTTTTGAAAGTCGTCCAATTAAAGGAAAGTATTTACACAAAGCTATTTATGAGAAGGAAATGCTGGAAATACTACATGCACTTAAGAAATGGTGACCCTACCTAATGGGAAGACACTTCAAGGTAAAAACAGATCATGATAGTCTTAAATACTTTTTGGAACAAATATTATCTTTAGAAGAGCAGCAAAAATGGGTCACAAAGATGTTGGGCTATGACTTTGAAATCATCTACAAAAAAGGGAAGCAAAATGTTGTGGCAGATGCACTCTCAAGAAAGGATGAGGATGTGGAAGCATTTCTTTGCACCATTTCTATTATCCAACCAGATTAGATAAACGAAGCAAGGGATGAATGGAAGAATGATGAGGAAGTGTGGGCACTCATTCAAAAGATACAACAAGATCCCAGTACATCTGATACATTTAGCTGAAAAAATGATTCGTTATGGTACAAGGATCGGTTATACCTATGTAAGAATTCCCAACTCAAACAAAAGATTCTTAGGGAATTGCACACCTCTCCCTTAGGAGGGCACTCAGGATTTCTGAAAACCTACCACAGGGTTAAGAAAGATTTTTTTGGGATGGCCTTAAATCGGATATTCAAAAGTTCGTGGCGGAATGTTTGGTTTACCAACAAAATAAAGTTGAAACAATTAAGACCCTAGGACTATTACAACCCTTATCCATTCCAAGCCAACTTTGGGAGGAGGTTTCAATGGATTTTATCACAGGTTTACCCAAGTCCGAAGGAAAGAGTGTTATCATGGTGGTAGTTGACAAACTTACCAAGTATGCACATTTTTGTGCATAATCTCATCCATTTAAAGCGAGTACAGTTTCTACTACATTTATGGAAACAATTCAAAAGCTAAATGGAAACCCAAAGATTATTGTAAGCGACAGAGATCCCATTTTCACTGGAAATTTTTGGACATAATTATTTTCTTGTCTTGGGACTCAGTTAGCTCATAGCTCATCTTATCATCCTCAATCTGATGGGCAAACTGAGATAGTAAACAAATGTTTGGAAGGATATCTTCGTTGCTTTGTGTCTGATAAACAAACACAATGGGTCAAATGGTTGCCTTTGGCTGAATGGTGGTATAACACTTCCTTCCATACTGCAACAAAAATGACCCCATTTATGGCACTTTATGGATATCATCCACCATCTATCACATCATATTTAAGAGAAAATTCTAAGGTTCAAGCAGTGGAAGATCACATCGAGCATCAACAACAATTTCTCCAACTCTTAAAGGATAACCTTACCTTGGCGCAGAATAGAATGAAACAGCAGGCAGATCAACATCGCAACGAAAGAAGTTTTGATGTAGGTGATTGGGTATTCCTACGACTACAACCATATAAAAAAATGTCCCTCAAGCAAGCTAAGAAGGATAATAAATTATCACCAAAGTATTATGGTCCATACAAGGTGTTGCAAAAGATAGGTATTATGGCATACAAATTGGAACTTCCCGCAACTTCCCGAGTGCACCCAGTTTTCCATGTATCATGCTTAAAGAAGGTTATAGGTGACAAGGTTCCAGTTCAAACAATATTGTCAGAACTTGATGAGGAAGGAAAAATCATATTGGAACTTGAAGTAGTCGAAGAAACAAGAACTCGATAGCTGTGAAATCGATCAATTTCAAAGTATCTCATCAAGTGGAAGAACTTACCCGTTGAAGATTCCACATGGGAGGATGAGAATTTTATACAGAAGCACCCAGAACTACTCAAGCATTGAGGACAACACTTTTTTGAAGGAGAGGGGCATGTTAGGTCCCTATAATACTAGTGATTCCCCCATTACTATTGTCATTGTATCCCTTATTATTATTGTTGTGCCCCTATTGTCCCCATATTGTTATTATTATGCCCCATAGAATCCCACTATTGTTATTTTTGTGCCTTTATATTATTATTGTTAGGTCGGCTTGGTTATATTGTGTCCCCTTAGACTCCTATATATAGAAAGGAGGTTTTGTCATTTGAATCATCCAAGAATTGTTCATTTTTGTAATGTAAAGGAGGTTGCCCCGTCGAAGAGGCTAAATTATAAGGCGTTGATCTATCTTTTTATCTTTTTGTGAGCTGGTTTCCTAACATTAGATGTAGAAGTTGCCTTAAATTCCAAATCCAATCCTACAAATTTTGTCACAAAACACACATCCCACCCTAGCTACGGGCCCCACCCAAGTACTTAAGGTTCAAATTGTGTCACTGGCAGAAATGGTCGAAAGAAGGAAATAAGGGCTTTGCTACTACTGTGATGACCGATACTCCCCAGGACATAAATCAAGGAAACAAAATCATTTCAAATTGATGCTATTGAAAATATCTCAGTCGATGAAGCTCCATCCACTGAAGTGACTACGGAAGAAATGGGTGAACCCCAAACTAACCCAGACAATGATCTCACAACTACGCCAGATGAGTCATTTATATAACTACATGCCTTGGCTAGAATTTCTTCACCCCAAACTCTCAAAATTTGAGGTTTTATTAAAAATCGGCCAATAATGGTGTTGATTGATAGAAGTAGCACACATAACTTTATCAGTAGGAGAGTAGCCAAAGTGTTCATTGTTTTTTACAAGCGGTATCTAATTTCCAAGTCCTTATCGCTAATGGGGGAACCATGAAATGTGAAGGACATTGTGAAAATATTAAGCTTCAGATTATTATCACCTAAAAACCCACATGTTTTCCCTTGAAATGGGTGGTTGCGACATTGTCCTTGGTGCTAAATGGGTCTGCACACTGGGCCCTATCATAATGGATTTCCAAGAGTTATATATGAGCTTTAAGTAGAATGACCACACTCATACATTGAGGGGACTCCAGGAAGGTGCTCCTACTATCATCAAGTAACATCAAATGGAGAATATTTTAAGAAAGGGCCATCATGGGGTAGTATCCCAATTTAATTCCATCCAGGTAATTGAATCCACTCCTCATATTCATCGTCATATGCAATAAGTATTAGATCCCCACCAATGGGTGTTTGACAAACCTAAGGAGTTCCCACCCTCTAGGGGTGAACACGATCATAGCATCCCTTTTCTCTTGGGTGCCCACCTACCAAATGTCCTCCCATATCGATATCCTTTTGCACAAAAGAATAAAATTGAAAAAATAATAAAGGAACTCCTTGAAGTCGTTGTTATTCGTCGTAGCACCAACCCTTATTGATCTTCAGTGGTCATGGTTCTAAATACAGATGGAGAATGGTGCGTGTGCCCTAACTTTAGGGACCTTAACAAGCTCACTATCAAGGACAAACTTCCTATTCCTTTAGTTGGTGATCTGCTTGATGAACTGCATGTGCTAATCTTTTTACCAAGCTAGACCCTCAGTCAGGCTATCACCAAATACACATGAAGGAAGTTGACATTCCCAAGACAGCCTTCCGTACTCATGAAGGCCATTATGAATTCCTAGTGATGCCATTTGGTCTTTGTAATGATCCATAAACTTTTTAGAGCCTCATCAACCACCTTCTAAAACCATATCTCAAAAAATTTGTCCAGGTCATTTTCGATGGCATTCTCATCTGCAACATAACATGGGACAAACACCATCAACATGTTGATCGGATATTGCAATTGCTCAAACATCACAAATTATTTGTCAAATTATCCAAGTGCCTCTTTGGCATGGAAGAAGTAGAGTATTTGGGACACATTGTGGGTCATGATAGAGTGAGGGTTGATCTGAAAAAGATTAAGGCAATGCAAGATTGGTCCCAACCAAAAACCTTGAAGAGTTTGCAAGGATTCCTAGGTCTCACGGGTTACTATTTCAAATTTATCCACAATTATGGACGCATTACCAGACCCTTCACTAATCTTCTCAAGAAAAATTCATTTGTTTGGACTGACACATCTCATCAAGCTTTCTTGGCTCTCAAATAGGCCATGTGCTCCATTCCAGTATTGGTCTTACTATAATTCACCAAATATTTTGTGATTGAATGTGATGCTTCAAATATGGGCATTGGCGTAGTTTTAATGCAGGAAGGTATACCATTGTATTTTACCAATCAACAACTCAGTGGAAAATATATGGGTCAATCTACATATGGGAAAAAAATGACGGCCATATTACATACACTAGACACTTGGCGACCATACTTATTTGGGCGTCGTTTCCACGTTCGCACTGACCATCATAGCCTAAAATATTTTCTAAATCAACGTCTACCATTGCCACAGAAAAATAAATGGCTTGCAAAAATGTTGGGATATGATTATGAGATAATTTACAAGAAGCGACGTTACAAGGTAGTGGTCGATGCCTTATCTCGCCAGTTTTAGAATGAGGGCACCCTGTTATCCCTCTCTCTACCCATACTAGATTGGATTGAAGAAGCTTGTCACAAATGGTTCTCCCACCCTTATCTGTCCCAACTCATTAAGAAATTATGATCATATCCTAATTCCTCAGAGGATTACTCTTGGAAGGATGAGGTTCTCTGCTATAAGGATAGGGTGGTGTTGGCCCCAACCTCCACCCTCAAACCCCACATCTTGGAAAAGTTGCACTCCTCTCCCATTGTTGGACATTCATGCTTTCAAAAGACTTATGCACACGCACATCGCTCTTTCTTTTAGACCAACATGAAGCATGACATTCTTACTTTTGTAGCTAAATGTGAAGTATGTCAGTGCAACAAAGGGGAAATGATCAAGCTATCAAGCACCTTGCAACCCTTGCCACTCCCTGCTTCTATTTAGACAGATGTTTCCATGGATTTCATTACAGATCTCCCAAAGTCAGGAAACAAATCCATCATCATGGTGGTTGTTGACAAACTTTCCAAATATGCTCATTTTTGTGCTCTCCCACACCCATTTACCCCAACATTGGTGGCTTAGGTTTTCATGGACCAAATATTCAAACTCCATGGCATGTCGACTTCCATTGTGTCTGATCAAGACCCCACTTTCACCAAAAATTTTTGGCAAAAAATTTTCAATCTACAGGGCACACACCTCCAAATGAGTACAACCTATCATCCCCAAACTAATGGTCAAATAGAAGTTGTCAACAAATGTTTGGAGACCTATTTGTAGTGCTTCACCTCAGACAAGCAACATCAATGGGTATAGTGGTTTCCTTTATTTGAATGGTGGTATAATACTAACTATCATGAAGCCACCAAGATGACACCCTATGAGGCAATGTATGGCCAACTCCCACCTTCACCAACTTCTTATGTCCCCAGATCTTCAAAAGTATAGTCAGTTGATCAACTCGTGCAGAATTGTGTCGCCATGATCGCTCATTTCAAAGATAATTTACATCAAGCCCAAAATCGAATGAAGCAACAAGCTGACCAACACCATTTAGAGAGTTCATTTCAAGTAGGCGACCAAGTGTTCCTGTGACTCCAGCCTTATAAGAAGACCTCTCTCAAAGAAAAGGGATGTCAGAAACTAGCCCTAAAATTCTATGGTCCTTATCAGGTACTTCAATGTATAGGAGCAGATTTTTACAAACTGACCCTACCAATTACTTCAAAAAGCCACCCAATCTTCCATGTATCATGCCTCAAGAAAGTTGTGGGGAACAATTAGAAGGTTCAAACCAGTCTGCCAGAATTGGATGAGGAAGGTTCATTATGGCTCCAGCCTGAACAGGTCTTCAATACTCATGAACAACATCTCTATTGTCGCATGATCACAAAAGTCCTTGTGAAGTGGAAAGACATCTCTCTAGAAGATGCAACACGGGAACCAACCAATATTCTTCAGCAATTTCCGTAGCTCTAGACTTGAGGAAAAGGTTTATTTTGATGGGGGAGGGAATGTTAGGGTCCAGCCCTAACTCCTTTATTCATGTAATAAGCCTCATCAGAGTCGTAGTTTGTTAGTTGAGTTAATAAATCTCGTAAGCGATTATCTGCATTAATAATAATTGTAAGTGGTTGACCCACATTATAGAAAAGGGACCACAATTAGTTATAAAGGGCCATAGTTAATAAATAAAGTGGTTAACCCATGTTATGCAAGGGACAACTAGTAGTTAGGGTTTTGGATGTCATAAAGTTATAAATAGTCTTAGATAAAAAGGGAAGAAGTATCAAGTCTTATTGTAATTGAGATATGATTTGTTGGGGGTTGACCCCTCGAAGAAGCAACTGAACATTGTATTATTCTTTTGAATAATAAAAGATATTTGCAGCTTGTCTGATCTCATGTGATATTTATGTGTTTCGTGTTATATTGTTCATATTTATGGTATTCTGGTTTTCTCGCAGGTTAAGTGCATAACACAGGGTTTAAGAATTAAACCATCCTTCCCCCAATTCTAACGGAGACTAAGGATGCATGAGCAATCCTTTTCATCTTGTAACATGAATTCCAACCAATCCATAACCAAAACATAGAAGGTCAGAGAATAACCTAGTATAGTTTTCCCGCTCGTTGTAACCTAGTATCTTAAGGAATGTGCATATATGGCCTTTATGCAAAAATGACCCACCAATGTCTTACCAAATATTTTCATTATGTGTTTTATCCCTATGTATATCCTCATAATAAGACATGTAGTGGACTGATTCCTATGAATGCATCATCCCTTCCTCCTCATGGGCCAGAGCTACTTGACAAAAACACAGTTGGAAGCTTGCCAATATGATCTTTTGATGATGAAGTGGGCACCTGGGAAGGACAATTAACAATGGAGTGAGAAGAAAAATCACAAGGAATGACACTTTGCAAGGGAGCTTCATGTACACATCCACTTATTTTATATAAATAACCCTTAGAAGATAGAGGAGTATGAGCATTAGAAATAGCTAGCAAGGGAAGTGATGAAGGAGGGTATGCTTATTGCATTTGAAGGATTGGAAAACGAGCTGGGTTGAGCCGGTAAACCACCACCTCCTCTACTCGAACCTCCATTTGGTTGATGGAACAAGCAACATAGTCACCTAACAAGGCATTTAACTCAAAATCCATGGTGGCACAAAAGGGGTTAGACGAAGACAAATAAGGATAAAGGTTGTAGTTCAAAACTTATCACTCTGAGACGAGTGATGTACGTCAGAGTTCAATCTTGTTGACTTTGATCTCAGAAAAGATCCACAACATCCTTTGACCCAAAAGAAACCTTAGACCCCATTCATATTAAGTATAATTTCAACAGCTTTTGTTCATTATTTAAGATACCTTGATATTTTTGTTCATTGGAAACAACAAAAGGAAACTTCTAGACATATTAGTCTTGTAAGCTTGCCAATATCCTTATACAGTATTTTTTTATCGACTTTAACATTTTAAAGCGACTTCTAGAATATATCTAGATGAATCATGATTTTTGTTGTTACATATAAGACTTGGATTATGAACCATGCTCCTTTAAGTGCAACATCTCCCATAGGCTATGGCCACTTTGGTAGAGATTGCAAAAAAAAGAGTTGCTTCCCACCGCTTATTGAATAACCAATGCAAAAATATTAAGGAGAAAAAAATTACAAACAACACCATCATAATCCAAGTGTAAATCATCCTCTTTAACCTCTTCTCAATCCCTAGATAATCAATTTGATGTTATCAATAGAAAGAAAATGCTAGTGAAGATCTAATCGAGGAGGTAACGCCTAGGAGAGGAGGTGAATGAAAAGACAATGAGAAATAAATAAGGAAATCATCTAAGAATAACCAATGAATCCCATCCTTAGTAGGAGATAAATATTGATCCCCAAGCCCTCATATACGTCAAGTTTTTATATAAACTCTCAACTCCTTACATGAAACTCCAAAAAGGAAATAAGTAAAAAAGAAAGTGAGATTGAACATAACAAAGAGATGATATCACACTCTTTTATGACCAACTTTGATTATTCTTTATGAGGTTCATCTCAAAATTAAATGTTATTTTATTATATCATGTTAGAAAGTCGATTTGTTAAATACTTTATTAGTTGTAATGTAAATTAAGATAAAAATAGTTCAAATGAAACGTTTAAAGGATAAGAATATTCCCCTTGTGGTTTAAGATTATTTAGATAATGCTTTCTTTTTAATAAATATAATCATTATTTTTTTCCCATGGAAAAAAGTCGTAATTTCTATTGATATATAAGAAATTACATTTTGTAGATGCTAAGGCATATGCATATGGAGGCAGAGTTGCCTGTCAAGTTTAGAAAAAAAAAAAAAAAGTAATGAAAAGTTGTATCTCCACGCAGGGAGTCTGTTATCTGTTGTACTGTGTCTATGCTTGCTCTCAAACATAGTGAGAACAAGATCAAAATTGAAAGCTGTCTCTTGCAGAGAGAGAAACTAAGTATCAAAATATGGGCTGTATATCCAAAGTCTTAAGTATAGACCAAAAGGAAGTAAATACAAACATGATATATACAAGATTATCAGAAAATATTTATAGGGATTATAGCCCATTTTCTCTGGGATCCACAAAAGCTCTGTGGTAATGCTAGTGGAAGGTCCCATCTATTTCCGCCTGGATCAGCTAGTCATTGCCTTGTCTAAGCACTGCCTCTTTGGAAAGGTGATTTGCCCCCGTATTTTGCTCCCTGTAAATGTGGCGACAGGCAAAGGAGTCAAAATAAGATATCAATCTTTGTGCTTCTTCTAATATATGTCTCAATGAAAATGCGTTACAGTGGGATGCATTATTTAACCAATTACAAACGATTTTGGAATCACCAAACAGCTGTAGATGTATGCAATTTTTTTCCAATGCAAAATGAATGAGATGTTTAGCAGTGTAGAGTTCAGCATAATTATTAGTTCCCTTGCCTAAACTTATTTGGATCTTGAAACAATGTGTATCATTTAGGTAGAGAATGGCTCCGCCACCACATCCTGCCTCTTGCGCAGAGCCATCAAAGTATGCCCATGGTTTTGATTTGTCTATGATTTCTAGTATAATGGTGTGGGGAGGGGCATTGGAGTCCTCCTCGGGAAGGAGATCATAATCCGCAATGGTATGGAGCAGGATGGCAGGCCAATGGGGTATTTTATGGTTGAAGATAGAATGATTTGTAGCAATCCATAGTGACCAGCAAACTAGAAGAGGCATATTTCTGGATTTTCCACTTTGACTTTGACACCATGTACTCCAAAATGTTGTGTCCATGCCAAATTTTTAAGCTTGGATAGTGAGTAATGATGGAATTCCAATGTTCCTTAGTGGTGGAGCAATGTAGAAAGAGATGTTCAGTACTCTCTTCGTCATTGCGACACAGGTGACACCAGAAAGGGCCATGAAAAGATCTTTTCATCATATTTGACCCTGTAGGGATCTTGTCAAACAAAATGTTCCACATCAGTAAGCGGGTACGAGGGGCCGCCTTAAGCTTCCAGAGTAATCTCCAAGTCGGGTTTATGTTCAGGGGTTTGAATGGTTCCATTAATCTAATATAACACTCTTTTGGAGAATATGTTCCATGTTTGACGAAGGCCCATATAATCTCGTCCGGTCCTTCAGATAGTCAGAAGTGTGCCTGTGTAAGAGCATCTGTGTATTCCTGCCAATCAAGTCGCCACTGCATAGGGATGTCCAGATCACGAGCCGATTTCCATGCCTGTTGTAGGAAGGAGGAATTGTTTCTGTCACCGATGTGTTTGATGTGGGTGATACCCCTGCTGTGTAAATGCCTTATCAAGTCTGCCGGTAGTTTGTGTGCATTGCCACAACCAACCCATGGGTCCGTGCCAATACGAACAACATTGCCCTCCTTTATTCTCCATGTTATGCCTTCACGAAGGAGTGGTAATGCATTTATAACCGCCTTCCATACATTGGAGATGTTATTACTTGTTCTGTGTTGTTGTCTGAACCAGTCCATCAGGTTCATGGGCCAGATGTATTTCACTTGTGCAACCCGGGACCAGAGGCTGTTTGTGGTGATAAGATGCCAACCGAGCTTTGCCGCCAGAGCTTTGGAAAAAAGATCAAGCCTTTTGATGCCCCATCCTCCCCATCTCTTAGGCTTTGCTATAGTGTCCCATTTGACCCAGGCAAATAACCTACCCGGTTGATTTCCTTTCCATAAGAATCTGCAACATATGCTTTGTAGCCTGTTCAATATACCTTTCGGTATCCAAGCCAGGGTCATCCAGAAAACAGGAGTGGCTTCAATCACAGCTTTAATTAGGACTAATCTTCCTGCACGGGATAGGTATTTATGGTACCAAACCTGAAGGCACTTTTCCACTTTTGCAATAAGCCATGTCCAGTCTGCGATCCTGTATCCGTGAGGCTTAAGCCTAAAGCCCAGATATTTAAGACCGTCTTCCAGGTTCAGAGAGGTAAAAGGGAAACGCTGTGAGGTAAATATAATCTCATGTTGTGAGCAGCCAAAGGAAGTAATCGTAGATTTACTATCATTTATTGTCATCCCGGTTGCCTGTTGAAAAAGATTGAAGATATTCTGGAGGACCGTGGTGTCTCCAATACTGCCATTTAAAAAAATGAGAATGTCATCAACAAATAATAGATGGGTGAGATAAAAATTCTCAGAGATCTTGATGCCAGCCAGTTGATTTCTATTGCGTGCAGATATGATGGCCCTGCTTAATCCTTCCATGATAAGTAAGAAAAGTAGGGGGGAGAGTGGGCATCCCTGCCTGAGACCCCTCTCTAAGAGGAAGAAAGATGTGGCTTCCCCATTTAATAACACACTGTAAGATACATCTTTAATGCAACTCATGATCCATTTAATATATGCAAAAGGGAAGCCTAGGTGAGTCAGCAATAATCTAATGTAGAGCCGATTAGCTCTATCAAAAGCCTTTGAGAGGTCCACCTTCAGAATCATGCCTTTCTGCTTCTTCATCTGCAAAGTGTGGAGGAGTTCCTAAGTCGTGGCTATAGCCTCATGAATCTGTCTGTGCTGAAGGAAAGTAAACTGTTCAGAGGAAATGTGTCTAGAGAGGATAGGCTTCAGGCAGTTTGCAATGATCTTTGCAATAATCTTGTACAAACAGTTGTAGAGGGAAATGGGTCGAAAGTCGTTGAAAGAGGAAGGATTGTCATATTTCAGAATAAGGGCAATGAAGGTGGATTTGATGGCCGGGGATATTCTTCCACTCCTTCTACAGTCCTCCACAATCTTGAGTAAATCGTCCCCCAGGATATCAAAAAAAGCAATGTAGAACTCGATGGTCCACCCATCCGGCCCAGGGCTCTTGTCTTTTTTAAACCATTTTATAGTTGCCTCAAGCTCTTCCTTCGTCACTTCCATCATCAGGTCCTCCATGTCTTCCTGTTTTACAAATCTGGGAAAAAATTCGGCAACCCGCATGATTTCCATAATATTCACAACTCTGGGCGCCTTGTAGATGCCTTTGAAGTGTTCAATGGCTAATCTATCCAGGTTCCATTGGGATGATACCGATTGATACTGATCATTGCGAAGTTCCTAAATAGTATTAATGGCCTTTTTGCCATTGGCAAATTTATGAAAGAACTTGGTATTGTCATCTCCTTTAGTGAGCCAGATTTCCCTGCTCCTGAGCCTCCAGCTCTCCTCCCTTTCCTTCAGTATTTGGGAACGCTTCATGATGAGGGAGGTATAATGATCTTTGCTTTCTTGTGATAGGAAAGTGCCATTAGAAGTGTCCTCATGTGTGGCAATGGCCAACTCTACCTCCCTCAGGGTGTTGTCATCATTCTTTCGTTTCTGGTGAGCCCAAATTTTGGAGATCCTCTTAAGTTCTGTCAATTTCCTGATAAAACCTTCTGTATGATCCTCGTGTTCCAGTATAGGGTTGGATTGCCAGTAATTAGAGACCATTTGAATGTAGGAAGGATCCTTGAGCCAAGAGGCATTGAATTTGAAGGGGCTTTTAATCCTCAGGTTTGTATCGGCCAATTCCAAAAATATTGGCCGATGATCAGAAATGCCTCCAGTACCAACCCACTGTCGAATACGAGGATGAGAGCTTAAGAAAGCTTCTTTGATGAGAAATCTGTCAAGTCTCCTTGCAAGGCTGTGGTCTCCACTGCGATTGTTTGTCCATGTATACTGAATCCTGGCAGATGGAATGTCTACCCACTGATGCTCCTCTAGTAAGGTAGAGATAGTGTCTGTGAGGCCATCTACTTGGGCCGAGTGTCCCCAAGATTCACTGTATCCCAACGAAAAATTTAAATCCCCTCCAAGAATGATGTTGTCTTCCTGTAGGAATTCTGAGTCCAGAAGGGTTCTCCAAAAGTTTTCCCTATCCACACATGGACCATATACATTCATAATACGAACTTCAGTCTCTATTGAGTGGGCATATATATCCATGCCTATAAAACCCCGACCTCCCCAAATGTTCCTGAGCTCCATAGTCTTGTTGTATAGACCAATAGCAGTACCCCCAGATCTCCCAGACGCATCCAGGGCGTGGAAGGTCCAATTCAGCAGCCAAGAATTAAGAGTAGAGATAAGAGAATCAGTCGAACAAAGAGTTTCTTGTAAGAATATAATGTCCAGCTGAGTCGAAGTGAGCAATATTCTGAGTGCTAGTTTTTTAGGAGGGCTAGAAAACCCTCTGCAATTGTAGGATAGGAACTTCATGGAGGGTGAGGCAAAGGGCCATTCCTAGCTCTAAGGGCCCTGTCAATTGTTTGTTGTCGCCCGAGGGAAACTTCTTCACCCGCAGTGTGTCTGGCTTTAGTGAGATGAGATGGGCGACCCCTGGAGGGTTTATGGGAGGCAGGGGTAGTCTCAGGGTCCAAACCAATCGCGTCATGTCCTCGATCCTTTGATCTGGAACGGAGGGAGTACCGAGGGGATACAGAGGGGGAGGGGATGGGAAGAGAAGGAAGGGAGGATGATGACAGAGATGGGATGCTGGGGGCAGTGATGGGAGGGGGAAGGGGAAGGGAGCAGAGAAGAGAGGAGGGAGGAGCAAATCCTTGAGATCCAATTAACATCGAGGAGACCGAAAATGGTAAAGTAGGAGGAGATGTACTAATGTATGAATGGGATGCAAGAGCTTCAAATATACCAGATACAGGAGAAGAGAGAGAGGAGGATGTAGATAACATACCCGACAGCGAGATGTTCTCCTTTGCTGGACTAGTACACGCTAGAGGAGGAGGCGATGAAGGGTTTGTAACATAGTGACCCTTATCAATGCCCACTGTCTCAGGTGTTCCCCGGGTTTCCTCTGCATCCTTATCGAGCTTTTCAGGTTCAATATCCATATCATGCCATGTAGGGTTTCCTCTGGGTTGCTCCAGCTCCAAACCCTATTCAATACCCCTGATCTTATGCAAGAGGGGGCAATCCTTGAATAATTACCCCACTTTGTGGCATCTACGGCAGCGATATGGAGTGCCTTCGTAATCGATGATATGCTTGTGGGATGTGTCTCTCCACTGAATAGTGATGTACTCCTGTAAGCCACCCCGAGTATCAAGATTGATAAGAATCCGAGCATATGCCATCATGCCCATGTATTGATAGGACTTATCATAATCCATGTAGGAGCCTATAGCATTACCAATCCGCCTGAAAATGTCCTCAGACCAATATTGCAAAGGGAGACCCGGGAGTCGAATCCATACTGGTCCGATACCTATTTGCTCAGTCTCTGGATCAAAAAGAGGCGTCCAACGCTTCAGGAGAACCGGGGCGTGTTCAAAATGCCAGTAGGAGGACAATACCTAGTTGGTATGATCAGCACGAGCAAATCTCAGTGCGAACCATCCCCTCACAAAAGTCTGCACGAAGGGGATGTCCACCAGATGGTGACCCCAAACCTCGGATGCCCAAGTTTTCAAACGGGCAGCCGTGTAATTTCGTCCTCTGATGTGCCCGACCAAGACTCTGTCGGCGAAATCCATAGTCTCTCCCCACTGAATGTCCTCTTCGAGTCTGAGAAAGATATCGTCCGCCTTGGACTTGTAACACTTGTACTTCTTCTTAGAACCCTGAAGAGGTGGCTGGTGTTGTACCCGGCTCGGAAGAGGGCCAGAAACCGCGGGGGGAGGGTTAGGGTTAGACGAGGAAGGGTTAGGGTTTCCAACGGAGGTAGGAATAGAACCGGCGAGAGGCGGAACGGCGGTAAAGCTGCCAGAAGGTGGAGCGGATGAGGCCTGAGGGGGAAAACCGGCAGATCCGACGGTCACCGATGGGGGGATAAACTGCCGGACCGGCACTCCAGATACATGGATGTCCAAACCAGGGTTAGGATATAGACAGTCAGAGACAAAACCGAGGGTAGTCGGGGAATGGGGGGGGTAGAAAGCAATGGCCAAGTAGGCAGGTCATCTGGGAGGACCACAGACTGAGATCATGACGGTTCCGCAAAGGAGTATGAAGGGTAACTTCCAGAAGGGCCAGAGCTAAGCATACTTGCAGATGCTGAATACATGGAGCGCCAGATGGATACCCCCTCCAACGGGTCTTCAGAGTAATCGACGGCATCAAGGTCATCCATGATGACAACTGCTCCTTGAAACGGAGGACACCTCGAAAATGCTGGAGAAACGGAGAGTAAACCAAAACCCAGAAACAGACAACCAGAGATAGGGAGCAGACCGTCGACAGGTAAACGGTCGGGTAAAAACGCGAAACAGTAATAAACCCCCTCAAAGGCCCGACAGGTCGAAAACAGGTTAATGGCGCGCTAAAAGGAGATGAGGTAGATAAGGTAAGGTACGAAGCACGACAGGAGACTGTCAAAGCAGGGTTACCGGTGACCATCCATGGTTCGCTGAAAACTGCAGTACCCAAAAAACCCTATCCGAAGCCCTCGCGAACGATTAACCACAGAGTCTTCCCTTTAACAAGTACATTAACTTTCATACTCTAAATTGTAGTTAATATAATCATTATTATTTAAATTGTTTTAAAATTTATTATTATTTAAAATAAACCATATTTATAAAAAAAATTGTTAACATTTAAAATTATTAAAGTTAATTGTAATAAAAAAAAGAGAATTAGTTAATGATAGGTTACTTTGTGCTTGGATTAATAAGCATATTCCCTAATATATTATAGGGAAAATCTCTTTTTAATTATTAAATACGGTTATTTAAAATTAAAATTTAAAAAATATATATAATTTATTTAGTCTATTAATAATAAAATTTAATTTAACAAAATTAAGAATTTTAATATTCTTTTATTTATATAATTCAAATCAAATAATAATTTTATTATTTTAAATATAAATTTAACATTTTCGTATCCTTACCTGATTTAAATTAAAAATTCTAATACAACATTAAAAATTTAACAAGCATGAATAATTCAATGAAAACATACGCATTCCTTTTTATTTAAATTTTGGACATACTTACTGCTACAAATTATAATATAATATTAAAAAAATAACAAAAAAGTTAGATTGAAACGTATGACAAGACTACACCCCACATAGTACCATTCAAAATTAATGGTCTCTTGAAAAACCATGGAATTTCTAATATTAATAAATATATGGATGGAAGGATGATTGTCTTAGTTTTATGTGCAAGTTGAATGAAGAAGGTGGGCCTGGAGTATGCCCTAAAACTGCTTTTGCTTGGCTAAGAGCTCGTCTTCCTCGGACGTAAGGAAACAGGTTAACGGCCCAAGACCCAGAGGCATCCGGCAGGAGTGAAAGCCTGCTCCCTTACGGACCACCAGCGGGTTATTTCAGGTGGCGTGGTTTTCCTTGATAACAGTGATGTGTCAACTGACATTGGCGGATAGCAGCCAGAGATGGCTGTCCTCACTGTTGGTTTGACAAACTGAGTTTGATAGGTTTTTCCACCTTTTGAAAAAAAAAAAAAAAAAAAAAAAGTTGAATGAAGAAGGGTTGAAAGGGCTCAAGTGGCTTAATTGAAAGTTATGGTTATAAAGTTATTATTAATTTGATGATTTAGTAAGTATGTTTTTTTAGATTAATTATATTAGTGTTAATTGGTTAACATTTTAAATCAGTTAATATGGTTTATGTTGGGACAAAAGTGGATGAACTATATTAGTTGATTTGAAATGTCGACTAAATAATATTGATATAATTAATCTGAAAGACATACTTACTAAATTATGGATCACAAAAGCCTAAGATCTAATATAATTTGATGATTTCTTTAAAGATATTATTAATTTTGTGATTTTAAAATACTTCAAAGTTTGGCTTTAGAATATTTTAAAATGAGCTCATAGTGGGGGAGGTTTAGTCTTTGAAGTTGATGCCTCATTATGGAAAAGTATGTTGATGAACAGGGTAAAGTAACATATTTGTGGACAAAATGTCACATTACCAATTATTTTATAAGGGAGTTGTTTATCGATGCAATAAAATAGTTTAGACGACAGTTTTTTGCTGGAATCCGGTAAAAAAAAAAATCAAAAAATCAGATAATTGGAATGTTTGAATCTTTTTTTTATGGTAGAAATAAATTCAGCATCATCAAAAATACCTGGGGTACCTAAAATCCTAAAGTTTGACAGCCATAAGTAAACTTTTCAATTAGAATTTTTCATAATCTTACTAAAATTTGTAAACTATTTAACAAATTTTGTAAGTTTTTTAAACTAGGCGTTTCATAACTATTTCCTTTGAACATTTCCACTTTAGCAAATCAAGTCAATCTCAAATTTTATAAGGTTGAATTTAGGACCTCCCAAGAAGTTGAGACTCATAATCCAAAACATCGGCGTGGTTGAGTTTAGGACATCACTCACCATTCAAAAGTGCCCTTTTTTATTATTATTTTTTAACGCTTCAAAAGTTCTACTAGGTTGAGTTCAAAGTGCGAGATTAATTCTGTAATGACATATAACATAGCAGTAAATATAGTTCAGTTGAGTTGGTGATGGTTAGTAGTGATGGTTAGTGAGAGAGGATGATGCAGGTTTCCGGGTTTAATTAATTTTATTTATTTATTTATTTATTTTTATTATTATTTTTTTTGTGTAAAAAATGTAATCAAAGTGATATAATCAAAAGCGAATAATAGTTAAATATTAAAAAAAAATATGGTATCAATCATAGTAGATAATTAAGGTGTAGTGTGAGGGATTATGAGGTGAGGATACATGAAATTTAATCATTATCATTATGAAGAGATGTGGAAAAATTATGGAAAGATAAATTGGGCTCATTTTATGGACGAAGTCTTAGTTTTCTCTTAGATGGTTCACTTGAAGGAGTTGTCAATGGGTGAGGACAATATAGTATAGGTGTCGCACATCTACTATTTCCATCTACCCACCACTCATATTATGTCTAAGGTACTTTTAGTCCTTAGCCACCTAGTGTGAATAGAGGGGAAATGACAGGGAGGAGTGTGAGGTCCTCGTAGTCTAGATTAACATTATGTGGCACTAGAAGTTCTTGGAACATGCTATGAGCCATAATAGGTGATGAAGACCTAGTGTAGAGGGTTTATGAGGCGAGGATAAGGGAATCTTAACCACTACCATCATGAAAAAATGAGTGAAATTTGTGGAAAGATACATCAAGCTCATTTTATGGACAAAGTCTTAGTGTTCTCCTTAGTTGGTTTACCTTTCGTGACTAGTAATCTCTTGATCCTACTGGTGAGGGGAGGGAAGAATGGTTGCACATAGAATATGCCTATCTTCCAAATACTTGCCGCTTTACTAACATGTAGCATAATTTTCTTTCCCTTCTTATTTTGTTTCAATTGATTCCTACAGGTAGTTGGGGGTTGGATGGGTATTTGGTTCAATACTGTGATGTCGTCAGTGGAAGCATCAATCAATACTGTGATGTCGTTAGTGGAAGCATCAATCAAGTTATAGAAGGAGATAAGGTGGGCGGGGACCCGATTCAACCTCCCTTCTTCTACAATCCTCATACTTGGTGTTTACCTTATGGAGATTTTCCATCGATGGAGCTTGTATGACTTATGGTGATGGCTATGTTGGAGGTGGAAGGAAATGTAAATAGAGTGCAAGGGTCAATAGAGAATCCTCCTCATCTCACCCCACTTGTTCATCCAAGGTTGCAAATGAGGCAAATAAATTTTACCATTGTTGTTGGGGATTTCTGGATTATAACTGTGTAACATTTGGACGGATCACAAATGCTACACAGTTCTAATCCGGAAATCCCCAACAACAATATGAATAATTGTGGAAGTCTTCAAACAATCAAATTCTACCATGTTCAGGGCTTGGAAGGGGAAAACAAGAAATGCACACATCCAAAGAAGGAGTTGTGAAAGAAAAGGGAGATCCTATATGAGGCCCAAATCATTGAGGAGGTTGGTTGGATTCACCCATGCAAAAGGAATACTAATTTTTTCAAAATTGTTGGAACACACTAATTAGTAGAGTACTATCCATTTCTCTTCTTATGCTTATATGTTATAATGAATAATCCTCCAAAATCTCCTTTGGTACAAAAACCAGTTTTTGATCTAGTTTTTAAAGATTAAGATGGTGGGGAGATTGATTTCCCTTAAAGAAGTCACCCACCAATGACTAGTTGTACTTGTATTTTGTCCACAATGTGTATCACTTTTAATATATCTATATATATATATATATATATATATATATATATATATATATATATATATATATATATATAGATAGATAGATAGATAGATAGATATATATATATATAAAGATAAAGTTAATTAAAAAGATAAATAATATTTTAGTATTATTAGCAAGAAAATAAATACTAGCATAGTTATATAAATTAAATCGCTATAAACGTTGATTAATATCAAAACACTTGCCTCATATGACATTTCACATTACCAAGGTTAAAAAAATCATAAAATTTAACAAAATTACATCTTTATTATTATTATTATTATGAAAAAAAAATAATGACTTAAACATAGAGAATAGGCAACAAGATTCTTGATCATGGAGATTCATCCTCAAGTTATCATGGAGATTTTTAAGCTTGGTTACAATACCATGGCTTAGTATTACTACATGCCAAAAAATCATAACTCATATGACAATTTTTTTAATTAATCAATTTAATTGAAAGGGTAGAAAGCCCATAACTACTTTTAAGATAAATCTCAATTTTAGATCTCGGACTATTACTATGAATATTTTAGAATATTATATGGAAACTATGCCTACCAACAACCTAATAGTTATTGATAATTAAAGTAAAATTGTAGAAGCTCTATTTCAAAATAGGTATCCCTATTAGCTTAATTACGTATAATTATTGAGACTATTTTCAATATATATATATATATATATATATATATATATATATATAGCGCGAGAGAGAGAGAGGGGTACTTTACAACCTAGTATGGGAGGTCCATTTTAGAGAGATCATATTTTTTGATATGTAAATTCTATTATCATGGTACCACCAGCCTACTATGGAAGAGATGTTGTAATGTCTTATCCATTGTTAAACATTTGAACTTGTCAAATTACATGAAAAAAAAAATTGAGGTAAAATAGTCAATTTACTTTTGACAGTTTTTGGACTCCACGTTTTGACAACCCATGGTTAGAGATAGATAGAATATCTTGAGGTTCAAACATCTTTTAAAGTAAAAAGAGAATTGATCCCTCTCAACTCTTAATAAATTGAAAATTAAAATAAATCATATATTAAGAAATTTATACATTAAAAAAATTAATCTTTTAAGACAATATTACTATTATATATGTAATTACATTCTTTGAATTGTCAGTTGTATTTAGTGCGACTTTTTGGAAGTTTTTTTGATGGGTTTTCTGGTCTAACTTTTTAAAAATCTTGCAGGAATTTATTGAAATCATAAGTTTGATGGGTAACCCCTGCACAATCGAAGTGCCTAGGGGTTTTTCAGGTGTTGAGTCCATATATACACTCAAAAAACCAATTTAAATAAAACAAATCAAGATTTTGCACAATCAAAGTGCCCTAAAATTTTTTGGGTGTTGAATCCATATATACACTCAAAAAACTAATTTAATAATACAAATCAAGATTTCATCTCAATTCTTTCCATTTCGACACCAAAAAATTCAAAAAATCACACTAAAAACAACTCCTTTAAATTAATCTTTCTTATTGATTGATATTTCTTTCCTTCCGACTCTCTTCCTAACGAAAGCTTAGCTAATGAAGGCTCACGAAAGAACGGTCTAACGAACAAGTAAATGCAGTTCATCGAGCGGAAAATGAGATTCAAAAATAGGCTATTTCGATGTTTAATGAATACTAATTTAAAATAGATTCGCATATCTATTTACATATATACTAATTAATTTTTAATATAATATATTTGCATAATATGTATATCTTAATGGAGTGTAAAACATTTCACTATTTTAATGTAATTAATATAAAAGTACAGTATAATATTTTTTTTTGGATTATAAATTACTATTCATACATTAAAAATAAATATATAATTAAATTTAAAGATATAAGTTTTAAATATAAAAATTTTGGGTCTAAGTTAATCATTTGATAAAGGTTATATATATATATAATTGTTTATGGAGGTGGATAAATTGTTCCTGCGGCTAAAAGTAACCGGAATTTGGGTACAAAAAATTTCAAAAGATCTTGTAAATGTAGTGTTTGAATCATGTTTTTGATGGTAGAAATAGATTCAGCACCATCAAAAACATTTAGGACACCTAAAATTATGAATTTTAATAGTTTTTAATTGGATTTACAAAAATCCTTACCAGATTTTTTCAAAATACAACCAAAATTTACATAACTTTTAGGAAAAAAAACATAATTTTTAGATTACAACTATATATAAATGTTTAAATATATATATATATATATATATATTTTAAAAATATATAAATTTTATTTTTTTCCATAGGTTACAATTAAACAAAATTATATAATCTATTATTAATTAAGAATTATATAAATTGGAGAAAATAAATATTTTAGTTAAAATTAATGTAATTGTAGTTCTAGCTTTGGAAGAACATATGGATTTGTCTTCTAAAAATAAACATTTTCTTCCTTACTTCGGAGAATCTCCTAGAGCGAGGTATTTCACGACCCTCATGGTGGGACTTATATATAAAGAAAACGAAGAATATATTGAGCAACTTTTTCTTTAGTAGTTTGGGGTAATCTTTTTGATCATATCTAGAATAATTTGGCCTAATGCTATACAAGATTACAAGATTAGTTAGGAGAAATTAGTTAGGAGAAATGTTATAGGGTTTTTTTAAGAAAGAAATTGATGAAAACAATCTAGGATGCAATTCTCAAATTTGTTTGCTCATCATTATGTTTGACTAAAAACCGAATTGTATTTCAAAATGATATTGGGAATAGTGTCAAATTTGCGGCAAAAGTAATTGGGATTTTGGGTGAAGCCCTTCGAGCTAAGGGAATAACAAATGAGGACCAACAATTAAGTGTGAATGAATCTGTATAGGTTAAAGGTTTCAATATTAAATATTAGCCTAAGAAATAGAAAGGTGAAAAGGAGAAATGGAAACTAGGGATCTCTCAGGAAGAATTCCAAGAATGGCTCATTCAACATAACCAGTTCATATTATTCTTTAATGGTGCATCCAAATGAAACGCAAAGGCTTAGGGGTGATTTTTCACTTTGAGAAACAAAGGGAATATAAGTCTGCTTGGGGACTTAAAAGTACTTCTAATAATGTTTCTAAAGCATATGCACTTCTCCAAGGATTGTTTTAGCTTGTTAAATTGGGGATACAAGACATGATTATCATTAGAGACTCGCTAATTATTATCTCTCATTTAATTGATGGATCCCTTCCCCATGATATGAAGCTCTCCCATATTTTTACGAGTATACATCAATTGTTACAGTCTATCTCAAGGAAACAATAATTCCACATCTTAATAAGTAACAACTCCAATGCTTATAATCTAGCTAATTTGGGATCAGCTCTTCCAAAAGGTGAATTAATTTGCCAAGGGGAGTCATCCTAAGCCTATATCCCATAAGTGTTAGCCAAATGATTCATAAAATGTTTGGATAAATTTGTTTATTGGGAAAGGGGAAAGAGGACCACATGGTATGCATGTAGGAGCTATCTTATATGAATTTAATTCAAGTAGGGTGAGGTTGTAGTGGCATCGTGCAAGTGAGAATGGAAGGTTACAGGCAAGGTGACTATGTCTAGTTGTAGGGGATTGCAACAACTTATGGAGTGATAATTAGATGTAGGAATCTCATGATTAATCCATGGATAAAAGTTACCATGAAAAGCGGTGCTTCTGAGATTGTTGAGAGGTTGGATTATTGTATAAAATGTCTTACAATGGGGAGAGTAGTTTTATTTTTGTTTTTATGTTTATGCTTAATGTCTTAGGGACCAGTTAGGACAATGGAGGCACCAATGTTCACTCTATCCCTTAGGACAAAGGAAAACTAACTCGGGTGGGGGTTCTATCAGGTATGGGTTGTATAAAAGGTCTTACAATGGGGAGAGTAGTTTTATTTTTGTTTTTATGTTTATGCTTAATGTCTTAGGGACCAGTTAGGACAATGGAGGCACCAATGTTCACTCTATCCCTTAGGACAAAGGAAAACTAACTCGGGTGGGGGTTCCAGGTATGGGTTTTTTATTGTGTGGTTACAATTCAGGTCTTAGTGCTAGTTGATTTTATCTCTTGGATATTCTATGTTTATCTCCTTGAATTTGGATGAAGTTTGGACTATGAGATTTTGCAACCTATGCTATAAAGGGGGCGAGGGGCAAAGGTTGCAGTGTTTGGCTATTATATCTATTTGGAGGAGGAATTATTGCAGTTAAACAGCTGAATGTAAACTCAATGTCATGGACTATTTAGGATCTCTCATCTTCCTTTTGGCGGTCTCAGTTGTTCCTGGTCAATTGGGGTGTAATTGTTTATTTGTGTGATGTTGTTATTCTCCTAATATGCTTTCTAACTTTGGGAACTCGTGGTAATGAAAAAGTAATTATCATTACATTTGAAGCCATATGGAAATATGAATATTTCCATCTTTCAAGATTGCGTTTGTGTGGGAGAATGGGGAGTTTAGAATACATGGCTCAGGGAAGTTGTACTTGGTAGGAATCCATACTTCACATATGCCCAAGGAAATCATTGGGATAATGGACAACATGCAATCTCTTCAGTCCCGTCTTCAGGGATTGAAGATGAATTGGATTATCTAAGATCCTAGTTGGAGGAGATTATGAATAGATGTGAGATAGAGAAAGGGGAGCTCTTTGGTAACAAAATAAAGGTATAAGAGTGACCTCCCTATAATTAATGTTTATTTGTTATGTCTTGTCAATTTTGTTTTTTGCTAGATAATTTTTGTGAAATTTACAACTAAAATAACAAGGGTTGTTTAATGAGAATAGAAGAAATATGTAACCTATTTAGTAGATGGCCAAAATGCGTAAAAAGACTAGGCTATTAAAATTTAGATTCAAAACTTTTGTTTGATATAACTTAATTGAACTTTGCACTCAACCATTTTAATATTCTTAAGGAGCGAATTAAGAATTCAGATTATTTTATATAATTTAGATTTAAATTTTTAAGCCGGCTTAGAGATTTGTAGGTGAACATGGAAAATTAAGATATAGATTTTGTATGCAACAGGAATATCTATAAAATCTCACAAATTTCTTGAATGTTTGTTAAAGAAAAGTTTAATTTAAGTATATTTTGGGAGAGCTTCCTGTTTAAAGATTTAATTTGGAAATTTAAAATTATAGTAAAATGAAAAGCGTAAAAATGTTGAAACACTCAATTTAGTTAAAATATTAACTTTTTAATGAGTTTTTTTTAAAGCAATTATGATAATTAAAAGACCAGAAACAAAAGATCCAAATGAATAAATAACATTTGATTTTCTTTTGATTTCATTTAGTTGACTTAATTTAGACATTTAAGTGATTTAGAGATTTATTCATAAAAAATTAAAAATATTAATAATTAAATTAATAAAATTATAAAAAATATTAATAAAATATTTAATATAATAATATATTATAATATATTTTCGTATTCAAGCTTGTGATTCATAATAAATTAAGCAAAGTTTTTTTGGTAAAAATAACGTAAGAGAAATTTTTGACCAAAAAATTTTAAAATGTGATTTCTAAAAAAACATTATTTAATATTATATTTATTACATTTTGATTATAAATTTATATAATTATGTTTATTTTAAATTTTATTATTAATTTTGGAAAAATTAATAATAACATGATATTTTTTAATCATACCATTTAATTACATAAATAAATTCATATAATCTATATTTTAAACTTGATTTGAAAAATATATTTATGTTTATAAATAATCATGAAATAGTATTTGTTAATTTTATGTACACTAACATATGTATGTGGCATTGTTGTTATAATGTGTTTTTATGTTTGCTAACACATATCAATGAACGAAGATATTGAACCCCATTTTGCTATGTTAATTATTCATATATGTGTTAATGTTTAAATAATATTAAATTATAATTAATTATGACAAATTAATAGTTAAAGATTATGGAGATATGAAACTATTTCATTTTCTCTAGTAAAGTTTTTTTTTTTAATGATATCGATGGATAAGATCATGGATTGTGGAAAATAATAATGGATAAGATCATGGATAGTAATTAAGTGGAGAGGTTATAGAATTTTAACAGTGAAGGTAATGTCTGTCTTAATCTTATCATGTAAATTTTATTAGTGTTTAAATTATCTGAAAATATTGACTTATAATTATCAAGAAATATTGGTAAATATCTTCATGTGGGAAACTGTAATTTTTATTTACTAATATAAAATTTATTATTGTTATCATTTAATTCCCTACTTGTCTTCTCAAATTTAATCTTGGATAGGATATGGTCTCCTTCCATTACTCCAATTTAAATATCCATATCCCCAAAATGTCTTCTCAAAATCTCAAAGTACCAAATTAAATATCCATATCTTATCTGCAAAGTGTCTTCTCAAATTTACTTGGGAGAAGATATGGTCCTCCCCAATTAATTACCAAATTAAATATCCATATCTTATCCCCAAATGTCCTCTCAAATTTACTTGGGAGAAGATATGTTAAGAAAAGTCAAATGAAAGGATGAGGGGGTAGTTATGACATTAATGATAGGTGGTTGAGGTGGATGGAAGGAAGAGGCATAAAAGGGTAAGGATGATGAGAGGAGAGGGGGGTCCTTAGTCTTAGTTTTCGTTTGGTTCTGTTTAGGAGGATTTTGATTTTGGAGGAGGGATGTGGAGAAAGATGAGGGAGATCAAACTTGGATCTGGAGAGTGTTGTTAAATTGGGACACACTACATCTGGTTGGACTTGAGCTCGGAGGGCTAGGGAACCTGTGGAGGTTCCCTGGGCTAGGAATTACTTCCTAGTTGGCTGGGAGGCAAATCCAGTTGGGTAGTCAAGAGGAGCATGGAGCTCATGAGCATCTCAACTAAGCTATTTGGAACAGGTATTATTAGTCATTTATTTTTGTTATGCAAATTATTACAAGTTATACATGTTGCAAATAAATTGTTACCAGTTATACAAGTTGTAGATTAAATTAATTTGTGTTCATGCTTATGAGGTTTTATAGTCCTGAACTTTTCCCTGTTATTAAAATTAGCGAAATTTATTTGAATGAGTGTAGTAGTAGTTAAAGGACCTATAGTTGGGTCCTCACACATGGTATCAGAGCCAAGTTTCAAATCTGAGGCCTAACAGTGGCCCTCCTTCATCTAAGTAGCCGTGAGTAGGGGTATCTATTTTTCCAAGTGCTTAGGACCTGCACCTTACCCCAACCACAATAACAGGTCTGTTTACACAGGTGCACTGGCTCACAAGGGGAAACATGCTACTGGGGTGATTTGAACCATGGTGGAGCAAATAACAACACCCTGCTTTACCAATCAACTCAACCCCTATCGACATCTTAGCTTTATTAAACTGTAGCTACCATACTGTATTGGTCCTAATCCTCCTTTACTCACAATGTGCCAATGCCTTTTCCTCATGTGTCTTTTCGATTGTTTTATTCAAGCCCAAGGCCGCCTTTTTCATTTTTTTCCTTTGGATTTGTCTCCTCCTCCTATTCCATTGCCATAGTTTTCCTTTTGGTTGTTGCTACTTTCTGGCTTCAAAAGCCTGCAAGCCTGCAAATCCAGAGATTCTTCCTTAGAAAACCGCAAAGGTTTTTTTTTTTTGTAAGCTATGGTAGTTCCTTCTTTTTCTATTTATAAAACAAGTTATTCCATGTACAACAGTTTGGTGGCCTCAACTTGCCCATATGGGAAACCAAGTCTGTTGGCCACCTGAGTCTGTTATATGCCATCTAGAAACAAAATTTAACTAGTCTTTCAATCCAAGCTAAATAAACTTCACATTTAGAAACACTGTTCAGGTTCCGAACTAACATAAAACACTAGAAAAGAAAATGCTATCCGCTAAATGTTCAAAACTAGAAACTAAAAAAACTATTCCTTTCGATCATCTTTGTCAGATTCCACAGTTGGTGCAGCAGCCGAGTCGCCTGGTGCTGGAGACAACTTCATCAAACATTGCTAGATCTCATCCAGCTTACTATCTTGCATAATCAAGATAATTTGCAGATTTTTCATGTCCTTTTTTATATTGGGCATACCTTGAGCTATTTCTGCCATCTCCCCCGCCACCTGCTCCAGGGCTCTGGCCAGTAAGCACTTCATAACCCAGTACACGTGCAGGGCTTGTTTGTATAGCGTCATCCTGCCTCTGGTGTGGCCTGGGTCAGGGACAATATCCCCCCATTCTTCCATCTCTGGCTCAGAATCTTCTTCCATGATGCTATCCTCCATCTCCTGTATAAGCTGACGAATGTCAGCGTCTGTCCCTTCTCTGTATGCGCGAGCGGCTTCATGGATAGTCATCTTGATAGATTTCCTTCCTCTTCTCAGACCAGCTGGTGTCGAAGTTGTAGGATCTCCTCTGCACGGCTGGCTCTGGCGCCCTCTGCCCCCACGACCGCGGCCTCTACCCAGGTGTGCCATCTTTTCCTTTACTAACTCCTACTTACAGTTATCAACAACAAATGTTAGCTTTCTAGGAATTTCTATCTTCCCATAAGCCAGCATGTCCTTATCACTTAGCATTCCTTCCCCACTCCAGCCTCCCCCGTCACTCTGGAGAATCGATGGTCGCTCCCCCCTTGGACTAAGGTTGGTGGTCAAGCCCTCTGCCATCCTGTCCTTCGCATGGATTTCAGCCTTGGTTTTCCCGGGCTGACCCTTTGCCCTGCTAATGCATTCCCCCGGCATGCCTATGCTCTGTTCCTCACGCTGCCTCTCAATGCAGTCCTCAGACCTGCTTAGACATAGCCCCTCCCCTGCGAGTCCCAGCTTTCCCCCCTCCTCCAACATACTATGCATGACAGAGTGAATTGCAAGAGGTAAGCCAAAGGAAACATACCAAGAATTGAGCTTGGCCGCAGAAGATCCCTTCGCCCACGCTGCCCTATTCCCCTCCTTTCTTCATTGCAAACTGGGCTCTCTTCCTACCCTTGCCACCCTCATGTACCCCTTCCCATCTACCCTACCCACTACCACTGCCTTTTCTTCCCACCTCTCCACCCACACTCCTGCCACTTCGCTTCCTCGAACTTCCCGCAGTCATGCAGGACGCCACCACATCCGGTTGATCTCGATTGAGGGTAGTAGGTGGTTGTCCTGGCCGTCCTCTCCCTTGCGCTGTCCTGCTGCTCGTATGCTCCCCTTTCATCACCCCGATTGGGGGCAAAACCGCAAAGGTTTTTGGTTTTCAAGGGATAATTGACATCAGGGGAGAAAAATTGGTGTTTGCAGGCAGAAGCCCAGATTTTAGTTCTCTGTCATTTTATTTATTCTTGTTTTTTTTCTCCCAACCACCGTTGCCTCATTTCTGAGCCAATCTTGTTGGTTTGGATCATTAAATTCTAATTTTGGAGGTGGAAAATGCATAGAATGGACGTGTATAGAAGCATAGCGGAAGCATGCTACCTTTTTTCCAAACCCATAAAAGCGAAGGCAGTCTCTATGTAAGGAATGGCCACAGCTGGCCACTCTACTTGCTGCAGCATGGTTGGAGAAACTAAGCTCCAAAAATTTTGGATAAACCCCATGCAACATCCGACATCACTACTCTTCGAGTTGGTTGTGGAGCTTTACATTTTCTTGCACATTTTAGACATAGATGCCACATCCATATTTTTCCCTCCCTTTCACCTAGTAAAATGGTCTCAATGAGACGTTTGACAGATATTGTGAGGCTACCTTGCTTACGAGTATAGCAATGCACATGATCTTCTGTTGGTGCATCACAGGAATGACACCGATAACTCTGGTCAAATAAATCATCCCTTAAGAACCTTCCCAAAGGCTTGTCAGAGCTCCCATAGTATTTTATGCGGAAGAGATGAGCACGTTCACATATTGTTCCCTTCCACACACAACGAGTGGACAATGAAACCAGAATACTCTGTTGATTGGAAGGGGAAGGTGGAAAGTCTTCTTTGGAGAGCCACTAATTTCACAGTGCTGTAAATCAGTGTTTAGAGACTCAAGCCTGCTTAGTGGCCTAGCCTGGGCAGATGCATTATGTAGTTCCCTGAGTTGAATCATGGCAGAAAGTTTTTCACCATGTCCCATGATGGATTGTAAAGCTTCTCTCTTTCATTGTGATTCCTTTCAGTTCCATTCCATTCATCCAAACACAGTTTTGTACAGTAGCCTAGATATGGGATCATGTATAGTCTTGGTGTCCAGATGCTTAGTTTGCTTATGGGTATCTTTGCATTTTATGCTGCCAACAATAGTCACAGTAGTAGAAGGCGGCGACCTGGGAGTGAACTGGGGGACCTTGTCCTCACATAGACTGTCTCCGCCGATTGTTGTGAATATGCTGAAGGCCAACAATATCAGTAAAGTGAAGATATTTGATGCAGACCCCAAAGTAGTGCAGGCTCTCACTGGCAGCAGGATACATGTCATGGTGGGTATTCCAAACGAGATGTTGCACACCCTAAGCATGTCCAAAGTAGCTGCAAAGAGTTGGGTCCATGACAATGTAACCAGATAGGTCTTCAAGGGTGGTGTTGATATCAGGTGTGTACTTACCTTCCTTTCCCCCTCATCTCCTTCAACCCAATAAATTTCTGATCAACCCTTTTCCAATAAAGAGTCGGTCTTGAGGGGTCAATCCCTTATGGAGGATTTGTTGGTGTTCTTCTGTTTTGAATAGTAGAAATTAACGGTCCTTGAAGATTTAAGCTTTTGGGGTTTTACAATTGATTTTGAGATGGCTCAAACACAACTCTGTCATTATTGGGTACCCACATTCACCCTTTATGACTTGCTCATAGTGTTGCTCTGACCCAGAACTGTCTCTAAATTGCTACCCCCCAAAAGGAGCGGGTTGGTGATAACAATACATTACTTCACCTCCACATGGAAGGTAGGCCATAGCCATGCAGAGGTTGGTTGTTTAACCGTTCTGCTTTTATACTTCAGTATGCAACATGCATTGCTACAAGTCCTATGGATTCCCAGGGGTTCCCACTTGCTCCAATGTTAGACCTAAATTTTAGTAAGTGTTGATCATATCAGTGAGCGTACACATCATTTTTCATATATTACTTATCTTAATATGGTGGTCAGGAAGTAACCCCTACCCTTTGTTATTGGATTCTGTTAGAGGTTTGATTAGCCATCTGATTAGATTGTATTATGTTGAATTAAAATGTCAGCATTAGTGCCTTGCATGACCCACCCAGGCATCATAGCTGCAATCCTGGTATATTGCTGACTGTTATGGTGAACTAGCAATCAATAGTAGTGGTGTTTCATATGTTTCATTATCAGAGCATCACAACTTGCATTTCCAGGACTCCTAGTATAAGGTAAATGTTAGTCGCTATGATTCAGAATATTTGTTGTTGGTGCTATGGTTGAAATTTGGGGGAGTTGGGTCATTCGGGTAAATTCAAGTAACTGTTGGTACCGCTGCTACAGTCATTGTGTACATGTCCTGATGTTTGATTTGAAGTAACGTGCCCTAACAATTTACATTCTTCTATTGATCTGTATGTTAGTGATTTGATTTTCCTAATACATTGAGGCAATTTTGTTGTGATTTAACCATTGTTGGTGAGACTTGGCCATATTGTCTCCCCACTTGTTTTCTTGTAAAGAGTTATTATTTGTCAATGATTCAGAGCAAGAGAATGTATTATTCTGTAAGTTAATTTATTTGTTCATTACTTGAATGCATTATTCTGTTACTGCATTGTTTTCTTCCTTGAACATCAATATCAGAACATGTTCGACTCAACTCTTGGACAGACTAAATGGCAAGTGGCTTTGTATTAATATTCTAGCATCTGAACATGATGACTCCCAAGAGCACTTATTGATGGAGTCGTTTGGCACCTTGATGTCAAATCATCGCATCCTGGGGTTGAAGAAGGTCCCAAGGGTTAGTTGTTCAACGATGAAAGTGGAATGTGAGTTGGGTTTAGAACATCGTGAGACAGTTCGGCTTCTATCTAAAGTTGATAATGCCCTTTCACAATCATCTAAAATTGTCAGCAGATGAAACAAAGTATCATGATTCATCAGTCAATTCAATTTCTGCTATTGCAGAATTATTAATAAATGAAGAGATCCTCAACTCGACAAGAAAATATAGGCATATGGAAAAACATATCTAGTCTTGGATTGAGGACAGCTGAAACATTATTTCCATATCAGATGTATGCCAGCTAAAAGAGTTATTGGAAGCCAAATAGCCTGAATCAGAATTCAGAAAACATCATGAATTGCAAATAAACATCACCTAAATTCTCTTTAAAAGCATATTAGACCAGGATTTAAAACTAAAATGAGAGAACCACAAAATCAATTAGAAACATCAGTGACAAGAATAGCAAAGGCTTCTTCAGTTCGTATCACAAACCTTCTTACATCCACATGCTGATCAACTGGAAGAGGTTCAAATTCCACTAGGCTAACAGGAAGAGAGGAGTCATCTTTCCTAGAATATTCTTGTTTCTTTGAAAAGTACTCTGTGCCACCATAAGTAGGTTCCAAAAGTAAGCCATCTTGAGTTGAATGTATAGACCCTTCCTCCCGTAGCACAAAAGTAGAGTCTCTTGCTCGATTTGAGATGCCTTTGGCCTCTAAAACTACTTTTTCATGAGAACTACTATTGATTGTGTTGGATTTTACATCTAGAATAGAACTTTTGATAGTTTTCTCACTATTAGAGCTTGATCAGGAATCTGAATCATAATCCGAGTGATCTTTTCTGGGCACTGCAGTTAGAAATTGATTAAGCAGATCTTCTTTACTGAATGGCGTTACAGGTGAGCTAAAAGGACCCTTTTTTTTGGATCCAATTCATCTTTGACAGTCAAATTCACAGGTGTTCCAAACTTTTGTTGTCATCTGAATTAAATCTGCTTCCTTCAACTCCTTTTTTTTTACTCCACTTATATTTGAATGATAATCGCCAATGGTTAACACGCCTTGAATTCTTCCAGATGCTCCTGTACTATGAAATTGCTCAACCTTATGTGGGTCCGAAGAATCTGTAAGCATTGTATTTTGAATATTAAACTCAACTCCATCATTAGATGACTCTTGCAGAATATTACTTTCACTGTCAAGGGCCCTATCATTTAATCTCAGTTTCTGCCCCATGGAAGATGGTGCCCTAAAAGGATCACTAGGATCATCATCTTCATCATTTTCTCCACTGTCAAAGAGACCTTTCTGCAATAGTGATAGCCTTTCCTTCAGATATTTCCTGCCATTATTTTCTTTTGGAAATTGAGGTGCACCAGTGGCAAACTCATTATTTAAACCCAATGTCTTTTCAAGTTGTTCTGTACCTGAAAATTGAGATCTACTTTCTGTAGAGACTTGAGTATCAGTTGTGATTAATTTATCTGATGAATTAGATGCAGTTCGATCCAGAGTACTGCTAATGCTGCTAGATGGACTTAGTTCATTTTTATTTTCATCTGAATTAGAACCATATAATCTCTCTGGAACAGATGGTTGTGACCAGACATGAGTAGATTCCAATGGACTAGAGGAAACTAATTCATCTTCATCATCAAAGAGTCCACCTGAAAATAATGCCCCTTCAAATTTCCTGATGAAATTGCTTGAACCAAAAAGATCCTTACCGGGTTCCTGACTAGCTATGGCTTCTTCTCTCTTGCTGCCAATACTCCGAGAGTTCATTTTCTCAGAATCAATTTTCTGTTTAGAAATTTGAGCAGTAGGCAGTGACAACACAGGAGTAGATTCATTGAATCTAGAAGAAGTTGAAACTTCCTTATTATCCAAAAAGGCTTGAGAAATTTCTGTTACATTGACTTTGCTGCTCATGTAATTTGAACCAGATTGACATGGATCTTGTTGACCTTCCACAAAAGAGTTTATTTCTTTAGGATGTGTTGAGATTTTTAGTTTTGCTTTTTCATTGAAACTACCACCTTTGACATTGTGAGAACCATCCACAGGATGTGAGTGCAAACTAAGGTATTCATTTATTATAGAGGTAGATAGTGCAACTTCACTATCAAAGAGGCCTCCTGCAACCATATCTGGATGAAGTTTTCTGTTAAAACTACTTGAAACAACCTGGTGTGCAGTTGCTTCCATTGATTTTCTAGTTATGCTTGCATGTATAGGAGTGACTGAGGTTCCTCATTACCAAGGATGGACTGGGAATTGGGAACTCTCGATACCTGAGACTATCGAGGGTAACAACCTATGAAGCAGCAGCGTCAATGCCAATGTTGTTGTCATAACCAGAAATGATCTTGGAATTGGACAAAATATCATCATAAGGTATGTATGGACTACGAAGTGTAGCCTCAAGCATAGCTTTGAAATCGAGAGTAGCTGAAACTGCAGGCTCCATTCCAACCTGGTCGTCTTTATCTGATTCTGTTCCAGACCAATCAGCCTCTAAAAGACTTCTGGTCCCAGCCATTTCTGAAGCCAAACGTATCCCTTCCCCCTCCACCTCAGCATCTAATTCCAGAGGATCCATACCAAAAATCATATCCTCTGTTAGCCCACAACTGTTATCCCGCATAAATTCTTCTGTGCCAATAATATGAGGAAGTTGTCCATTGCTCCACCCAACTTTGTGAGGAATCGCTTCGGAAGTATTTCTATAACTTCTCTGAATGTATTTCTTGTAGCCATTCAAGCCACTCAATAATGCTTCTTTGTATCTTGGAACTATATCCTCTTCATATCTTTGAGTGGGTACACAAACTTCTGAAAGCTGGATGCTGGAATCTGAATTTTGGGCAGTCATCTCATCACCTTCACATACAAAATTTTCAATGAACTGAGTATTTGAGAGCCCTCTGAAAGAATTGAATGTATTATACAGATCTTGTTCAACAGCTTCAGTCTGCTCTAACAGTTTATGCATTTCCTCAGTAACGCTATTTTCCCTCTTTTGCAACCTTTCCATAAAATCCTCCAGCCATTTTAGCACCTGGACATTGGATTGTAGAGACCATCCAGATTTAGTTTCTTCTTTGAATGTCGTGATCAAGGAGCTATTATCCATTGTGGGACTACAGATATTAGATGTTTTTTTTTCGGGTTTTAAAAAGAAAAATCTTTAAGCCTTTAATGGATTTTACAGTGGCTTCAACCAATCCCCATCAGAACAGGATTTGATAGGCCCTCAAGAAAACTGCTTTCATTCAAGGCATATAATACTATTTAAAAGACTTGGATTTTGAATCTATAAGGGTTGAGTGAATATACACTTCCCTTGAATTGGAGTATGCCATTTTTCCAAGCAAATTTTGAGTTAGTTAATTTTGGAGATTGTTAAACATAAACTCGTAACACAACCTCTCATGCATGGAGTTCATAGTTAATCACTTCTATAATTCCCTAGTTTTCTACATGACATTAGACTTAGTGGTTTAAGATTTAGACTACTTTTCTACAAGTCATTTTGGAGGCTTGCATCTAGCACATATGGTGTTTGAAATGTGATTGAGGGCCTTGCATAACATTGCTCAAACATTTGATTTACCCTTAGCACATTTATGATGAGGGATATCCATCAACTAAGAGTTTCCTTAAATATTGTTGGTTAATTATTGCTCCTTGACATAGTGAATCAGTTGTTTGGCATGTTTGCATGTGTTAATAGGGTTTCACTTGGATTATTGTTTCATGATTTTGATTGGTGAACCTTGAAGTAGTACACCCACCCTTTGTTGCATAATTGATGTCCCTTTTGGTGGATGTCTTGATGACATGGAAAAGTGGTTGTGGTTTGTTAGAAGAATGCCAATGGATATTTATAGTTTGGCTATGATGTGGCATGTTGTGAGTTATTTTTTTAAGAGGAAATCACTCCCCTTATTTGGCATCTTCTCATGCATTTGGAGGCATTCAGACCTTGCTTGGGTGGTCTTCTACATTGACACCCATGGTTTTGGTCACTTGGTATGTTATTTTCACATTGTATCATATAGTTTCTCTTGGTTTGGGAAGATCCTTTATTACTATATTGGAGAGTGTCCTAGCCTCATTACACAATCTCTTAGGGTGAACTATTTATCATATTCCTTGGAGGAGAGGTGTTGGTACATGTGCATTTAACCACTTTGGCACATAGATTGAGGACGCCCCACTTCTTTGAGGAGGTTATAACAACTTTATGGACAATTGTGGCACATGTTTCTATGGGATTACTATTTATGGCCAATTTGGTTGATCTTGGGAGATAATTCCCTAACATATTTATACTATTTCCATTTGGAGGAGTTACGTTGTTTGTCTACAAGACTCTAATTACCTTGGCATATTCTTTGAATTCACTCCAATTGCAAAGGTGGTCATGACCATTATTTGCAAATATTTTTTTTGGATTACTCTTGAAGGATGAGTTGCTCTCTTCTTGGAGAAACAACCTTAACATATTCTATTTTGGCCATGCATTTGGTATCTCTAGGTGGCTAACTACCTTGTCTAAGAGACTGCTCCCATTTTGGCTTGAGTATTTATAGGTGAAGTTATCTAGCTACATGGGTTACCCACGAAGATCATTTTGATAGGGACTCTCACTTTACATATACATCTTGGACAAGTTTGCAGTTAGTGTTGGGGACTTAGTTAAACCTTAGCATTGCATATCGTCTATAAATAGATGGAAAGATTGAAAGAGTAAATCGAGTTATAGAATATATGCCTATAATGTATGTCATGGATAATTAGATTCGGTGGGAAAGGTACTTACCATTGGTAAAATTTTCCTATAACAACAATTACCACAATTCAATCAGGATGCCTCCTTATCAAGCTCTAGATGGGAGGCCATGCAGGACACCATTGAGTCGACAAAAGGATGGAAGATGCAGTAATAGTCATGATAGGATTGTTTAAAAAATGGAGGAATAGGTAAGATAGATTCAACGAAGTTTAAAGGAAGCAAGATGGGAAAAAGGGTTATGTTGATGCACATAGTACCGATCGAAGTTTTAAAGTGGGGGACTGAGTTTTTTATTTTTTTTTAGTTATTCCTAACACTATTCAGTTTGAGAAAGGTATGAAGTTACCACCTCGATTTATAGGACCTTTTAGAATCAAAAAGAAAATTAGACCAGTGTCCTATTGTCTTGTACTACCACCCCACTTGCATAAAACTCATGATGTTTTTATGTATCTGTCCTATAACATTATGTTTCTAATGAATCCCACAAACTTGACTAGAGGGAATTATAGGTCTCAGGTGTGGGAACCATAATGATCAAACCTATATGCATATTATACATAGGGTTTGATAGCTCATGCATCACTTGGTGGACCAAGTTAAGAGACAATGGGACAAGTCTAACCCAAGATTTTCTACCTGGGAAGAGCAAAGACTATCTGCTGCAATTACCCCTCACTTTTGACCATTTATGATGTCCATCTTGACTTAGATAGCTACCTATGCTAAGGCTCTATTTGCAATTCCATGTTATTTATTTATGAACACTATGTAATATTGATTGATCTTAAATCACCCGTAGATGACCTCAGAGAAATAATGAAGGTATTGTTGAGCCCTGAAACTACATCTCTTCTACACACTTTTCTAGACTTTTTCCCCTCACCAGTGCCCCACAAGCTATCAAAAATCATTACATATTGATTCTGAGAGTGCATTTAAGTGGTTTTCTAACTATATTTTTGTGTTTGCTATTTGACTTAGATTTTGCTCATCAGCTGCGGAATGCAGCCACTTTCCACAGCTGACTTGACTTTCCGCAGTTGTTTTTGTTGATCTCTAGGTTACAGGTGTCATCAAGCAAAACGAGGCATGTGGGCAGTTTAGGAATGATCTGGACATGGATCAGGTCCTATTGGTTCAGCTAAATTCATAGAGGAAAGCCTTGGTCAAACAATAGTCAAACGAAGAGTTCTACGGCAAACATGTCTCCGTTTTCAAGATGTGAAGGGTCCGAGGCCGTTCCTAGATCCATGGCTACATTTTTACAGCTATAGAATACCCCACGACGTAAATCCAACAGCCACCTTTTGGTAGATTGAATGATCTTGGAAACCATCATGTTAAGCTCACGGATGCTGTCTTTTTACGTGTCCTCTACTGAAGGTCTTTCATAGGAAAACTGTTATGCAATTTCCTTTATAAATAACGTGTTTGCAAACGCATGTAGCTAGTTATTTTTGATGTAATCTTGCTGTTAGTTCATGTACTGTGCCGTGACATTGGCCCTGCTATTGTAACGAGAGGATCCTTCCTCTGTTTTGCAATATAACAAGACTCTGTTTTACATGACTGTGTGAGCGTAATTCCAGACTGACAGTGTGTTAACCAAGGCCGTGCAGAGGGCCCCTGCTGGCTGAGGTTTTGTTTCTTTATTTCTGTAAAGTTTTTATATGCTGTTGTCTTATTTCCATTGTAGATATTTCATAGTTTGTTCACTTGTGTATATTTCATAAGTTAGTTATGATGTTAACGTTTCATTCCTGTACATGATTTTTCAAGCATTGTATAATTTTGCTAACACTGATCAGTGTGTGTTTCAGGATAGGCTAGGCCTAGGCATTTTCATACAATTTTTGCAATAACTGGTGACATGAGATTAGCCTCTTTGCTGACTTTGTTTTCTTAGCTTTTCAATCCCAATTATGCTTTGATCTCAGTCTTATTCAATTGCTTTGTTAGTTAGTTTAAATATCAAATTCTTCATGTCATCGACGTTATCTCAAGAGCCATAGCTTAACCCTGAAAAGACTACTTGGCAAGCTATCGGACTATGAGTGATGTGATTTGATGTTACTTTTATTTTTCTGCAATTAGATATCAGGTTCTTCATGTTATTGACGTTATCTCCAGAGCCATAGCTTAACCCCGAAAAGACTACTTGGCGAGCTATCAGACTATAAGTGAAGTGACTTGATTTTATTTTCATTTGCTTTGTTAGTTAGTTTAGATATCAATTCCTCATGTTATTGATGTTATCTCCAGAGCCATAGTTTAACCCTGAAAAGACTACTTGGCGAGCTAACGGACTATAAGTGAAGTGAATTGATTTTACTTTTACTAGTTTGCAGTTTTTGACTTTTTTGAGTGCAATAGCTTAACTTATTTTTTTGTATTTAGATGAGCAACAGAGATAGTGATTTCATGATCAGTAGTTCATTATTCATTTGATTTGAATAGCTGCACATTTACATTCTTGTCCAAGTATTAATTTCATCACTAATATGTTTTGAGATCCTCTGAAGTGTTAAGCTCTAGAAATCATCATAAAGGACATAATTGCCTTAAGATCTACATCCATACTTGCCTTCTAAAGTATTCTCAAAACTCAGGAATAGGATTTCCCATTCACATTAGGAGATAAACAAAGATAAAAACCCCAAAACAAAATAAAAATTGAAAACAATAAAAAGTAAGAAGGAGGTTGTCTTGCACATATAGTGCGCCACACTTCATCAGTTTACGACTCCCAGATTGATAATTAATGTAGCAATTTAGGACATCATAATTGACTAAACATTTTTGCGCCGCTGCCGGGGAAGTGTAACTAGGTAGTCGATCTCTTTAAAAAAACGGGGGGGGGGGGGAATTGATAACTTCTTGAAGTATGCTCTCCTATTGCACCTAGTGTGACCTGGAGGATCAGAAAAGAGAATTATTAGTTCAATAATTTCTTGATTATGCTCTCTTCTTGCACCTAGTGTGACCTGGAAGATCAGAAAGAGAGTTATTAGCTCAACTTAAAAATAAAAAAAATAAATAAATAAAAAATGACATGCATAGGGCAAGAGATTCTAGGGGAAGGTTTATAGCTAGGGCCAAAAGTTCAATTTTCACAACTCCATCTACTTCAAGGCATAGACAAGATACACCTCCATCATCTCCAACTCATACTCCCAGCCTTAGGATTCCTGGAATTCAAGGGGCAGCAGCCGAATTAGGAGATTCTCCCACACTATCTACTAAATCTGATCTAGGAGAAGAACCTTTCTTCACTTCTACAGGGGAACATATTGTAATCAAACAAGTAGAATCACGTGAAGAAGAGGGAAAGGGAGAAACTCTCCCTTGTTCACCATTAATAGAAGAACCAGAAGACTCTGAGGAAACTATCATGACAGAGGAAGTAGTAGATGGATTTGGAGGAGGGGGTAGAGGTAGAGGAAGAGGAAATAATGGAGGAGGTAGAGGTAACAATGGGGGAAATAGGGAAGGAGATAACTCATTTGGATTCCCTATAGCTGATGAGGAAACTCATACAACAATGAAAAATATTTCACCATTTGTCCTCCCAAACATTTATGGGTTGCGAAGTGAGGATCCTGAAACATTTCTATTTGAGTTTGAAGTCTTGTGCCAAACCTATGACTATATGGAAGACTCTAAAAAACTCAAACTGTTTCCTTCAACATTGAAAGGAGCTGCTTTGAAATGGTTCATGGGATTAGTCACTCAATCTATTAGGACTTGGAATGATATGAAACAAAATTTTTTGGATAGATATCTGGATTATTGTATGCCCACCAATCATAAGGATGAGGTATTCAAGACGATGCAAAGAGAAGATGAAAACTTAGAGGATTTACTTGAAAGATTTCAATAAACTTAAAGAGAGAAAAAATGAGTAATTTAGATGAGGAAACCTTGAAAGCCTTTTTATTAAAAGCCATTAGAGATGAATGGATAGATATTTTAAACATGATGGGGAAGGGAGACATTTCTCAACTTCCACTTCGTGATATAGCAGAACTATGTGTCCATCTCTCAAGGGGAAAATCTAAAACTCGAAAAGGGCCGAGAGATCCTTCTCTTATTAAAGCAAACAAATCTACAACTGGATCAGTTAGTAGGGCAGAGATTGGCAATATGCTTGATGAGTTCAAAACTGATATTCTAGGGAGCCTTAGTGAACAACTAGACACCCTTAAAATACAAAAAAAGTAGAAAGCAGAAGCTAATGCCTTGGCCATCTTTTGTCCAAAATGTAGAAAGAAACATGCTCTAAGGGAATGTCCCTTGGATGCAAAAGTTGTAGAAACATGTATGATTTTCTCAGAAAGTCATGAGACGAAGGATTGTCCTTCAATCCCTGGGCACAAAGCTGTCTTTCAAGAAGATCCAAATTCAGTAGAGTCCCTTTGTTTTGTTTCAAGAAGACTGTGGCAGGGGCAACAAAATTGGGGATTTAACAATCCTATGAACTTTCAGCTCCCGCCAAATTGGAATTCTTGGCAACAACCTTGGCCCCAACCTCAAAATCCATACCAATCTTGGGCTCAAGGGATGCAAAATCCTTATGGGAGATTTGCTCAATTTTATCAATATCCCCCATATTTTCAAAATCAACAAAATCCACAAATTCCAAATCAAAACCCACAACTTTCATTGCCATTCCCACAACAACAACCTTCTCAACAAAATCCAAATTCTCAACTCTTGCTTCCATTTCAACAAAAGACAAATCAACTACCAGCCCAGCCATTGCCAAATCCAAACAACAAAAATCCTCAGAATGCTTATATGGTAGAAGGACAACAATTTCCTACCTATATGATTGTTCCTCTTAATGATGTTCAACTCAGATCTGGTAGAGTTTTAGAAAAACCTTCTATAGATGTTCAAGAGCAAGGTACCTCTGAGGAGGATTCTCTTAAAGTCAATAAAGGTTCTGAGGAAGCATCTCTTCAAAACCCAATCATTCAAAAATAAAAAGAAAAAGAGTCAACCCCCACAACTCCTATAGTTGAGCAACCTGCATCTTCATCCACACCTCCTTTCCCTGAAAGATTACAAATTGACAAAGGGGTGGAAAAACAAATCTTGTTGCCTGACTATGATTTTCTAGATGAATTAAAGAATGTTTGTATCAAGATTCCCTTGCTACAAGCCATTAGAGAGATTCCTATTCTAGCAAAAACAATAAAGGAGTTGAGTCTTAAAAGTCCAGGAAGGAAACCAAGAGATACAAGAAGAATCCACCTGTTAGGAAAAATTGCAGATATCATGATGGGAAAAGTTACCATGCAAAAGTATGTAGATCCAGGTAGTCCAATTGTCAAGACAAATATAAATGGGATAGAAATTCCAAACACTTTGATTGACTTAGGGGTTGCTATCAACATTATGAGTAGACAGACTATGGAACAACTTAAACTTCCTAATCTTCTTTTTACACCCACCTTACTGCAACTTGCAGATAGATCAATAATCAAACCAGATGGTGTATTAGAAGATATTTTAGTCTCCTTAGATTCTTGGTAATATCTAGTAGATTTCATGATTTTGACTCCCAAGAGTAATTTAGGAGGGCATCTACTCATCTTAGGAAGACCTTGGCTAGCCACAGCTGATGCTTTCATTAGTTGTAGATCTGGAGATATGTATATTTGTAATGGTATTTCGACAAAGAAATTCAATTTGTATCCTCCAGCAAAGGCAATTACAAAAGTAGGAGATAATGAATGGGTCGACGATGAAGATATTATACAACCTGTCTTTACTATCTCTGAAATTAGTGAAGATAGTCAAATTTTGAACACAGTAGAAAATTTTGGAACATCTTCAGAATATGACCACACACAATTTCAGTTAGATTCTGATATTGAATATCTATCATCAAGACAAATGTCTCTTTACTCTATGGAAGAGTTTGGTAGTTCTACCATTGAAATTTTTCCAGGTAAAACACTGAATATCAACAAAAACTTGGAAAAGTCACAACAAGAAGAGCTAACCAAAATCTTGCAAAAACACTCTACTGCATTTGCATGGGAGTATACTGATATGAAAGGTATTGATCCTAAGACTTGCATTCATCATATCTATATCGAGGAAAATAGTAGACCAATCAGACAACCTCAGAGAAGGATGAATCCAAATCTTAGGGAGATAGTGAAAGAAGAGCTCCAAAAACTACTCAATGTAAACTTCATTTACCCAATTTCAGATAGCCGATGGGTTTCTCCTTTGGTTATAGTACTAAAAAAGAATGGTAAATGGAGAGTGTGCATTAATTACAGGGAATTGAATAAAGCAACTTTGAAGGATCACTTTCCTTTGCCCTTTATCGATCAAGTATTAGATACATTAGCAGGCAAAAAGTACTTTTCATTTCTGGATGGTTTTAGTGGTTATAATCAAATTCAGGTAGCACCTGAAGATCAGGATAAGACCACATTTACCTATCCATGGGGAACTTTTGCTTATCGAGTGCTTCCTTTTGGATTATGTAATGCACCCGCAACATTCCAAAGAGCAGTACTAGGAATTTTTTCTGATCTAATCCATGATTGTGTAGAGGTATATATGGATGATTTTACAGTTTATGGTGATTCGTTTGAAGAGGCATTAGAAAATTTGGAAAAAGTCCTTATAAGATGTAAAGAAACAAACCTTTCACTAAGCCATGAAAAATGCTTTATGATGTTTACTGAAGGTATTGTTTTAGGACATCATATTTCAGGGGATGGGATTAAAGTTGATAGATCAAAAGTTGAAGTCATCTCCAAGTTATCTATTCCAAATTGTCAAAAAGATGTTAGAAGTTTTCTGGGATTTACTGGATATTATAGAAGATTTATAGAAAACTTCACCAAAATAGCATCTCCACTCTTCAAACTGCTTACAAAAGACTGTGAATTCAAATGGGATCCTGATTGCCAATCAGCATTTGAAACTTTGAAAACAAAAATATCTGAAGCACCTATCTTGAGAGGACCAGATTGGAAACTTCCTTTCCATATTTCTTCAGATGCTTCAAATACAGCTCTAGGGGCTGTATTGGGACAAAAAGATTTAGTTCCTTATGTCATTTACTATACCAGTAAAAATTTAACTCCTACTGAGTTGAATTATACTGTGACTGAAAAAGAGTTTTTAGCTGTTTTTCATGCAATCAATAAGTTCAGACATTATATAACAGGCTAAAACTTTTATTCATACTGATCATTCTGCAATTAAATATCTAATGAACAAACCCATTACTAATGGCAGAGTTACAAGGCGGCTCCTACTTTTACAGGAATTCAATATTACTGTGTTAGATAGACTAGGGAAGCAAAATACAGTAGCTGATTTCTTGTCTAGAATTTAGAATACTAAAGAAGATTCTCCTGTAGAGGACAAGTTTCCTGATGAATATTTATTTGCAGTCACTACTAAGACTCCTTGGTATGCAGATATAACTAACTATTTGGTTGCAGGGAAACTACCTCCACATTTATTTCCCGGTGAGAGAAGAAAGATTATTCAGGAGAGTTCAAAATATTCATGGATTTCTAATGAATTGTTTAAAACTTGGCCAGATTTTGTGATCAGAAGATGTGTTAGGGAATATGAAATGCCTGATATTCTCAAAGCATGTCATGATGAACCATGTGGCAGACACTTTGCTGATAGAAGGACAACCTATAAAATCCTCTCTTTAGGATATTATTGGCCATCCCTCTTCAAAGATGCAAAACAATATGTCAAAAGGTGTGACAGCTACCAAAGAGTAGGGAAACCTACCCTCTCAAATGAAATGCCATTACAACCACAGGTACTCATCGAACCCTTTGAAAAATGGGCTTTAGACTTCCTTGGACCTATTAACCCACCATCTAAACAAAGAAAGTATATATTGGTATGTACTAATTATGTCACTAAATGGGTAGAAGCCAAAGCATTATTTTTTGCTACTGAGCATTCAGTTGTTAGCTTTATTTATGAGGATATTTTTATCGCTTTGGTGTTCCAAGAGAAATTGTAACAGATCAGGGAGGTCAATTCACATCCAAATTGGTGGAGAAGCTGATGGAAGAGTACAAGGTCAAGCACAGAAAATCTACTACTTACCATCCACAAGCAAATGGTCAAGTGGAGTCTACAAACAAAGTTATTGAAGGGATCATTACCAAGACTATTCATCTACACAGAAGAGACTGAGTAGAAAGGCTTCCTGAAGCCTTATGGGCCTACAGAACTACATGGAGGAATACAACAGGACATTCTCCCTATGAACTTGTTTATGGGAAAGAAGTTCTGCTCCCCATTGAGTTCCAAGTTAGAACTTTCAAGATGGCAGTTCAGTTGGGATTGGATCTATCAGAAGCCCAAAAGCATAGAATGGAGCAGTTGAATGAACTAGATGAGATCAGACAAGAAGCAATCCTAAGAACTGATCTAATTCAATATCAAAGAGCTAAGTGGCATGACAAATACATCAAGGAGAAAAAGTTTCAAGAAGGAGATTGGGCATTGCTATTTGATTCCAAGTTCAAAGATTTCAAAGGTAAATTTTAGACTCATTGGCTTAGGCCATATGAGATTGATAAAGTCTTTAGCAATGGAGCGGTAAGAATCAAATCCATTGACAAACATCAAACTCCTCTTATTGTGAATGGCCACAGATTAAAGATCTATCATAAGCCACTCTCAAAGGAGGAATTTGTCAAAATCTTTTAAGATAATTCTGTAATAAGGCTGGTGAAGAAGAATCCTTCTTCTCCACCAGCCTAGTCTTTGTTCTTTTTCTGTTAAAAAAATAAGAAATAAAAATTGTAGAAGCCTGAAAACCAATCACTGATTGGCAGTCTTATACAGAAAATACAGGGCGAAAATCAGAAACTTCTGACGCCCTATATTTTCCAAAAAAAATTTCCTCATTTTATTCATAGTTTCATGTCATTTCACTTCATTTCGCTTCACTTCATTTCATCTCATTTCATTTCATCATCTCATTCCGCTAATAAAATCCCTTTTATGACCAGTTTTCATATATCATTCACTCAGTCATCATTCATTTCCATCCATCTCCATTCAGTCATATGTTCACTGTGTCAGTTTCCGCAGCTAAAAACCGATTTCACAACTGGTTGTTGATTCCGCAGCTAACACTTTGTTATTCAGTATTGACAGTCAGATGTTAGCAAAATAATGATGAGAACCAATGCAGGTATGACAAAGGAAAATATTTTGAAAATATAAAGCACCTAAGGCACCAACAAAGAGCAGCTAATCAAAGGTTAGTGGACGGAAGTGGCAAAATTCTAAGGTAAGAGCAAGATTCATTTCAAATAGCATTTTAAAGCACATTCTATATAGTTATGAAACCACCGGCTCCATTATGTGTAATGATTAGCATTGATAGCTTTCATAACCACTCTATGGCCTTTACATGATTCCTCCACAAGCTTTGCATTAATTTTTAACGGCCTCATGATCCGCCTCCGAATTTAACTCGTGTTTATTTGTACATTGGCATTCCACCTGCTGAACCGGGTAATTATGAGGACGTAATCTATTTGATCACGGCTCTGTCCCGCCACACAAATCCGCAATCATTTTGAGAACATGCTCATGCCTATCCCGCAGCCTTCTAGCTCAAAAGTCGGGCTCACTCTATTTCCATACCATCCCATCGAAGTTGCGGTTGTTATTTCTGGCCTGTTTACATCTCCGTGAACTCATTCTCATTACCTATTCTCTGCTCTTCCGTTTATAACTACTGGTTTTTCTCCACAAATCTTCTCCATTCCCCGCTAACACAACTGTTTCACCTCCGTCAATCCATTATTCACAGTGCATCACTCATAGACGTATTTTAAAACAGGAGGAAGGAATGCGTCTTTTACTAAAAGTAGAACCTGAAGGGCCTAAATTCATGGAGGGGTATCCACAATTGAAAAGCATATTAAGGAAGGCACGGTGGCTACAGTTCATCTAGAAATTCAGAGGTTACAATAAAGACGTTACAAGGACATTTGCAAGGTCTTTAATGGCATGGAAGTTGAGGTTGGAAATCTTAAATTTTCAGTCACAGAGGCATCTATTGCAGTAGCAATGGAACTCCTACAGGAGGGGGAACGGTGGTTCAAAAACAAAAATTTTGATGAGAGGGCCTGGAGGGTTATCCTACTCAATCCAGGTATGGATATAACCATTTTCAAATGTGGAATCCCTGTCTCTGCTTTAGAGGAAAAGTGGAATAGTTTATTATTGATAATCCAGAAGTTTATTACATGTGAAGGATGGTTTGGGTCCATGTACATGTACCACATCAGGTTGCTAATGAATTTTCTAGAAAATGAAACCATCAATTTGCCTTATTTTCTACTGAATAGCCTGAAAAAGATGTCCATAACTGTACAAAAGAATCTGGAGGACATAGAACCCCACCTTTACCATCATGGCCTTGTAAGAATTTTGATTGAAAAACAGTTGAAGGAAAAGGAGGACACCTGAGAACAGTTCTTGATTAGAAACTTCTTTCAGGGTCCACCTGAAACACTCGAGAGTAGCTCAGCAAGGAAAAGTAGGAGAAGGAAAACAAGTGTGAACATTCAGGACACTCCTACTAACATAGCTAAAGAAACTAATAAGGAAGAGAAGCTGTCTAAAGGTAGGAAGGAAAGAACTGAGGTTAGGAAGCAAAGAAAACTAAAGGGGAAAAGAAATATTGAAGCTGTCTATCAAACCCCAGAACCTTCCTCAGAAGAGGACCAAATACTTTCTAAAATATTAATTTACCTTCAGGAACAATCAGCTGCAGCAAAGAGAAAAGGGAAAGAAAATCAGAGTGTGGAGAAAGGAGACACTAGCTCACAAAATCTAAGGAGGAGCTCCAAACTTAAAGGAAAACTGAGGAAAGTATAAACTAAAGGGCCCCACTTCATTGATTTAGGAGGGGAAACACCGGAACAGCCTCCAACAATCCCTCCTGGTCGTAGCCCACACCATACTCCTATTTCTCAGCCAAATTTTGAGATCAGTCCTTCTTAGCCAGATTTTGAGATCAGTCCTTCTCAGCCAGATTTTAGGGACAGTCCAAGAAAGGCTACACTTGAGATAGATCCAACCCAGCAAGAAATGTATGATTTTATTGAGTCATTGGAGAAGACTACCACAAATCAAGGCACCTCATTTGCCCAGCCTAATACAACCCAGGAAGCTCTAATCCAATCACTAAAACAGGAAGTTTTTGAATTGGAAGTCCTAAATAGACACATCAAAAGAGAAAATGAAACATTGAAAGAACAAAGTAGGTTGGATACGATTATTTACGACAACACCATGTTGCATCTTGGGCTGTGGAAAAAGAAAAATAGAAAATTGAAGAAAAAGAGCAGGAGGTTGAGCAGAGCTCTCATCAACCTCAAATTCAAGTGCCTAATGAGGAAGACTAGGATGACAGTGGTACCAAGAAAGAAGAAAATAAGGTTGGATGTGTTAGCAAAGGTTTCAGAACACATGAACTGAAGGGAGGATGGTCACAGTTTTGGTTGCATGAGGACATGCAACACATTCATAGTGGGGGTATGTTGAGCCCTGAAACTACATCTCTTCTACACACTTTTCTACATTTTTTCCCCTCGCCGATGCCCCACAAGCTATCAAAAATCATTACATATTGATTCTGAGAGTGCATTTAAGTGGTTTTCATACTATATTTTTGTGCTTTCTATTTGACTTAGATTTTGCTCATCAGCTGCGGAATGCAGCCACTTTCCGCAGCTGACTCGACTTTCCGCAGTTATTGTTGTTGATCTCTAGGTTACAGGTGTCATCAAGAAAAACGAGGCACATGGGCAGTTTAGGAATGATCTGGACATGTATCAGGTTCTATTGGTTCAGCTAAATTCGTAGAGGAAAGCCTTGGTCAAACAATAGTCAAACGAGGAGTTCTACGACAAACAGGTCTCTGTTTTCAAGACGTGAAGGGTCCGAGGCTGTTGCTAGATACATGGCTACATTTTGACAGCTGTAGACTACCCCCACGATGTAAATCCAACAACCACCTTTTGGGATATTGAATGATCTTAGCAACCATCATGCTAAGCTCACGGATGCTGTCTTTTTACGTGTTCTTTGCTGAAGGTGTTTCATAGGAAAACAATTATGTAATTTCCTTTATAAATAACGGATTTGCAAACACATGTAGCTTGTTAGTTTTTGATGTAATCTTGTTGTTAGTTCATGTATTGTGCCGTGACATTGGCCCTGCTATTGTAACGAGAGGATCCTTCCTCTGTTTTGCAATATAACAAGACTCTATTTTACATGACTGTGTGAGCACAATTCTAGACTAACAGCGTGTTAACTAAGGCCGTGCAGAGGGCACCTGCTGGCTGAGGTTTTGTTTCTTTATTTCTATAAAGTTTTTATATGCTGTTGTCTTATTTCCATTGTAGATATTTCATAGTTTTTTCAACTATGTGTATTTCATAAGTTAGTTATGATGTTAACGTTTCATTCCTGTACATGATTTTTCAAGCATTGTATATTTTTGCTAACATTGATCAGTGTGTGTTTTAGGATAGGCTAGGCCCGGGCATTTTCATACAGTTTTTGCAATAACTAGTGATATGAGATTAGCCTCTTTGCTGACTTTGTTTTCTTAGCTTTTCAATCCCAGTTATGCTTTGATCTCAGTGTTATTCAATTGCTTTGTTAGTTAGTTTAAATATCAAATTCTTCATGTCATTGACGTTATCTCCAGAGCCATAGCTTAACCCTGAAAAGACTACTTGGTGAGCTATCAGACTATGAGCGATGTGATTTGATGTTACTTTTATTTTTCTGCAATTAGATATCAGGTTCTTCATGTTATTGACGTTATCTCTAGAGCCATAGCTTAACCCCAAAAAGACTACTTGGAGAGCTTTCGAACTATAAGTGAAGTGACTTGATTTTATTTTCATTTGCTTAGTTATTTAGTTTAGATATCAATTCCTCATGTTACTGACGTTATCTCCAGAGCCATAACTTAACCCCGAAAAGACTACTTGGCGAGCTATCGGACTATAAGTGAAGTGAATTGATTTTACTTTTACTAGTTTGCAGTTTTTGATTTGTTTGAGTGTAGTAGCTTAACTTATTTTTTTGTATTTAGATGAGCATCAGAGATAGTGATTTCATGATCAGTAGTTCATTATTCGTTTGATTTGAATAGCTGCACATTTACATTCTTTTTCAAGTATTAATTTCATCACTAATATGTTTTGAGATCCTCTGAAGTGTTAAGCTCTGAAAATCATCATAAAGGACATAATTGCCTTAAGATCTACATCCATACTTGCCTTCTAAAGTATTCTCAAAACTCAGGAATAGAATTTCCCATTCACATTAGGGGATAAACAAAGATAAAAACCCCAAAACAAAATAAAAATTGAAAACAATAAAAAGTAAGAAGGAGGTTGTCTTGCACATATAGTGCGCCACACTTCATCAGTTTATGACTCCCAGATTGATAATTATCTAGCAATTTAGGACATACTAAATTGACTAAACATTTTGGCGCCGCTGGGGAAGTGTAACTAGGTAGCCGATCTCTTAAAAAAAAGGGGGGGGGGGGAATTGATAACTTCTTGAAGTATGCTCTCTTCTTGCACCTAGTGTGATCTGGAGGATTAGAAAAGAGAGTTATTAGTTCAATAATTTCTTGATTATGCTCTCTTCTTGCACCTAGTGTAACCTGGAAGATCAAAAAGAGAATTATTAGCCCAACTTATAAATAAAAAAAAATAAAAAATGACATGCATAGGGCAAGAGATTCTAGGGGAATGTTTATAGCTAGGGCCACAAGTTCGATTTTTACAACTCCAACTACTTCAAGGCATAGACAAGATACACCTCCATCATCTCCAACACATACTCCTAGCCTTAGGATTCCTAGAATTCAAGGGGCAGCAACCGAATTAGGAGATTCTCCCACACTATCTACTAAATCTGATCTAGGAGAAGAACCTTTCTTCACTTCTACAGGGGAACATATTGTAATCAAAGAAGTAGAATCACTTGAAGAAGAGGGAAAGGGAGAAACTCTCCCTCGTTCACCACTAATAGAAGAACCAGAAGACTTTGAGGAAACTATCATGACAGAGGAAGTAGTAGATAGATTTGGAGGAGGGGGTAGAGGTAGAGGAAGAGGAAATAATGGAGGAGGTAGAGGTAACAATGGGGGAAATAGGGAAGGAGATAACTGATTTGGGTTCCCTATAGCTGATGAGGAAACTCATACAATAATGGAAAACTTTTCACCATCTGTCCTCCCAAACTTTTATGGGTTGCGAAGTGAGGATCCTGAAACATTTCTATTTGAGTTTGAAGTCTTGTGCTGAACCTATGATTATATGGAAGACTCTCAAAAACTCAAACTGTTTCTTTCAACATTGAAAGGAGCTGCTTTGAAATGGTTCATGGGATTAGTCACTCAATCTATTAGCACTTGGAATGATATGAAACAAACATTTTTGGATAGATACCTGGATTATTGTATGCCCACCATTCATAAGGATGAGGTATTCAAGATGATGCAAAGAGAAGATGAAAACTTAGAGGATTTACTTGAAAGATTTCAATACAACTTAAAGAGAGCAAAAATGAGTAATTTAGATGAGGAAACCTTAAAAGCCCTTTTATTGAAAGCCATTAGAGATGAATGGATAGATATTTTAAACATGATGGGGAAGGGAGACATTTCTCAACTTCCACTTCGTGATATAGCAGAACTATGTGTCCATCTCTCAAGGGGAAAATCTAAAACTGGAAAAGGGCCAAGAGATCCTTCTCTTATTAGAGCAAACAAATCTGCAACTAGATCAGTAAGTAGGGCAGAGATTGGCAATATGCTTGATGAGTTCAAAACTGATATTCTAGGGAGCCTTAGTGAACAACTAGACACCCGTAAAATACAAAACAAGCAAAAAGTAGACGCTGATGGCTTGGCCATCTTTTCTCCAAAATTTAGAAAGAAACATGCTCTAAGGGAATGTCCCTTGGATGCAAAAGTTGTAGAAACATGTATGATTTGCTCAGAAAGTCATGAGACCAAGGATTGTCCTTCAATCCCTGGGCTCAAAGCTGTCTTTCAGGAAGATCCAAATTCAGTAGAGTCCCTTTGTTTTGTTTCAAGAAGACCATGGTAGGGGCAACAAAATCAGGGATTTAACAATCCTATGAACTTTCAGCTCCCGCCAAATTGGAATTCTTGGCAACAACCTCAAAATCCATATCAATCATGGGCACAAGGGATGCAAAATCCTTATGGGAGATTTGCTCAATTTTATCAATATCCTCCATCTTTTCAAAATCAACAAAATCCACAAATTCCAAATCAAAACCCACAACTTTCATTGCCATTCCCACAACAACAACCTTCTCAACAAAATCCAAATTCTCAACTCTTGCTTCCATTTCAACAAAAGACAAATCAACTACCAGCCCAGCCATTGCCAAATCCCAACAACAAAAATCCTCAGAATGCTTATATGGTATAAGGACAACAATTTCCTACCTATATGATTGTTCGTCTTAATAATGTTCAACTAAGATCTGGTAGAGTTTTAGAAAAACCTTCTATAGATGTTGAAGAGCAAGGTACCTCTGAAGAGGATTCTCTTAAAGTCAATAAAGGTTCTGAGGAAGCATCTCTTCAAAACCCAATCATTCAAAAATAAAAGGAAAAAGAATCAACCACCACAACTCCTATAGTTGAGCAACCTGCATCTTCATCCAGATTCCACCTCCTTTCCCTGAAAGATTACAAATTGACAAAGGGGTGGAAAAACAAATCTTGTTGCCTGACGATGATTTTCTAGATGAATTAAAGAATGTCTGTATCAAGATTCCCTTGCTACAAGCCATTAGAGAGATTCATATTCTAACAAAAACAATAAAGGAGTTGAGTCTTAAAAGACCAGGAAGGAAACCAAGAGATACAAGAAGAATCCACATGGTAGGAAAAATTGCAGATATCATGATGGGAAAAATTACCATGCAAAAGTATGTAGATCCAGGTAGTCCAATTGTCAAGACACATATAAATGGGATAGAAATTCCAAACACTTGATTGACTTAGGGGCTGCTATCAACATTATGAGTAGACAGACTATGGAACAACTTAAACTTCCTAATCTCCTTTTTACACCCACCTTACTGCAACTTGCAGATAGATCAATAATCAAACCAAATGGTGTATTAGAAGATATTTCAGTCTCCTTAGATTCTTTGGAATATCCAGTAGATTTCATGATTTTGACTCCCAAGAGTAATTTAGGAGGGCATCCACTCATCTTAGGAAGACCTTGGCTAGCCACAACTGATGCTTTCATTAGTTATAGATCTGGAGATATGTATATTTCTGATGGTAGTTTGATAAAGAAATTCAATTTGTATCCTCCAGCAAAGGCATTTACAGAAGTAGGAGACAATGAATGGGTCGACGATGAAGATATTATACAACTTGTCTTTACTATCTCTGAAATTAGTGAAGATAGTCAAATTTTGAACACACTAGAAAATTTTGGAACATCTTCAGAATATGACCACACACAATTTTAGTTAGATTTTGATATTGAATATCTATCATCAAGACAAATGTCTCTTTACTCTATTGAAGAGTTTGGTAGTTCTAACATTGAAATGTTTCCAGGTAAAACACTGAATATCAACAAAAACTTGGAAAAGTCACAACAAGAAGAGCTAACCAAAATCTTGCAAAAACACTCTACTGCATTTGCATGGGAGTATACTGATATGAAAGGTATTGATCCTAAGACTTGCATCCATCATATCTATATCGAGGAAAGCAGTAGACCAATTAGACAACCTCAGTGAAGGATAAATCCAAATCTTAGGGAGATAGTGAAAGAAGAGCTCCAAAAACTACTCAATGTAAACTTCATTTACCCAATTTCAGATAGCCGATGGGTTTCTCCTTTGGTTATAGTACCCAAAAAGAATAGTAAATGGAGAGTGTGCATTGATTACAGGGAATTGAATAAAGCAACCTTGAAGGATCACTTTCCTTTGCCCTTTATTGATCAAGTACTAGATACATTAGCAGGCAAAAAGTACTTTTCATTTCTGGATTGTTTATTGGTTATAATCAAATTCAAGTAGCACTTGAAGATTAGGATAAGACCACATTTACCTGTCCATGGGGAACTTTTGCTTATCGAGTGCTTCATTTTGGATTATGTAATGCACCCGCAACATTCCAAAGAGCAGTACTAGGAATTTTTTCCGATCTAATCCATGATTGTGTAGAGGTATATATGGATGATTTTACAGTTTATGATGATTCGTTTGAAGAGGCATTAGAAAATTTAGAAAAAGTCCTTATAAGATGTAAAGAAACAAACCTTTCACTAAGCCATGAAAAATGCTTTATGATATTTACTGAAAGTATTGTTTTAGGACATCATATTCAGGGGATGGGATTAAAGTTGATAGATTAAAAGTTGAAGTCATCTCCAAGTTACCTATTCCAAATTGTCAAAAAGATGTTAGAAGTTTTCTGGGATTTACTGGATATTATAGAAGATTTATTGAAAACTTCACCAAAATAGCATCTCCACTCTTCAAACTGCTTACAAAAGACTATGAATTCAAATGAGAGCTTGATTGCCAATCAGCGTTTGAAACTTTGAAAACAAGAATATTTGAAGCACCTATCTTGAGAGGACCAAATTGGAAACTTCCTTTCCATATTTCTACAGATGCTTCAGATACAGCTCTAGGGGGTGTATTGGGAAAAAAAGATTTAGTTCCTTATGCCATTTACTATACCAGTAAAAATTTAACTCCTACTGAGTTGAATTATATTGTGACTGAAAAAGAGTTTTTAGCTGTTGTTCATGCAATCAATAAGTTCAGACATTATATAACAGGCTATGAAACTTTTATTCATACTGATCATTCTGCAATTAGATATCTAACGAACAAACCCATTATTAATGGCAGAGTTACAAGGTGGCTCCTACTTTTACAGGAATTCAATATTACTATGTTAGATAGACCAGGGAAACAAAATACAGTAGCTGATTTCTTGTCTAGGATTCAAAATACTAAAGAAGATTCTCCTGTAGAGGACAAGTTTCCTGATGAATATTTATTTGCAGTCACTACTAAGACTCCTTGGTATGCAGATATAGCTAAATATTTGGTTATAGAGAAACTACCACCACATTTATTTCCTGGTGAGAGAGGAAAGATTATTCAGGAGAGTTCAAAATATTCATGGATTTCTAACGAACTGTTTAAAACTGAACCAGATTTTGTGATCAGAAGATGTGTTAGGGAATATGAAATGTCTGATATTCTTAAAGCATGTCATCATGAACCATGTGGCAGACACTTTGCTGATAGAAGGACAGCCTATAAAATCCTCTCTTTAGGATATTATTGGCCATCCCTCTTCAAAGATGCAAAACAATATGTCAAAAGGTGTGACAGCTGCCAAAGAGTAGGGAAACCTACCCTCTCAAATGAAATGGCATTACAACCACAGGTACTCATCGAACCCTTTGAAAAATGGGCTTTAGACTTCATTGGACCTATTAACCCACCATCTAAACAAAGAAAGTGTATATTGGTATGTACTGATTATGTCACTAAATGGGTAGAAGCCAAAGCATTATTTTCTGCTACTGAGCATTCAGTTGTTATTTTTCTTTATTAGGATATTTTTACTCGCTTTGGTGTTCCAAGAGAAATTGTAACAAATCAGGGAGGTCAATTCACATCCAAACTAGTGGAGAATCTGATGGAAGAGTACAAGGTCAAGCACAGAAAATCTACTCCTTACCATCCACAAGCAAATGGTTAAGTGGAGTCTACAAACAAAGTTATTGAAGGCATGATTACCAAGACTGTTCATCTACACAGAAGAGATTGGGCAGAAAGGCTCCTTGAAGCCTTATAGGCCTACAGAACTACATGGAGGAATACAACAGGACATTCTCCCTATGAACTTGTTTATGGGAAAGAAGTTCTGCTCCCCATTGAGTTCTAAGTTAGAACTTTCAAGATGGCAGTTCAGTTGGGTTGGATCTATGAGAAGCCCAAAAGCATAGAATGGAGAAGTTGAATGAAATAGATGAGATCAGACAAGAAGCAATCCTAAGAACTGATTTAGTTCAATATCAAAGAGCTAAGTGGCATGACAAATACATCAAGGAGAAAAAGTTTCAAGAAGGAGATTGGGCATTGCTATTTGATTCCAAGTTCAAAGATTTCAAAGGTAAATTTCAGACTCATTGGCTTGGGCCATATGAGATTGACAAAGTCTTTAGCAATGGAGCGGTAAGAATTAAAACCATTGACGAACATCAAACTCGTCTTGTTGTGAATGGCCACAGATTAAAGATCTATCATAAGCCACTCTCAAAGGAGGAATTTGTCAAAATCTTTCAAGATAATTCTGCAATATGGCTGGTGAAGAAGAATCCTTCTTTTCCACCAGCCTAGTCTTTGTTCCTTTTCTGTTAAAAAAAAAATAAAAATAAAAATTGTAGAAGCCTGAAAACCAATCACTGATTGGCAATCTTATACAGAAAATACAGGGCGAAAATCAGAAACTTCTGAAGCCCTATATTTTCCAAAAAAAATTTCCTCATTTTATTCATAGTTTCATGTCATTTCGCTTCACTTCATTTCATCTTATTTCATTTCATCATCTCATTTCGCTAATAAAATCCCTTTTATGACCAGTTTCCATATATCATTTACTCAGTTATCATTCATTTTCATCCATCTCCATTCAGTCATATGTTCACTGTGTCAGTTTCCGCAGCTAAAAACCGATTCCGCAACTGGTTGTTGATTCCACAGCTAACAATTTGTTATTCAGTATTGACAGTCAGATGGTAGCGAAATAATGATGAGAACCAATGTAGGTACGACAAAGGAAAATATTTTGAAGATATAAAGCACCTAAAGCACCAACAAAGAGCAGCTAATCAAAGGTTAGTGGACGGAAGTGGCAAAATTCTAAGGTAAGAGCAAGATTCATTTCCAATAGCATTTTAAAGCACATTCTATATAGTTATGAAACCACCGGCTCCATTATGTGTAATGATTAGCATTGATAGCTTTCATAACCACTCCATGGCCTTTACATGATTCTTCCATGAACTTTGCATTAATTTTTAACGGCCTCATGATCCGCCTCCGAATTTAACTCGTGTTTATTTGTACGTTGGCATTCCACATGCTGAACCGGGTAATTATGAGGATGTAATCTATTCGATCACGGCTCTGACCCGCCACACAAATCCGCAGTCATTTTGAGAACATGCTCACGCCTATCCCGCAGCCTTCTAACTCAAAAGCCGGGCTCACTCTATTTCCATACCATCCCATCGAAGTTGTGGTTATTATTTCTGGCCTGTTTACATCTCCATGAACTCATTCTCATTACCTGTTCTCTGCTCTTTCCGTTTATAACTACTGGTGTTTCTCCACAAATCTTCTCCATTCCCCACTAACACAACTGTTTCACCTCCGTCAATCCATTATTCACAGTCCATCACTCACAGACGTATTTTAAAACAGAAGGAAGGAATGGGTCTTTTACTAAAAGAAGAACCTGAAGGGCCTAAATTCATGGAGAGGTATCCACAATTGAAAAGCATATTAAGGAAGGCACGGTGGCTACAGTTCATCCAGAAATTCAGAGGTTAAAATAAAAAAGTTACAAAGACATTTGTAAGGTCTTTTAATGGCATGGAAGTTGAGGTTGGAGATCTTAAATTTTCAGTCACAGAGGCATCTATCGCAGTAGCAACGGAACTCCTACAGGAAGGGGAACGGTGGTTCAAAAACAAAAATTTTGATGAGAGGGCCTGGAGGGTTATCCTACGCAATCCAGGTATGGATATAACCATTTTCAAACATGGAATCCCTGTCTCTGCTTTAGAGGAAAAGTGGACTAGTTTATTATTGATAATCCAAAAGTTTATTACATGTGAAGGACGATTTGGGTCCATGTACATGTACCACATTCGGTTGCTAATGAATTTTCTAGAAAATGAAACCATCAATTTGCCTTATTTTCTACTGAATAGCTTGAAAAAGATGTCCATAACTATACAAAAGAATCTGGAGGACATAGAACCCCACCTTTACCATCATGGCCTTGTAAAAATTTTGATTGAAAAACAGTTGAAGGAAAACAAGGACACCTGGGAACAGTTCTTGATTAGAAACTTCTTTCAGGATCCACCTGAAACACCCGAGAGTAGATCAACAAGGAAACGTAGGAGAAGGAAAACAAGTGTGAACATTCAGGACACTCCTACTAACATAGGTAAAGAAACTAATAAGGAAGAGAAGCTGTCTAAAGGTAGGAAGGAAAGAACTGAGGTTAGGAAGCAAAGAAAACTAAAGGGGAAAAGAAATATTGAAGCTGTCTATCAAACCCCAGAACCTTTCTCAGAAGAGGACCAAATACTTTCTGAAAGATTAATTTACCTTTAGGAACAATCAGCTGCAGCAAAGAGAAAAGGGAAAGAAAAAAAGAGTGTGGAGAAAGGAGACACTAGCACACAGAATCTAAAGAGGAGCTCCAGACTTAAAGGAAAACTGAGGAAAGTATAAACTAAAGGGCCCCACTTCATTGATTTAGGAGGGGAAACACCAGAACAACCTCCAGCAATCCCTCCTGGCCATAGCCCACACCATACTCCTATTTCTCAGCCAGATTTTGGGGACAGCCCAAGAAAGGCTACACCTGAGATAGATCCAACCTAGCAAGAAATGTATGATTTTATTGAGTCATTGGAGAAGACTACCACAGATCAAGGAACCTCATCTGCCCAGCCTAATAAAGCCCAGGAAGCTCTAATCCAATCACTAAAACAGGAAGTTTTTGAATTGGAAGTCCTAAATAGACACATCAAAAGAGAAAATGAAACATTGAAAGAACAAAGCAGGTTGGATACGATTATTCATGACAACACCATGTTGCATCTTGGGCTGTGGAAGAAGAAAAATAGAAAATTGAAGAAAAAGAGCAGGAGGTTGAGCAGAGCTCTCATCAACCTCAAATTCAAGTGCCTAATGAGGAAGCCTAGGATGACAGTGGTACCAAGAAAGAAGAAAAGAAGGTTGGATGTGTTAGCAGAGGTTCCAGAACACATGAACTGAAGGGAGGATGGTCAAAGTTTGGTTGCATGAGGACATGCAACACCTTCACAGTGGGGGTATGCTGAGCCCTGAAACTACATCTCTTCTACACACTTTTCTAGAATTTTTCCCCTCACCAGTGCCCCACAAGCTATCAAAAATCATTACATATTGATTCTGAGAGTGCATTTAAGTGGTTTTTTAACTATATTTTTGTGCTTTCTATTTGACTTAGATTTTGCTCATCAGCTGTGGAATGCAGCCACTTTTCGCAGCTGACTCGACTTTCCGCAGCTGTTTTTGTTGATCTCTAGGTTACAGGTGTCATCAAGAAAAACGAGGCACGTGGGCAGTTTAAGAATGATCTGGACATGGATCAGGTCCTATTGATTCAGCTAAATTCGTAGAGGAAATCCTTGGTCAAACAATAGTCAAATGAGGAGTTCTACGGTAAATAGGTCTATGTTTTCAAGACGTGAAGGGTCCGAGGCCGTTCCTAGATCCATGGCTACATTTTGACAGCTGTAGACTGCCCCCACGACGTAAATCCAACAACCACCTTTTGGTGGATTGAATGATCTTGGAAACCATCATGCTAAGCTCACGGATGCTGTCTTTTTACGTGTTCTTTGCTGAAGGTGTTTCATAGGAAAACTGTTATGTAATTTCCTTTATAAATAACGCGTTTGCAATCGCATGTAGCTTGTTAGTTTTTGATGTAATCTTGTTGTTAGTTCATGTATTGTGCCGTGACATTGGCCCTGCTATTGTAACGAGAGGATCCTTCCTCTGTTTTGCAATATAACAAGACTCTCTTTTACATGACTATGTGAGCACAATTCTAGACTGACAGCGTGTTAACTAAGGGTGTGCAGAGGGCACCTGTTGGCTAAGGTTTTGTTTCTTTATTTCTATAAAGTTTTTATATGCTGTTGTCTTATTTCCATTGTAGATATTTCATAGTTTGTTCACCTGTGTATATTTCATAAGTTAGTTATGATGTTAACGTTTCATTCATGTACATGATTTTTCAAGCATTGTATATTTTTACTAACACTGATCAGTGTGTGTTTCAGGATAGGCTAGGCCCGGGCATTTTCATACAATTTTTGCAATAACTAGTGACATGAGATTAGCCTCTTTGCTGACTTTGTTTTCTTAGCTTTTCAATCCCAGTTATGCTTTGATCTCAGTGTTATTCAATTGATTTGTTAGTTAGTTTAAATATCAAATTCTTCATGTCATTGATGTTATCTCCAAAGCCATAGCTTAACCCTGAAAAGACTACTTGTTGAGCTATCAAACTATGAGTGATGTGATTTGATGTTACTTTTATTTTTCTGCAATTAGATATCAGGTTCTTCATGTTGTTGACGTTATCTCTAGAGCCATAGCTTAACCCCGAAAAGACTACTTGGCGAGCTATCAGACTATAAGTGAAGTGACTTGATTTTATTTTCATTTGCTTTGTTAGTTAGTTTAGATATAAATTCCTCATGTTATTGACGTTATCTCCAGAGCCATAGCTTAACCCCGAAAAGACTACTTGGCGAGCTATCGGACTATAAGTGAAGTGAATTGATTTTACTTTTACTAGTTTGCAGTTTTTGATTTGTTTGAGTGCAATAGCTTAACTTATTTTTTTGTATTTAGATGAGCATCAGAGATAGTGATTTCATGATCAGTGGTTCATCATTCGTTTGATTCGAATAGCTGCACATTTACATTCTTGTCCAAGTATTAATTTCATCACTAATATGTTTTGAGATCCTCTGAAGTGTTAAGTTCTGAAAATCATCAGAAAGGACATAATTGCCTTAAGATCTACATCCATACTTGCCTTCTAAAGTATTCTCAAAACTCAGGAATAGAATTTCCCATTCAAATTAGGAGATAAACAAAGATAAAAACCCCAAAACAAAATAAAAATTGAAAACAATAAAAAGTAATAAGGAGGTTGTCTTGCACATATAGTGTGCCACACTTCATTAGTTTATGACTCCCGGATTGATATAATGTAGCAATTTAGGACATACTAAATTGACTAAACTTTTTGGCGTCGCTGCCGGGGAAGTGTAACTAGGTAGCCGATCTCTTAAAAAAAAGGGGGGGGGGGAATTGATAACTTCTTGAAGTATGCTCTCTTCTTGCACCTAGTGTGATCTGGAGGATCAGAAAAGAGAGTTATTAGTTCAATAATTTCTTGATTATGCTCTCTTCTTGCACCTAGTGTGACCTGGAAGATCAGAAAGAGAATTATTAGCCCAACTTAAAAATAAAAAAAATAAAAAAAATAAAAAATGACATGCATAGGGCAAGAGATTCTAGGGGAAGGTTTATAGCTAGGGCCAAAAGTTCGATTTTCACAACTCCAGCTACTTCAAGGCATAGACCAGATATACCTCCATCATCTCCAACTCATACTCCCAGCCTTCGGATTCCTGGAATTCAAGGGGCAGCAGCCGAATTAGGAGATTCTCCCACACTATCTACTAAATCTGATCTAGGAGAAGAACCTTTCTTCACTTCTACAGGGGAACATATTGTAATCAAAGAAGCAGAATCACTTGAAGAAGAGGGAAAGGGAGAAACTCTCATTCGTTCACCATTAGTAGAAGAACTAGAAGACTCTGAGGAAACTATCATGATAGAGGAAGTAGTAGATGGATTTGGAGGAGGGGGTAGAGGTAGAGGAAGAGGAAATAATGGAGAAGGTAGAGGTAACAATGGGGGAAATAGGGAAGGAGATAACTCATTTGGATTCCCTATAGCTGATGAGGAAACTCATACAACAATGAAAAACATTTCACCATCTGTCCTCCCAAACTTTTATGGGTTGCGAAGTGAGGATCCTGAAACATTTCTATTTGAGTTTGAAGTCTTGTGTCGAACCTATGACTATATGGAAGACTCTCAAAAGCTCAAATTGTTTCTTTCAACATTGAAAGGAGCTGCTTTGAAATGGTTCATGGGATTAGTCACTCAATCTATTAGGACTTGGAATGATATGAAACAAACATTTTTGGATAGATACCTGGATTATTGTATGCCCACCAATCATAAGGATGAGGTATTCAAGATGATGCAAAGAGAATATGAAAACTTAGAGGATTTACTTGAAATATTTCAATACAACTTAAAGAGAGAAAAAATGAGTAATTTAGATGAGGAAACCTTGAAAGCCTTTTTATTAAAAGCCATTAGAGATGAATGGATAGATATTTTAAACATGATGGGGAAGGGAGACATTTCTCAACTTCCACTTCGTGATATAACAGAACTATGTGTCCATCTCTCAAGGGGAAAATCTAAAACTGGAAAAGGGCCAAGAGATCCTTCTCTTATTAGAGCAAACAAATCTGCAACTGGATCAGTAAGTAGGGAAGAGATTGGCAATATGCTTGATGAGTTCAAAACTGATATTCTAGGGAGCCTTAGTGAACAACTAGACACCCTTAAAATACAAAACAAGCAGAAAGTAGAAGCTGATGCCTTAGACATCTTTTGTCCAAAATGTAGAAAGAAACATGCTCTAAGGGAATGTCCCTTGGATGCAAAAGTTGTAGAAACATGTATGATTTGCTCAGAAAGTCATGAGACCAAGGATTGTCATTCAATCCTTGGGTTCAAAGCTGTCTTTCAGGAAGATCCAAATTCAGTAGAGTCCATTTGTTTTGTTTCAAGAAGACCATGGCAGGGGCAACAAAATCAGGGATTTAACAATCCTATGAACTTTCAGCTCCCGCCAAATTGGAATTCTTGGCAACAACCTTGGCCCCAACCTTGGCCCCAACCTCAAAATCCATACCAATCATGGGCACAAGGGATGCAAAATCATTATGGGAGATTTGCTCAATTTTATCAATATCCTCCATCTTTTCAAAATCAACAAAATCCACAAATTCCAAATCAAAACCCACAACTTTCATTGCCATTCCCACAACAACAACCTTCTCAACAAAATCCAAATTCTCAACTCTTGCTTCCATTTCAACAAAAGACAAATCAACTACCAGCCCAGCCATTGCCAAATCCCAACAACAAAAATCCTCAGAATGCTTATATGGTAGAAGGACAACAATTTCCTACCTATATGATTGTTCCTCTTAATGACGTTCAACTAAGATCTGGTAGAGTTTTAGAAAAACCTTCTATAGATGTTCAAGAGAAAGGTACCTTTGAGGAGGATTCTCTTAAAGTCAATAAAGGTTCTGAGGAAGCATCTCTTCAAAACCTAATCATTTAAAAATAAAAATAAAAAGAGTCAACCCCCACAACTCCTATAGTTGAGCAACCTACATCTTCATCCACACCTCCTTTCCCTGAACGATTACAAATTGATAAAGGGGTGGAAAAACAAATCTTGTTGCCTGACTATGATTTTCTAGATGAATTAAAGAATGTATGTATCAAGATTCCCTTGCTACAAGCCATTAGAGAGATTCCTATTCTAGCAAAAACAATAAAGGAGTTGAGTCTTAAAAGACCAGGAAGGAAACCAAGAGATACAAGAAGAATCCACCTGGTAGGAAAAATTGTAGATATCATGATGGGAAAAAATATCATGCAAAAGTATGTAGATCCAGGTAGTCCAATTGTCAAGACACATATAAATGGGATAGAAATTCCAAACAATTTGATTGACTTAGGGGTTGCTATCAACATTATGAGTAGACAGACTATGGAACAATTTAAACTTCCTAATCTTCCTTTTACACCCACCTTACTGCAACTTGCAGATAGATCAATAATCCAACCAAATGGTGTATTAGAAGATATTTCAGTCTCCTTAGATTCTTTGGAATATCCAGTAGATTTCATGATTTTGACTCCCAAGAGTAATTTAGGAGGGCATCCACTCATCTTAGGAAGACCTTGGCTAGCCACAGCTGATGCTTTCATTAGTTATAGATCTGGAGATATGTATATTTCTAATGGTATTTTGACAAAGAAATTCAATTTGTATCCTCCAGCAAAGGCATTTACAGAAGTAGGAGACAATGAATGGGTCGACGATGAAGATATTATACAACCTGCCTTTACTATCTCTAAAATTAGTGAAGATAGTCAAATTTTGAACACATTAGAAAATTTTGGAACATCTTCAAAAGATGACCACACACAATTTTAGTTAGATTTTGATATTGAATATCTATCATCAAGACAAATGTCTCTTTACTCTATGGAAGAGTTTGGTAGTTCTAACATTGAAATTTTTCCAGGTAAAACACTGAATATCAACAAAAACTTGGAATAGTCACAACAAGAAGAGCTAACCAAAATCTTGCAAAAACACTCTGCTGCATTTGCATGGGAGTATACTGATATGAAAGGTATTGATCCTAAGACTTGCATCCATCATATCTATATCGAGGAAAACAGTAGACCAATCAGACAACCTCAAAGAAGGATGAATCCAAATCTTCGGGAGATAGTGAAAGAAGAGCTCCAAAAACTACTCAATGTAAACTTCATTTACCCAATTTCAGATAGCCGATGTGTTTCTCCTTTGGTTATAGTACCCAAAAAGAATGGTAAATGGAGAGTGTGCATTGATTACAGGGAATTGAATAAAGCAACCTTGAAGGATCACTTTCCTTTGCCCTTTATCGATCAAGTATTAGATACATTAGCAGGCAAAATGTACTTTTCATTTCTGGATGGTTTTAGTGGTTATAATGAAATTTAGGTAGCACCTGAAAATCAGGATAAGACCACATTTACCTGTCCATGGGGAACTTTTGCTTATCGAGTGCTTCCTTTTGGATTGTGTAATGCATCCGCAACATTCCAAAGAGCAGTACTAGGAATTTTTTCCGATCTAATCCATGATTGTGTAGAGGTATATATGGATGCTTTTACAGTTTATGGTGATTCGTTTGAAGAGGCATTAGAAAATTTTGAAAAAGTCCAAATAAGATGTAAAGAAACAAACCATTCACGAAGCCATGAAAAATTCTTTATGATGTTTACTGAAGGTATTGTTTTAGGACATCATATTTCAGGGGATGGGATTAAAGTTGATAGATCAAAAGTTGAAGTCATCTCCAAGTTACCTATTCCAAATTGTCAAAAAGACGTTAGAAGTTTTCTCGGATTTACTGGATACTATAGAAGATTTATAGAAAACTTCACCAAAATAGAATCTCCACTCTTCAAACTGCTTACAAAAGACTGTGAATTCAAATGGGATCCTGATTGCCAATCAGCGTTTGAAACTTTGAAAACAAGAATATCTGAAGCACCTATCTTGAGAGGACCAAATTGGAAACTTCCTTTCCATATTTCAACATATGCTTCAGATACAGCTCTAGGGGTTGTATTGGGACAAAAAGATTTAGTTCCTTATGCCATTTACTATACCAGTAAAAATTTAACTCCTACTGAGTTGAATTATAATGTGACTGGAAAAGAGTTTTTAGCTGTTGTCCATGCAATCAATAAGTTCAGACATTATATAACAGGCTATGAAACTTTTATTCATACTGATCATTCTGCAATTAGATATCTAATGAACAAACCCATTACTAATGGCAGAGTTACAAGGTGGCTCCTACTTTTACAGGAATTCAATATTACTGTGTTAGATAGACCAGGGAAACAAAATACAGTAGCTAATTTCTTGTCTAGGATTCAGAATACTAAAGAAGATTCTCCTGTAGAGGACAAGTTTCCTGATGAATATTTATTTGCAGTCACTACTAAGACTCCTTGGTATGCAGATATAGCTAACTATTTGGTTACAGGGAAACTACCTCCACATTTATTTCCTGGCGAGAGAAGAAAGATTATTCAGGAGAGTTCAAAATATTCATGGATTTCTAACGAATTGTTTAAAACAAGGCCAGATTTTGTGATCAGAAGATGTGTTAGGGAATATGAAATGCATGATATTCTCAAAACATGTCATGATGAACCATGTGGCAAACACTTTGCTGACAGAAGGACAACCTATAAAATCCTCTCTTTAGGATATTATTGGCCATCCCTCTTCAAAGATGCAAAACAATATGTCAAAAGGTGTGACAGCTGCCGAAGAGTAGAGAAACCTACCCTCTCAAATGAAATGCCATTAAAACCACAGGTACTCATCGAACCCTTTCAAAAATTGGCTTTAGACTTCATTGGACCTATTAACCCACCATCTAAACAAAGAAAGTATATATTGGTATGTACAGATTATGTCACTAAATGGGTAGAAGCCAAAGCATTATTTTCTGCTACTGAGCATTTAGTTGTTAGTTTTCTTTATGAGGATATTTTCACTCGCTTTGGTGTTCCAAGAGAAATTGTAACAGATCAGGGAGGTCAATTCACATCCAAACTGATGGAGAAGCTGATGGAAGAGTACAAGGTCAAGCACAGAAAATCTACTCCTTACCATCCGTAAGCAAATGGTCAAGTGGAGTCTACAAAAAAAGTTATTGAAGGCATCATTACCAAGACTGTTCATCTACACAGAAGAGATTGGGCAGAAAGGCTTCCTGAAGCCTTATGGGCCTACAGAACTACATGGAAGAATACAATAGGACATTCTCCCTATGAACTTGTTTATGGGAAAGAAGTTCTGTTCCCCGTTGAGTTCCAAGTTAGAACTTTCAAGATGGCAGTTCAGTTGGGATTGGATCTATGAGAATCCCAAAAGCATAGAATGGAGCAATTGAATGAACTAGATGAGATCAGACAAGAAGCAATCCTAAGAACTGATCTAGTTCAATATCAAAGTGCTAAGTTGCATGACAAATACATCAAGGAGAAAAAGTTTCAAGAAGGAGATTGGGCATTACTATTTGATTCCAAGTTCAAAGATTTCAAAGGTAAATTTCAGACTCATTGGCTTGGGCCGTATGAGATTGACAAAGTCTTTAGCAATGGAGCGGTAAGAATCAAAACCATTGACGAACATCAAACTCCTCTTATTGTGAATGGCCACAGATTAAAGATCTATCATAAGCCACTCTCAAAGGAGGAATTTGTCAAAATCTTTCAAGATAATTTTTCAATAAGGCTGGTGAAGAAGAATCCTTCTTCTCCACTAGCCTAGTCTTTGTTCTTTTTCTGTTTAAAAATAAAAAATAAAAAATAAAAAAAGTTGTATAAGCCTGAAAATCAAGCACTGATTGGCAGTCTTATACAGAAAATAGAGGGCGAAAATCAGGAACTTTTGACGCCATATATTTTCCAATTTTTTTTTCCTTATTTTATTCATAGTTTCATGTCATTTCACTTCATTTCGCTTCACTTCATTTCATCTCATTTCATTTCATCATCTCATTCCGCCAATAAAATCCCTTTTATGACTATTTTTCATATATCATTCACTCAGTCATCATTCATTTTCATCCATCTCCATTCAGTCATATGTTCACTGTGTCAGTTTCCGCAGCTGAATTCAGTTTCTGCAGCTAAAAACTGATTCCGCAGCTAACACTCTGTTATTCAGTATTGACAGTCAGATGTTAGACAAATAATGATGAGAACCAATGCAGGTATGACAAAGGAAAATATTTTGAAGATATAAAGCACCTAAAGCACCAACAGAAAGCAGCCAATCAAAGGTTAGTGGATGGAAGTGGCAAAATTCTAAGGTAAGAGCAAGATTCATTTCAAATAGCATTTTAAAGCACATTCTATATAGTTTTGTTTTGCTTTGTTTTGTTTTTTTTTTTTTTTTTTCGGAAAAAGAAAATTCATAATTTCAATAGTGAAATTACATGTTGTAGATGCTCGAAGGCATATGCTGATACTGTGGCACTGTACCACTGTCAAAATCAAAACAAAAACTAGAAAGAAACCCGGAGGGTATACAGTAATGGTGTTGAGACCATCAAAATAGAGTTCAGTAGTATCTTCTGTGCAAAGAAGATGTCCATATTTACAAGCATTTACTGTTATATACATAGTTATGCGCCAAAAAAGTTCATATACATATGCTGTGAAATTAGAGGCCGCTGCCTCCCTGTATATCTCCATCTATATAAGGCCTGTGAAAGTACTGGTATGTCCCTGTTGGAGTAAATTCAGCGATCATCCACTCCCCTATAGGACGATGCGTCGCTTCTTTTGATAGCCGGTCAGCAGTTTCATTTCTTTCCCTGTAGATATGAGAAACAGATAATTGGTCAAAAAATGTTTTGAAAAAAACAATTTCTTCCAATATATTCCTCAATGTGTATGCATAACAGATAACAGTGTTGTTGAACCAATCTGTCACATTCTTTGAATCTCCAAAGATTTGTAGGTTTCGGCAGTTTTTCTTAATAGCAAAGTATAAAAGATGTCGGAGAGAAATCAGTTCTGCAAGGTTATTTGTTCCCGGCCCTAGACCCATACTAATCTGAAAGTAATGGGTTTCAGATAAATGGAAATAAATGCCACCCCCACAGCCATGCTGTTGGGCAGCCCCGTCGAAATAGGCCCAAGGGATTGATCTATTGATCTGCTCCTGCCGGATAGGCCGAGGTCTCGTGTTGTAGGTGTCATTTGGAATTTCAGCATATGCCGCACAGATTTTAGGATGGATAAGGTTCCAGTTGACCGGTTTGTCCTCAAATATAACAATATTCCTCTTGATCCAAATATGCCAAGAGACAAGTAATGGGAGGTTCCGAGGTTTGTCCATTGCCGAGGAACTCCACCAATGTTCCCAGGCTGAGCTGATGTCTGCCCCCTGCCAGTTAGTATTTAAATTTAGAGTTTGAGTGACCTGATACTAGATGCTCCTGGTAGTGGGACAAGAAAGGAAGAGATGATGAGTCGTTTCTTCATCTTGAAAACACAGTACACATCGGGTAGGTCCCAGGAAAGCCCTTTTTTTAAATACGATCCAGTGGGGATCTTGTTTTCCAATATATTCCACATCAGCAGTCTGGTACGCGGAGGAGCTTTTAATTTCCATAATGTATCCCACCAGCTTTTTAAGGCCTCCGGTTTTCTATCAGCAATGATTTTGTCATATCCCAGTTTTGGTGTATATTGTCCAGATTTTGAGAGTGCCCATATAAGTTCATCCTCTGAATTCCTTAATCTGACATGTGATTCTGTAAGTGCCTGAATGTAACTTTGCCAAGGTCTACTCCATTCATTTGGGATATGTCCATGCTGTTCATTCAACCATGCTTGTGAATGAAAAGTGGAGTTCTGTTGGTCTCCAATCTGTCCAAGGTACTTTATACCTCTGTTATTAAGATGATGAATCAAACCATCTGGTAATATATGGGAGTTTCCATAGCCCAGCCAAGGATCAATGCCAATACGGACAGATGCACCATTTCCAATCCTCCATAGTAATCCTTCTTTGATGATGGGCATAGCATTGAGGATAGCCCTCCATATTACTGAAATACCTCTCCTATTCCAAGAAGTGCCTCTGACCCAGTCAGTGATGGTCGACGGCCATATATATTTATGGTGGATAACCTCCGCCCAGAGACTATTGTGTTTCAACAAAATCCAACCCTGTTTGGCCGCCAAAGCTTGAGCAAAAGCCGGGAGTACTTTGAGCCCCAACCTCCCCACTTCTTTGGTGTGGCAATTTTGTTCCAATTTACCCAGGCAAAAGTTTTGCCCTCTTTTTTACCATTCCAGAGGAATTTGCAGCAAATTTGTTGAATTCGGTGAAGAATCCCACGCGGTATCCAGGCAAGTGACATCCAATATACCGGGGTGGCTTCAAGGACAGATTTTATGAGTATAAGTCGGCCAGCTCTAGAGAGGAATCTATGACACCAGCAGCTGATTCTCTTTTCCACTTTAGTGATGAGCCAGGTCCAGTTTGCAATCTTGTATCCATCCAGTTTAAGTCTGAATCCCAGATATTTGAGTCCTTCCATTAGATCAGTTTCTTGGTAGGCAAACTTTTGAAAAGCTAGCTGGGTTTCCTGTGGTGAGCAGTCTGTTAGGGAGATGGAAGATTTTTCTCTGTTTATCTCCATTCCCGTTGCTTTGCAGAAAAGGATCAGAATAGCATTTAGTGAGGAAGAGTCCCGGACACTCCCATTTAAAAATATCAGGATATCATCTACAAAAAGTAGATGGGTCAGATAGAAACGCTCCATGATTTTTAGTCCACTAAGTCCCCCTCTCCTTTTCTCTGCAGCAATAAGTCTACTCAGGCCTTCCATGACTAGAAGGAAAAGAAGAGGTGAAAGAGGGCATCCCTGCCTGATGCCTCTATCTATATTGAAGGATGAAGAAGCCGAACCATTTATGAGGATGGCAAAGGAGACAGAAGAGATGCAGCCCATAATCCAGGAGATGAGGGTGGGGGGAAACCCCAGGTGAGTAAGGATCATTTTAAGATATAGCCAATTCACTTTATCAAAGGCTTTTGACAGATCAATTTTGAGGGAGATGCTCTTAAGGTTCTTTTGTTTAATGGAGTGTAAGGCTTCCTGGGCCGTGCCAATGGCTTCTTGTATGTGTCGATGGTGGAGGAAAGCAAATTGCTCCTGGGAGATGTGATTGGAGAGGATAGGTTTTATACGATTAGCAATAATTTTTGCAATGATTTTGTAAAGGAAGTTGCAGAGGGATATAGGCCTGAAGTCGTTGAAAGATGCAGGGGAATCAGTCTTAGGAATCAAGGCTATGAAGGTGTGGTTCATAGGAGGATGAATATGTCCTGTGATTCTGCTCTCTTCGATGACTGCCAAAAGATCCTTTCCCAACAGCTCCAGGAAAGCCAAGTAAAATTCCACTGGCCAACCATCCGGCCCTGGACTCTTGTCTTTTTTGAACCACTTTAGTGTACCTTCCAGTTCCTCCATAGTTACCGATTGGATCAAATCCTCCACTGCTTCAGGTTCCACAAACCTTGGAAAAAGCCCTGCCAGGTTAATGATCTCCGGTAGATTGATATCTGTTGGAGCCGTAAACTGTCTTTTGAAATGTGAAGTTCCCAATCTGGCTAACTGCTTGTGAGTTGAGGCCCATCCATCAGGTTCATTAGGCAGCTACCAGATAGTATTTGTTGCCTTCCTACCATTTGCGAAGTTGTGGAAGAATTTTGTATTTCCATCTCCCGCTTGCAGCCAGATGGCCCTGCTTTTCAACCTCCACTGTTCTTCTTTGTCAAGTAGCAGCTTATTTTTTTGTTTCTCCAGATTGTTCAAATATGTTTTAGACTCCTCTGATAAGAAACCAAGCCCCTGTTCATCCGTTAGCTGTGCAATCTGTAATTCTATATCGACGAGATGCTGTTCATCTCTCCGTTTCTTCCTCTTTGACCATTCCTCGGTCCTGTTCCTGAGGGTTTTGAGTCTCTCACAGAAATCAGCCGCCATCCTCTGTTCCCGCAGCGGAGGTTGAGATTGCCAGAAATCAGTTACAAGGTTGATGAATTCCGGATCCTGAAGGTAGCCCGTAAAGAATTTGAAAGGAGGACGCGGCTTCTTGGTTGGTCCAGAGATTTGAAGAAGAATAGGTAGATGATCTGATGAACCACCAATGCCAACCCATTGTCTGTACAGGGGAAGTTGGCGAAGTAGATTTTCATGGATTAGGAATCGGTCCAATCTTCGACCCAAGGCGGCTTCCCCCGTTCTCCTATTATGCCAAGTGGGTACTTTCTTGTTCATGGGAACGTCAATAAGCTTGTAGGTGTCCAGTAATGTGCTCATCTGCTCCGAGATAGGATCCATTTGTGCATGATGACCCCAAGATTCCTCCATTCCCAATGAAAAGTTTAAATCCCCTCCAATAATGGTAGCATTTGTAATAAGGTTATGTTCCAAGAAGTTAAGCCAGAATGCCACTCTGTTCTGGTTAGGCCCATACATGTTGATCACTCTAATTCTGATACCAAGTTCTCCCACCAAAATATCCATACCTAAGAAGCCCCACCCTCCCCAAGATGAATAGATCTTGACAACTTTGGGATTAATACCAATTGCTAGGCCACCCGATTTGCCATTAGCGTCCAAACCCTGAAATACCCAACCCGGCAGAGTAGTTTGGAGGGTTCTGGTAATGATTTCAGAGGAGCCAAGAGTTCCTGTAGGAGGAGGATATCACATTTGGTTTCTAGTACTAGCCGCTTGAGAGCCAATCTCTTTTTGGGGTTGGCTAGTCCCCTGCAATTGTATGAGAGACAAATCATGGGGAAACAGGAGCAGAGGGCTCAATTGCTCTAAGCGCCCTTTCTATGGTGTACTGTCGGCCCGTGGCAACATCCGCCACCGCCGACTTAATGGCAGATTTGATCTTGGATGGACGGCCTCTGGCTGCTTTAGATTTTTTTTTTGACCGTCCAGGGGAGAGACCCAACCCCAAATGTTTTGGCCGAGGTCTAGATTGGAGATTGTAGGGATGAGAGCCCGTCCCTGAATGGGAGGAGGAGCGGGTGGGTGGAGTGGTAATCTCCCTGAGGGAGGTGGGAGTAGTGGAGAAAGTGGGGGGGGGAGGGATGATGGAGCAGGGGACGGAGGGAATAGTGCCCAAAGCGGAGGAGGGAGGGTGCAGAGATGAATGCAGCATAGAGAACATAACTTCTGAATAGAGTGCAGTAGTTATAGGAATAGTCACTTTACCCGGGATAGAAGTAGCTTCCACTGTAGACTTGGAGCGGGTCCGAGGAGGTGAGGTCGCCGCTTTTCACCTGTTTTTTGTTTTCTTTGAAGCACCTTCCTCTGTCTCCGATGGGGCCGCAGCATGTTTCCTGTCTCCATCTCCTCGCTTCGAGTCACCCTTGCTCTGCTCCACCGAAGCCTGGTTTTTTGTCCCCTTCGAATTTTCCGAGGTCACGCAGAGAGTAATGGACAATCTTTGTATAAATGGCCCACTTTGTGACACCTCCTGCAACGAAATGGGACACCTTCATAGTCCAGTAGTTGCTTGCGCGAGAAGTGCCTTCGGTGTAGAGTAATTTTCTCTTCCAGTCCCGCCCTGGTATCAAGGTGTACAAGGATCCTAGCCATGGTCATAATGCCCGTTCTTTCATAGGATTGATCGTGCTCCAGATAGGTTCCCAACGCATCCCCAATACGCTTGAAAACTTGTGGAGTCCAAAATTGCATAGGTAAACCAGGCAATCTCACCCATATAGGCCCAGCTCCAAGCTGTTCGCGCTCTGGATCAAATAGGGGGTCCCAATGCTTCAATAGGACTGGTGCTAGCTCAATATGCCAGAATTGTGACAAAATCATTTGCGTGTACTCCGCTCTATGAAAGTGTAGAGTGAACCAGCCTCTGGCCAGGACCCTTATTGTAGGAAGTTCCTTCAGGAGTTGACCCCAAATCTCCTCGGTCCATTGACGTAATCTTTCCAACAGAATAGGTCCTTCCACGGACACGACCAACCAATACTTTCCTTGCAGTCTCCATTGCATCCTCCATGTGAACGTCTTCACCAAAGGTCAGATTAATATCCGAGTCTAAGGGTCTAAGGCACCGACCCTTTTTCTGCTTGTCCGAGCGCCGGCCTGTTGGGTAATCTTTTAGCAGGCTCCGACACGGGTCCGAGGTGCTTTGCTGGGCGGAAGAAGAAGGGCGTGCAGGCAGTAATGGGGAGCTGAAGCAGCCCGAACGAATAGGAGAATGAGGGTTTAAGCTGCAGGAGCCAGGATGGATGAAGGATCGAGCAGGACGATGCAGATTTGAGGGGCCGGCCGGGGCCAAGGAGAAGGAGGGAGGGTTCAAGTGCTGGGAGACCTGCGCAGGTGGTGGGGGGGATTGCAGCGGGGAGAAAGGTAAGGGGGAGTCGAAAGAGGGTGATGTATGCATACATGAGCCAAGTAGATGCAAGGTAGCCGGCGAGAGGGGAGGGCATTCTAGGGCTGGTAAGTCCTCCACATTGACAGCCGGATGTTGCCTTTTACCGGGGAGCGGTGGGTGTTGCGCCGGGTGAGCTGCAGCTGTCGACCGAACCATCTGTTTGCCCCAGGGTTCCATGTCCGAACCTTTTTTATGTGCCCAAATCTCTTGTTCAGGCATGGGGTCCTCCTCGTAGTCAACGAGGTCCTCCTCAACCATGGTAACTGACAAAAGACACCGCCTGACCACCGTATGACCAGGGGGGACCGACTGCAGGTAATGAGCAGAATCACGGAAGCAGAAAGCCCGAATCGCTGTCAAAACCTTTAAAAAAACCACCGACAGTTCCGGGTAATGGTGCCAAACCATATAAAAATCTTAAACCCTTAACCCGCAGGCAGGCCCGCGGTGGTAGCCATAACCCAGATCCAGAAGGTCGCACACAGACCGGGAAAACCGTCGTTCAGCAGGTAGAAACCCTAGGGTTTTGCCATTTTTTCCAGCTCCTTCAACTCAGTTCCCCCCCTAGGATTAATGATTAGCATTGATAGCTTTCATAACCACTCCATGGCCTTTACATGATTCCTCCACGAACTTTGCATTAATTTTTAACGGCCTCATGATCCGCCTCCGAATTTAACTCGTGTTTATTTGTACGTTGGCATTCCACCTGCTGAACTGGGTAATTATGAGGACGTAATCTATTTGATCACGGCTCTGTCCTGCTGCACAAATCCGCAATCATTTTGAGAACATGCTCACGCCTATCCCACAGCCTTCTAGCTCAAAAGCCGGGCTCACTCTATTTCCATACCATCCCATCGAAGTTGCAGTTGTTATTTCTGGCCTGTTTACATCTCCTTGAACTCATTCTCATTACCTGTTCTCTGCTCTTTCGTTTATAACTACTGGTTTTCCTCCAAAAATCTTCTCCATTCCCCACTAACACAACTGTTTCACCTCCATCAATCCATTATTCACAGTCCATCACTCACAGCCGTATTTTAAAACAGGAGGAAGGAATGGGTCTTTTACTAAGAGCAGAACTGGAAGGGCCTAAATTCATGGAGGGGTATCCACAATTGAAAAGCATATTAAGGAAGGCACGGTGGCTACAGTTCATCCAGAAATTCAGAGGTTACAATAAAGAAGTTACGAAGACATTTGCAAGGTCTTTTAATGGTGTGGAAGTTGAGGTTGGAGATCTTAAATTTTTAGTCACAGAGGCATCTATCACAGTAGCAACGGAACTCCCACAGGAGGGGGAACGGTGGTTCAAAAACAAAATTTTTGATGAGAGGGCCTGGAGGGTTATCCTAGGCAATCCAGGTATGGATATAACCATTTTCAAACATGGAATCCCTGTCTCTGCTTTAGAGGAAAAGTGGACTAGTTTATTATTGATAATCCAGAAGTTTATTATAGGTGAAGGACGTTTTGGGTCCATGTACATGTACCACATCAGGTTGCTAATGAATTTTCTAGAAAATCAAACCATCAATTTGCCTTATTTTCTACTGAATAGCTTGAAAAAGATGTCCATAACTATACGAAAGAATCTGGAGGACATAGAACCCCACCTTTACCATCATGGCCTTGTAAGAATTTTGATTGAAAAACAGTTGAAGGAAAGAAGGACACCTGGGAATGGTTCTTGATTAGAAACTTCTTTCAGGATCCACCTGAAACACCCGAGAGTAGATCAACAAGGAAAAGTAGGAGAAGGAAAGCAAGTGTGAACATTCAGGACACTCCTACTAACATAGCTAAAGAAACTAATAAGGAAGAGAAGCTGTCTGAAGGTAGGAAGGAAAGAACTGAGGTTAGGAAGCAAAGAAAACTAAAGGGGAAAAGAAATATTGAAGTTGTTTATCAAACCCCAGAACTTTCCTCAGAAGAGGACAAAATACTTTCTGAAAGATTAATTTACCTTCAGGAACAATCAGCGACAGCAAAGAGAAAAGGGAAAGAAAAACAGAGTGCGGAGAAAGGAGACACTAGCTCATAGAATCTAAGGAGGAGCTCTAGACTTAAAGGAAAATTGAGGAAAGTACAAACTAAAGGGCCCCACTTCATTGATTTAGGAGGGGAAACACTGGAACAGCCTCCAGCAATCCCTCCTGGCCATAGCCCACACCATACTCCTATTTCTCAGCCAAATTTTGAGATAAATCCTTCTTAGCCAGATTTTGAGATCAGTCCTTCTCAGCCATATTTTGGGTACAGCCCAAGAAAGGCTACACCTGAGATAGATCCAACCCAACAAGAAATTTATGATTTTATTGAGTCATTGGAGAAGACTACCACAGATCAAGGCACCTCATCTACCCATCCTAATACAACCCAGGAAGCTCTAATCCAATCACTAAAACAAGAAGTTTTTGAATTGGAAGTCCTAAATAGACACATCAAAAGAGAAAATGAAACATTGAAAGAACAAAGTAGGTTGGATAAGATTATTCACGACAACACCATGTTGCATCTTGGGCTATGGCAGAAGAAAAATAGAAAATTGAAGAAAAACAACAAGAGGTTGAGCAGAGCTCTCATCAACCTCAAATGCAAGTGCCTAATGAGGAAGCCTAGGATGACAGTGGTACCAAGAAAGAAGAAAAGAAAGCTGGATGTGTTAGCAGAGGTTTCAAAACACATGAACTGAAGGGAGGATGGTCACAGTTTTGGTTGCATGAGGACATGCAACACCTTCACAGTGGGGGTATGTTGAGCCCTAAAACTACATCTCTTCTACACACTTTTCTAGACTTTTTCCCCTCACCAGTGCCCCACAAGCTATCAAAAATCATTACATATTGATTCTGAGAGTGCATTTAAGTGGTTTTCTAACTATATTTTTGTGTTTGCTATTTGACTTAGATTTTTCTCATCAACTGCGGAATGCAGCCACTTTCCGCAGCTGACTCGACTTTCTGTAGCTGTTTTTGTTGATCTCTAGGTTACAACTGTCATCAAGCAAAACGAGGCATGTGGGAAATTTAGGAATGATTTGGACATGGATCAGGTCCTATTGGTTCAGCTAAATTCGTAGAGGAAAGCCTTGGTCAAACAATAGTCAAACGAGGAGTTCTATGGCAAACAAGTCTCTGTTTTCAACACGTGAAGGGTCCGAGGCCATTCCTAGATCCATGGCTACATTTTGACAGCTGTAGACTGCCCCCACGACGTAAATCCAATAGCCACCTTTTGGTAGATTGAATGATCTTGGCAACCATCATGCTAAGCTCATGGATGCTTTCTTTTTACGTGTCCTCTGCTGAAGGTGTTTCATAGGAAAACTATTATGTAATTTCCTTTATAAATAACACGTTTGCAAATGCATGTAGCTTGTTAGTTTTTGATGTAATCTTGCTATTAGTTCATGTATTGTGCCGTGACATTGGCCCTGCTATTGTAACGAGAGGATCCTTCCTCTATTTTGCAATATAACAAGACTCTGTTTTACATGACTGTGTGAGCATAATTCCAGACTGACAGCGTGTTAACCAAGGCCGTGCAGAGGGCCCCTGCTGGCTGAGGTTTTGTTTCTTTATTTCTGTAAAGTTTTTATATGTTTTTGTCTTATTTCCATTGTAGATATTTCATAGTTTGTTCACATGTGTATATTTCATAAGTTAGTTATGATGTTAACGTTTCATTCCTGTACATGATTTTTCAAGCATTGTATATTTTTTCTAACACTGATCAGTGTGTATTTCAGGATAGGCTAGGCCCGGGCATTTTCATACAATTTTTTCAATAACTAGTGAAATGAGATTAGCCTCTTTGCTGACTTTGTTTTCTTAGCTTTTCAATCCCAGTTATGCTTTGATCTCAGTCTTATTCAATTGCTTTGTTAGTTAGTTTAAATATCAAATTCTTCATGTCATTGACATTATCTCCAGAGCCATAGCTTAACCCCGAAAAGAATACTTGGCGAGCTACCGGACTATGAGTGATGTTATTTGATGTTACTTTTATTTTTTTGCAATTAGATATCAGGTTCTTCATGTTATTGACGTTATCTCCAGAGCCATAGCTTAACCCCGAAAATACTACTTGGAGAGCTATCGAACTATAAGTGAAGTGACTTGATTTTATTTTCATTTGCTTTGTTAGTTAGTTTAGATATAAATTCCTCATGTTATTGATGTTATCTACAGAGCCATAGCTTAACCCCGAAAAGACTACTTGGCGAGCTATCGGACTATAAGTGAAGTGAATTGATTTTACTTTTACTAGTTTGCAATTTTTGATTTGTTTGAGTGCAGTAGCTTAACTTATTTTTTTGTATTTAGATGAGCAGCAGAGATAGTGATTTCATGATCAGTAGTTCATTATTCGTTTGATTTGAATAGCTGCACATTTACATTCTTGTCCAAGTATTAATTTCATCACTAATATGTTTTGAGATCCTCTGAAGTGTTAAGCTTTGAAAATCATCATAAAGGATATAATTGCCTTAAGATCTACATCCATACTTGCCTTCTAAAGTATTCTCAAAACTCAAGAATAGGATTTCCCATTCACATTAGGAGATAAACAAAGATAAAAACCCCAAAACAAAATAAAAATTAAAAACAATAAAAAGTAAGAAGGAGGTTGTCTTGCACATATAGTGCGCCACACTTCATCAGTTTATGACTCCCGGATTGATAATTAATGTAGCAATTTAGGACATACTAAATTGACTAAACAGGTATTACGGACTCAAGTGCTGGGGTGTGCCTATTTTTTTTTATGTAACAGATCGATAAGATTGCGAAATACATAGACACTGAAACAGTAAGCAAACACATAAACACATTAAATTTAATAAGGAGTTCACCCAATCCTCCTGGGCTATGTCTCCTAGTCCAGCCTTCAGTGGTGGCCTTTCTATTGTGTCTTAAAGCAGAGTTTTTACAATAAGGAGCTCAATTTGAGTCTCACTTAATAGATGATGATTAGTAGGATTGTACTTGGATTCCCCAAGTCTCTAGAGTACACAGACTCCCCTTACTGAATCTCGACCTCAACTGGTCTTAGTGGTATGAGTCCAATTTGGTACTCAATACCTGACAGGTATACACAGAAGAGTTGCTTGAACCTCTCAAGCCTTCTCTGGAGTTCACAGACTCTCGGACTCTCTCTGTCTCTGTTTGCTCAATGCTGCCTTTGCTCTGTAGGTCAGCTCGACTTCTCTGTTCTCTGCAATTCACTTCTTTCTTGCCTCTTGGCTTTCTACTTCTCTTTCTCTGCCTCCCTTTACTCTTTGTCTGTTCGTGGCTTAAAGCCAATCTTCTCCTTGACTATTCGTTTCCGCTTCTCGGCTCTCTGGATCTCTTGCCTTTGCCCGCTGGAATTCCTCTGCTCTGCATCATCATCACTATGTAACACTTCATAGAGAGGTGGCCACTTGTTTCCTCACGAGCTGAGTGTTAGTTCTCTTTGAACGGTCGTTATTTCCATTGCTCCAAGATTGCCTGCGAAACTGATTCCTCTTCCAGCTCAATAGTCATGCCGGACCTCAAATCTTATATGACTCAACCTATTTCCCCGTCGAATCCAGTCATCCATCGGATCATTTCTCCATCATTGATCTGGAGCCTCCAAATCCTACGGTCTCCGTCCATATCGGGCGGGTAAGTAGCATGACCTTTACCCGCGCGATGTGAGCGGTTTTCTCTCTCATCTGCTGGATGCGTGTCACCCAGTGTATGGCATCGGGCGGGACTTGGTCAAACCTGTGTACCGCTTGAAGCCCTTCTAATATCCTACCGGTTTTTGTGTGGGACCCGCATTCTGACGGAATCGGCGATTTCCGTACGGTTTTATGTTTTTCCTCGTGACCGAGTGCTTAGGGGCTTCCCTTCACTAAGGGGGACGCCCTGCGGTATGCGATTCAGAAACTGCCTCTGTTTTTGGATTTGACCTCCCGTTTGTCAATTTGTGCCAGTGCGCGATCACCATGGGCCAACAGTCTTTGCGCTTTGACCGAGGGTCCTTGTTGTTCCGTGCTGACCACAAATTGCCATTGTTCAGAGGTTATTTCTGATAAGCTCGATATCCATAAGATTTTGAAACTTGACATAATTTGAAACAGTCATGAAAACTTAGAGAATATTTAAGGATCCAATTCGGATCATTGATGCATTTAGTTGGATAAGTGAAACTACTTACATAAATCATTAGATGGATTAGGTATTGATGATTGAAATGTTCGATGTATGACCTAAGGTATGACTTACTTGGTTATGATTTATCTAGTGCATGACTTATCAGAGTTATTGTTGTTTCATGTATGGCTTAAGTGGATATGATTTATCTAATGAATGACTTAGTGAAATTATGATTTATCTAATGTAAGATTTATTTCTAGTATGAACTACAAAATTGATATGTGGATACTAGACTTAATAATATGATGTTTAAGATCATGTATCTATATCTATTTTGTTGTTATATATATGCATGGATGAGAACTAACCCGCAGATTGGAAAGAACTATATGATAACCAAGATCTACTCTTCCATTGGGAAGGTCGAGACATCCAATGAGGAAAGGTATGATGTACATTGTTCTATTACATTTGGTATCTACTTGATATGCACTCTTATGACATGGGTAAAATGTAAATGACAGGTAGCAAGACTACTTGATTGGATTATTCGATGACAAGTCCAACCAGCGCTGTAGTGTGGTCCATATTAGGGTGTTGACCCTAGTTGTAAGGAGGGGTGGAGGTATTTCCCACCATGTAACCTCCAAACCTGGAATCGTGGGAGGGTAGTGATGGACACGCTCCCCTAGACGTGTGATCATGATTGCCAGTTGGTGTTGACCCTAGTTGTAAGGAGGGGTGGAGGTATTTCCCATCGTGTAACCTCCAAACCAGGAATCATGGGAGGGCAGTGATGGACACGCTCCCCTAGACATGTGATGACGATTGCATGTTTCATGTTGGGGAAGTTAGGTCAATATAGTCGACGCTTTCGCCATATTGGTTTTATCAGTGGTTATATTGGTATAGTCCATGTCATAGTATATAACAACAGATGATGGATAGGGTGGGAACAGAAGTACATTAGGAAGGATAGGAGGATATAGATATAGATTAGTTGGAGACTCTTGATGGGAAGTGGTATCATTGCCTGACTTATTAAATTTCACTACTATAACTTTCTCTCTATTTTGTTATGCCTTCGAACTCCTTGTATCTTTTCACTCTAACTTCGGGATGAAGTCTTCTGAAGGAAGGGCATATGTAATGCCCCACTTAATCTTATCATGCAAATTTTATTAGTGTTTAAATTACCTGAAAATATTGACTTATAATTATCAAGAAATATTGGTAAATACCTTCATTTGGGAAACTATAATTTTTATTTACTGATATAAAATTTGTTATTGTTATTATTCAATTCCCAACTCGTCTTCTCAAATTTAATCTTGGATAGGATATGGTCTGCTTCCTTTATTCCAATTTAAATATCCATATCCCCAAAATTTTATCCCAAAATCTCCTTGGGAGAAGATATGGTCCTCCCCAATTAAGTACCAAATTGAATATCCATATCTTATCTCCAAAATGTCCTCTCAAATTAACTTGGGAGAAGATATGGTCTTCCCCAATTAATTACCAAATTAAATATCCATATCTTATCCCCAAAATGTCCTCTAAAATTTACTTGGGAGAAGATATGGTAATAAAAGTCAAATGAAAGGATGAGGGGGTAGTTATGACATTAATGATAGGTGGTTGGGGTGGATGGGAGGAAGAGGCATACAAGGGTAAGGATGATGAGAGGAGAGGGGGATCCTTGGTCTTGGTTTTGGTTTGGTTTTGTTTGGGAGGATTTTGGTTTTGGAGGAGGGATGTGGAGAAAGAAGAGGGAGATCAAACTTGGATCTGGAGAGTGTTGTTAAACTGTGACACACTACATCTGGTTGGACTTGAGCTCAGAAGGCTAGGGAACCTCTGGAGGTTCCCTGGGCTAGGAATTATTTCCTAGTTGGATGGGAGGCAAATCCAGTTGGGTAGTCAAGAGGAGCAAGGAGCTTATGAGCATCTCAACTAAGCTAGTTTCTTTTTGTAAGCTTGGTAGGACTCTCCTATTTTCATGTCCATTACATGCCCCGCTACGGGGGTAGGGTAGCCCAAGATTTGAACCCAAAACTTCCGATTCAGTGAGACTTCATTTCCACGGCCACTGCCTCTTGAACTACCCATGCGGACATCTCAACTAAGCTAGTTGGAATAGGTATTATCAGTCATTAATTTTAGTTATGTAAATTATTACAAGTTATACATGTTGCAAATAAATTGTTACCAGTTATGCATGTTGTAGATTAAATTAATTTATGTTCATGTTTATGATGTTTTATAAACCTGAAATTTTCCTTGTTATTAATATTAGTGAAATTTATTTGAATGAATGTAGTAGTAGTTAGAGGACCTATAGTTGGGTCCTCATAGTAAAAAAAAATATTAGCTTTCATTGATGAGAAGATTTCTCACTTTTTCAGGAATAAATTAGCATTTTATTTTAATTTAATGAATATTGGTATGTGATATTTTTATAGTAGCCTATATCTTTAGGGAAAAAAAGATTTCTCTTAAAAGTTAAATGATTGATTTTAATAGGACATCTCCAACTCATTTTTATTTGGGTTCATTTTTCACATTTTTTTGTTTACTTTGTTTACAAAAAAAAATGTTTTTTTTTTTTTTTTCCAAAAAAAATAAATATATTAAAAAGAATATATATTTATATTGTCATTTTTTCATAACTGCATAGCACATCAAATGTGAGCAGAATGTAGATAGCACATTAATGTCAACAGAATGTAGAAAACATCAATGTCAGCATAATGTAGAAAACAAAAATCTTATAAATCTATAGATCAAAACCCTCATTACATCCTAAAAATGAATAGCAAAAGTCTAAATCCATATTATAAGCCTAAACACTAAGACAACATAGCCAAAAAAAAAAAACTAAAAAGAAACAATGATCTGAAAATGGGGCTCTTAGGCTTCTTATCTAACTTACAAGAACCTCTCCCACTTCCAAAGCTTTAAATTTTCCCAAGTCTTAATGATTAACCAATGCGGAATTAAGAAATGCTTGAAAATATGGGTGTATGCTTGTATTTGTTTCCGCTGATTATTTACTTTAAAATTTGTTGTTTGTGCTAATATGGGAAGGTACTTAACTGATATATAAATGCATATAACAGTAGTTAAAGTAGCAATAAAAACAAACACATAAGACAACAGTATAATATTGAGTTCACCCTGATATCTTGGGCTACATATCCTTGAGCTCTAATCAACTCGTTTAGGCTCTCTGGGATTATGACCATAGTTCTTTTACAGGTGCCTACACTTAACTCCAATGTTTTATACGGAACATTGGGCTCAAAACACCATCTTATCCCTTGGCTCTTGGAGCTCTTCGGCTTTCTAGCTCTGGCTCTGGCTCTTGCTCTGGCTGTGGCTCTGACTCTAGCTCTGGCTCTATGGCTTTGGCTCTGGTTCTGGCTCTCAGCTCTCGCTTCTGGCGCTCGCTCTAGCTCTTGGCTCTGGCTTCTCTAAGCTCTTTCTCCCGGCCTTTTACATGCCTCTGTGAGTCGCTCGACTTCCAAGCAACTCCAACAACAATATGCTGCTGTCAATTGAGCTCTCTAGTTTTTCCCACTCAACCTCCGAGTGACTTTCCAGACTCTCTGCGCATTCAGCGTCTTTTCGCTCTTTTTTCTCTCTTTTGTTGTTCTCTCTATTCTTGGCTTAAGGCCAATCTGTCTCCCGACTGTTTAAGTCCCTTCTTTTGGCTGTTACAGTCGCTGCATCACCTCATAGGGAAGTGGCCACCTATTTCGTAATGGATAAGTGTCAGGTTCACCAGAAACACTTGATCATTTGAAACGGCCATTATTTCCGTTTTATTCCAAGAATGCTCGCGAAACACGAATCTATGCCAACTCATCGTCCACGTCCGACTTCAAATATTTATGCACCATGGCTTATTTCTCCATCAGGTCTAGTCATCCATCGGGTGAAATCTCCACTGTTAGATCTGGAGCCCTCAGATCCTACGATATGCACTCGTTTCGTGCTGTTGACTTGCTTGACTGTTAACGCGCGATGAGAGGCGGTTTTCTCTCTCATCCGCCAGACACGCGTCGTGCGATGAATGGAATCGCTCGATTTCAGCCAAATCCGCTTACTGCCCAAGGGTGCCCCCCATATACCACTGGTTTTGGAGTGCGGGACTTGCCATCTATTTTAGCGCTTTTCCCACAGTTTCATGGTTCTCCTTGTGACCAAGCACTTGGGGCTTCTCCTTCTCGAGGGGTTTTACCCAATGATGAGCGCATTAGAAACAGCCTCCATTTTCTGGTTTGAGCCTCTTAACTGTCATTTTTGCGCCATGCACAATCCCCATGGGCCACCTGTCAATGCGCTTTGATCGAAGGTCCTCGTTGCTCTTGTGCTGGCTGCAAATTGTCATTGTTCAGAGGTTATTTCTGATAGGCTTTGTTAGGTCCCTATAATACTAGTGATTACCCCATTACTATTGTAGTTGTATCCCTTATTAATATCGTTGTGTCCCTATTGTCCCCATATTGTTATTATTGTGCCCCATAGAATCCCTCTATTGTTATTTTTGTGGCTTTATATTATTATTGTTAGATCGGCTGGGTTATATTGTGACTCCTTAGACTCCTATTTATATAAAGGAGGTTTTTTCATTTGAATCATCAAAGAATCATTCATTTGTGTAATGTAAAGGAGGTTGCCCCCTCGAAGAGGCTGAATTCTAAGGCATCGATCTATTTTTTCTATCTTTTTGTGAGCTAGTTTCATAACATTTGGTATCAGAGCATTAGATTATAGGGTTTTGCTGCTCCAAATAGGTCATCGTGGCATTTTCGCTATAACTTTTTTTCTGTGACGTTTCAGAAGTTAAAAAAAAAAAACCCATTTGAGACGAAATTGCATTGAACCTTGGGTCCGAATTTTAGAGCTTTTTGCACTATATTTGCGGAGATATGATCTGAGGAAGTTGGTGTTTTTGCAGACTCATGAATTACATTGTAAACAGGTGACCTGGGGAAAATCGTTATAACTTTCTCTCTAAGCATCGGATTGAAATTTCGTAAGAAGGTACAGAAAGAGGATGGACTATAGTTTCTTGTAGATATTTTTCAGAGCCAAAGGTCAAAACAGTGACTCGTGGCACGTCATACAAGTTCGCTCTACTGAACTAGTCTATAATCAGGTCACTGTGGGAGATTTGGCTTAACTCTTCCCTGGAGAATCCAATTTGGATCAGACTAGTGGCATTGGAAAGAGAATGAAGAGGGCTACCGCAGATCGCAATTTCAAAACTAGATGATCTGAAATTACAAATATACATCAGATTCAATATCAAGCTCCTACAAAGTGAAAAAGGTGTGTAGTTTTTATTTTTTTTTATTTTTTGCATAAGCTTGGTTTGAAAAATTAGTTTGAAGGAATTCAAAGGGCTTAGTAAAGCATTATTATCAATAATTGATGCCTCAAGGAAAGAAAATGCAAACACCTAGTAAGCAACCTGAAAGATCTAGCATGACTCATGAAGAAGAGGAAGAAATGCAACATGATATATCAAAATTACGAGACCAAGTGCAACAAGTGTCACTTGCACAAAAAGGAATAGAATCTAAGATGGATGGTTTAAAGAAAGATGTAGAAGCTAAGATGGATGGTTTAAAGAAAGGCATAGAAGCTAAGATGGATTGTTTAAAGAAAGGCGTAGAAACTAAGATGAATGACGTGGAAGCTAAGATGGACGATTTGAAGATAGATTTGAAGACAAACATGGAAGATTTGAAGACAGATTTAACAAAGTTTCTACAGGAAATGCTTACTAATGGTGAAAAGGTAGTAAAGGAAGCTCATGATGAGAACAAAAGAAATGTAAATCATGATTTCATAGACTCTAATGTTGGATCGAAGACCCATCATATTCCAAAAATCGATATGAGGAAGTTTGATGGCAAGGATCCCACAACATGGATATTACAGATGGAGAAATTTTTCGATCTCAATAATGTGCAAAACACACAAAAGGTACGTATTGCAACTTTATATTTGGAACCAGATCAGTTTGTATGGTATCAATGGCTTTGCTCTCGTAAACACTTGGGCAATTTTTACAAAAGAATTGACAACACATTATGAGGATACAAAATGCAACACTTTTTTTAGCCAAATGATAAGTCTCAAACAAAAGGGTTCAATAATGGAGCACATTGAGGAGTTCCAAAAATTGAACATAAGGGTAAAAAATATTCTAGAGGAGCATAGGATTGATGTGTTCATAGGGACTTTAAAGGATAATATCCAACATGATGTTCACCTTTGGGAACCTGATTCATTAGAGAAGGCATTCAGGTTAGCAAGAAAAATGGAAAGCAAAATTATGGCAACCAGGAAGCATACCATTCACAACTATAAATATGGAAGTGTTGTTGCCCCTAGTCTTCCACAACCTATAAGGTTGACACCACAACAATTGGAAGGAAAAAGAGCAAAAGGGCTTTGTTACAGTTGTGATAGCAAATACACTAAAGGTCATAAGTGTGCTGAGAAGAAATTATTCCACATAGATTGTGAAGAGGAAGAAGAAAAGGAGCAAGAAAGGTCAAAAGAAGAAGATATACTCCAGGAACAAAGCCTAGATAAAGAAGAAATGAATCCGACCATATCTTGTAATGCATTGGATAGAATTACCACTCCTCAAACCATCAAGATAGAAGGACAAATCAAGAAGAAAAAGGTAATAGTGTTGATTGATTCAGGAAGTACCCACAATTTTATTCATTGTAAGATAGAAAAAGAATTGAATTGCTTCCTATACCCAGCACCAGAGTGTCAAGTGATGATTGCAAATGGAGGAACAATAAATTGCTCTAGAAAGTGCCATAATATCAAGCTATCCATGGGAGAATATGTATTGACTAGCCCAATGCTTTCCATTCCAATGCGAGGTGCTGATGTTGTACTAGGAGTCCAATGGCTACAATCCTTGGGTACAATAGCTTTTAATTTTCAAGAACTTTTCATGAATTTTTTTGCGGAAGGAAAGGAAGTTGAATTAAGGGGTATTACAGGGAAACCAGGAAAGATAATCAGCTCTAACAGTATGACAAGGCTTCTAAAAAAGCAACAAAGGGGTGTAATTGCACAATTATGTTCGCTAGATGTTTCCACATCAGAATCATCTATTTTTCCAGATCTCCAAAAAGTCTTGGACAATCATTCCAAGGTATTTGAGACTCCTAGAGGTCTCCCACCTATTTGTGATCATGATCATGCTATTCATCTGATTCCAGGAAGTGTTCCTCCAAACATCAGGCCGTACAGATATTCCTATGCCCAAAAGAGTGAAATTGAACGTATGGTTGTAGAAATGCTAGAGGCTGGTATAATTCAACCTAGTCAAAGTTCTTTCTCTGCTCCAGTAGTATTGGTGCACAAGAAGGATGGATCATGGCGCATGTGTCCGGATTATAGGGAGCTAAACAAGCTCACTATTAAAGATAAGTTTCCCATTCTTGTCATTGATGAATTACTGGATGAATTGCATGGATCAATTTACTTCACCAAGTTGGATCTTCGTTTAGGATATCATCAAATCAGAATGAAGACTGAAGACATTCTGAAAACAACATTTAGAACTCATGGGGGTCATTATGAATTTTTGGTCATGCCTTTTGGCCTTACCAATGCACCTTCTACATTTCAATATTTGATGAATTCCATTTTCAAACCCTTCCTTAGAAAATTTGTGTTAGTATTTTTTGATGATATACTAATCTACAGTAAGTCTTGGAAGGATCATGTTGAACATGTTGACAGGGTGCTACAACTATTGGAGGAGAAACAATTATATGAAAAAGGATCCAAATGTTTCTTTGGAGTACAAGAGGTGGAATATCTGGGTCATATTGTATCTCATGAAGGATTTAAGGTAGACCCTAGCAAAATTAAGGCCATTAAGGAATGGAAAATCCCCACATCCATAAAGCATCTGCGAGGATTTCTCGGGTTGACAGGGTATTATCGCAAGTTTGTTAAGAATTATGGGAGAATAACAGCACCTCTAACATCATTATTGAAGAAAGATGCATTTTCATGGACTCCAAAAGCAACAAAGGCCTTCGAACATCTTAAAAAGGCAATGTGCCAAGCACTCGTCTTAGCTACACCAGACTTCATAAAAACCTTTATCATGGAATGTGATGCTTCAGGAAATGGAATTGGTTTTGTTTTAATGCAAGATGAAAGACCCATTGCTTTTGAAAGTCATCCAATCAAGGGAAAGTTTTTACACAAAGCTATTTATGAGAAGGAAATGTTGGCAATACTACATGCACTTAAGAAATGGCGACCCTACCTAATGGGAAGACACTTCAAGGTAAAAACGGATCATGACAGCCTTAAATTCTTTTTAGAACAAAGATTATCCTCTGAAGAGCAACAAAAGTGGGTCACAAAGATGTTGGGTTATGACTTGAAATCATCTACAAAAAATGGAAGCAAAATGTGGTGGCAGATGCACTCTCAAGAAAGGATGAGGATGTGGAAGCATTGTTGTGCGCCATTTCTATTATCCAACTAGATTGGATAAACGAAGCAAGGGAGGAATGGAAGAATGATGAAGACGTGTGGGCACTTATTCGAAAGTTACAACAAGATTCCAATACATCTGATACATTTAGCTGGCAAAATGATTCGTTATGGTACAAAGATCGCTTATACCTCTGTAGGAATTCTCAGCTCAAACAAAAGATTCTTATGGAATTGCACACTTATCCCTTAGGAGGGCACTTAGGATTTTTAAAAACTTACCACATGGTTAAAAAGGAATTTTTTTGGGATGGCCTTAAATCAGATATTCAAAAGTTTGTGGCGGAATGTTTGGTTTGCCAACAAAATAAAGTGGAAACAATTAATACCCCGGGTCTATTACAACCTTTATCCATTCCAAGCCAACATTGGGAGGAGGTTTCAATGGATTTTATCACAGGTTTACCCAAGTCTGAGGGAAAGAGTGTCATCATGGTGGTAGTTGACAAACTTACCAAGTATGCACAATTTTGTGCATTATCACATCCATTTAAAGCTAGTACAGTTTCTACTACATTTATGGAAACAATTCAAAAGCTACATGGAAATCCAAAGATTATTGTAAGTGACAGAGATCCCATTTTCACTGGAAATTTTTGGACAAAATTATTTTCTTGTCTTGGTACTCAATTAGCTCATAGCTCATCGTATCATCCTCAATCTGATGGGCAAACTGAGATAGTAAACAAATGTTTGGAAGGATATCTTCATTGCTTTGTATCGGATAAACAGACACAATGGGTCAAATGGTTGCCTCTAGCTGAATGGTGGTATAACACTTCCTTCCATACAACAACAAAAATGACCCCATTTATGGCACTTTATGGATATCAGCCACCATCCATCACATCATATTTAAGAGAAAATTCTAAGGTTCAAGCAGTGGAACATCACATTGAACATCAACAACAAGTCCTCCAACTCTTAAAGGATAACCTCATGTTGGAACATAATAGAATGAAACAACAGGTAGATCAACATCGCAACGAAAGAAGTTTTGATGTAGGTGATTGGGTATTCCTATGGCTACAACCATATAAACAAATGTCCCTCAAGCAAGCTAAGAAGGATAATAAATTATCACCAAAGTATTATGGTCCGTACAAGGTGTTGCAAAAGATTGGTACGATGGCATACAAATTGGAGCTTCCTGCAGTGTCTCAAGTGCACCCAGTTTTCCATGTTTCATGTTTAAAGAAGGTTATAGGCAACAAGCTCCCAGTTCAAACAATATTTCCAAAACTTGACGAGGAAGGAAAAATTATATTGGAACCAGAAGCAGTCATAGAAACAAGAACTCAACAGCTACGAAATCGATCAATTGCGGAGTATCTCATCAAGTGGAAGAAATTATCCACTGAAGATTCCACATGGGAGGATGAGAATTTTATACAGAAGCATCCAGAACTACTCAAGCGTTGAGGACAACACTTTTTTGAAGGAGAGGGACATGTTAGGTCCCTATAATACTAGTGATTACCCCATTACTATTGTAGTTGTATCCCTTATTAATATTGTTGTGTCCCTATTGTCCCCATATTGTTATTACTGTGCCCCATAGAATCCCTCTATTGTTATTTTTGTGGCTTTATATTATTATTGTTAGGTTGGATGGGTTATATTGTGACTCCTTAGACTCCTATATATAGAAAGGAGGTTTTGTCATTTGAATCATCAAAGAATCATTCATTTGTGTAATGTAAAGGAGGTTGCCCCCTCGAAGAGGCTGAATTCTAAGGCGTCGATCTATCTTTTTTTGAGTTAGTTTCATAACAGGCTTCGACATCCATAAGAGTTTAAACTTCGGTACGAGCTTTTACAGAGTTTGGGTAGCTTTAAGAGAGTTTAAGGATCCATTTTCAGATCACGCCTTCCCACTAAAAGAACTTTTGGTCCACCAAAAGACTGATATACTGATTTGAGCAGTAAATGAGAGTAACAACACCCTCTTCTTCCAACCTCCCTACACTTGCCTTTGCATAGTGCCTCTGAGCCAAAATCTCTAACCACTTCCCTTCTTGGATGGGTTGGTCGTCTCGGGAAGAATGGTTTTCATCCTTGATTTCATGCAGGACCTCTGCTGCGAAGTTTACAGAAGGTAGTTTGAGCTTCTTTGCCTTGATCCTTGATCCAAGGTGGCTCAAACAAATGTGAAGTACATCTGCTCCACAAAACTTTCATTTGCACCTATTTAAAAGATGCCAACAACAATTGTTAGCAACAACAGGCATATAGACAACAACTGCATGGGCTAACTCCTGATTCAACAAAGAAACATATTTCACATCTTGTGAACCCTTCCATGTCTTACATCTGCATACAAATGATTGACTAGATAACAAGCCAATAAAACATGCCTTTACAACAAATGACCCTTCAAGTCAAGCATGTAGGAAAAAGACCTTTAGGACTCTTTTCCAAAAGATGAAACACTTCATCCTTATCTCCATTTTAGGAACCAATTTAACTTCTCCCAATCCAGCATCACATGCATCTCATGCTCAGGCATGCATTCCATCTATCAACTTTCACTTAAGTACACCATACTTTCAAAGCTGAAATGAACATATTGTTGCAGCAATAAAGTGAGTTTCCTACTCAACTTCTTTCTATTTACCATTTTGGTAAGATTCCGCAACTTGCATTTATTCCAAAAGGAAATGCAAACAGATGCATCAATAGACATGCAGTCTTGATTGGATAATAACTCTAACCATTTTTTACTAATCCATTTCGAAGGTCCCTCTTTTTTTTGTACATCAGCATCAATATGTGAATCATCCTGAACCACATCAATCTTGGAATCTTTATTTCCATCCCTGTCATTTTCTTTTTCCACTTTCTCCTTCAGCTTTGGTGGAAGCAGTGCTGGATTCAAAGTCCAACACCTTTTAGCAAGATGACCTTGCTTATGGTAGTAAGTGCAACACACGTGCACCCTTTTGACAACATGATTTGCCTTGTCCTGTGGACCTTTGGTTGCTTTATTCTTTTCCTTCAAAAGTTTCCTATATGTGGCCATCCTCTTCCAACATGTAGAAACATAATGGTTATCCAAACCACAAAAGGAACATGCAATTCTTTTTCCATGCATTACAAAATCAAAAGGAATGTGTTTAGAACCAGATTTATACCTGCCTCTTTCACCTTTATTGCTTTCATGAGGAGGTGAATCAAATGAAGAAGTGGCTCCCTTTGGAACACCATCACTTCCTTCAAGGCTGTTAGAGTTAAAACAACTCTCTAGTTCAAGTATGTGCTTCTGAACACCTGCATCATGCGAATGATGTTTCGAGCTATTGCATTCCTCCTGAATACAATCCTCACACTTCTGAAGTAGAGGACCTGCAATGAAACTCCTTTTTGGAACTGTTTCAATGGCCTTCATGGCAGCTTTGGAACTCTCTCCATAAGACTGTCCATAGCCAAGACCCAAATACTGAGGCCTTTCCTCAACCATTATTGGCTCAACAATACTTTGTGCATGTTTTCCCAATCCTTTTCCTTCATAGCCCATCTTGGACATTATCTTGGAACCTATGCCTCTGGTATGTTTTTCAAAAGAACCAATATAAGCATTCTTAGAAGAATTTGAAGATAAACAGGAATGGTTTACCTCTTCTTCAAGTTGATATGTGGCCAAGGCTTATTTGGCAACAAAGAGTTGCGACTCCAACTCGTGCATCCTTTTCAGGTTCATATTTGCAATATGAAGTTGCCGCTCCATTTCCTGCAATTTGTCTGAAAGCATCTGCTTCTCTTCCTCCACGGAATTCAACTACTCTCTAAGTATGCTGCTCTTCCTTCCATCCTCATACATTTCTTTCACCATATCCAGCATGGTGGACAAATCTTGCTTCATGTCTCCATTAAAGGAACTCTGGGAGCAAGAAGAATTTGAGAACTCACTTGTGGAAGTTGTCATTTTCGAAAGGCACAAACGAACTTCAAACAAGATTATTAAAGAGTTTATCCAGTAACCTCTTGCAATAACCTTTTGTGATTCAAGGATTGCCCTAAGGTCCTTTGGGATAGAAGAATGCCTTCAACTCTTCTTCCTTCTTGTCCTTCCTGGACTGAGCTATCAATAGCTTTTCCTTCACCTCTGCAAACTCAAACAATAGTCAGTTTGCAACCAAGCATACAATCGATGAGGCAATCAATCCTTGACTATCAAAACACCTTTCAGACAAGCAACCTTTGCCCTGTCAATTAAGCATTCTGATACAACTTCTTTGAAGGTGGGGTTAATCAATCTTAACTTCCGATACCACCTGATCTGAAAATGGGGCTCTTAGGCTTCTTGTTTAACTTACAAGAACCTCTCCCACTTCCAAAGCTTTAAATTTTCCCAAGTCTTAATGATTAACCAATGCGGAATTAAGAAATGCTTGAAAATATGGGTGTATGCTTGTATTTGTTTCAGCTGATTATTTACTTTAAAATCTGTTGTTTGTGCTGATATGGGAAGGTACTTAAACTGATATATAAATGCATATAACAGTAGTTAAAGCAGCAATAAAAACAAACACATAAGACAACAGTATAATATGGAGTTCACCCTGATATCTTGGGCTACATCTCCTTGAGCTCTAATCAACTCGATTAGGCTCTCTGGGATTATGGCAATAGTTCTTTTACAAGTGCCTACACTTAACTCCAATGTTTTATACAGGAACATTGGGCTCAGAACACCATCTTATCCCCTGGCTCTTGGAGCTCTTCGGCTTTCTAGCTCTGGCTCTTGGCTCTGGCTCTAGCTCTTGCTCTAGCTGTGGCTCTAACTCTAGCTCTGGCTCTGTGGCTCTGGCTCTGGTTCTGGCTCTCAGCTCTTGCTTTTGGCGCTCGCTCTGGCTCTTGGCTCTGGCTTCTCTAAGCTCTTTCTCCTGGCCTTTTACATGCCTCTGTGAGTCGCTCGACTTCCAAGCAACTCCAACAGAAATATGCTGCTATCAATTGAGCTCTCTGGTTTTTCCCACTCAACCTCCGAGTGACTTTCCAAACTCTCTGCACATTCAACGTCTTTTCGCTCTTTTTTCTCTCTTCTACTGTTCTCTCTGTTCTTGGCTTAAGGCTAATCTGTCTCATGACTGTTCGAGTCCCTTCTTTCGGCTGTTACAGTTGCTGCATCACCTCACAGGGAAGCGGCCACCTATTCCGTAATGGATAGGTGTCAAGTTCATCAAAAACACTCGATCGTTTGAAATGACCGTTATTGCCGTTTTATTCCAAGAATGTCCGCGAAACACGAATCTCTGCCAACTCATCATCCACGTCGGACTTCAAATCTTTATGCGCCGTGGCTTATTTCTCCATCGGGTCCGGTCATCCATCGGGTGCAATCTCCACCGTTAGATCTGGAGCCCCTAGATCCTACGATATTCGCTCGTTTCGCGCAGTTGACTTGCTCGACCATTAGCGCACGATGAGAGGCAGTTTTCTCTCTCATCCGCTGGACACACTTGTGCGATGAATGGAATCGCTCGGTTTCAGCCAAATCTGCTTGCCGCCCAAGGGTGCCCCCGATATACCGCCGGTTTTGGAGCACGGGACCTGCCGTCTGTTTTAGCGCTTTTCCCACGGTTTCATGGTTCCCCTTGTGATCAAGTGCTCGAGGCTTCTCCTTCTCGAGGGCGCCAATCGCGCATCAGAAACAGCCTCCGTTTTCTGGTCTGAGCCTCCTAACTATCATTTTTGCGCCATGCACAGTCCCCATGGGCCACCGGTCAATGTGCTTTGACCGAAGGTCCTCGTTGCTCTTGTGCTGGCTGCAAATTGTCATTGTTCAGAGGTTATTTTTGATAGGCTTCGACATCCATAAGACTTTAAACTTCGGTATGAGTTTTTACAAAGTTCGGGTAGCTTTAAGAGAGTTTAAGGATCCAATTTTGGATCAAACAAGGAGCTAGGAAACATTTATTTGCATGGTTTGATTCTCAATAAAAGTCATCGGGTTTGATGAAAAAAAATGATTACATTTGAAGTTCCCTAAACTTCATTGTTGGGTGAATTTATTAAATGAAATTTGTAAATCTCAAGACGAATACTAAACAAGTCAAACACAATCACTAATAAATTTATGAAATTCATCTAAAATTGTATTGAAAAGTTTGTTATGAAATCATAGAAAATTCAAAGAGGTTCTTAATTAAAAAATAAAAGAAAAGAAATCATAAGAAATTTGAAGAGGTTCTTAATTAAAAAGTAAAAAAAAGAGTAGTCTAACGAGGCTACAATTTTATAGGAAAATAGTGAAAATTTTCATAATATTTGATCAAACTCTTCCAAAATTTTGGAAAATCTAGATTAAATTTATCAAGCTTTAAAATTTTTGGTGCCCCATAGTTTTTGATGGTGCTGGAAAAATTCTTTTACCCAAAAAAATTTGTGATCTTTATATACAACTTCAATTTTTATTTAAAATAAACAAACTTATTATCACTCACTCAAATCACCTACCATTAAGAATGGGTGGTCACTCTTAAACCAGATACCTTTACGTTTTGAACCATTACCTGTTACCTAAAACCTTGATTACCAAATTCCTTTGACTCTTGAACTATTAACCTAAACCTATTTCTTTAGCCCTTTATGCCGTTTATTAATGTGAAAGGGTGACTCTTCATTTACTTTTCGGCCCATTAATATGTGAAAGATTTTCCATACTGTTGTGAAAGAGGGCAGCGCCTAATCAGTATATCGCGTATTCAATGCATCCGGAGGTGCATGTGAGATAATCCATTAACACACGAATTTGAAAACTCGTCACTAAATAAAAAAAGGCAATTTACGTGTTAACGGGCTATGTCGCGTGCATCTCCAGGTGCATTGAATACAAGATATATGGCTGGTTAGGCGCTGCCGTGAAGGAGTGGCCGTAAGTACATTGAAAATTTGAGGAAATTTAAAGCTTGCGTCATCTTCCTGACGTTAGTTATTGCAAAATGAAAGCTTTTTCAGAGAGAAATGGTCCTTCCCTATGCCTGGTTTGAAAAATCCTCTGTTTTAATAAAATTGATTGGACAGACGGTGGAGTAACTCACATGGCCATGTGCCTTTATACCCTGCGGTCCCATATTTTTCGTCATGATATGCTAAATTTTCTCGGCGGTCCCCTGCGTTGATATGCTAAATTTGGCCCATCTTCTACAAAAATTTGGTACATGAATGCAAATATTTAAAGGTAATGGCGTGACGTACTTAAAGAAAAAACGACGTTGAGAATGAATTTTTTTATCTTACTTTATTGGAGTTGTCTATGGAGGGGGAGGAATGGCTGCTTGGACGGTTGAAAGTGACTGGAATTCAGAGAAATTGTCTGGAGAGTTAAAAGTGACTGGAATCTAAAGGAATTGTCTGGATCGTTAAAAGTGACCTTAATCCTGGTAAAAGAAATTTCAAAAAGTTTTGTAAATGCAATGTTTGAATCATGTTTTTGATGGTGGAAATAGATTCGCGACCATCAAAAATGACTAGACTACTTAAAATTATGAATTTTAATAGATTTTACTTGGATTTACAAAATTCCCAAACAATTTTTTTCAAAATATGACCAAAATTTTTATAACTTTTCCATAACTTTCAGAGAAAAAAACATAATTTTTAAGCTACCTTATTTGGAATATCCGTTTTTCTCTTATTCGAGATATGGTTAAAATTGAAAAAATTTATAATTTCAAATTGTTGAGTTTCTGTGCTTTTTGAAAAATATTGGATTTATTTAAGTAGTTAATAGTTTAGTACATATTTAATCTCAATTGATGTTTTTATAATAAATAAATAAAATTTAATTAGCTAATCATTTTTTCATGATAGAAATTATTTTCACTTTTAGACCATTACTTTAATGAAAGTGATTAATTTATATGAATAAATTAGTTTAAAACTAAAATATTTTTATAATAAAAAAAGATGATACGAAGTTGAAAATATAAATTATTTTCTTTTAGACCGTCACTGTGAGTGAACTTGAATAAATTAGTTTAAAACCAAAATATTATAACCGGTAAAAAAATAAAAAGAATGATATGAAATTAAAAATCCCATACAAAAATCTCTCTATCCATAGTTTTATATATAAAAAAAAATTGCTTTATTTTTTCAGGATTATGAATAGATTGTCTTTTACATTTTTGGCATTAAGAATAAATGTCTTATTACATTTTTGGAATTAAGAATAGACATAATATCTTATTTTTTGGATTATATAAATATTTTTTTGAAATAATAGCAAAAATAGATTTTTTATCTTTCAATTTTGGCAAATAAATTTTTTATTTTATGAAAAAAAATAAATAATTATTGTTGTTTTTTAATCCAAAGAGGAATTTACACTGACACTCTACTAGTAAATCTTCTTTTTGATATAAATTAGTTTAAAACCAAAATATCATAAAAAAATCTTTATGTCTAACTTTTTGCAAGAAAAATTTGTACTTTATTTTTTCAGGATTATGAATAGATTGTATTTTATTTTTTGGGATTAAGAATAAATGTTTTATTACATTTTTGGAATTAAGAATAGATATAATATAGTATTTTCATAGACTATAGAAATATCTTTTTAAATAGTACCCTCTTCTCTATAAATTCGGTCATAACTAAGGGGATTTGAACTTTGGATAACTTTGGATCTCTTAGTTTTCACAAATTTCACATTACTTTGATCACCAATTCAGTTGCCTATGTGTTAAGTCATTCTTAAAAGAGGTAAGTTGTTTATGTAGGTTTTACAGCCATTTTTTAATGTAATTAGGTTGTTCAAAGTCATATGAAATATTGAATGAAAACTAATTTTCCTTTTTGCATCTCTGGTAAATCTTCAATATAATTAAAGTTGTTCAAAGCTATATGAAATTTTGAATATATTCTATTTTTCTTTTTTGCATCTATGTTAAATTGTTCATACATATTTAAGGTGTTACAATCAAGGTGGTTACAATAGCTCACATGTGGAGAGAAAGTGATAGCAATTATTACATAATCTCAACTCTTATTTACTACTTATCTCACTTGTGAGCAAGGAAGAAACACTTGGAGATAATGCTTCCATTAATGCAGTGTGCTAATTTTAGAGTTGGTTTCCGATTTTGTTGAGAGAATGTCTCAACCCATATCCATGTTTGGAATTAGTTGGATCTTAGACCAACTATATAAATGTGTTGTAATTGAGCACAAAAATGTGCAATAAAAATATTCTATGATGCAGAATTAGATTTCTTTTTCGGTATCAAAGCCCATTTGGGAATAACTCTCGTAAGGGAAGGTCCACGGATAGGCAGATGCGTGAGTTTAGTGTGTTTGTGTGAGGTTTTGTATATGTTTTTGAGCTTCTCCTGTAAATTTTCTTCATTCTTTCTTCAGGTGAGTCTCTTAAAGTGGCGGGATTGAATCCATTTCAGCCCATACGTCAACTAGATGGTCTGAGGAGAAGAGTGAAAGGTCAATAGCTCCATGTCAATTTAAAGCCAGAAATCAAGCAAAGTGAAAGCTATCCCGATCGTTGGGGTGGAAGAGACATTTGTCCATTGATGCTTGTTGTGGTGTTGGAAAACCATGTTAAGCCACCTATAGGAAGCTACAACAAATAGTTGATACCAAGAAGCATAATATTATGTGTGTCAACTAATATTTGATCTAATTTTCTTATGAATATGGATATGTACTTTTTCGTGAAGTTTTTTTGATGGAAGGATTGAAACTACGAGCACATATCCATTCTATTTTCCAATGCCAATGCTTTCACTACATGAGAAATTTTAGGGGCTAATATTCATAGGTGGGCTAATTTTCCATGATTTTTCCAAAAAAAAAGATTCACCAATTTCCATTTTTTATAAAAATGATTTGTTCAAATTTCACAATATAAAATTATTTTACCCTAAAAATTACCAACATTATATAGAGAGTATATATAAAATCATTATAAATTTGAATAATTTTACAAATACATCAATAAACATTTTGCAGTTTGCATATTAGGGACTAGTGATATTTGCCAATGTTTTAAACTTCAAGATAATTTTCCATCCTTAAAAGTTTCCCTGTTTCACTCGCTTTTTGCAATTCAAACCCACAACCAACCTCAATGACAATATCTCTCTTTTGTCATTGGTGATTTCACCGCAACCACATTGTTTCAGTCACAGGTTCCATTCTTGGCCGGAACAACTTTTTCATGAGAGAGATATATATAATAAGGATGCACCGCATTATTCACACCCTTGCCATAAAGATATTGGTTAGGGATCGACCCCAAGAGAGAAATTCATGTGAATGATCATCAAGAAGTTCAAATATGCAAAAGATGAGAGAAATTTTGCAAAAGTGTTCACAGGTGTGAAGCTCGATGTTGGACATATAAGAATATTTGGTTGCCCCATGTACTTACATGTGCCAAAGGATAAGATGAACAAGCTGGAAACCACTGGAAAGAAGGGCCTGTTTTTTCGATATTGTGATAATTCTAAAACTTTTAGAATATATGTGCCTTGTCAAAGGAATATCGAGTTTAGCAAGGACATGACTTTTGATGAGGATGTTACCGTTGGAAAAGTAAGCGATATTCCTCCTCTGCCTCTTGTTGAAAAGAAGGATGATGACATGGATCTACTAGAAGGTCCTTCTGTGCCTAAACATGAGAAATATGTTGTTGATGATCCCATGGAGCCTGTGGACCCTTTGGATCCTCCTCCATGTAATCCCCCTGCCATGAAGAGACCACTTTGGCTTCGTGATACTTTACAAGACGTTAAAATACATGTTGTTTCCAGAAGAACTGTTCGGGAAAGTAAGAAGCCATGTCTTTACTAGGGTTATGTTGTGGCTATGAGCTCCATCATACAGGTTGAACCACACACCTTTGAATAAGGAGTGAAATAACATGTAACGCCTCCTCCCATATCTACCCACTTTCACAGGTCTGCCAGGGTAAACATGAGATGAGGGCTACTATGATATGACTCAACCTCCTAGATCACCTTAAGGAAATCGATACGACAAAATGAAACCTTACTGTCCTTCCTCAAGAGCTACAAGACCCCCAAGATCTAAATAACCACTCAAGGTGCCCAAACCTTGAGCTACACTACTTTTTGATTGACCTGAGCTACCAGTCACATGCATAAACCTGCAAGGTAGCGATTACAGGCCTAATTTCTCACTTCTGTGCCTATAACTGTGAGATCTGTGCCACCTTTTTAGGGCTATACTCCATATCACTGCCCAAAACTTGATGAGACTTTCCAAAACAATAAATGACATAAAGACAAAACCTTTAACACCAAACTTGATCAAGGACTTGACCTAACCACGCCCAACCATGATAGTCATTTCGTCAAACACATTGGGAACATGTAATCTATAGGTCATGAATGCATATCTAAACATGGAGGTCTTATACTTATCTGAGAATCATCAAGAAGGTCTAATAACCTCTCACAATAGCTGCAATAGCATCTATTAGTTCATGCATTCAATAACCATTCATTTACCAATAAAAACATGATAAGAGCCATAACTGAAATTTGTTATAAAACTATGCTTATAACCAGAATAATAATAATAACAACCATCAAAGCCACATCATAACAAGTACATATACTCATAAAATACAAGATGAAAATGGATCTTATTAACATATGCAAATCCAACCAAGTCAGGGACTTCCATGTACCACCCAACTATAGATTGAATTGAACCAAAATCTTTCTTTCAGCTAATACAACCTTGTGCCATATTCCAAGAATGAATGTGGAATCTCCTGGGATAAACCAATGCAGAAAAAACCAAGGGGCACACTATTGTGATCTCACCTAATCTGGTCCTGAGATCACAAAACCAAACCAAGCTTGGATGCCTCAGAATTCCTTTACCATCCCTTGAGAATTTTGCATGTCTCCACCCACCTGTTGAGGGCTTTCCAGAGAAAACCATATCCACCCCCAACCCTTGGGGTTTTCTTGAGACCACCTCACCTAGATCCAAAACCTTCCAACAATCCAAATCTCAATAAAGAGTGAATCCCATCACACCATGGCTATCTAGAAATGCCAAAGCAAGTCTGAAACCACTGTCACATCTAGAAAAACCATGCCAATGATAACAAGAGAACCAAATACACACATGCATATACCATGCATGCACAAACTAGCTAGGAAATCACACATGCAATTTGTTACCTACAAGTATTCCTGCTGAATATTCTTTATCCAACTTTTCCTTTTCTGATCCTTGCTTTCCTTTGCTTTCTTTGTCCTTCCTTTGCTTGTCCTTCCATTATTTTGCTTTCTTACTTGCTTCCTCCTCTTGGTGCTCTTCTCCTCTCTGAAACCAATTCCAAAACTAAACTGACAAAACGCTCCCAACTGATGCTTTGATGCCTTTTTATTATTGATTTCTCTAATTTATTCATTTTTCCTCTATTTTCCTTCAATTTCCTTTTCACATGCAACCTATGACCTTTCATCTCCCTTTTCTCCTAATTTCCTTTATTTTCATAAATAAATTCCAATAATTGCTACTTTTCCTTTCCAAAGCCTTTGCCAATGTCTTTACCAATATCCTTAGCCATAATAAATAACAAGTGATGCCAACTAGGATGTTTTGCCCAACATTCAGCTTGGAATAAGTGTCCCATGTCCTTGGTCTTGTTTTTCCTTTATTAAATTTTTTACATGAATTTTTAACTTGGGGCTATTACAGACCCCTCCCCCTTAGGGGAACACCATCCTCTGTGTTCTATGACACCTATAACCAGAAAGACCGCTAAAAACCAAAATATATTGCCCATGGAGCATTATAACTTAACTCGATGAAGTATTTAGAATGAACAATCTTCTCAAACCAAAAACCATCATGACAAACATGATAGCCATACCACTTATTGGAGCTTTATAACACATTTCATTGCGCTATTTACAATAAAAAATCATACATAAATATGCACATATACCAAAAACTTATTTGCCTCCATTGGAAATAATGAAGGATACATAGCCTGCATCTAATCATCCATCTCCCATGTAGATTCATTGGGCCCAAAGTGCTTCCATTACAGTTTAACTTGCTCGATTGCTCGGTTTCGTAGCATGAGTTGTTTTCGCTGTAATATGCAATGAGGTTCTGGTTGGAAATCATTTTTTGGTTCCACCTGCAATACAAACCAATCAATCACATGATCAGCATCCTTTACATATCTTTTAAGCAATGAAATGTGCAAAACATCAAGGACTTTCACTATTGAAGACAGTGCAAGTTTGTAGGCCACTGGTTCAATCCTCTCAAGGATCTCGAAAGGCCCACAATACCGAGGTGCCAACTTTGCACACAATCCAATCCTCAAGGAGCTCTTCTTGGGCTTGATGCATAAGTACACATGCTACCCAACCTTAAACTCCTTAAATTCCATGTGTTGATCTGCATAACTCTTATGTTTGTCCTGTGCTGCCTTTAGTTTCTTCTTGATAACCTACATTTCCTGTTCAATCTCTACGAACATGTTCGGTCTTATCAATACCTTGTTCATTGGATCATTCCAGTTGATGGGAGTATTACAACTCCACCCATAGAGTGCCTCAAACAAAATCATCCTCAGTGACTCCTGATAACCATTATTGTAAGCAAACTCCACTGGTGGAAGATACTCCTCCCATCTCTGTTGTTGATGCATGACATACGACCTCCACATATTTTCCAGTATCTTTTTGAGTCTCTCTGTCTTTCCATCTGTCTATGGATGATAAGTTGTACTAAGGCAAGGTCTGTACCCAAACCTGTAGATAAATGCTTCCAAAACCTCGAAGTGAACTTAGCATCTCTATCTGACACAATATTCTTTAGAACACCATGCATGTTACATGTCATTTTGTCACATTAGGCAAATGACCATTAGTCTAGATCTTTTTCTATCCATCAAAGTGTTCCAAAGCATCCCCCTGCAAGGTTAGAACTCGAACCATCCCAAAGAGAATGAAATTACGGGATCTCAAGGCTCAAAAACCTATTTTTGGCTTCTTGCGCGGTTCCCTAGTCTATTTTTGCACATACGCAGAAGAGACCATTAGAAACTGTGCAAAAGTGCACTCTGTTTGACACTATGGCATGCACACATGACTTAACGCAAGTAAAAAATAAAAATTAAAGCCTAGAAGCTTGGTTAGTTGAATCTTTCCCAAATAACAACTTCGAATGGATGCCTATTTAAGCCTGATCCCTCCCATCATCAAGTTACTTCCCTATCTTTGTGGATCCCCTATCCCACCATTTTTGGATCTCATCCCTTAGGAAATGGATCCAAAAACTCCTCTTCTTGGCCTATAAATCAAACACAAGCCAGAGGATTCAGGGTGACCATTGAAGGTAGGCTTATGCTACAAAAATAAGGCTAGGAGGATTTTCATCCAAGGAGTGGGTTGGAGATTGTGAGAAGAGGCTTCTAACATCAAGGTTTTGAGGTTGTAATTTTTTTCTCTCTTTTATTTAATAAAAAGCAATTGTTATTTCCTAATTATGTCTTTTCTGATATCATTTGTGGGATTTCTTGATCACTCACATAGGTTATGATTGGTTATTGATTCAATTTATGGTATATTTTGAGTTAAGTAGTTCACATATCTTTCATTCTATATATTAGATGCCTTGATCCTTTGTTTGTTTTTGTCTATGAAGATCTCCTTCGAGACATCATGGAGAAGTTGTGGAAAGCGTTGGAATGATATCTAAAGAATCAAGGGGAAGTTAACTATTGAAGGCACTGAAAGGGACTTCAACAGGCATTTCGATAAAATGATAAGTGATCTCTCTCATATTGTTTGTTTCAATCAATCATAAGCTAAGGAAAGGTAGCAGTTCTTTTCTTGTTTGTTACTATATTTATTTGAGGTCTAGGGAGATCCATCTTGTCTGTAAGAGGGATTAGTCTGCCTAACAAATTGGTGACTCCACTAGGGAACGTCTCAATCTCCATCATTCTCTTTGTTTTGACCTCTGATCCTTTTGTTGTAGCCCTTTCTAAGTGTTTGGAAATATTGAAAATCTAGATTTTATGATTTATTTGACTTGTTTTTATTTTTTCTAAAAATTTCTCGCTGTGCACACTTTATCTTTAGGCACAGAGTGTATTTCTACGTAGTTTGTTCTTTGTAACAATGTGTATGTTCACTGGCTTGATCTATTTCCTGTGTGCATACATAGAATTTTTGAAAAAATCAGTTTTATCTTCATCAAGTCTAGAAATTTTTGTTTTCCTTGTTTAATTACACTTGTTTACCTTCCATAAATCTCCTCCTTATTTTGATTTGAATGTCTAGGTTTCCTTTTGAAGAATTATTTACTTTTGCAAATTAGGGTTCGAAGTTTCATCTGGTTAATTGCTAATTAATCAACGGAAGGACTAGTCATTGTTGAGATAGTTTGAGTTGGTCTTTTTTTATGTCAAAGCATTAGATTAAGTACTTTGTTTTCTAACTCAAAGTGTCATTAACATTAGGAAAAATTAGGGTTTCTCAAGAGACCACTTGTGATTGGGAGTTTGTTTTTCTACCAAAGTGATTATCAATTATTTCTCTCTGTAAATAATACAATCTTCTTCTTACAGTGGTTTGCAACTAATTACGTCAAATTGAAATTATAGCTTGTGTATGTTGAAGGAAGAATTCATTGATTGTTTTTGGGTATGTAAGAAGTTGATAAGATCAAAATTTTGCTTCTTGTAACTTAGATTTTGAGGAACTTAGGTTGCATTTCTCGAGGAAGAACTAAGAATCGTGTATTTGCATTCTCTTTGATTTGTGTCTTGAAAATGATTCATTGATTCTTGTATTTTTTAAAAGATAATGAAACCCCTTACCTTATTTTAGTTACAATTCATCAAAAAGAAAATATTACAATTTCATCTTCGATTGCATTAAGGTTTTGCGTCATGTCATAATACCATGATTTTCACGTCCATTTACCTTTGAGTAAGTAACAACTCTTAAAATCAGCGCTAATAAAATCAATCTATAAATTTTATTATTTTAGGGATCTTTTCCACCTACATCAGATCAGGTTGTAGGGCTTTGGAATAGGGAAGTGAGTTAACTTTCCAAAGCTACAGACAAACATTAGCATCTTGCGATAGGGAGTAAATCCATTTACTGCAATTTGGCTCTGGGAATATCCCCTTAAAATGCGTTAAGCACAACATCATGTCGGATCCACTCGAGTGGCTGACCCACTTCATTGGTTACGGTAGAGCGATTTACACGTATTAAAAATAGTGTTGAAAGGTACTTAGGAGTCTCTTGGAAGTAAGCCTCAAATTAACCATGTTGAGGAAATTTTAAGGGGATTGAGCTTTGTTACTCTTCCCTTACGTGTACGTCCAATCTGCGACTGTCCCCCCAAGTTAAATTGTTTTACATGGTAACCTTAGAGACCATAATATTAGGGCTATTACCCAAGGTGAATGTGGAGGGGAAGTCTCTTCTCTACCTAGAACAGACGTTGGCTAGACTCACTTGAACCTCTTTGGAGGGTATTCTTCACTCGAGATGGCATAAGTGAATTTACTTGCACCAAATCGTGTACATTAAGCAAGTTATCAATGTAACTGGTTCCACCTACTCTATCGTTAGTGAATTTTCACATTGATCTCTACGAAGTTTGGTTTCATCACCAACTATTGATTTCGTTGTGAAAAGCTTGTTTGCATGGTTTCACTCCTTATATTTACTAGCGCATGTTATTTTCTTGTTTTTACATTTTACAGACCTTAGGTGTGGATTGTGATTTTCAATTGTTAATATTGATACTAAATTTATCTAATTTGAATCTAATGACAACAATTCTAGAAGTTACCGATAAAGAACCCCTTTTAACGGGAGTCCTAATCCTCTCCCTGATTTTTCAAATGTCGTTGCTCCTTATATGCCTTCATTGTCACTTCCTAGATTCACGATAGATCTATTGGTGTGGTTGTTTTCAACTTATTTGATCCCAAATACCCAAACTATTCCACCTCAACCAAGTTTTTCACCTCAACTAAGTTCACCATCTCAACATCACCAACCTCATGTTGACCCTTTACCTTCTTCACCCAACATGTCCTCCTCCTTTTCTTCTTCTTCACTTGGTAAAAGCCTTGATGCTAGTAACCAAGTGACTAAGAAGAAGAAGAAAGGGAAGAAGAAGAAGAAGCAATATAAGAAAGAATTCAACCAACCAACCATGGATGTAGGTATTGGTAATGTTGAGGAAACTTCTAACATGCATCATAAGCCCAAATACCCTTGCAAGCTTTGTAAGGGTGACCACTTCCTTATCAATTGTCCTGGTATTCCTAAGGTCTTGGAAGTATGGTCAGAAAATTATTATCAACTTATTGTTGATCCATAAATTAGTGATTGTCAGGTTCCCGGGAAAAAGGGTAAATTTAGGTTTCCTTGTAGGTTATGAAAAGGGATTCATCATAGTCACCTTTTCCCTCATATGGAAAAAGCCTCAAAATTGTTGGAAAAACTTACTGTTCCACAACAACAACTTCCAACTGGTTACTATAAACTTTCTCCCAACCTACCGTCAATTGACGAAGTGATTGATCTAATTCCAAGTACAGTCAATCCCACTCTTCCATTGGAGAGTGAAACACATATCACTCAGGTTGATGAACCATTGGTTTATCAAGTGGTCGACTCGATTCCATCTTCAGTCGATCCCACTCTCCCTTTAGAGAGTGAACTTAATACTGCTCAGGTTCTTCTTGTTACTTCAAATTCTTCTACACATGGGGGCATTTCAATTGTTTCCATTGAATCCCCTCCAAGTGCTGAGATCATTTCCTTTGATTGGAGTAGACTTACAAAGCCTTGTCTTCATTCTTCCACCCCTTTCCAAATCATCGTGAAAGCATATGGTAAGAATGTGCATCGGGCAAACATCAACGAAGGTGCTTCTGTTAGTATCTTATCCTCAACCATTTAACAAGCTTTGGGTTCCCCTCAGCTTGTTCCAGTTACATAGAATCTGATAGCTTTTAACAAAACCTTTAGTGATCCTTCCTAAGTTACCTATTAGTTTGGAAGGAAAAAATGTCTGTATCGATCTTATGGTAGTTCAAGGCCTATTGGATTTCAATTTTCTCCTTGGGTGAGACTATGTTTATACCATGAAAGTTTTCGTATTGACACTCTTTCGCATGATGTCTTTCCATCACAATGGAAACATTGTGACTATTGACCAACTTTCATTTGTTGGTCTTGATTCAACTACTAGCCATCCAATGTTAGTTTTTGTGGCATCGAATGTGTTCTAGCTACGATATTTGTTAGAGAGGCTAGAATACATATATTCACCCATACCCATAAATCGTTTACGGAAATTCCACCTAGAGATGACTTAATTAGATTTATTGGTCAATTTTCAATATTTTCTAAGTCTAAACTTAGGAAATATGATCAATTAATAAGAATTAATTAAGTCATGGTGAGAATGTTCTAGAAAAGTACATGATCGATTTCTAGTTAATCCTAGTCATCGATTAAGATTTAATTGTGGTTGTTGAAGTCTCAATGAAGGATTATAAGAAGAAGTCAACGGGGCTTGGAGAAGACACACCAGATCAGTTGAGAATTCGATTTTGTTGGGAAATTGATCTCCAGATTAGCAACATTCAGTTGCCAGAGGTGATTCAGTGAGATTGAAGTAGTGAGAGAGGGGCAGAGATAGTGAGGCCAAAGGAAGCTTTTCTAGTTTTGGTGAGTACATTGTAGAGAGGCAGTGATTTCCATAAAGAGGCAACGCAAAGCCCTCTTGGGGAGATTTCTGTTTTTCTGGGGAGAAGGAGAAATTCTGAGCTAGAAGCTGGGCAGAGGTTCTGGAGGCAAAGAGTATGTGCTTCCTAAATAGTTGTTGATAGGACAGTGAGAGGAGAGGCAGTTCTAAGCTTGTGGGAAGCAGTAAATGTGTAGGTTGATGCAGTGACTACGCAGAGGGAGAAAAGAGAAAATCAATTCAATCTAAGGTTAGTGTTGGATTGCCTGTGCAGTGAGAATTTTTTCTCACTAGTTATTATTGCCAATTATTTCAGAGCTGTTTGGATTGCTAGTTTAAGCATCCATAGATTGTACTCAGTTTTCACTACCGCATAATATCAAAACCCTCAGCTGTTGCACCAATTTTCCGAGTTGGGAACGACCAAGGAAATGTGGGATACACTGTCCATGCTATATCAAGGAACTTTCGAGCAGTGAAAGATGTACTTGGAGGAAAAGTTGAGATTCACCAAGATGCAGAAGGGGGAAGGCATAGACCCTTTCTTCACTAGGATTCAGGAGATCGGGATTAGTTATTAGGTGTTGGGGTAATGCCTCAACCCACAAAGTTAGTACGATTGGAACTCAACAGTGTCTCAGAGGAGTGGAAGGTATTTTTCCAAAGAATCTCTAGTAGAGAAACTTTGTCAGGTTGGGATAGGATGTGGGATTATTTGTAGCAGGAGGAGTTGAGACGAGCTCTTCTGAAGAGCTCCATTGGTGGTAGCAATAGTGGGTCGAAATAGGTGAAGGAGGAGGAGAATTTGGCCCTCACATCAAAGGGTTCTAGTCAGGGACAAGGGGAGCAGCGAAAGGAGAAGAAGGACCAGTTGAAGGTTAAGTGCTTCAGATGTGGTGAGATTGGCCACTATAACACCCAGTTCTGCTTCATGAAGAAGGACAAGGAGGAGAAGCAGGACCAGTAAGAAACATCAACAGAGATCGATAAGCTTTCCTTCGAGCTAGAGGAAGACATTTCCATGTTTGTTGATGTTATCACCCCAAGAAACTCACCTAGGTTGTATCTCAGTGATGCTCGGGAACATTACAAACTCAACAAAAATGTTGGATAAATGGTGGATGAATGAAAGGAATGCTGCATATTCAAGCCAGATAACCACTCCTACTATGCTTAACCTCAGACATGGGTGAACACCCCCAGACTACAAGGCTTTTAACTACCAACTACTCACAGTTTGAGGAAAATGTGATGATGGAGAAGACTGACCACACCAGAAGATGCACAGGACCCTGTGATGGCCGGCTGCAACCAGTTAAAGGTCTGTAAATCTGTTATTTATCACACAAACAAGATGATAGCACTCCCTGCATTAAAACAATAGAAACCTGCAAGCAAATTTCAATGAAACAGCTAAATTCCAACACCGAGGTGGGATGACAGCCCCTCTACTGCTAAAAATCAACAACACATGAAATAATGCATGACAGTCACAGCCTGGAACATAGAAGAAGTGAAAAATGAGAAATGCAAAAGAAGCTTGTATTAGTTGGAAATGAAGACCAGAAGCTGCAGGTCTCATAGTAGTTACAGTCTCCAGAAGTTGAAGCTTACAACAGAGTAACACTCATCTAACATTCATCAACCTGATTACATCATTCTTTTGAGTATATATATAATCTGTTTACAAAATATCTCTGCTAAGCTTATGCATGGAGGTGTCTTAATGGATCACCAACCACATTTACAGTTTGACATGGGTCCTCTGCTACATTCTGAACATTTTAATGAACAAAATGGCTCTTTTTGTACTCTGGTGTACTCCTTGTACAGGTGGAAGGCTTTCTGCATAAATGTCCCTAACTGCTGCTAGAATTCAACTGCTCGAGGCAGTACTTTCTCGTCCTTGACCGTGTTGTTCTTGAATGCAGGTAGCTGAGGATTTGAATGCACTGAAAACAAGATCATCTCTTACTTCTTCGCGCACCCAAGGTTAGCCAAAAATACAACAATATACATAAAAAATGAACGAAGGGCCGAGCAGGAACACTGGCTGTTGGATGACAAAATGGATGGTGCAGATTGGATCTCGATAGATATCGGGAAATGGCGCAGATAGGCGAAATAACATGGGCCGTCGGATGATAAAAATCAATGACTAAGATTTAATTATGAAGGCTATTGGGAGATGGACGAATGGGGCGAATGAGGGCCGTCAGATCATGATCGGGGGAATTTGATGGTTGACGGGAGGCAGAGTTGATTGCAGGTTAACGGGTAGGGAGTCGTACCGGAAGGGCGGTAAACGGTTTCCCCACACCGCTTCATGGCTAAGGGTGGTTTACATACAAGGGCATGCGATCCAACAGCTTCATGACATATGGCTGGTGGAATACCACTTCCTCGCGGATTATATAATGTGCAGATTGACGGAGCGGGGTTTGCGTACTACGTTGGATCAATGGATGGAGGATCGGGCGGTCAACATTAGGCGCACATGTCAGGGGTTGATGTGACATGTAAAGCCGCGGGCCCGGGGTTTTATAATTTTATTATATATGTGCGCGGAGTTAAAAGATATAAGGTTTATACAGAGTTTTAAAAGGCTTATGAGGGTTTTATTAGAATTATAAACAAAAACACCGAAAGGTCATTTCAAAGGTTTATGCGGGGTTTTGAAACCAAAACAGGATAAAGGGGGTTTTAAGAGGATGAGGAGGATTCCAGGGGAAAGAGGAAATGAAGGAGAAAATAGGGAAAACTGCAACCAACCTTTTTTGCAACCAAGATTAGCACTGCCCAACCTATCATTGACTCTCAACTGTTGAAAGATTGTAGCAGAGCTAACACTGGCTCCTTCTGGGGATGAGATCCTCCCTGTGAGGTTTCAAGAACCTGCAGACCAATTCCTTCCAGTTGAAAACCAATTAATCAAGATTCCTAGCGTTCCATTGGGCATGGAGTCTACTTTGCCTACACAAAACTGATAAAAACAAACTATTTACAACCTTTAAGGCCAAAGACCTTAAGCAACATAAACTTTCAAAAATGCCCATTAACTGGGCCATCAAAAACTGCTTCTCCCCCCGTACTTTTCAATATGAAGGTGTTGTTCCCTTGAACCTGTGAAATGATGAAAGGCCCAGTCCGAAAAGCATCAAATTTCCCATGGTTTCCTTTCTTTTCCTTCAATGCATCCCATTTTAAGACCAAGTCACCAACCTGAAAATTATCTATATTTTCCTTTTTGTCAAAGGCTTCCTTGATCTTTCTCTAATGTGTTGCAGCCTTTTCCACCAGCTGTTCTCTAATTTGATGTAACTCTGTCAAATCAGTGATTCTTGCTGCCATGTCTTCTTCCTCATTCTGCTCTTCTTGAAGGAATTTTGCCACAGGGAGAGTTAGCTGAATTGGAAATACAACATCAGTTCCATATACCAGCTTGAAAGGAGAATTCCTTGTGGATTTTTTAATGGTCACTCTGTCAGCCCTCACTGCATACTTGAGCTTTGAATCCCAATTCTATTTATTGTCCTCTAATAGTTTTTTATTATCCTGATCACACTTTTATTAGAGGATTTTGCTAGACCATTTCCCTGTGGATAATATGAGGTGGAATGAACAAGTTCAATACCCACTGAATCACACATTTCCACCAATTCTTTTGCCCTGAAGGCTGCTGCATTATCTGTTATTAACTTGTGTGGACATCCAAATCTGCTGAAAATATTTTCTGTCAAAAACTTTATGACCACATTATGATCAACCTTCCTAGTAGGGATTGCTTCAATCCACTTAGTGAAATAATCAGTGGCTACTAATATCCACCTATGCTGGCCACTGGAATGTGGATTGATTTCTCCAATGAAATCCAAACCCCACTGCTGAAAAGGTCCTTTTTCCTGTATTGGTTTTAGGGGAAAGGATTTCAACTGCTGCTTTCCTTCAAATCTTTGGCACCTATCACAAGATTTAACAAAAGAAAATACATCAGAAAACAAGGTGGGCCAATAGTACCTAGCTCTGAGAATTTTGTGGGCTGTGGTTTTCCAATAATGGTGCCCTCCACACATGCTGTTATGAAACTGCTGCATCACTTCTATTGACTGTTCCTTGTCCAGACACCTTAAAAATATTCCAGATGGATCCCTCCAGTAGAGCAGATTTTCCATAATGCAATACTTTGCTGCTCTAAGTTTTAAAGTTCTGGCTTGACTTGTACTTAAGCCTGAAGGGATTTCTAGCTTCAACAAGAAATTAATTATTGCAGAATACCAATCACATGAAGCTAGATTCTCGGCCACCGACTGTTCTTTCACTGTTTCTGCTTTTTCCTCTTCTTCTGCCTTACCATTTTCTGCCATTATGCACATGAAATCAATGTCCAAAGACCTGCAATTTTCTTCAGCTAATAATTTGTCAAGACCCTGACCTCTGACCAGCTTGGTGGGCTTAAGCTCTATATTAAATTCTATCATTTTAGCAATCCATTTTTCCCTCCTTCCATCAGCATCAGGTTGAGTCAGGACATCTTTTATTGCAGCAGAAGGCACATATGCAATTATTTTTGAATGAAGGATATAAAATCTAAAAGCTTTCAAGGAGTTAATAAGAGCATATGCCTGTTTTTCTATAATGTCATACCTTAGTTCAGCATCCCTGAAATTCTTGCTGAAGAACGCCACTGGATGCTCTGAACCTTCTTCATCTTGTTGCAATAAAACAGCTGCAATGGTATCTTCAGAGGCAAAAGAAAATATATGGAACTCCTTGCTGTGGTCTGGACTTATTAATGTGGGAGCCTCCATAATAGCTTTCTTAATTGACTCAAATGACTTCCTTGCTGTATCAGTCCATTTTACCTATGACCCTTTTCTCAACATGGAGGTAATATGCTTCACTAGTTCTGCAAAATTTGGAATAAACCTCCTTACAAAATTTATTTTGCCCAAAAAGGATTGGATGTCTTTCTTTGATCTAGGGACAGTCAAAGCCTGAATTGTTTTGACTCTTTCGGGGTCAATTTGAAGACCTGTAGCAGACACAATATGTCCTAACAACTTTCCTTCATTTAAAGCAAATTGAGATTTTTTTGGATTGATTGATATTCCAAACCTCCTGCACTTCAAGAACACTTTTTTTAAATGCTGCAAATGATTTTGATGGCTGTTGGAATAAACTGTTATATCATCAAGGTAGATGAGGACAAATTTGTCCTTCTCTCCCACAAACGCTATGTCCATAGCTCTCTGAAAGGTTGCTCCAGCATTCATCAATCCAAATGGCATTTTGGCATACATAAAAGTGCCCCAAGGAGTGGTAAATGCAGTCTTTTCTTGATCATTTGGGTGCACAACAATCTGATTGAAGCCTGAAAATCCATCCAAAAATGACATCACTTTAGCTCTTGAGACCTTCTGTAGCAAATGCTCCATCTTTGGCAATGGATAGTTGTCTTTCTTCGAGCATTTGTTCAAATTTCTGAAATCTACACAAAGTCTGATTTCTCCACTCTTCTTCCTCACGACCACCAAATTAGCTACCCATTTAGAATATCTGAGAGGCACTATGATCTTGGCAGCCAGCAACTTTTTAATTTCTTTTTCAATCAATGGAAGAAGCATGGGATTTATTGGTCTCAGCTTTTGTTTAAAAGGAACAGTGTCTTTTTCCAGAGGGATTTTATGCTGAATTATATTCTTGTCATATGTTTTCAGATCACTATACTCCCAAGCAAACACATCAGCAAATTGCCTCATTAAATTGCAGTATTCAGCACTTTGATCAGTTGACAAATGAGTGGACAAATTCACATACCTAGGCTGACCTGGACTTCCTATATCATGCTTATAGACTGCAGATTGGTCTTCTTTTTGGACAGTCTTGTAAGGCACATCATTTTGGTCAAACAGTCTTTCAAGAGGGATTAGGCCCTTAGGAATATGGTTACTAGGAAGCTGGACTATGCTGTCTTTCCCAATTTTATTTCTAAGCTGAGACTTGGGATTTTCTAACAAGGCATCATTCTCTTGGTCAATTTGCATCTCAGAAAACTCATCAATGACTTGAAGGAATCTATTCAACTCATTATCATCTTCAAAAACTTTCTAATGGTGGACATTATCGGGCAAGGATGGTCTATACATCATTTGTACTTCATAAACTAATATGGGAGGCATGGGAGGGATAAATAGGCTAGCAGAAATAGCAAGGGAATCAACAAGTTGATTTTGGGCTCTAGGAATGTATGAAATACAGAAAAAATCAAAGGAATCTATGATTCTCCATACCTCATCTCTGTAAGCTTTCAGTCTCGGGTGCTTTGCTTGAAATGTTTTATTTACTTGCTGTATGATTAAATCAACATCTCCAAACACCTTCAAATTCTTAATTCCTCTATCTTTTGCTGCGTTAAGGCCCAACAGCAAAGCCTCATACTCTACTATGTTATTTGTGACTTGAAAAACCAGCTTAAAAGACAGCTGAATGCTTTCTTTCTCTGGAGACATTCTGTGATTCTGCTTGGATAGCAGCTCCATGGGCAACATTTCCTCTGATATTCTTTTCATTCGACCTCAGGTTATATCTTTTCTATTGCTCACCAGATTGTAGAATAGCTCCTCTGTCCCACTCTTGACTGTTTTGTTCTTGCAGCAATGATTCTTCATATTCAGCCAATGTCAAAAATGCAGCACTGCCTTTATCTTCCATGCAGTGAATTTCATCCTCATATTCTTCAAATCGTTCTTCTTTACCCTCTGCATTATTTGTAATTGCCCATTTTCTCTTCTGAATGGATTCTGATTTCTTGGAGCAAATGTGTTTTGTTGCCTTGTTTTCCCTGAGTTCTGTTCCACTTTTAGCTTAGAAATTTCAGCAGCCAATGACTCTATCATCTTAGTCATTTTATCTAATTTAGGCTCTGAAGATGATGCAGAAGAAGTGGCTGCCTGATTTCTCTGCCTCCTCCTGTCAGCTTGACTTTTGAGCTTTTCTGCAGCCATAATATTGGATTCCACCTCTAGGGCTGCATCCTGCATGTCTGCCAGTGTAGCACATATTCTTTCTCTCAATAACAGGCAGAAATCAGAGTCAAAAGCATTGGCATAAGTGAGTTTGGCAGAGGTGATAGTAGGCTTTACCTCAGCTGGTATCTTACTATACATTCTATTGAATCTTTTATTGAAATCAGGTATTGATTCACCATTCTCCCTCTTCATATTACCAAACTGAGTATGGTAATACAACAAGTCTTTTTTATCTCCTCATTGCTTCAAAAATGCATCATCTAATGCTTCAATATCTGTTATTGATCTCTGGGGTAATTATCTAAACCACTTCCTAGCCTCTCCATCAAGGCTCTGGACAAAAACTCTCATCCACACATCATTTTCACTTATATCTAAATTATCAGCATAACTGTAAAAAGCTTCAAGGTGTTATTCTGCTGTTACTCCCTCTATTCCAGTGAATTTAGGCATATATTTTTGATATTGTCCCACAGGCATAGGATTCAATGGAACAGGCAACACCAATGGTCCATATCTGGCAGCAACAATTCTCTCAATCCTCGTAGGTGCTTGCTGTCCTGCCATGATTGGAGTACTTGGAAGAATACTAGTAGATGAATGATAGGGAGTAATGTGATGGATGGCAGAGATAAAGGGACGTTTTGGACTGAATAGGAAGCTTTCTTTGGACTGAGGTTCAAAGGGGAACTAACTGCACAAGGGGTTGAACTAATCTCTGAAGGTTTTTTCTTATTAACAGTGCTGTGTTCTAATTCTTCAAACTGTAAATCTTCAGCAATGACTTTATCCTTAAGAGATGAATGAGACTTCTTAGGCTTACCTGATCCTGATGCCCCTCTTTGTGAAGCTTTCTTCGATTTAGCAGTCCTCTCAGGTTCAGGCACTGGTTCAGCTGTTGATTTCTGAGGATTTCTTCAAGTGTGTCTCACAAACTGAGCCAGAACTTCAATGTGGAGTTGTCGAAGGATGGTCTTCCTCTAATGGAGTCGCCAGACAGATGATTACAACCAAAATACTGTGTTCAAACCTCGTCTGTCATCAAAGCTTGAAGATGTGTCGTTCTCCTAGGGAAGCTGAGCTTCAATTCTCCTCTCCCCGGCAACGACGCCAATTAATGTTATCACCCCAAGAAACTCACCTAGGTTGTATCTTAGTGATGCTCGGGAACATTAAAAACTCAACAAAAATGTTGGATAAATGGTGGATGAATGAAAGGAATGCTACATATTCAAGCCAGATAACCACTCCTACTATGCTTAACCTCAGACATGGGTGAACACCCCCAGACTATAAGGCTTTTAACTACCAACTACTCACAGTTTGAGGAAAATTGTAATGATGGAGAAGACTGACCACACCAACAGATGCACAGGACCTTGTGATGGCCGGCTGAACCAGTTAAAGGTCTGTAAATCTGTTATTTATAACACAGACAGGATGACAGCTCTCCGTGCATTAAAACAATAGAAACCTGCAAGCAAATTTCAATGAAACAGCTAAATTCCAACACCGAGGTGGGATGACAGCCCCTCTACTGCTAAAAATCAACAACACATGAAATAATGCATGACAGTCACAGCCTGGAACATAGAAGAAGTGAAAAATTAGCAATTGACAGTAAAAGAAGCTTGTATTAGTTGGAAATGAAGACCAGAAGCTGCAGGTCTCATAGTAGTTACAGTCTCCAGAAGTTGAAGCTTACAACAGAGTAACACTCATTTAACATTCATCAACCTGATTACATCGTTCTTTTGAGTATATATAGAATATGTTTACAAAATATCTCTACTAAGCTTATGCATGGAGGTGTCTTAATGGATCACCAACCACATTTACAGTTTGACATGGGTCCTCTGCTACATTCTGAACATTTTAATGAACAAAATGGCTCTTTTTGTACTCTGGTGTACTCCTTGTACAGGTGGAAGGCTTCCTGCATAAATGTCCCTAATTGTTGCTAGAATTCAACTGCTCGAGGCAATACTTTCTCGTCCTTGACCGTGCTATTCTTGAATGCAGGTAGTTGAGGATTTGAATGCATTGAAAACCAGATCATCTCTTGCTTCTTCGCGCACCCAAGATTAGCGAAAAATACAACAATATACATTAAAAATGAACGAAGGGCTGAGGAGGAACACTGGCTGTTGGATGACAAAATGGATGGTGCATATTGGATCTAGATAGCTATCAGGAGATGGCGCAGATAGGTGAAATAACATGGGCCGTCGGATGATAAAAATCAACAGCTAAGATTTAATTATGAAGGCTATTAGGAGATGGACGAATGGGGCGAATGAGGGCTGTCAGATCATGATCGGGGAAATTCGACGGTTGATGGGAGGCAGAGTTGATTGCAGGTTAACGAGCAGGGAGCCGTACCAGAAGGGCGGTAAACGGTTTCCCCGCACCGCTTCATGGCCAAGGGTGGTTTACATACAAGGGCATGTGATCCAACAACTTCATGACACATGGCTGGCGGAATACCACTTCCTCGCGGGTTATATAATGTGCAAATTGACAGAGCGGGGTTTGCGTACTATGTTGGATCAACGGGCGGAGGATCGGGCGGTCAACATTAGGCGCACATGTCAGGGGTTGATGTGACATGTAAAGCCGTGGGCCCGGGGTTTTATAATTTTATTATATATGTGAGCGGGGTTAAAAGATATAAGGTTTATACAGAGTTTTAAAAGGCTTATGAGGGTTTTATTAGAATTATAAACAAAAATGTCGAAAGGTCGTTTCAAAGGTTTATGCGGGGTTTTGAAACCAAAATAGGATAAAGGGGGTTTTAAGAGGATGAGGAGGATTCCAAGGGAAAGAGGAAATGAAGGAGAAAACAGGGAAAACTGCAACTAGCCTTTTTTGCAACCAAGATTAGCACTGCCCAACCTATCATTGACTCTCAACTGTTAAAAGATTGTAGTAGAGCTAACAGTTGACATACCCCTAAGAGTGAAATGGGGTTTTTTGGTATTGTAGCCTCATAATGCCATAGATGGGTAGGATCCTTGAGGAGGTCCACCTCTTGAATTAGAACCTTGCTACAGGAGCCCACAATATTTTAGTATCATGATGGATCAATGGCAGTAGATGGAGTCAGATGCCAGAGTGGCAGATGCGGAGTCTAGTTGCATGTTAGATGCCAGGAGCGTAGTGCAGAGTTGGAAATAGTGCAGTGGGCACAATGCACAATTAGTATCAACACAAATGCCTCAGTGGAAGTGCAAATACTAGTAGCAGTCGGAGACTTGGGTGATAGATGCATCATACTGATCACATCTCATTCATTATTTTCAGTTGCAACAACAACAGATGGAGAGGGAGTTGCAGTGTAGATGCAGTGTTGGAAACAGTTCAACATAGTCAACAGTAGCACATATGCAGCATATATTAGAGTTGTGCAGTGGTTGGTGGGCAGCAACAACTAGACATCAACAGTGTGACAAGAGATGATGCAGAGATAAAGTGTTGTCACACAATGTGTTGTAGAGCATTGGAACACATTCCTCGCTAAGAGGAAGTGTTATTTTTTGTAGCATCAGATATGTTTTAGCCATGATATTTGGTAGAGAGGCTAGAATACATATATTCTCAAATACCCAGAAATTGTTTCTGGAAATTCCATCTAGAGACGACTTAATTATATTTATTAGTGATTTTTTAATATTTCCTAAGTCTAAACTTAGGAAATTTTATTAATTAATCATAATCAATTAAGTCATGGTGAGAATGTTCTAGAAAAGTACATGGATTGATTTCTAGTTAATCCTAGCCATTGATTAAGATTTAATCGTGGTCGTTGAAGTCTCAATGAAGGATTATAAGAAGTCGATGGGGCATGGAGAAGACACACCAAATAAGTTGAGCATTTGATTTTGCTAGGAAATTGATCTCCATAGTAGCAACATTCAGTTGTTGGAGGTGATTCCGTGAGATCGAAGCAGTGAGAGAGGGGCAGAGATAGTGAGGACGTAGGAAGATTTTCAAGTTCCAGTGAGTACATTGTAGAGAGGCAGTGATTTCCACATAAAGACACCACAGAGGTAGTGCAAAGCCCTCTTGGGGATATTTTTGTTTTGCTAGGGAGAAGGATAAATTCTGAGCCAGAAGATGGGCAGAGGGTCCAGAGGCAAAGAGTATCAGTTTCCCAAATAGTTGTTGATGGGACAATGATAGGAGATGCAGTTCTGAGCTTGTGGGACACAGTAATTGTGTAGGCTAACACACTGACAATGTAGATGGAGCAAGGAGAAGCTAAATTCGAGCTGAGGTTAGCATTGGATCGCCTGTGGAGTTAGAAATTTTTCTCACTAGTTATTATTGTCATTTATTTCTTTGTTTGGATTTCTAGTTTAAGCATCCATAGATTGTACTCAATTTTCACTACTGCATAATATCAAAACCCTCGGTTGTTGCACTAATTTTCCCAAGTTGGGTTTTTCCACAGACTTAGTCCAAAAATAATGGTGTCATATTGTGTGTGTGCATCTATTTCTTCTAGCATTTTTATTTCTTCTGCAATATTTTATTTGTGAAGGTTGTAGTGTATTTAATTCAATATTTTCCTTAGAACACAACAAGTAAATTGTTTAATTCAATTAAAAATTAGAAGAATTAACATCAGTTGCTACAATAGGATTCAGGGTTAGCCAAATTTTCACATTTGACACCCCTGAATGTTCCTTATATGCAAATGGTATTTTCCCTGCCATGAGTTAATTATTTGGCGACCGGTCCCATTTTTTCAGTTGCCGATGTAAGTGGGCCTCTCACTGTTTTCCTGACTTATTTTGACTCAGATCCGATAATTGACACGACGAACCTTTCAATGGGTACATTTGAACCCAATTTTCTTACCCCCATTGATTCCCTTGACATGTGTTCCTTCCAAAGAATTGTGCTTCCTTCTGATGAAGACCTCTTGGAATCCATTGTCAGGAAGTGTCCCTTGGCATGTGTTTCTTCCAAAGCGAATCCATGATCAAGGTTCATATGAGTATGGTTCTTTTACTGTGTCAACCTTGTTAAAAAAATGAAACAAGTCATTATGAGGATGGTTATTTACTGTTTCAACCTCGTTAAAAAATGAAAAATGTCATTATGAGGATGGTTTATTTACTGTGTCAACCTTGTTTCAAAATGAAACAGGCATTATGAGGATGGTTATTTTACTATGTCAACCTCGTTAAAAAATGAAACAGGTCATTATGATGATGGCTCTTTTACTGTGTCAACCTCGTTAAAAAATGAAATAGGTCATTATGAGGATGGTTCTTTTACTATGTCAACCTCGTTAAAAAATGAAACAGGTCATTATGAGGATAGTTCTTTTACTGTGTCAACATTGTTAGAAAATGAAACAAATCCTTATGAGGATGTTTCTTTTACTATGTCAACCTCGTTAAAAAATGAAATAGGTCCCCATGAGCATAGTTCATTTTCTTATGTCAAGCTCATTAAAAAATGAAACAAGGTTCCCTTAACATAGTTCTTTTCTTGTGTTAAGCTTGTTAAAAAATGAAACAAATCCTCCCCTAATTAAGTCGAGTCTTTCACCTAATCTCGTAAATGAAGCTTGGGGGGCATATGCCTTTTTCGATATGCTAGGGGCATGAAAACCACTCTCAAGCACAGTTTCCTCTCTATTTCAAGCTTGTGTAAATTTAATGAAACTGTTGGGCGCAACCCAACTTGGCCTAGGTTTTGGAAAAAAAATCCACATTTTATGGAGCGAAGCGCATAGTGGAGCACACAATAGAGTGCGAAGTGGACCACACAATAGAGTAGTTTTGGATATACCGCATGGTATAAGGGCTTCAGGATAAGGCAAAGCCACTTCCTTTTGAAATGTTGTAAAAGACTGATGGTTTTCGGACCATGGTATGTGGACCATGGTATTGTAGTGATGTACCCTCGATGTAATTGTATATATAGGGTCAAATAATAAATAAGAGAGGTATCAAATTGATCCAGATCTATGTTTCATGGTTGAATTATTGTGATCTGTAGTTTGTGGCGAAGGAAAGGCTTTGCAGCTGAGTGTGCAGAGGCTTGAGTTTGCAGCTGAGTGTGCAGACGACCTGCATCTTAGTGCACATGTCAAGGAATTTTTTTTGTACAAGAATTATTATTATAAGCAATAGTTTGTGTGGACGTAGTCCCACATTGGGATGAACCACGGTAAAATCTGTGTCTTCATGTGTATATTTTCTTTTTATCTGTTGTAGCATAGCAGTTTATTACAGTTGCATGTTATTACAACGTAGTGATGATTATGGGTTTATATGATATGTTTATGTGATTAAATGAATGCAGCTTAGTAATCTATGCATTTTAAAGATAAAAGAACACAAAAATACCACATCACATCATCCCTCAAGGTTGCAGAAATCTAGTTTTGTATCCTCCCATAGTCACTTCCTGTGAGACTGTGATATGCTTGTAGGTCATTTCCGAAAGGGCCATTGATTGAGGGTTTTGTTGATGTGCAGTATAGATCAAACCTGGGTCAACCTAAATCTAATCCAACAAATGGTTCCATTGCCAGGATCGGGATCTGTTTTTGTGGCATCCGTCGAAGAAGGAGATTTAAGATTGGTTAGAATCGAAGGAGGGAGAATTTGTAGATCAAGAGAACAAAAACCCTCATCTGAAGTCTAAAGCTTGGTTACAGAGATATATTTTCATACATCAATACAAAATTTTCTTTGCATCATTTCTTGTTGAACTATATGAGTGGATATCAAGGTTGAATGAAAGAAAGACCTATTTTAAAGGTGGATAACCTATGACGTGGACTCTTGAATTGGTACAACGACTGTTATGAAACCAACTCACAAAAATATAGAAAATATAGATAAATGCCTTCAAAATAAGCCTCTTCGAGGGGGTAACCTCCTTTACATTACACAAATGAACAATTCCTGGATGATACAAATGACAAGACCTCCTTTCTATATATAGGAGTCTAAAGGGTCCTAATATAATCAGAGACGACATAACAATAATAATGTAAGGGCACAATAATAACAATAGTGGCCTTCTATGGGGCACAATAATAACAATATGGGGACTACATGGGCACAACAATATAATAAGGGGGTTTTACTAATAACAATAAGGGGTTACATTAGTAGTATAGGGACCTAACATGCCCTCTCCTTCAAAAAGTGTTGTCCTCAATGCTTGAGTAGTTCTGGATGCTTCTGTATAAAATTATCATCCTTCCATGTGGAATCTTCAGCGGCTGAGTTCTTCCACTTGATGAGATACTCTGAAATTGATCGATTTCGTAGTTGTCGACTTCTCGGTTCTATGAATGCTTTAGGTTCCATTATGATTTTTCCTTCCTTGTCAGGTTCCAATATGATTTTTCCTTCCAATTCAAAAACTTTTGAATGAGTTCCCACCCTGATTCACCATTCTTCCATTCATCCCTTGATTTGTTTATCAAATTTGGTTGGATAATTATACCAACCTCTACCATTTATGCAACCATATGTTCAATTTCACTCCTTTGGGCATATGGATATCTATAAGGCTTGATGTTTGGAGGAACACTTCCTGGAATCAAATGAATAGCATGATCATGATCACGAATACGTGGGAGACCTTTGGGAGTCTCAAATACCTTGGAATGATTGTCCAAGACTTTTTGGAGATATGGAGAAATAAATGATTTTGATGTGGGAACCATTAGCGAACATAATTGTGCAATTACGCCTCGTTGTTCTTTCTTTAGAAGCTTTTTCATTTCGTTAGAGTTGATTATCTTTCGTGGTTTCCCTATGATACCCCTTAATTCAACTTCCTTTCCTTTCGAAGAAAATTTCATAAAAATTTCTTGAAAATTCAAAAGCTATTGTACCCAAGGATTATAGCCATTAGACTCCTAGTACAACATCAGCACCACCCATTGGAATGGAAAGCATTGGGCTATTCAATACATATTCTCCCATGAATAGCTTGATATTATGGTACTTTCTAGAGCAATTTATGGTTCCTCCACTTACAACCGTCACTTGACACTCTGGTGTTGGATATAGGAAGCAATTCAATTCCTTGGCTATCCTACAATGAATAAAATTATGGGTACTACCCGAATCAATCAACATTATTACCTTTTTATTCTTGATATGTCCTTCTATCTTTATAGTTTGAGGAGTGGTAATTCTGACCAATGCATTACAAGATATGGTCAAATTCATTTATTCTTTCTCTGGGATTGGTTCCTGGTGAGTATCCTTTTCTTTTGATGTTTCTTGATACTTTTCTTCCTGATATTTCACTGCTTGAACCTTCTTCTTGTATTTCCTTCTATCTTGAGAGTTTGAGGAGTGGTAATTCCTGCCATTGAAATACAAGATATGGTCGGATTCATTTGTTCTTTCTCTAGGGTTGGTTCTCGGTGTATATCCTCTTCTTTTTATGTTTCTTGATCCTTTTCATCATTAGGAGGCCTTTATTGTAGCATATTTGTCCCACCTTCCTTCAAACCTTTTATGTATTTCTTCAAATCTTCCATGCCTTTCTTCCAATATTCTTTCATAGCATTGATATAAGCTTCCATGGCATAGATAAAACTTTTATCTTTTTCTTCTCTAGAATATCCTTTACCCTTATATTCAATTTTTGAAAGTCCTTAATGTGCTCTACCATTGAACCCTTTTGTTTGAGATTTATCAATTGGCTAAAGAAGGTGTTGCTCTTTGTATCCTCATAATGTGCTATCATTTCCTCTGTGAAAATTGACCACGTGACAAGTGGTTTACGAGAACAAATCCCTTTATACCATAAAAATTGATTTGGTTCTAAATAATTATATGCAATACATACCTTTTGTAACAGTGGTACACCATGTAGATCAAAATATTTCTCCATCTGTAGTATCCAATTTACCAGATCCTTGCCATCAAAATTCCTCATCTCATTTTTTCTTGATTTTAGGAGCTTGATCTTGAAATGACTGTAACTATGTAATTATGGGTCTTTAAGTTCTAAAATTTCCACCAGTAATATCCCTCTGAGTCCTCTTTCTAACTCCGCAAGTCTAATCGCAATTGGATTCCCGAAGAAATATTTATTCCCAATCACCCGCGATGACCTAATTATAGACTAAATCGGTAGAGTGAACTTGTACGACATGCCACGTGTCACTGTTTCAACCTTAGGTTCTGAAAATTATACCCAAAAAAAATATAGTTCGTCCTCTTTCTGCAACTTTCTACGAAATTTCAGTTTGATGCTCAAAGAGATCATTATGACAATTTTCCCAAGGTCACCTGTTTATGATGTAATTCAAGAGTTTGCAAAAACCCTAACTTCCTCAGATCATATATCTGAAAATATATCGAGAAAAGATCTTAAATTCAGACCCAAGGTGTAGACTGATTTCTTCTCAAATGGGGTTTTTTTTAGCTTTTGAAACTTCGTAGAGAAAACATTATAGTGAGAATTCCACGATGACCTATTTTAGATGAAATTTTGGAGTTGCAAAAACCCTAACTTCCTCAGATCATATCTCCGAAAATGTAGCGAGACAAGATATGAAATTTGGACTCGAGGTTCAGCGAGATTTCATCTCAAATGGGTTTTTTTTTTTTAGCTTCTGAAACCACAGAAAAAAATTTATATCGAAAATGCCACAATAACCTATTTGGAGTAGCGAAACCCTAGAATTGAAAGTTCTAATACCAAATGTTATGAAACTAGCTCACAAAAATATAGATAAATGCCTTCAAAATAAGCCTCTTCGAGGGGGAAACCTCCTTTACATTACACAAATGAACAATTCTTGGATGATACAAATGACAAGACCTCCTTTCTATATAAAGGAGTCTAATGGGTTATAATATAATCAGATCCGACATAATAATATTAATGTAAGGGCACAATAATAACAATAGTGGGCTTCTATGGGGCACAATAATAACAATATGGGGACTACATGGGCACAACAATGTAATAAGGGGGTTGTACTAATAACAATAAGGGGTTACACTAGTAGTATAGGGACCTAACAATGACTCAAGAGCACTAACAACATGATTTCAAGGGTTGTCGATATCTCGATTGATAACATATTGGGAGGATTTATTATTGAGTTTGTAGTAGGCCAGGCCATGTCCTACAACGAAGCAAAATGAGAATTCTTCAAAGTACTGCGAGGTAAGTATTTGAAATATTTGAAACTATGGATTATAATAAGATGATTCTATGTGAAAAAGGAGTTTTATGGATGCAACTAGATTGCTAGTTTACTTATGTTTGGATGAAAATAAAAAAAATATGAGCAAGAGATTGGAACAATGCAAAATGGAAAAAGATTAGAGTAGATACCAGAAAAAGAGATCATGGACAAGAACCAAAGAGCTTTGTAGAGACTGAATATAGTCCTCTATTTAGTGAATCTGAAAGAAAAATAGAAGATAACCACCTTGATGAGCCCGAGGTAGCTTCACAGTATTCACCTTCCAATCCTGAGAGCTCACATAAAACAGAATCTAGTAATAACCAGGGTGTTTTTGGCTCTCCCCCTCCCCCTTCTCCCCCTACTCCCTCTACCCCCCATCCCGCTCCCCTTCTCTCCCCCTACTCCCTCTACCCCCCATCCCCCTCCCCCTTCCCCTCCAAGAAGAAATATGGCTGATGATATTAAGATGCCTATTTTCAAAGGAACTGGATCAGAGGATCCAAAATAGTTTTGGTTTTTATGTGAAGCTGTATGGACTGCAATGTAGATCAATGATGAAAATATAAAGAAAGCACAACTCATTATGATGCTTCGAAATAGAGAATTGACATGATCTATGAAGTATTCAAATAATCAGATCAGAACATTTGCAAATATTCAAGTAGCGCTGATAAGAGAATTTAAGAAGCCAAAGTCTGAGTCACAGTGCATCACTGAGTTAAAATAAATTAAACAGAAACCAATTGAGTCTGTTTGGGAATTTGATCAAAGATATAAAGAATTTTTGGATCAAGTGAGCTTCGAAATAGCTTCGCAACAACATCAAGAATGGTTTATAACTACTCTGTTACCACATATCAGATTATCATTTATGAAACAAAAGATAACAAGTCAAGCCGAAGCTCTGCAGACTGCGATGAAGTTGGAAGCTTCACCTATAGGTGATACTAATGCATGTATGCAATAGATTTAGAGTCAACTGGTGAACCTAACCCTATAGATACAAGATATCAAGAAAAGAAAAGAAGTCAGAGAAGAAGTATGGTGTACAAAGTGCAGATCAGAGGGCCATTCTAAAGAACAATGTCCTATCTTTAGGGATTACATGGCTAGTGGGGCACCAAATCCCTTAAATGCAAGATCTAGCCTGTGGTGCGAGATATGTAAGACCAGAGGACAACATCGCTCATAATATTGTTACATGTTATAGAAATATGTGTATACTCTAAGGAACTTATATTGCAAATTCTGTAAATCAGTAGGACATGATGAGAATAATTGTCGAGCTTATGAACTAATGATGGAGTGCCTTGAAAATTATTTCTAACCCATGTAATTTCATATTATGGAAAGAAATAATATGAAATTACATGGGTTAGAAAAACTGTTGAGAAAGCTCCTATTTTTATATTCAAAAGGAAAAAGAAATGTTTATGGAAGCAAAGCGAAGCTTTATGGATGATGGATCTTGGACCTATAGTGTGTAGCCAAAGGCTAATCAGAAAAGAAACGACGACGTATCATTAGCTTCGACACAAAATCAGGTTTCGACTCAGAATCGAGCTCTAAAACAGAATCAAGATTCGACGTAGGATCAAGCTCTGACACAAGAATAGGAGTCAGCAAATCAAGGAGGTACTTTAAAGTATTTTCTGCAAACTTGTATGAAATTATTAAGAGATCAAAAGGCTGTAGAAGGGCTTCAATAGTTGATAGATTCTTGTGCATCAAAAGAAACACTACGAGGTGAGATGCGTGCAGTGAATAATTTTCATCGAAAAAAGAGAAATGGAAGAGAAATGAGTCTTAGTGCGTAGATAGGATAATATGAGATGGATCAAGTTATTCTAGATCTAGGATCTGATGCTAATGTTTTGATAAAGCAGACATGGGAATTAATGGGTAATCCGAAGCTACAGTGGTCACCTATTCAGTTAAGGATGGAAAATCAACAAAAGATCTTCCCCTTAGGAAGACTACCAGGTGTAATAGTGAATATTGAAGGAGTTCGCACTACTGTTGACTTTGAAGTAATAGAGATCATTGATGATAGTAACCCTTATCCTGCATTGCTTGGACTTGACTGGGAATTTGATAATATGCCCATAATTAATCTGAAAAAGAGAGATGATATTTGAAGGAAGCAATATGTGAGTAATTGTTCCCTTGGATCCATCAAAAGGAATAAGATATATAGAACCAGTCAAAGAAGAGTATTGCACAGTGTTATCACTCAGGTTGTCCCTCAGGTTGGAGTAAGGGATATGGCCGAGGTAACCACAGACCAACTTTGGATTACAGGTTCTAGCCCACCTGCAATCAGAGAGGGCTCTCTCTTTCTGATTTAGCTTTGTTGATGATGATTTTAGGCTAGCTATTGAGTTCAGGGGTTTTGTTTGCGTTTTGGTGGGAAGATGGATGTTCTCAGGTAAAGAGGCAGGTATAGTGTGAAAGTTTCAAACCATTGGGCATGGAGTCAAGGAGTAAGACTGCTGGTGCATTTTCTTGGTCACAGGAGGAATAAGGAGCAAGGTAGTTGCACATGGAACAATTTTTCAAGTTTAAAGGATGAAAAGAACGCTGAGGATGGGGAGGCAATCAAGAATCTCTCAATCAGCTTAACAGAGAAGGGTGAACGAGCTCTATTTAGGGGCAGTAAAGAATCCCTAGATAACTGTCAAACACATGTGAATTAGAGTAAATATGAGCCACAGGGAATTCATATTCATGTCCAGTTCAGTTCAGATGAAAAAACATAAAGAAACAACAGACATTGAGCTTAGAGTGCATTTAAACAAGTTCTAAGCTAATCTTTCTTTCTGCTATTTAGATGGCGAAATGATGAAAACAGAGGTAAGAAGCACTTATTGAGCCATGTTGCAGCACAAGGATTCCATCATTCAGTCTCCGGAGACCATTAACAACACATCAGACAGTCATTCCTCCAATATCTTCAACAATCTTTGATTAAAGAAAAATATCAGACATACAGTGCGAGTCTCTAATGAAAAAGTTATCAATCGACCAACCCTTGAAACAATACAGAGGGTGGTATATATAGGGAAAAATTCTCCAAAATTGTTTATTACAGCTGTGACCTAAACAGGTCTGAAAGTAAATGATTACTTTTAACCTAACCCTATCAGCAATAAATGCAAGAAAATATCTATGGGCTGCGCTGAGAGTAGCCGTATCAAAACTGAATTAATGCGTTGTCCTCGGTGGCATGGTGCAGTGCTTCTGCAATAACTGCGCATGGACTTCTGCTCCATTGTGGTTCGGTGGCTTTAAATGCTTTAATTGTGATTTGAGAGCTGGGATGGGCTTACACCTCCTGATTTGACTTTGTTGGAGGTCATTTAATGTAGACCTGCTTTGGGAACTAAAGACTTCCATTAAAAATTTAATTGATACTCTTTGCCGCTTCGTCTTTCCTCTGATACTCTTTGACAAATGAATCGGGCTAGTTCTCTCCTTCGCTGTGGGTCAAATCAAAACTTAATGGCCGTTGTTCGGCCCTCTGTTTTCTTTAGAACTGTCTTTTGATCCTTTCTGCATGCCTCGCGAAGAAAAACAGGTCATTGGGCGCCTTTTGGGCTTGCTGGGGGCTGTGCAACTAGGGATTTTCCATTTCGGCCGTTTTCCCGTAGCCATGCGCGATTAATGAAAAACTGCCTCAGAATTTGAATCTGGGCTTCCTAAGCACGATTTTCGCCTTTCGCCTCAAAATTGATGATGACGTCAGCAGGTGGGACCATGGTACGGCGGATGACGTGGCGGGATGATGTCAGCACGTACGGAGGTGACGTGGCAGTACGGTAAAGGGACACGGTGGCAGTGATGTGGCAAGGTGACTCGGCGGTACGGTGGCAAGAGGCCACGTAGGTGGATGATGCAGCAGAATGACGTGGGGCTTACGTCACCCAGAGGAGAGCGGTTTGTGGTTTCTGGGCGCACGGCCTTGGAGAAAAGGTGGTTTCGGGGAGGGGGGCTCTGCCACGCCTGGGAAGGTGACGCGTGGCGTGAGTATGGCGGCAATACCGCCCATCTCCCGGACGCTAACCTTCGGCACGTTGGGAGATGGGAAGGCCCGCCTACCGTAGATCTCGGGCGGGCCAGATCTGACGGCTGGCGGGAAGGACGATACGGCGCAGGGTTAAGGGACGTGGCGCGGGAATATGTGAATCTTCATACGGTGCGGCGGGGGGGTTAAAACTTAGAAAAATGGGTTTTGGGTTATGTACAAACGAGTGGGTTAATATTTTTACACTTGGGACTTAGGCATAAGGGCGAAACAATGGGTTTTTGAGGGTTAGGACTAGGGGAAAAAGGTTGTTAGTATGACCAGGTGTCAAACTAACTCCTGTTAAGACTTGGATGGGCTAAAAACAGCCCCAAATGGTCTGTTTTTTCGTAGACTTTTAGGGAAATATGGCTATAGTGCCAAGGGGGGTACTATTATTTTTTGGGATTTTTATACATAGTTTTAGTAGGGGAAATGGAAACGGATTAGGGAGTTAGATAATATAGTTAGTAATTAATATGGAGGTGACCAGAAAGTACTAAGGTAAGGGACCTTAGGCTATTTGGGGAAATAGAACTTTGTAACAGAAGAATGGAAATCCTTGAGTGAGGCAGATCTTCACCAAGGCCAATGTTATGGAACATGATGGGACTAAGAGGCTAAAGCAGATCTTGACCTCTTTGGGAAAATCAGTGAGTGATTTGGGGAATAAGAAGAGAGGGGAGTTAGTTATGTCCAGCTTGATCTTCTTCAGGTGAAAAACTGCATCATGACTGTGATATGAAAAGATATAACACTTATAAACACAAAATTGATCATGAATCATCATTCTGCAACCTCAAAAACTACCTACCCAGCCTACTTTCCTAGCATTTTTTCTTCTTTTGGATTGGGTGCACTTAGACTTGCAAACCCAACTTTACAATTTTTTCTTTTGATTGCCTTCCTATCTAAATCTATACTTATTTCTGCCAGGGGCCCAGATTAAGCGATTGGGCTCCTTTGATTCTCTACCTATCTACAAATATGCCAAGATTAAGCTGTTTGGACAGATATCATTCTCTATATTCTAAAACAGGAAATTGAAACCTAGAGAGACCAAGGTTAAACTGTTTGGCCTTCCCTTAACCTAAAGAACTTATCAAAATGAAACAACTCATCAAAATTGGAATACAGCAGTGGCATTTGGACTAGCACACTTTTATGACTTCTTCTTTGGCCTCTTTAAGGAAATATGGAACCTTGCAGCATGAAAGATGACATATTTGGCATGTAAAAATGTCAATCATGAAACATGAACACCTGTTGCAACAGGAGGCTAACAGTGGCTCCACTTGGGGATGGCTTTTCCTTGTGAAAATCCAAGAAGACTGCCTTGATCTTCTATGGTTGCTGTGGACCGAAAAAATTCTTTGTGTTGACTGTTTAAGTAATTGAAAATTTGGAATAAGAACAACACTCTTCCCCAACTGAATTGTTGTGAAAAGCAAAGCACTGCCTGCTTTCTTCTACATGCTTGCTATTATGTAGAATGTTGCTTGAGCTTTGTACCTTTGAAACATTTTCACAACATGGATCAAAACTGATAGGCTTGCCTTGTTTTCACTTTGAGCACAGGTGCTGATGTGAACTGAAAATACTGCTCTGTTTTGCTACCTTTGACTGAAGACCACAAACAACTCCCCTTTGCCATGATTTGGTTGATGTAACTGTGCCATTCTTGCTATTTTGTTGAGGTTAGTGTAGAGACAGAGTTTTTAAAACTGGAACACTTGTATTGGTTGGGTCTTCACAAAATTTACTGCTGCTCCCTTGGCAATTGGTTTACTTATATAAAAATGAAAACAAAGTGCTGATATATACAAATATCACTGTACAAAAAATATATACAAAGCTGCACTGTATCCCCTAAAAGGGATCATGGTAATGTTTCAGCATACGGCCATTCACAGGGCCTTCTTCAGCAGTATTGCCCTCTATAGATTTGAGAAAATAAGTGTTATTTCCCTGAACAACAGAAATAACAAATGGCCCTTTCCATAAAAAATCAAACTTGGCATGTTTGCCCTTGTCTTCTCTTCGTGAGTCCCACCTTAGAACTTTGTCATCAATGCTGAAATCCTCAGCCTTAGCTCTCTTATCAAACATCTTTTTAAGCTTTTCTTGCAAAATTTGAGCTCTGTCATAAACTTGTTCTCTGGTTTGCTGAAGATGAATGGTCTGATTAACTCTTCTTTGAATGTCATTTGGTTCAGCCTGAATTTCCTGTAACAGTTTGATAGTAGGAATGCCCAGGGATGAAGGAAATCTGGCCTCCATGCCATATACTAGCTCATAAGGGCTCATTCCAATGGATCTCTTGCTTGAAAGTCTGTCTGCCCATAGGGTATTTACCAGCTTTTTGTGCCAGTTCTTCTTGTTCTCTTCCAGCACTTTCTTTATGATGTTGATGAGACTTTTGTTAGATGATTCAGCTAAGCCATTAACTTGAGGGTAATAAGATGTAGAGTGGCCCAGGGTGATATGGAACTTATGGCAGAAACTGATCATCTTTTTGGACTTAAAGGCAGCGGCGTTGTCAGTGATGATTTTCTCGGGGCAACCAAATCTAGAAAGGATATTGCACTCAAGGAATTGGATAATGATGGTGTCATTTGCTTGCCTACAGGTAATGGCTTCAACCCACTTAATGAAATAGTCGATGGCTGTTAAAATCCATTTGTGCTGGCCTGAGGAAGAGGGATGGATTTCTCCAATGAAGTCAAGACCCCATTGTTGAAAAGGTTTTCCAGTTGAGATGGGTTTCAAGGGCAAGGGTAACAGCTTTCTTCTGCCCTCAAAAATTTGGCATTTGTGACATGACATGGCAAACCTCTTTATATCTGCAAAAAGAGAGGGCCAATAGAATCCAGCCCTTAAGATTTTATCGGTGGTGGACTTCCAATATAGATGTCCTCCACAGTCACCTGCATGGAATTCTTTCATGACATTGTTAGTTTCATTCATGGTTAAACAATTAAGCAATATACCTTCATGATTTCTCCAAAATAATGCACCATCTATGACACAAAACCTTAAAGCCTTCATTTTCAAAAATCTTTTCTTGGTTCTGGACAATCCTGGGGGAGCGAACAGGTTTAACAGTACATAACATATATCAGCATACCATGGAGATTGCAAAAAGGTCTCACTGATCTGTGGAGTCGCCAGCTCCTGTTCATTGTCCAGCTGGTTAATGTCTAGGGCTTGAAAGTTTGTTTCGGACATCAGTTTGGCTAAACCTTGTCCCTTTATCAGCTTGGTTGGTTTTATTTCTATGTCATACTCAAGGATGTTTGCTATCCACTTGCCTCTTTTGCCTTCTAATCCCTCTTGGGTCAGTATGTCTTTTACAGCAGCGTGTGGGACATAGGCAGTCACATGTGAATATAAAATATAGATTCTGAAATCCTTGATGGCCTTAACCAGTGCGTAGGCCTGCTTTTCCATGATTGGGTACTTCAAAGGGGCATCTCTTAAGGCTCGGCTGAAAAATGCAATCGGCTTTTCAGCTCCCTGTTCATCTCTTTGCAAAAGGACAACAGCTATAGTATGATCAGATGCAAACGAAAAGATGATAAAATCTTTGTCAAATTGTGGGCTGGTGAGGACAGGGGTTTGGGTTAAGGCCGTTTTGATACTCTCAAATGCTTGCTTGGTTTCAAGAGACCATTTTACCTTGGCATCCTTTTTTAACATATTGCTTAACAGTTGTATCAGTTCAGCTAGATTTGGAATAAATCTTCTTAGGAAGTTGATTTTCCCAAGGAATGCTTGTAGCTCTTTTATGTTTCTTGGATATGGGATTTGGAGTATGGCTTGGATTCTTTCAGGATCTATTCTAATCCCATCTTTTGATATGATGTGGCCAAGTAATTTGCCTTCTTCAAGGCCAAAGAGAGACTTCTTGGGGTTCAAGGAAATGCCATATTTCCTGCATGTCATGAATATTTGCCTAAGATGCTTGAGGTGCTCTTCATCAGATTTTGAAAAAGGGGTCAGGTCATCAAGATAGACAACTAGGAAGTCATGTATTTCTTTGGCAAAAGCAATATCCATTGCTCTTTGAAAGGTAGCACCAGCGTTTTTAAGTCCGAATGGCATCTTAACATACTTAAATGTTCCCCACGGTGTGGTAAAGGCTATCTTGTCTTGGTCATCCGGGTGAACAAGTATTTGATTGAAACCTGAAAAGCCATCTAGCAAAGAGATTCTAGATGACCCCACTACCCTTTGTAGGATGTGGTCCATTTTGGGCAAAGGATAGTGGTCTTTTAGGGAGACTTGGTTTAAATTTCTCAGATCTACACAAAGTCTAATCTCACCTGTCTTCTTTCTTGTGGGAACAAGATTGGATACCCATTCAGAAAATCTGATGGGTGCTATTATGCCTACTTCAAACATCATCTTTACTTCCTTTTCAATCATGGGAAGAAGCATAGGGTTAATTCTTCTAAGTTTCTGTTTGAAAGGTTTCTGGTTTGGTTTTAAGGGAATTGTGTGTTGGATCACCGAGGTGTCATAGGAATTCAAATCCTCATAACTCCAAGCAAATACATATTGGAACTCTTTAAACAAATCAATGTACTTGGGCTTTTGATCAGGCGGTAAATTTTTGGACAATTTGATCATTTTGGGATTCTCTGCTGTCCCAATGTTGTGTTCTTCTATAGCAGTGTTCAATGGTTGTAATTTTGGCTTTCTCGGAACATCATTGGCGTCAAACATGTCTTCTAATGGGGTTAGGCCAGCAGGCAGAAAATTATCTTTCAATTCAATGATCTCTGCCTTTGTTTTGGCAATTTCATCCAAATGCATTTGTTTCAGCTGTTCTATGTTTGTTTTGTCAAAAACAGTGGGGTTTAGGATTTGTATGGCTGTTATAGTTGTTACAGCTTGTTGGTTTTCATTTGTTTGCTATTGGACATCATTCATAGCATCCATGTCAATGTGGATATTAGAGAACTCCTGCTCAAGGGTGAGGAAATTGTTGATCTGGGCGTCATTTTCAAAAACTTGCCAATCTTTAACGTTATTTGGGACAGCAGGCCTATGTTTTATTTCAGCAGTAAAGTGATGGCCTGGCTCAAAAGGAAGCTTACATGTACTAGGAAAGGTGGCTAGGCTGTGTGCATGAATGTTATGCTCTCTTGAAATCTTGGCCAGTTTGAATTCAGTGAATGCATTGAGTATATTAGTGGCAGCAGTCCTATAGGCCCTCATTCTATTGTCATTGGTAACAAAGTTACCTTTCATCTGCTGTATGAATAAGTCAGAGTCTCCTAAAATAGACACCTTTGCAGCTCCTAGAGCTTTGAGCAGTTTGAGGAGTTCGCCAGTTGAGTCGCCATTATGTTATCACTCAGGTTGTCCCTCAGGTTGGAGTAAGGGACACGGCTGAGGTAACCACAGACCAACTTTGGATTACAGGTTCTAGCCCACCTGCAATCAGAGAGGGCTCTCTCTTTCTGATTTAGCTTTGTTGATGATGATTTTAGGCTAGCTATTGAGTTCAGGGGTTTTGTTTGCATTTTGGTGGGAAGATTGATGTTCTCAGGTAAAGAGGCAGGTATAGTGTGAAAGTTTCAAGCCATTGGGCATGGAGTCAAGGAGTAAGACTGTTGGTGCGTTTTCTTGGTCACAGGAGGAATAAGGAGCAAGGTAGCTGCACATGGAACAATTTTTCAAGTTTAAAGGATGAAAAGAACGCTGAGGATGGGGAGGCAATCAAGAATCTCTCAATCAGCTTAACAGAGAAGGGTGAACGAGCTCTATTTAGGGGCAGTAAAGAATCCCTAGATAACTGTCAAACACATGTGAATTAGAGTAAATATGAGCCATAGGGAATTCATATTCATGTCCAGTTCAGTTCAGATGAAAAAACATAAAGAAACAACAGACATTGAGCTTAGAGTGCATTTAAACAAGTTCTAAACTAATCTTTCTTTCTGCTATTTAGATGGCGAAGCGATGAAAACAGAGGTAAGAAGCACTTATTGAGCCATGTTGCAGCACAAGGATTCCATCATTCAGTCTCCGGAGACCATTAACAACACATCAGACAGTCATTCCTCCAATATCTTCAGCAATCTTTGATTAAAGAAAAATATCAGACATACAGTGCGAGTCTCTAATGAAAAGTTATCAATCGACCAACCCTTGAAAAAATACAGAGGGCGGTATATATAGGGAAAAATTCTCCAAAATTGTTTATTACAACTGTGACCTAAACAGGTCTGAATAGTAAATGATTACTTTTAACCTAACCCTATCAGCAATAAATGCAAGAAAATATCTATGGGCTGCGCTGAGGGTAGACATATCAAAACTGAATTAATGCGTTGTCCTCGGTGGCTTGGTGCAGTGCTTCTGCAATAACTGCGCATGGACTTCTGCTCCATTGTGGTTCGGTGGCTTTAAATGCTTTAATTGTGATTTGAGAGCTGGGATGGGCTTACACCTCCTGATTTGACTTTGCTGGAGGTCATTTAATGTAGACCTGCTTTGGGAACTGAAGACTTCCATTAAAAATTTAACTGATACTCTTTGCCGCTTCGTCTTTCCTCTGATACTCTTTGACAAATGAATCGGGCCGGTTCTCTCCTTCGCTGTGGGTCAAATCAAAACTTAATGGCCGCTGTTCGGCCCTCTGTTTTCTTTGGAACTTTCTTTTGATCCTTTCTGCATGCCTCGTGAAGAAAAACGGGTCATTGGGCGCCTTTTGGGCTTGCTGGGGGCTGCGCAACTAGGGATTTTCCATTTCGGCCCTTTTCCTGTAGCCATGCGCGATTAATGAAAAACTGCCTCAGAATTTGAATCCGGGCTTCCTAAGCACGATTTTCGCCTTTCGCCTCAAAATTGATGATGACGTTAGCAGGTGGGACCATGGTACAGCGGATGACGTGGCAGGATGACGTCAGCATGTACGGAGGTGACGTGGCAGTACGGTAAAGGGACACGGTGGTAGTGATGTGGCAGGGTGACTCGGCGGTACAGTGGCAAGAGGCCACGTAGGCGGATGACGCAGCAGTATGACGTGGGGCTTACATCACCCAGAGGAGAGCGGTTTGTGGTTTCTGGCGCACCGCCTTGGAGAAAAGGTGGTTTCGGGGAGGGGGGCTCTGCCACGCTTGGGAAGGTGACGCGTGGCGGGAGTACGGCGGCAATACCGCCCATCTCCCGGACGCTAACCTTTGGCACGTTGGGAGATGGGAAGGCTCGCCTACCGTAGATCTCAGGCGGGCCAGATCTGACGGCTGGCGGCAAGGACGATACGACGGAGGGTTAAGGGACGGGGCGCGGGAATATGCGAATCTTCATACGGTGCGGCGGGGGGGGGGGTTAAAACTTAGAAAAATGGGTTTTGGGTTATGTACAAATGAGCGGGTTAATATTTTTACACTTGGGACTTAGGCATAAGGGCGAAACAATGGGTTTTTGAGGGTTAGGACTAGGGGAAAAAGGTTGTTAGTATGACCAGGTGTCAAACTAACTCCTGTTAAGACTCGGATGGGCTAAAAACAGCCCCAGATGGTCTGTTTTTTCCCAGACTTTTAGGGAAATATGGCTATAGTGCCAAGGGGGTACTATTATTTTTTGGGATTTTTATACATAGTTTTAGTAGGGGAAATGGAAACGGATTAGGGAGTTAGATAATATAGTTAGTAATTAATATGGAGGTGACCAGAAAGTGCTAAGGTAAGGGACCTTAGGCTATTTGGGGAAATAGAACTTTGTAACAGAAGAATGGAAATCCTTGAGTGAGGCAGATCTTCACCAAGGCCAATGTTATGGAACATGATGGGACTAAGAGGCTCAAGCAGATCTTGACCTCTTTGGGAAAATCAGTGAGTGATTTGGGGAATAAGAAGAGAGGGGAGTTAGTTATGTCCAGCTTGAGCTCCTTCAGGTGAAAAATTGCATCATGACTGTGATCTGAAAAGATATAACACTTATAAACACAAAATTGATCATGAATCATCATTCTGTAACCTCAAAAACTACCTACCCAGCCTACTTTCCTAGCATTTTTTCTTCTTTTGGATTGGGTGCACTTAGACTTGCAAACCCAGCTTTACAATTTTTTCTTTTGATTGCCTTCCTATCTAAATCTACACTTATTTCTGCCAAGGGCCCAGATTAAGCGATTGGGCTCCTTTGATTCTCTACCTATCTACAAATATGCCAAGATTAAGCTGTTTGGACACATATCATTCTCTATATTCTAAAAAGGAAATTGAAACCTAGAGAGACCAAGGTTAAATTGTTTGGCCTTCCCTTAACCTAAAGAACTTATCAAAATGAAACAACTCATCAAAATTGGAATACAGCAGTGGCATTTGGACTAGCACACTTTTATGACTTCTTCTTTGGCCTCTTTAAGGAAATATGGAACCTTGCAGCATGAAAGATGACATATTTGGCATGTAAAAATGTCAATCATGAAACATGAACACCTGTTGCAACAGGAGGCTAACAGTGGCTCCACTTGGGGATGGCTTTTCCTTGTGAAAATCCAAGAAGACTGCCTTGATCTTCTATGGTTGCTGTGGACTGAAAAACTTCTTGGTGTTGACTATTTAAGTAATTGAAAATTTGGAATAAGAACAACACTCTTCCCCAACTGAATTGTTGTGAAATGCATAGCACTGCCTGCTTTCTTCTGCGTGCTTGCTATTATGTAGAATGTTGCTTGAGCTTTGTACCTTTGAAACATTTTCACAACATGGATCAAAACTGATATGCTTGCCTTGTTTTTGCTTTGAGCACGGGTGCTGATGTGAACTGAAAATACTGCTCTGTTTTGCTACCTTTGACTGAAGACCGCAAACAGCTCCCCTTTGCCATGATTTGGTTGATGTAACTGTGCCATTCTTGCTGTTTTGTTGAGGTTAGTGCAGAGACAGAGCTTTTAAAACTGGAACACTTGTATTGGCTGGGTCTTCACAAAATTTACTGCTGCTCCCTTGGCAATTGGTTTACTTATATAAAAATGAAAACAAAGTGCTGATATATACAAATATCACTGTACAAAAAATATATACAAAGCTTCACTGTATCCCCTAAAAGGGATCATGGTAATGTTTGAGCATACGGCCATTCACAGGGCCTTCTTCAGCAGTATTGCCCTCTATAGATTTGAGAAAATAAGTGTTATTTCCCTGAACAGCAGAAATAACAAATGGCCCTTTCCATAAAAAATCAAACTTGGCATGTTTTCCCTTGTCTTCTCTTCGTGAGTCCCACCTTAGAACTTTGTCATCAATGCTGAAATCCTCAGCCTTAGCTCTCTTATCAAACATCTTTTTAAGCTTTTCTTGCAAAATTTGAGCTCTGTCATAAACTTGTTCTCTGGTTTGCTGAAGATGAATGGTCTGATTAACTCTTCTTTGAATGTCATTTGGTTCAGCCTGAATTTCCTGTAACAGTTTGATAGTAGGAATGCCCAGGGATGAAGGAAATCTGGCCTCCATGCCATATACTAGCTCATAAGGGCTCATTCCAATGGATCTCTTGCTTGAAAGTCTGTCTGCCCATAGGGCATTTACCAGCTTTTTGTGCCAGTTCTTCTTGTTCTCTTCCAGCACTTTCTTTATGATGTTGATGAGACTTTTGTTAGATGATTCGGCTAAGCCATTACCTTGAGGGTAATAAGCTGTAGAGTGGCCCAGGGTGATATGGAACTTATGGCAGAAACTGATCATCTTTTTGGACTTAAAGGCAGCGGCGTTGTCAGTGATGATTTTCTCGGGGCAGCCAAATCTAGAAAGGATATTGCACTCAAGGAATTGGATAATGATGGTGTCATTTGCTTGCCTACAGGGAATGGCTTCAACCCACTTAGTGAAATAGTCGGTGGCTGTTAAAATCCATTTGTGCTGGCCTGAGGAAGAGGGATGGATTTCTCCAATGAAGTCAAGACCCCATTGTTGAAAAGGTTTTTCGGTTGAGATGGGTTTCAAGGGCAAGGGTAACAGCTTTCTTCTGCCCTCAAAAATTTGGCATTTGTGACATGACATGGCAAACCTCTTTATATCTGCAAAAAGAGAGGGCCAATAGAATCCAGCCCTTAAGATTTTATCAGCGGTGGACTTCCAATATAGATGTCCTCCACAGTCACCTGCATGGAATTCTTTCATGACATTGTTAGTTTCATTCATGGTTAAACAATTAAGCAATATACCTTCATGATTTCTCCAAAATAATGCACCATCTATGACACAAAACCTTAAAGCCTTCATTTTCAAAAATATTTTCTTGGTTCTGGACAATCCTGGGGGAGCGAACAGGTTTAACAGTACATAACATATATCAGCATACCATGGAGATTGCAAAAAGGTCTCACTGATCTGTGGAGTCGCCAGCCCCTGTTCATTGTCCAGCTGGTTAATGTCTAGGGCTTGAAAGTTTGTTTCGGACATCAGTTTGGCTAAACCTTGTCCTTTTATCAGCTTGGTTGGTTTTATTTCTATGTCATACTCAAGGATGTTTGCTATCCACTTGCCTCTTTTGCCTTCTAATCCCTCTTGGGTCAGTATGTATTTTGCAACAGTGTGTGGGACATAGGCAGTCACATGTGAATATAAAATATAGATTCTGAAATCCTTGATGGCCTTAACCAGTGCGTAGGCTTGCTTTTCCATGATTGGGTACTTCAAAGGGGTATCTCTTAAGGCTCGGCTGAAAAATGCAATCGGCTTTTCAGCTCCCTGTTCATCTCTTTGCAAAAGGACAGCAGCTATAGTATGATCAGATGCAAACGAAAAGATGATAAAATCTTTGTCAAATTGTGGGCTGGTGAGGACAGGGGTTTGGGTTAAGGCCGTTTTGATACTCTCAAATGCTTGCTTGGTTTCAAGAGACCATTTTACCTTGGCATCCTTTTTTAACATATTGCTTAACAGTCGTATCAGTTCAGCTAGATTTGGAATAAATCTTCTTAGGAAGTTGATTTTCCCAAGGAATGCTTGTAGCTCTTTTATGTTTCTTGGATATGGGATTTGGAGTATGGCTTGGATTCTTTCAGGATCTATTCTAATCCCATCTTTTGATATGATGTGGCCAAGTAATTTGCCTTCTTCAAGGCCAAAGAGAGACTTCTTGGGGTTCAAGGAAATGCCATATTTCCTGCATGTCATGAATATTTGCCTAAGATGCTTGAGGTGCTCTTCATCAGATTTTGAAAAAGGGGTCAGGTCATCAAGATAGACAACCAGGAAGTCATGTATTTCTTTCGCAAAAGAAATATCCATTGTTCTTTGAAAGGTAGCACCAGCGTTTTTAAGTCCGAATGGCATCTTAACATACTTAAATGTTCCCCACGGTGTGGTAAAGGCTGTCTTGTCTTGGTCATCCGGGTGAACAAGTATTTGATTGAAACCTGAAAAGCCATCTAGCAAAGAGATTCTAGATGACCCCACTACCCTTTGTAGGATGTGGTCCATTTTGGGCAAAGGATAGTGGTCTTTTAGGGAGACTTGGTTTAAATTTCTCAGATCTACACAAAGTCTAATCTCACCTGTCTTCTTTCTTGTGGGAACAAGATTGGATACCCATTCAGAAAATATGATGGGTGCTATTATGCCTACTTCAAACATCATCTTTACTTCCTTTTCAATCATGGGAAGAAGCATAGGGTTAATTCTTCTAAGTTTCTGTTTGAAAGGTTTCTGGTTTGGTTTTAAGGGAATTGTGTGTTGGATCACCGAGGTGTCATAGGAATTCAAATCCTCATAACTCCAAGCAAATACATCTTGGAACTCTTTAAACAAATCATTGTACTTGGGCTTTTGATGAGGCGGTAAATTTTTGGACAATTTGATCATTTTGGGATTCTCTGCTGTCCCAATGTTGTGTTCTTCTATAGCAGTGTTCAATGGTTTTAATTTTGGCTTTCTGGGAACATCATTGGCGTCAAACATGTCTTCTAATGGGGTTAGGCCAGCAGGCAGAAAATTATCCTTCAGTTCAATGATCTCTGCCTTTGTTTTGGCAATTTCCTCCAAATGCATTTGTTTCAGCTGTTCTATGTTTGTTTTGTCAAAAACAGTGGGGTTTAGGATTTGTTTGGCTGTTACAGTTGTTACAGCCTGTTGGTTTTCATTTGTTTGCTGTTGGACATCGTTCATAGCATCCATGTCAATGTGGATATTAGAGAACTCCTGCTCAAGGGTGAGGAAATTGTTGATCTGGGCGTCATTTTCAAAAACTTGCCAATCTTTAACGTTATTTGGGACAGCAGGCCTATGTTTTATTTCAGCAGTAAAGTGATGGCCTGGCTCAAAAGGAAGCTTACATGTACTAGCAAAGGTGGCTAGGCTGTGTGCATGAATGTTATGCTCTCTTGAAATCTTGGCCAGTTTGAATTCAGTGAATGCATTGAGTATATTAGTGGCAGCAGTCCTATAGGCCCTCATTCTATTGTCATTGGTAACAAAGTTACCTTTCATCTGCTGTATGACTAAGTCAGAGTCTCCTAAAATAGACACCTTTGCAGCTCCTAGAGCTTTGAGCAGTGTGAGGAGTTCCCCAGTTGAGTCGCCATTATGTTATCACTCAGGTTGTCCCTCAGGTTGGAGTAAGGGATACGGCCGAGGTAACCACAGACCAACTTTGGATTACAGGTTCTAGCCCACCTGCAATCAGAGAGGGCTCTCTCTTTCTGATTTAGCTTTGTTGATGATGATTTTAGGCTAGCTATTGAGTTCAGGGGTTTTGTTTGCGTTTTGGTGGGAACATTGATGTTCTCAGGTAAAGAGGCAGGTATAGTGTGAAAGTTTCAAACCATTGGGCATGGAGTCAAGGAGTAAGACCGCTGGTGCGTTTTCTTGGTCACAGGAGGAATAAGGAGCAAGGTAGCTGCACATGGAACAATTTTTCAAGTTTAAAGGATGAAAAGAACGCTGAGGATGGGGAGGCAATCAAGAATCTCTCAATCAGCTTAACAGAGAAGGGTGAACGAGCTCTATTTAGGGGCAGTAAAGAATCCCTAGATAACTATCAAACACATGTGAATTAGAGTAAATATGAGCCACAGGGAATTCATATTCATGTCCAGTTCAGTTCAGATGAAAAAACATAAAGAAACAACAGACATTGAGCTTAGAGTGCATTTAAACAAGTTCTAAGCTAATCTTTCTTTCTGCTATTTAGATGGCGAAGCGATGAAAATAGAGGTAAGAAGCACTTATTGAGCCATGTTACAGCACAAGGATTCCATCATTCAGTCTCCGGAGACCATTAACAACACATCAGACAGTCATTCCTCCAATATCTTCAGCAATCTTTGATTAAAGAAAAATATCAGACATACAGTGCGAGTCTCTAATGAAAAAGTTATCAATCGACCAACCCTTGAAACAATACAGAGGGCGGTATATATAGGGAAAAATTCTCCAAAATTGTTTATTACAGCTGTGACCTAAACAGGTCTGAAAGTAAATGATTACTTTTAACCTAACCCTATCAGCAATAAATGCAAGAAAATATCTATGGGCTGCGCTGAGGGTAGCCGTATCAAAACTGAATTAATGCGTTGTCCTCGGTGGCTTGGTGCAGTGCTTCTGCAATAACTGCGCATGGACTTCTGCTCCATTGTGGTTCGGTGGCTTTAAATGATTTAATTGTGATTTGAGAGCTGGGATGGGCTTACACCTCCTGATTTGACTTTGCTGGAGGTCATTTAATGTAGACCTGCTTTGGGAATTGAAGACTTCCATTAAAAATTTAACTGATACTCTTTGCTGCTTCGTCTTTCCTCTGATACTCTTTGACAAATGAATCGGGCCGGTTCTCTCCTTCGCTGTGGGTCAAATCAAAACTTAATGGCCGCTGTTCGGCCCTCTGTTTTCTTTAGAACTGTCTTTTGATCCTTTCTGCATGCCTCGCGAAGAAAAACGGGTCATTCGGCGCCTTTTGGGCTTGCTGGGGGCTGCGCAACTAGGGATTTTCCATTTCGGCCCTTTTCCTGTAGCCATGCGCGATTAATGAAAAACTGCCTCAGAATTTGAATCTGGGCTTCCTAAGCACGATTTTCGCCTTTCGCCTCAAAATTGATGATGACGTCAGCAGGTGGGACCATGGTACGGCGGATGACGTGGCGGGATGACGTCAGCACGTACGGAGGTGATGTGGCAGTACGGTAAAGGGACACGGTGGCAGTGATGTGGCAGGGTGACTCGGCGGTACGGTGGCAGGAGGCCACGCAGGCGGATGACGCAGCAGTATGACGTGGGGCTTACGTCACCCAGAGGAGAGCGGTTTGTGGTTTCTGGGCGCACCGCCTTGGAGCAAAGGTGGTTTCGGGGAGGGGGGCTCCGCCACGCCTGGGAAGGTGACGCGTGGCGGGAGTACGGCGGCAATACCGCCCATCTCCCAGACGCTAACCTTCGGCACGTTGGGAGATGGGAAGGCCCGCCCACCGTAGATCTTGGGCGGGCTAGATCTGACGGCTGGCGGCAAGGACGATACGGTGGAGGGTTAAGGGACGGGGCGCGGGAATATGCGAATCTTCATACGGCGCGGCGGGGGGGGGGGGGGGGGGTTAAAACTTAGAAAAATGGGTTTTGGGTTATGTACAAACGAGCGGGTTAATATTTTTACACTTGGGACTTAGGCATAAGGGCGAAACAATGGGTTTTTGAGGGTTAGGACTAGGGGAAAAAGGTTTTTAGTATGACCAGGTGTCAAACTAACTCCTGTTAAGACTCGGATGGGCTAAAAACAGCCCCAGATGGTCTGTTTTTCCCAGACTTTTAGGGAAATATGGCTATAGTGCCAAGGGGGGTACTATTATTTTTTGGGATTTTTATACATAGTTTTAGTAGGGGGAATGGATACGGATTAGGGAGTTAGATAATATAGTTAGTAATTAATATGGAGGTGACCAGAAAGTGCTAAGGTAAGGGACCTTAGGCTATTTGGGGAAATAGAACTTTGTAACAGAAGAATGGAAATCCTTGAGTGAGGCAGATCTTCACCAAGGCCAATGTTATGGAACATGATGGGACTAAGAGGCTAAAGTAGATCTTGACCTCTTTGGGAAAATCAGTGAGTGATTTGGGGAATAAGAAGAGAGGGGAGTTAGTTATGTCCAACTTGAGCTCCTTTAGGTGAAAAACTGCATCATGACTGTGATCTGAAAAGATATAACACTTATAAACACAAAATTGATCATGAATCATCGTTCTGCAACCTCAAAAACTACCTACCCAGCCTACTTTCCTAGCATTTTTTCTTCTTTTGGATTGGGTACACTTAGACTTGCAGACCCAGCTTTACATTTTTTTCTTTTGATTGCCTTCCTATCTAAATCTATACTTATTTCTGCCAAGGGCCCAGATTAAGCGATTGGGCTCCTTTGATTCTCTACCTATCTACAAATCTGCCAAGATTAAGCTGTTTGGACAGATATCATTCTCTATATTCTAAAACAGGAAATTGAAACCTAGAGAGACCAAGGTTAAACTGTTTGGCCTTCCCTTAACCTAAAGAACTTATCAAAATGAAACAGCTCATCAAAATTGGAATACAGCAGTGGCATTTGGACTAGCACACTTTTATGACTTCTTCCTTGGCCTCTTTAAGGAAATATGGAACCTTGCAGCATGAAAGATGACATATTTGGCATGTAAAAATGTCAATCATGAAACATGAACACCTGTTGCAACAGGAGGCTAACACACAGTTGATATAGATAATATCTATCAAATGACAACACAGGAACATGATTTTGTTAACCCTATTGCAAAAGGCAAGTTGAGTTCGGAGCATGATAGTTCTTGTACCCCAGACTCAAAAGAAGAGTTGGAAAACTGGAAGAATAGGCTACATGAAGTATCCAAAAGAAGTTGTGCAAGAATTACCAAATAATTTAGTTCGTTATATGACATCTGAGGTATGTAAGCTACCTTCTTATGATGTCTTGGGTGATATAAATAATTTTCTTGATGATTATGAAGAGCAAGTTCCAGAGAATCAAATTTTGTTATTCTTGGATATAGCCCTGAAAGATACCCCTGCTAGATGGTGGGGTGCACACAAGAAGAATATAGGAGATTGGAAACAATTTCGAAGATTAATGTGGATAAGGTTTGGACAGATAGATACATAAATAGAGATAAAATATTATGGTGAAACTAATCCTAGGAAGCATATCTAGTTATGCACTACAGCATGGAAGGAGATTGCACAACAAGAAAGGGTACATGGATTCATTCATACATTAGAAACAATCCCTAAGAATTGGTACTTAGAAATAGAGCTTCAACATGGTACATTAAACTGGGCAGGCATGGTTGATGGTTTCATATTAACATTCAACTTTGAAGATGATTTCCCATACATAGATTTGGCTCTTCAGATAGTTAAGAATAAGATCTTTGAGAATGTAACCCCATTGACATGGAAGAAACCTAATTGAGTTTCACAGATAGAAAATGCACTAGAATTCTATAAATCTTACTGCAAAAGAAGAAGAAGATCCTCACAACAACGACATAGTAGAATCAGAAGGACACTGCAAAGTAAATGGACCTGAATTAGAGATACCATATATAATGAAGCCACTAAAGACTAATAAGGTGAACATATGATCAGAGAAGGAGACCAAGTTTGCAACAATAGGAGATTACTGGGATGAAGAGACAATCAATAAAGTTATAGAGTTACTTCATGAATATGAAGAACTATTTCCTACAAAGTTTTCAGAAATGAAGGGTATAGTAGGAGTTCTAGGAATTATGAAGATTCCTCGTAAACCTAATGCGAAGCTAGTCAAGAAAATACCTTACATATTGAACCCAAAGTATAAGGAGAAAGTAAAAATAGAACCTGATAAGATGATAGAAACAAGAATTATTGAACCAATGGAAGAATCAAAATGGGTGAGTCCTATGGTGGTGCAAGAAAAGAAAAATCAAGGAGAAATCAAGATCTGTGTTGATTTAAGAAAGTTAATGATGCATGCTTACATGATCCCTTCCCTACCCCTTTCACAGATGAAATACTAGACAATGTAGGAGGTCAAGAATCTTACTCATTTACAAATGGCTATTCAGGTTAACATCAGATTAGGATTGCACCTGAAGATCCCCATAAGACCACATTCGCTACAGAATGGGACTCATGTCAATACATAGTGATACCTTTTGGAATGGAAAATTCCCCTACTATTATTTCTAGGGCGGTGGTCGCAACTTTTAAAGAATATATCCACAAGTTTTTGGAGATATAATTTGATTATTGGATAGTATTTGGGTTGCTAAGCAAACATATTGGAAGTTTCAGACTTATAGTTGACACATGTAGACAATATCATATCTCCTTAAATTTAAAGAAATGCACATTTTGTGTACCTTTTGGTATATTGTTGGGACATATCATTTGCAAGGAAGGATTAAAGGTGGACCCTACTAAGATTGTTATCATTGTAAATTTGCCTCCACCTAAGACAGTAAGACAACTTCACACTACATTGGGACATACAGGGTATTACAGGAAGTTCAACAAGGGGTATGCACAGATTACTGCGTCTATGGAGATTTTGTTAAAGAAGGATGTAACTTTTTAGTGGAATGAAGAATTTCAAAAGAGCCTGAACATATTGAAAGAAAAAATGGCAGTTGCACCTATATTAGTGTTCCCTGACTAGAATAAGGAATTTCATGTCCATGTGGATGCCTCTCGTATAACTTTGGGAGTAGTACTGGCATAGCCTATTGCAGGAGAGTTTGATCACCCTATAGCTTTTGCAAGTAGGAAGTTATCTAAAGAAGAAAATAATTACACCATTACAGAAAGGGAAGGATTGGCTATGGTGTATGCTTTGCATAAATTTAGACATTATTTGCTGGGACCACATTTTAGAATGTTCACAGATCATTTTGCACTGAAGTATTTGGTTAATAAGCCTGTTTTAGGAGGAAATATTTGCGGATGGTTACTATTATTTCAAGAATATGGCTTTGAGGTCATTGTTAAACCAGGACGACTGATTGTAGGACCTAACCATTTGTCAAGGTTGGAAACAGAGGAAGAACCAACCAATTGTTGGAAATAATACTGAGAGGGGGGGTGAATCAGTATTATCAGATTAATCAAACTTTTCAAATGCCCAGAAACATATACGCTACTTCAGTTAAGTGAACCAGCGTGTACACGCTACTGTGACGAAGTAAAACAGCGTATAAGCAGAAAACTCACAATTTAGTTAGCTTATTCTTCAATTAAGTGCATCAGGACATTATTCATCATATTAACAGTAAACATGTGCAGTATAACAGAACAGATAAAAAGCCACACACATGAACACCAAGATATAAGGTGGAAACCCAATGTGGGTGAAAACCACCTGCTGCAAGTTGTCTCTATCTTTCTTTAATATGAAACTTCAGTTTACAATCTTTTGTACTGGTGCAGCCTTATACCAGTACGCAGGCTACAACCTGCAGAAGGCTTCAACCTTCTCTCGTTCTCCAAACTTCCTTGGAAGGGAGCTCCAACCCCCCTTTGCTCTTGTACTAGCCAAGATACTAGTACGTAGGTGCTGACCTACAATCTTCCTTCTTCCAGGTATCACTTTTCATACATTTTCAGACTTGGATATTCCTGAAGCACAACATTACAATCTGAAGACCACAATTCATTCAATTTCCACAACAGATCATTGAAGCATAAGACAACCAAACTTTGAATCACTGAACCACTGAACCCTGTCAATCACCAGTTACCAGAACACAGAGCAGACTACAGAACTCTGCAATAACAGTCAGACCCCACTGTAAACCCAAAATCAAGCTTCAAAAGATATACGCTACTTTAATGAGCAGAACCCGCGTGTACACGCTCTTTTACCGAAGCCAACCTGCGTACAGATCTAAAAATAAACTTTCTCAATTTGCAGCTGTACCAGATATTAGTTAGACCCAGAACGTAACATTGCGACAATATGCAGATCTAGAAATACGCATAATCAACCATATCATGATAGTGCATTTCAAACCATTAGATCCCGATCTATCCTTAGATCTAGTCTTCCATCAACCGATGTGATCTCTCCTTGGCTTAGATCAAGCAACTCAGAACCTGCATATCAGATCTCTTTCTCTCTTAGATATTCAAGCCTTGTCGAAAGATGATATTTGCCTAATGATCTTCTTCTCCTTATATAGCCTTAGGCCTTTCTCAATACCAAGAGCCAAAACCATAGTAACACAATACCATCAACTTTAAAACTAGGGATCGACACGCCCGTCGAGACATAATGGTCCGAAATCATAGGCACAACTTCCAAGGACTAACCACCATGAACCAAAGGAACCTTTCCACATACACGCGCTTTTTCTGAATCGAACTAGCGTGTACACGCGACTTGGGCTTAACGAAACGGCGTGTATGAGCTTCCTTGGCATGCTGTACTGAGATCTGTCTTCTGATTAAGTTGCCATCACCTGTACCAACCTCTGAGCACCTGTACCATCCACTGAGTGAGTTGCCATCAAGGACAACACTTGAATCATAATGCCAACAATCTCCCCCTTTGGACTTGATGGCAACCACCACACCAAGTCACTCTCCCCCTTTGACATCAAGGGCAAAGGGCTATGCTCCCCCTGAGGACATGCTGATACTTCTGCTTGGCTGTGCTGACTCGTGCTCCCCCTGACAGTAGGCCAGATCTGCAAAAGATGTTCTTCAACAAGAACCAAGACTTATACACCATAAGGGACCTTTCTATCATCAAAGGACTCAATACATACAACCATAACATATCAGAAACAACCACTTATATTACAACATTCATCCCAGGCATAGTGGGGAAACCAACAAAGGCCGTTACATGACCTTGACACCATAAAAGAAACAAGAGAGATACATGACATAGAGACAACAGATCTAGACCAAGACTTAGGAAAGACACCAGCAGCATCTGATAAACATAACTAGAATTTCTTTCTGAGCTCCTTCTCCTGAAACCAACAACCAAAACATCTGAATGCCAACAATGCTTTATGAGACTTTTGAGCTGCTCCCCCTGAACCTGTGCCTGTTGCACTCCCTGAAACTGTGCCTGAATAATTCTGACATTCCTATTGCTGTTCAGAACTTCAGAGTTTTCCCTTGCTGTTCAGAACTTCATATACGCGTTTTATCCTGTATAAAACAGCGTATGTACGCGGATATTCTTTCTGCAACAAGCGTCCAGCATACACGCGACTTACCCAGCATGAATCCGCGTGTATACGTCCATACCCTTCCGTAACCTGCGTATACCAACTTTTCTGTAGAACAAACAAATTTCAACAACAGGATGAAGCATCAACTACTCCCAGCTTTTGTTTGAGATATTCAAAAGTTTCCCTGGGCAGTGGTTTTGTGAGAATATCAGCAACTTGCTCCTTAGAAGGAACATACTCCAACTTGACCTTCTGTTCAAGCACTTGTTCCCGAAGAAAATGGTACTTGATTGGTATGTGCTTGGTCTTTGAGTGCATGACTGGATTCTTTGAAATGCTGATTGCACTTGTATTATCACATAAGATAGAGACAGGTGGAGTGCAAGTGATTTGAAAGTCCTGCAAGGTCTGCATCATCCAAAGAAGTTGTGTGCAACAAGATGCTGCAGCCACATATTCTGCTTCAGTTGTAGATAAGGCAATCGAACTTTGTTTCTTGCTGAACCAAGATACTAATCTGGAACCCATGAAGAAAGCACCTCCACTTGTGCTTTTCCTATCATCCACACTTCCAGCCCAATCTGCATCTGTGTAAGCATGAAGAGTGAGATCTGTATTTCTAGGATACCATAAGCCATAGTTTTGGGTCCCTTGAAGATATTTGAAGATTCTTTTGACTGCCTGAAGATGAGTTTCCTTTGGGTTGGCTTGAAATCTTCCAACCATTCCTACTGCATGTGTAATATCTGGTCGAGTACCTGCCAAATAAAGCAAACTCCCAATCATGGATCTATAAGTGGGTTGGTGAACTGCTGCTGATTCATCATTTGCACTGAGGCTGCATCCTGTAACCATGGGTGTACATACTGGTTTTGACTCTTCCATGCCATACTTCTTCAAGATCTGCTTGAGGTATTTGGTTTGAGACAAGAAGATACCTCCTTCATTTTGTTGGATTTGCAATCCAAGAAAATATGTCAATTCTCCAAGAAGTGACATTTCGAATTCTTTCTGCATAACCAGGGCAAAGTTTTGACTCATAGTCTCTTCATTGCTGCCAAAAATAATATCATCTACATAAACAACAAGAATTAGCAATTTGTTATTTTCAACTTTTATATAGAGATTGCTATCTGCTGATCCTTTTGAAAAGCCTTGTTGGTGAAGATATTTGTCCAACCGATAGTACCAAGCCCTTGGAGCTTGTTTGAGCCCATAGAGAGCCTTTTTCAATCTGCATACAAGGTTTGGATCATTCCCAAGAATGAACCCATCTGGCTGCTCAATATATACTTCTTCTTCTAAGTCTCCATTCAGGAAGGCTGATTTCACGTCCATTTGAAATACCTTGAAGTTTTGAAAGCTTGAGAGAGCAAGGAACATTCGGATGGCCTCTAGTCTTGCCACAGGAGCAAAGGTCTCTTCAAAATCTATTCCTTCTTGCTGTGCATACCCTTTACAAACAAGTCTGGCCTTGTTTCTAATTACTTCTCCATTTTCATTTAACTTATTCTTGAAGACCCATTTTGTTCCTATTACATTCTTATCTTTTGGTCTAGGAACTAATTCCCAAGTGTTGTTCCTTTCGATTTGCTCAAGTTCTTCATCCATTGCTTTGACCCAACATTCATCTTTGCATGCTTCTTTCACATTTTGTGGTTCAATGGAGGAGAGTAGAGCCAAGTAGCTTGAAGCTTCTGCAAGTGTCCTTCTTGTTTGTACTCCTGCTTCTTTCTGCCCCACAATCTGAGTTTCTGGATGATTCTTTTGGACATATCTGGATGGAGTCTTCTCTTCTATTCTTGTCTGCTCCTCTGGTTCTTCTTGAGATTCTTCTTCTTCTTGAGGTTCTTCTTCTTCATCATTTCGCCTTTGAGAGTAACCTTCATCTTCTTCATGATGAACTTGCCTAGGAATATATCCCTTCTCATCAACCACTATATCAATACTGTCAACAATTCTGCCAAGTCTTTTATTGTAGCACTTGTATGCTTTGCTATGTGGAGAATAACCAAGAAGAATGCCCTCATCTGCTCTAGGTTCAAGTTTGCCAAGTTGCTCATCAGTATTCTTAATATAACATTTGCTCCCAAAGATTTTGAAATGCTTCACGGAAGGAGTTTTACCACTCCAAAGCTCATGAGGTGTTTGAGTGCTGTTTACTCGGACATTTGTTTTGTTAAGAATGATAACAGCAGCATGTGCAGCTTCACCCCAGAAGGTTGCAGGAGTACCTGATTCATCGAGCATAGCACGAGCCATTTGTTGGATAGTTCTGTTCATTCTTTCCACAACCCCATTTTGCTGAGGAGTTCTAGCTGTAGAGAATTCTCTTCTTATCCCATGTTCATCGCAGAAATCAAAAAATTCATTTGATGTGAACTCCCCACCTCTGTCAGATCTGAGGCACTTGATTTTGTGTCCTGATTCATTTTCAGCCAATGCTTTGAAGGATTTGAATTTTTCGAATGCTTCATCTTTGTGCTTCATAAGCCCTAACCAAACAAACCTTGAGAAATCATCAATGAATAATATCAGATATTCTTCTCCTCGAGGTGTCCTTTTCCTAAATGGACCACATACATCTGTATGGACTAGCTCAAGAGGCAAGCTAGCTGATCCTTCCTTCTCTGGAAAGTTAGTTCTGGTTTGCTTTCCAAACTGACAAGATTTGCATATGGTGTTGTCTGGAATTTTGATATCTGGAAGATCGCGAACTGCCTGATATTTGCATGCTTTCCTTATTTGTGAGAAGCTTAGATGTCCCAACCTTCGATGCCATAACCAGTGCTCTTCATCCTTGCTAAGATAGCATTGTTGTTGTCCTTCTTCAAATATGTACAGATTATTTGGAGTTCTTTTGCCTTTGAGAACTGTTTTACCTGTATCAAGATCACGAACAAGACATCCATTCGATCTAAAAATAACCTCTGTTTTTTGATCACACATCTGGCTGACACTTAGAAGATTATGCTTCAATCCATCAACATACAAAACATTTCCAGCCTTGACCTTTTCTTTCAAAGGAGCAATACCTTTTCCTTTTATAGTTGCAGGAGTATCATTTCCAAAAGAAACTTTCTTTCCCTTTTCTAAAGTAGAATAAGATTCAAGTTTTTCTTTATCACCTGTCATATGTTTCGAACATCCACTGTCAATGTACCATAGATTTTCCTGTCCTTCTGCATAAAATGCTATCCCACATCTTTCTGTTTGAGGTTCCTTTATTCTCCATGTTTTGGTGCTTGTGGCTTGTTCCTTTTTCTCCTGAAACCTGCTCCTGCATTCAGAGTCTTTATGACCAAAATTATTGCAAATAGAACATTCAACTTCATTTTCAAGCACCGAAAAGTTGTTATAGGTCCTTTTTGTAATCCCTGTCATACTTCTTTGTTTTTGAGCTTCCCTAGTCATGATTGTTTTATATGCAACACATTGAGCTGCTCTGTGACCAAAGTTGTGGCAAGAAAAGCATTGTCCATTGAAGAAGCTTCTGCGGTTATTGAATCTACCAGCCAACTGATTGTAATTTCTATTTTCATCTATTCTTGAGCCAAACTGAGAAGATTTTACCTGTGGTTGGTTGTAGCTTTTGTTCATCCTTAAGGAGGATTGTCCCTGATAGTTTCTGTTTGTAACTCGTCCCTGCTTTACCTGATTATCTTCATTGTTCTTCCGCTCATTTCCTCTTGCTGCATCAAGATAACTTTTTGAGGTGGATGCTTGAGAGGTTTCTCCATTATAGCCCAAACCTGTCTTGTTTAGAGGAGACCGCTGCACACTGATAATCTCATCCAAAGTTTCAGATCCTTTGACAAATTTAAGATTAATAGCTTTTGTTTTCTCAATTTCTTTTCTGAGACCAACAATTTCACCTTCTAGTTTTTCAAGATGTTTTTCCTTTTCATCAATCTGAAATTGCAAAGTATCAATGATCACATTCTTTTCTTCTATGCCTCTCTTGAGTCTAGTGATTTCATTATAGAGATTATCCACATCTATAGCATCCTCATAATCATCATCTTCAAATGCCATTAACAGCTTATATTTATTACCTTGTTCATCTTCATCACTGTTTGATAAGCCATCACTATCTTCATGGGTGTAGTAGCTTTTCTTATTTGCACTTTGTTTCTTGTTCCATCTAGCAGGTTCTTTTCCTTTATCCTTATAAGGACATTTTGCAGCATAATGACCTACTTTCCCACAAGCAAAGCATTTGAAAGGTAGCTTACCTCTGAACCTTCCAGAACCCCTTTGAAGATTTCTGACAAAATTTGATTCTTCTTCCTCTTCTTCTGGAACATGGCTTGCTTCATAGTAATCTTCTTTTCCTGATGCCTTAAAAGCAGCTTCCCTTCTGTCAGATGGACCTCCTTTTCTCATTTCATAAGCGGTTAGAATTCCATGTAGCTGAGACATAGTGAGAACACGGAGATTTTCTTTTTCTTCTATTGCAGATACTTTAGATTCAAACTTGGGGGATAAAGATCTTAGAATCTTTTGAACTACTATAGTTTCTCTTATTTCTTCACCCAAATTTTTCATACAATTAACAATCTCATCTACCCGAAGAAAATAATTAGCCACACTTTCATCATTATACATCTTGAGAGTCTCATATTGAATCCTGAGTGTTTGAAGTTTAGCTTGCTTTACCTGTTCATCTCCTTCATAGCTAGTGATCATTTTGTCCCATATTTCTTTTGCTGATTTGAAGTGCATGACCTTCATGAATTCTGTTTGAGATATACTTCCTAATAGAGTACTGATTGCTTTTGCATTTGTTTCATATGCCTTTTTCTCAGCTAGATCTGTAGGAGTAGCTGAAGGAAAAGCATAGCCTGTTTCTACAATGTCCCAAACTTCTGTACCAAGAGATTGAAGATATGCAGTAACTCTTACCTTCCAATAATTGAAATTTGTTCCATCAAAAACCGGTGGCCTGATTGATGCTTCTTTCTCGTAGCTGCTCATGATGAATGATCTTCCTTCAAGTGATCAAGCTTCTCTGAAGGACCTGCTCCGATACCAATTGTTGGAAATAATACTGAGAGGGGGGTGAATCAGTATTATCAGATTAATCAAACTTTTCAAATGCCCAGAAACATATACGCTACTTCAGTTAAGTGAACCAGCGTGTACACGCTACTGTGACGAAGTAAAACAGCGTATAAGCAGAAAACTCACAATTTAGTTAGCTTATTCTTCAATTAAGTGCATCAGGACATTATTCATCATATTAACAGTAAACATGTGCAGTATAATAGAACAGATAAAAAGCCACACACATGAACACCAAGATATAAGGTGGAAACCCAATGTGGGTGAAAACCACCTGCTGCAAATTGTCTCTATCTTTCTTTAATATGAAACTTCAGTTTACAATCTTTTGTACTGGTGCAGCCTTATACCAGTACGCAGGCTACAACCTGCAGAAGGCTTCAACCTTCTCTCGTTCTCCAAACTTCCTTGGAAGGGAGCTCCAACCCCCTTTCTCTTGTACTAGCCAAGATACTAGTACGTAGGTGCTGACCTACAATCTTCCTTCTTCCAGGTATCACTTTTCATACATTTTCAGACTTGGATATTCCTGAAGCACAACATTACAATCTGAAGACCACAATTCATTCAATTTCCACAACAGATCATTGAAGCATAAGACAACCAAACTTTGAATCACTGAACCACTGAACCCTGTCAATCACCAGTTACCAGAACACAGAGCAGACTACAGAACTCTGCAATAACAGTCAGACCCCACTGTAAACCAAAATCAAGCTTCAAAAGATATACGCTACTTTAATGAGCAGAACCCGCGTGTACACGCTCTTTTACCGAAGCCAACCTGCGTACAGATCTAAAAATAAACTTTCTCAATTTGCAGCTGTACCAGATATTAGTTAGACCCAGAACGTAACATTGCGACAATATGCAGATCTAGAAATACGCATAATCAACCATATCATGATAGTGCATTTCAAACCATTAGATCCCGATCTATCCTTAGATCTAGTCTTCCATCAACCGATGTGATCTCTCCTTGGCTTAGATCAAGCAACTCAGAACCTGCATATCAGATCTCTTTCTCTCTTAGATATTCAAGCCTTGTCGAAAGATGATATTTGCCTAATGATCTTCTTCTCCTTATATAGCCTTAGGCCTTTCTCAATACCAAGAGCCAAAACCATAGTAACACAATACCATCAACTTTAAAACTAGGGATCGACACGCCCGTCGAGACATAATGGTCCGAAATCATAGGCACAACTTCCAAGGACTAACCACCATGAACCAAAGGAACCTTTCCACATACACGCGCTTTTTCTGAATCGAACTAGCGTGTACACGCGACTTGGGCTTAACGAAACGGCGTGTATGAGCTTCCTTGGCATGCTGTATTGAGATCTGTCTTCTGATTAAGTTGCCATCACCTGTACCAACCTCTGAGCACCTGTACCATCCACTGAGTGAGTTGCCATCAAGGACAACACTTGAATCATAATGCCAACAATCTCCCCCTTTGGACTTGATGGCAACCACCACACCAAGTCACTCTCCCCTTTGACATCAAGGGCAAAGGGCTATGCTCCCCCTGAGGACATGCTGATACTTCTGCTTGGCTGTGCTGACTCGTGCTCCCCTGACAGTAGGCCAGATCTGCAAAAGATGTTCTTCAACAAGAACCAAGACTTATACACCATAAGGGACCTTTCTATCATCAAAGGACTCAATACATACAACCATAACATATCAGAAACAACCACTTATATTACAACATTCATCCCAGGCATAGTGGGGAAACCAACAAAGGCCGTTACATGACCTTGACACCATAAAAGAAACAAGAGAGATACATGACATAGAGACAACAGATCTAGACCAAGACTTAGGAAAGACACCAGCAGCATCTGATAAACATAACTAGAATTTCTTTCTGAGCTCCTTCTCCTGAAACAACAACCAAAACATCTGAATGCCAACAATGCTTTATGAGACTTTTGAGCTGCTCCCCCTGAACCTGTGCCTGTTGCACTCCCTGAAACTGTGCCTGAATAATTCTGACATTCCTATTGCTGTTCAGAACTTCAGAGTTTTCCCTTGCTGTTCAGAACTTCATATACGCGTTTTATCCTGTATAAAACAGCGTATGTACGCGGATATTCTTTCTGCAACAAGCGTCCAGCATACACGCGACTTACCCAGCATGAATCCGCGTGTATACGTCCATACCCCTTCCGTAACCTGCGTATACCAACTTTTCTGTAGAACAAACAAATTTCAACAACAGGATGAAGCATCAACTACTCCCAGCTTTTGTTTGAGATATTCAAAAGTTTCCCTGGGCAGTGGTTTTGTGAGAATATCAGCAACTTGCTCCTTAGAAGGAACATACTCCAACTTGACCTTCTGTTCAAGCACTTGTTCCCGAAGAAAATGGTACTTGATTGGTATGTGCTTGGTCTTTGAGTGCATGACTGGATTCTTTGAAATGCTGATTGCACTTGTATTATCACATAAGATAGAGACAGGTGGAGTGCAAGTGATTTGAAAGTCCTGCAAGGTCTGCATCATCCAAAGAAGTTGTGTGCAACAAGATGCTGCAGCCACATATTCTGCTTCAGTTGTAGATAAGGCAATCGAACTTTGTTTCTTGCTGAACCAAGATACTAATCTGGAACCCATGAAGAAAGCACCTCCACTTGTGCTTTTCCTATCATCCACACTTCCAGCCCAATCTGCATCTGTGTAAGCATGAAGAGTGAGATCTGTATTTCTAGGATACCATAAGCCATAGTTTTGGGTCCCTTGAAGATATTTGAAGATTCTTTTGACTGCCTGAAGATGAGTTTCCTTTGGGTTGGCTTGAAATCTTCCAACCATTCCTACTGCATGTGTAATATCTGGTCGAGTACCTGCCAAATAAAGCAAACTCCCAATCATGGATCTATAAGTGGGTTGGTGAACTGCTGCTGATTCATCATTTGCACTGAGGCTGCATCCTGTAACCATGGGTGTACATACTGGTTTTGACTCTTCCATGCCATACTTCTTCAAGATCTGCTTGAGGTATTTGGTTTGAGACAAGAAGATACCTCCTTCATTTTGTTGGATTTGCAATCCAAGAAAATATGTCAATTCTCCAAGAAGTGACATTTCGAATTCTTTCTGCATAACCAGGGCAAAGTTTTGACTCATAGTCTCTTCATTGCTGCCAAAAATAATATCATCTACATAAACAACAAGAATTAGCAATTTGTTATTTTCAACTTTTATATAGAGATTGCTATCTGCTGATCCTTTTGAAAAGCCTTGTTGGTGAAGATATTTGTCCAACCGATAGTACCAAGCCCTTGGAGCTTGTTTGAGCCCATAGAGAGCCTTTTTCAATCTGCATACAAGGTTTGGATCATTCCCAAGAATGAACCCATCTGGCTGCTCAATATATACTTCTTCTTCTAAGTCTCCATTCAGGAAGGCTGATTTCACGTCCATTTGAAATACCTTGAAGTTTTGAAAGCTTGAGAGAGCAAGGAACATTCGGATGGCCTCTAGTCTTGCCACAGGAGCAAAGGTCTCTTCAAAATCTATTCCTTCTTGTTGTGCATACCCTTTACAAACAAGTCTGGCCTTGTTTCTAATTACTTCTCCATTTTCATTTAACTTATTCTTGAAGACCCATTTTGTTCCTATTACATTCTTATCTTTTGGTCTAGGAACTAATTCCCAAGTGTTGTTCCTTTCGATTTGCTCAAGTTCTTCATCCATTGCTTTGACCCAACATTCATCTTTGCATGCTTCTTTCACATTTTGTGGTTCAATGGAGGAGAGTAGAGCCAAGTAGCTTGAAGCTTCTGCAAGTGTCCTTCTTGTTTGTACTCCTGCTTCTTTCTGCCCCACAATCTGAGTTTCTGGATGATTCTTTTGGACATATCTGGATGGAGTCTTCTCTTCTATTCTTGTCTACTCCTCTGGTTCTTCTTGAGATTCTTCTTCTTCTTGAGGTTCTTCTTCTTCATCATTTCGCCTTTGAGAGTAACCTTCATCTTCTTCATGATGAACTTGCCTAGGAATATATCCCTTCTCATCAACCACTATATCAATACTGTCAACAATTCTGCCAAGTCTTTTATTGTAGCACTTGTATGCTTTGCTATGTGGAGAATAACCAAGAAGAATGCCCTCATCTGCTCTAGGTTCAAGTTTGCCAAGTTGCTCATCAGTATTCTTAATATAACATTTGCTCCCAAAGATTTTGAAATGCTTCACGGAAGGAGTTTTACCACTCCAAAGCTCATGAGGTGTTTGAGTGCTGTTTACTCGGACATTTGTTTTGTTAAGAATGATAACAGCAGCATGTGCAGCTTCACCCCAGAAGGTTGCAGGAGTACCTGATTCATCGAGCATAGCACGAGCCATTTGTTGGATAGTTCTGTTCATTCTTTCCACAACCCCATTTTGCTGAGGAGTTCTAGCTGTAGAGAATTCTCTTCTTATCCCATGTTCATCGCAGAAATCAAAAAATTCATTTGATGTGAACTCCCCACCTCTGTCAGATCTGAGGCACTTGATTTTGTGTCCTGATTCATTTTCAGCCAATGCTTTGAAGGATTTGAATTTTTCGAATGCTTCATCTTTGTGCTTCATAAGCCCTAACCAAACAAACCTTGAGAAATCATCAATGAATAATATCAGATATTCTTCTCCTCGAGGTGTCCTTTTCCTAAATGGACCACATACATCTGTATGGACTAGCTCAAGAGGCAAGCTAGCTGATCCTTCCTTCTCTGGAAAGTTAGTTCTGGTTTGCTTTCCAAACTGACAAGATTTGCATATGGTGTTGTCTGGAACACAAGAATGGTTCCTTCAAAATATACTACACAATAGAATAAAGAATGGTTCCTTCAAAATATACTACACAATAGAATAAAGAATTTGTGATCAAGGCAATTGAATTCTCATTGATAGAATGACAATTATATAAGATGGGACCTAATGAGATACTACACAAATATGTTCCTGAACATGAAAGACAGATTATTCTAACAAAGGCTCATGAGGGAGCAACTGGTGAACACAATGCAACAAAATCTACTACTCAGAATACTTTAAGAGCAGGATTGTGGTGGCCTACATTACATAAAGATGCAAAGGAATACTGCCAAGCATGTGATGTGTGTCAAAGAACAACAAAGCCTTCACAAAGAGATGAAATGCCATTAGTACCACAAGTTACATTGTAGGCCTTTGATAAATGGGATATTGATTTTGTTGGACCCATCAACCCATCTGGAAAGAGGACTGGTGTGAGTTACATAATTATTGTCACTGATTACTTGACAAGGTGGGCCGAAGCACAACCAGTAAACGATTGTAGCGCAGAGACTGTTGTGAAGTTTATTTTTGAATACATACTATTGATATTTGGATGTCCAAATATTTTGATGAGTGACCAAGGTTCCCACTTCCTGAATAAAACTATTGAAGCATTGACATAGGAGTTCCAAGTTTATCATTAAAAGAGTACCCCTTATCATCCTCAGGAAAATGGAATGGTAGAAATATTTAATAAGATATTGGAGAATGCACTGATTAAGGTATGCAATGTGAACAGGGATGACTGGGACCTTAGAATTCCAACAGTTTTATGGGCTTACAAGACCACATGCAAGAAATTGACAGGTCAGACACCCTCAAGTTGGTTTATGGGAAAGAAATTGTGATGCCCATGGAATATATTGTCCCTACCTTGAGGATTGCAACTTTTCCAAATATGGATGACCCTGATATAATGAAGGAAATAATGGCCCAGTTGATTGCTTTGGAGGAATATAGATTCATAACATGATCTCATTAGCAGGTACAAAAATTAAGAGAAAAGGATTAGCATGAAAGACATATTAAGAAAAAGAAGATCCAAGTAGGGGACATTGTTCTCCTCTATGATAGTAAGTTTGTACAATTTCCAGGGAAATTCAAGATGCATTGGTTAGGCCCATATATTATTAAGCATATTACTGATGGAGGTGCATTTCAATTAACTAAGTTAAATGGAGAATTGATTTAGTGGAGAGTAAATGGAAGTAGGAAGTTGTACATGGAAAACCATATCCCTACAACCTCGCTTTGAAGAAGAAAGGAGAAGAGTCTTAGTGCCACATATAGTTGAAAGTGGGAACTGGACTATAAACTACGCTGCAAAGAGCTTTGACGTAGGAAGTTACTTCGCTACAATCTAGATTATTTTGAAGTACATAGGAGCTATGATGTAAGACGTATGTTTTCTATACTATGGGATGTGTCAAAGTTCACCAGAAAAATATGACCATTAAAAGGGAAGGTTAACGTTAAAATACATGGAAAGTTGCATTTATGAGGATAGATTGGCAAGATCTAAGGATAGATATGTAATGAATGAACACAATATGAATGCAATATGAACAAAATCTGAGCTAATGATTGGGTTAGAAACTCGAAATCGTTGTAAAAATATTCCTCCCACTCAGGTCGAACACTTTGCTAAATTGAGAATTTGAGTCTTGAGAGTGCGAAGAAATTGCAGAAGTTTTAGCTATCGTATGTCATTTGAGCATTCTTGGGAAGAAATTGTGCATAATTTTCGTGAGAAAGGCTTATCTGGAATCATGGAAGCCGCTGGTATGCCCACAACATCAGTTGAGATACCCGCAACAGAATCACCTACAATAACATCAACTGCAGCAACATCAACAAAAAAACAATGGAAATCATTGAGGAAGAAACCAACCAAGGAAGAGAGAACTAAGAAGAAACAGGATAAGAAACCTTCTAAGCCTCAACAACAACCTGAGAAAGTCATATATAGTGAAGGAGAAACAGGGAGCATAAAAGTTTTGCCTCTGCCACCATATATTCCACTGAAGAAACCAAATTCCAAACCAATGAAAGAATCAAAGGATGTGAAGTATGGTACCTTTACACCCTTGTTTCCGGAAGCAATACCTTTTTCAGGAGAAGTTTTAGGGAAAATTCCACAGCTAAATTTTGCAAATTACGACTTTAACAATAGGAGGAAGTACCCTCATTTAGCACCAAACTAGTATTTGAAATAGGTGCACTACCTAGACGACAGGGTGACAAGGCTAGCACCACAACAGTGGGAAAGTGGGTTGGAGTAGTCAAGATTAATTAATATATTAAATGTAACATACTTCAACAAAAGTCCTTATGGATGGGAAATAAGATCCCCATAGACCCAATGTTGATATGGAGGATCAAGACACTACTATAGCAAGGGTGGAACCCCACAGAGGAGTTCGTTGGAAAAGATTAGGATCACGCTATAGCGGACAGTATGAAGAAGAAGTTTGGGCTAGAATAGGGGATATGACCTCAATTCAATCAATGACCGGGAAGTTCGCTTCACAGCGCACATATTGGCTAGGTAGATCATGAGAAAGTGTAGGGTGAATGAAGTTCCTACGTCAGTGGTTTCATTAGCTGCGTAATGTACCAACGGGGTTCAATACAGCTGGGTCAATTTCCTATGCAAGGAATTTATGGATGATTGCCACGAATTCCAGGAGAAAGGTACCACACTCCATTATGCATAGTTAATTTTTATTATTGCAATGTTAGCATGGAGAGAGCCGAAGGACTCATAGTTCCCCTTGGTAGCATCAGATGTCTATGAAACCACATGGTATGTCTCACTATGGTTTACCACCTAACCGTCATGAGAAATGTAGAACAGGATGTTCTTCGTATTATGTCATATGGATTTTTATATGTTAGTGAACCAACACCCTCGTCAAGCCTGTACGAGCATTATAGCATTATTGCGAAGTTCAAGTCCGATTTTCACATAGTATATATACAATCTTGTAGGGATACAAGCAAGAAATGGCATCCCCTACCATACTTGGTCACAAAGGATGATATCTTGGAATTAGCACAACAGTGGTTGGTGGAATGGGTGACTGCGCTGGAGGCAGAAGCAGGAGACAGTGCGATAGAAGAAGAGGAGGACACCTTGTAGCATGGTGAAGCGAGTGGAAAAGATAAAGATAAGGATGAGAAAGAATTAGAGGAAGAGGAACCATATGATGAGGGTCTCTAGGATCCTCCTGAGGGCGGTAAGCAGAATAAGGAGGCTTAAAAGTTAGAAATAGAGCAAGTTGTTGCAGAAAAGAGAAAGACACAGGGCCAAGCTAGCACGAAGATCAAGAAGAAGTAAACGACAGATAAGACGAAGGATATCATGCCAATGGTACTTACTCAAGGGAATTTAGATCAAAACGGGGACATGATACAGGAAGAAACAACAGAATATTGGAACAAAATAGAAGATCACTACGACGTACTTTTGACTGGTGTGGAAGAGTAGATCGTAGAATTGAAGATACTAGCATAGACAGTCAAGAAACCAGTGCAGATAGAGGAAAGGATTGGAGTAGAAAGGCAGATAGAGGCTATTCTTGTAGCAAGGTTAACAAAGATACCTGCAGGAGCCCTACAACTTGACTCCACCGATCTACAACAACAGGCTAAGGAATGGAAGCATGTTAATATTAACATCGCAGTAGTGTTGTTGCAAGTATTACACAAGCTACAGTTGGAAATTATAGAAGAGTTAAGGTTGAACGAACAACACACCTCGTAGCTAAATATTCAAGTAGAAAAAGAACGAGTTGCGCTTTTGCAGAAGCTCGAGCAAGTGATCTAAGAAAGGGATCAAGTAGCACAACAACACTAGAAGATCAAGGAGGTAGTTGAAGCAACATGCAAAGAGATTCTAGACCTTGATGTCCAAGAGGAAGAGACAATATAAGATAAGGTTGCGAAGCTTGGCCTTGTAGTGAAGGGGTACAAGGATAAATTTTTCGCAGTGCAATTCAAGTATGAAATGAAGGTCAGTGGGCTGCAAATGAATTTGTAGCTAACTACACCATAGGAAGTACGAGATCATATGGATACTGACCTAAAGACTGTAATGGCCAAAATCTCCATAACAGTGGTAGAATGTGGAAAACTCTTAGATGAAAGTCTACAAATTTGGACTTCATTGCAGGAAGATCCAAATGTAAGGAAACTACAGGAAGAAATGCAAGAGAAGCAGCATTAGTTAGAAGAAATTCGAGCATCAATCAAGACCTTACCAATATCGCACATGCTTGTGAAGATAAATGAGTTAAATGCCCTCTAGAAGAAAATTGAGGAGATGAAGAAGGAAGAACAAGTCTTAATAGAGAGGACTCAACCTTGGCAGGATGAGGCCCTCCAACTATCATAGATAGTAGATGAGAAGCTTCAACAACTTTGACAAAGGGAGACAACATTGGTATAAAAGGCTACAGAACATGTGACTGAGACACTACTGGAGGAAGTGCATGGTGAGGGAAAGTAGGTAACAAAGATTTTGCAGAAGCTCAACGAAGCCTACCACAACATCACAAGAAAAATCAAAGGTAAAGTAGTTGAATGACTTGGGACGAGTCACATGTGAGTGCTGGGGGCATCTTGGACGCAACCCAAATTGGCCTAATTTTTGGAAAAAACTCTACATTTTGTGGAGTGGAGTGCGTAGTGGAGCATGCAACGAAGTGTGAAGTGGAGCGCGCAACAAATAATATTTGGATATACCACATGGTATAAGGGCTTTAGGATAGGGTGAAGCACCTTCCTTTTGTAATGTGGTAAAATATCAATGGTTTTCGGACCATAGTTGCTTGTATTAGGGAGTCCATGGTATGTGGACCATGGTATTGTAATGATGTACCCTCGATGTAATAATATATATAGGGTCAAATAATAAATAAGAGAGGTATCAAATTGATCCAGATCTATGTTTTATGGTCGAATTATTGTGTTCTATAGTTTTTGGCGTAGGAAAGGCTCTGAGCGTAGATGACCTGCAGCTTAGTGCACAAGTCAATGATTATTTGTTGTACAAGAATTATTATTATAAGCAACAATTCTTGTGCATGTAGTCCCACATTTGGATGAACCACGGTAAAATCTATGTATTCATGTGTATATTTTCTTTTTATTTGTTGTAGCATAGCGTTTTATTACAGTGCAGTGATGATTATGGTTTTATATGGTATGTTTATGTGATTAAATGAATGTGTCGAAGTAATCTATGTATGTTAAACATAAAAGAACATAAAAATACCACATCACATCATCCCTCAAGGTAATAGAAACCTGGTTTTGCATCCTCCCATAGTCACTTCGAGTGAGCCTGCGATCTGCTTGCAGGTCGTTGCCGAAATGGCTAGTGATTGAGGGTTTTGTTGGTGTGTAGTATAGATCGAACCTGGGTCAAACCAAATCTACATCAACAGAACCCACTCTCAAGCATAGTTTTTCTCTGTTTCAAGCTTGTATAAAAATGAAAACTATTTATGAGTCCATTTTGGTTATTATTTTCAAGACTCGTTAAACTCATGAAAATCCCTAATGTATTTTGTTATCTTTTCATGCTCGTAAAACGTACATGAAAATGGCAAGTCATTTCCATCTTTTCTTGCTCATTAATTAAATTGAAATTTAGTGATATGAGTACCCTTTTATCACTTTTTCAAACTCGTTAAAAGTTATGAAAAATTGAAACCCAAGGAGTTCTCTTTATGCCCTTTTCAGGCTCCCTAAACAAGAAAATATCATTGAGTACTTGACTATTCAAACTCGCAAAAGTAAATGAATAGTCGTCTATTCAATATAAGTTTACCCCTTTTACGGATTGAACTAGACTATTTACGAAAACGGTATATATTGACTAATCATGGTCAATAGAGTTCCTTCTTGCATTATTTTACCCTTTTTTTGGCTTGAGGGACTAAATTTACGAAAAATGACATTGTAGAGTTTACTTATGTTTTTCCCATGACTCCCTAAAACTAAAAAACATTGAGATTTACTTTCTTCGGGCTCATTCAAATTTTATGTTGAAAGAAATGAACGAGTTTTCTTTTCATGTATTTTCGAACTCTTTAAATATGAAAACGACGTCGAGCTACCCCTTCACTGGACTCGTAAAACTTAAATAGTGTAGGACTCGTCAATCATGTCAGGACCGAAGCACTCCTTCCTAGGGTTCGTTAAATATACTTTGAAGAACTCATCCGAAGGATGAGCTTACAAGACAACCATATGTAATCTTCCTCAAGCTTGCCAAAAATAAAGAGGTACTTGTCAGTAATGGTGGGGATAAATTTGGAAATATTCTTTGTTTCTGTATTATAAAAGGAAGTATGTTGCTCTTGAACATGACACTCCATCACTTTTTTGTTCATTTTGGGAAATCCATTTGCCTCTTAGTTGACCATACCTCATTGAAAATATTTAGTTAGTTTTGGGTATTATTTTTGAGTCAAATGCTGCCAATTTGAAATGTCGTGTCACCAATATGTTCAAGAGAAGTCCAACCTCAATTGAAATTACCTCACAATTCATAGCCTTCAATCGAATCAGTCATCCCTATGTCAGTCCTGGATTACTCCAAACTGTTTTTCTTCAAAACTTGACATGAGTTCCGTGTCGTAGGCCATCCTGCGAAGAGTCTCTTCCTATCGACTTTAGCTCACTATCTAGTAAGTTGATCTAGAAACCTTCAGTACATTGGAGCCTACATGCCTTAATGACAGGTTTATCACTTTCGATGATAGGTTCTCATCATTGACATTTGATAGAATGATTCTATGAGTGTTCGACATCAACACATATTTTCACACTTCGTAGATTGTACTCGAAGTACCTTGAGAACCATTGTCATAATTAGTGGTTTTTCTCACGCTTGTTAACAGTTCACATCATTTACCAGTAATCAAGTGGTTTCTACCATGTTCGACTACAATACATTTACTCATATGGCTAGATTCGTACTATAGATCAAGAGATGGAGATTAAGACCATAGATCTAGTTTCATCCATCCAGGTTACATGGAGTTATTAAATATTCATGATTGTAAACATAGTTCCATTGACGGTTGCATCCATGCTATATCGTTTATTAACATGGATCTTGAGATGTATTTTCATACTAGTTCTTTGAGACATTTACGTTTTGATTATGGGCATTCCTACCTAAATGATGATTTTATATTGCATTATAACATTTGATTGATTGTTTTAGGTATATGACTGCAGTATCTAGCCTGAAACTTGGCATGATAAAGTGCTTCAGTCATCAAACATGTTTTCTGACTTTGCACTTTAGGGGGGCAATCTGCTACATGCCATTTTGTCGCATTATGGAAATGACCATCAGTATGGATCTTTCGCTATCCATAAAAGTGTTCCAAAACACCCCCCTGCAAGTCTATAACCTAAACCATCCCAAAGAGAATGAAATTCCTGTATCTTAAGGCTCAAAAACCTATTTTTGGCTTCGTGCGCAATTCCCTAGTCCATTTCTGGGCATACACAAAAGAGACCATTAGAAACTACGCAAAAGTGCACTATGTCTGACACTATGGACTGCGCACATGACTTAACACAATTAAAAAATAAAAATTAAAGTCTAGAAGCTTTGTTAGTAAAATCTTTCCCAACTAACAGCTTCGAATGAATTCCTATTCTATTGGCATTATGGAAAATGTGTTGTCCTTGATGTCAACCTACTTGATAAAGATTGTCAACTTGATGAGAACATGATGAATTTACAAGATAGTACACAATGTGAGAAATATTTTGGACAAAGGCATAACAGTCCAAAGACAAAAGAATAATGAAGGTAATGTTTTGAGAAATGCATGCAGATTATGTGATGAAAAGTTGTGTACACACGCGGGTATGGAGAAGAGAAAGCGTGTATAGTTTCCGCACCATGGTATCCTAAATACTAGCGATCATTACCATGGTATTGGCACATAGTAATGAGTGCAACAACCAATATTTGATCTCGTCTAATAATACAATCGACTTTACTAAAGATTTGACCCATGGTATTGGATAAGGCCTAAGCTATATAAGCATATGAAGATCAAAGTGTTTAGTGGGTAAGTAATGGGCTATTGATGAATTGTTTGATCTGAAATAAGGTTGCATAAGGAATGTGATGTGGGATCAGATCTTGTAGATCTGAAATGACTACATGATTTTCTTATGGGTTGATCTGTGATAATAATGTTCTAACGTATGTTTGTTATTGGGTTTGCCGAGATTTGGGTTTGACTAAAGTTCTATTGTGTAGCGAAGGAATGAGTAAATAATTACAGAATTGTACGCAAGTTTGTCTCAAAAAAAGCGTGTACATATGCGGGTCTTCATATAGATAGTCGCTTTTTGATTATGCAGGATGGAAAAATATGTACGCGGATATGCTTCGTGAAAAGCGCGTACACACATGAAAATATTTTGTAAGGGTCGCATACATATGCTAGAGTTTCTGATGTATGTGTAGTTAATGATGTCTGATCAATTTTGTTGTTGTTTGTTGATGAGGTCTTCTTCATAATAATTTGTATGTGACAGTATGTAATGATCTATGAGTAGCTCAAATATCTGTGATGAAGGATATATGTGTCTATGATTGATTTCAGTAGTGTAGTGATTCAGTTTCAAGGTTCAATGTTTTGAGATCTATATGCGAGCTATAAGAAGAGAAATAATGTATATACCTAGGTATTATTCAAAACAGAAGTGTATACTTTTTGACATATTGTTGATCAGGGTTTGCATGGCAGAAGTCAGTTTCAGTGATAGATAAAAGTGTATGGATTGATGATTGACAGTGCATTCACATGATCTGTTCCGGTTTAGTTTGATTTGTTGCAATGAGATTCAATGATTGATTTGTTTTAGTTGATTCATTGATTTGATGATGGTAGTGGGTCCAATATAAAAATTTGATGAAATGTGGCCTATAGGTTGTAATGCTTTGACTAGGTGGATCCAGTTTGAAACATTCTGAAAAGTGATCCACAAGGAATTGAAGATAAGGGGGTTGTAGCTCCCTTCTAGTAGGTGTTGGAGAACAAGAGAAGGTTGTATCCTTCTACAGGTGGGTGCCTTTGTACTATTATTAGTCTGCACTAGTACAAGATTGTAAATAATATTTTTTAAGAAGAAGACAAAGACGACAACAACGGTGGTTTTTTCCCACATTAGGTTTCCACCTAAAAATCCTAGTGTTCATATGTGTTGACTATGTGTGATGATTTATTCTATTCTTACTGCACTTGTTTATTGTTTAATTAATTCCTAATGAAGGAATGATACATTGGTTCAAGTTAAAATGATGAAGAATTAATTGAAAAGATAGTTAGCTAGATATACGTTGGTTGTCTTCATAACAATAGAGTACATGTGCGGGTTTAATTCATTAAAGTCACGTACAAAAATATGAATATAAAATGAGAAGTTCAAGTAAGTTTTAAAATACCGATTAACCCCCGCACCCCCGCCCAGACAGTTCGCTTCGCAGTGCACATATTGGCTAGGTAGATCATGAGAAAGTATAGGGCGAATGAAGTTCCTGCGTCAATGGTTTCATTAGCTGCCTAGTGTGCCAATGGAGTTCAATACAACTGGGTCAATTATCTGTGCAACGAATTTATGAACGATTGCCACGAATTCCAAGAGAAAGGTACCACATTCCATTATGCGTGGTTAATTTTTATTATTGCAATGTTAGCATGGAGAGAGCTGGAGGATTCACAGTTCCCCTTGGTAGCATCAAATGTCTGTGAAACCACATGGTATGCCTCACTATGGTTTACCACCCAACCGTCACGAGAAATGGAGAACAAGATTGTCTTCGTATGATATCATATGGATTTTTATATGTTAGTGAACCAACACCCTCGTCGAGTCTATACAGGCATTATAGCATTGTTGCGAAGTTCAAGTACGATTTTCACATAGTATATATACAAGATTTTAGGGATACAAGGAAGAAATGGCATCCCCTCCCATACTTGGTCACAAAGGATGATCTCTTGGAACTAGCATAATAGTGGTCAGTGGAATGGGTGACTACGCTGGAGGCAGAAGCAGGAGACCATGTGATAGAAGAAGAGGAGGACACCTCGCAGCATGGTGAAACGAGTGGAAAAGATAAAGATAAGGATGAGCAAGAATCAGAGGAAGAGGAGCCACATGATGAGGGTCTCTAGGATCCTCCTGAGGGCGAGAAGCAGAATAAGGAGGCTTAAAAGGCAGAAACAAAACAAGTTGTCGCAAAAAAGAGAAAGGCACAGGGCAAAGCTGGCACGAAGATCAAGAAGAAGAAAACGATAGATAAGATGAAGGATATCACGCCAATGGTACTTACTCAATGGAACTTAGATCAAAACGGAGACATGATACAACAAGAAACAACATAATATTGGAACATAGTAGAAGATAAAAGTGTATGGATTGATGATGGACAGTGCATTCACATGATCTATTTCGGTTTAGTTTGATTGGTTGCAATGAGATTCAACGATTGATTTGTTTTAGTTGATTCATTGATTTGATGATGGTAGTGGGTCCAATATAAAAATTTGATGAAACATGGGCTATAGGTTGTAATGCTTTGACTAGGTGGATCCAGTTTGAAACATTCTGAAAAGTGATCCACAAGGAATTGAAGATAAGGGGGTTGTAGATCCCTTCCAATAGGTGTTGGATAACAAGAGAAGGTTGTATCCTTTTGCAAGTGGGTGCCTTTGTACTATTATTAGTTTGCACCAATACAAGATTGTAAATAATATTTTTTAAGAATAAGACAAAGACGACAACAATAGTGGTTTTCTCCCACATTGGGTTTCCACCTAAAAATCCTAGTGTTCATATGTGTTGACTATGTGTGATGATTTATTATGTTCTTGCTGCACCTTTTTAATGTTTAATTAGTTCCTAATGAAGGATTGATACTTTGGTTCAAGTTAAAATGATGAAGAATTAATTGAAAAGATAGTTAGCTAGATATACGTTGGTTTTGTTCATAACAATAGCATACATATGCGGGTTTAATTCATTAAAGTCACGTACAAAAATATGAATATAAAATGAGAAGGTCAAGTAAGTTTTAAAATTCTGATTCACCCGTGCACCCACACCCCCTCACCCCTCACTATTTTTCCTAACAATTGGAATCAGAGCAGGTCCTTTAGAAGAAGTTTGATCACTTGAAGATTAATCAATATGAGCAACCAAGAGGGAGAAAAATCCATCCAGCCACCATTGTTTAATGGATCCAATTTGGTTTTCTAGATGGTCAAAACAATAGCTTACCTACAGTTACTTGGAGTTGATGTTTGTGGAATTATTGAATGAGGCCAGCAGTATCCATCCTCCATTCCCATGGATGAAGCAGCAAACAAAAAGTATGAGACCAATGCAAAAGTTGTCAATGCTCTATTAGGAAGATTTGCAGAATCATATTTTGTCAAATTCATGTAGTTGAATACCACAAAGGCTATATGGGATGAGATCATCCAAAGTTATGAAGGCGACACCAAGGTAAAGAGTGTCAAGCTTCAAACATTTAGAAATCAATATGAAACTCTTAGAATGCATAATAACGAAAACATTGCATGTTTCTTTCTTAGAGTATATGAGATCATTAATTCAATGAAAAATCTTGGTTACAAAGTGAAAGAATCATCTTTGGTTGAGAAAATCTTAAGATCTCTAACTCCAAAATTCAATTCAAAAGTCTCTACCATTGAATAAATGCAAGATTTGAAGAACCTCACTGTTGAACAACTTCATGGGATTCTAACAGCGTATGAAATGAGAAAAGGGGGTCCCTCAGATATCAGAGAATTTTCATTCAAGGATACTTCTAAAGGAAAAGAAAAGGAAGAACTTAAGGAACTAGGTTATGTATCAGATGAAGAAGAGGCAAATTTAGTGAAGAAACTTTGAGTAGGTATTGGAAGATTCAGAGGTAATCTTCCTTTCAAATGTTTTTCTTGTGGTAGAGTTGGTCACTATGATAAAGGGAAAAATTTGGAAAAATAAAATTTTAGAGGAAATATCGAAAACAAAAGAAGCTTCTACACTCATGAAGATAGTGATGGTCTTTCAAATGGTGAAGAAGGTGAGTCTGATCAAGAATATCAATTACTTATGGCATTTGAAGATAAATGTATTGATGAGAATGATGATGTTTTTATGGATTCCCTATAAGATATGGATAATTTTATTAAAGAAATAATTCATCTTAAAACGTGTTTGGAAGAAGCTAAACTAGCAGAAGAAGCTCTAAAGAAACATAATGAAAATATAGAACTAGAAATAGTAAGTCTAAGGAAGGAACTTGAGAAAACAAAAGGTCTAAACCCTAGGTTTGCTAAAGGATCTAAAACCATAGATGAAATCATCAAAGTTAAATGCTCCCCTCTTATTAAAACAGGGATTGGATACAGTGGAGAATCATAAAAGACTGTAAAGCCTTCTAAAACAGGTACATGAAGCTATCTCAAAGCAGTAAAAGGAAGCAGTCAACAAAACTCCAGCCATCAACAAAAGAATAAAGGATAAAACACTTATAAGGTAAATATCCCTTACTACAATCAAAGGGAAAACTACACAAGAAGGTATTATAGTACCAGAAACTCCTACTTTAATGGTCAATGCTTCACTTGTCATAAGTTTGGTCATAAGGTTGGTCAATGTTTTTCTTACAAAATTATCATGACTAGAGAAGCAAGAAAGAAAAGAATGAGATTGGGGTAAAGAAATACTCTTACAATACTTTCTCACCTCTTCAAGATGAAATTGAATGTTCCATTTGAAATAACTTTGGGCATAAAGAATCTAAATGCAGGAGAAAAATGCGATCAACACCTCAGAATGAACACAAGGAAAAAATATCTAAGGTATGGAAAAAGAAGACCATGGAATCTGAAAACTATGGTCTAGCTTTATATGCAGGAGATCAAGAAAATTTGTGGTACATTGAAAGAAAATAATGTAACCTTTGGAAATAATTCACCTGAGGCTATCAAAGGAAAATGAACAGTTTTTCTGAAAGAAAAATTTAAAACTGGGAATGTTTTGTTTGCTGATGGATTAAAACATAACTTGTTTATTTTTAGTCAGATGCGTGATGAAGGGCATGAGGTTCTTTTCATATCAAAGAATTGAGTGGTTTGAAATCTCAATACTGGTAAAATCATAATAAAGGGAATGAGAACTCTAGGTAATGTCTATGTCTTGGAAGGCAATTAGAACGTTGTTACTTGAGAGAATAAGAAGAAAGTTGGATTTGGCATAAAAGATCGAGACACCTAAGCTTCATTAAGCTATATAAGTCAAACAAAATGGGAGCAGTTTGCGACTTTCATAACATCTCTCTACCAGAAAGTACCATATGCAAATCATGTCAATTTAGTAAGCAAACCAAGGTACAGTTTAATGCCAAAGAAGGTACTTCAAGTAGGCCACTTGAACTTATTTATATTGATTTTTGTGGTCCTATGAGAAAGAATATCTTTGGGGGGGGGGGTGAGGGGAGACAATACTTCATATTATTCATTGATGATTTTACTCGCATGCGTTGGATTGGATTATTAAAACATAAAGATGAAGCATTTGATAAATTTAAAGTTATCAAAGCTCTAGTAGAAAATGAGTTATATTTGAAAATCAAATGTCTTAGATCTGATAGAGTAGGAAAATTTATATCAGATGAGTTTTTTGACTTTTGTGAACAACGTGACATCAAGAGCCAATTTTATATAGCTAAAACTCCTCAACAAAATGGAGTGGTAGAAATAATGAACATAAAAATCCAACAAATGACACGTTCCATGTTTGATGAGTCCAAAACACCTCATACCATTTGGTGGGAAGCAATACATACAACAGTAAATATCCTCAACAAAGCTCATGTTCGAGTAAACAGTGAAACAAATCCTCATGAACTATGGTTTGGTAAACCTCCAACTGTTAATAATTTTAGAGTTTTTGGAAGTAAATGTTACATAAAGAATAATGATGATAAACTTGGAATGTTTGAAGCTAGAGATGATGAAGGAATTCTCCTTGGATACTCCTCTAGAAGTGAAGTATATAAAGGCTACAACAAAATACTATTAAATATTGTTGAATGCATTGATGTTGTGATTGATGAAGCATCCACAAGTACCAAAAAGGAAGCACTAGTAGATGACGAAGATACTCCTACAACAAGCCAAAATAATGTTGGAGAAAAAATCAATGAAACATCAGAAGAAGGAAGTGAAAATACATAAGCATCAGAAAATACTCCATCAAGGTATGTTTAGAAAAATCATCATTAATCTCAAATTCTAGGTGATAAGGAAACTGGAGTACAAACTAGAATAACTCTTGTTGGAACCTCTAGTTACCTAGCCTTACTATCCACAATTGAGCGACAAAATGTAAATCAAGCTAGCAAATATGAATGTTGGGTTAAGGATATGGATGAATAACTTGACCAAATAGAAAAGAACCATACATGGGAATTAATACTGAGACCTCATGTAAAAATTGTTATTGGGACAAAATGGGTATTCAAAAACAAATTAAATGAAAATTGAGAGGTAATTAGAAACAAAGAAAGACTTGTATGCAAAGCCTATGCTCAACAAGAAGGAATAGACTTTGAAGAAACATTTGCACCTATAGCCAAACTTTAAGCCATAAGAATGTTTCTAGCCTTTTCAAGCTTTCATAAATTCAAAGTCTATCAAATGGATGTTAAATCTACATTTCTAAATGGGGACCTCAAAGAAGAAGTCTATATTGAACAACCTAAAGGGTTCATTCAAGGAAATGATAAAATTCTTGTTTTCAAACTCAAGAAGGAATTATATGGGATAAAAGAATCTCCTCGTGCATGGTATTACCATCTTGACATGTATCTTCATCAACAAGGTTTCACTAAGGGGTTTTCATATAGAAACCTATATATAAACATGGACGACGGTAAAATTTTAATAGTTGTTTTTTACGTAGATGACATCATATTTGGTAGCAGTGAAGAGTCCATGAGTCAAAGATTTGCTTCTGTCATGCAACAAGAATTTGAAATGACTCTACTTGGTGAACTAACATATTTTCTTGGTCTACAAGTAGAACACACAAAAATGGTATCTTCTCCTCACAAATGTTGGAAATAATACTGAGGGGGGGGGGGGGGGGGTGAATCAGTATTATCAGATCAATAAAACTTTTTCAATTTCATACTCAGAAACATATACGCTACTTCAGTTAAGTGAACCAGCGTGTACACGCTACTGTGTCTAAAGCAACCAGTGTATAACCAGAAATCTTATGATTCAGTTAGCTTATCTTCAGTAAATGCATTAGGACATTATTAACCATATTAATAGTAAACAGGTGCAGTATAACAGAACAGATCATCACACAAAAGCCACACACATGAACACCATGATATAAGGTGGAAACCCAATGTGGGTGAAAACCACCTGCTGCAAGTCGTCTCTATCTTTCTTTAATAAGAAACTTTAGTTTACAATCTTTTGTACTGGTGCAGCCTTATACCAGTACGCAGGCTACAACCTGCAGAAGGCTACAACCTTCTCTCGTTTTCCAGACTCTCCTGGAAGGGAGCTCCAACCCCCTTTGCTCTTGTACTAGCTAAGATACTAGTACGTAGGTGCTGGCCTACAATCTTCTTTCCTTCAGGTACCACTTTTCATACATTTTCAGACTGGATATTCCTGAAGCACAACATTACAATCTAAAGACCACAATTCATCCAATTTTCATAACAGATCATTGAAGCACAAAACAACCAATACTAGCATCATCAATCTTTGAATCACTGAACCACTGAAACCCTGTCAACACCCAGTCACCAGAACACAGAGCAGACTACAGAACTCTGCAATAACAGTCAGACCCAACTGCAACCCCAAAAATTAAGCTTCAAAAGATATACGCTACTTCAATGAAACCAACCCGCGTATACACGCGCTTTTACCAAAGACAACCTGCGTACAGATCTAAAAATAATTTCTCATAACTTGCAGTTGTACCAGACATCAGTCATACTCAGAACATAACATTGCGTCAGTATGCAAATCTAAAAATACGCATAATCAACCATATAACGATAGTTCATTTCAAACCATTTGATCCCGATCTATCCTTAGATCTAGTCTTCCATCAACCGGTGTGATCTCTCCTTAGCTTAGATCAAGCAACCCAGAACCTGCATACTAGATCTCTTTCTTTATCAGATGTTCAAGACTTTTTCAATTGCAATTGCCTAATGATCTTCTTCTCCTTATATAGCCTTAGGCCCTTCACAATACCACGGTCCAAAACCATAGTAACACAATACCATCAACTTCAAAACTAGGGATCAACACGTCTGTCGAGATACCTTGGTCCAAAAACATAGGCTCAAGTACCGAGGACTAACTACCACGGACCAAAGGAAAGCTTCTTGACATGTACGCTCTTTTCTGTTCATGAAACTGCGTGTATACGCGACTTCGTATATAGCGAGCCTGTGTATCCGCGACTTAGTATATAGCGTACCAGCGTATATATGCAACTTGGGCTTAATGAACCTGCGTATATGAAATTTCTCTTCATTCTTGTAGTCTGGACTGAGATCTGTCATCAAAGAGAGTTGCCATCAAGGACAACACCTGTACCGTAGTGCCACACCTGTGTCAAAATGCCAACAATCTCCCCCTTTGGACTTGATGGCAACCCCAAGATCCTTAGAATCATTCTCCCCCTTTGTCATCAAGGGCAAAGGGCTGTGCTCCCCCTGAGTACATGCTGATATCTCTGCTCTGCTGTGCTAAACATGCTCCCCCTGACTGTAGGCAAGATCTGCAAAAGATGTTCTTCAAAAAGAACCAAGACTTATACATCATAAAGGACCTTCCTATCACCAAAAGACTCAATACATACATCCATACTCCCAACCAAGAGGGGATACATCAGAAATTTACATATAACAACCAATTACATTACATCATTCATCCCAGGCATAGTGGGGAAACCAACATAGGCCGTTATATGACCTTGACACCATAAAAGAGATATCACAAAAGAGATACATGACATAGAGACGAAAAATCTAGACCAAGACTTATGAAAGTCACCAGCAGCATCTGATAATCATCTTTTAGATCAGCAACCAAGATTTCCTTATGTGCTCCTTCTCCTGAAACCAACAACAGTTGTGAACTAGAACCAAAAGCATCTAAATGCCAACAATGCTTTATTAGACTTTAAGCTACTCCCCTGAAACTGTGCCTGCTGCTCCCCCTGAAACTGTGCCTGAAGGTCTCTGGCATACCCATCTCAGACCTTCTCCAACCAGAGTCTGCCCTTGCTGTTCAGAACTCCATATACGCGACTTCGCCTGCATAAATCAGCGTATGTACGCGGATATCCCTTACACAACACGCGTACACCAACTTTTCTTTAGAACAGACAAGCTTCAACAGCAGGATGAAGCATCAACTACTCCCAGCTTTTGTCTGAGATATTCAAAAGTCTCCCTGGGCAGTGGTTTTGTGAGAATATCAGCAACTTGTTCTTTAGAAGGAACATACTCCAACTTGACCTTTTGTTCAAGCACTTGTTCCCGGAGGAAGTGATACTTGATTGGTATGTGCTTGGTCTTTGAATGCATGACTGGATTCTTTGAAATGCTGATTGCACTTGTATTATCACATAAGATAGAGACAGGTGGAGTGCAAGTGATTTGAAAATCCTGCAAGGTCTGCATCATCCAAAGAAGTTGTGTGCAACAAGATGCCGCAGCTACATATTCTGCTTCAGCTGTAGATAAAGCAATCGAACTCTGTTTCTTGCTGAACCAAGATACTAATCTGGAACCCATGAAGAATGCACAACCACTTGTGCTTTTCCTGTCATCCACACTTCTGGCCCAATCTGCATCTGTGTAAGCATGAAGAGTGAGATCTGTATCTCTAGGATACCATAAGCCATAGTTTTGAGTCCCTTGAAGTTACTTGAAGATTCTTTTGACTGCCTGAAGATGAGTTTCCTTTGGGTTGGCTTGAAATCTTCCAACAATTCCTACTGCATGCATAATATCTGGTCGGGTACCTGTCAAATAAAGCAAACTCCCAATCATGGATCTATAAGTTGGTTGATGAACTGCTGCTGATTTATCATTTGCACTGAGGCTACATCCTGTAACCATGGGGGTACATACTAGCTTTGAATCTTCCATGCCATACTTCTTCAAGATCTGCTTGAGGTACTTGGTTTGAGACAAGAAAATACCTCCTTCATTTTGTTGGATTTGCAATCCAAGAAAGTATGTCAATTCTCCAAGTAATGACATTTCGAATTCTTTCTGCATAACCAAGGCAAAGTTTTGACTCATAGCCTCTTCATTGCTGCCAAAGATAATATCATCTACATACACAACAAGTATTAGCAATTTGTTATTTTCAACTTTTATATAGAGATTGCTATCTGCTGATCCTTTTGAAAAACCTTGTTGGTGAAGATATTTGTCCAAACGATAGTACCAAGCCCTTAGAGCTTGTTTGAGACCATAGAGAGCCTTTTTCAATCTTCATACAAGGTTTGGATCATTCCCAAGAATGAAACCATCTGGCTGCTCAATATATACTTCTTCTTCTAAGTCTCCATTCAGAAAGGCTGATTTCACGTCCATTTGAAATACTTTGAAGTTTTGAAAGCTTGAGAGAGCAAGGAACATTCGGATGGCCTCAAGTCTTGCAACAGGAGCAAAGGTCTCTTCAAAATCTATTCCTTCTTGCTGCGCATACCCTTTACAAACAAGTCTGGCCTTGTTTCTAATTACTTCTCCATTTTCATTCAATTTATTTTTGAAGACCCATTTTGTCCCTATGACATTCTTATCTTTTGGTCTAGGAACCAATTCCCAAGTGTTGTTCTTTTTTATCTGCTCAAGTTCTTCATCCATTGCTTTGACCCAACATTCATCTTTGCATGCCTCTTTCACATTTTGTGGTTCAGTGGAAGAGAGTAATGCCAAATAGCTTGAAGCTTCTGCAATTGTTCTTCTTGTTTGTACTCCTGCTTCTTTCTGCCCCACAATCTGAGATTCTGGATGATTCTTCTGAACATATCTAGATGGAGTCTTCTCTTCTATTCTTGTCTGCTCCTCTAGTTCTTCTTGAGGTTCTTCTTCTTCTTGGGGTTCTTCTTCTTCATCATTCGGTCTTTGAGGGTAGCCTTCATCTTCTTCGATGTCTTCATGACGAACTTGCCTAGGAATGTATCCCTTCTGATCAACCACAACATCAATGCTGTCAACAATTCTGCCAAGTCTTTTATTGTAGCACTTGTATGCTTTGCTATGTGGAGAATAACCAAGAAGAATGCCTTCATCTGCTCTAGGTTCAAGTTTGCCAAGTTTCTCATCAGTATTCTTAATATAACATTTGCTCCCAAAGATTTTGAAGTGCTTCACCGAAGGAGTCTCACCACACCAGAGCTCATGAGGGGTTTGAGTACTGTTTACTCGGACATTTGTTTTGTTGAGAATAATAACCGCAACATGTGCAACTTCACCCCAGAAGGTTGCGGGAGTACCTGATTCATCAAGCATAGCACGAGCCATTTGTTGGACTGTTCTGCTCATTCTTTCCACAACTCCATTTTGCTGAGGAGTTCTAGCTGTAGAGAATTCTCTTCTTATCCCATGTTCTTCACAGAAATCAAAAAATTCATTCGAGGTAAAATCCCCACCTCTGTCAGATCTGAGGCACTTAATTTTGTGTCCTGATTCATTTTCAACCAAGGATTTGAATTTTTCGAATGCTTCATCTTTGTGCTTCATAAGTCCTAACCAGACAAACCTAGAGAAATCGTCAATGAATAATATCAAATATTCTTCTCCTCGAGGTGTTCTTTTTCTGAATGGACCACATGTATCTGTATGTACTAGCTCAAGAGGCATGCTAGCTGATCCTTCCTTCTCAGGAAAATTAGTTCTGGTTTGCTTTCCAAACTGACAAGATTTGCATACGGTGTTGTCTGGAATTTTGATATCTGGAAGATCACGAACTGCCTGATATTTGCATGCTTTCCTTATTTGTGAAAAGCTTAGATGCCCCAACCTCCGATGCCATAGCCAGTGTTCATCATCCTTGCTCAAATAGCATTTTTGTTGTCTTTCTTCAAATATGTATAGATTATTTGGAGTCCTTCTTCCTTTGATCACTGTTTCACCTGTATCAAGATCACGAACACAACATCCATTTGATCTAAATATTACCTCTGTTCCTTGATCGCACATCTGACTGACACTCAGAAGATTATGCTTCAATCCATCAACATACAAAACATTTCCAGCTTTGACCTTCTCTTTCAACGAAGCAATGCCTTTTCCTTTTATGGCTGCAGAGATATCGTTTCCAAAAGAAACTTTCTTTCCCTTTTCTAATGCGGTATATGATTCAATTTTTTCTTTGTCCCCTGTCATATGCTTCGAACATCCACTGTCAATGTACCATAGACTTTCTTGACCTTCTGCATAAAAGGCTATCCCACATCTTTCTGGTTGCGGTTCCTTTATTCTCCATGTTCTGACATTTGAGGTTTGTTCCTTGTGAGTTGTCTTCCAGAACCTGCTCCTGCATTCAGAGTCTTCATGACCAAAGTTATTACAAATAGAGCATTCAACTTCGTTTTCAAGAACCGAAAAGTTGTTATAAGTCCTTTTCATGGTTCCAGTCATACTTCTTTGCTTTTGAGCTTCTCTAGTCATGATTGTCTTGTAGGCAACACATTGAGCTGCTTTGTGACCGAAGTTATGGCAAGAAAAACATTGGCCATTAAAGAAATTTCTGCGATAATCAGATCTATCATCCAACCGATTGTAGCTTCTATTTACATCCATTCTTGGGGCAAATTGGGAAGATTTTACCTGTGGCTGATTGTAGCTTCTGTTTGTCCTTAACGCAGCTTGTCCCCGAATTTCTTGATAGTCTTTATTTGTTCTTGAGGTAAACTGTCCCTGATTCACCTGATGACTTTTATTTGGCCTTTGCTCGCTCCTCCTTGTTGCATCAAGATAACTTTTAGAGGTAGAAGCTTGAGATGTTTCTCCATTATATGCCAGACCTGTCTTGATCAGAGGAGAACGCTGCACATTGATAATCTCATCCAAGGTTTCAGATCCTTTAACAAATTTAAGATTAATCGCTTTTGTTTTCTCAATCTCCTTTCTAAGACAAACAATCTCACATTCCAATTCTTCAAGATGTTTTTCCTTTTCAGCCAGTTGACATTGTAGAGAATCAATAATAGCACTTTTCTCTTCTAAGCAAACTTTGAGATTATTCATTTTCTTCACAAAAGCCTTCTACATCTATAGCATCCATGTAGCCATCATCTTCAAAAGCCATTAAAAGTTTATATCTATTACCTTGTTCATCTTCGTCACTATTTGAAAGACCATCACTATCTTCATGAGTGTAATAGCTTTTCTTCTTTTCATTCTGTTTTTTGTTCCATTTAACAGGTTCCTTTCCCTTGTCATTCTTATCTTTGTGAGGACATTTGGCAGCATAATGACCTACTCTTCCACAAGCAAAGCATTTAAAAGGTAACTTACCTCTGAACCTTCCAGAACCCCTTTGAAGATTTATGACAAAATTTGGTTCTTCTTCTTCATCTTCTGGCACATGACTTGCTTCATAATAATCTTCTTTGCCTGAAGCCTTGAAAGCAGCTTCTCTTCTATCTGATGGACCTCCCTTTCTCATTTCATAAGTAGTTAGAATTCCGTGAAGCTGAGACATAGTAAGAGTTCGTAGATTTTCCTTTTCTTCTATTGCAGACACTTTAGATTCAAATTTGGGGGACAATGATCTTAGAACCTTTTCAACCACAATAGCCTCTTTTATTTCTTCACCCAAGTTTTTCATGCAATTAACAATCTCATCTACCCTAAGGAAATAGTTAGCCACACTTTCATCATTATACATTCTGAGAGTCTCATACTTAATCCTGAGAGTTTGAAGTTTAGCACGCTTTACTTGTTCGTCTCCTTCATAGCTCATGACAATTTTGTCCCATATTTCTTTTGCGGATTTATAGTGCATTACCTTCATGAATTCCGATTGGGATATACATCCCAATAGAGTACTGACTGCTTTCACATTTGTTTCATATTTCTTTTTCTCGGTTAAATCTGTAGGAGTAGCTGAAGGAAAAGTGTAGCCTGTCTCTACGATGTCCCAAACTTCTGTACCAAGAGATTGAAGATAGGCAGTAACTCTTACCTTCCAATAATTGAAGTTTGTTCCATCAAAAACCGGTGGCCTGATTGATGCTTCTCTCTCATAGTTGCTCATGATGAACGATCTACCTTCAAGCGATCAAGCTTCTCTGAAGGACCTGCTCTGATACCAATTGTTGGAAATAATACTGAGAGGGGGGGGGGGGGGGTGAATCAGTATTATCAGATCAATAAAACTTTTTCAATTTCATACTCAGAAACATATACGCTACTTCAGTTAAGTGAACCAACGTGTACACGCTACTGTGTCTAAAGCAACCAGCATATAACCAGAAATCTTATGATTCAGTTAGCTTATCTTCAGTAAATGCATCAGGACATTATTAACCATATTAATAGTAAACAGGTGCAGTATAACAGAACAGATCATCACACAAAAGCCACACACATGAACACCATGATATAAGGTGGAAACCCAATGTGGGTGAAAACCACCTGCTGCAAGTCGTCTCTATCTTTCTTTAATAAGAAACTTCAGTTTACAATCTTTTGTATTGGTGCAGCCTTATACCAGTACGCAGGCTACAACCTGCAGAAGGCTACAACCTTCTCTCGTTTTCCAGACTCTCCTGGAAGGGAGCTCCAACCCCCTTTGCTCTTGTACTAGCTAAGATACTAGTACGTAGGTGTTGGCCTACAATCTTCTTTCCTTCAGGTACCACTTTTCATACATTTTCAGACTGGATATTCCTGAAGCACAACATTACAATCTAAAGACCACAATTCATCCAATTTTCATAACAGATCATTGAAGCACAAAACAACCAATACTAGCATCATCAATCTTTGAATCACTGAACCACTGAAACCCTATCAACACCCAGTCACCAGAACACAGAGCAGACTACAGAACTCTGCAATAACAGTCAGACCCAACTGCAACCCCAAAAATTAAGCTTCAAAAGATATACGCTACTTCAATGAAACCAACCCGCGTATACACGCGCTTTTACCAAAGACAACCTGCGTACAGATCTAAAAATAATTTCTCATAACTTGCAGCTGTACCAGACACCAGTCATACTCAGAACATAACATTGCGTCAGTATGCAGATATAAAAATACGCATAATCAACCATATAACGATAGTTCATTTCAAACCATTTGATCCCGATCTATCCTTAGATCTAGTCTTCCATCAACTGGTGTGATCTCTCCTTAGCTTAGATCAAGCAACCCAGAACCTGCATAATAGATCTCTTTCTTTATCAGATGTTAAAGACTTTTTCAATTGCAATTGCCTAATGATCTTCTTCTCCTTATATAGCCTTAGGCCCTTCACAATACCACGGTCCAAAACCATAGTAACACAATACCATCAACTTCAAAACTAGGGATCAACACGTCTGTCGAGATACCTTGGTCCAAAAACATAGGCTCAAGTACCAAGGACTAACTACCACGGACCAAAGGAAAGCTTCTCGACATGTACGCTCTTTTCTGTTCATGAAACTGCGTGTATACGCGACTTCGTATATAGTGAGCCTGCGTATCCGCGACTTAGTATATATCGTACCAGCGTCTATACGCAACTTGGGCTTAATGAACCTGCGTATATGAAATTTCTCTTCATTCTTGTAGTCTGGACTGAGATCTGTCATCAAAGAGAGTTGCCCTCAAGGACAACACATGTACCATAGCGCCACACCTGTGTCAAAATGCCAACAACAAATAAAGTACCTCAAGCAAATTTCGAAGAAATATGGTGTTAGCACTCAAAATTTTCTCTTGAAGTTATAAGAAGAAAGAAAATGACCGAGGTAACCACAAACCAACTTTTAGGCTTAGGCTCTAGCCAACCTAAGTCCAGAGAGGGCTCTCTCTATATGATTTAGCTTTGTTTTTGCTGGGATATTAGGCTAGTTCTTAAGGTTCAAGGGGTTTTTGATTTGTATTGAGAATTGGGTGGTGGGGATCTTTAAACAGATGGATAGAATGATGTCTCTAGACCATTGGGCATATGGAGTCAAAAGAAGGGCAACAAAACTGGATCAATTCACTAAAGGGAATGTTCAAAGGGTAAGATAGCAGGGTAGAGTGCATGAATTTAGGCCAGATGGATGGAAAAGGTTTTAACCAGGGTGAGAGAGCAACTAATAAATCTTAGACCGGAATTGAAACGAAGAACAGGGGGCTAATCAGAAACAAAGGGAAATTAAGAATCCTTTGCTATAGATTAAAAGAAACAACCTGAACTAAGGAGCAATTAAGAATTCCTTAACTTAGATTATTTGTAGAAAACATAGATTTGCCTAACTGTTATAGCAGAGTGTAATTAAACAAATTCTGATATAATACTTCCAGTTATGGCATCCAGATTTAGATCAACAATATGAGAACTTAAAGAGATAACATCAACGATAGAAAATACTTGTCTACACTTCGCTCTGCACATGAATCCTTTGAAATATCTTGTCTTTATTCACCAATCCAGCTTGCTGGCTCAGTCAATGCTCCAATAGCTTTTACAGTCTTTCAATCAAGCAGTCTAAAGAAATGTCTAAGAATCCACCCTACATACTTCAATTTGTGAAGTATTTATACTAAGGTGTGGTTACAAATATCTCAAACTAAATTGAGATTTAATCTAGGAAATAGAAAATATCTTCTCGTAGGAAGATAGAGGCAGCTAATGAACTGATTCATGTTGTCCCTTTTATTGTGGAATTGCTGGCTGTTATGGTTTATTTCTAGCTCTTTATGCTCTGGTTGTTTGAATCATCTCGCTGGAGGCTTTAGTTACTTGTGTCTTTCATCTGATACTCTCTGTCACTGATACATTTTCACCTTGATGACCTGTCTTTATCCTTCACTGTGTCTTTCCTTTTACTGTTACAATTAACCTTTTATTGTGTTTTTCAACAGTAAATTTTTATGTGTCTCAGCATCGAAAGTGGATATTAATCAAGTTTCAATGTGTTTGGTTTGTTTGGCTTCTAACTGCATCTCTGGTCTTGGTCCTCTGTTCTGAATTGTCACTGCTATGTCTTTGTCTTCTTCTCAGCTCTGAGTGTAAGGGTCTTCATCTTCGTTCCTTGTATAACTAGTCTTCTTTATTTGAATTTGTGATTTTAATAGGTTTCTGGTCGAGTCTTGGAGTAAACAGGTTCCTTTGACTAGTATCAGGATTGTTTATCCAAGCTCTGATCTCAGTCTGATAACCTGAAAAAACCAATAATAATTAAGAAAACTTTGGTTTGCATGGAAGGTGATGGATAGCTTCTTTAGCGTAGGGATGCTTGGGAAAGGTCGGGGCAGTTCTTTTTTGGCATGAATGGAGGTGAAATCACATCGCAGAGGCGCTGAAGGGTTTCATAGGTCTGTGCTGTGAAACTAGCGAAATGGTGAGAAAACAAGGGTTTTTCGGGGTTTGAATCTTTAATGGGCGGATTATTTGAAAAGGGCACGAAATTCATATTTTATGGATGGGTGGTTTATCGGGACAGTGGGGAAGTGGTTTTGGAGAGCTGTCGCACCGCTTTTAGGTGTGGGCAGTATTCGAGAGGGGTCGCCCGATCACTGTTAGAGCACGACACAATGTAGTCGGGGGTCGGTGGAAAACCACCTTATCGGGTGGGTAATGTCAGGTGATTGGGTTTGACCGACATTGATGTAGGTCATTAGATCTGTAGGACTGCGATCTAATGGTGGTCGGGTGGGAGAGTTGCACGAGGGAAATAAACGGAGGTTGAGGGGGGGCCACAGGGGTTTAAACCTTGGCGGTTTAGGATTAGTTTAGGCTTAAGTCCTGGTTAAGTGATCGGGTCGGGCTTTAAGAGGGATTAGGGAGTCATAGGGAGTCAGGTGAAGCCCGATGTGGGATTAACTCAAGCTTTACCGGGGTTAGGTAAACTTAAGTGTAGTTGTAGCGGGATATGGGTTAATTTCTATAGTTTTTATTAAAACTAAGGGTCATGGTATTTATATAGGGATTTAATCATATTTACGGGAAAAGGGGTTATATGGGTTTTATATAATAAAGTTAGTTTATTAATATGAAATGTGATGGATGGGTTTTTTCCTAAGTAAATGGGCAAAAAGCATGCGATTGCACATTTAGGCTTTGAACTTAGGAAAAAGGGAATTTTAGTGGGTTTTTTGTGCGAAAGGGTTTTACATGGAGGGGGTATTGCTTTCCTTAGGAAAAAAAGGTGTTTAAACCTTAGGAAAATGGTTTATATGGGGGTTTTGTTACTTTTCCTAGGTAAATGGAGTTTAACCTTAGGAAAAGGGGTTTTCTTAGGGTAATGAAGGGAAATGGATTTTATGAAGGGGGAATGTGTTTATGAAGGGGAATTGGTTTTTATGAAGGGGATTCTAGTACTTGCATCCATAAGTCATTAAGTCAAGGGTCCGGTCCCTCCAAAAGTCAGAGAAATGCTCTGAGCCCCTTTGACTTGTAGGTTTAAAAGTACTTAGAACATATTTATGGATAGGAAATTAGTAAGTAAAGGGGAAAAGTGAATGAGGGGAAGTTAATTACATGAACTTGTAAACCTTTTTGCCTTTGCCTTCATAGTTGACCATACATGTTGAAAGATGTATCTAAGCATGATGCATGTTGTTTGGTCCAAGTAACTTTGTAGTTCAGCAACCTTTCTTCTACTTACCCTTTCTTACCTCTAACATATTTTCTTCATTTCTTAGGGTGCATTTAGGCTAGCAAACCCTTATTCATCTATTTTTCTTTTGGAAATTAAATCTATCTAATTCTAACCTTATATCATCCTAGGGCTCAGATTAAGCTTATGAGCTCCTTTTATTTTCTCTACCTAACTATGATCTGCCAAGATTGAACTGTTTGGTCAGATTTTATTCTCTAATCTATAAACATCAAATTCAAAGCATGGAATAATCAAGATTAAACAGTTTGATTACCATGGATTGTGGCATGAGTAACAAGTTTCACACAATCATTATTATGCATAAAAGTAAATAGTAGTGGCATTTGGACTTGCACACTTTCATGGTCATTTTGTTTTTGGTGTTCATATTATTTCATTTTTTTGACCTTCTTTGATTCTTTTTGTCCTTTGATTTATCTTTTAAGACATACCCTCTTTACATTTTTAAATTTTTTTATAATATGGAAAACATTTGCAGAAAGCAAAGGTATTTACAATATTACAAGGCTTAACCTTAGTCATTCAAAATTATGACCCCTATTGGTATAGGAACCTAACATGGGCTCCACTTTGGGATGGCATTTCCTTGTGAAATGTCAAGAACTTTATAGATCAGTAGCCTTTGAATTTTTGTTGATGTTGCCTTGAAAAATGTCTTTCTATGAATGTGCATTATTGATACTTATGATAGTGAATCTTTTGAAGCTTAGGGCCTTCTCTTTGGGCTTCAACTTCAAGGATCATTATCCAGTCCAATCTAGAATTTTGAAAATAGAATACATGCAAATGAAATTTAGTAATTAGGTTCAAAGTAGTGTTTCAGCATTCGATCATTCACTGGCCCACCTTCTGCATCTGTACCATCAATTTATCATAAGAAAAAATCATTATTTCCTCTATAAGCATAAATGACATAGGGGCCTTTCCATAGGAAATCAAATTTTCCATCTTTTCCTTTATTTTCCCTCCTTGAGTCCCACTTTAGCACTTTGTCACCAATGTAGAAAACATCAGCCTTAGTTCTCTAATCAAAAATCTTCTTTATCTTTTCTTGCACAACTTGAGACTTGACATAAATCTCTTATCTTGTTTGTTGTAGATGTATAGTTTGGTTGATTCTTCTTTGGATACTATTTGGTTCAACCTATATTTCTTGAAGCATCTTCATCATTGGCACTCCCAAAGAGGATGGAAAGACAGCTTCCATTCCATAAACTAGTTGATAGGGAGAAGTACCAATTGATTTCTTTGTAGTCAATATGTCTGCCCATAAGGCATTGACCAGCTTGTTATTCCAAGTTTTATTATTGTCCTTGATCCAGAATCTTTTGCTTATAGATGTATTAAAGAATCACATGTAGAAATTGCAGCTTAACCATAGAAATTTAATGTGCACATGAGAGAAGAAGAAGAAACACATAAAGCATGAGAAGAAGACAAGAAGCTTGATAACGGAGTTCGTCCGACTTGGACTACGTCTCCGGGCCTTGCTTGATCAATGGGGAGGCCTTCATTCATTAAATGGCATGAAAAAGAAGAATACAATCATCAGTTACAAAAAATGAGTCTTATACCTCCATTCTGGAAAATGGCCGAAAAATGCAGAACCTAGATGGAGAAACGGATAGCACCATCACGTTCGTGACATCGAGAAGGGCTGAAACCATATAAAATTTGTCAAGTTTTGACAAAATGAAATTCCCCCCCTCCTACAAGCTCCTGCCTAGAACTGCGTGTAAATTTCTCTCCCCCATACTTTTCCATGTTCATCATGTTTTATGATATTTTTTTGTTACACGGCCACTTAAAGTGGGGAATCAGCTTGGTTATAATAGAATGTTGTTCAAATGAAAGGATCGACAGGCGAAATGAATCCGATCGTCTAACCTTTCTATGCAACAAACCCTGAAAATAGCTTTTTTCGTTAATACACAATAATACACGGAATCAGTGAAAAATCCGAAAAACCGGACTTTAAATTTCATGAAATCGGGTCTATAAACCCATCGGATCCGACCCTTTATCGCAAGTCACATATCGCGCTGTCAATGGCCCTTTATATCAGGGATTTGCTGATTGCCCGATCACCAATCACCCCAATCAGATCCTGACCGTTGATCTGCGCACTCGATCCAATGGTCCAGGCGCAATCGTACATCAGCCCATCACTTTATCACATGTCGCTATCGCAACGGCCCTAGGGGTCTTCCCTTTGGTTATGCCGACTGCCAATACGTTGATACGCTGATCCATCAATTGCCGATATCGCACCTCGCATATCGCATCGGCGGGGTTTATGCCTTCTGCTCCTCCGATCTCCAATATCGCAATCACTAATCGCAATGCCTGGGGTCCCGATATTGCATGCGGGCCTATCTCCGATGCGATAAGTCGGAGATCACAGTCGGGGGTTCCTCCACCCTTGCCTTAAGTCCTCCGCTTAACTCTTCCGATGCGATTTTCCTTTAGAAGGCTTTAAACCCATTTTTAGAAGAAATGCCTCCTTTTTCAAAGGAACAAAGGCAGACTTCTTTTTGCGATAACTTCACCATCCAAAGTCCATTTTAGCCCATTCAAGTTGCAGTAGATTCAGAATGAAAATATCTACACAACGGGACTATTTCCAGGAACATCCTTGGACTTTCATTCTCCTCTGTTTCCTGCAAGTCAACCCAGAACTTTGACTACTTCTATCTCCTTCATTCGGACTCGGATTGGAGTGTCGTTCACACCGTTGGAATCAGGGCAATGAGCACTTCGATCTGATGTCAAGATAATTTTGTTTCTGCCACTTTGAATTTTGAGATTTTTCCATGCCACTGTGTCTGAAGGTCCACCTGGATCAATCCTCCCCATTGAGGAGATTTTGGACCACCAAAAGCTTTTACACTTAGCACGCTGTCTCAATCCACACTTTCAATCACCTGCAAGCAAAACTGGTACATTCTTGCAATCATGCACACCACACATGACTCAACAACCCCTCCTTGCCAAGAGTTCATAGCACACACTCATTGGCCAAGGATTACATAAAAAGTAATTAATGCCTCAAATACTAATAAGGAAAGGCCAGAATATCATCGTTGCATCTTGAAGTGATGGGAAACACACCATCATTTTTTTTACATTTACTTGCAACGTATGATTTACAATGGTGGCCATAACAAGCTACTACCCCTAAAAAACCAACTTAATAAATTAGACCACCGTGAATGGGGTGGATTCATTTGTTGAACGTGTTCACCTTTCGGCTCCTCTAGCGATGTTTCCAGAACATGGAGCACCAGACACATGGTTTGTTGGTGTCCCTCTTTGTTGCAATGTATACAACGATTATTTCTCCTCCAAACTTTCGAGGCTGCCTTGGGGTGCTTTGCCCTAGTGTCCCTTCGATAAGTGTTCATGGAGCCTTCGCTATCGCTGGACTGTGAGGACGGAATTTCGTCGTATGTCGTTGGCCGGTTACTAGCTGTATTGGAGCTTTCCCCCATTTCCTTTCTGGTGTATCTGAGTCTTGCATGGCATGGCAACTCCTTGAATTCGATGGGGTTTATGATGCCTTGGCCTTTGATGCCGAGGCCCTTTCCTTGATACCACATTTTCTTCAATAGTTTGGATCCAATCCCTATAGTATGTTTTTCAAAAGCAACGAATTCATCATCATGAAAATCATATGAAAGTCATATGAAATTGGAGAACCGCTTTTTTACCTATAGATGGTTATGTTGCAGCTTTTCCAAGACCTCGTCCTTGGCTTACCACTAGTGTAGTAATCTTTTTTTTTCCTCCCTTGCCTCCTGTAGAAGTCTCCTTAGCTCAGCATTCTCTGCTTGGATGTGATGGTTGATCTCCTCAAGTTCTTGGAGTCCTGCTGCGGAGAGTGACATTTTCATTATGTCGGTTGAAATGATTGATTCATTGCCAAAATCAAACCCCACAGCTATGTGTCCTCCTCTCGTGACCCCAAGGCCTGCAAACTTCATCTCTTTGTCGGAATCAGACCCCAAGTCAATGGGCCTACCTCGTGCAGATCCTACAGTTGTGACTTTATCATCTTCTTCTAACTCAAAATCTTGGCTTTGCTACATGGTGGCGACGACCTTCTGCTACCCCTTTTTGTCATTCCTCTCAAGTCTCAGCTCAGGGTGCAGCTTCCAACAATTCTCTTCGTCATGCCCCTCTTTCTCACAATGTGTACAAGAGGGCTTTGCTCCCCTTCTCTTGGCTATCACGGTTCTCTTTGAGTGGTCCTCTTGTCCATGTGTTCCCCTGTCTTCCAGATGAATGCCCTTTACACTGGCCAAGTAAATGGTAGTAGGTTCAAATAATAATAAGGAATGTCTAATGTAACTATGTAATGATCAAATATAATTAGTTACTACTTCAGGTGAGTCAAGTGCAATGCCCAAATTAAGTGCTTGTTTTATAAATTCCTCTGTAAAACTTTGAACATCCTGACCTTTGCCTTGCCTCAAATACTTCCAATTCATTAATTCTTTTTGCATGTAACCCAATGGATAAAATTCTTCCTTTAACGTATAAATGAAATTAGGCCATGAGGAAAAAAGGTTACCCATGTTCTCACTGCTTTGCAATTTTCTCTCCCACCAGAGGAGAGCAGTGCCACTCAACTGAAGAGAGGCCAACTAGATCTTTGCCTCGTCCTCTGCGATCTGTTGAATCCTGTAGTAGATCTCAATCTGCCTAATCCAGTTATTAAGCTTCTCTACATTACTTTCACCATTATACATGGGAAGATCAAATTTGACATCTAATTTAAAGAAAGGTTTCTTATGTGTATTCCTTGAATTTCTATGATGATGGTGATGGGAGGAAGAAGAACTTTCACTCGTGGAAGGAGAAGGAGGTGGATCTCCTCCATCATCTCCGTGTAACGAACCTTGTCCCTTTGGAGTTTCTTTCTTTGCACTTTCAATTTTTTCAATTCTTGAGAACATCTTCTCAACGTGATCTACCATTGTGTATAATGTCTTGTGGAAGTTTACCTCCTCTTCATAACGACCCTCTTCATTTGCCATGTTTCTCCTTTGATGTGCATGCCCCGCTTCGGGATTGAAATAATTTAGTTTCCCTTTGCCTCTTTGGAGCCTGTTTCTTGTTAGCATACAAACATTCAATTCACATCTAAAAAGACCTGCTATGATACCACTTGATCCAGAGTATTTTGCTTATAGATGTATTAAAGAATCACATGTAGAAATTGCATCTTAACCATATAAATTTAATGTGCACATGAGAGAAGAAGAAGAAACACATAAAGCATGAGAAGCAGACAATAAGCTTGATAACAGAGTTCGTTTGACTTGGAATACATCTCTGGGCCCTTCTCGATCAATGGGGAGGCCTTCATTCATTAAATGGCATGAAAAAGAAGAATACAATCATTAGTTACAAAAAAGGAGTCTTATACCTCCATTTTGGAAAATGGCCGAAAAATACAGAACTTAGATGGAGAAACAGATAGCGCCATCACGTTCATGACGTCGAGAAGGGATAAAACCATATAAAATTTGTCAAGTTTTGACAAAATGAATTTTCGCCCCTCCTACAAGCTCCTGCCTCGAACTACGTGTAAATTCGTCTCCCCCATAGTTTTCCATGTTCATCGTGTTTTATAATATTTTTTTGTTACACGGTTGCTTAAAGCGGGGAATCAGCTTGGTTATAATAGAATTCTATTCGAGTGAAAGGATCGGCGGGCGTGATGAATTTGATTGTCTGACCTTTCTATGCAACAAACCCCGAAAATAACCTTTTTCGTTAATACACAATAATACACGGAAACATTGAAAAATCCGAAAAACTGAACTTCAAATTTCATGCAATCGGGTCTATAAACCCATTGGGTCCGCCCCTTTATCGCAAGTCACATATCGCGCTATCAATGTCCCTTTATATCGGGGATCTGCCGATCGCCCAATCGCCGATCACCCCGATCAGATCCTGACTGTTGATTTGCGCACCCGATGCAACGGTCCAGGCGCAATTGCACATCAGCCCATCACTTTATCACATGTCGCTATCGCAACGACCCCGGGGGTCTTCCCTTTGGTTATGGCGACCACTGATATGCCAATCCGTCGATCGCCGATATCGCACCTCGCACCTCGCATCGGTGGGTTCTATGCCTTCTCCTCCTCCGATCGCCGATATCGCAATCGCTAATCACAGTGCCTAGGGTCTCGATATCACATGCAGACCTATCTCCAATGCGAGAAGTCAGAGATCACAGTCAGGGGTTTTTTTGCCCTTACCTTAAGTCCTTTGCTTAACTCTTCCGATGTGATTTTCCTTTAGAAGGCTTTAAACCCATTTTTAGATGAAATGCCTCTTTTTTTCAAAGGAGCAAAAGGCAGACTTCTTTTTGAAAGAACTTCACCATCCGAAGTCCATTTTAGCCCATTCAAGTTGTAGTAGATTCAGAATGAAAATATCTACGCAACGGGACTATTTCCAGGAACATCCTTGGACTTTCATTCTCTTCAGTTTCCTATAAGTCAACCTAGAACTTTGACTACTTCTATCTCCTTCATTCGGACTCAGATTGGAGAGTCTTTTGCACCATTGGAATCAGGGTGACGAGCACTTCGATCTGATGTCAAGATAATTGCCTTTCTACCACTTTGAATTTTGAGTTTTTTCCATGCCACTTTGTCTGAAGGTCCACCTGAATAAGTCCTCTAGTAACATCTTAATGATATTTACTAGGCTCTTGTTTGAGGATTCAGCTTGTTAGAGTCGGTCTGGTCAGCCCTCCGTCAGAGATCAAAACTCTTTATGCATTTCATTTTTAGGTGTCCCGCTCCATTCACCCAGCTGCATTCCGCTAGGGGCATGCCATAATCTGACGGAGAAGGTCATGCTAGCCATTTCCCCTCATGTCTGGTTCCTGCTGGCTTAGGTCTTTGTGTCAAATAATAAAAAAGTCCATAACAGTCAAGGTCTGGTCCTTTAACAGACAAAGGTCATTTTTTGTCATTAGGTCTAGGGATTGATCAGTTTGGTCTTTAAAAATGTCCAGTAAAGCCATGCACGCCAGAGTGATGCCCTTGCAAAGTAATGATCCGCAGAGTTTCACCGTCATATTGATAAACTTCGTCTGTTCTTCAAAACTCTGTTTTGAAGAAAAGTCAAACAATGCTAGTGGTGACAAAATTTTCAAAAAGAGTCTTTAGTTGATTTCTTTAGATGCAGTCATGGTTTTCGTGGCTGAGTGTCCTGTCGTGCAATCCCTGCAAAGAGTGCCAAAAATTTCATCGTTTGAGCTAAAATTTTAAAGGGAAAGTGAAAATCAATGTGTTCTAAAGTCAGTGAAAAAGTGTCAAAACATAACATTATAAAAATGGGTTTTCAAGGAAGCAAACATTTAACCCATCACTTCCAAGGCTATATATACAAGTTTTCATCAAAATAAAAGGCATTGTGCTAATCCAAGCCTTGGAGAAACATTTCAAAACGTGTGAGTGTGCATCGTGAGTGTTTGAGGGAGTTGGAGGCAGTTTGAAGAAGCGCGGCGCATATACTCAGGAGCACGGTGCACTCACCGGGCGTGGCGCACACAGAGCCCGCCCACAGTTCAAAATTACCGCTAGCATGGTGCACTCAGAGCGCGCGGTGCACAGGGGAAAAATGCCCAGAACTTACCAATTTCACTCAAAATTTTTTGTGGAGCTCATCCAATTGCAAGGTAGGCAACCTACATCCACTTGTGCATCAAATTTGGTAGAAATATGATGGTTTTATGCCTATAATCAAATGCAAAAAATTTTCATAAAACAAACACAAGAAGACATCAAGAAAACTGTTATGCTAGGGTTTGTGCTACAGTGATATTGCTGCCAAGGTTATTCTTCCTACCCTACCCCTGTTACTTATTCCCCTATGCCATTTTCCCCATAATCACTACCCTAACACTACCAAAATCATACTCCCTTTTCCCCTCCTCCTATTGCTCAATAAACCCAAACCCTACCTTGCCAACAACACAAACCCTACCCTATCAAAATACCCCAAAACCCCCTGTATATCCCTAAACAAAATTCTCCTATAAACCCCTATCCCCATTATATTATCCCCCTCCTAACACTCCCTTTTTAATTGTCCCCTTGGTGGCAGATTGTCAAAGCAACCTCCAGCTTCACTATAATCAAAGGGCAGCCTAAATTCAGTTTACAAAACAACAGTCATGGCATCCGAGGTTTCATTAGAATATGAGGAGGAGACCCACAGTGATACAGCTTCAGGAGAACAGGCCCACAAGAGACATCACCGGAGTGGCAGACATGTTAGAGATGAGCCAAACACCCTCACTGAGTTGCAAGCATGCCCTCTTGCTATGTCTTGTTTCCAACACTTAACATGTTTTGAATTTTTTCAAAGGGTGGAAAATGTCAGAGTTCATCATGAGTTGGCCCATCTTTTTGCATTTCACCTTCATGGAGGACAGTCTATCTTGGCTGGGGTCACTTTCACATTGACACCCGAAACCATATCAGTGGCAACAGGCATACCAAACATTGGAGAACAGTGGCATAAGAAGAAGAAGGTGGAGAGGCATCATTATGAGCCTTACATTAAGGCCAGTTGTTTGAGTCAGCTTACGAGAGTTTTTCCATTCAGATTTTTGAGAGATGAGTATGCTCCGCTAATGAAATTGATCATGAAGCACTTCAGTTGTGAGGGGAGGTTTTCTTGGCTTTATGCCTACCACATCAGGTTGCTCATGCACTTTACCAGGGTGCGAATGATGAACCTCCCATTTTTCATTTGCGGGAACATAGAGAGGATGAAAAATTTCATGCAGCACAAGACCCCTCGATAGCAGCTCAACAGTGTTTATCACTTTGCTCTTATCCGGATTTTGGTGGACCATCAGTTGGGATTGCAGGGTATTGCTTGGGAGGACTTCATCTCCCGTGACTTCTTTAGCACTCCACAGGTAGTATCAGAGGCAGAGCATGAGGTAGGTGGTCCTTCACATCAGTATGAGCACCATGAGACTGCTACCATGCCAGTATACATCACCTATCAGAAAGGCAGTAGACCTTTGTTTGCAGCAGCAAAGTGAGTGTTATCTCCACCCGGGGTGGAAGGGGCCTCGCTTCTGACATCAACATCACAGGAGCAGGGCAGAGGTAAGGAGCCAATGTAGGAGGAAGGGCCATTAGGTGAATGAGAGACTGAATTTGTTCTCCTCCATGATGATGAGACAGATACAGAACTGACAAATGCAGAGCTTGGAGAGATCATCCAAGAGCAGCAATCAGTGATTGAGGCCTTATCCCTTGACTTGGATAGGGCCAAGTGGAACATGAAGTACTTGGAGCAGAGAAACAAGCAGCTAGAGGATCAGCAGGAGATCATGGAGTTGCAAAACATTCGTGAGCATCGACGAGCTACTCAAAGGAGAATAGTTGAGCTCACATCATTAGAGCAAGAAATCAATGAGGATCGTGAGGCCAATCTCAAGAGAGCCAACATGCATTTGGAGAGGCTGCTGGACAAAGCTGACCAGGACCTTGCTCTACTGAGACACATGGTTTTCCGTTACAGGGTGCGAAATATGAGTGCACATGCCCGGATAAGGAACGTGAAGGCAAAATTGAGGAAAGCAACAAGAAAGGCAAAAGAGGAAAAAGAGCAAGATTGGCTTCGAATCTTGGCTGAGGTTTCCTTGGCCCATCATAACACCCCATAGAGAACCTCCAGCCCAAATTTCAAGAAATTTGGGGAATTTTTGGTCACATCACAAATTTTTGGGCAAAAAACAAGGTTTTTCTCCCTGTGCGCCGCGCAAGTGGCGCGACGCTAAAATTATAGAGCTCCAAATGAGGAATGGTTTGCATTTTTGGATTCAGCATGGAAAATCACAACTACTGGTGTCCGAACAAGAAATTTGGGCAAGATCTGAGTCTCCTAGAGGTCAAAAACACCCAAAAAATGGCCTCTCTGCCCCTTTTTTGACACACAGGAAGCAGTCTTGGGAGAATGGAGATTTGGAGGGGAAAATGAGCACCAAATTCAAAAATTCTAGTTGGGTTAGAAAGTAGACAGGACAGGATTTCCAACAAGCCCACTTGGGCACATTTTGGACACCTGAAAGTGCCCCAAAATAGGCCCCAAATTAACGCGACGCACAGAGGAAAAATTGCCAAATTTGCTTCCATTTCGCGAAATTTCGGTTTGCGACTTCTCCAAGTGGGCCCGCTCATCTACACTTCGGTTTTTTGGCACCAAGGGCGACATTTAAAGTGTTTTTTCTCCAGATTGGCTTCTATCCAAGTGGCGAAGGAAGGCAAACGGTCACCCAAGCCAAATGTCATGTTTGTGGCGCTGCACCTGTAGCTGATGGTTGGCTCTTCATCTCCATTTTGTAATGATTCGAGTAACTCCCCAACCCTTGGGCGTTCTATCTCTTCCTTACACATTCTATATATTGTAAGCAAGCTATTTGCAAAGGGTTGGTTGGCTTGTAACTTTTGGGAGACTGTGGGAAAGAAACTCTATTTCTTCGCTGTGTATATTTTTGGCAGAGAATTAATGAAAGGCAGCGGCTCTGTTTCATGAGATTCTTGTGGTTGTGAGTGTAGCAAATGTGTCCCTTATGTTTTCATATGTATTCGTTATGTTTCATAATTCAATTCATGTTCATTTCCAGTGAAATTTTCTGAGTGAGATTAGGTAGAATTCAATTTTATTGCTCTGCCTGTGGGAAAATTTCATGTTCAGTGTTCTTCTTCTATTGAAAAGGATTCATGTAACTATGCCCTTTTCACTTTCTTCAGCAATCTTTTCATTCCGCGTTACCTCAAACTAAAATTGCTACACTTTCTGCCTGCCTTGCCTCATGGAATAATCTGTGCCTTTGTATTAAATTCTCTGTTCTTTGCTGACCGTTGGTCCCATACCATCCCAGAAGCTCGGTCATTCATGAAAATTGTTTCCCGAATCCCTATTCACTTACTAGCCTAAGGTAAATATTTCATTGTAAGTCATCTCAGACCGTTTTCGATTATCTATTCACTGAGCGTGACTCGGAGAGAGCCCTCTCCTGTTCTGGTAGGGCTAGCTACCAGACTGAGCGTGGTTTGTGGTTACCCTAATTTTTTCCTTCTTTCAGCCTAGGGCAGATTTAGGTGCTAACATAGTGGCGACTCCACTGGGGAAAAACTGAAATCAAATCCCCTTGTTTCATAATAATTCTAAGCTTCCGGATGATGAGCTTAGGATTGGATAGGCTGAGTAAATTGGTTGTGTCCTGTGATTTTTCTCAATAGCACGCTGGCTTCTAGACGATATACCAGAGCCAATCCAGACCCGGATCCTCCTCACATTTACAAAAACCCCAATTTGATTGTTTGAGTCTAAATCCGAAAGGGTTGTTGATTATACTGTCCCCAATCCACAATTTCTTGTAGACTTAGAAACAGAAAGAGCTAACCGATTAATTGATAATTATATTGCGGCACAGCCCCAAACTCCAATTGCTAGCCCCTTGCAAACTGTGCACACTCCTCCAACACCTCCAAGGCCAAATCCACCGAGAGTGATGGCTGCCCGTTTCGCACCCCTTGTTCTGCCCCAAGTTCTAGATGATATGCCCGCGGATTATCAAAGTAAAATCCCATTTTTTGATGGCACTCCTAACAGCATTACTACTCAGCAACATGTAGACAAAATGGCAGACTTCTATGAACTTCATGAGATCGATGAGGAGAATGTGGCAATGAGACTCTTTGTACAGACATTTGCAGGTGAAGTGAGGAAGTGGTTCAGAGGTTTGCCAGCAGCACGTATCGCTACCTTGGTTGAACTACAAAGACAATTTTTAAACCGATGGGAAGTGAAAAAGAATCCCCTTCAAATTCTGGCTGAATATGAGCAAATCAAACAAAACGCTGGTGAGTCGGTCAAAGATTATTGTGTTAGATTCAATATAGTTTACAACGAAATTCCAGATCATCTAAAGCCATGCGTGGGACTAGCTATGATGAAATTTACAGATGGTTTTGATGCTGACATGGCCTATCAATTAAGAGAGAGAGAACTGGCCACAATGGAAGACATGCAGAAAATTGCGGTCAGCGTTGAAGCAAATCTGCTGTCTAAAAGAGCTAGAGCAAAAGCAGAAAAGAAAATCACTGTGAAGGAAGAGTCTTCTTCAATGGATCAATTACTCAAAAAGGTGGAGTAGATGCTTGAAAGGGTGAAGCTCGACAAGCCTGAGCCACAAGTTAGGAATCCTAACTTCCATGGCCAACAGTAGCCACAATATAGAATAAGACAGAGAGATCAGCGAACCCAAGAGCAGGCAATACAACAGCCGGTACAAACACCTTTGCAGCAAAATTTTGTGCATGGACCAGAGTCAAATGAGGACGGGAATGTAATAGGTGAAGAAAACCACCTCTTTACTCCAGATGAGCTGCCTACTTACATTACCGAAGAAGAAGAGTGTGCAGTGAGCTCAGCTGCACACAAAGATGCAGATTTCATTTTAGCTAGCGACACTGTTTTGGAAGAAGAATCAGAAGAATATCAAAGGGGGTATATGAATGCTCTATCCGCACAGCAGCAACGATATTCACTTAGAAACAGAGATGTGCCGGCCAAATCAATTTAGAAAAAGAAGGAGGTTGAAGCAGCAAAGAATGATTCATCAGCTACACAAAGAAAAGGAAAAGAGGCAGTTGGGCCGGAGAGCAGCAAATCAAAATCAGCAGAACAATCACAGCAGCAAGTTGCATCGAAAGAAAAGGAAAAGAAAGAGATCTCAGTCAAAGAAGTAGAAAAAACTCCCGCTTTTAGCTTAGAGAATGAGATTTCTAAGTTAAAGGTATCCATCCCCTTGACTGAAATAATGAAGAACAATAGTTATAGAGGACAAATATCTAAAATGTTGAATTTGGACCCAATGTCCGACATGGTAAATGTAGAAGATGATCAACCTGAAATGATTTTTGGACCAGCATCGAATGGTGAGTCTCCTGATAGCGATGTGCCACCCTTTTACATCAGTTTAAGATTGCATGATTTTGTGTTACATAATGCCATGTTCGATTCCGGAGCTTCTCACAATCTCATGCCCAAGGCTATCATGGATAAGCTCGGTTTGGACATCACCCGACAGTACCACGATCTCTATTCATTTGATTCCAGTAGAGTGAGATGTATAGGACTCATCAAAGACTTGGTTGTGAGTTTGGATCAGCTTCCCATGAAAAATGTTTTGATGGATGTGGTGGTAGCATATATTCCTCCAAGGTTTGGCATGCTTCTTTCCAGGTCTTGGGTGGCGAAATTGAAAGGGACACTACAGCTAGATTTCTCCTATGCAACGATCCCGGTGTTTGGACAAATGAGGAAATTATATCAGGAAAAGAAAATGAAATATATGATCACAAGCAAGGAGAAACCTATAAATCATCCTATTAACTATGTACATATAGATTTAAAGTCTTTTGTTTTGTTTTCAGATAGTTTAAATGATATAGATAGTCAGATAGTAGAAGCAGATGACATTCCAGAAATAACAGAAAATTTCAGAGAAATTTTGAAGAAAGAAGGACAAGAAAAGCAGAAAAATGTTGGGCAATCAGCTGAAAGCAATGGACAGCAAGCAGGCAAGGCACAGCAAACAGATTTCCAGCACTTACAAGAGGAGGAAGAAGGCTTGTGGACCATGGATTTTGATGGAGCAGTAGGAAATGATGGCGCTAGAATTGGAATTTGGGTACGCAGTCCTTTCTCCGCCCCAAACAAAGTGCCTAGCAGCGTGAGGGTTTGCTCTTACAAGTTGGCCTTTGAGTGTTCAAACAATGAAGCTGAGTATGAAGCTCTGATTGCTGGCCTGAAGATTCTTAGAAAGCTGAATGCTAAGAGGATTTCGGTATATGGTGACTCCGAATTGGTAATAAAACAGGTTAGAGGCGAGTATCAAGCAAAGCATCCTAGGATGTGGGCCTATCGTAATGCAGTTTTAGACATCTTAAAATTATTTTCAGAATACACCTTGACATGTGTGCCTCGTATACAAAATAGTATTGCTGATGCTCTTGCCAAGGCAGCAAGTAGTTTGAAAATCCCAATGAATTCTAGCAATAAATTTGAAATCCATGTTAATCATCGTCCAACCATTCCAGACAATTAGAGATATTGGCAAGTGTTTCAAGATGATGAGGATATTAAGGATTTTCTGCAAAACAAAGGCAAGTTCAAAGAAACCTCAATTGATGTAGAAAATGACGATGGTAAAGGGAATGGTGCGAATGAAGTGCAGATCAATGAAATGGACGTGTTGCAGCTGAAGAATAACATTATTCCTAAAGGCTTGATCCCTCTAGAAGAACTTTTTGATCAGGATGATGTAGCCCGCAAGCCAACATTGTAGCCAACAGAGAAGGGTGTAGAAGAGGTCAACATCGGAACAGCTGCCAATCCTAAGTTGGTAGAATTGTCTAAAGCATTGCTGCCAAAGGTCAAGGACAAATACATCAGTTTGATGGCTTCATTTGCAGATTTGTTTGCATGGGACTATTCTGATTTAAAGACATATGACACCAATATTATTCAGCACACGATACCCATCAAGCCCAATCAAAAACCATTTAGACAGAAGCTGAGAAGGATAAATCCAAAGTTGCTGCCATCTACTGAAAAGGAGGTAAACAGGTTGTACAAGTCAGGTATCATTGTGGCCATCAGATTTTCAGATTGGATCTCTAACTTGGTGCCCATACGAAAGAAGACAGGAGAGATCCGCTTGTGCATTGATTTCAGATTTCTCAATAAAGTCTCATTGAAGGACAACTATCCACTGCCCAAAATGGACCATATACTTTAGCGAGTAGTGTGGGCATCTTGTATGTCACTGCTTGATGGTTATTCTGGATATAACCAAATTTATGTCCATGAAGATGACAGAGACAAGACAACATTCACCACTCCATGGGGAACCTTTCATTACGCCAAAATGCCTTTCGGTTTAAAGAATGCAGGTGCCACATTTCAGCGTGCAATGGACTTGGCTTTTGCAAATGAGAAGGATGTGTTTTTGGTGGTGTACCTGGATGATTTGACAGTTTTTTCCAAATCTGATGAAGAACACATGCACCATCTAAAAACTGTCTTTCAAAAGTGCAGAAAATATGGTTTATCGCTGAATCCTAAGAAGAGCTTGTTCGCCATGGAGGAAGGCAAATTACTTGGGCACATTATCTCAAAGGATGGCATTCGTATTGACCCAGCATGTGTGCAAGCAATTCAGCAAATCAATCTGCCCAGGAACAAAAAAGAGATACAATCATTCAATGGTAAGATGAATTTTCTGCGTCGCTTTGTGCCTAATCTTGCTGAACACTTAAGAGAAATGACCAACATGCTTCAAAAGGACAGCCAGGTGAAATGGACGGAGGAGGCGGTAAAATCTTTCAACTTGGTAAAATTGGCCCTTTCTTCCGCTCCAGTTCTAGTAAGCCCGGACTACACTCAGGATTTCACATTGTTTTCATTTGCTTCATAGCACACTATGGCAGCAGTATTATTGCAGAAAAGAGATGATCACGAAATACCCATAGCATTCTTCAGTAGGGCTATAAGAGATGCAGCTTTAAAGTACAACATCATTGAGAAGCAAGCCCTGGCACTTGTGAAGGCATTGAAGGATTTCCGGGTATACATCCTACATTCTCATATTCTGGCCTATGTTCCTAACGCTGCTGTAAAAGATGTTTTGGTGCAGACCGATCCGGAAGGAAGAATAGGCAAATGGATCGCAGCCTTGCTGGAATATGATGTGGAAATAAAGCCCACAAAGCTGGTCAAAGGACAGGGGTTGGCGAAGTTAATGGCCAAATCAAACTTGCATGCCTTGGACATAAATTTGATCGCTGCCATGTCCGATGAGAATGAGGAAATATCATCAATTCAGGTAGCTGAAATGTTTGCTCTATCCCCATGGTATTCAGATGTAATTTATGTGCTAAAAAATCTGTCACCACCGCCCGGTATGACTAGAAACAAAGAGAGAACACTCAAGTTGAAGGCTGCCAAGTTTTGCATTTTAAATTCTGCGCTGTATTGGAAAGATCCTGGTGGAATTTTGTTAAATTGTTTGGTGGAAGAGGAGGCAAAGAAAGTCATGGAGGATTTCCACGGAGGAGAGTGTGGTGGTCACCTTTTTTGGAAGTCAACAGCGAACAAAATTTTGAGAGCAGGGTACTATTGGTCTACTTTGTTTGCTGATGTGTACAAGATGGTCAAGCGCTGTCATAAATGTCAGATTTTTGAACGAAAACAGAAATTACAGCCTTTACCACTTAAGCCTATTGAGGTGAGCGCTCCTTTCGAGCAGTGGGGGTTGGATTTCATTAGGGAAATTCATCCCACTTCTTCTGGACAGCATAGATGGATCCTCACAGCGACAGATTATTTCACAAAATGGATTGAGGCAGCTCCCACTAGACAAGCTACAGACACGGTAATCATTTCATTTCTTGAAAATAATATCTTGTCTCGCTTTGGTTGTCCAAATAAGTTAATCACCGATAATGCAACAGCTTTCAAATCAAAAAGGATGGTAGAATTTTATCATAAATATCACATCATTTTGGGTCATTCAACTGCCTATCATCCACAAGGCAATGGATTGGCAGAATCTTCAAACAAATCATTGGTCAACATTATCAAAAAGCTGCTGGAAATAAATAAAAAGAGCTAGAATAAGAGGCTGGTCCATGCGCTTTGGGCAGATCGGATCAGTCAGGAAAAATCCATTGGTATGTCACCGTTTGAGCTTGTTTATGGAGTTGACACAATAATTCCTACCTCTCTTGCTGCCCCGGTGGTCAGACTTCTTCAGGAGGCAGGCAGTGAAGAAGATCCCATGCGGAGAAGGTTGAATCAAATGGTCCACTTGCAGCAAACAAGAGAACAACTTTCCAAGACCACATCCAAATTACAGGAGAAAATAAAGAAAATCTATGACAGAAAAGCAAAGGCCGATAGATTTCAGTTGGATGATGTGGTGTTGAAGTGGGATGCAAGGAATGAAGAGAAAGGTAAGCACAGAAAATTCGAGAATCTTTGGAAAGGGCCTTTCAAGATTTTAGCATTTAGGGGTCAGAATGTCTTTCTTCTAAAGGAAATGAACGGGGAAGATTGTCCAGGAGGGCCGATCAATGGTCGGCTGCTCAAGTGGTACCACTGCTGAGCTATCAACGTTGCTTCCACTGTCATTGTAAATACCATTTTTATTTCAGTTTGGTTTCATGTCTGTCAAGTTAGTTTTTGAGTCATTTCAATGTCAAATTGAGTCAATTTTTTGGTCATTTTAGTTTCACAAATGACTCAGAGTCTTGTGTTGTTTGTCAAAATGATGACTCCATAGCCCAATGGACAAAAGGCACTGTCTAGCTCCTCCAGAGATCTGCTGTTCTTGGCACCTCCAAGGAGCTACCATCCCCCATTGGAGCCAATGTTAGAGTCGGTCTGGTCAGCCCTCCGTCAAAGATCAAAACTCTTTATGCATTTCATTTTTAGGTGTCCCGCTCCATTCACTCAGCTGCATTCCACTAGGGGCATGCCATAATCTGACGGAGAAGGTCATGCTAGTCATTTCCCCTCATGTCTGGTTCCTGCTGGCTTAGGTCTTTGTGTCAAATAATCAAAAAGTCCATAACAGTCAAGGTCTGGTCCTTTAACAGACAAAGGTAATTTTTTGTCATTAGGTCTAGGGATTGATCAGTTTGGTCTTTAAAAATGTCCAGTAAAGCCATGCAGGCCAGAGTGATGCCCTTGCAAAGTAATGATCCGCAGAGTTTCACCGTCATATTGATAAACTTCGACTGTTCTTCAAAACTTTGTTTTGAAGAAAAGTCAAACAGTGTTAGTGGTGACAAAATTTTCAAAAAGAGTCTTCAGTTGATTTCTTTAGATGCAGTCATGGTTTCCGTGGCCGAATGTCTTGATGTGCAATCCCTGCAAAGAGTGCCGAAAATTTCATCGTTTGAGCTAAAATTTTGAAGGGAAAGTGAAAATCAGTGTGTTCTAAAGTCAGTGAAAAAGTGTCAAAACATAACATTATAAAAATGGGTTTTCAAGGAAGCAAAAATTTAACCCATCACTTCCAAGGCTATATATACAAGTTTTCATTAAAATCAAAGGCATTGTGCTAATCCAAGCCTTGGAGAAACGTTGCAAAAGGTGTGAGTGTGCATCGTGAGTGTTTGAGGGAGTTGGAGGCAGTTTGAAGAAGCACAACGCATATACTCAGGAGTGCGGCGCACTCACCGGGCGCGGCGCACACAGAGCCCACCCACAGTTCAAAATTACCGCTGGCACGGTGCACTCAGAGCACGCGGCACACTGGGCTTTGCGCGCGATGCACAGGGGAAAAACGCCTAGAACTTACCAATTTCACTCAAATTTTTTTGTCTAGCTCATCCAATTGCAAGGTAGGCAACCTACATCCACTTGTGCATCAAATTTGGTAGAAATATGATGGTTTTATGCCTATAATCAAATGCAAAATTTTTTCATAAAACAAACACAAGAAGACATCAAGAAAACTGTTATGCTAGGGTTTGTGCTACAGTGATATTGCTGCCAAGGTTATTCTTCCTAGCCTACCCCTGTTACTTATTCCCCTATGCCATTTTCCGCATAATCACTACCCTAACACTACCAAAATCATAATCCCTTTTCCCCTCCTCCTATTGCTCAATAAACCCAAAACCTACCTTGCCAACAACACAAACCCTACCCTATCAAAATACTCCAAAACCCCCTGTATATGCCTAAACAAAATTCTCCTATAAACCCCTATCCCCATTATATTATCCCCCTCCTAACACTCCCTTATTAATTGTCCCCTTGGTGGCAGATTGTCAAAGCAACCTCCAGCTTCAATATAATCAAAGGGCAGCCTAAATTTAGTTTACAAAACATCAGTCATGGCATCCGAGGTTTCATCAGAATATGAGGAGGAGACCCACAGTGATACAGCTTCAGGAGAACAGGACCACAGGAGACATCACCGGAGTGGCAAACATGTTAGGGATGAGCCAAACACCCTCACTGAGTTGCAAGCATGCCCTCTTGCTATGTCTTGTTTCCAGCACTTAGCATGTTTTGAATTTTGTCAAAGGGTGGAAAATGTTAGAGTTCATCGTGAGTTGGCCCGTCTTTTTGCACTTCACCTTCATGGAGGACAGTCTATCTTGGCTGGGGTCACTTTCACATTGACACCCGAAACCATATCAGTGGCAACAGGCATACCAAACATTGGAGAACAGTGGCATAAGAAGAAGAAGGTGGAGAGGCATCATTATGAGCCTTGCATTAAGGCCAGTTGTTTGAGTCAGCTTATGAGAGTTTTTCCATTCAGATTTTTGAGAGATGAGTATGCTCCGCTCATGAAATTGATCATGAAGTACTTCAGTTGTGAGGGGAGGTTTTCTCACCTTTATGCCTACCACATCAGGTTGCTCATGCACTTTACCAGGGTGCGAATGATGAATCTCCCATTTTTCATTTGTGGGAACATAGAGAGGATGAAAAATTTCATGCAGCACAAGACCCCTCGACAGCAGCTCAACAGTGTTTATCACTTTGCTCTTATCCGGATTTTGGTGGACCATTAGTTGGGATTGCAAGGTATTGATTGGGAGGACTTCATCTCCCGTGACTTCTTCAGCACTCCACAGGTAGTATCAGAGGCAGAGCATGAGGTAGGTGGTCCTTCACATCAGTATGAGCGCCATGAGACTGCTACCATGCTAGTATACATCACCTATCAGAAAGGCAGTAGACCTTTGTTTGTAGCAGCAAAGCGAGTGTTATCTCCACCCGGGGTGGAAGGGGCCTCGCTTCCGACATTAGCATCACCGAAGCAGGGCAGAGGTAAGGAGCCAATGTAGGAGGAAGGGCCATCAGGTGAATGAGAGACCGAATTCGTTCTCCTCCATGATGATGAGACAGATACAAAACCGACAAATGCAGAGCTTGGAGAGATCATCCAGGAGTAGCAATTAGTGATTGAGGCCTTATCCCTTGACTTGGATAGGGCCAAGTGGAACATGAAGTACCTGGAGCAGAGAAACAAGAAGCTAGAGGATCAGCAGTTGATCATGGAGCTACAAAACATTCGTGAGCATCGCCGAGTTGCTCAAAGGAGAAGAGTTGAGCTCACATCATTAGAGCGAGAAATCAATGAGGATCGGGAGGCCAATCTCGAGAGAGCCAACATGCATTTGGAGAGGCTACTGGAAAAGGCCAACCAGGACCTTGCTTTACTGAGACACATGGCTTTCTGTTACAGGGTGCGAAATATGAGTGCACAGGCCCGAATAAGGAGCTTGAAGGCAAAATTGAGGAAAGCAACAAGAAAGGCAAAAGAGGCAAAAGAGCAATATCAGCTTTGAATCTTGGATAAAGCTTCCTTGGCCCATCATAACACCCCATAGAGAACCTCCAGCCCAAATTTCAAGAAATTTGGGGAATTTTTGGTCACATCACAAATATTTGGGCAAAAAACAGGGTTTTTCTCCCTGTGCGCCGCGCAAGTGGTGTGGCGCTAAAATTATAGAGCTCCAAAAGAGGAATGGTTTGCATTTTTGGATTGATCATGGAAAATCACCACTACTAGTGTCCGAACAAGAAATTTGGGCAAGATCTGAGTCTCCTAGAGGTCAAAAACACCCAAAAAATGGCCTCTCTGCCCCTTTTTTGACACACAGGAAGCAGTCTTGGGAGAATGGAGATTTGGAGGGGCAAATGAGCACCAAATTCAAAAATTCTAGTTGGGTTAGAAAGTAGACAGGACAGGCTTTCCAACAAGCCCACTTGGGCACATTTTGGACACCTGAAAGTGCCCCAAAATAGGCCCCAAAGTAGCGCGACGCACAGAGAAAATGGCGCGGCGCACAGAGGAAAAATTGCCAAATTTGCTTCTGTTTCGCGAAATTTCGGTTCGCGACTTCTCCAAGTGGGCCCGCTCATCTACACTTCGGTTTTTTGGCACCAAAGGCGGCATTTAAAGTGTTTTTTCTCCAGATTGGCTTCTATCCAAGTGGCGAAGGAAGGCAAACGGTCACCCAAGCCAAATGTCATGTTTGTAGCACTGCACCTGTAGCTGATGGTTGGCTCTTCATCTCCATTTTGTAATGATTCGAGTAACTCCCCAACCCTTGGGCGTTCTATCTCTTCCTTACACATTCTATATATTGTATGCAAGCTATTTGCAAAGGGTTGGTTGGCTTGTAACTTCTGGGAGACTGTGGGAAAGAAATTATGTTTCTTCACTCTGTATATTTTTGACAGAGAATTAATGAAAGGCAGAGGCTCTGTTTCATGAGATTCTTGTGGTTGTGAGTGTAGAAAATGTGTCCCTTATGTTTTCATATGTATTTGTTATGTTTCATAATTCAATTCATGTTCATTTCCAGTGAAATTTTCTGAGTGAGATTAGGTAGAATTCAATTTTATTGCTTTGCCTGTGGGAAAATTTCATGTTCAGTGTTCTTCTTCTATTGAAAAGGATTCATGTAACTATGCCCTTTTCACTTTCTTCAGCAATCTTTTCATTTCGCGTTACCTCAAACTAAAATTTCTACCCTTTCCGCCTACCTTGCCTCACGGAATAATCTGTGGCTTTGTATTAAATTCTCTGTTCTTTGCTGACCGTTGGTCCCATACCATCCCAGAAGCTTGGTCATTCATGAAAATTGTTTCCCGAATCCCTATTCACTTACTATCCTAAGGTAAATATTTCATTGTAAGTCATCTTAGACCGTTTTCGATTATCTATTCACTGAGCGTGAGTCGGAGAGAGCCCTCTCCTATTCTGGTAGGGCTAGCTACCAGACTGAGCGTGGTTTGTGGTTACCCTAATTTTTGCCTTCTTTCAGCCTAGGGCAGATTTAGGTGCTAACACAGCCAATCCATTACCTTGGGGGTAATATTATGTGGAATGGCCAAGGGTGATATGGTATTTATTGCAGAATTCTACCATTCTTTTGGATTTAAAGGCTGTTGCATTATCAGTAATGAGCTTCATTGGACATCCAAATCTAGATAGAATATTGGTTTCAAGGAAGGTAATGATAACAGTATCTGTGGCTTGCCTTGAAGGTATGGCCTCTATCCATTTTGTAAAGTAGTTAGTGGCAATAAGGATCCATTTGTGTTGGGCAGAGGAGGGTGGGTGAATTTCACCAATGAAGTCTAGACCCCATTGTTGAAAAGGTATTTCAGCAGAGATTGGCTTGAGGGGTAATGGTAGGAGCTTTTTCTTCCCATCAAAGATTTTACATTTGTGACAGGAGGTCACATATTACTGGACATTAGTAAACAAGGTAGGCTAGTAGAAACCAGCTCTAAGGATTTTATCTACTGTAGTCTTCCAGTAAAGGTGTCCTCCACAGTCACCTGCATGAAACTCTTGTAAAACTTTGTCAGCTTCTTCTTTTAATAAGAAATTGAGAAGAATACCTTCATGGTCTCTCCAAAACAAAACATTATCTAATATACAAAATCTAGAGGATTTCATCTTTAAAAATTTGCTTTTAGTCCTAGATAATTCAGGAGGAGCTTGTAAATTTAGTAAAATATAACAAATATCAGCATACCATGGTGATTCAAGAAAGGCCTAGCTGATTAGTGGAGTCGCCATCTCCTCTTCATTATCTATTGCTGCAATAAAGTTAATATCCAAGGCCTGACAGTTCGATTCAGCCATGAGCTTGGCTAAACCTTGGCCCTTGATTAACTTTGTTGGTTTAATTTCTATGTCATACTCTAAGATAGTAGCAATCCACTTCCCTCTCTTTCCATCTGGACCTTCCTGAGTTAGGATGTCTTTTACTATTGAATTAGGAACGTAGGCTACTATGTGAGAATATAGGATGTATACCCTAAAATCTTTAATGGCTTTGACCAAAGCCAAGGCCTGTTTCTCCATTATATTGTATTTCAAAGGGGCATCTCTCAGGGCTTTGCTAAAGAAAGCAATAAGTTGTTCATAGCCCTAGTCATTTTTCTGTAACAGGACTGCAACTATTGTGTGTTCTGAAGCAAATGAGAATAAAATGAAATCTCTATCAAACTCAGGACTTATTAGTACTAGTGTTTTAGTTAAGGCTAGTTTAATGTCTTCAAAGGATTTCTTAGCCTCAATAGTCCATTTTATTGTGGAGTCTTTTTTCAGCATATTGTTAAGTGATCTAATTAATTTTGCTAGGTTAGATATAAATCTTCTAAGAAAATTGATTTTTCCTAAGAAAGCTTGTAATTCTCTAATGTTCCTGGGGTGTCTTATTTGTAAGATGGCTTCTATTCTTGTTGGGTCTATTCTAATACCATCTTTCGAGATTATATGACCTAATAACTTTCCTTCCTCTAACCCAAACAAGGACTTTTTGGGGTTCAAGGAGATTCCATACTTCCTGCATTTAATGAACACTTGCCTTAGATGATCTAAATGTTGATTGTCTGACTTTGAAAACACAGTAATGTCATCTAGATATATCACAAGGAAATCATGAATTTCTTTAGCAAAGGCTATATCCATAGCCCTTTGGAAAGTGGCTCCTGCATTCATTAGCCCAAAAGGCATTTTCACATACATAAAAGTGCCCCAAGGAGTAGTAAAGGCAGTCTTGGGTTGGTCATCAAGATGAACTAAGATTTGATTATAACCAGAAAACCCATCCAACAATGAGATTCTGGTTGATCCAACTACTCTCTGCAAAATGTGATCCATCTTGGGGAGAGGGTAATTGTCTTTCAGTGATACTTTATTGAGGTTTCTAAGATCCACATAGAGTCTGATCTCACCTATTTTCTTTCTTGTTGGCACTAAGTTTGATATTCAATCAGAGAATCTGATTGGTGCAATTATTTTAGCATCATACATCCTTTAGATTTCTTTTTCTATAGCAGGCAATAAGACATGATTAATCCTTCTTAGTTTCTGTTTGAAAGGCTTCTGATTTTCTTTTATAGGAATAGTGTGCAGGATGATGTTGGTGTCATATTATTTGAGGTCCTCGTAACTCCAAGCAAAAACATCCTTAAATTTTTTTAACAACTCAATGTATTTCACCTTTTCAGTAGGAGGTAATGATTTTGAAAGTTTAATCATTTTAGGACTTTCATCACCGCCTATGTTGCATTCCTCAATGTCAAATCTTAATGGTTCCATCTTAGGTTTCTTAGGAACATCATTTGAATCAAATAAATCTTCTAGAGGGGTTAATCCCTTTGGTAATAAGTTATCCTTTAGATTGATTACTTCAGTTTCTTCGTTTATCATTTCATCAATTTCCATTATCTCTAGGTTATCTACATCTGATTTGTTAAATTTGGTTGGGTTAAGTCTATCTATTTTATCATCTTCAATATTGTTTATTTCTATTTTATTTTTAGGGTTAGTATCTATGGATGTATCAATATCTATGTTATTATTTACAAATTATTTTTCTGAAAGTAAAAAGTTATTAATTTGATTGTCATTAGTAAATATTTGCCAATTTTTCAAATTATCAGGAATTGTAGGTTTGTGCCTAACTTCAGCCGTGTACTGATAATTAGGTGGGAAGGGTAATTTACAAGTGTTGGCAAACATTTCTAAACTATGGGCTTGCATGTTATGTATCCTAGGGATGAATGAAAGCTTTGTTCCTAAGAAAGTATTTAATATTTCTACAATAGTATCTCTATAGCAACTTCATCTAGGGTCTTTAGTCATATATATAGCATCTATTTGTTCCACAATTAATTTAGAGTCTCCCATAATAGAAACTCTTTTAGCTTCTAAATTCCTAACTAAATTAAGACCTAGGATTAATGATTCATATTCAGCTATATTATTTGTACATTTAAAATTTAGTCTATATGCATGGCCTTCTGAATAATTATTCTCTAAGTTATATATCCACACTCCTACTCCTGCTCCTAACCTATTTACTGATCCATCAAACTCTAAATGCCATAAGATTTCATGATCATAGTTTTCACTATCTGGTGGAATAAACTCTTTATCATTCACAGCAATTAGACCTTCTTCTTCATTGAATATCTCTATGGTTTGACTAGTCTCATCTTGTGTAGAAACTGCAACTTCTTTTGGTTCTGTATCAGTGTTGTCTAAAAGTGTTTCTTGAGTCTGATCAGCATTATACAAAATAAAAGAATCAATATCTGAATGTATGGAGTAGATGGGAAAGTTTTGAGGCCAATCCTGGCTACTTACCATATATTTCATTAAGGTTTCTTAGTATAGTTTCTTTGGTTGTCCAAAAACAGAAATTGTTGCATAAGACATATCAAGTTGAAGAGATCCCTGAAGTTTGGCTCCCCGTGATCTAGATAAAAGCATGCCATACTTCGGTGGAATGTCAGCAACTACAATGTCCATTAGGATGCTCTTGGTAGGATATTGGACTAAAGTAACACATAGGTCTTTGATTAATCCTAGACACTTTACTTGAGTAGAGTCAAAAGAAAATAAGTCTTTGTAGGGCCTTGTTATGTCTAGGTTCAACTTTTCCATTACTGATTTGGGCATTAAATTGTGAGAAGCTCCAGAATCCAACATTGCATTGTGTAAAATCTTGTCATGGATACTAAGGCTTATATAAAAAGGTGGAATTCCTCCTTCTAATGGTTTTCCATTAACATCAGGACCAAATATAAGTTCTGGTTTATCATCAAACAAGTTAACTGAATCTTCATTTTCAGCAAAGTTTAAGGTTTGATTTATCTGAGATTTGTAAGGTTCATTCTTGATAAGTTCTGTTAAAGGGACTGGAATCTTTAGCTTAGCTATCTCTGCTCCCAAATTGAAAGGCAAAGAAGCTTTCTCTGATTGAAGGTTTTGAGTCTTAGCAACAGGGATTTGAGTAGGATTGTTTTCTTTTTCTTTATTGGGGATTTCTTTCTGTGGATTTACAAGTGGAATTGAAGTGGATGGCTGATTAGAAAAAGGTTGATCAGGGGTTATATCTACAATTGTGGGGCCAGAAGGAATTGGGTTTTGCCTAGGGAGAATTTGGAGGATCTTTGAAATAGGGTCTGCCCTTATCTTCTTGGGCTGATTATGCGTTGTTTTCTTCATTTGGTCAGGGACATCCGAATTCCTTTTGCTTCTTAGATTGTATTGCTTGTGGACTTTGAAAATAGCAGAGTCATACCCTTGTTTATAGTCAAATGATTCACCAGACTGTACCTGTAGTTGCTGCAACATATATAGTTCCTGCTCATCTTGAGTTAGAAAAACAGTGTCTTCATCATTTTCTCCCATTAGGTTAATTCATGTGTCATGCTATGGATTTTCTGGATTGGATGTTTCTACATAATTTTCTTGAAAAGGAGGCCTTATGTTCTAATGTGCTCCTTTTTTCCCCGTGTTTTGGTTATTTCTGAAATTTGGGTTTCTAATTGGAGGTACTTGTTGCTTATCCCATTAGGGTTTCCTTTCCATGTTACCTATTCTCCCCATTAGTCTTTCCATGTTTTTAGCCAAGTTATCTATTTTAAGATCATATGGTGAAGTTTCTGCCTTAGCAGTTCTTTTTTCATTTCCAACTCTGGCCCTTTTGGCTAACAAGTTTTCTTCTACACTAACAGCTACACTTTTCATTTCTTCTAAAGTAGGGGGGTTTCTTTCCATAAGCTGGTATGACATATCAGTATTAAAGCCATTAGGGAACTTTATTAAGGCCAAGTCAGGTGGGGGTCTAAGGTTAACTAGGATTGCATTATATATACCATTGAATCTAGTGCAGTAATCTTGAACTGTTTCGTTAGGTCCTCTCTTAATATTCTCATATTCTAAAAGGATTTGTAAAGGATTCTTTTTCTTTTCCCACCTATCAATAAACAACCTTTGGAAGTTTGCTAGGTCTGCTATGTGATTGGCTGGGAAGGCTTTAAACCACTTCTTGACATCACTAGTCAAAGATTGGGCAAATAGTCTCATCTAAACATCGACTTCATCTAATTCATGTAGTTCAAAGAAGTCAGACATCATGTTTACATGCTGCTGGGCTGTATACTGACCAATAGCATCAAACAAGGGAATCTTACTCTGATAATCTGTAGGCATAGCATGAAGTTGGGTAGGTAAAACAAGAGGAGCATATTTGTTTGCCATTGCTGTTGATTGGGATGGGATAAGTTGTGGGGTTGATATAATTGGGACTAATATAGTAGTAGATGAAGAATCAGGACTAGTAGGTGGTGAATGAGTAATGATAGGCTGGTGAGGGAGTGAAGGGGTAAAGGGTGGTGCAGAATGGGATTCAGGAGGTACTGAAGTCGAAGGGAATAATGGTGAACTCAAAGTAGTGGAGATCTGTTCAGACAACTCAAGGGTAGTAGTGGTAATGGATGATTGTGGAGATTTCAGAATATACTCATCAATGGATCTGTTGGCCTGTTGGACTTCAAGGTCTGCAATGAACTCAGGGTCTAGAATAGTATCATATATTTCACTTTCAGACTTTTCTTTAAATAATGATAGACCAAATTTCTCATCAAAGGGTAGATCTTCTAAAAACAACCACTCATCAGGACATGAATTAGCTTTAACTAAAGGTGTGTGACTAGCTGAACTTTCTTCTTTTTTGGATTTTCTTGAAATCAGGTTGGGATTATCAACTACTAGGGGAGGATTGGGATCTGGATTAGCCCTAGTAAAATGAGTCTTCCTAGAACCCAGAATTTGAAAATTTCAATTGTGTTTGTAAGACTTTCCTATATAACTTCTAACAAACGACTTTAAGAGGGTTAAAATACAGAATCAGAAATCTTAAAGATTTATTAGGTCTGAGTAATTGTTGGGTCCCCAATGGAGTCGCCACTATATTATCACTCAGAATTTTCTCCTGAAGTTATAAGAAGAAAGAAAATGACCAAGGTAACCACAAACCAACTTTTAGGCTTAAGCTCTAGCCAACCTAAGTCTAGAGAGGGCTCTTTCTATATGATTTAGCTTTGTTTTTGTTGGGATATTAGGCTATTTCTTAAGTTTCAGGGGTTTTTTATTTGTATTAAGAATTGGGTGGTGGTGATTGTTGAGCAGTAAAAAGGGTCTTTTTAACCTCTATTTACCCTACATTAATTATCAATCCAGGTACGATTTGTTATCTCAAGAGTGTACTCAGTCTGAGGCGGTCACTTGTTCAAGAGTAATGCTAGTAGTATAGGGCTTTTACAAAAGTAAATAAATGCTGGAAACAAACTCTAAATGTAATGGAAAGAGATTGAAATGCTTTGTAACTAAATCATTCACTTAAGAAGCTACAACAATCATCAATCAAGGATGCAATAATGATAACTCTTTCCTTTGTAAACTAATGCAAATGAAAATCAATCAAAGAGAATATCTCCAATCTGAGAACTGGACAACAATAGTTAATGTTCGCTACAGTTGCAGATCGTTATGCTCACACCAAAGCAAATACTTGAAATGACAATTCAATTAATAGAAAAAGGAACAACAACTAATCTATTGAAAATATCGAACAACAAAGCTTAACCTACAGGAATGAATTAAGCAGCACTCGTAACTGAAAGGAATTGAACAGCAATATTAACTAGTGAGTGAATTGAACAACAATCCAAGAATGGAACAACAAGAATAAGTAATTCTACGAAATATTGAACAGTGAACTAAATCAATTGTAAACACACAACAAATCTAGAATGATGGAATCAGTAATCTGAGTTTAGCATAATAAGTATTAACCACAGTTATAAGGGAACAACAATTACGATGATAATGGGACAATAATCCGAATGAACAATAATCACAATTATAGGTAAACCATAGCTAAATGAACAACAATACCAATCTGTAAATGAACAACAATGTTAGTCTGTAAATGAACAGTAATTTCAATCTGTAAATGAACAGCGATGTTGTAACTCTGTAAATGAACAGTAATGTCAATTTGTAAATGAACAAAAATGTCCGAATTAGACAACGCGATATGATTTCAGAATGAACAACATAATATTTCAGTTGCAAATAATAACCATACTATTCAAATACAAATTAAATATAACAGAGCCAGTAAATGAAATGTCAAGGAACAACAGATTACTGAATAAAGTAAGTAAAGGAAATCAAACCACACATGACTTGTAATCGGAAAATAATGATATAGGAAGCAAGTGATCCACTAGGGTTGGGCCCTTAGCCACCAGGGACGCACTGTTGCGGTTACTCCAGAATCAAATAACAGAACATCAACAAAGTTTATGCATTAATCATAAAAACAGAGTTACAGTGATCGCTCTTTAAAGAGAGTCAATGATCAAAGTTTAGATTGCAAAAGCGAATTCTATAAATCAACAATAATCTGCCCCTTGGGCTAGTAGTGCTATCCCTTTTTATAGTGGCTAGGCGAAAATACCAAAAATACAGATAGCTTTGAGGTAGTGATCCCTCAGGATCAAAGGATCCTGAAGGATTCACCATATCTTTAATCTTTAGTTATCTCTTCGTCCTCTTGCGCTGATACTGTGTTTCTTCTTCCTTTTCCTGGCCCATGCGCTCCGATCTCGATCTCCTCGTCTGGATGCGGTTTCCTGTCAAAGGGACAACAATTGGTTTTGCCTTGTCTTTTCCTTCGAAATGGCGATCTTCCATTTTCTGCATAAAAAAAGGCACTAATTAGTCATTTTACGTTAATCACAAATCTCCTTAACTTTATCATAATCCTTTATCATATACCCATCTTAGAATGTAAAGAAGTTATGAATTAAAGGAAAAGATAAAGAAATAAGTGGCAATTACATACCTTTTCTAATGCTCAACACACCCCCCTACTTACCCTTTTTCATGGCCTCATGAAAACATTGTAATTGACAGGCAAGGTAGTTAGGGAATAGGTTGGAGAAGGATTTTCAGTCAGTGGTCTAAAACCATGTTTTCTATCTAAGACTTCAAAAATATGCCCTGTCTGACCTTCAGGAAATTCATATAAGGCTCTATACCCTGGTGTAGGATACCAGATGATTGGACTTCGAAACCTATAGCCTAACCAAGACGGGCCTTCTCTCAAGATGAGGTCACCATAGATAACCAAGCGGTCAACAGCTAGCTTAAAATTCTCATAATTGAATGGCTCTCTGTTTTGGATATTCCAATTAGAAGTCTGGTATCGGAATTTGGCTACTACTATGGCAAGGTCTTTGATGGTTAGGAAGTATTCTACCCCTTACCAGATGACTACTGTGTGAATAGGTCCCAATGTTTGGATCACACCCTGCGTTCTCATTAAGCTCCTATGTTTATTCCATAGTTGCAATGGGTTTCTAGGTTCACCCCTTACCCACAGATCTAACCCATTCTCCTGTCTCTGGAAGGTATTGTAGGCTTTAAGCCACTTTATCTGATTAATAGCAAAAGAAATAAATGCCTAAAACTGGATATCAACCACAAAAGGGCTAGGGTTCTTTTCTGTTTCTCCATCTAACACAAGATTGTGCAAATAAAACTCACATAACAATCATTGGACTTTCACCCCATAATGCTTACAACAGTTTATGAAATCATCAATAGTTTTTATCCCTATAGGCACTCCTGCCTTGGCACCCTTAATTTTCAATTCTAAATATCTTTCTATAAAAAATAAAGCATAATTTTTGGCAGGTGCCCTACATGCTAGGACATCATTATATAGAGAACATAAGGTATCCATTTGATTCATAACTGTGTCTAGTCTATGGGTTACCTTTTTGAATTTTTCCTCTACCCTTCACCATCCATCGAAGGCCTGGTTTTCCGATGCATTGATGTTCTTTAGCTGTTGTTGTAACTTTTGATATTTCTCTTGAGGAACAGTTTCCTCTGTGAGCTTTTCTATCGTTTGTTGGACCTGTGCTAGATCTTTATGCAGCATTACTATCCTCGGGTCATTATCCATCATGACATTTTTGGGCTGGAGATCTACTTGGATCTCCTTATTACGACATCTAGTTTTTATGGTCTGTGTTTCCTTCTCATGAACTATCCAGTTGGTCGTAATGCTAGAGGAAAATGCCTCTGTCTGGACTTCCTTATCACAGATTGGTATGTTGTCTGTTTGTGCTTTTGCATTTGTAACAGCCGCATGTTGTTCCTTGCAGTCCTGAATAACGGGTTTGACTTGAGTCCTCTTGGTCTTCTTCTTATGGGGTTTTGCCTGGGTGGCTGCACGCTTTGCCCCAGGGGTTCTTTTTGAATTCTTCCCCATTTTTAGGACCCTTATTTGTTGGCGAAGTTGTTTAATTACATTGAGCAATCTCTGCTGTTCCTTTCGCAACTTTTTTATTTTATTTGTTTTCTTAGAAGGAACAGCTATTTCTTTTCTTGGGCCTGGGCTTTGTACTTCAGGGATTATACCCTCGCCTTGGTCAATTTCCATGTTTCCTTCTTGGAACACTTCTTCAGTGTTCTGTTGATCAGGTTTTTTAGGGGTAGAAACCCTGGTTTGTTCTGCTGTCTCCTAGGCAGCTTCTTCTTCTACTTCTTCTTCATTGTGCATTTCTTCGAGTGTATTCTGACTGGGAGCAGAGTATTCTTGAGATTTTTCTTCTTCCTCCTCCTCATCACCCATCTCCCCAGATACACTCTTATCATGAGCAGAGTGTTCCTGGGACTGTTCTTCTTCTTCCTCCTCGTCACACATCTCCTCAAATACACTCTTATCATGAGCAGGGTGCTCCTGCGGCCCTTCTTCGGTATGGGGGTTGAGTGGGCTGTGAGGTTGGGCATACTTGCCCATATTGGCCAAAATTTGGGCCAATTCATCTTCTTGCAGAGAGTTTTACAGTGGACTTTCGCCGCGTTGCTCTGCTTCCTCCCCTTCTTCTTGACCGGATTGCTCAGTTTCCTCTTCCGATGCTTCTTCTTCATTTTCTTCTAATTCTTCTTCATTTTCCTGTCCTTCGAGTTGTGGGGGTTGCTCATCTTCTGAGTCATGTATTTCCATAGGCTGGCTACTATTTCCCTGGGAATTTCCCAGCATTCCTCTGCTTCTTGCCAATCTGATAGATTGTCTTCGTTTCAGTGGTCTAATTGATGTGCTAGCAATGTGTTTTCATTTTGGGGCTGGCAAGGCCAGTCCCCCATCTATTGAGAAAATCAATTCTTCCCAACTACTCTGTTGTTGGGCAAGACTGTAACTGACTATCAACCGAATTAAACCATGATGGCTTACTACTGATTCTACATGGCAAGATTTTCTTATACTTCGGGAAACATCATGCAATAAAAAATTTAAGAACGTAGGCAAATTCACAACAAATTTTTGTTTTAACATAGCTAACAGTTTGAGATGGCGTGGTCTTACCATGTATTTTCTACCATCGCAAGTGATGTAGCTTTGGATAATTCTGGCCAATTCCACCCAAGGATCTCCCAGAGTTGTCGGCAGGACCCCTTTTCCTTTGACAGTAAGGTTCTACCCTTCATCCCGGAAGATGGTTATAACGTCTTGCAGTCTCACCTTTTTCAGGGTCCATACTGGTCCAATGGCTGACAGTCCCGAAACTTCAACAATTATCTCATCTGCTACTACTATTTGTCTCCTTCTCACCATGGAATGATTTTCTTGCAAATTCTGCAAAAATTCAATTGCCACCATCTCGTTAGATTGCTGTAGACAGTTAAGGTAGGCTATCCATCCTGCCCTTACTAAAATTTTGCATGCAGCATTAGAGACCATTAACCCCTGTGGCTTACTGCGAATTGATCTTCCTCCCATTTTTTTCAGGCTTAGCACATCGTAAAAACACAGAGGTGACGATGGAATAGCAAGCTGTTCAAATTTTTAACTCACTGTTAAAAAACACAGAGAAGATGATGGAACAACAAGATGTTCAAACTTTAACTCACTATTAATTTTTACAGAGCAAAACACAGAAATGGAATTGGAACAGCAAGCCATGCATGTTGGGAATATAATACCGTTAGACTTGCTATTCCCGAGTTTTGATGAAGTCATAATACTTCCGAATAACGAGCTAACACGTATGCCAATGAATTATGGAGATCACCCGCACCCCCCTGAAATGTGATAGGTTGTCCTCGACTGGCAAATAAAGGAGCAACATGCTGAACTGCAATCGTACAGTGGAATAAAGGAATAATGTATAGATCGATGACATGTTTACAAAAATGAGCGGATTACTGAAATCGAGGCTTATGATGGAAATCGCTAATAAATATGGAAATTCCGTGATATGATGCAAAAAATAGAGGATAGGACAACTGACGTGAGTAAAAGTTCTTATGCGGTCACTATCCACTTTAACCATTATGATTGATTTATAAATGATTTTCATGTATCAAAGGTTCGAAAGGGTTATATGACATAATCTCATTTGAAATCACTATAAAGATATAAGAAGAAGGGTTTATAATGACTATTGGTGTATGAAAAATATGACTTCAATACCATCAGCAGAGCTTTGTTGCCCACAGGTTCCATCACCATGATAGAGTTTCTTATTTCACCCTTGGAACCATAATCCTTTGTGTATGCCTAGGAAAGTGTTGTACGATGTCAGAATGGAGGCCATTGTGCTGGCTTGGTAACCAGATGAATCATAATGCCATTCACCAGGAAGGAGTGAAAGGTGGACAGGCTGGCTCGTGATGAGATCTCCTGTTCCAAGGACTTTTTATTTTTCTGATGTGCCTCTTGGATCATATCCCTGGTGTGGTGGCCATAGTGGGAATGCCACTTCACTTTCTTCCTTATGATCATGGTAGGTTGGCTCTTGATGAGACCCCCTATCCTTCATCTGACAAATCATGTTAGTAATCATATAGATATACATCTTTTCTTTTTCTTCTTTTCTTTTATATAGCACTTTCCTATTTATATACAGAGGGTGGCTCAACACTCCTTAAGAGTAGGGATGGTGGAAGAAGTTTGAACATCTCAATAGAGGAAAATATGCCCTTATTCTTATTCAATAATAATGATCAAAGAGAATTATGGGGATTTTAGAAAGAACCATCATGATAAAAATAATCAATCAAATTGGTGTTAGTGAAAATAAAGACAGCAAAGTGATATAAATAGTTGTGTCCTTTCCTCTTTTCTCTTATCAATTCAAAGCAATTTCTATAAAAATATCGATTTTTCTTTGGCTTGCTTATTTCAATATCCTCTAGTTTTGTATTCTTGCATAAATATATAGCTGTGCCTTAAATGACCATTACTCACAAAAAATCCTCTAAAATGGTGAAACACACATACATACAAAAAGAAGAAAAATGCACTCAAAAAAAATGTTGTTCTTTAGATGGAACAACTGCTGTTTCTTTAGAGGGACAACAAAAGAATATTTTCACACAAAAACCGTAGTTCTTTTAATAGCAAGCAAAATAAAAACATACTCGAAATTGTTGTTCCTTAAGAGGAACAACAAATAAAGCAATTGCAAAACAAAAATGCAGAAATGTTGTTTCTTTGGAAAGGAACAGTGAAAAAATGAAAGTGCTATTCCTTCGGAAAGGAACAACAGAAAACGAAAGTGTTGTTCCTTCAAAAAAATGAAAGTGTTGTTCCTTCGGAAAGGAACAACAAAAAAACGAAAGTTTTGTTCCTTCGGAAAGGAACAACAGAAAAACGAAAGTGTTGTTCCTTCGGAAAGGAACAACAAAAATGCAGAAGTGTTGTTCCTTCGGAAAGGGACAACAAAACGTGAAAGTGTTGCTGTTCCTTCGGCAAGGAACAACAAAAATGCGGAAGTGCTGCTCCTTCTGAAAGGAACAACAAAACGTGAAGGTGTTGTTCCTTCGAAAAGGAATAGAAAAAATGTGGAAGTGCTATTCCTTCGAAAAGGAACAACAAAAAGGCAGAAATGCTGTTCCTTCAGAAAGGAACAACAAAATGCAAAAGTGTTGTTCCTTCGGAAAGGAATAGAAAAATGGCGAAAATGTTGTTCCTTCAGAAAGGAACAACAAAATGCAAAAGTGTTGTTCCTTTCAAAAGGAACAGCAAAATGGCGAAAATGTTGTTCCTTCGGAAAGGATCAACAAAATGCAAAGGTTTTGTTCCTTCAGAAAAGAATAGCTAAACGACGAAAATGTTGTTCCTTCAGAAAGGAATAGAAAAATGCGAAAGTGTTGTTCCTTCGGAAAGTAACAACAAAACGGCGAAAATGCTATTCCTTCGAAAATGAATTACAAAATGAAAAGGAACAACAAAATGTAAAAAAAAATGCAGAAATGCGGAGATCTGTACAAAAAGTAATTTATACAAGCGGAACAGAAAAAGTTATGTACAAAATTTAAAAGCAATCAAATTACTTAGTGAACCAAAGGCGAGGAAGAATTCTCTTCCTTAGCGAGGATCTACATGTCAAAATCTTCCCGGAGTTGCTGGTATAAGGATTCCCGAGTAAGCGGTTTATGGTATAGTCGCACTCGGTGGCCATTTGCTTTAAACGTATGTCCGGATCTGTCAATAGTAGTCAAAGTAATGGTGCCATTGTCATGCACTTTCTGGATTTCATACGGTCCAAGCCAGCGAGTCTGAAGTTTTCTTGGAAAATCTTGAAACCTAGAATCATATAGGAGTGCCTAATCTCCTTCGTAGAAGATTTTCTTTTTGATCAAGGCGTTGTTCCATTTTTCTCTCTAATGTTGGATTAATGCAGTGTGTTGAAGAGTCGAGAACCTGATTTCATGTAGCTCATTAATTTGTTGTAATCTATTAGTCTGGGCCTCATTTAAATCTAGGCCAACCTCCTATGCTGTTCTCAACATTTGTATTTTGAACTCTATTGGAAAGATGGGTTCCTTTCCAAATACTAGCTGATATGGTGAATAACCGGTGGTGTTTCTCCACGTTGTTCGGTATGCCCACAAGGCTTCTGGCAATCTTGTAGCCCAATCACGTCTATGTGACGCAATGGTTTTTGTTAATATTGCCTCTATCACTTTATTCGTGCTCTCTACTTGGCCATTTTCCTGTGGGTGATACGGAGTGGTAATCTTGTGCTGAATGTGATAATTTTTTAATGTTGCAGCGATTTTATTACCTGCAAACTGTGGTCCTCCATCCATGATTATGTCTCTTGGGAGGCCATATCGCACAAATATTTGGAACAGGAAATGAATGACAGAGTCCTCTGTAGCTCTTGGAAGTGCCTCTGCTTCAACCCATTTGGTAACATACTCTGTTGCTACCAAAATATATGTTTTCTGGTTTGATGATGGGTTGATCGGACCAACAAAATCAAGTGCCCAACGCTCAAATGGTTTGATTACTAGTTGTGGGTTTAAAGGCATTTCGTCAGACTGTCCAGGGCGTCTTGCTTTTTGGCAACTGTCACAGGCTTGAACAAATTTCTTCGCGTCTTTGAAGATTGTGGGCCAGTAATACCCTATTTGCAGAACTTTGTGACCAGTTCTTCGATCTACGAAATGTCCGCCACACGGTCCGTCATGACAAGCTTGAAGAATGTCAAATATTTCGTCTTCACGGACGCATCTTCTGATGTGCATATTTTCCCCTGTATGAAATAGGTAGCCCCCAATCCAAGAAAATTGGGTACTACGTTGCACAATCTGTTTTCGTTCATTGGGGGTCAGATGCTCTGGTAATTTACCTACTGCTAAACAATTTTAAACATCAGCATACCAGGGTGTCTTGACAGTAACAACAAATAAATGTTCATCTAGAAATTGATCTTCGACTGCTGCTGCATCCACTGGCTTTGGCATTCGTGAGAGAAAATCAGCTACATGATTCTCTTTCCCAGGTCGATCTTTTATTGTGATGTCGAATTCCTGCAATAAAATCAACCATCTTGTTACTCTACCATTTGTAATAGGTTTATTTGCTAAATATCTTATGGCAGAGTGATCTATATATAAAACAACAGGATATCCAGTGATATAATGGCTAAATTTATTTACAGCATGTATTACAGCTAAAAATTCTTTTTCAGTAACAATATAGTTTAGCTTAGTAGGAGACAAATTTTTGTTAATATAATAGACTGCATATGGTTTTTTGTCTTCTTCCTACCCAAGGATTGCTCCAATAGTTGTGTTCAAAGCATCTGATGAAATTGGAAATGGCAGGTCCCAATTTGGGCCTCTAAGCACTAGGGCTGTTGACATAAGATTTTTCGGATCCTCAAAAGCACGGTCGCATTTATCTGTCCAAACAAAATCAACATTTTCTGTTAGTGCTTATAGAGGTGCAGCTATTTGAGAAAAATGTTCTATGAATCTCCTATAATAACCAGAAAATACAAGAAAATTGCGTACCTCTGTCTGTGTGGTAGGAGTAGGTATTAACAAAATTATTTGAATTTTGGTTGGATCTACCTGTATTCTAGTCGTTGAGATATAATGACCTAGGATGAGTCCTTCAGTCATCATCATATAGCACTTTTCATGGCTCAAGCAAAACCTAGTGGTGATACATCATTGCAACACCTTTTCCAATGTGTCTAGTGCTAAGTCGAAATCATCTCCGTATGGTGTGAAATTATCCATGTATACTTCGAGCCCTTCATTTATTAAATCTGAAAAGATGCTGAGGATGACCCTTTGAAATGTGGCAGGGGCATTGCATAGGCCAAAGGGTAGGACTTTGTAGGCAAATGTTCCCCAAGGACAGGTAAAAGTGGTTTTGTCTTGGTATTCAGGGGCAATCTAAATCTGATTGTATCCACTGAAGCCATCCAAGAAAGAAAATAATTTCTTTCCTGCCAATGTATCTAATACCTAATCAATGAATGGAAGGGGAAAGTGGTCTTTCTAGGTTGCTTTTTTTAATTCTCTATAATCTACACAAATCCTCCACTTTCCATTCTTCTTTGGCACCACTACTAGCGGAGAGACCCACTTGCTATCGGAGATCAGATAAATGAAGTTTACATCCAAAAGTTTTTGTAATTCAACTTTCACAATGTCTTTCAAGTGAGGGTTGAGTCTCTGTTGGGGTTGGCGAATAGGTCTCGCATCATTTTCTATATAAATGTGGTGCGTACATAGTGGGGGATCGATTCCCTTCATGTTCGGATAATCCCATGCAAAAGCTTATATTTTCTTAGTAGTTGGACTAGCTTTTCTTCTTGTTCAGGGGTTAGGTTATTATTGATATTCAAGTTTTTCCTGGCTCAATCTCTATAGTTTTGCTATTTGAAATAGAGGTAGTGGGTATTGTTTGATCATGAGTGTCTTTGAGAGAATCTTCTTCTAGTTCATTGTCAAATGCTGCCTCTATCATGTGACATTGTACACGGGATATGGATTTAGCTTGGTTAATGAAGTTGTTAATAACATCATCCTCTATTTGATCTTTAAATTCGAGGGCATATTCTATGGTTAATGGGGATCTAATGTTTTTTGTGAGGTATGATACATGATGTTTGTTAGTTTTTAGTATTGTTACACTTGGCTGGGCTGGAGGGTATAGGGCTAGATTCTTGATATTACTCCCTCTAGTTATGGTCGTACTGCCTTGTCAGCAACCAATGTAAGCATCAGTGATTGCAAGCCAAGGTCTGCCTAAAATTAATGGGTGTCCATCGAGTCGGTTTTTGGAGTTTATTATTAGAAAGTCGGCAGGATATTCCCAGGAATCAATGGATACCATGACATCATGTAGTGTACCTTCTGGCCTAACTACTAATCGGTCAGCCAGTTCTAATAAGGTGGAGGTTAGTTCTACTAATGTAATGCCCAGTTTTTGACAAGTGGTGGTTGTTAAAATATTAATTGCAGCCCCTAAATCAATTAAGACATTTGAAAAGGTTTTTCCATTGATTTTCACTATCACTATTGGATTTCCTGGGTCTTCATATTTGACGGATGCTTCTCTTCCTAATAACAAATCAGATAGGGTGCCAACTACTTGGACTGTTGGGTTATTTGTTATTCTCCTCCTTGATTTTTTTATACATAGCTCTTTGATGGTTTTTGCATATATTGGGATATCTTGGATAGCTTGGAGGAGTGGGATTTTTATATACAAATTTTTTAGTTCTCCCAGAATATCAAAGTCAGGATGTTCTATAGGGCGCGGTATGATTAATCGTTCTGGGAATGGGGGAGAAGATGTGGTTGCTTGGTCATGAGTCTGTTGTCTAACCACATCTTCTTCTTGTAATGGTTGTTCTGCGGGTAACTAATTTTCAACTTGAACATTTTTATCTCCCTTAGTTTCTATAATGCACCCAGACCTTAATTGAAGGTCGTTGCACTCCCTTAGATCAGTTTCTAGTTCTGGTGTTTTGATTATTTGAACGGATTGAACCGGTCTGTTATTTGGGTTTGGGTTGGGTTGGGCTGGGAGTTGCGGTCTTAAGTTGGACTGGGGATTTTGTTGTAGTGCTGGCAGTGTAGGTTGAGGGAGTGGAATGGTTCCTACTAGCTGATTCATCGGTCTTTGCCAGTTTGTCTGCCAGGCTTGACTCTGCAAAGTGGGAGGGGACCATTGTGTTGGATATGCATTGTTTTGCCAATATGGTGGAGCGTAGGGAAAATTTGGCCAATTAGATTGGCTTGCTTGATTCGGCCATGGTGATGATGAAGGAAATGGTTGTTGTGACCAGTTTGAGAAGGGAGGTTGATTTTGCCACATTGTATTATATTGCTGAGCATGATATTGTGGAGGCTGGAAAGAAGAAGATGGATCGGGGAACATACCTGATTGTCGCGACTGCCATTGATGGTGTTGATTAAGTAGGTACACCGGTTCTGGTTCTTCTTCCACTTCTTTGTATACTGCTTTCAGACCAGGAAGTGAGGGATAGTTCTCTGTAGCGTGGTCTTTTGTACAAATAGCGCAAGCTTGAACTGCATCTAGTGGACACTCTTTGTGGCTGTGTTTCTTTCTGCACCTGGGGCAGAATATTGCCAGATTTTGCTCTACTTCTGCTTGTTTCTGTTTCGCTTGCATAATATCGAGCTGCGTTGTCAGAGTCCCCAATATATCAGTTTTGAAATTCTCCAGTAAATTTCCGATTTCTGCGCGGGTTACTCCTCCAGAGATCTTGTTGTCCCTTGTGAACCTGTCATGTTCCGCTGGTTTTAGCCTTGTGCTGCCTCGTGAACTCCTAATACATAAATCAATAATGTCAGCAAAATTTTCTTGATAAATATCTCCTTTTCCCATAATATTTAGTGTTTCAACCCATTGTTCCTTCATGCCTTTAATTAATGTTGTTTTTAATACATTGTCAGGTAAGGGTAATGATGCATAAGGAGATCTTTGAAGATTATATTGAAAACGTTCAACATATTCTTCTAGTGTCTCATTAGGTCTAGCTACCATTTGAAATATTTCATCTTTTAACTCTCTAGACCTACAATAATCCTGATATTTCTTCAGGAAAGCACCTTTCATCTGATCCTAGTCATTTATAACACCTCCACCTAACCCCATAAACCATCGTAAAGCAGCTCCTTTTAATGTAGAGGGAAATAGTTTCAGCTTTTGGGGATCAGTGGTATAGTCATACCCCCTACACAGCACATCGAATTCAAACAAAAATGCATCTGGATCTTCCGATGTTAGGCCATGGAATGTAGGGATATGCTGGAGAGGAATGGCCTTCATAGGTGCATTAACTACAGTATCTACAATGGGATATTGCAGTGTGGAGGTTTGGGGGGTTTGCTGGTTCTAGGCCATTTGGTCAAATATGTGCCAATAACCTTCTAGGATTTCTAGGAGGGTATTCCTAGGCTGGCTAGAAGGAGCAGGAATGGCCTTAATAGGAATGGCCTTAACAACACTTCCTTTGTCTGGGATGATGAGAGTTCCTTGCTGAACTAATGTCTGGGGGGTTTTTAGCTCTTGAAGTTCTTCAACTTCGTTCTAGATGATTTTTACAGCACTTCCCTTATCTGGGCTGCTTAATGGCTGAACTATTCCAAGAGGAGATATTGGTTCTTCAGTTTTCCCTGTTTCTCCTCTTCCTTCGTGGAGATTACTAAGGTTCCCTTCTTGTAATGGGCTAGAATTATCAATTTCTTGAAAATATTGCTCCTCTGTTTTGCTTTGTACCTCAGCAAAGGCTACAGATGGTGATTCTGTGGCCTGAAGGGAACTAGTAGGTTGTCTAGAAGCAGCTTTTCTAGGTCCTACTGAAGGCTGAGATTCTGCTTTTTTAAGGATTTCGTCTATAAAGGTCAATTGGTCAAGGGTCAGTGGCCCCTTAGCCTTATCAGGCTTGAGTAGTGGTTTAAGATTCTTTTCAGGCTTTTTCTGCTTAGTCATGCACACGAATCAAATGCTTATTTCTACCCAAAATAACAACAAATCTGTAGGAAAGCGGGCGAGGGAGCAGGGCTATTACATGCTCCGTACGTAGGTTCTTACCTTCCATTTTTAAAACCCAACTCTCTCCTAGTAGGTACTTACACTACTCTCAAAAGAAACAAATGGCTACACTCTGTCTTGGCAATGGCGCCAAAATGTTGAGAAGTAAAAAGGGTCTTTTTAACCTCTATTTACCCTACATTAATTATCAATCCAGGTACGATTTGTTATCTCAAGAGTGTACTCAGTCTAAGGTGGTCACTTGTTCAAGAGTAATGCTAGTAGTATAGTGCTTTTACAAAAGTAAATAAATGCTAGAAACAAACTCTAAATGTAATGGCAAGAAACTTAAATGCTTTGTAACTAAATCATTCACTTAAGAAGCTACAACAATCATCAGTCAAGGATGCAGTAATGATAACTCTTTCCTTTGTAAACTGATGCAAATGAAAATCAATCAAAGAGAAGATCTCCAATCTGGGAACTAGACAACAATAGTCAATGTTCGCTACAGTTGCAGATCATTCTGTTCACACCAAAGCAAATACTTGAAATGACAATTCAATTAACAGAAAAAGGAACAACAACTAATCTATTGAAAAGATCGAACAACAAAGCTTAACCTACAAGAATGAATTAAGCAGCAATCGTAACCGAAAGGAATTGAACAACAATCTTTAACTAGTAAATGAATTGAACAACAATCCAAGAATGGAACGACAAGCTTAAGTAATTCTACGAAATATTGAACAGCGAACTAAATCAATTGTAAACACACAGCGAATCTAGAATGATGGAATCAATAATCTGAGTTTAGCATAATAAGTATTAACCATAGTTATAAGGGAACAACAATTGCTATGATAATGGGACAGTAATCTGAATATACAGCAATCACAATTATAGGTAAACCGTAGCTAAATGAACAACAATACCAATCTGTAAATGAACAGCAATGTTACTCTGTAAATGAACAATAATGTCAATCTGTAAATGAACATCAATGTTACTCTGTAAATGAACAGTAATGTCAATCTATAAATGGACAACAACATCTGAATTAGACAACGCGATATGATTTTAGAATGAACAACATAACATTTCAGTTACAAATAATAACCTTACTATTCAAATATGAATTAAATATAACAGAGCCAATAAATGAAATGTCAAGGAACAATAGATTACTGAATAAAGTAAGTAAAGGAAATCAAACCACACACAACTTGTAATCGAAAAATAATGATACAGGAAGCAAGTTATCCACTAGGGCCGGGCCCTTAGCCACTAGGGACGCACTATTGCGGTTACTCCAGAATCAAATAACGAAACAACAACGAAGTTTATGTATTAATCATAAAAAAAGAGTTACAGTGATCGCTCTTTAAAGAGTGTCGATGATCAAAGTTCAGATTGCAACAGCGAATTCTATAAATCAACAATAATCCATCCCTTAGGCTAGCAGCGCTGTCCCTTTTTATAGTGGCCAGGCGGAAATACTAAAAATACAGATAGCTTTGAGGTAGCGATCCCTCAGGATCCTTTCTTTAATCTTTAGTTATCTCTTCATCCTCTTGCCTTGATGCTATATTTATTCTTCCTTTTCTTGGCCCATGCGCTCTGATCTCTATCTCCTCGTATGGATGCGGTTTCCTGTCAAAGGGACAACAGTTGGTTTTGCCTTGTCTTTTCCTCCGAAATGGTGATCTTTCATTTTCATCATTTTCTGCATAGAAAAAGGCACTAATTAGTCATTTTACGTTAATCACAAATCCCCTTAACTTCATCATAATCCTTTATCATATACCCATCTTAGAATGTAAAGAAGTTATGAATTAAAGGAAAAGGTAAAGAAATAAGTGGCAATTACATACCTTTTCTAATGCTCAATAGGGATCTTTAAACAGATGGATAAAATGATGTCTCTAGACCATTGGGCATATGGAGTCAAAACAAGGGAAGCATAACTGGATCAATTCACTAAAGGGAATGTTCAAAGGGCAAGATAGAAAAGTAGAGTGCAGGACTTTAGGCTAGAGGGATGGGAAAGGTTTTAATCAGGGCGAGAGAGAAATTAAGAATTCTTAGACCGAGATTGAAACGAAGAACAGGGGGCTAATTGGAAACAAAGGGCAATTAAGAATCCTTTGCTACAGATTAAAAGAAACAACTTGAACTAATGAGCAATTAAGAATTCCTTAACTTAGATTATTTGTAGAAAACATAGATTTTCTTAACTATTATAGCAGATTGTAATTAAACAAATTCTGATACAATACTTCTAGTTATGGCATCCAAATTTAGATCAATAATATGAGAACTTAAAGAGATAACATCAATGATAGAAAATACTTGTCTACACTTCACTCTGCACATGAATCCTTTGAAATATCTTGTCTTTATTCACCAATCTAGCTTGCTGGCTCAGTCAATGCTCCAATAGCTTTTACAATCTTTCAGTCAAGTAGTCTAAAGAAATGTCTAAGAATCCACGCTACATACTTCAATTTGTGAAGTATTTATACTAAGGTGTGGTTACAAATATCTCAAACTGAATTGAGATTTAATCTAGGAAATAGAAAATATCTTCTCATAGGAAGATAGAGGCAACTAATGAACTAATTCATGCTATCCCTTTTATTGTGGAATTTCTGGATTTTATGGTTTATTTCTAGCTCTTTATGCTCTGGCTATTTGAATCATCGTGCTGGAGGCTTTAGTTACTTGTGTCTATCATCTGATACTCTCTGTCACTGATACATTTTCACCCTGATGACCTATCTTTATCCTTCACTGTGTCTTTCCTTTTACTTTTACAATTAACCTTTTACTATGTTTTTCAACAATAAATTGTTATGTTTTTATGTGTCTCAGCATCGGAAGTGGATATTGATCAAGTTTCAGTGTGTTTGGTTTGTTTGGCTTCTGATTGCATCTCTGGTCTTGCTCCTCTATTCTGAACTATCACTGCTCTGTCTTTGTCTTCTTCTCGGCTCTGAGTGTAAGGGTCTTCATCTTCGTTCCTTGTATAACTGGTCTTATTTATTTGAATTTGTGCTTTTAACAGGTTTTTGGTCGAGTCTTGGAGTAAACAGGTTCCTTTGACTAGTATCAAGACTGTTTATCCAAGCTCTGATCTCAGTTTGATAACCTGAAAAAACCAATAATAATTAAGAAAGCTTTGGTCTACGTGGAAGGTGATGGATAGCTTCTTTAGCGCATGGATGTTTGGGAAAGGTCGAAGCAGTGCCTTTTTGGCATGAACGGAGGTGGAATCACATCGGAGAGGCGCTGAAGGGTTTCATAGGTATGTGCTGTGAAACTAGTGAAATGGTGAGAAAACAAGGGTTTTTTGGGGTTTGAATCTTTAAAGGGTAGATTATTTAAAAAGGGCACAAAATTCATATTTTATGGATGGGTGGTTTATCGGGACTATGGGGAAGTGTTTTTGGAGGGTTCTCGCATCGCTTTTGGGTGTGAGCGGTATTCAAGAAGGGTCGCCTGATCACTGTTAGAGCGCGACACATAGCAGTCGGGGGTCGATGGAAAACCACCTTATAAGGTGGGTAAAGTAAGGTGATCGGGTTTGGCTGATATTGATGTAGGCTGTTAGAACTACAGGACTGTGATTTAACGGTGGTTGGGTGAGAGAGTTGCACAGAGGAAATAAACAGAGGTTAAGGGGGGGCCACATGGGTTTAAATCTTGGCGGTTTAGGATTAGTTTAGGCTTAAGTCTTGGTTAAGTGATCGGATCGGGCTTTAAGAGGGATTAGGGAGTCGTAGGGAGTTGGGTGAAACCCGATGCGGAATTCAAGCTTTACCGGGGTTAGGTAAACTTAAGTGTAGTTGTAGCAGGATATGGGTTAATTTCTATAGTTTTTATTAAAACTAAGGGTCGGGGTATTTAGATAGGGATTTAATCATATTTACGGGAAAAGGGGTTATATGGGTTTTATATAATAAAGTTAGTTTATTAATATGAAATGCGATGGATGGGTTTTTTCCTAAGTAAATGGGCAAAAAGCATGTGATTGCGCATTTAGGCTTTGAACTTAGGAAAAAGGGATTTTTAGTGGGTTTTTTGTGTGAAAGGGTTTTACATGGAGGGAGTATTGCTTTCCTTAGGAAAAAAAGTGTTTAAACCTTAGGAAAGGGGTTTATATGGGGGTTTTGTTACTTTTCCTAGGTAAATGGAGTTTAACCTTAGGAAAAGGGGTTTTCTTAGGGTAATGAAGGGAAATGGATTTTATGAAGGGGAATTGGTTCTTATGAAGGGGATTCTAGTACTTGCATCCATAAGTCATTAAGCCAAGGGTCTGGTCCCTCCAAAAGTCAAAGAAATGCTATGAGCCCCTTTGACTTGTAGGGTTAGAAGTACTTAGAACATATTTATGGATAGGAAATTAGTAAGTAAAGGGGAAAAGTGAATGAGGGGAAGTTAATTACATGAACTTGTAAACCTTTTTTCCTTTTCCTTCATAGTTGAGCATACATGTTGAAAGATGTATCTAAGCATGATGCATGTTGTTTGGTCCAAGTAACTTTTTAGTTCAGCAACCTTTCTTCTACTTACCCTTTCTTACCTCTAACATATTTTCTTCATTTCTTAGGGTACATTTAGGCTAGCAAACCCTTATTCATCTATTTTTATTTTGGAAAGTAAATCTATCTAACTCTAACCTTATATCATCCTAGGGCTCAGATTAAGCTTATGATCTCCTTTTATTTTCTCTATCTAACTATGATCTGCCAAGATTGAACTGTTTGGTCAAATTTTATTCAATAATCTATAAACATCAAATTCAAAGAATGGAATAATCAAGATTAAACAATTTGATTGCCATGGATTGTGGCATGAGTAACAAGTTGCATAGAATCATTGTTATGCATAAAAGTAAATAGTAGTGGCATTTGGACTTGCACACTTTCATGGTCTCTTTGTTTTTGGGATTCATATTCTTTCATTTTTTTTGAGCTTCTTTTACTATTTTTGTCCTTTGATTTATCTTTTAGGACATACCCTCTTTAAATTTTTTATTTTTTTTTGTAATATGGAAAACATTTGTAGAAAGCAAAGGTATGTACAATATTACAAGGCTTAACCTTAGTCATTCAAAATTATGACTCCTATTGGTATAGGAACCTAACATATGGAATGGAAGATTGCAAGCCTGTATGCACACCAATGGTAACATGATGTAATCTTAGTTCACATGATGATTCTCCCCCAGTCAACCAACCAAAATACATATCTATGATCAGAATCTTACTTTATCTTACAGGCATAAGATCAAGTATCATGCATGTAGTTGGAATTGTTGGACGGTTTCAAGAAAATCCAAGAGAAACTCATCTTCATGCAATCAAGAGAATATTTAAGTATATATAAGGAACTCAAGAATTTGGTTTATGGTATCCCAAAGATGCATATATTACTCTTCATGCTTACCCAGATACAAATTGGGTAGGAAATGTTGATGATCGAAAAAGAACTAGTGGAGGAGAATTCTACATGGGACCCCTATTGGTATCATGGTTCAGTAAAAAACAAATCTCCATTTCTTTATCTACTGTAGAAGCATAATATGTCGTTGCTTCAACTTGCTGCACACAACTTCTCTAGATGATGCAAACATTGCAGGATATTCAAATCAATTGTTCTCCACCTATTCCCATTCTATGTGATAATACCATTGCCACAAGTATTTCTAAAAATCTTTTCATGCACTCAAAACAAAACATATTCCAATCAAATATCACTTTCTAAGAGAACGAGTTCTTGAAAAAAAGGTCAAACTATAGTATGTTCCCTCAAAAGAGTAAGTTACAGATATATTTACAAAGCCTCTTCCACATGATTCTTTTGAATATCTCAAATAGAAACTAGGAGTGGTCTCTGCTTCATCACTCTGTTGATCATTATGACCAATCTTTCAAGTTCAGGGGGAGCTGAAAGTGAAATTTACTGCAATCTACTATCTGTACACGGATTTTATGAAGAAAAATCAAGTATATACACGCATTTTGATCCATATAGTCATGTATGTTTCCCTGTGATGAAGTATCAATAGAACTAACTCAAAGAAAAGTTATGATATGCTTCTAACAGTGTTTCTTGTTGGTTCTGATATTAGTTAGATATAGTCTGTTGATGCTCAAATACTTATGGTTTATGAGTCACCCCAATATGAAATTGATGCTTTGATTTATGAAGTTGCTTTGATGATCTAACTGATGAATAAATTGATATAATTAGATCTGACAGTGAATAGTTGGCACAAGTTCAGGGGGAGCATTTTTCCTTGCTTCTTATAGTACATTGTTGGCATTATGATTTCTTGATTATGCTACTGAAGAAACACATGTTGCTGAAGTTGTTGACTTACTTTTTGATGAGGTTCATGGTGTTGTTATTTGATTCGTATAGTACAGATACCATATGGTATATAGTAATGAAGACTATCCAGGTCTTGCCACCTCACTATTGGGGTCTTTAGTCTTGGTTTAAAATGTCATATTTTTCATTTAATGTAAAGGTCATGTAAAGATCTATGATGTAATAACTGTAATATTCAATTATGAATGGACTATTGGGATCAATTCAATTATATATGTCATCCCATGTTGGGGATTTGATGTAATTTTGAGTCAAATATGTAACCCACTGTATTGGGAAATTGGTCAATATGAATTATCGGTGATAGGAAAGGTCATGTGTAGTTACTTCCTTGTATATCTTCAGAAAATTTAGCATGTACTCAAGGGGAGCTTGGTCTGTATTCAATGATCAGTATTCAGTAGATCAAATCTACAACACTGCATTCAACATTGGTCAACCGTTTTCCCTTGATGTCAAAGGGGGAGAGTAGCTTGGTGTTCAGAGAAAGCTTGCTTGGAAAGAATATTAGTATATCTATAGGTATCTACAGATGGTTGGTAACCAAACACCAAAGTGGTTGCCATCAAGTCCAAAGGTGGAGATTTTTGGCATTACGACAAATGTGTTGTCCTTGATGGCAACTTACTTTATGAATATTGTCAACATGATGATAACAAGATGAATTTACAATCTAGTGCCCATGTGACAGAGAGTTTGGAAAAAGGCATAGGAGTACAGAGACAAAAGAACGATGAAGGTAATATTTTGAGAAATACATACGAATTCTATGAAGCAAAGCTACGTACACACACGAATATGGAGAAGAGAAAGCACACATAGTTTTTGCATCATGGTATCCTAAATAGCAGGGATCATTACCATGGTATTGGCCCATAGTAATGAACGTGATAATGGATATTTGATCCCGTCTAAGAATACAATCAACTTTACTATGGATTTGACCCGTGGCATTTGATAAGGCCTAAGCTATATAAGGAGATGAATATCAAAGTGTTTAGTGTGTAAGTAATGGGCTATTGATGAATTATTTGATCTGAAATAAGGTTGCACAAGGAATGTGATGTGGGATCAGATCTTGTAGATCTAAAATAACTACATGATTTTCTTATGGGTTGATTTGTGATAATAATGTTCTAATGTATGTTTGTTACTGGGTTTGCCGAGATTTGGGTTTGACTGAAGTTCTATTGTGCAGCGAAGGAATGAGTCAATAATTACATATATGTACACAAGTTTGTCTCAGAAAAAGCGCGTACATGCATGGGTTTGTCTATAGATAGTCACATTTGGATTCTACAGGATGGACAGATCTGTATGCAGGTATGCTTCATGAAAGGAGCGAATACACACGGAAATATTTTGTAAGGGTCACGTACATATGCTAGGGTTTTTGAAGTATGTGTAGTTAATGATGTTTGATCAGTTTTTGTTGTTTTTTGTTGATGAGTTATTCTTCATAATAATATGTATGTGATAGTATGTAATGATCTGTAAGTAGCTCAAAAATCTGTGATGAAGGATATATGTTTCTATGATTGATTTCAATAGTGCATTGATTTAGTTTCAGGGTTCAATGTTTTGAGATCTGTACACAGGTCATAAGAAGTGAAAGCGCATATATACGGGTTATAAGAAGAGAAAGCGCGTATATATGTGGGTATTAGTCAAAATAATAACGTATAATTTTTGACATATTGTTGATCAAGTTTTGCAGTGGCAGCAGTTGGTTTCAACAATAGATAACAGTGTATGGCTTGATTATTGACAATGCATTCACATGATCAGTTTTGGTTTAGTTTGATTGGTTGCAATGAGATTCTATTATTGATTTGTTTTAGTTAATTCAGTGATTTGATGATGGTCGTGGGTCCAGTATGAAAATTTCATGAAAGGTGGCCTACAGGTTGTAGTGTTTTGATTAAGTGGATCTAGTTTGAAACATTATGAAAAGTGATCGACAAGAAATTGATGATAAGGGGGTTTTAGCTCCCTTCTAGTAGGTGCTAGAGAACGAGAGAAGTTTGTAACCTTCTGCAGGTGGGTGCCTGCATACTGGTATGAGTATGCACCATTACAAGATTGTAAAGAGTATTTTTAAAGAAGAATACAAAGACAACAACAACGGTGGTTTTTTCGCACATTGGGTTTCCACATAAAAATCCTGGTGTTCATATGTGTTGACTATGTGCGATGATTTATTTTGTTCTTACTTCACTTGTTTACTATTTAATTAATGCCTAATGAAGGACTGATACACTGGTTCAATTTAAAATGATGAAGAATTAATTGAAAGGATAGTTAACTGGATATACGTTTCTTGTCTGAATAACAGTAGCGTACACACGTAGGTTTACTTCATTAAAGTCACGTAAAAAAATATGAATAGAAAATGAGAAGCTCAAGTAAGTTTTAAAATACTAATTCACCCCCCTCTCTTAGTATTTTCCCTAACATATTCAAGCCTGATCCTTCCCATCATGGTGCTACTTCCCTCCCTTTGTGGATCCCCTATCCCACCATTTGTGGATCTCATCCCTTAGGAAATGGATCCCAAACCTCCTCCTTTAGGCCTATAAATCAAACAAAGTTCAAAGGATTGGGGAGGACTATTTAAGCTAGGATTATGATGCAAAAATCAGGATAGGGGGCTTTTCATCCAAGGAGAGGGATGGAGATTGTGAGAAGAGGCTTGTAACATCAAGGCTTTGAAGTTGTAAGTTTGTTCACCCTTTTATTTAATAAAAACAACTTTTCTTTACTAATTATGTATTTAATGATATAATTTGTGGGCTTCCTTGATCATTCACATAGGTTATGATTGGTTATTGATTCAATTTATTGTATATGCTGAGTTAAGTAATTCATTTATCTTTCATTCTATATACTAGATGCTTTGATCCTTTGTGTGTTTTTGTATATGCATATATCCTTCGAGACATCATGGAGAAGTTGTGGAAAGCACTGGAATAGTCTCTAAATCATCAAGGGGAAGTTAACTGTCGAAGGAACTAAAAGGGAGTTCAATAGGGAATTCAATAAAATGGTAAGTTATCTCTTTCATATTTTTTGTTTCAATCAATCGTAAGCTAAGGAAAAGTAGCATTTATTTTCTTGTTTGTTACTAGATTTCGTTGAGGTCTAGGGAGATCCATCTTGTCCTCAAGTGGGATTAGTCCGCCTAATAATGCAACCACACTATATCTCTAATGAAGATCCACGCTACCTCACTAGCTAAGTAAGTAGATTTAACTGCTATGAAGTGAGCTACCTTGTTCAACTTGTCAACCACAACCATGATGGAATCATTCTTCTTCAATGTCCTCAGAAATCGAGAAATGAAATCCATGGAAATGACCTCCCATTTCCACTTCAGAATAAGAATAGGCTATAATAAACCAGCCGGTTTCTTACACTCAACTTTCACCTGCTAACAGTCCAGACATTCAGAAACAAACTCTACCACTTCCTTATTCAAATTCAGCCAATAGTAGAACTTCTTCATAGTTGTCAACGTCTTCTGATATCCTGGGTTACCTGAATATGTCTTGACATGAAACTCCCTCAAGATAAGCTTCTTGAGCTCATTGTCATCCAACACATAGATCTTGTCCCTAAATCTCACCAAGTCATCTGTCATGAGATGATAATCAATATCCTATTCACTTGTACCCTGTTGTAACCTGTGCTTGATTTGTTGATACTTTTCATCAAGTTTCCCTTCCCGCAAGATCCACTCCTACAAATTTGTTCCATAAAAGCTCACAACTGCAACATGGTTTACTTTCACTCTCTTGTTGAGAGAATTTGTAACTTTGTTCTCCTTTCCTTTAATATATTTGATCTAAAATTCAAACTCAGTAAGGGTAGTCAACCATCTAGCTTGTATGAAATTCATATTAGTTTGGTCAAACAAGTATCTCAGCCCACTGTGATCACTCATAAATACAAACCTCCTTACAAGAAGAAAATTCCTCTACATTTTCAATGCATGAATGATCACTGCCAACTTAAAATCATGTGTCACATAGTTCTGCTCATGTTCATTCAATTTCCTTGACTCATGGCATACCACCTATCCATCCTACATCAAAACTCCATCAAGTCCTCTTATGCAAGAATCTATACACACCACAAACTCTTTATCTAGATCTGCAATCGTTAGGAATGGAGCTTTTGTAAGCAACTGCTTCAACTGCTCAAAGCTAGTTGCATATTCCTCTGTCCATTCAAATTTCTTTCCTTTCTTCTAGAATGATGTAATGGGAGAGGAAACCCATGAGAACTCCTGAAGAACCTCCTATAATAACCTGCTAACCCCATGAATGATCTAACCTCATCCACATTCCTAGGAGTTTCCCATTCCATGTCTCATGTCCCTTCCTAAATTATTTTGGAACAAGATTAATTTTTATATTATGGGGCCAATTTTGGATTTACTGGGTCCCATCCAATTTTATTAGGAGATTAGACTTAGGAAACGTTATTTTGGTTGTGCTTAATTTTTGCATGGAGATGGTTAATTGAGGGCCCACGATGGAGAAAGAATTGGAGGGAAAAGTTCTCCACAAAATCTATATAAGGAAGGCAACTCTCCTCATCTCATTTATCTTTTTGGCATATCGATTTCTCTTTGGTTGCTCAAGATGCTTAGCCGAGTCACTCATTGTTCAACACGAGTTCTTCAAGTGAAGAGCTCACCCTTTCCTCAGGGGACTTCGAGTGCCACCCTAGGAAAGTTTTCCTTCATTTCTTCAGGAGGAGGATCTCATTGTGATTTCCAGCATTTGGATTCATCTCTAGGTGGTGTGTATTACTGGGGAGCATAGTCAAGAGGAGGCCAAGTTTTCTCGTGGTGTCTTGCACTGGAGTTTGGGTGAGAGATTTTCTATAGAGGAGGCATAGGAGGATTGTTGGCATTTGAGAGAGTTTTGGAGCTAGAGGAGTGTGCTACCTTGCAGCATGACTTTCGCACTTCCTGGGCCACCACAGAGGCAACATTGTGTGCTCATGTGGGAGGGTAGAGTATCAATTTTTAGGATGAACTTTACCATGGAGGTTAAGGAAAATATTTGGAGAGGTGATTGCTGCATTTTCAGAGCTTGGAGGAGGATTTCTTTGGTGTTCCTTGTAGGCTGCATTCCTTGAGCAGTTTGGAGGGCGTAGGGCCTATTGGAGGTTGAATTTGGGAGGTCAAAATCCGGCCAAGCTATTTTGGGTTTTTCTAGGTCTTTGACAAGGATCCCAGATATAACGTTTCAACATTTTTTTAGCATTGGAGATGAGGTTTCTCACAGTTCCTTTTCAGCTAGCAATGAAGTTTCTAGGGGTCAACATAGAGCATTAGAGGAGCATTTATTTTCCAACTTTGAGATTATTGTTTATCACCTGGGTTCTTTCAAGCTTGCCCTTGTGGCAGGCCCAGGTGAATTTCTCCATACTATTGTACTTTCTCCATTCCATTAATAATATGGCTTGGCTAGTTCTCAGTATTGAGCATTTGCTGATTGTTTAATTTTTTCTATGTATAAATCGTTTTTTCTTTTGCATATCACTATTTGTTTAATTTTATAACATTACAGTCATATCAAAGCTTAGATTCTGGCTCAGCCATGGGAGAACTTTTCTATCAGAAAGGAGGACCAACATAATATTACTTAAAGGGGGCAGAGGTACTGGAGCAAGGAAAGGTAGTTGGAGATTACTCCAGACATAGAGGATCATGGGAAGACTATGGTAGCAGAATATATGGGTGAGCTCAAGAGTAGGGAATAAATGGCCTTCAACAGTCTCTTGAAGGCCTTGAGCGATTTGGTAAAAGGGTAGAAGGAGATGTTGGATGAGATCAATATGCAAAACCAAGAGCAGAGTACTCACTAGGATTTTATATTTGGAGAGAATTCATGGGCCTCCCAGCAGTTCAATCACCTTTCACATACTGTGTAGCAGCCATCCTCAAGTGAACCAACTCGAGCTACTTTACCCTCTTTTATACCTTTGGTGCATGGTGAAACTAGTGGATGAGAGGATCCATCGTTGATGGGGGAGCATTTCCGGGAGTGGTAGTCCATGGGGGCATATTTCAAAGAGGATTTAACCTTTAGATACTTTTGCAAGTTCAAACAGAATGAAAAGGGGAAGGGGTATGGAAAAAAGAACTACGAGCTGCATCGTTCTATTGGGAAACTGTATTTTCCTACCTATGATGGCACTACCATGTGCACAACATGTGCATGGGTAGAGAAGATGGACACATATTTCCAACTGAACCGGATGATAGAGGTAGAGGCCATCAAGATGGCCACATTGCACCTGGAGGGGGAGGCACACGATTGGTGCTTTCATGGTTTATCCACTCTGGGTCATCCCAGCTTGACCTCCTATGAGGAATTCACGCAGAGAGTAGTGGAGCACCTTGATTGGAGGGATCCAAAGGCTCACTTCAAGGATTTGACCTAGCTTAGGTAGATAAGGCATCCAAAGAATTATATCTCATAGTTTTTGAGGGTCTCAGTCATGGTACCTTATTTTTTAGATGCGAGGAGAGTATACACATTTGTGGAGGGGTTGATAGAGCCATTGCGGGGACTGGTGAAGTCACGCAAACCATATACTCTTCTAGAGGTGGTATCTTGCACTCGAGATTTACAAGGGGCTATTCCCAAGACCCAATCTCCATTTCCTTCACACACTCCCTACCCTCATAAGGTAAGTGACACTAGAGTGTTCACAAAGCAGAGGATAGCCCAAGGGCAGGGTCAGTTGGATGACGAGACCAAGAGAGACCTTAGGAAGAGGAAGTTGTGTTTTACATACCAAGAGCCTTAGGCATCAAGTCATCATTGCATAACGGGCAAGGCCCATTACATCGAGGTTTTCTTAGACAGTGACCAGGTAGATGATGGGGAGTTGGAGTTTGGTGGAGGAGACAATGAGGATCGAGCAGGGAGGGGACCACATCCACCACCACCATCACCACAGGGAGGAGCATCTTTCACACTAGTCGAGGGAATCCTAGATTCTTTGTGCAAGATTCCCAAATTTTTGACCATGAGGATCAAAGGTACAGTGTAGGGTCAGTGTGTCTTAGTTTTAGTAGATAGTGGGGCCACCCTAACCTTATTGATTCTCAGTTGGTCTAGAGGAGGGGCATCACCACTGCAGAGTTTGAGGGGTTTTTAGTCCTAATACTAGGAGACATGACTATGTAGTGCACCATATATGTTCCAGCTCTGACAGTGACTATGGAGAACTATTCAATGACATACCACATTTTTATGGTGGATTTACCGGGCACCAATGTGGTGTTGGGTGTCCAAATTTTGTATAAACTTGGTCAGGTTACCACCAATTGGAAGAATCTTGTGATGGAGTTTGGTGGACCGATGGCAAGCTAGTGGTTCTTCAGGGCATGCACTCGTATCCCCCCCAGACAGTTTCGGCCCATAGGATGGAGGCCGATTTGAGGCATGGAGACATAGAATGGGTAGTAGAGTTGAGGATTTTAGATGCTGGGGGGAAGGCCATGCCACCACATCCAGATATACAAGCAGTACTTGATAGGTATCCAGTAGTCTTTGGAGATATACCACAAGGACAACCACTTGATAGGGGGTTTGAGCGCACTAGAGCACTGGAGCCTAGTGTACAGACAATCATTACTACACCCTATAGGCATCCCAAGCCCTATAAGGATGAGATCGAGATGGCTCTAAGGGAGTTATTGGCGTTGGATCACATCAGTTCCAGTCCATTTTCTTCTTCAGTTGTACTAGTGAAGAATAAGGATGGGACTCTCCGCATGTGTATTGACTATAGGGCCCTCAACAAGAAGACGTTGAAGAACATGTATCCCATTCTGCGCATTAATGAGTTGATGGATGAGCTTAGAGGAGCCACGTACTTCTCTAAGATAGAGTTTCGGTCAAGGTATCATCAAATTCGGGTGAGAGAGAAGGACATCCCAAACACAACTTTCAAATGATGGAATTTCGAGTTCCTGGTCATGCATTTTAGGTTGACCAATACAGCAACTACTTTTCAATCATGCATGAACCATGTGTTCAGAAGCCAGTTAAGGAGGTTTGTACTAGTATTATTTGATGACATCTTCATCTACAGCTAGAAATGGGAGGAGCACCTACAACACTTAGAGAGAATTGCTGAGCTAATTTATTCACACAAATTAACACAAGTATTCTTTATCAATCCAGGTTTGTAAAACTTGGAGGCAAGTCCACAATATATGGATATCAGGTATAGTCAAGCTTAAAAGATGAGTTTTCAAAAACTAAAGAAGTGCATATTACAAATATAAGCCTACATTAACAATTTCTAACTCACTTTTGCAATGAAAGAAAGATGAAGTGGCTCTTAACTTAAGAGGTCCAATTGTGTTCTTCTCTCTCAATTATTACTTGATGAATAGAAATTAGAAATCATGAATTAACAATAGCTTAAGATGCATAAATCAACAATGAAGGAGACTCTTAACTTAAGAGATCTTTGGGCATTTTCCATCACAATTCATTCATCATTATGCTATCATTTGAAAACTGAAAATACATAAGAAAAACTGCTTGCATGTAACAAAGGAGAAGCCTAGTTTTGATCTATCAATTTAATAGAAGGAGAATTCAACTTGAACACTTTGTTATCCCATATTACTAAAGTGATAAAAAAACTAAGATCCAATAATATAAATCATCACACATCAATTCATAAGCAAATCTGAAACAAAGCACATAAACAAGTTCTAAGATAACCAGTTTATGGAAAATTAAGCTAGTCTAACAATGAAGTGTACTTAGCTTGGAGTGGGGGCCCTCTACCCTTGCTTTGCACACTTGAGGTTGATATCAAAAGCTGAAACTTCAGTCAATCATCCACATCAATGAACATCAAAATGAAAGTTGAATAGGTTCTTCAAATTAATCTCCAAAATCCAAATGTCTCAGCATAAAATTATATAAAAGTTACATATCATAAGCCTTCAAAGTCTTGTCTTAAATGGAAGTTTATGAAACAAACTGATCCAAAGTCTCTCTAACAATCATATCTACTCATATCCACCTATCTAATTCGAACTCATCCAATCCATCCTAAGAAATATGGTCAATCCCATAAAATCACAAAACTGCCCTATTTCCTAGGGATTTTTTGGGTGACTAGTCATGTTTGACTAGCCTTGATTGGGCTTAATAAAACTTGTTCTGACCGAACCAAGTAGAATTAGTTCAGTCCTAGTTCCCAAGCTTTCCATCCATGCATCTAACTTGAGCCCAAGTGTCCTGAAAACATGCCATCCACATAGCTATTACGGGAATTTCTGAATCTGTCAAAATCTGCACTAGAAATCAAATTTTCATAAAAACTTTAGAATTTGCAAAATTAAAATTAAATACCTGAATATACATGAAATACATCAAAATGGGATAGATATGGTGGAAAATATATGGATTAAATAAGTTTCCTCAAGCAAAAATATACCAAAATGAGGGCCAACATCTCCCCCTTGCTGATCATCAAGCATGTCCTCATGCTTGCTGCTTCCTTTTTTATCTCCTGATCCCTACTGTGGATACAGTTCCAGACCTTGATGCTTCTTGTTGTGTTGTTTTTATCAAATAGTCCATACCTGTATCATGTTCTTCTCTATATAAAGTGGCCTTAACTTTCTGTTTCTCATATTTAGCTTTCCAAATGTTCTTCTCCTTGAGCCATTTGAATGCCTGCTTGTAGATTAGATCATTCTTCCTTTTTAACTTTCCTATTTCTTCAGTTAACTTTTCATTTTCTTTAACCAACTTAGCATTATTCTTTTTACTTCCTTTGTTTTCTTCTTTCAAATGATTGTCCAAAATTTTGTTTATTTCAAGTTGGTCTATTAACTCTCTAATCTTGCTCAAGTGTAATTCCTTTTCAAGCTCTTTTGTGTTTTTCACAAATGATGTTGCTGCTACATCATCAAAGTAGAAATATTTCTCTAATGCCTCTTTCTCAATATTATCCTCTGCCTGTTTCTCTGTTGAACATGTGTCTACAATCTGTACTTCTTTATCCCTGCTATCTATCTCAGCTGGACTCTTCTTCCTAAACCTCCTAGGAATGGACATGATGGATATTTCATTTCATGCATGACTGTATTGGTTTGCTTTTTGGCTGTAGTTCAGGGATAGAAAGGTGAGCTCATCATCCCCCTAGTTTCTTGCTCTACCTTGTTTTGTTCCTCAATGACCTGTTCATTATACTGGTTTTGGCTCAAGAACTCCCTCCAAATCATCCCCTGTGATCTTACTTGATATTCTACCAAAATTTTTATCAACCCCTAGTGATAAATTTGTGCTTCTTTTGGCTTATGTTCATGTTTGACTGACTCTATCATTTTTAGGAGGCTTCTAAAGAGGAAATATGGTAGGTTAATCTTAACCTCTCCCTTAATGTGCTATAGGAGTCTGATATGATACAAATGTGCAACATTGTATCCCCTATCACATGTGAGGAATTTTTGTATAATTAAAACTAGTTCTCCCCATGGTTCATTGAACCACTCCCTAGGTATACCTTTGGCCCTGTCAAAGGTTCCCTTTCTATTTTTCTCAAGGAAGAAAGTCCACGCTTTCTCCTTGAAATGCAAACCCTTATGGTAATTCTCTCCTATCATCGGGAGGTCTAGTGCTTGTGAAATGAATTCCTGAGTCACGAGAATTATTATGTTTCCTACTCTTGTTTGTTCCTGAGTGTAATTGTTTATAAATTCCCTTGTTATTTCTTCACTGTGGCCACTAAATCTTTGCAAGAAGCCTACGAGCCCTGCCTGATATAGCTTCTCTATTGTTTCTTTCCTCCAGTTTTCTATTTGGAATCTTGGCTCTATCCTTGTTGTCATAGTCTCTGTAAACCATTGAATATAAGCTTCTGTTGTCATTAACTTCATCCTCTATAATGAAAAATAACAAGTACTGATTCATAAAATAAATCTTTTCTGGTTTAGTTCATAGAAGCTTACCTGCCCTCTTCAACAATTAAATCAATTTATTTCAGCCTCTGTCTCTTTCTTTGCAGCAACACTGTCTCTGTTTCAATACCCTGTTCTGTTCAAGCAATCAAACATTCTCCCTTATACATCTCTGTAAAAAAAAACTGTACTCTATTTTGAAATAGAAATATATAAAGAAAACAAAAATCATGTTATAATTTTTGTTTTTCTTAATATAATCTCAGAATAATGTTTTTCATTGAGTTTGAATTGAGGCTCTATGTGTAAATCATCATGCAATACTTTTCTTCTCAATAACTGGGATACAATATTGTTCAATAAGAAATCTCCAGCACTTCATTGTTTATACAATCAAGATACATCATTGCTCAATGGCTAATAGACAACACTACATTGGTTATATAATCAAGATATAAAATCTCTCTGCTCACTGTTCAAATGACTCATATACACCATTGCATTGTTGATACAATCAACATATGATAGTCAATGCGCTCAAATATGAACCCAGATCTTCAAACTTAAACCCAATGCTCTGTTTTTATTAACCCATTCCTTCATGCATTGAACTAAAACTTGGTTATTTATCACACTGTTTTATCAGAAAAACATTGTAGTGGTTCCAGCTAGGGTACTAGACTAGACTCTATATTTAATATCGACCGAGGTGCGTAAGCTTAGAGGCGTGGTCTAAAATATATAGACATAAAGAATCTCTGGCCAAGTGATTCTGATGTAGGTTACAAGGCTTCTTTACGGAAGACCAGAATATGTAGCCTATCATTCACACACCTAGATTACCCTACTGATATGCTTGATTACAGTGCTTGTTATGAGATGCATCTATCAAATCAAACCATGAACCTAAGTACTGTGTATGACTGTAACAATGATTTTAACCTCCTTGCAGAGATATCACCCAGAAAACCCTTGTTTGGTAAACACACACAGCATGCAAAGATATTTACACTATCAAACTATATAAAGAGAACATAAATGAACTGTGAAACAAAACAGTTTATGATAATGTCTCTATAAGTCACACAGGGATCGAATCCCTTACAAGACTCCCTTCCAGATCCTAGTGCTGACCATTCAACATAACCATAAACCATTCATAAGCGCACACCATATACATGCAATGAAAATCAAAGGCTATGGAAATCGAAAGCTATGTAACTGCTATGCAAACCATAGGCTGTGTAAATCGAAAGCTATGTAATCGTAACTGTGATGCAAACCATATGCTATATAAATCGAATCCAATATACATACTGTGCGAACATGTGATAACCGAAATGTAACAAAACAAATGAACAGTATACCAATCGAAGAACGCAAGGCCCGTCCGCGTCCTAAGGGTACACTGGCTATAACCGATCAGCTATCAAATCAATGCAAGAGGTATACACACGCCGTGACTGTGAATAGGTCTTTGTATTAACTTAAAACTCTGTTATGAGAAAACGGTTCAACGATTAACCCTTCAAACATTAACCTGACTGTATTTACATATGCGTACGCACAGCCATGTCATCGATACAATGAATGTACATTCGGCTGTTGCCGCTTTTATTACATAAGCCTTTTCAAAATGTTTCCATGCTAAGTGTTTCAAAAAGAACAAAAAAAACTAAAATGAAAATGGAACGATGTTGTTGCTGCTTTTATCTGCCAGAGTGCCCTGCTTTGACTTGAGTTGACCGCATACATAGGAGGTTCGATTTGGCTGGGAGATAGGTGTTTGTCCATGCTTGGACATTCTGCTTTTCGCCCATGCCTTTCGTTCTAGCTCATCTGCTGCGCCACATGTCAAATGATAAGCTCATTACAGGATGTGGGTACTTCCTATAACCATGTCATCAAAAACTTCCAATTCTTGAACATAAAACCCCGAAATTAATTTCTATGCAATTTAATAACTATAAAACGATTAATAATCAATATTCAAGGATTTTGAGGGATATATGATGAAAATGTATGGATAAATGATATGTTTTTGGGAAGGAAAAAGGGTCTTGGGATGATACCAACATCTCTCCCCGACTTAAGGACTTAGCATGTCCTCATGCTACCCCAGAAGTACTCCCCTTGAACTTTGTCCCTGCATGGATCTCTGCTGCCTTGAGCAAGGTATCTACATTCTTCTTCACCTGGTGATCTTTCTGTCCCTTGAGCTCCTGCTTTAACTTTTTATATTTTTCTTTAAGATCCTTCTTCTGATTGTACCACTTAGTGGCCCAGTTGGAAATCTCAGTTTTCTCAGTCTCCAACTCACTGATTCTTTCCTTTAGCTTTTCATTTGTTTTCTGTGTTTCTTTGCTTTGTGCCCTGAGCATTTCATTTTCCCTTTTAATAACTTTTTCCAACATGTTAGCTTCCATGAGCTCTTCCTTCAATTCTTCAATTTGTTTTTCTAATTTCTTCTGTCTTTTGGTGGGAGGTGGTGAACATTTTTCCTGTTTGTTACGGCTCTCTACCTCCATGTCAACTTCTGGTGCTGGTAGTGAATGGTCACCACTCTCAACATCCATTTGTACAGGTGCATGAGATTCAAACTGGTCTTCTTGCAACTGAGTTTTTGGTGTCCTCCTTGTTCTTCGTGAGTAGGTGGTAAAAATTTTGTCTTTCTCAGCCCTCTTGGCATCCTCTTTTTTCATGTTCCTGGTCCTTATGCTGCCCACAGGTAAAGGTGCTCTGCTGGCTTTGGACACTGGAATTTCCTCATCAATGTCCTTCATAAACCCTGAATCTTCTTGCACTTCCTCTTTTTCCTCCTCATCTCTGATTTGATTGACAGCTAAGGCCTCGCTTCTGCAACTCATGTTCAATGAGGATTTTAATTAGGCCAAAATGGTACAGGCTTTTGTCTTCATTCCCCTTTTTCTTCTGGATAGTTTTGCCCATCTTTGTTAAACTTTGCAGCAGAAAATATGGCACACTGATTACGCATTGTTTCTTTAAATGGAGAAGTAGCTTGATGTGGTATAGATAAACAATACTATACCTACCTTCACAGGTTATGAACTTTTGAAGAATGTAAACCATTTCATCCCAAGGATGAACTAACCAGCTTCTTGGAACACCCTTCTTCCAGTTTACTGAGGAAACTCTAGATCTGGACATGAACTGTGTCCATGATTTCTCCTTAAATTGTTTGGTTTTAAAGTACTTCTCTCCTTTAAGACTAATTCCAATTGCCTAAGCTATAGTATCCTCTGAGATTCTGAAGGAGAAGTTGCCTATTAGGGCCTTTTCTCCATTAAAGGTGAAGGCAAATTGCTTGGTGATTTCCTCATTACTCCCATGGAATTTTTCCAGAAAAGGTAACCACTGTGTTTCTCTAAGAATCTCAATGCAATCCTCATGGTATTGTGAGCTGTCGAATATACTGGGTTCGACCCTATTAGTCATGGTGATGGCAGAGGGTTGTGCCTCTAACCCTTCTCTGTCTATACTCTTTAAAATTTAAACACAGAAATGTCGAGTTGGTTACCTGGTATATATCGCTTCCTTCAGTCTTCAATATGGTGCTTGGCCGGTCGATATGACTGTGATGGGAGTTAGAAATAGAATGGTGATGCTTTCCCTTTTCGGCGTTCACTGGTTTCACTGTGTAAACCGACCCCAAACGGTGATACTCTCCTCGGCGCTCCTTGCTTTAGATTTTCACTTTGTAACTCCACCCAAATGATAATAATCTCCTCGCGCTCCTTGCTTCTGATTCTCACCTTGGAAGTTATGGGAATCGAGGGTGGAAAGGATGGTGAAATAACCCTGTACTCACTTCACAATGTAATCATTCATTTAAAAAAATAGAGTGCTGTACGCTTGCATGCATGTTACCACAAGAACGCTGAGAGCGTACCCATAGTGCTGGGCTATAATGCTGGGTGGCGAAGTTATGATTCGGCTGTGTGTGGAGTAAAATATATATAGGCCGCTTATTATGATTTGACTGTATGGAGTGAAATATATATATAGGCCGCTTCCACATCTATCTCATCCTTTGTATTTAAAAATACACAGCTCACCACGTGCCCTTTTCAATTAGTATTCGGTCGTATAGAGAATGTTGGTATGCCTGTAGGGTATATGACAAGGTGGATGTGTTGGTAATGGGTTTTAGGGATATGAATAGGTTAATGTAGGGGAATGATGAGAATTGGTGGGATAAGGGTGATAGATTGATGTATATAGGTGTCCTTGAAATCAATTACAACAGCTTATAGTCACCAAAGTTACATTAAAAACCAATCTAGGAAATTAAATGTTTAAGAACAGAAATACATTACTCCTTTGTTGATCATTTGACATGCTGAGTTGCTAATCCTTTTTGACTGTTCTTTTTGACAGGTCCTCTGAGGGAGATTGAATGCACAGGTCTTTTGAGAAATTTTTTTGAAGATGTAACAGGTCCCTTTGAAAAATTTGAATGTACAGGTCCCTTGAGAAAACTGAATGTAACAGGTCCTTTGAGAAAACTGAAGATGTTCATGCAGCTCTTTGTATTGTTACAGGTTCACTGAGCTTGCCATTTGCTGAAGTGTTGGTGCCCAAATCCTTGTAAAAGCTTGGTGGAAGTCTGTTGAAGTAGCCTTTGGTGTCAAAAACTTTTTTTTAACAGGTCCCAACTGAATGTTTTAAACAGGTCCCATTACTGCTGGTTGGAATGTCTTAACAGGTGTCAATTGCTTTAACAGGTCCCTTCTGAAAATCTTAAACAGGTCCCATGACTGCTGGTGTTGGACTACTGGTGTTGGTAGCATAGATGTCTGAACAGAACAGGTCCCCCTGCAAAATATTTATAACCAGGTCCCTCTGAAATAAAATCATGACAGAACAACTTATTTGTTAAAGTCTGGAATTACTGCTGGTAACAAGCTGCTGTTGGAAATTTACAGTGAAATATAGAATAAGAAATCTGAAGAATTTACAAGGGAGAGATAAAAGTAACAGAACAGATGCCTCTCTCCCCGACTTAAAGTTTGACTTGTCCTCAAGTCATGATTCAACTGAGAAATGAAACAATGAACAAAAGAAAGAGAATTCATACCCGCCAATAAATTGGTTTTCAGGTAGGAATTCGGGGTTAGATTGTGCCAGATACTGGTTTTCACATCTAACCCATTATTATTTTTTTTAGTTTTAGTTTTTTTTTTTTTTTTTTTTTTTTTTATTATTTTTTCTTTTTATTTTTCTTTTTGATTTTGAAATTGAAAGGAAATGAAACTAAGGCAGTGATACTGCAGCTGAGGGCTGCAGTATCTCAACCTCTTCTTGCTGAGATAGTGTATGGAGAAAATCTTGCTTGCTGATGGGCTTGTTGTACAGCTTCAGGCGATGACCGTTGACTGTGAAGGAATGACCTTCGCCATCAATAGTTTGGAGCTTTACTGAACCATTGTCATAAGCCTGAACAATTTCATAGGGGCCCATCCAATGGGTGGTGAACTTAGCTTTATGATCCTTGAATTTTGAATCAAAAAGGAGAGCCCAGTCACCTTCCTTGAAGTGCTTCTTCTTAATGTGTGAATCATGCCATTGCTTCCTGTGCTTTTGCATGAGGATGGTGGTTTGTTCTGCTTGCTGCCTCATCTCATCCAGCTGGTTCAACTGCTGGATTCTCTCTTTTTGTGCTTGATCCAAATCAATTAGTAAATCTGCAGCTAATTTAAAAGTGTGAATTTGGAATTCAATAGGAAGCATGACATGCTTACCGTACACCAATTGGTATGGTGTAAATCCGGTGGTATCTTTCCAAGTAATCCGGTAAGCCCAGAGTGCCTCTTTGAGCTTTTCTTCCCAGTTTTTCCGGTTCATTGCAATAGTTTTGGTAATGATCCCCTCCAAAGTCTTGTTGGTTGATTCCACTTGCCCATTGGCCTGTGGATGGTAGGGGGTACTTTTCCTATGCTTTATTTGGTACTTGTCTGTGATGTCCTTCATGAGCTTTGAGGTGAATTGAGTACCTTGATCAGTGACAATTTCTCTTGGCACTCCATACCTCACAAAGATCTCCTCAAAAAGGAAATTGACTACTGTGTGTTCGGTTGCTCTTACCAGTGCTTTTGCTTCTGCCCACTTTGTGACGTAATCAGTACATACTAGGATGTACTTATTACCATTAGAGGCTGGGTTGATAGGTCCTATGAAGTCCAGAGCCCACTTATCAAATGGTTCTAAGTGAACTTGGGGCTGAAGGGGCATCTGATCGGTAGTTGTTGGTCTGCCCATTCTTTGGCAGCTGTCACAACTCTTTACATACTTCTTGGCATCCTTGAAAATGGATGGCCAGTAGTATCCAAGAGTAAGAACTTTGAAGGCTGTCCGCTTCGCTGCAAAATGCCCACCACATGGTTCATCATGGCAAGATTTTAAAATGTCAATTACCTCATCATTTCGTACACATCTCCTAATGATCATATCAAAACCAGTGTAAAAGAGATCGCCATTAAGCCATGAATATCTAGCACTTTGTTTGATCAGTCTTTTCCTTTCCTTTGCAGTGAAATGTGGAGGTGTTCTACCTGTAGACAAGTAATTAGCTAAATCAGCAAACCAAGGAGTTACTATGGAAATTGCAAATAAGTGCTCATCCGGAAAAGAATCCTCAACAGGAACAATCTCACCTGGATTTTGCAGTCTAGACAGAAAATCTGCCACCTGGTTTTCTTTGCCTGGTCTATCTAACACTGTGATGTTAAATTCCTGTAACAATAGTAACCATCTGGTAACTTTGCCACTAGTTATTGGTTTATTCATGAGATGTCGAATGGCAGAATGATCAGTATGTACAAAGACTTCATAACCAGTTATGTAATGGCGGAATTTATTCACAGCATAAATGATGGCAAGTGTTTCCTTTTCTGTAACTGTATAGTTTAGCTCGGCAGGTGTGAGATTTTTACTAATGAAATAAATTGCATATGTACAAGATTCTTCTTTTTTGCCTAAGGATGCAACTATTGCAGTGTCAGATGCATCGGTAAAAATATGAAATGGTAAACTCCAATTAGGCCCTCTCAGGACTGGTGCGGTAGATAGTTTCTTTTTGAGTTGTTCAAATGCATGTTGGCAGTTCTCAGTCCAATTGAAAAGTACATCTTTGGCTAGAAGTTTAAACAAAGGTAAGGCTATCTTGCTAAAATGTTCAATGAATCTGCGGTAATAACTAGCATACCCAAGAAAACTTCTTACCTCTCTCTGATTCTGTGGAATAGGCAAATCGACAATAATCTGGATCTTGGCTGGGTCAACCTGGATGCCTTGAAAAGAGATATAATGGCCCAACACTATCCCTTCATTTAACATCATGAAGCACTTGTCATGAAATGTAGATTGCAAGGAGTGGATAGTGCATGTTTCTTGAAAGTTTTGAGCCAGAAGTACATCTGCAGCATTATATTGTTCATTTCTCAAATTTTCAGATACATCAGGTTGAGAAAGAAATAGTTCTACCAAATCATTATTGTCTTCGTGGAAATCATAGATCTGGTCAATGCTAAAAACAGATTGTACTTCCTCTTTGTCATTAAATTTATCATCAAGCCACAAGTTATGTGTTACTGCAGGTGATTGTGCCGATGGATAGAGGGTGAGTTGTTTCCTTTCGGTCCCTCTAGAGATAATCATGTTACCTGATCGGCATCCAATAAATGCATCAGCAGTCGCTAACCATGGTCTACCTTGAATGATAGGATGTACTCCTAGATTGGATTTGGGTTGAAGGACTAGGAAATCCACTGGATACTCCCAAGAGTCCAGTGAGACAATGATATCTTCCAAAATCCCCTCAGGAATGACTTTGGACCTATCAACTAGTTCAAGAACAATCGTGGTATGTTGCAAATTCATAAGCTGGAGTGTTCTCATGGTTTCAAGGGTCATGACATTGATTGCGACTCCTAGATCTATCAAGGTGTTTGGAATCCGTATGTTGTTAATGATGGTGGTCACTTTTGGAATGCCCGGATCAACATACTTCTCCATGGAGATGGTATTGGTCATAAGGCCTGCTAAATTTCCTAAAACATGAATGGTCTGAGGATCAATCCTCTTTCTAGCAGGTTTCTTGAGACACATGTCTTTGATGGCTTTGGTGTAGATAGGAATGTCCTTTATAGCTTGCAGCAAAGGGATTTTTATGTAGACATTTTTAAGTTCATCCAAGACATCAAATTGTGGTGGAGGCAGTGGTGGTTTTACTTGGACCAAACGGTCTAGAAAAGGTGGGTGCAGTGATTGCATCTGTTTGTCCTTGGTTTCACTGCTTGGTTTTGTTTGAGTTGTCATTTCATTTTCTTTTTCTAAGTTTTCTTCTTGCTGATCTATTATTGGAGAATCCTTTTGAAGCACCCTACCAGACCTCAGATTAATGTTTTTCAAAGGCAGTGTGGAGTAGGAGGTTCCTTCCTCTACATTATAGGCTGGCCTCTCTGCTCTATTGTTCAGATTTGGGACAGTTTGAGCAGGTATTTGTGTGGGTCTGGGAGGTTGTGGGTTAGTTGGAAATTGAAGTTGTGGTACATTTATTTGTGGAGGAGCAGGCAGTGTTTATTGAGTAGGTTGGGGCTGATAAACAACTTGCTGAGGGTGCTGCTGATATGGCTGTGAATGTGATGGATATGGCTATTGGTACTGCTGATATGACTGTGAGTAAGGTGGGTATGATTGAGGATATGGATGGTAGGATTGGGAATACTGTTGAGACAGTCTCCATTGATTTTGTTGTTGGTTTCCATGCTGCCATGGCATAGGTATATTCCATGAGTTTTGTGCATACATCTGATCATTCATAGGAAATTGCATATTTTGATTAGGAAACATACCTTGGGGTGCTTGCCTTGGCTGCCATGGTCGCTTTGCACCCATGTAGTACACGTTCTCCATCTCTATGCTGGCTGCCATGTTACAGTTCTGCAAAATTTTAACTTTAGGACAGTTAAACATATCATGATGCTCAGTACAGAAAGCACATACTTGGATATTCTCTAGAGGGCAGTCTTTTAATGCATGTTTCTTGCGACACTTGGGGCAGAAAATAGCCATGATATTGTCTTCTTCCTCCTGTTTCTTTTTGGATTTTAAGGTATCAATTTGGTTTCCTAGAGTGCTCAACAAATCTGTTTTGAACTCTTCTAAAAGATTACCAATTTCAGCCGGGGTGACACTAGCAGAGGCAGTTTTTGTGACCCTAGATGACAAGGTTCTCTTTCCCATTTTGGCTTTACTTCTTGAATATTTTTCACACAGTTCAGCTATTTCTTCAAAGGGTAAGGCAGAGATGTCACCTTTGCCCATTAAGTTGAGATCATCCATGTATTCTTCCCGGATACCTTTCAAGAATATTGTGCAGACTAGATCAGGAGGCATTGTTCGGTGTTTAGATTTTTGCAAGTTATAGACAAACCGTTCTAGATATTCTTCTAAGGTTTCATCCTCCTGCTGACTCATTCTAAAGATGTCATCTTTAGAGTCTTTGGATCTGCAATAAGGCTGATATTTCCTCAGAAATATTCTCCTCATGCCATACCAATCTACTATGGCATGCTCACCTAGCCCCATAAACCATTTCAAGGCTGCTGCCTTTAATGTGGCTGGAAACAATCTGAGTCTATGAGCATCATCCATATAGCCATAAGTTCAACATACAATGTCAAACTCGAATAAGAATGAGTCCGGATCCTCTGAAGCCATACCATAGAAATTGGGTAGCACGGATGGGGGTATATTTTTCATTTTGATCTCCTCATCCTCCTGTGGTTCTTGTATAGGGAATTTAAAAGTTGATTCCTCCTCCTCTTGATGGGGAACTGATCTAGATCCCTCCTCAGCCATTCTAATTGGTCTCTTGGTGTCTCTTGGTGGAAAAGAGAGAAAGGAAGATTGCTTGGTAATGGTACTACTTTTCCCTTGTGTAGAAGATTTAGGAAAGGGTTGTTGCTGTGATTTATGTGCAAATAGAGTTTCCCTCTCAGCAAGAGTAATGTGTTGTCCTAAATAAAATCTTTCTGCCAATGTTCGGATATCCTCCTCAGCTGGTGTTGTATTCCCTAGAGAGTCTGCTCCTGATGATGATGGGTTAGTGTTTAGATGGTGGGGGGTTCTTACAAATCTCCCTTGATTGTCCCTAAGTCTAGGCATAAATGAACATGATTTCTAACTGTGTTTTTGTTTGTTTTTGTGTATTGGAATTTTTTTCTTTTTGTTTGAATCCTTTACGTACGCCTCCCCGGCAACGGCGCCAAAATGTAGTGGTTCCAGCTAGGGTACTAGACTAGACTCTATATTTAATATCGACCGAGGTGCGTAATCTTAGAGGCGTGGTCTAAAATATATAGACATAAAGAATCTCTGGCCAAGTGATTATGATGTAGGTTACAAGGCTTCTTTACGGAAGACCGGAATATGTAGCCTATCATTCACACACCTAGATTACCCTACTGATCTGCTTGATTACAGTGCTTGTTATGAGATGCATCTATCAAATCAAACCATGAACCTAAGTACTGTGTATGACTGTAACAATGATTTTAACCTCCTTACAGAGATATCACCCAGAAAACCCTTGTTTGGTAAACACACACAGCATGCAAAGATATTTACACTATCAAACTATATAAAGAGAACATAAATGAACTGTGAAACAAAACAGAGTTTATGATAATGTCTCTATAAGTCACACAGGGATCGAATCCCTTACAAGACTCCCTTCCAGATCCTAGTGCTGACCATTCAACATAACCATAAACCATTCATAAGCGCACACCATATACATGCAATGAAAATCAAAGGCTATGGAAATCGAAAGCTATGTAACTGCTATGCAAACCATAGGCTGTGTAAATCGAAATCTATGTAATCGTAACTGTGATGCAAACCATATGCTATATAAATCGAATCCAATATAAATATTGTGCGAACATGTGATAACCGAAATGTAACAAAACAAATGAACAGTATACCAATCGAAGAACGCAGGGCCCGTCCGCGTCCTAAGGGTACACTGGCTATAACCGATCAGCTATCAAATCAATGCAAGAGGTATACACACGTCGTGACTGTGAATAGGTCTTTGTATTAACTTAAAACTCTGTTCTGAGAAAACGATTCAACGATTAACCCTTCAAACATTAACCTGACTGTATTTGCATATGCGTACACACAGCCATGTCATCGATACAATGAATGTACATTCGGCTGTTGCCGCTTTTATTACATAAGCCTTTTCAAAATGTTTCCATGCTAAGTGTTTCAAAAAGAACAAAAAAAACTAAAATGAAAATGGAATGATGTTGTTGCTGCTTTTATCTACCAGAGTGCCCTGCTTTGACTTGAGTTGACCGCATACATAGGAGGTTCGATTTGGCTGGGAGATAGGTGTTTGTCCATGCTTGGACATTCTGCTTTTCGCCCATGCCTTTCGTTCTAGCTCATCTGCTGCGCCACATGTCAAACAATAAGCTCATTACAGGATGTGGGTACTTCCTATAACCATGTCATCAAAAACTTCCAATTCTTGAACATAAAACCCCTAAATTAATTTCTATGCAATTTAATAACTATAAAACGATTAATAATCAATATTCAAGGATTTTGAGGGATATATGATGAAAATGTATGCATAAATGATATGTTTTTGGGAAGGAAAAAGGGTCTTGGGATGATACCAACAAACATATGTACAGGTGTAGTTGTAAAATGAGTTGGCTATTCCTTACAAAGACTACACGTTTCAGTCCTACACAAAATCCCTATCTCATGCAATCAACATTTATGAACAAACTCTGTTTTGAATTCTCGTGGAAGATTTATCATGCACAACTGAATTCATTTTGTTTTTCTACCTCCTACAGTTACCAAAACATTTATCTCCAGCTATGTCACAATTTTATTAACCTACTATTTGTGCATTTAAACTTCAATTAAAAACCTCTGCTTAATTGTAGTCTTGGTGATTTTTCTGAGTATACTTGGTTTCTTGTGGAATGGTTGTGAATGCTTGACTCGTGGACCTCTTAGCTGCGCTCCATATTATCCTTAACTCATTCAATCTGCGTTTTGAACGCCTCAGTTTAATGACTGGTGGCATAAACAGAGAAAAATTCATTAAATGACAGGCAGTCTTAGCAAAAGATTCAGCGACAGGGATCCCGACATTTCCTCTGCAATCCTCATCCAAATAGAAACAAATCAGATCTTGGCTTACCTTAAGTTTTCCACGAGATTTTTGGCAACTAACTTGCACTTCCTCCGTCGATTTACCCTGCTTATCTCTCCATGGCCTCAGCGTTCTATTTCTACCCTTACCTCCTCTGTCAAAACGTTTTAACGCTCTCAACCTCTTGCTACTATTCTCCTGAGCCTTCAATGGCTATGATGGCGGACAAATGCAGAATGGTTCTGAGAATGGTCTAATGAGCGCTCAGAGGTTTACTGTTTGAAAGAGTTTTTTCTTGGTTGTTTCCAGTTGTTTACCGTGCTTTGATTGATAAGCTGTAAACGTTTTCTATTGGATGATGCCATCGTGGCTGTCCCTTTGACCAGTCGCCACTTATGGAGCCATTTGCAATGATATTCTTCAGGCTATATGTTTCATCATTCAAATTCCACTTACCTTAGTTTTATTGCAGTCGTTTTTCAATTTGGTCGTGGCTGTCCTTTTGCATGCCAATGTACCAGTCGTGGTTGTCCTCTCGCATGCCAATGCACCATTCCTCTGTCTGTTGAACGTATTATTCACTGCCACATTCACCTGCATGAATTCATTAAGGTTTGTGTTGGGTTTGTAATACATTACCACCGGCCATACGGCTTGGTATATTTGCAGCCACACAAATAATAACCTTGCACCATCACACTTACACCATCGATTGCACAATTCATGATTTTGTTTTGCACCTTCGCCACTACCTACAGCTGCTTGTATTCATCATTCATCACTTTTCATTGTATTTCCACCATATGAACCATACACCCATAAATCATTTCGATTTGATTTGTTTAATGGATTTTCCATAATGCGCATGTTTGCTATTTATTGAAATGATAATAACCTTACCCCATCATATTACCATATGCTTGCTATCATTTCGTATTTGCCATTATAATTTACACCATGCATATAGTACTAATAGCATTTCTTTATGTGCTATGATAGGGTTATTACTTAGATCATTTCGATGTTGTATTTCGTTACAACATATTTCATGATGCTCATATCTTTATGTTATACAATATATCTTATAATTTTAAAATGACCACCTAGGTCACGTTTAAAATTATATCCATGGTACTAATGTTTGATTTGTTTATGCAGGCTCCTTCTTATTGCATTCTTTTTAATCCCTTTTGCTTTGAGGAAAAATACTTAGGGTTATAGACTTAGGGTTAAGGTTATGAATATGAAATGAATATAGGATGTACATAGGTAAATGTAGAATGATTGTAAGGTTATGGAATATTAGGGTTATAGGATGTACATAAATAAATGTAAGATGATACTTAGGATAATGGGTGGAGGTAATGAAATGAATGGAAAATATGCACTCAGGTACTAATTTTAATTTTAACAAAGACTAAAAATTTCTAAAAAAAAATTTGAATTTACAAGAGCAAAATTGTGTACTCACTATACTTGTACTTCTCTGACAATATTTGATGATGTCTTCTGTTCTTTGACAATATTGGATGAGGTCTTTTGATCTAATGTCTTAGATAGATTGAAACATAGAGTTTATTTTGCTTCCTGTTCTAACATTATTCATTGATTCTGGTTCTTGGATTGCCGATTGTCATTCAGGTCCCTCTGCAATTGTTTCATAATAACTTAGGTCCCAACTATCATGCACACTTGTATACAATATGTACATGTTTTTGCTAATATTTCAGGTCCCTCTGCAATTAATTCTCAATAGCTCATGTCCCTACTATCATGCGATGTATACATGCTTTTTTAACATTTCAGGTTCATGCAATATATACATGTTTTTTTCTAACATTTTAGGTCACTAACTGTCATCAATTTCAAAAATATTTCAGGTCCCAACTGACATTGGTTTAAAAAATATTTCAGGTCCCAACTGTGAACAATACAAGTTTTGTCGTCAATTCAGCTGCACAACTAAGTTTCTTGTGCAACCTTCCCCCTTGCTTATCTAATGACTTGTCCTCAAGTCATGCTTCTGTGGAGGATTTTCTGCAAAACAAAGTTGTTATAAAAGTAGAACAAGAAATTGTGAATTCATACAGTCCAAAACGAGTTGGTTTTCCTCTATGAATTCTTGTTTGCTTGGTGCCAGTTTCCTGGTTTTCACTAGCAAACATTTTATTTTTGTTGTTTTTTTATTTTTAATATTTTTAATTTTTAATTTTTTTTATTTTTTATTTTTTATTCTTCTGTAGTACTGGAAGATACATGGCTCTGTTGTGCCATTACTTCCAGTTCTGTTTCTTGTATCAGTTGTTTCATGAATTCTTCTTTGTTGATAGGCCTGTTGTAAACTTTGAGCCTATGTCCATTTACCAAAAATGATGTAGATTCCTGGTCAATTGTTTTGATTTGAACAACTCCATTATCAAAGATTTCCTCTATCTCATATGGCCCTAACCAGTGTGTTGTGAACTTGGCCTTGAAATCTTTGAATTTGGAGTCGAACAGTAATGCCCAGTCTCCTTTGATGAATGTTTTGTTCTTGATGAATCTGTCATGCCATTTCATTCGTTGTTGTTGTACCAATGTTGTGTGTTCTATTGCTTGTTGTCGATGTTCATCTAGTTGGTTTAATTCCATTATCTGCTGCTGTTGTGCTTCAAACAATTCTAGTCCTAGTTCTGCTACCAATTTATATGTGTGTATCTGAAACTCTATGGGTAGTAAGACTTCTTTTCCATATACTAACTGGTATGGACTAAACCCAGTTGTATTTTTCCATGTTATTTTGTATGCCCATAGCGCATCTCTTAACTTTTCTGACCAGTCCTTCCTATTTAGCTGTACTATTTTGGTCATTATATTTTCTAGGACTTTATTTGTTGCTTCCACTTGTCCGTTTGCCTGAGGATGATATGGAGTGGATTTCCGGTGCTTTATCTTATACTTTTCCGTAAGATCCCGAACAAGTTTTGAAGTAAACTGTGCTCCCTGATCAGTTACAATCTATCTAGGCACACCATATCTCACAAATATTTCCTCAAAGAGGAAGGTGACCACTGTGTTTTCTGTTGCCTTTGTGACTGCTTTTGCTTCCACCCATTTAGTTACATAATCTGTACATACCAAGATGTACTTCTTTCCATTTGATGGTGAATTTATTGGTCCCACAAAATCTAGAGCCCATTGCTCAAATGGTTCTATAAGAACTTGTGGTTTAAGTGGCATCTCATTTGTTACTATTGGTCTCCCTACTATTTGGCAACTGTCACACCTCTTGACATAAGCCTTGGAGTCTTTGAAGATTGCTGGCCAGTAGTAGCCTAATTGCAACACCTTGTAGGTTGTTTGTTTGTTTCCAAAATGACCACCGCAGGGTTCATCATGACATGCTTTCAAGATTTCTAATATCTCATCTTCTCTCACACATTTTCTTATTATTAAATATGAACCAGTATAAAACAGATCGCCATTTACCCAACTATATCTAGAGCTTTCTTTAATGATTTTTCGTTTTTGTTTCTTTGAAAACTGAGTTGGAAATTTTCCAGAAGATAGATAGTTTGCTATGTCTGCAAACCATGGTGTTTTTACTGTTATTGCAAAAAAAATGTTCATCTGGAAAGTTATCTACAACTAGATTTGGATCATTGGGTGTATGTAATCTTGAAAGAAAATTGGCCACTTGATTGTCCTTCCCTGGTCGATCTTGAATTGTAATGTTAAATTCTTGCATTAACAGTAACCATCTTGTTATTCTCCCATTGGCGATTGATTTGTTCATTAAGTATTTGATTGTTGAATGGTCTATATGAATGAACACTTGGTATCCTATTATGTAATGCTTGAATTTGTTCACTGCATGTACTACAACTAACATTTCTTTTTCTGTGACTGTGTAGTTCAATTCTGCAGGTGTTAAGTTTTTGCTTATGTAGTATATTGCATAATTGAACAGGTTTTCCTTCTGTCCAAGCGATGCACCTATAGCAGTCTCAGATTCATCAGTTGAAATATGAAATGGCAAAGTCCAATTTGGTCCTCTAAGAATGGGTGCAATTGATAGTTTCTCTTTCAATATGTGAAATGCGTTTTGACAATGATTTGTCCATTAGAATTCAACATCCTTTGCTAACAACTTGAATAGAGGTTGGGCTATTTTACTAAAGTTTCCTATGAATCATCTATAGTAGCCTACATAATCCAGGAAACTCCTTACCTCCTTTTGAGTTGTAGGTGGCATTAAATTCACAATGACTTGTATTTTAGCTAGATCCATCTTAATTCCTGAGGAGGAAATATGGTGTCCCAAAACTATGCCTTCAGTTAACATCATGTAGCATTTTTCATTACTCAAGGACAAATTTGTTTATATGCATTGTTTTAAAACTTTCTCAAGATTGTTTAAGCAATTGCCATATGTGTTTCCATATACTATGAAGTCATCCATATAGACTTCTACACATTCATGGATTAGATCAGCAAATATTGCATGCACTGCTCTTTGGAAATTTGCAGGTGCATTACTTAATCCGAATGGCAAGACATTATATGCATAGGTTCCCCATGGGCAGGTGAATGTTGTTTTGTCTTGATTTTCTGTTGCTATTCTAATCTGATTATACCCACTAAACCCATCTAGGAAGGAGAAAAATTTCTTTCTAGCTAATGAGTCTAGAACCTAGTCAATGAATGATAGCGGAAAATGATCTTTTAATGTTGCTTTGTTTAATTCCCGGTAATCTACACATATCCTCCACTTCCCATTTTTCTTTGGTACACTTACCAATGGAGAAACCCATTTACTGTTTGAAATAGGATAGATGATCCCAACTTTAAGCAATTTTTACAGTTCTTCCTTCACTATTTCTTTCATCATGGGATTCATTCGTCTTTGAGGTTGTCTTACTGGTTTAATCTGATCATCTATATAGATGTGGTGGATACATGTGTTGGGATGAAATCCTTGCATATCAGTATAATCCCAGGCAAAAGCTTTTGAATATTTTTGTAACACTGCTATTACCTCTTGTTCTTGTGACGATTGCAAATGGTTACCAATGTTCAAATGTTTTCCAAGATATATCTCAATTGTTTTTGTTGTTGAATTGGTAATTGTGTTTACAGGAAAAATGTTTGTAAAGGAGCTCCGCAAGGATTGGATTGTACAAGTTTCCTAAAAACATTGATTCAAAATATTACTTGTAGCTTCATATTGAATCTCTCTAAGCTGCTCTGAAATATTTGGTTCTGAGATGAAAAGATCCATTAAATCCTCATTCTCTTCTTCTTCTCTAAGGTCAAAGACTTGATTGATACTTAGAACTGATTTAGTTTGTTGATGTTCTTGTTCTTCAAGCATTGATTCTAAAGAAGTTGATTGTGCAGGTGAATAAAGTGTAATGTGTTTCCGTTCATCTCCATGTGAAATAATCATACTTCTAGATCTGCATCCTATAAAGGAATCAATAGTGGCTAACCATGGTCTGCCTAAGATTAGAGGATGTCCTCCCAAATTTTTTTTTCGCTGCAAGATGAGGAAGTCAACAGGATACTCCCATGAATCCAAAGAGACTATAATATCTTCTAGTATTCCTTCTAGTACAACTTTAGATCTATCTGCTAACTCTAGGATTGTAGAAGTTGATCTAATGTTGTTTAAATGCAGATACTTCGTTGTCTCCATAGTCATTACATTTATAGTAGCTCCAAAATCTATCAATGTGTCTGGAACTACGAAATTATTTATTGAAATAGTAACCATAGGGATATTAGGGTCAATATATTTTTCTACTATTTTTTTTGTTGACATGAGGCTTGCTAATTTGCCAATGACTTGGATTGTAGTAGGATCCTTCTTCTTTTTACCAGTTTTCTTAATGCATAATTCCTTTATTGTCTTAGCATATATTGGTATCTCTTTGATTTATTTCAATAAAGGAATTTTTACATAAGCATTTTTCAATTCATCGAAAATGTCAAATTCAGGAAGGCTCATTTCAATTTGTTGCTCTACTAACCTCTCAGGATAGGGTGGTGTTTGAGTTATAATAGTTTTTCCTTTTTGAATTTGTTTTTTGGATTGTGATGTTTCAGGTTGTTATCCTTGCTCATTTGGCTCTTCTATGATTGGAGGATAATCCTTTTTAAGCACCTTTCCAGACCTTAAATGGACATCATTTATGGGAAGAATAGAATATGTTGAAAAATATGCTGCTTATTCTACATTGTATGCAGGTTTATCCATTTTATTGCTTGGATTTGCCACTAGTTGGGCTGGTAATTGAGTTGGTCTAGGTTGGTTTGAAGGTAGCTATAATTGCTATGGTTGTGTTAGTAGTGGTGGAGAATTCTATTGCAAAAATGGCATGGATAATGGATATGCAGAATTCTATTGCGGAAATGGCATGGATTGCGGATATTGTTGGTATGGAAATGGCTGTTGATATTGTTGCTGGTATTGTTGTTGGTATTGTTGAGGTGGCTGATTTCCATAACCATATCCTCTCCAACCTTGTGCAGGTTGGTTTTGATATTGTTGTGGAGGCCAAGCTTGCCATGGCATTGGAGTATTCCAAGAATTTTGAGCTGGATACTGATAGTTTTGTTGAGGGAATTGTTACAGACTTTGTTGAGGAATCCTTGGTTGCTAAGGTCTTCTTGGTGCCACATAATAGAAACCTTTTGCTCGTTTCACTTCTTCCATTGGATTCATTTGTAATTCCTTCAACCTTAGACAATTTTCTGTTGAATGATTTTCTGTACAAAGACCACACACTTGAACACTATCCAAAGGACATTCTCTTAATGCATGTTTCTTTCTACATTTGGAACAAAAGATTGCTAAAGCTTGTTCTTGTTCTTCTTTCTTCTTATTTGCTTTCAGAACATCTACTTGAGTTCCTAATGTACTTAGGAGATCAGTTTTGAAGTTTTCTAACAAGCTTCCTATCTCTGCTCTTGTTACTCCTCCTGCTGCTGATTTTGCTGCTTTTGAACTAACATCTCTCTTTCTGGATTTTGATCTCCCTCTAGAATATTTTTGACACAAATCAGCAATTTCATTAAATGGAAAGTTTGAAATATCACCCTTGCCCATTACATTCAGAATGTCAAGATATTCATCTCTTATACCTTTGAGAAAGATTGTTCGAATGGTTTCTTGATTTAGAGAGTGTTGTTTGGATTTTTGTAGATTATATGCAAATCTTTCTAAGTATTCTTCTAGACTCTCATCTTCTTGTTGTGTCATTCTGAACACATCCTCTTTGGAGTCCCTTGGCCTACAATAGGCTTGATACTTTTTAAGAAAGATAGATCTCATTTCATCCCAAGAAGCTATTGTTTGCTCTCCTAAACCCATGAACCATTTTAAGGCTGTTGCTTTCAATGTAGCAGGGAAGAGACGAAGTTTGTGTATGTCATCAGTGTATCCATAAGTTCTACATAAGATGTCAAATTCAAACATAAAGGAATCAGGATCTTCTGTTGACATTCCATAAAAATTTGGCAATACAGAAGGTGGAATATTTTTCATTTTCACATCTTCTCCTAATATTGCACTTGTATCCACTATTGGAAAGCCAAAAGTAGTTTCCTGATCACCACCATCTTCTTGTCTTTTCCTATCCTCTTCTCCTTTTCTATCATTTTCTCGTTTTGCCTCTTCCTCTCTCTGTCTTCTCCACTCTCTTTGTTGTCTTTCATATTCAAGTCTTTGTTCAGGAGTAAGAATAACAGATCCATGTCCCTCTTCTGCCATAGTTTCAATTGTTTCAATGCCAATTTGAGGTTCAAGTTGTTCAAAGATAGGTTGACCTATGGATTCAAAAATGGGTTGTTTTTCTTTAACAATTTCTTTTTGTTTTCCTGAAGTAGGTGTTGTTGTTGATGGTTGTTTTCTTTTTACCTCCCAGGCTAACAAAGTTTTCCTTTCAATTAAAGTTAATCTTTGTCCTGTTCTTTGTTTTTCTTCCAATTCCTCAATTGTTGGTTTACCAGCAACTGGTGTTGTTAGCTTTGATGGTCCTACCTCTATTGATGGGGGGTTTTGTTTAATAAATCTACCTTTAGGATCTCTATTTCTAGGCATAAAGAAACATGACCAAAAGAAATGTAACTAATTTTATTTTTATTTTTTGTTTTATGAAATTTTTAGTGTTTTTGTTTATCTTTCTATTTGACTATGCCGATAATTGCCTCCCCAGCAACGGCGCCAAAATGTTGAGCTAATTTATTCACACAAATTAACACAAGTATTCTTTATCAATCCAGGTTTGTAAAACTTGGAGGCAAGTCCACAATATATGGATATCAGGTATAGTCAAGCTTAAAAGATGAGTTTTCAAAAACTAAAGAAGTGCATATTACAAATATAAGCCTACATTAACAATTTTTAACTCACTTTTGCAATGAAATAAAGATGAAGTGGCTCTTAACTTAAGAGGTCCAATTGTGTTCTTCTCTCTCAATTACTACTTGATGAATAGAAATCAGAAATCATGAATTAACAATAGCTTAAGATGCATAAATCAACGATGAAGGAGACACTTAACTTAAGATATCTTTGGGCATTTTCCATCACAATTCATTCATCATTATACTCTCATTTGAAAACTGAAAATACATAAAAAAATACTGCTTGCATGTAACAAAGAAGAAGCCTATTTTTGATCTATCAATTTAATAGAAGGAGAATTCAACTTGAACACTTTGTTATCTCATCTTACTAAAGTGATAAAAAAACTAAGATCCAATAATATAAATCATCACACATCAATTCATAAGAAAATCTGAAACAAAGCACATAAACAAGTTCTAAGATAACCAGTTTATGGAAAATTAAGCTAGTCTAACAATGAAGTGTACTTAGCTTGGAGTGGGGGCCCTCCACCCTTGCTTTGCACACTTGAGGTTGATATCAAAAGCTAAAACTTCAGTCACTCATCCACATCAATGAACAGAAAAATGAAAGTAGAACAGGTTCTTCAAATTAATCTCCAAAATCCAAATGTCTCAGCATAAAATTATATAAAAGTTACATATCATAAGCCTTCAAAGTCTTGGCTTAAATAGAAGTTTATGAAACAAATTGATCTAAAGTCTCTCTAACAATCATATCTACTCATATCCACCTATCTAAGTCGAACTCATCCAATTCATCCCAAGAAATATGGTCAATCCCATAAAATCAAAAAATTGCCCTGTTTCCTAGGGATTTTCTAGCTGACTAGTCATGTTTGACCAGCTTTGACCGGGCTTAATAAAGCTTGTTCTGACCAAACCAAGTGGAATTAGTTCAGTTCTAGTTCCCAAGCTTTCCATCCATGCATATAAATTGATTCCAAGTGTCTTGCAAACATGTCATCCACATAGTTATTACTGGAATTTCTGAATCTGTCAAAATTTGCACTTGAAATCAAATTTTCATAAAAACTTTAGAATTTGCAAAATTAAAATTAAATACCTGAATATACATGAAATACATCAAAATGGGACAGATATAGTGGAAAATAGATGGAAAATATATGGATTAAGTAAGTTTCCTCAATAAAAAATAGACCAAAATTGAGGGCCAACAACAATCTTTCGTATATTGGAGAAGCAATAGTTCTTTGCCAATATGTCGAAGTGCGAGTTTGGGTTGACAAAGATGCTTTACTTGGGACATATCATAGGTGCATATGGGTTCAAAGTGCATGAGTAGAAGATTCAAGCCATTCGGGATTGGCCAGATTCTCAAGATGTGACAACGTTGAGATGCTTATTGGGCATCTGTACTTATTATCAGAAGTTCGAGAAGGGATTCTCACAATTGGCGAAACCCCTTACTGATCTGACTAAGAAGGGAGATTTTGCATGGAAAGAGGGAGCTCAGGCCACATTTGATCACCTTAAGAAGGTGATGAGTTGTTTCCTGATGTTGGAACTTCCAGATTTTTCTTAACCTTTCACTTTGGAGTGTGATGCATCAGGTGTGGGGATTGACGCAGTCTTGTCCCAAGGAGGGCACCCCATTGATTTTTAGAGACGAAATCTTCTACCTCATTAGATGTAAATATTCCATTTACGACAAGGAGATATTGGCCATAATGAATGCCTTGGCCAAGTTTAAACAATTCTTGGTGGGGAACCGATTTCGAGTGAAGATAGATCACAACAGTCTTCGCCATTTCATGGGGCAGCAAGGCCTCAATGACAGACAACAAAAGTGGATTAGCAAGGTGCAGGCCTACGATTTTGATATTGAGTATGTGCAAGGGAAGCACAATTTTGTGGGAGATTCACTATTTGGGAGACCAGCCATGCTTTCACTCATGAGCATTTGTCATGATTGGAAGGCTTGGTTATTGGTAGAGTACTCTAAGGATCGTCGAGCGTGTGAGATCTTGGAGGGAAGCTATGAAAATGAGTGTTACAGGGTGATGGATGAGGTTATTTATTATAAGAGGCAAATATTTTTGGTTCTGGGATCTCAGTTGAGAGAGCGCATCCTTTGAGTAGCTCATGATTCTCCTTTGTCCAGGCACCAGGTGTTTAGGAAGACTAATATGGCAGTGAGAGAGCACTTCACTTGGAAGGGCCTCAAAGGAGACATGTTGAGGCATGTGAAAGAGTGAAAAGTGAGCCATAGGAATGAAGGAGAGTTGACCCATTCAACAAGATTGTTGTATCCTCTTCCCATCCCTGAGGGAAAATGGGATAGCATCTCTATGGATTTCATCACCGGACTTCCCTCGGTGCAAGGGAAGGATTATATTTTTGTGGTCGCTAACCAACTGACCAAGTTTGCACACTTATTTTCCATACCGACACAATATTTAGCATCATAGGTGGAAAGGTTGTTCTTTAGGGAGGTCTTTCGTCTGTAAGGACTCCCTAAGACTATAGTCAATGACCGAGATAGTCGATTCATGGGAGGATTTTAGCAGGAGCTCTTCAGGCTAGCCAACACCAAGCTCACCCCAAGCACCAAATATCATCCACATACCAATGGCTAGACAGAGAGGGTGAACTAGTGGTTAGAGGGCTATATCAGGAACTATGTGACAAGGCAAAAGAGGGCTTGGATTTGATGGTTGCATTTGGGAGAGTATTGTTACAACACCACCCATCACATGTCCATTGGTATGAATCCTTTCCGTTCTTTATATGGTTATGATGCTTTGTTTTTGGAGACAGCGGGGCCCCAAAGGAAAAGGATTGGATCCTAGAGAGCCAAGATATCCTCAAGGCTCTTAAGGATAACTTACAGACAACCCAGAACCAACAAAAGATACATGCTGATCGGCATCGAGTAGAGAGGCATTTCGAGGAGGGGGGCTTGGTCTACCTTTGATTTTAGCCTTACCATCAGTCCAAGTTGAAGGAGAAGGGGGCCGAAAAGCATGCCTCAAGAGGGTGTTGGGGTAGTAGGTTACAACAACTGTGTAGTTTCATCCACTTGATGATGAGGGGCATTTGATTTTAGAACCAAAAGCCATCTTGGAGACTAGGGAGAGTGTTGTCACCCACTGCTTTTTAATGACTAGATGCTTCAAAATCCAAATAGTAGTGATGTTTGATGCCAAATTCTTAGCCACATAAGCTATCAAAGCTTGAGGGTACCCTCTACATTGCATAGTTCTCGGAATAAGATTTTCGGTGGTATATAGAAGTCCAAAAAAGGGTTCCCGGATCAAAAGCTGGACCCTATTCAAGAATTCCTTTCAAAAACTCATAAAACAAGGAAAATAGCTAAGTATGGAGAAAAGTTGCAATCAAGACCCAGGAGGCTCATCTCATATCACATATCGGCGTTCAGACGGATATGGAGCAATGATGGAGCGTGAAACAACGATTTGTCGATCACCAATATCGCATATCGGTGGTCGGCGGGTCAGGGCCCAACATTTATCGGCTATTGGCAGGGTCCCAGGGTACACAACTAAGGTTATCGGCATATCACAGTCTTGAATGCCAATATTGCATATCGCATCCCATAGATCCAATAGTTCCTCAGTTACAACATACTCCAAACCATGCGGGGGGCGATTTACGATGTATGATTGCACCACCGTGGAAGGGGAAGAAAGTGTTAACAAAGAAAATCATGGAAAAACAGGGATCGAGCTTCCCCCTTTCTCTCTCCTTCATGTGGCGCAATCCTGCATCCCTGCAACCCCACATCACAACAGTCCCACAGTTCGGCATATTGATGTGTTCTAAAACTTTAAATACCCGCAAACCGCCGATTTGCTATTTTTTTGTAACATCACCGGGGGGACAAGAAAATAATTTACAAAGGAAAATGCCAACAAAATGAGGGTGACACATGGCAGTAATGACGTCACCCTATAGATCGGCGAACGTAGAAGTTAAGGGGTAAAGGCTTAAGACAATGGTGCAGTTCAATTGTGATATGTGGGACTCCTCCCCCAGATGCAATAAATGAGTAGGGAAGGGTCTATAAGGACCTCGCGTCTGGAATGTCGGCCCGCGCCAAGGAAAAAGCATAGAATAGGGAAAAACAAAGTTGAAACATCGATATGTGGGAGAAATCGATAACAAAGGAAAAGGCCCCAGATGCGATATTTCATAAGCCACATTTCATAAAGTTGTCGTGCCCAGGAAATCGACCGATGAGGGACTTATGTGTTATAAATAAAAATGCCCCTGCACCGCAAGTCAAGCCTTAAGCACTTATTTCAGGCCCCCAATCACATGAATGAATAAACTGAAAGCATAAGGGCAAAAGGGGAAATTAAAAGCTCCCGCTTGTTTGTCAGTTTTTAATGATAAAGGTCTGCGACTGTGTTGCGTAGAGAGTGTTGTCACAGAGATTTAAATGGGCGGATGGGCCGGCAACTAAGGACTTTAATGGAGCATGGTGCTACTGCAGATCAATATGGGGGAATTCAGGAAGTCTTAATGGCATGGCATGGTGCTCCACTTTGTTACATAGAAAATGACCATTCAGGCACACGACTCTCCCACTCCGCCTCCTACCCCACCGAGCAGGTCACCCAGTCAATTAAGGTAGAATTTACAGAAACTGGCCGAGCAGCGGTGAACCATCTTATCAACAGTGAGAAGCATGATGATAGTAGGGACATGGCTTAATCAGGGGCCTCCACTGGAACAACAAGGGGACACCTCCTCTTTCATCTCTTGTTATGAAACCAGCTCACAAAAAGATAGAAAAGATAGATCAACGCCTTAGAAATAAGCCTCTTCAAAGGGGAAACCTCCTTTACATTACACAAATGAACAATTCTTGGATGATACAAATGACAAGACCTCCTTTCTATATATAGGAGTCTATGGGGTCATAATATAATTAGAGCCGACAGAATAATAATAATAATGTAAGGGCACAATAATAACATTAGTGGGATTCTATGGGGCACAATAATAACAATATGGGGACTACATGGGCACAACAATATAATAAGGGGGTTGTACTAATAACAATAAGGGGTTACACTAGTAGTATAGGGACCTAACACGCCCCTCTCCTTGAAAAAGTGTTGTCCTCAATGCTTGAGTAGTTCTTGATGCTCCTGTATAAAATTCTTGTCCTCCCATGTGGAATCTTCAGCTGGTAAGTTCTTCCACTTTATGAGATACTCTAAAATTGATTGATTTCGTAGCTGTCGGGTTCTTGTTTCTGTGACTGCTCCAGGCTCCAATATGATTTTTCCTTCCTCTTCAAGTTCTGGCAATATTGTTTGAACTGGGATCTTTTGCAACTTTTGAATGAGTGGCCACACTTTTTCGTCCTTCTTCCATTCATACCTTGTTTCATTTATCCAATCTGGTTGGATAATAGAAATGGTGCACAACAATGCTTCCACATCCTCATCCTTTCTTGAGAGTGCATCTGCCACAACATTTAGCTTCCATTTTTTGTAGATGATTTCAGAGTCATAACCCAACATCTTTGTGACCCATTTTTTTTGCTCTTCAGAGGATAATTTTTGTTCTAAAAAGTATTTAATACTGTCATGATCCGTTTGTACCTTCAAGTGTCTTCCCATTAGGTAAGGTCACCATTTCTTAAGTGCGTGTAGTATTGCCAACATTTCCTTCTCATAAATATCTTTCTTGAGGGACATTTGTTTGTATGTATGTAACCATAAAAATACCCAATCACCTACATCAAAACTTCTTTCATTGTGATGTTGATTTGCCTGTTGTTTCATTTGATTATGCACCAAAGTTGCATTATCCTTTAAAAGTTGGAGAACTTGTTGTTGATGCCTGATGTGATCTTTCACTGCTTAAATATTTTTCTTTTTGATATGTCCTTCTATATTTACAGTTTGAGGAGTGGTAATTTCTTCCAGTGCATTACAAGATATGGTGGAATTCATTTCTTGATGCTCTATGTGATCTTTCACTTCTTGAACATTTTTATTCTTGGTATGTCCTTTTATCTTGATAGTTTTAGGAGTGGTAATTCCGGCCATTGCATTACAAGATATGGTCAGATTCATTTCTTCTTTCTTGATGTGGTCTTTCACTTCTTGAACCTTTTTCTTCTTGATATGTCCTTCTATCTTAAGAGTTTGAGGAGTAGTAATTATTTCCAATGCTTTACAAGATGTGGTCGGATTCATTTCTTCTTTCTCTGGGGTTGGTTCCTGGTGTATATACTCTTCTTTTGATGTTTCTTGATCCTTTTCTTCCTCCTTTCCACAATCAATGTAAAATAATTTCTTCTCAGCACACTTATGACCTTTAATGTATTTTTTTATCACAATTGTAACAAAGCCCTTTTTCTCTTTTTTCTTCCAATTGTTGTCGTGTAACCCTTGTAGGTTGTGGAAGGCTAGGAGAAGAAAAACTTCCATAATTATAGTCATGAGTGGTTGGATTCATTGTTTCCATAATTTCGCTTTCAATTTTTCTTGCCCACCTAAATGCCTTCTCCAATGAATCAGGTTCCCAAAGATGTAGCTCATGTTTAATGTTATCCTTTAAAGTACCTATGAAGACATCAATCCTTTGCTTATCTAGAATATCATTTATCCTTATATTCAATTTTTGAAAGTCCTCAATGTGCTCTTCCATTGAACACTTTTGTTTGAGATTTATCAATTGGCTAAACAAGGTGTTTCTCCTTGTATCCTCATAATGTGCTATCATTTCCTCCGTGAAAATTGACCACGTAACAAGTGGTTTACGAGAACAAAGCCCTTTATACCATAAAAATTGATCTAGTTCTAAATATGAAGATGCAATACATACCTTTTGTAACAGTTGCACCTCATATAGATCAAAATATTGCTCCATCTGTAGTATCCAATTTACCGGATCCTTGCCATCAAACTTCCTCATATCGACTTTTCTTGATTTTAGGAGCTCAATCTTGAAGCGACTGTAACTCTATAATTCCGGCACTTCAAGTTCTGAAATTGTGACCTGCTATAGCCCTCTGTGTCCTCTTTCCAATGCCACTAGTCTGATCGAATTTAGATTCTCCAAGAAAGAGTTATGCATAATCTCCCAACATGACCTAATTATATACCTTTTCAGAAGAGTGAACTTGTATGAAGTGCCACGTGTCACTGTTTTGACCTTCGGAACTAAAAAATACACACAGGAAACCACAGTCCATCCTCTTTTTGTAACTTCTTACGAAATTTCAATCTGATGCTCAAAACCAAAGTTATGAGAATTTTCCCCAGGTCACCTGTTTGGAATGTAATTCGGGAGTCTGCAAAAAGGCCAACTTAGATCATATCTCTGAAAATATAGCTCAAAAAGATCTAAAATTTGGATGCGAGGTTTATACCAATTTATTTTCAAATAGGTTTTCTTCTTAGCTTTGGAAACTTCATAGCGAAAAAGTTATAGTGAAAATTCCACGATGACCTGTTTGGAGCAGCGAAACCCTAGAATCCACAGCTCTAATACCAAATGTTATGAAACCAGCTCACAAAAAGATAGAAAAAATAGATAAACGCCTTAGAAATAAGCCTCTTTAAGCGGGAAACCTCCTTTACATTACACAAATGAACAATTCTTGGATGATACAAATGACAAGACCTCATTTCTATATATAGGAGTCTATGGGGTCATAATATTATTAGAGCCGACATAATAATAATAATGTAAGGGCACAATAATAACATTAGTGGGCTTCTATGGGGCACAATAATAACAATATGGGGACTACATGGGCACAACAATATAATAAGGGGATTGTAATAATAACAATAAGGGGTTACACTAGTAGTATAGGGACCTAACATCTCTCCATCTTCTTTATTTGTGCTTTTATTTATGTTTATTTCCAAGAAAGGGATTGGATCCCAATTGTAATCATTTTGGGGCTTGAGCTCAGATATTTTGTAGACTGTAATTCTAGCTCCCCATCCTATTATAAATAGGGGGAAGTAATATTATATAGAGGTTCCAGAATTTCTCACCCAAGAGGGCTGAACTCTGTGATACCATATTTTGGCTTATAACTTTGTAAGTGAATTACTGTTATCTTAGGTTGTATAGATTTACATAGGAAGATCTTCATACTATCACAAAATGGTGGTGATTCCTCCTTCTTAGCATTACAATATGTTTTTCCTTCTGTTAATTACATTATGTTCATATTTTTCTCTACATGTGTGCTACAATAGCTGCTAGAAATTATTTCATGCTTCCTTACAGATCCATGTGTGTTGATTTATTAATGCATAATGCATGTATGAAGGGCTGAAGTATATCTTTAAACTTCTCTATAAGAATCATAGCACCCATCCTCTCTTTAGTCCATTATTTCTTCTTGTAACTCAAACAAGTGTAGAATTTCCCATTGCTTGTGGCTCTATGTTTTCAACATAGAATTCTAGATGTTTTGGGCTCTATATGATGAGTTATGCTTTCTCCTAATCCTCTTTCATTTACTCAACAAAGCCTATTAAGTTGTAATCCCCTTTGAATTAATCGGCCTCCATTGTTCTATGTGATACTACTAGGAACTATGTGTGAGGGAGTACCTGAAATCCATAACTCATGCCTTTGGAGGAATGAACCAAGCTCCCTCATTATCTTTCATTGTGTGAAAATTGGAGTGCTGCAAACCCCTCACATATAAGCTTACAAGCACTCCTCTATTTAAGATGTCCTAGGCATTGGTCTACAATCAACCCAGAGGTTATCTCTAAGGATCTTTTCTTGCCGCCTGCTACACTTGTACTACAGGTGCAAGATTTAGCCACAACAAAGAGGAAGCTCAGAATCAGTGTCATCAAAGAGTATTTGATGCGTTGGAAGAATTTTCCATATGAGGATGCCAATTGGGAAGGGGAACACATACTTGAGCATCCAGCATTGAAGTTTCTTGGGGACAAGCAACATTTGGGAGGGGAGGATTATCATGTCCCTTCCTAAATTATTTTGGAACAAGATTAATTTTTATATTATGGGGCCAATTTTGGAGTTAGTGGGTCCCATTCGATTTTATTAGGAGATTAGACTTATGAAAAGTTATTTTGGTTGTGGTGAAGTTTCAAATGGATATGGTTAAGTGAGGGTCCACAATGGAGGAAGAATTGGAGGGAAAAGTGCTCCACAAAATCTATATAAGGAAGAAAGCTCTCCTCATCTCATTCATCTTTTTGGCATATTGATTTCTCTTTGGTTGCTTGAGCTTCTTAACCAACTCGCTCATTGTTCAACACAATTTCTTCAATCAAAGAGCTCACCCTTTCTTCGGGGGACTTCGAGTGCCACCCTAGGAAGGTGTTCCTTCATTTCTTCACGTGGAGGATCTCATTGTGATATCTAGTGATTTCATTCATCTCTAGGTGTTGTGCATTATTGGGGGACATAGTGAAGAGGAGGTTGAGTTTGCTTGTGGTGTCTTGCAGTGGATTTTGGGTGAGATATTTTCTGGAGAGGAGGCATATGAGGATTGGTTGGAATTTCAGAGAGTTTTGGAGCTAGAGGAGTGTGCTACCTTGCAGGGTGGCTTTCACACTTCCTGGGCCAACGTAGAGGCAACACTTGGTGCTCACGTGGGAGGGTAGAGTATAAGTCTTTGAGGCTGAACTTTACCATTGAGGTTAAGGGAAATATTTGGAGAGGTTATTTCTACATTTTCGAAGCTTGGAGGAGTATTTCATTGGTGTTCCTTCCAGGTCATATTACTTGAGCAGTTTGGAGGGTGTAGGGCCTATTGGAGGCCGAATTTTGGAGGTCAAAATCTGGCCAAACCATTTATGGGTTTTTCTAGGCTTTTGACAAGGATCCCAGATATAAAGTCTCAACATTTTATGAGCAATGATGACAAGGCTTATCACAATTCCTTTTCAGCTAATAGTGTAGTTTCTAGGGGACAACACAGAGCATTAGAGAAGAAGATATTTTTAAGATTTGAGATTATTGTTTATCACCTAGGTTTTGTCAAGATTTACCTTGAAGGAATCCTAAGTGCATTTCTCCATACTATTGTACTTACTCCACTCCATTAATAAAATGGCTCAGCTTGTTCTCATTTCTGGAGTCTATTGAGCATTTGTTGATTGTTTAATTTTTTCTATATATAAATCATTTTTTCTTTTGCATATCACTGTTTGTTGAAGTTTAGAACATTACACCATGATAGCTCTTATCTTTTCTAGATCCACTGTTATGCCTTCTTTGGAAACAATGTGTCCCAAGTAATGTACCTTTACCTAAAAGAACTTGAATTTACTAAGTGTTGCATGAAATTGTTGCTCTCTTAGTAATATCAACACTACTGCTAAGTGTTCTTCATGCTCTTCCTCATTCTTAGAATATATCAATGTATCATCAATAAATAAAATCACAAACTTGTCTAGATCAGGATGCAACACACTATTCATAAAGCATATGAAAGTAGTTGGATCATTAGTCAAACCGAAAGGAACCACAACAAACTCATAATGCCCATACCTGGTCCAGAAATCAATCTTGTAGATATCCTCTTCTTTAATGTGCACCTAATGATATCCTAGTCTTAAGTCAATCTTCAAGAACATCATTACTCATTTCAACTGATAAAACAAGTTGTCAATCCTTGGCAACAGATACATGTTCTTGATCGTCACCTTGTTCAACTCCTGTAATCAACGCACAATCGAAGTGTGCCATCATTCTTCTTCACAAACAACACTGGATCACCCCAAGGCGATACACTTGGCCTAATTTATCCCTTGTCAAGCATTTCCTTCAACTGCAACTTCAATTCCACTAGCTCTGATATGTTCATCCTATATGGTGCCTTTGATGGTGGTGCTAATCCTAGTACCAACTGAATATAAAATTATACTTCCCTGTGGGGAGGAAATTATGAAATTTCTGTTGGAAATACATCCTAAAACTGTTGAAAGACATGGTACCCCTTAAGGACTTCCACATCCTCAAAATCCTTACCCTTGTCACTATAAATATGAACTGAAAATAGTACACACCCCTTCCCGCAACTGCACTTTTACTACATAGTTGTGACCATCCTCACTGACGTAGGCTTCTTCTTTCCTTGCAATGTTCTATTTTTCCCATCATCATCTAGGCACTCAATAGATTTGTCATAAAAATCTACTTTGGTTATGTGGAGGTACAACCAAGCCATACCCAAGAGCATAATTTATGATCCAAATGGAAGCACATTTAGATGTGCTAATGTACGCATACCATTCAACTCAAATGCACAGGATCTTACCCAATGATGGACTATCTTCTTAGTACATATAGCCAACTGCACCAACCAAGACTCTACATGCACTTCTTTTCTCAACCCACACTTATCCACCAAGTTAGGATTCACATAACTATAATTAGATCCAAGGTCAATCAAAATAGAAACAACTCTATCACATAGCTTACCTTCCATCTCAATAATGGATGCCTGGTGATCTGCCTGCTTATTGTCCACAACTGCATAAATCTAGGAATTTTATGGACCACATCCCCAACTGTCTTCACCTCCTTGGCATTGTATATCTAAAGCTTGCCACCCTAGTACAACGAAAAATCCTTCTTACGATGATATTTGCCACAAATCGGACATTGCAATGGTCCCTTACCATCACCTCTATTCTGCTGCTCTCCAGGATGCGACCCATGTCCCTTCTAAACTGCATTAAACTTCTTGTAAGGAGAAAATTTTTCTTTCTCACCTGCATCTTGAGGTCTTCCCCACTTCGGTGGCCACTTCCCTTTAACTTTATCATTCCCCTTTAGGTCACACTTAGTCTTATCTTTACGCTTTAACTACTCATAACAATGCTTTAGTTTCTTGATGGCTTCCTTCAATGACCAAGGCTCATCATATCAGGTCTTTATGTTGTTGGAAACCCACTAATGAACCTTTGGATCTTTTCTTTCTCATCCTTGAGGTAAGGCACATACCTCAACATATCCAAGAACCTTCTAGTATACTCGACATTTGTCATAGGAGCCATCTACAACTCATAGAACTCCTTAGCTCTGTCATCATTATATATTTTAGATAGGTACTTCTTCTTAAAGAGTCTCTCCAACTTATCCCAAACCAACTCTTCTTCTCGAATTCCTTTGGTGTTATTCACATATTCCCACCAAATATATACTTTCCCTTTTAGACTCAAGGTAGATATTTTGGCTTTCATGTTCTTTGAATAGTTATGCAATTTGAATAATTTCTTCATCCCAAGCAACCATGTCTTTGCATCTTCTGACTTCTTCATCTCTCCATCAAATGTAGGAGGCTTGACTTTGTTGAATTCCTTTGGAAAGTACTCACTCCTCATATAAGGATGATGGCAGTGACAATAATGATGATGTCTCTTGGATGAGGAACTAGAATGATGCCCATACATAATAATCCTCTTGTCAGGTGTATGTAATGATCTTCCACCTCTAACTGTGTCCCCTCTATCCAACATGTATCTTAACGAGACCTGCTACCATATGCCCCATTAGTCTTATCTTCCTATTCTTGACTAATCATCAGTTATCTTTGTCTTTGAAAGTCTGACAATATTTGAAGGATCACTGCATTGACCTCTGCCTACTTTTTGTAAGCCCTTGCAATTCTTTCATGAGCCTCAACCAACCTATCATTGTCTACCTTACAACTTTTTATCTCTACCCTCAAACTCCTCAATGTATCTACTATATCAAGAGAGTATTCATCTCCTTGTTTCCCAACTGATCTGAAGGAAGAGTTATGTGAACTATAGTCCACCATTTTTCTTGTCATCTATGATTCTCTTCTTCTTGCAAGTATGCCATGTCAGATAACCAAATAGATGCTATAATAAAAATCATACCTCAATGATGTTCAAGGGAGGATATCTCATTTGCAAAATCAATCCAAATTATCACGATACATGTATAATCATAATCATATCAATATATTAACATTATGCATGATAATACCAACTAAATACAATGACCTCATTTATGACAACCATTACTAGGACAATGCATGCATAACAACATGCATCTAGCCCATCAGGCCCAAGTGTTTGAACAATGCTCCGATACCACCCTGTAATGCCTCCTCCCATATCCACCCACTTTCACCGACCTGCCAGGGTAAACATGAGCTGAGGGGCACTATGATATGTCTCAACATCCAATATCACCTTAAGGAAATGGAGTCAATCAAATGAAAACTTGCTGACCTTCCTCAGGAGCTATAGGACCCCTGGGAGATAAACAACCACTCCAAGTGCCTAGAACCTACGTTACACTGCTTTGTCATTGACCTAAGCTATTATTCCCATGCATAATCTTGCATCCATGTGAATGCAGGCCTCTAGTTGCATGCATAAGCCTACAAGGTAGCGACTGTAGTCCCAATTTATCAGTTTTGTGCCTGCAACCACGATATTTGTGCCACCTTTTCAAGGCTAGACTCCAGATCACTACCCAAAACTTGATGAGACTTTCCAAAACAATAAATGGTACAAATAAAAATCCTTTAACACAAAACTTTATCAGGGACTTAACTTAACTAAGCCCAACCATGATAGTCATTTCATCAAACACATTGAGAACATGTAATCTACAGGTCATGAATGCATATCTGAACATGGAGTTCTTATACTTATATAAGAATAATCAATAAGGTCTAATGCCCTCTCACAATAGCTGCAATAAAATCTATTAGGTCATGCATTCATTAACCATTCATTTACCAATCAAAACATGATAAGAGAAATACTTGAAATATGTTATAAAACCATGCTTATAGCCAACATATAACTAAAATAATAACAATGATAGAACAACCATCAAAGCCACATCATAATAAGTACATATACTCATAAAATACAAGAAAAAATGGCTCTTATTAACATATTGAAATCCAACCAAGTCAGGGACTTCCACGTACCACTCGACCATATATTGAGCTGAAATACAATCTTTCTTTCAACCAATCACCCTAGTGCCATATTTCAAGCATGAATGTGGGATCTCATGTGATAAACCAATGCATAAAAAACTAAGGGAATCTAGAGGTTAAACCACCTCCACCCTCACACTACCGTGATCTCACCTAAACTAGTCACGAGATCACAAAACCAAACCGAGCTTGGATGCCTCAAAATTCCTTCACCATCCCTTTAGGAATTTTCCTATCTCCACCTAGCTATTGAGGGCTTCGTGGAGAAAACAATCTCCACCCCCAACCCTTGGGATTTTCCTAAGGCCGCCTCACTCGGATCCAAAACCTTCCCACAATCCAAATCTCAACCAAGAATGAATCCAATCACACCATGATTATCTGGAATTGGAAAGGCAAGTTTGAAACCACTGTCACACCTAGAAAAACTTGTGTCAATGACAAAAAGAGAAGAAAAAACATACATGAATATACCATGCATGAATAAACTAGCTAGGAAGTCACACATGTAACATGTTACCTACAAGTATTCCTATTGAAGCTGCTTGATCCAACTTTTCCTTGCTTGATCCTTGCTTTCCTTTTTTTTCTTTGTCCTTCCTTTGCTTTTACTTCCTTTCCTTTGCTTTCTTGCTTTCTTCCTCCTCTTGGTGCTCTTCTCCTCTCTGAAACTAATTCCAAAACTAAACTGACAAAAGGATCCGAAATGATGCTCTGATGCCTCTAATTTCTTCATTTTTTCTCTATTTTCCTTAAATTTCCTCCTCACATGCAACTTATGACCTTTCAACTCCATTTTCTCCTAATTTCCATTATTTTCATAAATAAATGTCAATAATTGCCACTTTTCCTTTCCAAAGCTTTTTCCTATTCCTTTTCCAATTTCCTTATCCATAATAAACAAAAAGTGATTCCCACTAGGATGTTTTTCCCAACATTCCGCTTAAAATAAGTGTCTCATGACCTTGGTATTATTTTTCCTTTATTAACTTTCTTCCATGAACTTATAACCCAGGCCTGTTATAGAACAGGTATGGAAAGATACTATGGCTAAAGAATACAAATATATTTTGAAGACTGATGAATGGGAAGTTATTCCAAGAAACAAAGGGAAGTCTATTATGACTTATAAATGGTTTTGTAATGTCAAACATGGAGGTGATGGGAGTGTTGAGAAATATAAGGCGAGGTTCATGGTTAGAGGTCTCCCAAAAAGAGGGAAAATCTTATGCTGACATATTTGCACCAGTTTCCCACTATACCACTATTTTGTCTATTGTTCCCCTTGTTTCTATCCAAGGATGGACTCTTCACTAAATGTATGTGAATATAACATTTGTTCACGATATACTCACAAAAGAACTATATGTTGAGAAACCATAGGGATTTGAAGTACAAGACAAGAAGACTCACATTTGCAGGCTAAAGAAGGCACTTTATGGATTGAAGCAAGCCCCCAAAGCCTAATATGCATGTATTGGTAGCTACCTAGTGAAGCTTGGCTTCACGAGAAGCAATGTCAACCTAAACCTCTACTTCAAAATGGTCCAAGGTATGCCCCTTCTTTTGGTTTTATATGTTGATGATTTATTCTGGATAGGTAGTGATCCTCTGATGCTCGAATACAAGAGGGATTTGGCCTCTAAAAATGAAATGAAATATCTTGGTTTGATGCATTGCTTCTTGGGCTTGGGGGTTTGGAAAAGGCCCGATTATATTTTCTTTCACAAGGAAAATATGTGGTGAAACTATTGGAAAGATTTAGAATGGTGAAATGCAAGTCCATGACCACGCTGATGGAGATGACTTCAAGAAGTTGTGTGGGGATGCTACAGGATTTGGCTTTGAAAATCCCTCTGAGTATCGACAATTGGTTGGGGCATTGATGTTCCTATGAACACACATCCAAACATATGTTTTTCAGATAGCACTTTGGTTAATTCATGACTGAGCCTCTTCATGCACACTTGGTTGTTTCCTAGCATGTGTTGAGATATTTGCATGGGATGATTAATATTGGTCTAAGATATATTGTCCAAGATGTAAGAATTCATGGGTACATTAATGCTAATTGGGCCAGAAATATTATTGACAGGAAGATGACATTAAGGCACTACTTTATTTTGGGTTCTGCCATGCTATATTGGATGAGTAGGAAAAAAAAGTCTATTTCCCTTAGCATGCACAAGGAAAAGTATATTGTTGCTAGCATGGCTAGCTATGAGGCAATATGGTTGAGGAAGCTACTTGGAGAGTTGTTTGAGTAGGTTTTGGATAAGACAGAGATATATTGGAACAACAAGAGTGGGATTTGATTGGTAGTGAATCTCATGCTTCATAACAAGTCCAAGCATATTGAGATCAAGTATCACTATATTTGAGACATGATGTAGAGAGGAGTAGTGAAACTCCATCCAATTTCAATTGATGAGTAGATAACATATATACTCACCAAGGCTTTTCTGAAAGGGAAGCTATTGGTATTCAGAGAGTAGCTTGGATTGATGGATGTGACCCTCCCTGGTAAGGGTCATGGCTAATCAAGGACATTGAGCTATGCTCTTCCCCCCTATTTGAGGTCACAGGGAGAGGAATTGATTTGAAGAGCTCCTAGGGTTAATGGAACTCTGGACAATAGGATAGTCTGTGATACTTATCTTCCATGGTAAGTTGGATCCTACCTATTGTGAGATAATAGGATAGACTGTGATCCTTGCCTTCCATGGTAAGTTGTACCTTGCCTATTGTCACTCATTGGACTTGACAAAGTATACCCCAATTGGCATCCTACCCACAAGTTGGGCTTGTTGGGATTTCCACCCATCTAGCCAATGGGTGAGGAAACTTGAGATAAACTATGATCCTTACCATTTATGGTAAGTGGTATCCTACTCAAGTGATGGGATGTAGATGTTCTACAACTGAATCTTGAGGGTCAAGTTGGGAAGATCATCAGATAATAGGATAATGTGTGATCCTTACCTCTCATAGTAAGTGGTATCTTGCATATTGTACTTGTATATAGGGTGGAAGCTGGAGCTCCCCTATGATGATTATTCCTCTTTAGATTCGAGATTTTTCAACATATGAGTAGAGATGAGATATGGCTTGGTTCATTAATCATGATGATGAGATTTTTGAGATGAGACTCATGATGCAGTCAAAAATTTCTCCCTAGCTAAGAGGGAGTGTTAATTTGGTAGCTTAGGGATAAATTACCTCCATTGAAAAACCTTCCTCATCCATAAAGACCCCTACTATCCCTTGGAATAATTTAATTTGGTCAAGGAAAAATATTATTTTTAATGATGGAAATGCATGTACACAAAAGTACAAGTTATCCTAAATGTAAAATTGAGTCTCCTTCAATGCATATCGATACACATCATGTGACGTCACTTTAGAGAATCATAAAATTGGTGCGTACTGTTGAGCTAATTTATTTACCAAAATTAACACAATTATTTCTTATCAATCCGGGTTGTTTATGCTTTGAGGCAAGTTCACTATATGTGAAGATCAGATGTAATCAAACCTTGAAAGATAAGTTATTCAAAAGCTTAAAGAAATACATCCTACAACTCCAATTCAATTAGTTTAAAAAGATGAAAATATTGAAATGGTTCTTGACTCAAGAAGTCCACTTTTGCCTCAATTATTACTTAATGAATCAGAGATTAAAACCAAGAACTTAAGATGGATAAATTATTAATGAAAGAAGCTCCTAACCTAAGAGACACATAAGGTATTTCATCATAATTCATTCATCTCAATACCTAAATCACATAAAGAAACTACTTGCATGCAATCAAAGGAAACTAGTTTTAATTCATCATTTTAGTAGAAGGGATGCTCAACTTGAACACTTGTTTTTCCAACTTAATAAAGTGATGAATAAGCTAAGAACTAATGAAATCAATCACCATGCATGAACCATAAAGCAATCTGAAATAAAGCTTTGAAAAACCAGTTCTACAATAACTAGATTACAAGAAATAAAACTAGTTAACAAGGAAGTGTACTTAGCTTGGAATGGGGGCCCTCCACCCTTGCCTTGCACACTTGAGAAGTGATATCAGAAGCTCAAATTCAGTCACACATCCATAGCATTGAACAGCAAAATAATGATAGCACAAGTCTTCAAATTAACTCTCCAATCCAAAAGTGTCTCAGCATAAAAGTATAATAAGTCAATACATAAGCCATCAAAGTCTTGGCTCTTAAATAAGAAGTCTCATGAAACAAACTGATCTATATTCACTGAAACAAACCCATCTACTCTCATCCATATATCTCAGTTGAATTCATTACTCCCATCCCAAGAAATATGACCAATCCCATAGAATCTCAAAACTGCCCTATTTCTATGGGATTTCTGAATGACTAATCATGATTGACTAGCACCAAATGGGCCTAATAAAGCTTGTCCTGTTCGAACTAAGCATAGCTGGCTTAGTTCTAGTTCCCAAGCTGTCCATCCATGCATTCAATTCGTGCCCAAGTGTCCTGCAACCACATCAACCATAGAGCTATTACGGGAATTTCTAAATCTGCCAATTTTGCACTTAAAACCAAACTTTCATAAAAACTTTAGAAATTGAAAAATTAAAATTAAATACCTGAATGGATATCAAATATACATCAAAATGGGATGAATGAAGGGAAAATGGATGGCAAATAGATTGATTAGTAAGTTTCTTAGAGCAAAAATAAGACCAAAACTAAGGCCCAACATCTCTCCCTTGCTTATCATCAAGCATGTCCCCATGCTTGCTTACTCCTCTTTGACCTTCTTCTCTCTGTAGTAGATGTTGTACCTGTAGCTGCTCCCTATTGTGCTGCCCTGACCAAACAATTCAAACCTGAGTCATATCTTTCCCTGAACAAAGCTGCTTTTACCTTCTGTTTTTCATACTTTGCCTGCCACATATTCTTTTCCTTTAACCATTTAAATGCTTGCTTAGAAAGTAGATCATTTTTCCGTTTCAGTCTCCCTAGCTCTTCATTTAGCTTTTCATTTGCCTTGACCAACTTAGCATTATCCTTCTTATTTGCCTTGTTTTCCTCTTTTAATTGTTTTTCCAGGATTTTACTAATTTCCAATTGGTCAGTTAAGTCCCTGATTCTTCCCAAATTGATTTCTTTTTCAAAATATTTTGTTGTTTTCATTAATGATGCTGCTGCTGCATCATCATATGAAGAATCCCTCTCAAATACTTCTTGTGCAATGTCATTTTCTTCTTGTTTTCTTGGAGAATATGTTTCTACTTCCTTGTCTAAGTCAATGGGACTTTTATTCCTAAATCTTCTAGGAATAGACATAACAGATGTTTCATTTTCCTGCATGGCCATGTTATTTTGCTGTTTAGCTCTTGCTCTGGGATACAAGGGTGAACTCATCAATCCTCTGTTTTCCTGTTCTATTTTATCCTGTACTTCATTAATCTGTTCAATAAACTGATTTTTAGACATGAACTCTCTCCATACTATGCCTTGTGACCTCACTTGATACTCAACTAGGATTTTGATCAATCCTTGGTGGTAAATCTGTCCTGCTTTAGGCCTGTGTTCATGTGTTACTGTTTCAATCATTCTCAAGAGGCTCCTATATAGGAAATATGGCAAGTTAATCCTATCCTCTCCCTTAATATGCTGTAGAAGCATGACATGATACAAGTGGGCAACACTATATCCTCTATCACAAGTCAAAAACTTCTGGATGACCAAAACCAACTCACCCCATGGTTCATTGAACCATTCCCTTGGTATCCCCTTTGTTCTATCAAAAGTCCCTTTCCGGTTCTTCTCAAGAAAGAAAGTCCATGCTTTCTCCTTGAAGTGCAAGCCTTTGTAATATTTCTCACCTATCATTGGTAGATCTAAAGCTTGGGAAAGGTATTCCTGAGTCACAAGAATAATAACATCTCCTACCCATGTCTTGTCCTGACTGAAATTGTTTATAAAGTCCCTGGTTATCTCTTCAAAGTGGCCATCAAATTTTTGTAAAAAGCCTATAATTCCTGCTTGGTAAAGTTTTTCTATAGTTTCCTTCCTTCATCTCTCTATCTGAAATTTTGGCTCTACTCTGGCTGACATTGTTTCTGAAAACCAGTGAATGTATGCTTCTGCTGTTATTAATTTCATCTTGACAATAAAATTTTTATGACTATTGTTCTTTTCAAAATGAAATTCTGAAAGCAGAGAAGCTTACCTGCCTCTTCACAACAATTTAACTTTGATTTCTTCAGCCTCTGTTTACCCTTTCTCTGCAGCAGCACTGTTTTAAATCCTTGTTCAAGCAATCAAACACCTATATATCCCTGTCAATATGCTAAACTCTGTTCTGGTAAACAAAATACATATGAAAACAACTTTTCCATAAAGGGTCCTTAGTTTTCTAATGTATTTGTTTAGGCATTATTCTCATACTATTCCATGTATGCCCATCACCCTACACTGTGTATACTGTCACCAAAATCAAGCCATATGTTCACTGTGTATATACAATCATTAAAAACAAACAGTGTTTCTATACAAGCTCTTAAAACTAGCAGTGCATTCAAATGGCTCTCGGCCTCAACATAAAAATTTGAAAATCAACAAAATGCTCTCGGCCTGCTTATCTAAAAACTTGAAAATCAACAACGCTTCGGCCTCAAAACAAATTGAAAAACCAAATAGCGCATTTAAAATGAATTTTAAATGGCTCGGCCTTTACTCTCTTTGGCAATCAACAGCGCTCGGTCTTAGACATTACACAGCTCTTTAAACATTACACAGCTCTTTCGGCCCACACAGACTTCAACCCATTGTTTTAATCAAAACAAAGACGCACAGTGGCAAAAGGTTCCAGAACAGAGACACATCCATTATGTTTGTTCACCATACGGGCTGTTTCCATACACAGGCATGTGATATATCAGTTAAATAATGACAGCGCGCAACAAAACAAAGGATGTGTATCAATCAAAATGCGCAATCAAAATAATGCGCAATCAACCAACAGCGCGCAATCAAAACAAACATATCACATCTTTGGCGCTATGAGGTAGACTCTGCCTCCTCTGTTTTATGGACTTTGTTTTGATTTACAATACTGCACTCCGTTTTTGTTTACACAACTTCTCATGCGAGCCCCATACCACTAACGTGTTATCCATGCAACAAGTTTAAACTTAAATTGCTGCGCTATTTACTAGTTTTTTATGCCATGATATACGCAGTGAATCTTATCGCCAAGCTCATATTTATTAACTGCTGTCAACCGACTTACTGCTGGAGTTAATGCGTGGTTTCGGCGTTACCTGGTTGTCAACGAGCGCTGAGGAGTGTTAAACGGCGCTCCAAATCCCTGTTGCTTCGTTCAGCTGACTGGTGGCAAGGGCAGAATCATTAACCATTAATCACAGGCAGTTTACAACTACATTCCACAGTTGCCGAGCTTAAACAAACTACACCATTACCTTATTGGATCCCGAAAATTCAGTGATCACTCGGCATTAAGTTCGGGGCAATTTCCTTCTTAAATCCTCTCAAACCCGCTTCAGTTTTCCTTTTTACTAGCTTGCAGCTCCAAACACCATCGTTTTGAGCTATTCGGCGATGAAGAATGAGTTTTGAACAGTGCAAGAACCGTCGGTCAGTTCATGACCGTTTCATGGGTGTACTGTGCACTCTGTTTATTGGTGCTACAACGTATGGTTGTCCTGTTGACCAGTCGCCCGACTGTGTCATGAGGATGGCCGAATTATATTTTTAATTTGAACGTATGCGCATAACTCCCTTCACAGCGCACAGTCCAATGGAAAATGGTCGCCATGCCACAGTGTTTACCCCGTATCTGTGTGCTGGCCTGTATTGATTTGAATTGTCGTTTGATTTGGATGTGCTGCATGCAATATGATTGCCGCACAGCGTATAGACTGTCGTGTGCTTACCCTTGCTCGGCACTCATGCTTATATGCAATGATGTTAAACGATGCGCTCCTATGCAATGAGTTTGAGCGATGCACAATTAACTTGTAGTCCATATGCAATACCCCGCTGCCACATATTCAATCACAGTTTTGTCTTTGTACGCGGTCTTGCCATATGTTTTGCACGCAGCCTTCTCTTTATACGCCTTACCTTATATCATATGCGCCTTACCTTATATCATATACATGCGCTTTAGTTTATATCATATACATGCGCTTTAGTTTATGATATATGCATATAATCTTACTCCACCATTTTGACTATAGCGCATATATTGATATATGCATATTATAACCATTTGGACTATAGCACATATATTGCATTTGTTTGTTTTGCATATGGCATATATAGATTTTCATATAGCGCATGACTTATTTGGTTATATGCACATCTTTATAATTTTAAAATGACCATCTTGGGTCATATTTAAAATTATCACCATTACTAATCCTTGAGTTGTATGTGCAGGTTGAAAAGTTGTCCCAGTTTGGTCTTTTTATGCTTCTAAAGAAAAATACTTAGGGTTAATGATCATGAAATAAATATGGGATATGTATGGATATGAAATGGAATATGATGTATAAGGGTTATAGGGTATGTATAGGGAATATAGGATATGGAATGATAATGAATATCCTCAGGTACTAATTTCAGCTTAACAAAGACTAAAAATTTCTAAGAAAAATTTGAATTTTCAAGCACAAAATGACTATACGTATACTCCCCTGGATGATGTCTGTACAAGTGGGATGAAATCAGTTGATCAAATGTTGTAGATGGATTGAAAAGTAAACTTTATTGCTGCTCCTTGTTCTTCATGCTCTGGTTCTTGAATTGTTGTTCAGGTCCCTCTGTAATGATTTCTTGATTCATGTCCCTCTGCAATGCTTATGGAATATGTACATGTTGTTTTGACATTTGCAGGTCTTTCAGGTACCTCTGTAATGATTTCTTGTTTCAGGTCCCTCTGTTGAAAATACAAGTTCCATCTATACTTCGGCTTTCCAGCTAAAGTTCTTATGCAATTCTCCCCCTTGCTTAAGTTTTGACTTGTCCTCAAGTCAATTGTCTGTGGAGAATTTCCTGCATTGAAATTATGTGAGAACAGTAGAACAAGAATAAGGAATTCATAGAGTCCAAGTTGCCCTGGTTTTCCCCTATGAATTCGTGTTTGCTTGGTGCCAGTTTCCTGGTTTTCACTAGCAAACAAGTTATTTATTTTTTATATGTTTTTTTATTTTTTTTTTATTTTTTTTTTATTTTTTTATTCAACTACAAGACTGGAAGATGGCTGAGCCTGGTGTGCCATGATTTCCAGTTCTGTATCCTCTACCAGTTGTTTCATAAATGCTTCCTTACTGATAGGCCTATTATAAACTTTGAGCCTATGTCCATTCACTACAAATGAGGTGGAGTCATGGTCGATTGTCCTGATCTTTACTGCTCCATTGTCAAAGATTTCATCAATTTCATATGGGCCTAACCAGTGTATTGTGAACTTTGCTTTGAAGTCTTTGAATTTGGAGTCAAAAAGTAATGCCCAGTCTCCCTTGTGAAATGTCTTAGTTTTGATATATTTGTCATGCCACTTCATTCTTTGTTGTTGCACCAATGTGGTATGTTCTATGGCTTGCTGACGATGCTCATCTAGTTGATTCAGTTCCATGATCTGCTGTTGTTGTGCTTCAGTCACGTCTAGTCCTAGTTCAGCTGCCAGTCTGTATGTTTGTATCTGAAACTCTATAGGCAATAAGGCCTCTTTTCCATATGCCAACTGGTATGGACTAAAACTAGTTGTATTCTTCCATGTGATTCTGTAGGCCCAAAGTGCATCTTTTGATTTTTCAGACCAATCTCTTCTGTTCAGATGTACTGTTTTAGTCATGATATTTTCTAGGACTTTATTTGTTGATTCAACCTGCCCATTTGCTTGAGGATGATATGGTGTAGACTTTCTGTGTTTGATCTTGTATTTCTCTGTTAGATCTCGTACCAGCTTTGATGTAAACTTTGCCCCTTGATCTGTTACAATTTGTCTAGGTACTCCGTATCTTACAAATATTTGTTCAAAGAGAAAGGTGACCACTGTATCTTCTGTTGCTCTATTTACTGCTTTGGCCTCCACCCATTTGGTGACATAATCTGTACATACTAGGATGTACCTCTTTCCATTTGATGGTGGATTAATAGGTCCAACAAAATCAAGTGCCCATTGCTCAAATGGTTCTATGAGGACCTGTGGCTTGAGCGGCATCTCATCTGATGTGATTAGTCTCCCTGTTCTTTGGCAACTGTCACATTGCTTGACATATGCCTTAGAGTCTCTGAAGATGGATGGCCAGTAATAGCCCAATTGCAACACCTTATATGTTGTTCGTTTGTCTGCAAAATGACCACCATATGGTTCATCATGACATGCTCTCAGGATGTCTAATATTTCATCTTCTCGCACACATTTTCTAATCATCAGATCTGAACCAGTATAAAATAAATCACCATTTACCCAACTATACCTAGAACTTTCTCTAACAATTTCTCGTTTCTGCTTTTTAGAGAATTGAGTTGGAAACTTTCCAGTAGATAAACAATTTTCAATGTCTGCAAACCATGGTGTTTTTACTGTTATGAAAAACAGGTGTTCGTCTGGAAATTTGTCTACAATCGGATTTGGATCGTTGGGTGAATGTATGTGGGACAGAAAGTCAGCCACTTGATTTTCCTTGCCTGGCCGGTCTTGTACTGTGATATTAAATTCTTGCAATAACAGTAACCATCTTGTTATTCTTCCATTGGTGATGGGTTTATTCATCAAATATTTGATTGCTGAATGATCTGTATGAATGAAAACTTGATAACCTGTTATATAGTGCCTGAATTTGTTTACTGCATGTATAACGGCTAACATTTCTTTCTCTGTGACTGTGTAGTTCAATTCTGCAGGTGTTAAATTCTTTCTTATAAAGTATATTGCATAATTGAACAAGTTCTCTTTCTGCCCAAGAGAGGCACCTATCGCAGTGTCAGATGCATCAGTTGAAATATGAAATGGCAAAGACCAGTTTGGCCCACGGAGAATGGGTGCAACTGATAATTTTTCTTTCAGAATTTGAAATGCATTTTGACAGTCATTTGTCCAGTGAAATTCAATATCTTTTGCTAATAGTTTGAACAGAGGTTGGGCTATTTTACTGAAGTTTTCAATGAATCGTCTATAGTAGCCTGCATAGCCTAAGAAACTTCTTACCTCTTTTTGTGTTGTAGGAGGCATTAAGTTAACTAGGACTTGGATTTTTGCTGGATCCACCTTAATTCCTGAAGCGGAAATATGGTGTCCCAAAACTATTCCTTCTGTCAACATCATATAGCATTTCTCATTGCTCAATGACAAATTTGTTTCAATGCATCGTTTCAAGACTTTTTCAAGGTTATTTAGGCAATCATTATATGTGTTTCCATAAACTGTGAAGTCATCCATATAAACCTCTACACATTCGTGAATTAGATCAGCAAATATTGCAAGCACTGCTCGTTGAAAAGTTGCAAGTGCATTGCATAAACCAAATGGCAAAACATTAATATATGCATAGGTTCCCCATGGGCAAGTGAATGTTGTCTTGTCTTGGTCCTCTGTTGCTATTCTAATCTGGTTGTACCCGCTAAACCCATCCAAGAAGGAGAAAAATTTCTTTCCAACTAATGAGTCTAACACCTGGTCAATGAATGGTAGAGGAAAATGATCTTTTAGTGTAGCTTTGTTTATTTCCCGATAGTCTACACATACCCTCCACTTTCCATTTTTCTTTGGTACTATAACCAATGGAGAAACCCATTGACTATCTGAAATAGGATAGATGAATCCAACATTTAACAATTTTTGCAGTTCCTCTTTCACTATTTCTTTCGTCATGGGATTCATTCGTCTTTGAGGTTGCCTTACAGGTTTGAGTTGATCATCTGTATAGATGTGGTGGATACATGTGCTGGGATGGATTCCTTGCATGTCAGTATAATCCCAGGCAAAAGCTTTTGAATATTTCTGTAATAATGCAATTACCTCTTGTTCTTGTGCTAATTGCAACTGGTTTCCAATGTTTAAATGTTTTCCAGGATATACCTCAATTGTTTTTATTGTTGGATTGGAGATTGTGTTTACAGGAAAGATGTCTATAAAAGAATTCCACAAAGTTTGAACAGTACAAGTTTCCTGAAAGCATTGATTCAAAAGGTTACTTGCAGCTTCATATTGGACTTCTCTAAGCTGCTCTGAAATACTTGGTTCTGAAATGAAAAGATCCATTAAGTCTTCATTCTCTTCTTCTTCTCTAAAGTCAAAGAATTGATTTATACTTAAAATTGATTTAGTTTGTTGTTTTTCTTGAGTTTCAAGTACTGATTCTAAAGAAGTTGATTGTGCAGGTGAATAAAGAGCAATGTGTTTCCTTTCATCTCCATGTGAAATAATCATGCTTCCTGATCTGCATCCTATAAAGGCATCAGCGGTAGCTAACCATGGTCTGCCTAAGATTAGAGGATGTCCTCCCAAATTTGTTTTTGGTTGCAAGATAAGGAAGTCAACAGGATACTCCCATGAATCCAAAGAGACTATGATATCTTCTAATATTCCTTCCGAAACAACTTTAGATCTGTCTGCTAGTTCTAAAATTGTAGAAGTTGATCTAATGTTGTTTAAATGTAGAGTTTTCATTGTCTCCATTGTCATTACATTTATAGCTGCTCCCAAGTCTATTAATGTGTTTGGTACTGAGAAATTATTTATTGATATAGTAACCATAGGGATACCAGGATCAATATATTTCTCTCATTGGTTTGTGTAGACATGAGACTTGCTAATTTACCAATGACTTGGATTGTAGTAGGATCCTTCTTCTTTTTCCCTGTTTTCTTAATGCACAATTCCTTTATTGTTTTAGCATATATTGGTATTTCTTTAATTTCCTTCAACAAAGGAATTTTTACATAAGCATTTTTTAACTCATCTAAAATATCAACTTCAGGAAGAGTCATTTCTTTTTGTTGTTCCACTAACCTTTCAGGATAAGGTGGTGTTTGAGTTGTAATGGTTTTTCCTTTCTGAATTTGTATCTCAGTTTGTGATGTTTCAGGTGATTCTCCTTGTTCAGTTGGTTCTTCTATGATTGGAGGAGAATCCTTTTTAAGCACTTTTCCAGACCTTAGATGGACATCATTAAGAAGAAGAATCGAATATGTGGGAAAACATGCTGCTTCCTCTACAGTGTATGCAGATTTGTCCACCTTATTATTCAGATTTGCCATTGGTCGGGCTGGTAATTGAGTTGGTCTGGGTTGATTTGTGGGTAGCTATAACTGTTGTGGTTGGGTCAACAATGGTGGTGGATTCTGCTGTGGAAATGGCATGGATTGTGGATATGCAGAATGTTGTTGTTGAAATGGTATGGACTGTGAATATTGTGGATATGCAAATGGCTGTTGGTATTGTTGCTGGTATTGTTTTTGATACTGTTGAGGTGGCTGGTTTCCATAACCATATCCTCTCCAACCTTGTGCAGGTTGTTGTGGATATTGTTTTGGAGGCCAAGCTTGCCATGGCATTGGAGGGGTCCAAGGATTTTGAGGTGGATAAAGGTAATTTTGTTGAGGGAATTGTTGTTGATTTTGTTGAGGTATCCTAGGTTGCCATGGTCTTCGTGGTGCTACATAATAAAAACCCTCTATTCCTGGCACTTCTTCCATTGAGTTCATTTGTAATTCTTTCAATCTTAGACAATTTTCTGTGGAATGATTTTCTGTACAAAGAACACAAACCTGAATACTATCCAAAGGACATTCTCTCAATGGATGTTTCTTTCTACATTTGGAACAAAAGATTGCTAGAGCTTGTTCTTGTTCTTCTTTCTTCTTGTTTGCCTTTAGAACATCTACTTGTGTTCCTAATGTATTTAAGAGGTCTGTTTTGAAGTTTTCCAATAAGATTCCTATTTCAGCTCTTGTTATCCCTCCTGCAACTGACTTTGCTGCTTTTGAACTTGCTTCTCTCTTTCCTGTTTTTGATATTCCTCTAGAATATTTTTGACATAACTCAACAATTTCTTCGAATGGTAGGTTTGAAATGTCTCCTTTACCCATCACATTTAAAATGTCAAGGTATTCATCCCTTACACCCTTGAGAAAGATTGTTCGAATGGTTTCTTGATTTAGAGAGTGTTGTTTAGATTTTTGTAGATTATATGCAAATCTTTCCAAATATTCTTCTAAACTTTCATCTTCTTGTTGTGTCATTCTGAAAACATCTTCCTTTGAATCTCTAGATCTACAATAAGCTTGATATTTTTTAAGGAAAACCGATCTCATATCATCCCAAGAAGCTATTGTTTGTTCTCCTAAATCCATGAACCATTTTAAAGCTGCTGCTTTTAATGTAGCAGGGAAAAGACGAAGTTTATGAATGTCATCAGTGTATCCATATGTTCTACATAGAATATCAAATTCAAACATAAAAGCATCAGGATCTTCCGTGGACATTCCATAAAAATTTGGCAATACAGAAGGTGGAATATTTTTCATTTTCACTTCTTCTCCTAATATTGCACTTGTGTCTACTATTGGAAAGCCAAAGGTAGCTTCTTGATCATTACCATCTTCTTGTCTTTTCCGATCATTTTCTATCTTCCTATCGTTTTCTTGTTTTGCCTCCTCCTCTCTCTTTCTTCTCCATTCTCTTTGTTGTCTTTCATACTCAGCTCGTTGTTCAAGAGTGAAAATAACAGATCGATGTCCCTCTTCTGCCATTGGTTTATTTGTTTCAATTTTGAGTGGAGATTCAGGTTGTTGAAAGATAGGTGGATTTATGGATGGAAAGACAGGTTGTTTTCCTTTGATAATTTCTTTTTGTTTGCCTGAAATTGAAGGTTGTTTTTGTTTTTCTTCCCAAGCTAAAAAAGTTTGCCTCTCAATCAAAGTTAATCTTTGTCCAGTTCTTTGTTTTTCTGCCAATTCCTCAATTATTGGATTACCAGTAACTGGGGTGTTTGATGATCCTATCTCTATTTGTGGGGGGGGTTTAATAAATCTACCTTGAGGATCTCTATATCTAGGCATAAATAAACATAACTAAAAGGGAATGTAACTAATGTTTTTGTTTGTTTTGAAATTTATCTTTCTATTGACTATGCCGATATTTGCCTCCCCGGCAACGGCGCCAAAATGTTGAGCTAATTTATTTACCAAAATTAACACAATTATTTCTTATCAATCCGAGTTGTTTATGCTTTGAGGCAAGTTCACTATATGTGAAGATCAGATGTAATCAAACCTTGAAAGATAAGTTATTCAAAAGCTTAAAGCAATACATCCTACAACTCCAATTCAATTAGTTTAAAAAGATGAAAATATTGAAATGGTTCTTGACTCAAGAAGTCCACTTTTGCCTCAATTATTACTTAATGAATCAGAGATTAAAACCAAGAACTTAAGATGGATAAATTATTAATGAAAGAAGCTCCTAACTTAAGAGACACATAAGGTATTTCATCATAATTCATTCATCTCAATACCAAAATCACATAAAGAAACTACTTGCATGCAATCAAAGGAAACTAGTTTTAATTCATCATTTTAGTAGAAGGGATGCTCAACTTGAACACTTGTTTTTCCAACTTAATAAAGTGATGAATAAGCTAAAAACTAATGAAATCAATCACCATGCATGAACCATAAAGCAATCTGAAATAAAGCTTTGAAAAACCAGTTCTACAATAACCAGATTACAAGAAATAAAACTAGTTAACAAGGAAGTGTACTTAGCTTGGAATGGGGGCCCTCCACCCTTGCCTTGCACACTTGAGAAGTGATATTAGAAGCTCAAATTCAGTCACACATCCATAGCATTGAACAAAAAAATAATGATAGCACAAGTCTTCAAATTAACTCTCCAATCCAAAAGTGTCTCAGCATAAAAGTATAATAAGTCAATACATAAGCCATCAAAGTCTTGGCTCTTAAATAAGAAGTCTCATGAAACAAACTGATCTATATTCACTCAAACAAACCCATCTACTCTCATCCATCTATATAAGTTGAATTCATTACTCCCATCCCAAGAAATATGACCAATCCCATAGAATCTCAAAACTGTCCTATTTCTATGGGATTTCTGAATGACTAGTCATGATTGACTAGCACCAAATGGGCCTAATAAAGCTTGTTCTGCTCGAACTAAGCATAGCTGGCTTAGTCCTAGTTCCCAAGCTGTCCATCCATGCATTCAATTCGTGCCCAAGTGTCCTGCAACCACATCAACCATAGAGCTATTACGGGAATTTCTAAATCTGCCAATTTTGCACTTAAAACCAAACTTTCAAAAACTTTAGAAATTGAAAAATTAAAATTAAATACCTGAATGGATATCAAATATACATCAAAATGGGATGAATGAAGGGAAAATGGATGGCAAATAGATGGATTAGTAAGTTTCTTAGAGCAAAAATAAGACCAAAACTAAGGCCCAACACGTACATGTCTGAAACAAGGATATTTAAGCTCACACATGTGAAGGGGAAGAGGCATATTCTACTTTCTGATTGGGACAGTTTGACCAATTGTTGACCAAATTTGACATGATGTTTTGACTTAGTTTGACTTAGAAATTTTTGATTTTGGAAGGCTGAATTGATTGGTGAAGAAGAGAAACTTTTATGCGTAGTTTGGTTTGGGTTGACCGCAAACCTTGATGCCAGCTGACAACTTAAAATTCTGAAGTTTGACTGCAAGATTTTTCCTTCCTTTGACAGAACTTTTGTTGACTTTTTTGGTTGGGATTTGACCAACAAAGAAGGCCAGATCCTTTGACTGTTGAGTGAGATAATTTGGAAATGGTTTGACTGTTGAACGTTGACTATTTGGGGCATCTTGACTGTTGTTGACTTTGACCAAAAATTGCAAACTTTGACTTTGGATCATATTTGACTTTTGGGGTCATCTCTCATCAGATATTAATTTGATTGGATATTCAAAGTTATTTACCTTTGACTCTTTGTTGATGAATTGGAAAATTTTATCTCTTTGTTCAACATTTGATGAAAATCTAATAGAATAAGAATTTTGAAAGGGTTTTCCTCCTTATGGGGTTTTCCCCTAGTCTATGATCAAATCTTACGTCTCTTGTTATTGTTCTTGGTTGTTTTTTTATTGTGCATTAGATTTAATATTCTATCTACAGTTTATTACTGTCATTGGAGGATTCAATTTATTGGAAAATTGATTTCTAATTGAAGAAGAATTGTTGTAAGTGATTGTGTTAAGCATAGAACACTCTAAAATTAACATGGTATCTGAGTTGAGGTGAAGACAAGCCCAGGGAGACAAGAGGCAAAAGCAATCACCATTGAAGGAATTTATTTGAAAGAAGCTAATTAGTTAAGATGTCTACCTCATACTTCAAGGATACATAGACGTTGGGTGACTCATCTAATTTTGCTGCTTGGAAGATCAGGTTTGAAGTGACATTGGATGAGAATTGTAGTTTTTAACCCCGTACAAAAATTACCTGCATATGAATTCTAAAAACATAAATAAACAATGATGAGAGCATAAAACATAAAATAGATATACACATAGAATTTCCCATGGATCCCAAAATCGAGACTACTAGATTGATTTTTCATTATATTCCTTTCAACGTTAAAATACATATATATACATGTTGAAGCATCCATTAACCCTGTATTAGAACATAACCATAGTTCCCATCACTGGATCTACAAAATACCATCGGAAGAAAATCATCATGCCCAAAACCATGTGCAAAAACCATGCACAAAACCATGGGTAGGTTTGCCCACCTAATATAGAGTCCAAAAGAAATTTTCGCGAGGTGCTGCCCTATACCTCGTAGAGGGAGGCTACCACCCCCCTAAAACCCCTCGACAGGGGGGGATGTCACCCTGTTGCTTCACTTGGTGCAACAAAAAATGGGGGTTTACACGCCCCCCCCCCCCTGTGACCCTCGCCACGTGGGGCTAGTCATGGAAAGAATATAACACACACCCAACATTCTCCTACTTGTTTTTTTATTTCCATGGAGGGCCACAAGAGAGCTTAGTCATTGGTCCAGCCCTGCAATGCCCATTGTTTCTATACACCAAGAAAACTTCTCAGTGCTCACAGACTTCGTCAATGCATATACAACATTCTTCAAAGTGTCCACCTTTACCAGTAACACCTTTTTGTACTCAACCATATCCCTCACAAAGTGATACTAAACATCAATGTGCTTTGTATTTGAATGATAAGTACGGTTCTTTGCCAAGAAAATTTCACTTTGACTGTCATAGTCTATCCTTATAGCTCATTGTACCAATCCCATACTTGAACAAAATCTCTGCAACCAAACTGCTTCCTTTCTTGCATGAGTGGCTACCCAGTATTCTGCCTCTATAGTTGAAAGTGCCACTACAGACTGTCTCTTTCTCATCCAACTGACTACACCTCCAAACAGATTAAATACATACCCACTTGTAGGTCTTCTCTAATCCAGATCTCCAGCCCAGTCTGCATCAACAAATCCATGGATGTCCAAAACTCTATCCAAACCTAGTCTTCGTTGGTAGCACAGACCATAATCACTAGTGCCACACAAATACCTGAAAACCTTCTTCACTACTGTCCAATGCTCCTTCCCTGGTTTTGACATAACCCTGCTCAATACTCCCACTACATGTACAATGTCTAGTCTAGTACAAACCTTTTCATACATCAGGCTACCAACCACACTTGCGTATGGAACACGTGACATCTCCTCTTCCTCTTCTTGTGTCTTGGGACACTTTTCAACAAATAATTTTACACCGGAAGGAATAGGAACCTTCATTGGTTTACTATCCTTCATATTAAACCTCTGCAATATTGTCTCAACATACTTCCTATGGTTTAACCAGAGCTTCCTTTTTGCCCGGTCTCATTTAATTTCCATGCCAAAAATATAGTTTATAGCACCAAGATCTTTCATGTCGAGTTTGGAGGACAATTGGGTATTCAATTCCCGAATAATTTATTCGTTATTTCCAATCAAAAACATATCATCCACATACAAGACCAAATAAATAACATGGTCACCAATTAATTTAAAATACACACAGTGATCTACTTTGCTTCTGGTGAAGCCAAGCCCCCATATATATGTATCAAACTTCTAATACCATATCCTTGGTGACTATTTTAACCCATATAGATACTTTTTTAACCTGCATACCAATTCTTTCTTACCCTTCACTACACAGCCTTCAGGTTGCTTCATGTAGATCGCTTCTTCCAGATCCCCGTGAAGAAATGTTGTCTTCACATCCATCTATTATACCTCAAAATCAAAAGCAGGAGCAACATATAAAAGTATTATAATAGAAGCTACCTTGGTAACATGAAAAAAATATCACCAAAATCAATTCCTGGCACCTAGGAAGAACCTTTTGCTACCAATCGAGCTTTTCTCTTCTCCACCTTGCCTTCTACATTCATCTTATTCTTAAACACGCATTTTCTGCTAATGGGTTTCCTTCCAACTGACAAATCCACCAGATCCCAAGCCTCATTTTTGTGCAAAGATTCCATTTCATCAACCATGGCCTCTTTCCTGAGTTTGACATCCTCTAAATCTACTGCTTCCCTGACAATTCTGGGATCATCATCAGTAATAGATAGAGAAAAGATTTAATATAAAATAGCTAGACTACACCTTATTTCTCGAACCGATCTTCTCACAGCTGGAGTTCGTGGCTCTTCATCTTGTGATTCCTCTTCTACTATAGAGTATGATTCCTCCTCCTTTAGCTCAAACTCTATATTCTCAGGTTCCTTTGGTAGGACTTCATGTTTAATAACATATTTCACCTCCCTAAACACCACATCATGGTTGTACACAACCTTCCTTGTTTCTGGGTTCTAACGCTTATAACCTTTTAAACCGTCCTTATACCCAATAAAGATGCACCTTTTAGATTTACTATCCAACTTGGTTCTTTTGTCCTTTGGAACATGTACATATGCATCACATCCAAATACCCTCATATGTGAAAGAGAGGTTTTCTTACAAGTCCATACCTATTTTGGAGTCTTATCCTCCAACGCTGATGAAGAGGACCTATTCACCAGGTAACATACAGTCTCCACCGCCTCTGACCAACATTCTTGTCCTAACCTGACACCAATGAACATGCTTCTTGCCTTTTCCATCAACACCATGTTCATTATTTCTACAACTCCGTTTTGTTGAGTTGTGTATGGAGTATTCTTCTGTCTTGCTATACCACACTTCTTATAGAACTCTTCAAATTCTTTCTTGCAAAACTCTCCACCGTTATCTATCCTCGGCACCTTTATCTTCTTCTCTGTTTGGTTTTCCACCAGATCCTTAAATTCTTTAAACCCGTCAAAGACTTCAGATTTCTTCCCGAGTAAAGATTTCTTCCTGAGTAAATATATCCATGTATTACTTGAGAAGTCATCTATAAATGTGTTGTGCTGTGCAATAATCCCCCCATTTATTTTACATAAATAACTCAGGAAATTATTGTAGAAATAAATAGGGACCCTTAAAAATTGAAAAACATAGTAATATAGTTTAGTTTAGGGTTTTTGTTAAGAATAAATTTGAATTTTTAATAAAAAAATCCTCATAAAAGATGGAATGACTTGAATAAGGCTTACCTTAAAGAAAACCCAACAATATCGCATGTCACAAAATTTCAAAGAAACACAATTTCATTTACCCATTCAAAACTTGCGATTGTGCTAAATGATAGCCCGTGGGAACCAAAACATGTCTATTCCTTTAAAAAGGTTAAGTATTGATGAAATTTATTCACGGCAGAAATTCCCCGCATTGCAATCTTATAACAAAAGTGATATATCATAAGACCAAGGAACTATTGCGAAATGCGATAAGCTACTGGACCCGAAAAAACAATAAAACATACTCTTTAAAAATAATACATCCGGATAAATCTCAAGAGTGTCAACATGCTCCCCTCTTGTATCATTCCCAATTCCCCCCGATTGCAATAAATCTATTTCTTAAAGAACGTGCCTAAGGAAAATCATAAAGCTAAAAACAAAAGCCACGCTTAATAATAAACCCATGGGCCCGATACAATTCCATGTCACTTCTCACAATTTCACAATTGCTGAAAAGCTTTTGCCCATATCCATTCTCCGTTACCCCCGAAAACTACAATTGCGATATTGCGATATTGTGACTATCACAATCGCACATCTCTCATACTTCATAAACCAATACAGTTATATCACTATTGCATATCAGAGGGGTACTTGAAAATAAGTTTTATTTACTGTTTGAAAAGGTTTTGCAATTTGATATATTAATGAATAATAAATAACCAGGCGAAGCCATGATTTCAGTTATTAAAGGATTTTAATAGTATTTATGATTTCAAAGCCCAAGGAGATTTGATGGCCTATTTAGATTGATTCGCATTTAGTCTTGCATTTCCGTCATTTCAAAGCCTTATGTGTTTGTATGCTTTTGCGTTTAACTCCTATTTCTCTTCATTCCTCTGTATTCTCAATTTGCAGGTTTCGCTCGAGAAAGAATTGTGTAACAAGATGAATAAGTCAAAGAAAGGAAAGAAACCTAGCAAATCTACACAATCTTCTACATCTTAAGTAACATAAATGCGCCCATTATTCTCATATATGGCATGAACTATCAACAAAAGTACTTCCTCATGGGAAACCATGTACTAGTTGTTGGAGAGGGTTCTAGGATAATTAAAACTAAAGCAACAAAAGATGCCACTACCTCCTCTGAAGGTTCCCACTTTGAAGCTGCAAGTTCTTTCCTTCATAGAATTGCTGCTAGACCTAAGATTTTACCATACACCTATATTGTAAAATGGATAATAAACAATATTAACATCGTCGACCGGACATTCCATACTTCATGGAAAACGGTTATTGGATCCTTCACAACAGAAGACTAAAAGAGCATGTATGATATACCAGACCCACAAAAGGTGTATGATAAATCCTTCTTCGAGCATTTCGCAACTGGGAATGAAGAACCATCAGACCTAATTAAGCAATAGAGGTCCAATTCGAACAAGCACAATTATGAGAAATCAGGTATGTACTATATATCATCTCTCGCTTTTCCCTACTCTTATATCGCAACCATGATATGTAGATTGTTTGAATATGCTGATACTACCAACTTCTTTGTTGATTGGGTTCCCCTAATTGATGCATCAATAAATTCTTTTATAATGGATTGGAGCACTATTTTTTCTAACAACCTTGCCTTATAAATTCGGGAATATAGACGACACCGATATGTCACCTCTAGAAAAGTCCCACCATTTCTTATGAGTGCTTGCATTATGGATGCAGTCTGTTTCACTACTAATTTTCCAACTATGGGGTGGAAATGGACTATTCAAGATTCTAGCCCCATTCATATATATCACAAAATCTTGTGGGAATCCAATTTCCAAACCCATTTCTACAAAATCTGTCAAGGAGTTATGCTACCCATCCACCAAGTTGTCTTTGAAAAGAATGCCCCAAGGCTATCTGATGAGGCCAAGATTGATATTTTACCAATTGGTAGGTGTTTTGGGGAAGCATTTTTTACTTCTGTTTGATTATTTGGAAGCTAGCACCTCCCCATGTTCTCCCATGGTATGTACCAGATAAACTGCTTGCCAGAGAAATTTCTTACCAAACTGTAGGGGATGGGATAACCAAAACCCTAAAAGAATCTAAAAATTATCTTTGGCCTTCCTTTCCCCTCCAATGCGGTGTTTATGCATTACATGATTTCAAGCATGTTGTGCTTGAAATCGATCACATTACATGTTTAAAGCTTGCCACCATTCCTAGCAGATAGTTTGACCCTAATAAGGTTGCACAAAACTTCACTGCTTTAGTGAAAATAAGACAGTTCAACCATGAGGATGATGATTTTGATGACTTGTTTGAGTCAGTTGAGTTATTTTCACAAGTGCAACATTTGGCTACTTTGAGATTGGACCCACAAGAGTTAGCTCGATTCCACCAGTACAGAAGTAAAAGGTTACAAAAGGTCCCTTTGGATCTGTTATAGATCCCTCAGCCAAATGTTCAAAAGGGGCAGAGCTCAGAACAGAAATCAGATACAAAGTTCCAAAAAAATTTCAGAACAAAAATCGATACAAAGTTTAGAACATAACTCACAGAACATCCCAGAGAAGAGCCCAAAGCACAACCTAGAGAAGAGTCCTGAAAAGGACACTAAGAAGGAATCTGAAAAGGTCTCAAAGGAGAAAGAAGTGGAAGACGTTTCCACTAAAGTGCATGCAAATGAATACCTTCTGAAAAATCAACTGGATGATGCATGGAAATAGTTTGACCAAAAACTAAGAGGACAACAAGGGGAAAAAGATGTTGAAATGGAAACAACATTTAACACACCCCAAAACACTAGACAAAGCTCGCTCACTAGAAGGGCTAATGAAAAATTTGTTACCACAAAAGAAGTTGAGATCATCCGGCCTTCACTTCAACTGAAATCATTTTCAGAGTGGAGGAAATCCCTCCTCTTGATTTCTTGTATAGTCCCAAGCATCGGGCTATAGTAAAAATATAGAGGAAAAGGAGGAAAATAGAAGCATCATCAGCAATAATTCATGATAATGAACCCACGGATGTAGTATGGAAAGAAAACCCATTGGATCCTTCAGACAATTTGACAAAACTATCACAGTTTGCATGTCCTTATGCATATGCTACTATTGACAAGGCAGTGGAAGTCAAACAATTGGTAAGGGATAAATAAGAAAGAATACAACAGCTAGAGCAACAGTTGGTAGAAGAGAGACAAAATGTCGACCATCAAATGCAGGCACTAATGGAACAATTATAACATATTTTAGACAAATTGAAGCTCCAGTATCAAGCAGAAACAAGTGCCAAAGATAGTCAAATACAACAACTGCAGTTTTCTATGGATCAGTTGAAAGAGAATCCTAGGGTTGATGATTTTATAAAAGAGGCATTAGAACTCAATTCTTTATTATCAAAGAAACATGAAACATTTCGTCAGAAGCTATCAGTCATCAATCCAATGTGCAAGAAAAGTGATTCAATGATGAAGCAAGCATCTGATATGAGGATCACCTTTAATGAGATTCATGATAAGATTTTAGGATACATAACATGGCTGGATACTCCAAACGATAGAGCACCAGATCTTCCTAGGATAGAGGAATCTCATAAAGACATCCTCTTTACCAATTGGGATAATCAGCTAAAGTAGGCAAAAAGAGCAGTTTCAAGAGAAACTGATGCTACAAATAATGTCATTGAAACCATCAATGATAATTTGCACAACGGTAATTTGATACAGGAATTCCTGCCTGGGAGTCTCCCTGATATCAGAGCCCTAGAAACACACTGGAAAGAAACTTTCAGAGTGAGAAAAGAGGAAATTAAAAAAACTACCAAAACTTGATTGGGAAGTATATTGGAGATATCTGGTAAAGCCACACAGTTAGTGGCTAATGCTACGCTGCTTCACTGACTCACCCATGCATATGCTTCCTACTCTCTCAGATGCAGTGTATATAAGACAACTGCACATGAGGACAGGTTAGCCTCCTGAAGTCAAGCCAAATATGGATATCTACGAAATTAGACAACAAATGAAGGAATAGACACTGTTACAACCTTGAGATTGTCATTTCAATAATTTATGTTTTATGTAATTTTGTCACTTATTTTAAGAAGAGTTTGTTAAACCTCCTCAGAACTTTCATGTAATATCTATTTTTGTACTTTATTTTTATTATATAAACCATTTCATGTCTTTGAAGAAAAGGTCCCCAATTTTATTAAAAGAAATCTAAAAGCTTGCTCTTCTGTACTTTTAAAGTTTATCCTAATAGAATGACTGGATCAGAGTCCTAAAGTTTTGTGAAGAAGGCTTTTGGAAGCTTGCACTTTTGTACTTTTGGAAACCATCTTAATGAAAAAGACTCGAATGGAGCCATTTACTTCATGAGACAAGTTATATGCATCAGGTACTTCTATCATTGTGTATTTATTTTTTTATGAATTATAGCCATTTCTCCTTATATTGTTTGTCATATGTATCTCTTTTCATGCAGTTCTGTATTCATTCACTTTTGAACATGCTTGGACTGTTATCTTTTAATACATTGATGGACAAATGTTTGAACGATATTTGATGCAATATATGTTTAACAATTATTTTGATTAACTATTTAATCAAAATAATTATTTTAAAGGCTTTTCGTTTCTGTTAGTGTTTGATTAATATTCATTATCATACACTAAAGATAATCATTGTAGATCGTAGAAGTATAAGTAAAATCCCAGGTAATATATAGATAGGTTAAATATACATGTATTTCAGTTGAAAACCACCCCATCTATCACTTAGTTTTTGGTAATCAACACCCTATCCATCCTATCACATTTTTATTGGGAAACTGGTCTCATTATATCCTGTTGGAGCCACTAATCCAAATGGATAAGGAACAGTATTCAAGTCTCCGACCAGGTGGTTTTCCCTCATGTTATTGCAGCAGTTTTTGAGGCTTCAACATTTTGGTGCTAGAAGGAGGGCCAAGACTATGAATGACGAAGAGAACTCAATCTCAATTAACAAGCCATTCCAAGAGTCACTCCCCCTCAAGATCATCTCCAACTTCTAGATCCTCATCTAAAACTCCTATTTATAGATCTGAAGTTGAGCAGTCACCTTCGAAATCACATAGTGCATTTCCTAAGATATCTTCTTTAGATTATAATCCTGAATCACCTGAGGTCTAGACTTTAATAAAGAAATTAGAGGAAATCTCTATTTCAACATAAAATCCTGTGCCATCTGAAGCATCTGAAGGAAGTATCACTTCTATTTTGCAACCCACTCGGATTCTAACTCATTCTCAAAGAGAAAAGATTGGAGTTCCTCCATTTGAATTTCCTCTTCCTTCTTTTCGAAAGAAGACTAAGAAATATGAGTCGCAGACATCAACTAGTGAGGTTTTATCAAATTCCCCTCCACAAACACCTTCTTTCCCCCCATTCATTCCTCTTAATACCCATTCTTCTTAAGGCCTTGGTGTTAGTTAGTTTAGCCCAAGTACACAAACTATCTCTTCTTCCACACAAACTCCCTCAATATCCACTTCCCCTCAAACTCCAATAATGGCAGGTCAACAACCACAACAGCCACCACCAGTCAGACCATGGGCCAATCCTGGAGCTATGAAAATGGCACCACCCCTCCATGATCTACCTAAGCATCCTAAAAGATGGATGCCAAAATTTAATCTTGATGATGGATTTCCTGTTGAAGAACATCTCCATAATTATATGTTAGTTATTAATCTTAATGGAGTTGTCAAAGAAAATTATGTAGTAATATTATTTCCCTACACCCTTCAAGGATCAATAGGCTCATGGTATTTTTCATTACCACCAGGATCTATTACTAATTGGGACATGTTTGAAGAACAATTTTTAGCCAAATTTGGTGATGACTGCACAATTGCATCCCTTATCAATGATCTTTCTAATTTAAAAGCTAAATCAGGTGAAAAGATCAAAGATTTCAATTCCAGATTCAATAAATTTCTAAACAAAATCCCAGCCACATCAAGCCCTGGTGTTGATGTCCAAATCGAGTGGTATATTTCTTCTCTTCCTTCCAATATAGAAATTTTTGTAGATAGAGCCAATAAGGCTACTTTGGTAGAAAACATGAAAGAAGCCATGTCTGTAGAAAAGAGAATAGTTGCATTGGAAAAGAAGACAACCCAGGAAGATAGGAAAATGAAAAAGGTTACATTTAAGGATGAATCAAAGAAGAAATCCCCTAAGGATCCTTTTGATCTTGAAGGCCTGCAAAAAGTCCTTAAAACCATGTCAAATGAAATGGTAGAGATTAAGAAACAAGTAGTTGAATCCTCTTCTAAGAAACCTTTTAGATCCTTCAAGAGGAATCAGGCATCTAATCCTCAACCACCAAACACAATATCCAATGTTGAATCTGATTTAGATGAAGATGAAGAAGAAAATGCATTGACTGATGAAGAGACTGAAGATGAAGAATTGGTTGAAGTACATGGAATGTGGGATTTTATCCTCCCTTCTTCCGATGATGAGGATGAGCAAGAAGCTCTACTTGTTAGCACTAGGAGTAAGGGCCCTGTTGATTCAACACAATCAAATCAAAAGAAAAATCCCTCAACCTCTGCTACAAAGGATAAAGTGGCCAGTAAAAAGTCTTCTCCTAAATCTCCTCAACCAACTCCATCCTCATCTAATCCTCCATCTTCATCTAAAACCTTGGTAGTTACTGATACCATGGAATATAACATAGTGGAGGACATGAATAAAAACAGAGTGAATATTTTTCTTCATAAGCTTTGTAAGCTTAAACATCAGTAGAAGTTATTGCTAAAAGAATTGAATGCAGTTCCTGCTTCTCCTCTTCATGTTGTCGTGATATCCCAAGCTGCCAGATGAATGGGTAAACCTCCCAATGATTCATCAAATAAGGTCAATCCTACTAATGTTATCTTAATCGGTGACAGATCAAATTCACACACTCCCCCTTTCTTTTAACTTATAAAATCTTCAATAAAATCTGCACAATTTCTTAATAGACTCAGGAGCTTCTTCGAATATTATGCCAAGGATAGTCTATACTAAATTAAATGTTTCACCCCAAAAGTATGTTGTTCACATTTTGCAACTTGATAGAACAAAATTTGAGGTCTTAGGAGAAATGAATTTAGTCACCATTACACTCTCTTATATTCTGAAAATTTGTCAAGTAATTGATATATTAGTTGCTGATATTCTCGCGTTCTATGGTTTAAATCTTAATAGAGATTGGTCTGAAAAGCTCCAAGGCTATTTTGCAACAGATTGGTATCACATGTGTCTCCCTTACAACAGAAAGCCAAATTGAATTAGAATTGACCGAGAAAACCATTTGAAGCACACAGTAACTGATTTTGAAGATGAAAATGAGCCAGTAGATTTTAACAACAATTTCATTGGAAACTAATCTCCTAAGTCATTTTTAGGAAATTTCAATGTACAGAAGTCACCTTTTTTGGATAACTCTGTTACTTCCCAGATTGAGAACTTTTCTCAAACAAATTCTTCGAGATGTATAAATATTGTAGATAAACCATTAGTTAAAACTTTGTTTTGGACATTATATTTTGATGGATCTAAATCCAATGATGGTGCAAGAGTCGGTTGTATATTAATTAGTCCAGAAGGAGAAAAAACCATGCTAGCATGTAGGTTAGAATTTGAATGCACAAATAATATTGTTGAATATGAGGCATTGATTCAAGGTTTGTATAAAGCAATAGGCCTTGATATCAAATATCTTCAAGTTTTTGGAGATTTAGAAATTGTTATCAAGCAAGTAAGAAACACCATTCATTGTCTCTTTGTACATTTAAAACATTACCAATCATTAGTCCAAGATCTTACTTCACATTTTTTAGCATTCAACATCTCTCCTATCCCTATACTTCAAAATGCAAGTACTGACCTTTTGGCTAATACAACATCCAAGCTTATACCATTAGAAGATTACAGTCCAGATAGCCTTTCCATAGAATTAATTTTTCGACAATCCATTCCTGACAATGTCACCAATTGGAAAGTATTTAATGACGACAAGGATATCATAAGCTTTTTGACATCTGAAGGGTCATATGATGATCAGATAGTTGATGAGAGTGAGCATGATAATTAGTTAAAACACAAGTCCAATGAGAATTCCATACCTAAATATGTCGTAAAACTTGAGGACCTTTATGATCTTAAGGATAGATTTAAGAAGGTTACTAATTCTAAACTCCAAATTTCAACCTTAAGGTTTGAACTAGTAAACCTTGGAACTGTTATCAAACCTCAAAACATAAATCTAGGAAATGGTCTCTCTCCTGATGAGATATAAACCTTTATTCATTTGTTGAAAAGGTATAAAGGTATTTTTGCTTGCAACTATGACGATCTCAAAACATATGATACCTCTATCATATAACACACCATTCCCATGATATCCAATGACAAAATTTGTACAACATAAATTAAGGAAAAATCATCCCAATTTAGAAAGTCAAATCAAGTCTGAGCTAAATAAACTCCTTAAAGACAAGATTAACTTTCTTGTTAGGCATTCAAAATGGGTTTCAAACTTAATACATGTCAAGAAGAATAATGGTGACATTTGCATATGTATAGACTTTAGAAATCTCAACAAAGCTTGTTAGAAGGACAATTTCCTATTACCGACTATGGAGAAAATGCTGCAATCAGTAGCTGGTTCAAAAATAATGTGTTTTATTGATGGATTTTCAGGATATAACCAAATCACGGTTCATCTAGATGATATATTAAAGACTACATTTAGGACTAAATGGGGAACCTATTCCTACAGAAAAATACCTTTTGGTTTAATTAATGCAGGGGCAACTTTCCAAAGAGCTATGGATATAAATTTCAAAGGTCTGATAAACAAAATTGTTGTCATTTATTTGGATGATATAACTGTTTATTCCAAGAAACGAAATAACCATTTACCTGACTTAAAGCAGATATTTGAACATTGCAAAATGTATGGAATTTCATTAAATCCAAAGACGTCTTATTTTTCTCTGAATGAAGGTAAGCTTCTAGGGTTTATTCTATCCAAAAGGGGCATTTATATTGATCCAGATAGAATAAAAGAAATTGTTTAAATTTCTTTACCCCATAAAAAAAAATCTATGCACTCTTTTCTAGGTTAGATAAATTTGGTTAAAATATTTGTCCCTAACCTTTCCCAAATTGTTTTACCATTACAAACCATGATTAAGAAAAATCAATTTTTAAGTGGCGAGATAACGAAAGAGAAGCTTTTGATTTAATCAAACATGACATTATGAATTCTCCCTCTTTAACAACTCCATTTTTTTCTAATCATTTCATCTTGTATACATTCACTTCCGAAACATCTTATGATATTGTTTTAATGCAACTTAATGATCAACAAATCGAAGCACCCATCTCTTTCTTTAGTTCTAATTTTCAAGGTGCTGAACTAAATTATTCAGAGGTGGAAAAGCAAGCTTTTTCTATTTTCAAATCTGTAAAGCACTTCAAGCCTTTTCTCCTAAAAACCCATACTAAAATAATAGTCCCATTCTTAGCAGTGAGACAATTACTTATGCAAAGGGAAGTAGGAGAAAAAAGGGCAAATTGGGTAACAACTCTACAAGAATATGATATTGACATTAAACCAACCAAAATTGTCAAGGGACAAGGTTTTTGTAGATTTCTTACAAGAGCTTCCAACCTACTAGCAGATGAGGACTCAGGTAGTACTATACACATATCAGAGGTAAGCCTAAACCATTTAGAGTCTCAATATGATGATCTCATTTTCTATTTGAAAAATGGATATGCTCCCTGTTAAAGTCCTATAGTGATAGGATTCATAATTTTGAATTGGCTAAGTTTGAGCCTTGTTATATTGTACATACCTTTGCTTTCTGCAAATGTTTTCCATATTAAAAATTTAAAAAAAATGTAAAGAGGGTATGTCCTAAAAGAAAAATCAAAGGACAAAAAGAATAAGAAAAGATCAAAAAAAGAAAAATATGAACCCCAAAAAACAAAAAATAGATCATGAAAGTGTACAAGTCTAAATGTCACTACTATTTTACTGCTTTATTGTTTTAACTAATGGTTTTGTGTAACTTATCATACATGCCACAACCCATAATAGTCAAACTGTTTAATTTTGGCTATTTCATGCTTTCAATTTTATGTTTATAGTTAGAGAATAAAGTATGACCAAACAGTTTAATCTTGGCAGATTATTAGATAGGTAGAGAAAATAAAAGGAGCTCATCAATTTAATCTAAGCCCTTGGATGATATAAGGTTAGAAGTATATAGTTTACTTTTCAAAAGAAAAATGAATGATAAGGGTTTGCTAGTCTAAATGCACCCAAATAAAATGAAGAAAAAATGGTAGGGTAAATAATGGGTAAGTAGAAGAAACGTTGCTAAAGTATAAAGTTGATTGGATAAAAGCACATTTATCATGCTTGATTATATGTTTCAATGTGCATGAGCAGTTAAGAAGGCAAAAGAAAATGGTTTACAAGTTCATTTAATTAACTCCCATTCATTCTCTTTACCCCTTTATTTACTAATTTACCCATCCACAAGTAAGTTCTCGTACTTAAATCCCTCAAGTGATAAAAGCTTAGAGCATTTCTCTAACTTTTGGTGGGACCGGACCCTCGACTTAATGACTTATGGACATCAAGTGTTAGAATTCCCTTCATAAAATTCATTTCCCTTCATTACCCTAATAAAACCCCTTTTCCTAAGGATAAACTTCATTTGCCTAGGAAAAGTAAAAATCCCCATGTTAAATTCTGTTTCACTCATCAAACCCACAAAAGTGCTTTATCCTAAGTGTGAAATGTATGTGAATAAAGTGCGCAAATTTTACATTTATGCTTAGTGGTACGTTCGCTCTGCACATTCATTTCATATTAATTTTTAACTTTATTATATAGTTCATGATATAGCTTTTCCCATATATTAAATAAATCCCCCATATAAATAACCCAACCCTTAGTTTTAATATAAACTAGACAATTTACCCCATATCCCGACAAAACCCACTTAATACACCACTGCACGGTAAAGCTAAACTAATCCCATCATTAAGCCCTGCTCGATCGTTTTAAACCATGATTAACCTATAATTAATCCCAAACCGCCAAGGATTAAAACCCTAGGCCGCCCCGAAACCCATGCTCTTATCACCCATGCACCTCCCTTGCCCGACTGTCGTTCGATCATCATCGCCCTCATCTGATGGTCCACAGCGATATTGGCCACACCCGACGGCCGACCTTTACTCACTTGATAAGGTGGTTTTCCCCGGCCCCCCAACTGGTACGTGTCGAGCAATGGAGTAGATCGGGTGACCCCTCCTAAATACCACTCCGTCCAAAAAAGCGGTGTGATGGCTTGGGAAACTGCCTCCCTGCCAAACCCGAAAAACTGCCTACTGTTCATGTGTGAAATTACCCGCCAAAAAGTGATCGTTGCTAAATAAAAAGGTAAAGAAGCCCTTTTTGCCTTTTTTGCTCATTTTCTTTGCAAACCTCTACAAACCAGTGTGACTCTTGCAAACGCTGAATTCACAAATTAACCTCAAATTCCACTCTTGAAGAAGTTGCAGAGACCCCTATCAACCTCTCAGTCCGTACCAGAGCCATTCAAACTTCTGCAGTTGTTGTGAACCTCGAATTTGAAGATAATTCACCCAATTCTAGGTATTTGAAGATGAATTTACCAAACAACCCTTTCAATTTGAAAACGTTCAGTCTGTGAAGTGTTTTAATTAAGTAAAATTAATTGAAATTACTTTAAATTTAAAAGTCTCTGCCCAAACCCTTCTGAAAGCTTCTAGTTTCCGTCAAAACCTCTAAATAAACCCGTGAAAGCCAAACTCAAATCCACAAGAACTAAATTATGGCTGCCCCTATCGCCATGGATGTCAGACCTATCACTACTCCCCATTTGGACCTAGACCACCTACCCCTAGTGGACAGGGCTTTTCAAATCAGAGATACAAGTGCATATGAGGTCTTGCTCAAAATTCATTGTTTGAGTAAAGACAGATATCTGAACCATTCTGATGACATTGGCCTTTAGGACTCCAATTTTCCCAAATACCAGTTTCCCCAAGTACATATCTTTCCTAAAATTGTCCATATGTTCCATGCCTGTTACATTCCCAGCCAGAGAGCTATAATGTCCCCTGACCAAAAGGTTTTGTTCACAATTACAGCTGAATCAATTAATGAGATGTTGCAAGTCCAACTAGGTCCAAACCTGACCCCACTCTCCATTGGGGATTTGTTAGACCTGTACACCAAGTTGACCCCCTCTAGACTAGCCCAAATATTTCAAACTTTCATTGTTGAAGACAAGCACATTCCTAAAGATGCCCCTCCATATGTTTCTGCCATTTTCTCTGAAAGGGGAAAGCATATTGTGACTATGATATCATGTGTTTTGGGCTGTACCACTGATGAATTTGTTGATGAGCTCATCCTGGCCTTCATGTCCATTTTCACCCCAGGAAAGCCTCCTGCTACTTTATACAATTATGCCCAGTTCATAGTTGAAAGGATGCATGAACAATTTACTAGAATGCACAATGAGAGAGTATTCAAATACTCATCTGTAATATACCATATGTTTTTTTATTATCAGTCAGACAGATTTCCCTTCACCCTCCAAAAGCTTGATACTAGAGGCCAACCTAGGTCTATCATATTTTGGACACCATTGTTCCACAAGTATTCCTCACCATACACCTATACAGACTTCATTGACTCTTTTGTCCATCTAGTTATGACTATGCTCATAGGAAGCCCTCCACCTTGAATAAGCCAAGAGATTAAAAGAGTCATCCATTTGTCCAAGAAAATTAAAGTGGGAGATTGGTACCTTTACCAAAACCACACTGAAATAAGAATCTATGGTTGCTAGCTAGCCCCATACAAACTCCCCAAATACATCCCCATGAGGCTATTTGCTCTAGAGTATTATAGGCAAATAATGAATTCTGATGAAGTCAATTTTGTCTCAGCCAAGAAAAGAACTCAGTTCAGAGTCAAAAATCAGTTAGGCCCTTTCATTTGCAATTCTAGAGAAATAGGGTAGGAGGCAGATCTACTTCTGCAACAAACGAATTTCCAAAACAATTTCATGTGGAGATATGACCCTCAAGGGTTTATTACCAAACTTAGATAAAAGGTAAAATTGGGGCCTTACATTCATCATCCCATACCAGAGATAGAAAGATATGCCAATCAGTTTTAGTGGTTAGAAAACACTCTTATAGATAGGGATAATACAAAGGTAGATGTTGAAAATACCTTGTGTGATTTAGAAAGAAAACTTGATGAAAGATAATTCCTGCAGGTACCACAACAAGAAGAAACCATGAGTAACCCTACAGTTTTGCAGACTCATTAGAATGAGGAAAGGAATCCCGAGAGGAATAGTGTTATGAAACCAACTCAATAAAAGATAGAAAAGATAGATCAACGCCTTAGAATTTAGCCTCTTCGAGGGGGAAACCTCCTTTACATTACATAAATGAACAATTCTTGGATGATTCAAATGACAAAACCTCCTTTCTATATATAAGAGTCTAAGGAGTCACAATATAATCTAGCCGACCTAACAATAATAATATAAAGCCACAAAAATAACAATAGAGGGATTCTATGGAGCACAATAATAACAATATGGGGGCAATAGGGGCACAACAATATTAATAAGGGGTATAACTACAATAGTAATGGGGTAATCACTAGTATTATAGGGACCCAACATGCCCCTCTCCTTCAAAAAAGTGTTGTCCTCAACGCTTGAGTAGTTCTGGATACTTCTGCATAAAATTCTCATCCTCCCATGTGGAATCTTCAGCGGATAAGTTCTTCCACTTGATAAGATACTCTGAAATTGATCGATTTCGTAGCTGTCGAGTTCTTGTTTCTATGACTGCTTCCGGTTCCAATATAATTTTTCCTTCCTCGTCAAGTTCTGGCAATATTGTTTGAACTGGGAGCTTGTCAACTATAACCTTCTTTAAACATGAAACATGGAAAACTGGGTGCAATCGAGAAGCTGCAGGAAGCTCCAATTTGTATGCCATAGTACCAATCTTTCGCAACACCTTGTACGGACCATAATACTTTGGTGATAATTTATTATCCTTCTTAGCTTGCTTGAGGGACATTTGCTTATATGGTTGTAGCCGTAGGAATACCCAATCACCTACATCAAAACTTCTTTCACTGCGATGTTGATCTGCCTGTTGTTTCATTCTATTCTGTGCCAACACGAGGTTATCCTTTAAGAGTTGGAGGACTTGTTGTTGATGTTCGATGTGATGTTCCACTGCCTGAACCTTAGAATTTTCTCTTAAATATGATGTGATGGATGGTGGTTGATACCCATAAAGTGCCATAAATGGGGTCATTTTTGTTGCTGTATGGAAGGAAGTGTTATACCACCATTCAGCCAGAGGCAACCATTTGACCCATTGTGTCTATTTATCAGATACAAAGCAACGAAGATATCCTTCCAAACATTTGTTTACTATCTCAGTTTTCCCATCAGATTGAGGATGATAAGATGAGCTATGAGCTAACTGAGTACCAAGACAAGAAAATAATTATGTCCAAAAATTTCCAGTGAAAATGGGATCTCTGTCACTTACAATAATCTTTGGGTTTCCATGTAGCTTTTGAATTGTTTCCATAAATGCAGTAGAAACTGTACTGGCTTTAAATGGATGTGATAATGCACAAAAGTGTGCATACTTGGTAAGTTGTCAACTACCACCATGATGACACTCTTTCCCTCAGACTTGGGTAAACCTGTGATAAAATCCATTGAAACCTCCTCCCAACGTTGGCTTGGAATGGATAAAGGTTGTAATAGACCCGGTGTCTTAATTGTTTCAACTTTATTTTGTTGGCAAACCAAACATTCCGCCACAAAATTTTGAATATCTGATTTAAGGCCATCCCAAAAAAATTCCTTCTTAACCCTGTGGTAAGTTTTTAAAAATCCTGAGTGCCCTCCTAAGGGAGAAGTGTGCAATTCCATAAGAATCTTTTGTTTTAGCTGGGAATTCTTACAGAGGTATAAGCGATCTTTGTACCATAACGAATCATTTTGCCAGCTAAATGTATCAGACGTACTGGAATCTTGTTGTAGCTTTCGAATAGAATCTTGTTGTAGCTTTCGAATAAGTGCCCACACTTCTTCGTCATTCTTCCATTCCTCCTTTGCTTCATTTATCCAATCTGGTTGGATAATAGAAATGGCACACAACAATGCTTCCACATCCTCATCCTTTCTTGAGAGTGCATCTGCCACCACATTTTGCTTCCCTTTTTTGTAGATGATTTCAAAGTCATAACCCAACATCTTTGTGACCCACTTTTGTTGCTCTTCAGAGGATAATCTTTGTTCTAAAAAGTATTTAAGGCTATCATGATCCGTTTTTACCTTGAAGTGTCTTCCCATTAGGTAGGGTTGCCATTTCTTAAGTGCATGGAGTATTGCCAACATTTCCTTCTCATAAATAGCTTTGCTTAAAAACTTTCCCTTTGGCACATTGCCTCTTTAAGATGTTCAAAGGCCTTTGTTGCTTCCGGAGTCCATGAAAATGCATCTTTCTTCAATAATGTTGTTAGAGGTGCTGCTATTCTCCCATAATTCTTAACAAACTTGCGATAATACCCTGTCAACCCAAGAAATCCTCGCAGATGCTTTATGGATGTGGGGATTTTCCATTCCTTAATGGCTTTAATTTGCTAGGGTCTACCTTAACTCCTTCATGAGATACAATATGACCCAAATATTCCACCTCCTGGACTCCAAAGAAACATTTGGATCTTTTTGCATATAATTGTTTCTCCTCCAATAGTTGTAGCACCTGTCAACATGTTCAACATGATCCTTCCAAGACTTGCTGTAGATTAGTATATCATCAAAAATACTAACACAAATTTTCTAAGGAATGGTTTGAAAATTGAATTCATCAAACCTTGAAATGTTGAAGGTGCATTGGTAAGGCCAAAAGGCATGACCAAAAATTCATAATGACCCTCATGAGTTCTAAATGCTGTTTTCAGAATGTCTTCAATCTTCATTCTGATTTGATGATATCCTGAATGAAGATCCAACTTGGTGAAGTAAATTGATCCATGCAATTCATCCAGTAATTCATCAATGACAGGAATGGGGAACTTATCTTTAATAGTGAGCTTGTTGAGCTCCCTATAATCCGGACACATGCGCCATGATCCATCCTTCTTGTGCACCAATACTACTGGAGCAGAGAAAGAACTTTGACTCGGTTGAATTATACCAGCCTCTAGCATTTCTGCAACCATACGTTCAATTTCACTCTTTTGGACATAGGGATATCTGTACGGCCTGATGTTTGGAGGAACACTTCCTGGAATCAGATGAATAGCATGATCATGATCACGCATAGGTGGGAGACCTTTGGGAGTCTCAAATACCTTGGAATGATTGTCCAGGACTTTTTGGAGATCTGGAGAAATAGATGATTCCGATGTGGAAACATCTAGCGAACATAATTGTGCAATTACACCTCTTTGCTCCTTTTTTAGAAGCTTTGTCATACCATTAGAGCTGATTATCTTTCCTGGTTTCCCTGCAATACCCCTCAATTCAACTTCCTTTCCTTGTGCAGAAAATTTGATGAAAGGTTCTTGAAAATTAAAAGCTATTGTACCCAAGGATTGTAGCCATTGGACTCCTAGTACAACATCAGCACCTCCCATTGGAATGGAAAGCATTGGGCTAGTCAATACATATTCTCCCATGGATAGCTTGATATTATGGCACTTTCCAGAGCAATTTATTGTTCCTCCATTTGCAATCATCACTTGACACTCTGGTGCTGGATATAGGAAGCAATTCAATTCTTTTGCTACCCTACAATGAATAAAATTGTGGGTGCTTCCTGAATCAATCAACACTATTACCTTTTTCTTCTTGATTTGTCCTTCTATCTTGATGGTTTGAGGAGTGGTAATTCCCGCCAATGCATTACAAGATATGGTCGGATTTATTTGTTCTTCATCTAGGCTTTGTTCCTGAAGTATATCCTCTTCTTTGACCTTTCTTGCTCCTTTTCTTCTTCCTCTTCACAATCTATGTAGAATAATTTCTTCTCAGCACACTTATGACCTTTAGTGTATTTGCTATCACAACTGTAACAAAGCCCTTTTGCTCTTTTTTCTTCCAATTGTTGTGGTGTCAACCTTATAGGTTGTGGAAGACTAGGGGCAACAACACTTCCGTCTTTATAGTTGTGAGTGGTATGCTTCCTGGTTGCCATAATTTTGCTTTCCATTTTCCTTGCTAACCTGAATGCCTTCTCTAATGAATCAGGTTCCCAAAGGCGAACATCATGTTGGATATTATCCTTTAAAGACCCTATGAACACATCAATCCTATGCTCCTCTGGAATATCTTTTACCCTTATGTTCAATTTTTTGAACTCCTCAATGTGCTCCATTATTGAACCCTTTTGTTTGAGACTTATCAATTGGCTAAAAAAAGTGTTGCTTTTTGTATCCTCATAATGTGCTATCAATTCTTCCATAAAAATTGCCCAAGTGATAAATTGTTTACGAGAGCAAAGCCATTGATACCATACAAACTGATTTGGTTCCAAATATAAAGTTGTCATACGTACCTTTTGTGTGTTTTGCACATTATTGAGATCGAAAAATTGCTCCATCTGTAATATCCATGTTGCGGGATCCTTGCCATCAAACTTCCTCATATTGATTTTTGGAATATGGTGGGACTTTGATCCAACATTAGAGTCTATGATATCATGATTAACATTTCTTTTGTTCGCATCATGAGTTTCCTTTACTACCTTTTCACCATTAGTAAGTATTTCTTGTAGAAAATTTGTCAAATCTGTCTTCATATCTGTCATGCATGTCTTCAAGTTTGTGTTCAAATCTATCTTCAATTCTTCCATGTCTGTCTTCAAATCTATCTTCCAATCATCCATCTTAGCTTCCACGCCCTTTATCTTAGATTCCATGCCATTTATCTTAGCTTATGTTAGCTTTTGTGAGCGTGACATTTGTTGCACTTGTTCTTGTAATTTTGATATATCATGTAGCATTTCTTCCTCTTCTTCATGAGTCATGCTAGAGCTTTCAGGTTCCTTACTAGGTGTTTGCATTTTCTTTCCTCGGGGCATCAGTTACCGATAATAATTCCTTCAAAATAATTTTCAAACCGATCTTAAGCAAAAATTTAAGAAAATCTACACACCTTTTTTCACTTTGTAGGAGCTCGATATTACCTCTGATGTATCTCTGTACTTTTCGATCATCTAGTTCTGAATTTGTGACCTGCAGTAGCCCTTTGTGTCCTCTTTCCAATGCCACAAGTCTGACCCAAATTGGATTCTCCACGGAAGAGTTATGTGAAATCTCCCACAGTGACTTGATTATAGACTAGTTCAGTAGAGCGAACTTGTATGACGTGGCACGAGTCACTGTTTTGACCTTTGGATCTGAAAAATGCATACAAGAAACTAGAGTCCGTCCTCTTTTTGTAACTTCTTACGAAATTTCAATTTGATCCCCAGAGAGAAAGTTATGACGATTTTCCCCAGGTCACCTGTTTGGAATGTAATTTAGGAGTCTGCAAAAAGACCAAATTCCTCAGATCATATCTCCGCAAATATAGCGTAAAAAGCTCTGAAATTCTGACCCGAGGTTCAGCGCGATTTCTTCTCAAATGGGTTTTTTTTGCAACTTCTGAAACATCGCAGAAAAAAATTTATAGCGAAAATGCCACGATGACTTGTTTGGAGCAGCGAAACCCTAGAAACCTGGCTCTAATACCAAATGTTATGAAACCAGCTCAAGAAAAGATAGAAAAGATAGATCAACGCCTTAGAATTCAGCCTCTTCAAGGGGGCAACCTCCTTTACATTACATAAATGAACAATTCTTGGATGATTCAAATGACAAAACCTCCTTTCTATATATAGGAGTCTAAGGAGTCACAATATAATCCAGCTGACCTAACAATAATAATATAAAGCCACAAAAATAACAATAGAGGGATTCTATGGGGAACAGTAATAACAATATGGGGGCAATAGGGGCACAACAATATTAATAAGGGGTATAACTACAATAGTAATGGGGTAATCACTAGTATTATAGGGACCCAACAAACAAAGAGGGAGCCTCCACTTCAGGCATTGACACATCCAATGTGAAGTATGAAGGCAGCCAGAGCAAAAGGCCAAGGTTCAATCCTGTTTCAGAATAGGAAGACCCAGAAGGCTCAACAGAAGTAACTAATACTGAGTTTTACATGAGCAGGGGCATAGTTCCATCTGGAGAAACACATGAGCCATCTACCTCACACACTCAAATGTTACAAAGGCAGCTCAGTGTAGAAGTCTCCTCATTCAGTAGGCATGCTGATAAAGATAAATACATTAAGGACATGTTTAAAGAAATCAAAATGAGAAATGAGAAACTAAAGGCACAATCTTATGCACAGTATCTCAAGCTTACACCCACAAACCAAACTAGGTTGATTTCATCTTTTGACATCAAGGGGGGAAAGATGCAAATGTCCTTCATAAAACCAACTGTACAACAGCCAAAAACATCACCAGATTACAAAAAGATTGATTTTGAGGGATTGGCAAGGGATATTCATCCCATTGACCAAATTGAATTTCACAAACAAGCTAGAGAAATGATTTACTCCACCCTTACAGGTAAAGCCATAGCTTCCCATTAGTTACATAATTCATTGAACAATATCTCAGCCCAATATCAGTTAGAGAAGGCCTCCTCACAGGCCAAGGATACCAGAATCAAGTCTTTGGAAGACTTAGTGATTAAATTGGAACATGATCCCAAAGACATCAAAGCCATTGAACAATTGATCAAGAAAAAGAATGATGACATTACAACACTCAAAAAGCAATTGAAAATACCTCAACTGCAGCATCCCCAGACACAGGAAGTCTTGGAAAACCAAACCAGACATGAAGAATTGATGGAATTGGTCCTCAAACTAAATGATCAGTTAAAGGAGACAGAGAAGGAAGTGGACAGTTTAATCAAATTGAAGCAAACTAATATTGACACTAGATCAGTAAATGTCATCCCAACACTATCAACAATTATTCCTTCTACATTGGCAGCCTCATTGGCTCCCACAGCTCCTATGAACACAGCACAATAAGTTTCAATAGAGTCTACGTCAGCAACATGTACATCAGGTGAAGAAGCAGCAAACTTAGTTAAGGCTATGGAAGAGATGTCCATACAGGCAACAGAGATGAATAAGTTGAAAGAGAAAGTGACAAGCTTGGAAACTGATTACAAGCTTGCCAAAATCATGCACAAAGAAGAAGTGAAAAAAGCTGCCAGAATGAGTGAGAGATTAAAGGCCATGGAGAAGGACCTGACACTGAAAGAAACCCTAAGCCAGGCCAAATAACTATTATGGGCCAATATCATTGACTCTGCCAATGATATTTTGCCATCTATTCAGGTGATTTTTGAACAGATAGAATTAATAAAGGTGGCTACAGAGGCCATCCAAAGAGTAAAAGAAGAGTTAAGAGAAATGCTTGAAGATGTTACCAGAATTATCCAGTTCCTAAATAGTAAAAATAAGTATGAGCTTGAGGAATTGGAAATAGAGGACAAAACAGAAACAATTTTGGAGGTGAGAAAAGTCCTTTCCAAGAGAAACTAAATGCTAAACCTAAAGGAAAAATGTCAAAATATGCAGGTAGTCGTTGATAGGTTTATGGATAAGTTTCAAATTTTGAGAGAGAAAGGGTTACCTAGTCCCTTAGTAATAAATGACAAGCTCATGACACATCAGGATTACAACAACAAAATCAGAGAGCTAGCAAAAGAACAGGTCAATACATGATCAATCAAGGCATTGCAAACAGGAAAAGTACTTTATCAAACATTTGAAAACTTCTTTTACCTCCAGCATGAGGTAAAAAACTAGTTTATCCATAAACCTACTTTTTCTAGGTACACCGAGGCAGATGAAATATATAGAAGGATGCTAAAGATCCAATTACCTGATGCTGAAACATGGGAAAAATTGATTGATTTACTGTGAGAAATATGCAGTAAAAAGGTTAATGTACAGTAAAAGTAAAACAACCAAGTAAAAAGATGAAGACATATCAGCAGAATCAAAGTGGATCAGTGACAAAGTGTATCAGATGAAAGCCAAATGTAAATGAAGATTCCAGCGTGAAAGATCAAACAACAAAGTAGCATAAAGGGCTAAAATCAAACCATAAAAGTCAACAGTACTGAAATAAAAGGGACATCATGAAGCAGTTCAATAGTTGTCTCTATCTTCTTGCAAGAAGATATTTTTATTTCCTCGATTAAATCTAAAATTAGTTTGAGATATTTTGTAATAATTTTTTTATAAATACTCCACAATTCGAAGTATGTAGGGTGGGACTCTATTAGACATTTCTATAGACTTTTTGATCAAGAAGAACCAGAAGGTTACTGTATCAGTTGATGAGCCAGCAAGCTGGATTGATTAATAACGATCAGACTGTTCCAAGGATTCATGTGTTGAGTGAATATTAGACAAGTATTTTCATGTGTTTTTGTCAATTTCTCAAAGTTATTCACAATCTTATATGTATTTCAATCTAAATGCCATTAATGGAAATATATTTTAGAACTTGTTTAAATAGCCCTCTGTTTTAACAGTTAAGCATTTGAATGTTTTCTTCTGTAATTTAAATTAAAGAATTCTTAATTGCTACTTAGTTTAAATTGATTTCATAAACAATCCAGATTAAAGGATTCTTAACTGCCCTTTGATTTCAGTTACCCTTGCCTTCATCATTCACTATCCGGGTCTGAGAACCCTTAACTTCTCTCTCACCCCGAGTGAAACCCTTCCACCGCTCTGTCTCACATATCTAAAATACACTCTTCTATCTTGCCCTTGGAACACCCCTTTTAGTGATTTTATCCATCCTTGCTTCCTTACCAGTTGACTCCATATCCCATTGGTCTGAAATACATCAATTTATCCATCTGTTTAAGAGATCCCACCACCCAATTTCAAACAAAATCAAAACCCCTTGAACAATCATAGCTAGCCTAAAACATATTAACTAAAACAAAGTTAAATCTTAAAGAGAGAGCCCTCTCTGAGCATCAAGAAGGCTAGGTCCTGATCTCCAAAAGTGGATAGTGGTTACCTTTGGTTTTTCCTTTTTCTTACTTCAAAGGAATTACTAGAGTGATAACATTTCTGGCAACCATACTGGGGAACTTTGATCCTCAGTCTCATAAAAACTTTAAGGAAACCTTCAATCAAATCTTGAGCCCCTTAAGGTCATTACCCGAAGTAAGTTTTCAAAAAATTTCATAAAAACAATTTAAAAACTTAAAATTTTGGCTCCTAAAAAGATTCATTACACTAGGGCCAACCCAGATCCAAACCTTGCAACTGTAGTGGATAATCTAGAGAGTATTTTAAGATAGCCAAAAAAATGAAGAAACTCAAGCCAGTAGTAGCTAGCTAGACAGAGCCAATTCACTCCCTGAGGAGTTTTTAACTTTAGAAGAAGTCCCTTTTGATTTGTCATTTGACCTCTCACTATTTAGAACCAAATCTGAGAATGATATCCATGAAACAGTTTTAGACCCTGAATTTACTCAACTCATCGAATCAAAAAGGGTTATTCATCCAGATTTTGACAAATTAGAAGCCTTGACCTCTACGTTGATCAGCAATATAGATAGTGCTTATCTTCAGTAATATGTAGAGCTAGCTGTGCTTACTGCTACTGCATCTCAAATTTCTTCACAATCATCACTTACTTTAAATCCACCTTCCTTTACCACAACTTCATCAATTGTATCTACCACCATTCAATCACCTAAATCACTTATCAAACAGTCATCTTCATCATCATCTATTTCACCTCCATCAGTTTCAAGACCTTCTTCAAACACCTCAACTTTACCCCCTAGTCAAACCAGAATCACAACAATGGAAAACAAATATGCTCCCCTTGTTCTACCTGCCCAACTTCATGCCATGCCTACATATTACCAGAGTAATATTTTCCTATTTGATGCTAATGGTCATTATATTTCCAAGCAGCATGTAAACAAGATGTCTAACTTTTTTCAATTGCATGAAATAGATGAGGCAGATGTCCAAATGAGACTCTTTGCCCAAACTTTAACTAGTGATGTCAAGAAGTGTTTTAAATCCTTTCCTTCCAACCACAATGCAGACCTAAAAGGTTATTCATTGATAGGTGGGAAAAAAAAGAACGCATTGCAAATACTTTCTGAATATGACAATATTAGGAGAGCTCCCAACGAGTCAATTTAGGACTATTGCACTAGGTTTAATAATATCTATAATGCAATTCCAATCAACATTAAGCCCCCACATGACCTAGCATTGATTATGTTTTCTGATGGTTTTGATGCTGATATGCCATACCTGCTGAGGGAGAGAAATCCTGAAACCCTTGAGAAAATGTAGAGTAATGTTGTCAGTGTAGAAGCCAACCTGCTAGCTAGGAAAGCACGAATGAGGAATGAAAAGAAAGTTGTTTTTAAAGAAGAAGCTTCAACTTCAGATGGAAAAGTGGATGTTTTAGCTAAACGTTTAGAAAGAATTATGGATAGGTTAGATATCATGGATAGGAAAAATCAATGGGAAAATCAACAAAAACAACCCCCAATAAGAAACCCAAATTTTAGGAAGAACCCTAATGCTGCAAAAAATACTACACCAGACCAATAGATTAGGCCACCCTTCCAAGAAAATTATGTTGAGGAATCACAAAACCAAGAAGCAAAGGATGATACCCAGATTAATTTACTAGAGACCACAGAGGAAGACACTGTTTTTCTTACTCAAGAAGAACAGGAGTTATATATGCTTCAGCAGTTACAGTTAGAATCTGGTGAATCTTTTGATTTTAAACAAGGGTATGAATCAACTATATATGAGGTGCATAAACAATATAGCTTGAGAAGTAAGAAGAATAACGAAACTCCCATTAAAAGATCCATCCAAACTCAGACTAAGATAATAAAAGAAACTCCAGTTAAAAAGGTTTTGCAAATTCTCCCTAGGGGAACACCTGAAACTTCAGCCCCTAAGATTGTAGATATAACCTCTAATGAAACCCAAACAGAACCAATCATTGAAAACAATCAAGATAAAAGAGATCAAGGTAAAATAGTAGAAACACAAACTGATATGCCTACCACTGAGAAACAGGATAAAGACACTCAAACTGCACACATTAAGGAAGATCTGAATCAAACAAACAAACCTCAACCCCCTTTCAATATTAAAAATGAGATAGCTAAGTTAAAGATATCAGTTCCTTTGACTGAACTGGTAAAGAATGAAACTTACAGGTCACAGATAATTGAGACTTTGAACATAGGAGAGGGAGAGGATTCTGTTAATTTAAACAATGACCAGCATGAATTGTTGTCTGTCCCTGAGGCCAATGGAATTCATCAACAAGGGGGAGTTCCTCCATTTTACATCAGCCTAAATATTCATATAAAATTTTTCATAACGCTATACTAGATTCAGGAGCATCCCACAATCTCATGCCAAAAGCAATAATGGAAAGATTGAACCTAGACATAACCAGGGCTTAAAAGGATTTATTTTCTTTTGACTCCGACTAGGTTAAATTCCTTAGTCTGATCAAATATTTATGTGTGACTCTTGTCCAGTGCCCTATATAGAGCATTCTAACGGACATTGTAGTTGCAGATATCCCACCAAAATATGGAATGTTACTATCTTGCTCATGGGGAGAAAAACTGCAGGGATCTTTGTAGTTGGATATGTCTTATGCAACCATATCTGTTTTTGGCCAACCAAGAAAATTATATAGGGATACATTGATGAAGTATATGATCAGTAGTGAGGAAAAGCCCCAAAACTTTCCCATATATTCCATGCACTCAGATATGGATTCCTTCACCTTATACAATGCAGAAACTAATAAAAAGGAAATCACAGCCAAAGACCTTAAGTATAGAACAACTGATAGTGCGAACATATTCCATGAGTCACTTTGGAATTTAGACTTTGATGGGTCTGTAAATAGGTTGGGGGATGGTGAAGGAGTTTGGATCCATAATATGGAAAATAACCATGCTGAGGGTCATGCTTTCATATTGAACTTTAAATGTACCAATAACATGGCCGAATATGAAGCCCTCACTCTAGGGTTACAATTGGTTAGGCAATTGGGAGCCAAAAGAGTTTCCATCATGGGAGGCTCAGAGTTTATTATGAAACAGATTAGTGGTGAATATTCTTTCAACAACCCTAGGCTTGGTAGATATAGGGATACAGTTTTATACTTGGTCAAGGATCTCCTGGAATCAAACTTTGCTGCCATTCCCAGGAAAAAAAACATGCAAGCCCACAGTCTGGCTACCTTTGCTAGTACATGTAAATTGGCATTTCAACCAAACCATTAGTACACTGAAGAGGTCAGACACAAACCTGTTATACCAAACAACCTTAAGTATTGGCAAATCTTTCCCAAGACTCCCAGATCTATGATTTCATGAACAATGAAGGTGAATTTCGGAACTGTAAGATAGATACTGACTGTACAATAGACACTAATGTAGAAAACAGCTTAGATGTAAATATTTTTGATGTACATAAACCAACTAAATTTACTAAGGTAGAAATAGATAGTTTAGAGAATGTAGAGATAGATGAAATAATGGATGATGATCCCGAGTTTCTTAATTTGAAAGATAATTTTTTGCCTAAAGGATTAGTACCTTTAAAGGATTTGTTTGACTCTAATGATGTAGCTAAAAAGCCCAAGATGGAACCTCTAAGAACTGACATAGAAGAAGTTAATATAGGAACTGAAGATAATCCAAAACTCATAAAGATATCTAAAGCCTTACCCCCAGAGAAAAAGGTCAAATATATAAAGTTGTTTAAAGAGTTGTAGGATGTATTTGCTTTGAGTTATGAAGACTTAAAATCTTATGACACCAACATAATCCAATACAAAATACCTCTAAAAGAAGATCATAAACCTTTCAAACAGAAACTTAGCAGGACAAACCCAATTCTTATGCCATCCATAGAAAAAGAGGTTAAAAGAATGTTTGATGCTCAGATAATAGCACCCATTAGATACTCAGATTGGATTTCGAACTTAGTTACAACTATGAAAAAGATAGGTGAAATTAGAGTTTGTGTAGATTTTAGAAACTTGAACAAGGTTTCTTTAAAAGACAACTACCCCTTACCGAAAATGGATCATATATTGCAAAGGGTAGTGGGATCATCTAGGATTTCACTGTTAGATGGATTCTTTGGCTATAACCAGATATTAGTCCAACCAGAGGACCAACCCAAAATTGCTTTTACTACTCCTTGGGGTACATTCATGTATTTGAAGATGCCCTTTGGATTAATGAATGCAGGTGCCACATTTCAGAGAGCTATGGATATAGCCTTTGCCAAAGAAATCCATGATTTCTTAGTTGTATACCAAGATGACATTACAGTTTTCTCTAAATCAGACAATGAACATTTAGACCACCTTAGAAGAGTATTTATCAAATGCAGGAAATTTGGGATTTCTTTAAATCCTAAAAAGACACTTTTCGGTCTTGAAGAGGGAAATTTGTTAGGACACATCATATCTAAAGATGGGATTAGGATAGACCCTGCTAGAATAGAAGCCATTTTTACCATTTCCCATCCCCGAAACATAAAAGCGTTGCAATCATTTCTAGGTAAGATTAATTTTCTTAGGAGATTCATCTCAAATCTAACAGAGTTAATTAGGGAATTAAATAACATGCTTAAAAAGGACTCATCAATCAAGTGGACATTGGAGGCCAAACAATCCTTCGAAGCTATTAAGGAAGCATTAACCAAGACTCCAATCCTGATTAGTCCTGACTTTAGCAAAGATTTTATTATTTTTTCATTTTCTTCAGAACACACCATTGCAGCAGTCTTGCTGCAAAAGAACAATCAAGGATATGAACAACCAATAGCATTCTTTAGTAAATCCTTGAGAGATGCCACCCTAAAATACAATATCATGGAAAAATAGGCATTGGCTTTGGTTAAAGCTATCAAAGATTTTAGAGTATACATTCTGTACTCTCACATCATTTCTTATGTTCCAAACTCTGTAGTTAAGGACATTTTGACTCAAAATGGGCCTGAAGGAAAAAGAGGCAAGTGGATTGCCACAATATTGGAATATGACATAGAGATAAAACCTACCAAGCTCATCAAAGGCCAAGGTTTAGCCAAACTCATGGCTGAATCGAACTGTTAGGCCCTTGATATCAACTTCATTAGTGCTTTGGATGATCAGGAGGAGATGGTGACTCCACAGATCAGTGAATCCTTTACTGAATCACCATGGTATGCAGATATTACATTTGTATTACTAAATTTACAAGCTCCTCCTGGATTGACAAGAACCAAAGCTAGATTCTTAAAAATGAAATCATTAAGATATTGTGTTATAGATAATGCATTGTTTTGGAAGGACAGTAGTGGTATTCTCTTAACATGTTTATTAAAAGATGAGGCTGACAAAATTTTGCAAGAGTTTCATGCAGGGGACTATGGAGGACACTTGTACTAGAAGAGTACTGCTGACAAGATTCTGAGGGCTGGTTTCTACTGGCCTACTTTGTTTGCAGATGTCAAAAAACATGTGACCTCCTGTCACAAATGCTAGATTTTTGAGGGAAAGAGGAAATTGTTACCCTTACCTCTTAAGCCAATTTCCACTGAGATGCCATTTCAACAATGGGGGTTAGACTTCATTGGAGAAATACACCCCCCATCCTCAGCTCAACATAAGTGGATTCTAATAGCCACAAACTATTTTACCAAATGGATAGAGGCCATACCTTCTAGGCAAGCCATAGACACTGTCATAATCACCTTCCTAGATAGTAATATCCTTTCAATATTTGGATGTCCCCAGAAGCTCATTACTAATAATGCAACAGCTTTTAAGTCCAAAAGAATGATAGATTTTTGTAATAAATACCATATCACCCTTGGCCATTCCACAACCTATTACCCTCAAGGTAATGGACTAGCAGAGTCATCCAACAAAAGCCTGGTCAATATTATCAAAAAGTTAATGGAGGATAATAAAAAGACATGGAACAAGAAGTTAGTCAATGCCTTATGGGCAGATAGACTGACTACTAAAAATTCCATTGGAACATCACCCTATCAGCTGGTTTATGGGATGGATGCAGTTTTCCCATCATCCTTGGGAGTGCCAGTCATGAAAATCCTTCAGGAACTATAGGTGGAACCGAATGACATTCAAAGAAGAATAAACCAAAATATACACTTGCAACAGACCAAAGAAAAGGTTTATGTAAAATCACAGATAATCCAGGAAAAAATCAAGAAAGTCTTTCATTAAAATACTATTTCATATGATTTTCACATAGCAAACCAAGCCCTAAAGTGGGATCCAAGTAAGGAAGATAAAGGAAAGCATGGAAAATTTTATTTTCTATGGCAAGGGCCTTATGTCATTTTTGGCTACAGAGGCAACAATGCCTTTTTCTTGAGAAACATAGATGGTTCAGATCTACCAGGAGGACCTGTTAACTATAGGATGTTGAAGCACTACCTTACCACTGACTTACAGTAGTTCATTTTATTTTCCATCATTTTACATAACATATCTAGAGTGTAGATTGGATTGGATGGTAATCCTTTGAAGTTGAAGCCTGGAGAGAAGGCCCTAAGCTTTAAACGATTTACTGCCATAAGTATCAATATTGCAGATTCACAAAAGGACACTTTGCAAGGTAACATCAGCAACAATTCAAAGGCTAATGATCTTTAGAATTCTTAACATTTCACTAGGAAATGCCACCCACAAGTGTAGCCACTGTTAGAGTCCTATAGTGATAGGATTCATAATTTTGAATTGGCTAAGTTTGAGCCTTGTAATATTGTACATACCTTTTCTTTCTGCAAATGTTTTCCATATTAAAAATTTTAAAAATGTAAAGAGGGTATGTCCTAAAAGAAAAATCAAAGGACAAAAAGAATAAGAAAATATCAAAAAATGAAAAATATGAACCCCAAAAAACAAAAAATAGATCATGAAAGTGTGCAAGTCTAAATGCCACTACTATTTTACTGCTTTATTGTTTTAAATAATGGTTGTGTGCAGCTTGTCATACATGCCACAACCCATGATAGTCAAACTGTTTAATCTTGGCTATTTCATGCTTTCAATTTTATGTTTATAGTTAGAGAATAAAATCTGACCAAAAAATTTAATTTTGGCAGATCATTAGATAGGTAGAGAAAATAAAAGGAGCTCATCAGTTTAATTTGAGCCCTTGGATGATATAAGGTTAGAAGTAGATAGTTTACTTTTTAAAAGAAAAATGAATGATAAGGGTTTGCTAGTCTAAATGCACCCAAATAAAATGAAGAAAAAATGGTAGGGTAAATAATGGGTAAGTAGAAGAAACATTGCTGAAGTATAAAGTTGATTGGATAAAAGAAAATTTATCATGCTTGATTATATGTTTCAATGTGCATGAGCAGTTAAGAAGGCAAAATACAATGGTTTACAAGTTCATTTAATTAACTCCCATTCATTCTCTTTACCCCTTTATTTACTAATTTCCCCATCCACAAGTAAGTTCTAGTACTTAAATCCTTCAAGTCATAAAGGCTCAGAGCATTTCTCTGACTTTTGGTGGGACCAGACCCTCGGCTTAATGACTTATGGACATCAAGTGTTAGAATTCCCTTCATAAAATTCATTTCCCTTCATTACCCTAATAAAACCCCTTTTCCTAAGGATAAACTTCATTTGCCTAGGAAAAGTAAAAACCCCCATGTAAATTCTATTTCACTCATAAAACCCACAAAAGTGCTTTATCCTAAGTATGAAATGTATGTGAATAAAATGCGCAAATTTTACATTTATGCTTAGTGGTATGTTCACTCTGCACATTCATTTCATATTAATTTTTAACTTTATTATAAAATTTCTGATATACTTTTTTCCGTATATTAAATAAATCCCCTATATAAATATCCCAACCCTTAGTTTTAATATAAACTATACAATTTACCCCATATCCTGACAAAACCAACTTAATACACCACTGCACAGTAACACTAAACTAATCTTGTCATTAAGCCTCGCCTGATCGTTTTAAACCATGATTAACTTATAATTAATCCCAAACCACCAAGGATTAAAAACCTGGGCCCCGCTGAAACCCATGCTCTTATCACCCGCGCACCTCCCTCGCCTGATTGTCATTCGATCATCATCGCCCTCATCCGACAATCCACAGCCATATCAGCCACACTCGATGGCCGACCTTTACCTGCCTAATAAGGTGGCTTTCCCCGGCCCCCCAACTACTACGTGTCGAGTGATGGAGTATATCGTGTGACCCCTCCTAAATACCACTCCCTCCACAAAAGCGATGTGAAGGCTTGGGAAACCGCCTCCCCATCAAACCCGAAAAACCGCCTATTGTTCATGTGTGAAATTACCCACCAAAAAGTGACCGTTGCTAAATAAAAAGGCCGAGAAGCCCTTTTTGCCTTTTTCGCTAATTTTCTTTACAAACCTCTGCAAACCAATGCGACTCCTGCAAATGCTGAATTCACCAATTAACCTCAAATTCCACTCTTGAAGAAGCTGCAAAGAGCACTATCAACCTCTCAGTCCGTACCAGAGCCATTAAAACTTCCGCAGTTTTCATGAACCTCGAATTTGAAGATAATTCACCCAATTCTCGGTATTTGAAGACGAATTTACTAGACAACCCTTTCAATTTGAAAACGTTCAGTCTGTGAAGTGTTTTAATTAAGTAAAATTAGTTGAAATTGCTTTAAATTTAAAAATTTCTGCCCAAACCCTTCTGAAAGCTTCTAGTTTCCATCAAAACCTCTAAATAAACCTGTGAAAGCCAAATTCAAATCTACAAGAATTGAATTATGGCTGCCCCTATCACCATGGATGTCAGACCTATCACTGCTCCCCATTTGGACCTAGACCACCTACCTGTGGTAGACAGGGATTTTCAAATCAAAGATATAAGTGCATATGAGGTCTTGCTCAAAATTCATTGTTTGAGTAAAGACAGATATTTGAACCATTCTGATGACATTGGCCTTTGGGACTCCAATTTACCCAAATACCAATTCCCCAAGTACATATCTTTCTTGAAATTGTCCAAATGTTCCATGCCTGTTACATTCCCAGCCAGAGAGCTATAATTTCCCCTGACCAAAAGGTTTTGTTTAAAATTACAACTGAATCAATTAATGAGATGTTGCAAGTCCAACCAGGTCCAGACCTAACCCCACTCTCCAATGGGGATTTGTTAGACCTGTACACCAAGTTGACCCCCTCTAGACTAGCCCAAATATTTCAAACTTTCATTGTTGAAGACAAGCACATTCCTAAAGATGCCCCTCCATATGTTTCTGCCATTTTCTCTAAAAGGGGCAAGCATATTGTGACTATGATATCATGTGTTTTGGGTTGTACCACTGATGAATTTGTTGATGAGCTCATCCTAGCCTTCATGTCCATTTTCACCCTAGGAAAGCCTCTTGCTACTCTATACAATTATGCCTAGTTCATAGCTGAAAGGATGCATGAACAGTTTACTAGAATGCACAATGAGAGAGTATTCAAATACTCATATGTACTATACCATATGTTTTTGTATTATCAGTCAGACATATTTCCCTTCACCCTATAGAAGCTTGATACTAGAGGCCAGCTTAGGTGTGTCATATTTTGTACAACATTGTTCCACAAGTATTACTCACCATACACCTATACAGACTTCATTGACTCTTTTATCCATCCAGTTATGACTATGCTCATAGGAAGCCCTCCATCCAGAATAAACCAAGATATCAAAAGAGTCGTCCAGTTGTCCAAGGAAAGTAATGTGGGAGATTGCTACCTTTACCAAAACCACACTGAAATAAGAAAATATGGTTGCTAGCTAGCCCCATACAATCTCCCCAAATACCTCCCCATGAGGTTATTTGCCTTAGAGTATTATAGGAAAATAATGAATTCTGATGAATTAAATTTTGTCTCAGCCATGAAAAGAACTCAGTTCAGAGTCAAAAATCAGTTAGGCCCTTTCATTTGCAATTCTAGAGAAGCAGGGCAGGAGGCAGATCTGATTCTGCAACAAATGAAGTTCCAAAATAGTTTCATGTGGACACATCCAATGTGCAGTATGAAGGCAGCTAGAGAAGAAGGCCAAGCTCAATCCTGTTTTAGAACAGGAAGACACCGAAGGCTCGACAGAAGTAATTGATACTCAGTTTGACATGAGCAGGGGTGTTACATATCCATTTGGGCACATCAAATCCCAACATTTAGATCAGTGTTTTAGGGCTCATCAAACCCTAATTTCAGTTGCTTCATGACCTAAACAAGTCACCCCTTTGAATGTCTCCTTCCCAGATAGTTTCATGACTTGAAGACATCCAGAAATAGCCTCTAGAGGTACCAACACAGGTAAGCCCTTATGAAGGTGCATTGCAGAGCAGTTAAGTCCACTGCCAGGGTGCTCTGCAAAGCACTTAAGCTTTCTTTCACCCGTGTTGGGCGAGAATGAGCAAAATTCACATAGGGTTTGGGGAATATTCTTATCTTTTGGAGTCATCTAGAAGTTTCCCTCACTTATCAACTCCTATGAGCTCAAAAATAGATGAGGAATGAGTTAAGGTGCATCTAAGTGATCAGGGGCTGGACTATGTTGAATTGTAAGGAGATAAGGCTGCTATGAGGTTTGGCTTTGAAGCAAGTATTGTGATTCTACAAGTTTTTCATGTGTTTGATGTGATGTGGATGGGATCCAAGCTGGAGGAATGGCTTTGAATCGGGCACCAATGGTTGTAATTCCTTCTTCTATCTAATAAAGTGTTTGAACCTTTTTCCCATATGTTTGTATTGTTTCATAATGCTTATGTGTGTGAATTGTATCTAATTCCTTTCACTTATATTCAATAGATCGTATGCTTTGATCGGTTCTTTGTCTTCTATTTTGTTTATAGGGTACTTCTCAAGTGGATTAAGTATGGGAAGGAGCAATGGAATTGATACAAGGGAGACAAGAGGAAAGCGGAACTACAGGTAGGCCTTCTATCTTCTCATTTTTTCTATTGCTTATAGGAAAAGTATAAAACACTTTAAACTCTTGTTCTAGATACAACTACTTATCTATGGAATTAGTATTTATCCGTAGCTACTAAATTCTCCAAAACAAATTAGCAAATCCACTGCGGAAGAACCCTCTTTCCCAGTAGCTTATCCAACTCCTAAGACATCCTTGTAGACCTTATTTTTGTTCATAGATTGTAATTCAGCTGTTTACATTGAAAAATTAGTCAAAAATGTGTTAAGTTGCCTCTTGAAATGGCTTACTGTCACCAGCGCAGGCTTGTGAGGGACACAGTGCGCTGCAGAGCACCCCTAGCTTAGGGACAGTGCTCTGAAGCGCACTATCTCCCACTCTGAGCTGCGTTGATCCTCCTAGGATCAGTTTCCCACCTTTAGAAAGAGTTTTTTGCCAAATTTTCTTTGTTTGATTGTTTGCTGATTGATCAATGAATGCTATGTCTCAGAAAGTGAGTTGTTATCTCCTAGTCTAGCCCAACTTTGATTGGATAGATTAATTTTTCTTCATGTTTTCTTTGTCATTATCGATCAATAGTCAAATTTAAGATATAATTGATTAAGATTCATTCGAAAGAAATTATCGTAAAGTCTTCTCTTCCTTCGAATTAGAACTGTTGTAAAAGTCTTCGTTCTTATGATAGATTGATTGATTGTATGTGCATATTTACTTTTGTTCATATTCACTTTAAGGGAATCAAAAAGAAATACATGCATGATGCATTGAAAAAATTTGTGTGCATTTATAGGAATAGTGTAAGGAAATTACATTTAGATTGTGCTCTTTGCTCTTTTGATCAATAGAAATCTGATTGCTCTATCCCTAAGTAGTTAGGATTTTCATCATTAAATTGAATGGAAAGAATGCTTATCATGATAGTTCCATTCCTAGGAATTTCAGAATACATCACATGGTGAACTTGAAAAGCAAATTCCTAAGCAAGATCAACTTAAAATTAACATCAATTTACCTAATGGAGCATTGTCATTAACGAGAACATTTAGGGGTTCTAGGCTAGAGACGAGTTCCAGCGTCATAAAACAAAGCAGTTTTCGCTAACTTGTCTGCAATACATCCCAAGTGTGATAAATCATTCCACATATGTGAGTATATCATAGCTCATCCACATACCTTCGGGTATATAGGGCGGTGTTACAGTACATAAAGTATATGGGAATGCTCTCACTGTGCGGTTTTGCATTAGACAATGCGTATACGAACTGGGCCTCCACGTACCTTCGGGTATATATGGGAGGACAACTCTAGGTTTCTATTTATCCTAAGTAACCGAGTCGGCTGCCTTGTAAACTGTGATACACCGAACACAACATTTGGGGAGATTTCTTGCCCATACTTCTTGGTTCGCCAGGAGGTATTATGCAATTCACAGTTGCTTGGTAAACCTTTTGCCTAATATACCCCTTTTCATTTATTTCTTTTTTGATAATACAATTAATCAGCAATCGTGGAGGAAAATCAACCCTTACCCCATCGTTCGCGGAGAACAACGAGCAAACTGCCTTTGCCACCTGAAGCGACACCTATTCGGTCAAAGCAGACTCGCTTAACTGAGTCTAGTACATCAAGAACTCCTAGTTCTTCATTTGAATTACCTGAATCATCTATTTCGGTAAGTACTGAGACTCCAGTTACTCCAACTATTTTTGGTACATCTGTTCTTGAAGAAGAAGTTTCACAATTACCTAAGGACATTAGCACTGATCCTAGTGAAATAGGAACCGAGGTTGTTCAACAACAAGTTGATCCTCAATTTGAAGTTGCTCAACTAGAAAGTACTTCTGAACTTGAATCAGTTCAACCAGAATTTCATCCAGAACCTATCCCAGTTCAAACGGAAGTTACGTCTGAACCTGAAGTCGTTCAGGAACCTCTTACAGAAACTGTTGCTCATTTACCTGAACATCTAGACTTCGAAATTGAACATTCAAAAGTTGTTACTTTACCGAAGGAGGATCAACCAGTTACCCTGCAAACATCAGTAACTACTGAAACTTCAACTTTATCAACACGAGAAATATTTAACGGACCTGGCGGTGAAGTTCTTCCACGAGGTCTAATTGCCATAGATGAAGAATTGGAAGAAGATTCAACACTAGGAACCCCTTTCCACTTTGGAGCTGGGCTTTATCTTTACCCTCATACTCCTCATTTTACTACCTCGTTTGATCTTGCTTATTTTCAAGTACTCGTCGATTCTTTAGGACAACTTTTGGGTCAGTTAACTATGGCTGAACAACCGTCAACATCTCAGACTGTATCATCTGATGCAGCTGCGGTAGAATCTTCTGTTGCAACCTCCTCGATGTTTTCTACCACACCTGAGTCACACCTTTATGGTGAACCATCCGTCCCAGTTGGTTACCAATCTTTATCTGGAACCCACTCAAGGGTTGCTTCTACACCATGGTCATCACCCATGTCCTCAACTAGAATTTTACCTGGTTTTTCTCTAATGGGAACTCAACATTTGGATCCTACATATCAATATCAAGCTGGGCAATCTGGTCAACAAAGACCTATGTATACATTAAATACTGGATTGCCACCATATGGAGAGCAATATGCTTATTCACTATATCCTCCTTATTCTGGAGGACCATCATATGGTAATATCCCGCATTATTCAAGTCAATCTGGAATTAGAGTTTTTCAATGGAAACCAATAATGCCAGTTCAACCCAGGTTTGTGTATCCAACACAACCAAATCAAACTATGTCAGCTATTCCTATTACACCTGTTGTTACTACTGTACCACAGTCACAAGTTCAAAATGTTGTATCTCAACTGGTACAAACTGATCCTTCTACCTTACAACCACAAGTTTCAGGTCAAGAAGTTCAAAGTCCTCAAGTTGTCATACAACAACCACTTGTTTTCGAGGTTCAACAACAACCTCAGGTTAGTATACCCTTATCTGGAGTGACCCAAGCTTACACTGGTATAGTTTATTCACAACCTGGATAACCTTTCATTGCTGGGAAACAACAACTATTAAATCAACAACAGTTGTACCAACAACCGTGGCAGCCACAATTTCAACAACCTCAATTCCAGCAATTCCAACCCCAATTTGGACTTGCTCAATAGGCTCAACCTGGGTTTGGTCAATATCAAGCTTACCAAGGTCCTGGTCAACGAGGCTTTGCAGGTTATGGACAACCACACATTCAACCTGGTTATCAAAAACCACCTTATGTAAGTTTTGTTCAATAGCAACCATACCAAGGTTACCAAATGCGGATGCCCTATGTCAGTATGCAAAGACCTATTGCTCAGGAAATTCCATCATATCTTGGATATGCTCAACCTGACTTGAATCGATAGTTTCCATTTTTAGCAACTTTAGAATTACCAAACTTAAATCAGCTCACTAATGATCCAATCTTATATGCACCTTGGTGGCTGAAAATTCCGCATAAGTTACCATCTGAGATTCTGAAATTTAACGGAAATCTTGGAGAAGACCCATCAAATCATGTCATGACCTTTCATTTTTGGTGTTCATCAAACACCTTAAATGATGATTCGGTTAGACTTCGTCTTTTCCAAAGAACACTTATGGTCCAGCTAATACATGGTACATTGAGTTACCAACAGCTTCTTTCGACAATTTCACCACTTTAGCCACTACATTTTTGACCCACTTCCAGTTACCCATCAGATATGAGACTGGAACGGAACTCCTAACCAAATTTAAACAAACGACTGCTACCCATATATCAGATCATATTCATGAGTGGCGACGTCGTTGTCGGATGGTTAAGACATATGTTCCCAATCAGCTTTTAGCTAAGTGGTTCATAAAATCCTTGTTGCCATCAATCACCAAGGATGTGTCAAAATGTGGAGTTGTCATAGAAGAGAAAGTAATTTCTCATGCCCAATACTTGGATTTGATTTACACACAATCCGACACGCTTTATGATAAAATTCCCAATGCACCCCAACCAGCTTTCACTGTTCCTCCTCCTCCACAATCGAGTAAGGACTCTCATGTTGGCGATGTTGAGATCGGTTCTTCGAGCACGCAAATGGCGGGAAGACCATCTAGTCAAACCCTTTTTCGTCACCAATAAAACTACCAATACATCAGAAAATAATCTTGCTTCCAAAATTAATGTCGTGTCATCTGACAAAGGCAGAAATCCAAAGCAACCAGGAAGCAAGAAAAAGGGGAAAAATAAAAAGAAACAAGATAATTCCCCTCCAGAGAAATCATCTGATTCCTCCGCTTCGGCAAGGAAACCTCGTTATCCCTGTCTAATTTGTAATGACGAGCATTTTACGAGATATTGTCCGCACTTCTTCGAGGTCTCTAAACTTTTAAAGACTTCAAATACATCGACAGTGTTGACTGATCCGTTTCCAAACCCGGAGACACATTTGGTTGCAACATACCATGCTTCCACATACCAAGTACTCATGTTATCCATTAAAAATCCACAAAACAAAGTTTTGGTGTCAACGAGAAACAAAGATTATGGAAATCCACCATCATTGTCGAATAATCAGGGCATTGATCAACCTCATCCCTTGACTTTGAATTCATCTGAAAATATTCCACTTATTGTACCAGAATTGACAATAAAACCACCAAAGGGAGTTGTGCACAAATCGAAATTTAACACTTGGGCTCGAGTAGCTCAAAATTATAACATAGTGGAAGATCTTGCTCAATCACCTTCTGCTATGTCGACACTCAAGGTGTTACAAAATTGTCCCTCCTAGAAGCGGGCTTTACTGTCAGCAATAGGTGGAGTAATTCCTATAGATTCTAATCTTGTGGTTTTTAACCATGTTGGATATACACCACAATTGCAAGCACAGTTAGCCTTCCTAATTCAAGTAAAATATCTCAATAAGAATGTTCATCGAACTATTATGGATGAGGGGGCATCTACTTGCATTATGTCAATGAGCTGCTGGAAAACACTTGGTTCACCGCCGCTGTCACGATCACCAACCACGTTGAAAGCTTTTGATGGAAGAACATATACTCCTTGTGGGATTTTGAGTAACTTGCAAATCGAACTAGGGGGAAAAATAGTTACTATTGAAGTTGAGGTAGTTGATGGACCCCTTGATTACAACATTTTACTGGGAAGGCCATGGGTATACGCTATGGCTGTTGTGGTTTCAACATACTTTCGTACTATTACATTCCCCTTTAAGGGTGGAATCACATTCATTGATCAGCTAGCCTTCTTTGCTAATAATTCACATGCTACAAGAAGCATTCTGTTGGTACACAGACCCCCACTATCACTTCAAAATGTTGGAGTAGGTCTATTTAAAGATCCTTCCCTAAGGGGTGCTTTTACCCTACCATCACCATCTGATTTGGTGGGGTGGCAAGAGTATAGACTTGTAATATGATTTCCTCCACCTCATCTAATTTAAGGAGGATTACCAACAAAGTTGAATTTGATAGTAATATTGAGGTGATTCCGTTAAGCCCCATTGAATCATCATAGCAATCAATTTTTCGGGCTTGTGTGACAAACCCAAATCCAAACTCAACAATTGTATGGGTAGACCGTTCGTTAGAATATGGTACTTCTTCGGATCCTTTTTCATGTATACATTCTACGGATGAAGGAATCATCCAATCAATGATGATAGGAGAAGAACCATGGGAAGATTATCATCATCATTCCCATCTTCCAGATGACATCGAAGATTATTCAAATGAACTAAACCACCCGTTAGTCGTTGATTTCCTATTGAATTCAGTTTTCATAGAAAATAGAATCTGAGCGAAACCTATCAAATATTGAAGAAACAATTTCTATTAATATTTTGACCAAGCCTAATATTGTAGAGAATATTCATGTCGGCAAATCTTGTTCTCCATCAGAACTCGATAATTACCGTACTCTCTTTTGTGAATTTAGAGATATCTTTGCATGGTCTTACGAGGAGATGCTAGGCATTGACTCAAGTATTGTTGAACACGAAATCAAAATGTACCCTGATGTCAAGCCAGTTCGACAGTGGCTTCAACCTGTTCATCCAAAGAAAGCCACTGCAATTAAAGCAGAAGTTGAAAAACTTTTGTGGGCTGGTTTTATTTACCCTATTCCTCTTACTGACTGGGTTTCCAATATTGTTCCTGTCATGAAGAAACAAGGAACAATACGAGTGTGCATCGATTATAGGGATGTAAATCAGGCATGTCCAAAAGACAATTATCCTACTCCTTTTATCGACCAAATTATTGACGAATGTGCTGGATGCAAAATATTTTCATTTATGGATGGTTTTTCCAACTACAATAAAATTAATATACTCCCATAGGACCAATCGAAAACAAATTTTATTTGTCCATGGGGCACATTCGCCTATAGGAAACTCCCCTTTGGTTTGAAGAATGCTAGGGAAACTTTTCAGATGGCAATGAATTATGCCTTCCATGACATCAAGCACATTGTTCAACCCTACCTTAACGATTTCCCTGCTCATTCATGAAAGCAGACTGATCACCCACAACATTTGGGAGCAATATTTTTACGGTGCTAACACTACAAGATACGACTCAATCCACGCAAATGTGTGTTTTTTGTTGGTTCTGGTTGATTGCTTGGATTTTTAGTGTCTAGAGAAGGGATTTGACTCGATCCATTAAAGGTTTAGGCAAATATGGATTTGCCTCCACCTTCAAATCTTTTAGAGTTACGGGGACTCCAAGGGAAAGCAAACTTTTTGCAGAGGTTCATTCCTAATTACGCTGAGATGGCTAAAGGTTTTACACATCTTTTGAAAAAGGAGATACCCTTTCATTGGAATCAGGTCGCGCAAGCTTCCTTTGACGCTCTTAAAGATACCTTGATTAGAGCTTCATTAATGTATTCTCCATATTACCAAAACGACTATTACCTGTATCTCGCCGCTGCAAATACAACCATTGGCATGGTTTTAGTCCAAGAAGAAAATGGGATTGAATATCCAATTTATTATTTGAGTCGTAATCTCAACAAGATAGAAAGTAAGTACTCTTATGTCGAAAAGCTAGCTTTGGCAGCTGTGTAAGCTGTTCAAAGATTTTGCCATTATATCCTGTTAACAACTTTCATTTCATATTGGAACCCTATGACATACATTTTTTCACGTCAATTCCTAGGGGGCAAATACTCAAAATGGATAGTTATTTTACAGGAGTTTGATTTGGAATTCATCAAGTCCAAATAAAAGAAATCTCTAGTTTTCGCTGAGTTACTATATGACCTTCCCTTGATCTCCATTGATTCAACATCTGAACCATCAATATTAGATGAGTCACTGCTTCTAATTTCATGGTATGGAGATATACTGATCTATCTCCAGACTCAAACTTTCCGGCAAGATACCTCTCACTCGCAATAGCGACGTATTCGTTACCAAGCCAAAGATTATCTAATCATTGGTGACACACTTTACCGTTGTGGTATCGATATGGTTTTATGGAGGTGCCTCACACATCAAGAAGCCGAGAAAGCATTGAATGATTTCCATTTTGGTGCATGTTGTGGACACTGTCTAGTCAATTTAATGTCTTAAATTGCTCGACATAAATTATCAATCCGGGTATCGTAAACTGATGAAGTGTGGTGCACCATATGTGCTTAGTTAACCTTTCTCTTACTTCGTTGTTTTATAGTTTATGTTGTTTTTGGGGTTTTGTTCTTGTTGCTTTTCTAAAGTGTTTAATGCAACTAGTTCAATTGAAATAAAATGCAATAATCAAATAATGAGAGAATGACTATGAGACCCAGTATCCTTGCTACTTTAGCAAAAGGACAAGATGATTCTATCACGTCATTAGTTCATTAAAAGGCTATGTGCATCACTAATCTACAATCAACTTGAAAGCAATTTATGTACAGCTAATATACATGGTGAAATAAAATGCAAAAATAAAATGACAACTATACAAGGCAGGGACCCCTTACCACCTATGAAATCAAATGCTTAAAGGAAAATAAAGACATCAAATAAAGGACTAATGACGTCGGCCCAGTATCTTTGTTGCTGATTTAAAATGAAAATGAAATGTGAAATCTAAGTGACACTACATAAAGGAGACAAATCACACTACTTTAACCTTTTCTTAACCTTTTTGCCTTTCAGCTAGATTTATCATGTGAGAACAGTTATGAATAAGTCAGCAATGTGAGTCTTAAAGCAAACTAAACGAAGCTGTACTAAGTGATATTTTGGCTCCAATAAAGTTATTTGATTATGGAAAAAGAACCATCAATAGATGAACAACTTGATATCTAAGAGCAGAAAGTAAAGTGCAAGTTAAAGAAATGATACTAATGAAAATCAAACGACAGAAAAATAAAGGTCAGCAACATAGACAAGATGATCACACATGCCACTAGTCATGAAATCAAAGCAAAATTAAACACACTTGCATGAATTAAAATTGCATGAATGAAAAATTTAATCTACCTTACATTCTAAAAAGCAATATTTACAAAATGAAATCTACTCTACCTTACATCCTAATATGCTCCATGACATCTACTTCACATCTCCTTCCATGTTGAGAACATCAAAGCTTTATTTAATTTCTTCAAAAGTACAAAGTACAAAAGCTTTCAAAAGCCATCAAGGAAGAACTACAAACTTAAGAACTAGGGACTAAAGACTAAAAATACTAACTAATGAAGGAGAGAGATCTCCTATTTATACAAAAAGATGAGAGCCATCTCATTAATGATAGTCCATGAATTTCTCCCTCTCCCTCTAGAGTCCTAATCAAAATAGGAACTGATAAGACACATGTCTTTTTAGAGTTACAATACAATTAGGAGATGTGACACATATCCTCATGATCCCATGATTCTTTCCAACCAAATTCGAATTTGGCCTTAGAGTGCCACATAAGGGTCTTCTAGAAGCCTCCTTTCAACCTACACATGTCAACAATCTCAACCCATTTGTTAGGTATAAGCATATGCACATTATTTTATAATGTTTAACCACAAATTCACTTAAAAGGCTTAGAAATAATAAATATTGGAAGAACATAAAGGTGGCCCAATGATAATGAAAGTGGGATGAATGTGGTGACATAGTAGTGAAATGGAGGTGAAATGGAGGTGATATAATGGACATAATAGTGAAAGTATAATGCAAATGAATGACATTTTCAAGACTCAACATACCCCCCAACTGAAGCTATTGCATGTCCTCATGCAATATATATTACATTAACTCTTTTGATCCTTGAGCTTTGGCTTAACTTTGCATGATATCATTTGATAACTTCATATTTCTGCAAAGTGTTTCACTTGAATTGCAACATGGTTGGTTCTTGTGTTACAACCATTTTTATTTTTTTTATTTTTTTGTTGCCTTCTATTTTGATCTTTGAACTTTGCATAATGATATTTTGATTATTGTTGCAAAGTATATCTTTATTGGATTGCATGATGGTTGGTTCTTGTGTGACAACCATGATTTTGTTTGTATCCAATTTATCCTTTAAGCACTTTTTCAAAAGCCATTGTATGCTCATAATAGCAATGTAATAATTAATATATGTTGGAAGTATGTGAGCTCTTGAATATGATATGGACATGGCAAGATATGAATATGAATGTATTCCCCCCCCCCCCCAACTGATTGTATTGGCAATTTTATGAAATGAGGAAGAGAAATGTTTTTCCAACAATTATCATTCTAGCTTTTTATGGAATTCTATGGTCAAAAGTTAGAAAATGACGTACCTTCACTTACCCTTTGAAATGGATGAGTTGTATGTGTGGTGGCTGAAAAATTCTGATCATATTCTTCTTCAAGTGGCTGAACAAGAGGAGTCATGGATAGAGAGATAAGATGACTTTTATTGCTTCTACTAAAACTTGCTGAATCTGCTCCAAAATGCTGAAAATAATAGTCTTCATGTCTTCAAAACTCATTGGCACAATTCCTACTATGTGAAAAGATGTTCTGATGTCGAACATAGTAGGAAATTGTTGGCTTAGTGGCCATTAATGGATGCCACTAGTCAACACGAGAACTCTCACCATTGATGTCAATGAGAGTCAAGATGCCCAAACACATCTTGCTAGGTACGAATGAATTTACTGATGTCGAGTCACCTAGAAGATTTAACGAACAAGGGACATTAATGTATTCTCATTGTTTGTCAGCATGAGGACTTGCCATTAAGGCATGCAAGCCTCAAGGTGTTTTTACAAAGAACTTAGACTCAAAGGACTATGGACTCAATAATTTGCATTGAAGCAGGGCTTATTTGCGGAATCAAAATGACAAGGAATGGAAAATGAAAATGGAAAATGGCAATGCAGAACAGAAATGGCAATGGAAATAAGCATGTGAATGAGCCTCTTGGTTTTATTTGTGGGTTATGAATGGACAAAAAGAGATGGAAAGTGTATGTGAATGTAAGTGAAAAGTATGGAGTGGAATGAGGTGAATGGTTTATTATGAAGTATGGATGTGATGGATGGATGTGATGGAGACAATAGTATCTGAAAGTTTTTCAAGTGTTTGGATCTGATTTTACATCAGCATATTTCCTCTTTGTTGCTGATCATCCTCTTATGAAACAAATTGGTCTCTTAGAGAGACACCATTCTCTTGTAGTCATTTGTCCTTCCTCCTGAAACCTAAAAAAAAAACTAATACTTCTTCTGCAATGGAATGTAAGATTATCAAAGGAGAGAGGTGATCAATCTCTCTAGTTATGATATTTACACACAAAACTAAGAATTTGTATTAATGAAACAAGTTCTCAAAGGAAAAATCAAAAGAATTTATACCTGCTTTGGAATTAGTGCCTCAAGTTGATGTTGCTTCTTTTCAGCAATTTATTTCATTATTTGCCATTTCAAACTCTAATGATATATTTCTCATTGTATAGATCTTGTTGAGATCTTTCCAATGGTACTTAAATCATCAAAATCTGATTTTGTATGAGAAAGATAGGCTGATTTGAACAATGAGGTTTTTCTGGCTGCGGAATTGGGGAACAGCTGCGGAATTGGACTTTAGCTGCGGAATGTGCACAGTTCTGTAGCTAAAAATCTTGAATAAAAAGTTAGCCATTCATCTTTCATTATCAGTCCAAAATTAATCAATACCTTCAGAAAAGTGAGAAAATAACTTGTTCATTTCATTGATTCAAAATTATTATTTTTTTCTTGACATGCAGCGACTTAGTGTGGCGACTCAGTGTGGCGACTTTGTGATAACACACAATTTGACTTCCCTTTGACCGGGGTCTTTTTCATCAAATTTGGTCGAATGAATAGGACACCATCCATGTACCAACATTCCCCCAGCTACCCATGTGACTTGTTTTGCTTGATGACACCTGCAACCTAGAGTTTAACAAAACAGCTGCGGAATCCGGGATTGGCTGCGGAAACCCTGTGTGAGCTGCAGAAAGTGGGGCTGGCTGCGGAAAGTGGAGCTGGCTGCGGAAAGTGGCTAAAACAGAGTGTAGTAATTACAACAAAAACCTCAGATCATATCAGAGGATCATATGACAAAAAGTCCATAACAAAATTATTTTGATCCTTTGGAGTCCAAATCCTAATGTTTTGTTGTTGTTTTTTTTTTTTTTTGTGACATGAATTTCCTATATGGGAAGATGACCGCATCATTCTCTGCTCTCTCAAGGGCAGCAACAACAAAATATATCCATGCAGTACTTGCAGGTTTCGTAACAGCAAAAGCAGCAGCACATGGTGAAGAGGCAGGCATACAAACAGCCTTTCTCCTCATGGCGCTTCTGAACATGTTCATAGTAAGTCATTCCCTGAGTACTTGGTGGAGCATACATTTCCACCCCTAAATCACAATAAACGCAAAATGCAATAAAGAAATTGACACAAGTGGTGTATACTGATCCGGACTTTTAGGATGAGTAATCTGAAATGCGAGGGAATCTCTGAGTTCTTCAAACATGATTTTCTCCCAACATTTAACCGACAACGACTTCATGGGATTTAATGGCAGAGAGTCGTGTTCAATTGGAACACGTCTCTAAACAGGTTTGAATTGAATAAGAGGGAAGGCCTGTAAAGGCGTGTAATTGGTTTTAGATGCCAGCATGTAATTAATCCCAATTAGAATTCCTTCCCTCAGGCACGCGGAGTCGAATCACGCATTCAAACTATCAATTAATCAATTCAACTCCAGTTTTTTTTTCACGCAGCAGCAAGAAAAGAGGCTCCAAAGAACCGAATATTTCTCCCAGACCGCCATGAATTTCCTCAAACGGTTTCTGGGTTATCTAATTAACCCACCTGGAAAAAAAACCCATGTTTTAGTTTTTCTAAATTCATCTCTGTTTGGTCAAATCGAACGTTTGAAGTTTGACGTTTTTCTATGTTTACGTTTTTCTGAGTTTTACTGTTCTCACTGTTCTGCCTTTTATGAATTTCCATTTGTTTTTCTTGTTTGATCTACTGTTCTGCAGGTGTGTTACACAGGTTCAAAACATCCAAATCATCCAAATCATTCAACCCCCTGCATCTCTGTACTTCACAATCCGTACTGTTTGCACACATGTTTTCTGCAAATCCGATAATCAGCTAAACATGAGTTTCATGACTCCAACTTTGAAAGAGGCCCTAGCTGACTTGTATGTCATTGATAAACAGTACGAGAAAGCTTTTGCAATATATGCAGATCTGAGGAAACCTGGCATATTTGAATTTATTGAGGAGCATAATCTACATGATGCTTTGCAAGATAAGGCGTTGGCACTCATGACTTTAGATCCAAAAAGGGCAGTTGCCTTACTAGTCCAACAAAGAGAGTTTATTAAACCATCTGAAGTGGTCTCACAGTTGCGGAAGGCTGAGAATAATAGCACCTACAGATATTTATTGCATGAATATTTGCATGCACTGTTTGAAACAGATCCTCATGCAGGCAAAGACTTTCACGGCCTCCAGGTGGAGCTTTATGCAGAATATGAACCCAGGCTGCTTCTCCCTTTCCTACGCAACAACCAACATTACTCTCTTATGCACAAGACACCTCGTCTAATTGACTTTGACAACAAGCGATCATTTTTCCGCTCTCGGATTAGACAACAGAATGAGCAGCACAACTATAATCCACTCCGTATTTGTGTTCGCCGAACATATGTCTTAGAAGATTCTTACAATCAATTACGGATGCGTTCTATAGATAACAGTAAAAAGTCTTCCTTGGATGACAACAGTAAAGGCAATAGTCCATTCATGAAGATTTTGGGAAAGCCTTTGGGATACATGACAACAGATGAACAACATCGAGTTATGAATATATCTTGGATGCCTCTTCGCCACTCCCCCATGACAATGAAAATATCCTCAGTATGGTTTGGGGGCTCAATTTGCATAGTATGTATTTCAATTCTATCAGAAATAACGGATCCCTCTTCTTGCACATTTGAATCATGCGCAGAGTCCACAGCTAGGTTGACACCATCTGGAAACCCTTCATCCTTATGATATAAACTCACTTCTATATGCATTTTTTTCTCTGAATTTTTGAATTTTTATATTGATTAGTCATACCTGCATTTTCATTTTATTGCACTAACATCTTGACCGTAATTTTGAAAAACAGAGTGGTGGCTGCGGAAACCGGTATCACAGCAACCACTTAGCTAAATAGAGATAGTTAGGCAATATTAATGCAAATGATCATGGGGAAATAACTTTTATTGATGAAATGGATGGCATGGAGTGAAAATGGAAATGAAATGAAGTTTATTTTTTCTCTTCTCCTTTTTTTCCTCTTCTTTTTTTTCTTGAATCAATTGAAGTGATGAAGTTTATTTTGTCTCCTATTTTTTTTTTTTTAACAATTCTTTTTCTGATCCTCCAGATCACACAAAGTGCAAGAGGAGAGCATACTCAAAAATTATTAACTTTTTTTTTTCAGATGTAAGAAATAAGGTCTCCTAATTACACTTCCCCGACAACGGCACCAAAATGTCTGGTCAATTTAATGTCTTAAATTGCTCTACATAAATTATCAATCCGGGTATCGTAAACTGATGAAGTGTGGTGCACCATATGTGCTTAGTTAACCTTTCTCTTACTTCGTTGTTTTATAGTTTATGTTGTTTTTGGGGTTTTGTTCTTGTTGCTTTTCTAAAGTGTTTAATGCAACTAGTTCAATCGAAATAAAATGCAATAATCAAATAATGAGAGAATGACTATGAGACCCAGTATCCTTGTTACTTCAGCAAAAGGACAAGATGATTCTATCACGTCATTAGTTCATTAAAAGGCTATGTGCATCACTAATCTACAATCAACTTGAAAGCAATTTATGTACAGCTAATAGACATGGTGAAATAAAATGCAAAAATAAAATGACAACTATACAAGGCAGGGGCCCCCTACCCCCTATGAAATCAAATGCTTAAAGGAAAATAAAGACATCAAATAAAGGACTAATGACGTCGGCCCAGTATCTCTGTTGCTGATTTAAAATGAAAATGAAATTTGAAATCTAAGTGACACCACATAAAGGAGACAAATCACACTACTTTAACCTTTTCTTAACCTTTTTGCCTTTCAGCTAGATTTATCATGTGAGAACAGTTATGAATAAGTCAGCAATGTGAGTCTTAAAGCAAACTAAACGAAGCTGTACTAAGTGATATTTTGGCTCCAATAAAGTTATTTGATTATGGAAAAAGAACCATCAATAGATGAACAACTTGATATCTAAAAGCAGAAAGTAAAGTGCAAGTTAAAGAAATGATACTAATGAAAATCAAACGACAGAAAAATAAAGGTCAGCAACATAGACAAGATGATCACACATGCCACTAGTCATGAAATCAAAGCAAAATTAAACACACTTGCATGAATTAAAATTGCATGAATGAAAAATCTAATCTACCTTACATTCTACAAAGCAATATTTACAAAATGAAATCTACTCTACCTTACATCCTAATATGCTCCATGACATCTACTTCACATCTCCTTCCATGTTGAGAACATCAAAGCTTTATTTAATTTCTTCAAAAGTACAAAGTACAAAAGCTTTCAAAAGCCATCAAGGAAGAACTACAAACTTAAGAACTAGGGACTAAAGACTAAAAAGACTAACTAATGAAGGAGAGAGATCTCCTATTTATACAAAAAGATGAGAGCCATCTCATTAATGATAGTCCATGAATTTCTCCCTCTACCTCTAGAGTCCTAATCAAAATAGGAACTGATAAGACACATGTCTTTTTAGAGTTACAATACAATTAGGAGATGTGACACATATCCTCATGATCCCATGATTCTTTCCAACCAAATTCGAATTTGGCCTTAGAGTGCCACATAAGGGTCTTCTAAAAGCCTCCTTTCAACCTACACATGTCAACAATCTCAACCCATTTGTTAGGTATAAGCATATGCACATTATTTTCTAATGTTTAACCACAAATTCACTTAAAAGGCTTAGAAATAATAAATATTGGAAGAACATAAAGGTGGCCCAATGATAATGAAAGTGGGATGAATGTGGTGACATAGTAGTGAAATGGAGGTGAAATGGAGGTGATATAATGGACATAATAGTGAAAGTATAATGCAAATGAATGACATTTTCAAGACTCAACAGACACTTATCAGGATATGCAACCGCACAGAGAATTCTCCGTGTTGTTTACTTCTGGCCAACTATATTTAAAGATTGTATTATTGCTGTTAGAACTTGTCATGCATGTTAGATATATGACCGAAAAAGCAGATTACCACTTGCACCACTACATCCAGTCGTTGCTGTTGGCTCATTCGCCAAATGGGGCATTGACTTTATGACATGTAACCCCACCTCGGATGGTGGGCATGGGTATATTATAGTCGTTATTGACTATTTTACCAAATGGGTTGAGGTGATGCCAACATTGAACAACAGTGGCGGAACAGCTGCTCTTTTCTTTTTTCACCATGTGGTTGTCCGGTTTGGTGTACCACAAGGCATAGTTACAGATCATGGGTTACATTTTCGCAATCACATGATGGCTAAATTGACTGCTAAGTTAGGACTATCACATGATAGTTCTACCCTGTGTTATCTGCAAGCGAATGGACAAGTTGAGGTCATCAACAAAGTTCTGAAGCGGATGTTGCAAAGAATGATAGGGGTTCATAAGAGAAACTGGCATTTAATCCTATACTCTGCCTTGTGGGCATATCGAACCTCAGTGAGAAATGCAACTGGATTCACACCCTTTCAGTTGGTGTATGGTTTGGAAGTAATATTACCGATACAATGTAAAATTTCATTGCTCAAACTCACGATTGGCTTGTTACCCGACACTTCTGAAGAAGAAGCGTGTTTCTTGGAATTAATCCATTTGGATGAAACCCGTCGTGATGCTGCATTAGCTAATGAAGCGCATAAGAAATATATTAAGGCGCAATATGATAGAAATGTCAAGCCTCGTGTCTTCTTAGAAGGAGACCTAGTCTTGCTTTATGATCAAGAAGCTGATAAACTTGGAGCAGGGAAATTCAAACCAATGTGGATGGGCCCTTATGTTGTCAAGCGTGTTCTGGCAAAAGGTGCCTACAAGTTAGTAGATTATGATGGGATTCCATTGTCCCAGCCCCAAAATGGGTTGTACCTCAAATGTTACTATGCTTAATTAAGTGTAGTAAAACTCACTCTATATATGCTTTCATTGCATGTGTGTGTGTGTATGTTTCTTTTAGAGATTTTTATCTAGTTAGTAATCTGCTTTGCATTTGTTGCAGATGTCAGAATCTTCAGAACATTTTGCTGGTTACGCCGATGGTGCTAATCGTAGTATGCAGAATTTATCTTTTGCAGCATGGGCTATTTTTGCTCTAAGTGGCAAGTTAGTGATTTTCCAAGGGATTTGTATCGGTCGATCGATAAACAATATCGCTAAGTATAGCATGTTGATTGAACTACTCTCTAATGCCATTTCACTTGGCATTCACTGAATCATCGTTAGGTTGGACTCACAACTCGTTGTACTACAACTAACAAACATTTATATTGTCCAAAATCCAACAATTTTTTTGTATGTTCCTTAGAGTTCATATTTTGGAAAGACATTTTGAACACATTCAATATCAACATATTTCCAGAAATCTTAACACATTAACTAACTCTCTAGTGAACTATGTGTTAAATAGACATTTGCGACACTTGTAAAAGTAGTATTTTTAATTCACATCATCAATTGAATAGGATTGCATATAACCATAGAAAACGCTGAGAGTAAAATAGATAGGTTTTTTAAAAGTTTTTACAAAATTTGTGCCCAAGACAAATTTGGTCATCTAACCCAAAAACTCAAAAATGCATACAAAACATCCTAAGTAGATCTAGTGGTGCTCATGGTAACAGGTCACAGCCTGTGCTATCATGTGCAAAAGCCTAGCCCAATGGTTAGGAACACCAATAGTGTGGCGCTACAGTCTTATAGGTAAATCCTCGATCCAGATATCCAGAATACCAAGGGTTAATCCCTCTATGTGATCCTGCAACTCTACTAAGGTTTCAGCCAAATCCAAGTCCTGGAGAACTGCTCTCCCGATGTTTCTTTTCACTGGCCCACCTGCAACCTATTGGCATCCCGCAGGTCGAACAGTACCCACATCTGTATGCATAAGAGTAATTTTAGTTTAGTCTTGGAAACATTAAAAATGCAAAAAACATGTAGAAACTTGAAAAAATCAAAAAAAACTTTGGTCAAACAACTTACCCATAGCACCCCATTGTGCTCCAACTAGGATCTCCATAGAAATCGATCCCTGAGTATGGATGCTTCTCAATAACAAGATGTTGTCTCTCAAGCCAGTTGAAAAATGCAGGGGAGAAAATGATTGTTCACTAACCCGCATGTCGAGCCATCAATTCAACCCACCTCAGCATATGTGGATCTCTAGGACTAACCACACCCAGTGAAACATGTTGTGGTTGCATCAATGGTATTCTTTCTACGGAAAAATCAATTAAGATCGAACCATAGCAGAAATTCTTCGTCTTACCGCTTTTTACCTTAGTCAATTGTTCTTTCAGCAAAGAAAGCACAACCTCACACCAGTGGAAAACTTTTGGTTCTAGACACTCCAGTGCATACTGCATATAAGATCTGTTCGCTAGATCAAGTGTCACACTGCCAGCCGATTTTGCAATTGTGAAGAGGATCATCCTTAAAGGCAAATCACCTACATCCCTGATATTTATTTTCCCATCCTTGCTAGGCTGTGTACCTGGCTGGAAAAATTGTCTGATATAATCTCTCATCGATTCACCTCTACGGTAAAATCCATAAAGTGAGATGGGGGAACCTCGCCTCGACAGTGCGCTAAGGAAGTAAATATCCTCAATGGTAATAGGGACCATATTGTCCATCATGTGAAAAGTCTGATCTGTCGGATCCCATGCACGAACAAGGAACTGCAATAGTTCTATTTTTTGCCTCATTCTGTACAACTTAAAGTATTTGAGTAACCTACAATTTTTTAGGGCCTCAACTATACCCGGATTGTTTAGGGCAACCATGTCTTGTTCTTCATGCTCTCTTCCTCACCATGTAATCAACATTCTAATCCGATGAAAGCCTGAAACACGATCATAAGCTAAATCGGGATCCTTTCCATGCAAAAAACAGGACAAATTTTGGAGCACACAACTAAAAAAAGCCTTGGGAAATGCACCCAGCGCAGCCTAGTCACAGAGAAAGTGCACTGCAAAGCATGCATCCTTCTATCTAGGTGCTCTTCAGCGCAGTTTTCGATGTGAAAGACTATGCTGATCCCAGGGCAAAAAAATGAAACCCTAGGGGCCCCAAAAAAACCTAAAACTTGCATGAAATGACAAAAGCATGACTTGAAAGTAAAGTAGAGAGGTCTAGCTCATACCTGGTTTGAATGGCTCGAGAAATGGTCCGCAGAATCTTTCTCAATCAGCCTCTGAAGATCGAGGTAAAAACTAAGCTCAGAGCACAAAACTAAATGGTAAGTTCCAAATGGTAAAAATGTCATGGTAAAAACTTGTTTTATGTTTATTTCATATTCATTAATCGATTAAACATTAGTACTTACCTATTTTTGCCTATGAAAAAAATATTTTTAATCCATTTGGTGATGCCTTTAGCAGGTTTTGCAACTGATTTACAGAATTCAACGTGCTCAATTGTAAGTTGTACCTTTGACCACAGAGCACACTTTTATCTCTTTTTCAAGCTCTATTAAAAACGAAAAAGGAACCCCCATGGAGTCCTCTTTAATCTCTTTTCAGACTCTCTAAATATGAAAAGATTGCCGAGTGCTTGTCCTTTCCAGCTCATTAACGGATTGGAAATGATATCTCTCTTGTATTATTTTACACTTTTTCGGGCTTGAGAGATTAATTTACGAAAAAGAACTTGTGGAGTTTTCTTTTTGTCCCTTTTCAAACTCTCTAAACATGAAAAGGACCGAGTTATCTTTGTCGTTAAACTCGTTAAAACATCAAATAGCGACAAACTTGTCCATCTAGACAAGAGCGAGATTCACCTTCACTAGACTCATTAAAACATCAAATAGCGATGGATTCGCTCGAAGGGTGAAATTATACAAGAAGCATATGTTATCCTCTTCAAGCTTGATAAAAATAAAGAGGTATTGGTCAATAATGACTGGGGAAAATGGGAAAAGGGGAAAAACCACTTTATGGTAGCGGGTCGCTCTTGAACATGACACTTTCGCTCCATCACCATGACTATCTGGGTTGGGTTATTAGCTTGACGGTTATCACATCGTTGGTCTATAATACCATCCATCACTTTGTTTTGGGTCAATGCTACCAATTCACTTTAGTGTCACTGACATGTTCAAGAGAAGTCATTTAGTCAAAATTCATCCTTTGCAATACCATAAACCTTCATTTTCATGACTGTCATTCCTGAAATTTATGTTGTTAGTCGGATTCCATCCCTAAAATCACTACAATCATTTCATGTTGTTGATGTGGGATATATAAAGGCCCTCTTGTGACAAGTCGCTTCTTGTCGACGTCAGCACATTATCCAAGAAGTTGACTTAGAAACGCCCATTAAGTACCTTGAAGCTTACATGCATCAATGGCAGGTTTCTTGCTTCCAACGATAGGCATACATTAATGGCCTTCGACCGAAAACTTTGTATGGTGTTCGACATCAAATCATCCATTCACACCATGCAGAATGTACTACAGTACCTTGAGGATCATTATCATTATCGATGATTTCTTTCAAATCTGCTAACGACTTACATCATTCGCTGGTAATCAGATGGTGTCTTCCCATGTTCGACTTCAGATCACATATTCACATGGTTAGACTCGTACTTGAGCGAATGGTTGAACAAGATTGAAGAGCCCGGATCTAGTTTCATCCATCCAGGTTGCGATTTCAGGAGCACTAAATCATATGTACAATGGTTTTACATTGATAGTCATTCCAATCATGGGTCTATATCTATAGACAACTGTTTATGTACATGTAATGAAATTTTGTAAGCTGAGCATGGGTATGCCTTCCCTTAGTAATTCATGAAAAATCAAATATCATGTTATATGTATTGTAATTGATGCAGGTCACCTTCCACTTTGATACCTCCTCATCACATCGTAAAACATTTCATTTGAGATTGGCATTTTTCCAACTTCATGCTTTAGAGGGCAGCTGTTATAGATCCATTTGGGCACATCAAATCCCAACATTTAGATCAGTGTTTTAGGGCTCATCAAACCCTAATTTCAGTTGCTTCATGCCCTAAACAAGTCACCCCTTTGAATGTCTCCTTCCCAAACAGTTTCATGACTTGAAGACATCTAGAAATAGCCTCTAGGGGGACCAGCGCAGGTAAGCCCTTATGAAGGTGCATTGTAGAGCAATTAAGTCCACTACTAGGGTGCTCTATGGAGCACTTAGGATTCCTTTCACCTGTGCTGGGCGAGAATGAGCGAACTTCACATAGGGTTTGGGGAATATTATTATCTTTTGGAGACATCTAGAAGTTTCCCTCACTTATCAACTCCTATGAGCTCGAAAATGGATGACAAATGAGTTAAGGTGCATCCTATCCTCTCATCCCTTCCTCCATGGAACTAATTATAACTATGGAAGGCCATTCAATGCCACCATTAATGACAAAACCTCCTTCATCTTCCTATAAATTGACCACTCATCTAAGTGATCAGTGGCTGGACTATGTTGAATTGTAAGGAGATAATGTTGCTATGAGGTTTGGCTTTGAAGCAAGTATTGTGATGCTACAAGTTTGTCATGTGTTTGATGTGATGTGGATGGGATCCAAGCTGGAGGAATGGCTTTGAATCATACACCAATGGTTGTAATTCTTTCTTCTATCTAATAAAGTGTTTGAACCTTCTTCCCATATGTTTGTATTGTTTAATAATACTTATGTGTGTGAATTGTATCTGATTCCTTTCACTTATATTCAATAGATTGTATGCTTTGATCAGTTCTTTGTCTTCTATCGTGTTTACAGGGTACTTCTCAAGTGGATTAAGTACAGGAAGGAGTGACGAAATCGATATAAGGGAGACGAGAGGAAAGCGAAACTATAGGTAGGCCTTTTATCTTCTCATCTTATCTATTGCTTATAGGAAAAGTCTAAAACACTTTAAAATATTGTTCTAGATACAACTACTTATCTAGGGAATTAGTATTTATCCGTAGATACTAAATTCTCCAAAACAAGGGGCACAATTCCATCTAGAGAAACACAAGAGCCATCTACCTCACACACTCAAATGTTACAAAGGCAGATCAGTGTAGAAGTCTCCTGATTTAGTAGGCCTACTGATAAAGATAAAAACATTAAGGAAAGGTTTAAAGAAATCAAAATGAGAAATGACAAACTGAAGGCACAGTCTTATGCACAGTATCTCAAGCTTACACCTACAAACCAAACCAAGTTGATGTTAGCCTTTGACATCAAGGAGGGAAAGATGCAAATGCCCTTCATAAAAAAAACTATACAACAGCCAAGCACATCAGTAGATTACAAAAAGATCAATTTTTAGGTATTCGCAAGGGATATTCATCCCATTGACCAAATTGAATTTCACAAACAAGCTGGAGAAATTATTTACTCCACCCTTATAGGTAAAGCAATAGCTTCCCATCAGTTGCAGAATTCATTGAACAATATCTCAGCCCAATATCAATTAGACAAGGCCTCCTCACTGGCCAAGGATACCATAATCAAGTCTTTGGAAGACTTAGTGATTGAATTGGGACATGATCCCAAAGACATCAAAGCCACTGAAAAATTGATCAAGAAAAAGAAATGATGACATTGCAACACTCAAAAAGAAATTGAAAATACCTCAACTGCAACATCCCCAGACACAAGAAGTCTTGGAAAACCAAACCAGACATGAGGAATTGATGGACTTTGTCCTCAAACTAAATGATCAGTTAAAGGATATAGAGAAGGAATTGGACAGTTTAATCCAATTGAAGCAAACTGATATTGCCACTACATTAGTAAATGTCATCTCAACAGTGTCAACAACTATTCCTTCTACATTGGCAGCCTCATTGGCTCCCACAACTCCTATGCCCACAGTACAATAGGTTTCAACAGAGTCTACATCAGCATCAGGTACATCAGGTGAAGAAGTAGCAAAGTTAGTTAAATCTATAGAAGAGATGTCCATATAGGCAATACATATGAATAAGTTGAAAGAGAAGGTGACAAGCTTGGAAACTGATTACAATATTTCCAAAATTATGCACAAAGAAGAAGTGAAAAAAATTGCCAGAATGAGTGAGAGATTAAAGGCCATGGAGAAGGACCTCACACTGAAAGAACCCTTAGGCCAGGCCAAGGAACTAAATGTTATCACTCTAATAATTCCTTTGAAGTAATAAGAAGGAAAAACTGAAGGTTAATACAAACCACTTTTGGAGATCAAGACCTAGCCTTCCTGATGCTCAAAGAGGCCTCTCTCTTTAAAATTTAACTTTGTTTTAGTTAAGATGCTTTTAGGCTAGCTATGATTGTTCAAGGGGTTTTGATTTGTATTTGAGATTTTGTGGTGGGATCTACTTAGATAGATGGATAAATTGATGTCCTTTAGACCATTGAGCTATGGAGTCAAACAATAAGGAAGCAAAACTAGATTAACTCGCTAAAGGGAACTTTCAAAGGGCAAGATAGCAAAGTGTTTTTCAGATCTTTGAGATAGAAGGGTGAAAGGGTTTCACTCAAGGTGAGAGAGAAGTTAAGGTTTCTCAGACACGGATAATGAATGAGGAAAGGAGGGGTAATCGAAATCAAAGGGTAGTTAAGAATCCTTTAACCTAGATTATTCATGAAATCAATCTAAACCAAAGAGAAATTAAGAATTATTTAATTTAAATATCAGAAGAAAACATTCAAATGCATAACTGTTAAGACGGAGTGTGATTAAACAAGTTCTAAAATATTATTCCAGTTATGACATTTAGATTGAGAAACACATAATATTATGAATAAACTTTGAGAAAAATGACAATAACACATGAAAATACTTGTTTGAAATTCGCTCAACACATGAATCCTTGGAAAATTCTGATCTTTATTTATCAATCTAGCTTGCTGGCTCATCAACTGATACAATAACCTTCTAGGTCTTCTTGATCAAAAATTCTATGGAAATGTCTAATAGAATCCACCCCAAAATACTTCAAATGAAGAAGTACTTATACAAATTCTAAACTGAAATATCTTGAAAAAATATCAAGGTTGGTTTTACAAATATCTCAAATTGTTTTACATTAATAGAACTTAAATAAAAGACACTCAAAACTAATGAATCTATTTGACACTATGTTTATGGATTGATGGTGACAAAGAAGAGAAATTCAAATTTGATAGAAACTCTTAATTGACGATGAGGCTTCCAAGTCACTAACTAAGTCCTTCCTTTATGCATTCTGCCCCAAAAATTCTGCAAAATTAGGGTCCAGTGATACCTTTGTATATCTCAATCCGAGATAGATATGTAAAAAGTGAAATAGGTTATTGTAGATAAGTATGTTATTGAGATAAAATTCTTTCCGTTTCCAAAAATTCAACTCCATCTATTCACAATAATCTCCGAAAAAACATGTCAAAAACAAGACTTTGCACAGTCCAAAAAATAGGCTGTGAAGATATGCATTTATCTCCCTTTTTGTAATACCTGTGTAAAAAGTGAGATATATGTTTGTAGATTTCCTTTTAGGAACACAAACCTCCTCCATTTTCTCAAAATGAATCTTGGATTGGCCACAATAGTTTCTGCAAAATTATGACTTAAACAGGAAATTTCTGGAAAATGTACCATTCCTGCTCTGATTTCATCTTTTAACCTTAATTTTCTTTTAACTGTTTTTACCTTTACTTTGGATAAACTTCATTGTTGCTGGTGAAAGTGTCTTCATATTTGTTTAACCCTTACTGCCACCATGTTTACTTTTACTTTTTACCTTGATTTCTCTATTTTTTCCATCTATCTTCACTTTGACATGAATTTATTTTATCTGTATGCTTTGTATCAGTTAAAGGAGACAAAGAAGGAATTGGAAAATTTAATCCAATTGAAGCAAACTGATATTGCCACTACATCAATAAATTTCATCCCAAAAGTGTCAACAGCTATTCCTTCTACATTGGTAGCCTCATTGGCTCCCACAGCTCTTATGCCCACAACACAACAAGTTTCAACAAAGTCTACATCAGCAGCAGGTACATCAAGTGAAGAAGTAGCAAAGTTAGTTAAAGTTATTAAAGATATTTCCATACAGGAAACAAAGATGAATAAGCTGAAAGTGACAAGCTTGGAAACTGATTACAAGCTTGCCAAAATCATGCACAGAGAAGAAGTGCAAAAAGCTACCAGAATGAGTGAGAGATTAAAGGCCATGGAGAAGGACCTGACACTGAAAGAACCCCTAGGCCAAGCCAAGGAACTATTATGGGCCAATATCATTGACTCTGCCAATGATATTTAGCCATCTATTCAGGTGATTTTTGAACAGATAGATTTAATAAAGGTGGCTACAAAGGCCATCCAAAGAGTAAAAGAAGAGTTAGGAGAAATGCCTGAAGATGCTACCAAAATTATCCAGTTCCTAAACAGTAAAAATAAGTATGAGTTTCAGGAATTGAAAATAGAGGATAGAACAGAGACAATTTTGGAGGTGATAAAAGTCCTTTCTAAGAGAAACTTAATGCTAAACCTGAAGGACAAATGTCAGAATATGTAGGTAGCCGTTGATAGGTTTATGGATAAGTTTAAAATTTTGAGAGAGAAAGGGTTACCCAGTCCCTTAGTAATAAATGACAAGCTCATAACAAAACATGATTACAATAGCAAAATCAGAGAGCTAGCAAAAGAATAAGTCAGTACATCATCAATCAAGGCATTGCCAACAGGCAAAGTACTTTATCAAACATTTGAAAACTTGTTTTACCTCCAGCATGAGGTAAAACACTTGTTTATCAATAAACCTACTTTTGCCAAGTACACCAAGGCAAATGAAATATATAGAATGATGCTAAAGATCCAATTACTTGATGCTGAAACATGGGAGAAATTGATTGATTTACTGTGAGAAATATGCAGTAAAAAGGTTAATGTACAGTAAAAGTGAAACAACCAGGTAAAAAGATGAAGACAGATCAACAGAGTCAAAGTGTATCAGATGAAAGCCAAATGTAAATGAAGATTCCAGCATGAAAGATCAAACAACAAAGCAACATAAAGGGCTAAAATCAAACCATAAAAGCCAGCAGTACCAAAATAAAAGGGACAACATGAAGCAGTTCAATAGTTGTCTCTATCTTCTTGCAAGAAGATATTTTTATTTCCTAGATTAAATCTCAAATTAGTTTGAGATATTTTGTAATAATTTTTTGTATAAATACTTCACAATTCGAAGTATGTAAGGTGGGACTCTATTAGACATTTCTATAGACTTTTTGATCAAGAAGAACCAGAAGGTTATTGTATCAGTTGATGAGCCAACAAGTTGGATTGATTAATAAAGATCAGACTGTTCCAAGGATTCATGTGTTGAGCGAATATCAGACAAGTATTTTCATGTGTCTTTGTCAATTTCTCAAAGTTATTCACAATCTTATATGTATTTCAATCTAAATTCTATAACTGGAAATATATTTCAAAACTTGTTTAAATCACACTCTGTTTTAACAATTAAGCATTTGAATGTTTTCTTCTGTAATTTAAATTAAAGAATTCTTAATTTCTCTTTAGTTTAAATTAATTTCATAAATAATCCAGATTAAAGGATTCTTAACTATCCGGTTCTAAGAACCCTTAACTGCTCTCTCACCCCAAGTGAAACCCTTCCACCCCTCTGTCATCTTGCCCTTGGAACACCCCCTTTAGTGAGTTCACCCAGCCTTGCTTCCTTATCAGTTGACTCCATAGCCCAGTGGTCTAAAAGACATCAATTTATCCATATGTTTAAGAGATCCCACCACCCAATTTCAAACAAAATAAAAACCCCTTGAACAATCATAGCTAGCCTAAAACATCTTAACTAAAACAAAGTTAAATCTTAAAGAGAGAGCCCTCTCTGAGCATTAGGAAGGCTAGGTCTTGATCTCCAAAAGTGGATAGTGGTTACCGTTGGTTTTTCCTTTTTCTTACTTCAAAGGAATTACTAGAGTGATAACACTTCCCATGAACTCAATCACAAAAAGAAAATGGCTTTAAGATTGAAAGAAAATCAATATGAAATCATTAATGATGTGTTATTCAGGAGAAATTATGATTCTATATTATTAAGATGCCTTGAAAAGTCTGAAGCACAAAAGGTTTTGCAGGAACTCCACGATGGACCAGCTGGTGGACATTTTGGAGGAGATACTACTACACATAAGATCCTGCATGCTGGTACTATTGGCCAACTTTGTTCAAATATACCCATGAATACGTAAGGAAATGAAAAATATGTCAAACTGTTGCTGGAAGGCAACGGAAACCTGCCTTACCTCTGCAACCAGTCAACATTGAACAACCTTTTGAACAATGGGGATTGGATATCATAGGTGAGATTGTTCCTCATTCCTCAAAGAAACATAAGTATATCCTTACAGCTATAGACTATTTTACTAAGTGGGTGGAAGCAATTCCACTAAAGGTAACCAATTCTGATGCTACCATTGAATTCATTGATCAATTCATTATTACTAGATTTGGCTTACCAACTGCACTTATGTTTGTTAATGAGTCTTACTTTTCAAGAAATAATATAAATGAAATTGCTATTAAGAGGGGTTTTAAACTTAAGGACTCTGATAACTACTACCCTCAAGGAAATGGTTTAGTAGAATCAATCAACAAGAACCTCATAAGGATTATTAAAATAACTATCGATCAAAGCCAAAAGAATTGGCATAAATCTTTGAAATTTTCTCTATGTGAGATCGAATAACCCAGAAGGCCTCAATAGGCACTTCTCCATTCAATCTAGTATATGGGAAAGAATCTATCATCCATTCAAATCTAGCCCTTCCCTCATTATCCCTCGTACAATTTATTGAAGAAACACCTTCTTCTTCTTTACAACTAAGTCAGTCTCAAATTCTTAAACTATAAGAAGAAAGGGAGAACGCCAAACTTACACATACTCAACATCAACAACTAGTCAAATATTCCTTTGATGCAAGTTTTGTTTCCACAAAATCTTTTCAAATTGGAGATCTCATCCTTAAATGGGACAAGGCACATGAGGAAAAAGTAAAGCATACTAAATTCCAGAAAATGTGGCTTGGACCATTTCAAATTGCTGAACAAATAGGCCCATCAACATTCATATTGCAAGATTTATCAGGAAATAAAGATTCTCTTCCTGTTAATGAGCTTATTTTTGAAAAAATTCTTTTCTTAGAAGATTACATCTTCTACTGTAACATTATTGCATTTACTTTTTGTGTTTTCTTAGAAAAATAATGTTAAATAGCATCACTTTTGGCTTTGCAAATAAAATCTCTTCAAATATTTTTGATCTTTCGCTTTGAAAGTAGAAATTCTTAAGGAAATGATCACAACATTTGAAAATTAGCTAAGTATGATAAAACTCTGAAATTTTCTTTTCCATTTAAGTTGTAAATTCTTTGAAAACCTCAAATTTATAAAATCCTTTTATTCTATTATCAGTCAAGAAATGTTATCTTTAACAAAGTGAAGACTATTTACAACTAAGCATCTCAAACTCTAAAATTGTCATCCAAAATTTTAAGGAGTCTATGATTCTCCCCATCCATTAACTTTACTATTTTTAGAGTGTACTTCAAAAATATACTAACCTTAAAAAATAAGGGGTCTCATCACGAGCCTGCTTACCATGTTAATAGGGAAATAATAGATTGACATTACCAACACTGAATACCAAACCAAGGTAAAGGCTTATGATTATTTTAATATTAAGACAAGGGGTATCATCATGAGCCAGTTTGTTCAGTTCAAGTACAACCAGTGAATGACATTGTCACTTTCTAGTTGACAAACCAGGACAATGGCTTTTAGGTAATAAAAATTATTAAAATAAAAGTAAATAAATAAAAATGAAAAAATGAAATATATATATATATATATATATATATCTTTTGAAATTATCTCTAAATACTACACTCTTATATGAATCAGATTCTGAATCGTTGATGGTTAAAAGGTAACCCATCGAGGCTATGAGCGTTTGCTAGCAACAGTGGCTCTACTTGTGACAAATGAGTATATTAAAAACACTAAGTTGTAAAATCCCCCTACTTTATCTTTACAACTAATTAATGACTGATATTAAAAAAAGGATTTTCATCTATAAGAGTATATAAAAGGAATTATAATTAAGTGAGTTTTTTATGTTCAGAGTAATGTTACTTATCTAAATATTTCGAAAATATTTTTCCTTTCCTGAATTATTTTTACTTTGAAAAGTTTTACAAATTTCACTATTATCAGAGATAATTGGTTCTTCTAGTGAATCACCAATTGTTGTGTTGTGCAACAACCCCCCATTTATTTTACATAAATAACTTAAGAAATTATTGTAGAAATAAATAGGGATCCTTAAAAATTGAAAAACGGAGGAATATAGTTTAGTTTAGTGTTTTTGTTAAGAAGAAATTTAATTTTTTAATAAACAATTCCTCATAAAATCTTGAATGACTTGAATAAGGCTTCCCTTAAAGAAAACCTGACAATATTGCATGCTGCACAATTTCAAAGAAACAATGTTTCATTTACCCATTCAAAACTTGCAATTCTGATCAAATATAGTCACCGAGAACCAAAACATATCTATTCCTTTAAAAAGATTAAGTATTGATGAAATTCCTTCACAACGGAAATCCCCCGCATTGTAATATTATAACAAAAGTGATATATCATAAGATCAAGGACCTATTGCGAAATATGATAAGCTACCAGACCTGACAAAATAATAAAACACACTCTTTAAAAATTTCGCTTCCAAATAAATCGCAAGAGTATCAACATTCTCCCCGCTTGTATCATTCCCAATACCCCCGATTGTGATAAAGCTATTTCTTAAAGAACACACCTAAGGAAATCATAAAGCTAAAAACAAAAGTTGCGCTTAATAATAAACCCATCGGCCTGCTACAATGCCACATCACTTCTTGCAATTTCTTAATCGCTCAAAAGCTTTCGTCCATATCCATTCTCCGCTACCACCGAAAAATCTGATTGTGATACTGCGATATTGTGACTATCACAATCGCACATCTCTCATACTTAATAAACCAATACAGTGATATCATATCGCATATTAGTGGGGTATTTGAAAATAATTTTTATTTACAGTTTGAAAAGGTTTTGCAATGCGATATATTAATGAATAATAAATAACCATGCGAATCCATGATTTCAGTTATTAAAGGATTCTTATGGTATTTATGATTTCAAAGTTGAAGGAGATTTGATGGCCTGTTTGGATTGATTCGTATTTAAAATTCCCTTTCCATCATTTTAAATCCTTATGTGCTTGTATGCTTCCGCGTTTAACTGTTATTGCTCTTCATTCCTAAGTATTCTCAATTTGCAGGTTTCACCCGAGAAATAATTGTGTAACAATATGACTAAGTCAAAGAAAGAAAAGAAACCTAGTGAAGCTACACAATCTTCTACATCTGATGTAACAGAAATTCCCTCATTAGTCTTAGATATGACATGCACTATCGATAACAGTACTTCCTCATGGGAAACTATGTACCAGTTGCTGGAGAGCAAGGGTCCTAGGTGTTGATGCCCCGAAAATCGTTGTATCAACATTGGGGGATAACCACCCGGTCCGGACCTTAATACAGCTCCTTTTCCGTTTGGAATGGTGGCTCCGACTGGGGATAATGGGACCAGTTTCCCAGTAATGAATAAATGGGATGGATGAATGATTGATTGTCTAATCTAATGATAGGCGAATAACTTAATCTATCAACAAAATAAAATAAAAAAACTACTACTAATCCTGGGAAGTATTGTACTTTGAAGTATAGCGCTTGATGATCTATGTTTATTGACAGGCATATAGATGACTCCATCTAATAAACATGGACATTTATCTATTCAAGGATTACTTTGCTTAAATAGTTAAACAAAGTGATTAACGCAATATTGCTACACTTATCATTTATATCATCAATACATATATGATCAAAAGAAAAGCATTACCATAAACATACAATAGTGGAGGAAATAAAGAAATGCTGTTAAAACACACACATATATTCGATAATAGCAAAGGCGATCAAACGACAATTCATATAAAAGGGATGAATTCAGACATAGATAATAGTACCATATGAGCTGCTAGTCACTCCCGATATCAATCGCTATTTGAGATTCGTCTTTCAACGCAGAAATAATTTCAAACAAAGACAGTAGTGCACATTTGCATAAAAGCTTCCTTGCCAAAATTAGAATAATTGGTCCAATTTTATAAAAGAATATGCCTGAAGTACAGTAGTGCAACTTCAGGCTTTAAGTCAAGTACAAAACTTTACGACCCTTTCCAAAACAATGAAAGGGTCTATAAATACTGAATTAAACTAACTATCTATGAAACTAAAATCCTACTTAATTGGTATCAAATGATCTTGAATATCTCCTTCTCAGCAACCTGGCAGTCAGCGGCATGAATCATCAAGTAGGCTGTTTGCCTTTAAACCTGAGCTGACTTATCGCAAGCATTGGCTCCACTTCGGGCGGTCTGTTGAGGCGGGAATTGAGCTGGGCAGCATAGGTGGCATCCTGAATATCGGGAATAATATACCCAATTGCATCTGTAAGGCATTTGAGGGCGGCTCTTTGATTGTGCGGTTTTACCAAGAAGAACCAATAGGCGTCCAATGTTAAACTGTTAATTCCAGCAATTAATCTCCCATTTTTCTCTAGATCTGGATAACATGACTACTCCAATGTTTTCGCCGCTTTCAATTTACCTGGAGTGCATTGGGAAATCATGTTAGACAAGTAGAGAGTATTATTAACCAATTCAACCAAATTACTTGTGGTTGATTTGCATCTTGAAATTGCCCTCTCTGCTTTCATTAACTAGGACTGCCATTCTGTAAATAATATTTCTTTATGTGATTCTAAAATCCTTGGTAAATTTGCTGCCTGTCCCTGATCGGTATCTTGCCACTCAAGAAATTCAGTTAATGTTTCTTCAGCTTGATCCAAGTCTGTTCTAGCCTTTTCTGTTTGTTTACTTATTGATGTCGTCAAATCGCATAATGGTTCCGCCTGGGTGATTTGTTGACATAAAAGCTTGATCTGTGTTATTAATGCCTTATTTATCTGTAATGCTTCTGATTTGAATTCGGCTATCTGTGGAAGATCCTTTGTCTTCTCAAGCTGTGCTGATAGTTGAGCAATTTTCTCATCTTTTGACTTCAGCATTTGTTCATTTGCTGCCCTCAGTTGTGCCAAGGCCTCAGACAACTCTTTCTGCTTCTGGACTGCGCTGTGATCAATCCTCTGTTTCTCCAGCAATTGTTGAGTTAATTGATTATTTATTTGCTGTTGTGTTAACAATTTCTGTTCTGCCTGCTCCGCTTTCTGCTATGCTTCTGTTAGCTGTGCTTGTAATAAAAAGATCTCCTGGTCTTTTGTTTTTAATAAAAGACTCACCTCTGATGCCTTGTCTATTGTTGCTGCCGAATAGGCTCCAGCATATTGTGATAGTTTTGTTAGGTCATCAGAGGGGTCAAATTCCTCCTTCCAAACCACATTGCTCGTGACCGTCTGTTCTGGGAATAGGGAAGGTTGATCAGTCCTTCTCCTCTTCCTCTGTCGTTTTACCACAGCTTTGTGTCTTGGGCTATAGAAGACATCCAAGGGAGGAATTTCTTCTATCTGCAAGATAATTTGATCGGAGGGATCCTTTGGGATTATTTCTACTTCCTTCGAACTGGGTAGGCACTGGTTCCACTTGGAACCTGAATTTGAAGTGGTCTCCTGTGTATCTGCCACTTTTGAAGTTTCGGTGTCCTTTGAGCATTCAAGACTACTGATAATTGAATCAAATTGCTGCCATTCCTGGAGCAATTTGGGATCAATTCTACATTTACCTCTATGTTCTCTGTTCCTGCTCTTTAGTTTGGGTTTCCTCTTGCACTTTCTCCTGTTCTTCTGTTGTAACTGGAGGTTCCTTAGGATGTTGCTGTTCAGGCTCGCTTGGTCCTGTTGCTGGGGTTGTCGCTAACAGATCTAGAGGCAGAGTTTGCAACCTCTGTTCTCTAAGTCTGTTGAATTCAACTAACCCTTCATCCTTGTATTCCATTATGGCCAGTGATCTAACTTGATACATTGATTCAGCTGAGGAGAACAGGTCATCAAACTTATCTTCTATATGATCAAACTTTGTCAATTTGGCCTGTTCAAGTGCATTATAGGCGACTTTGTTGGGATCAAATCACCTGTTAGGGAGAGTCGCTAGAGTTAATGACTTCATCTTCGTAGCTTCTTTTTCTGCATGTTTGAAATCATGCAAAGTGTAGACACCACATCTCAGAGGAAAGGAGGGCCAGACCTGCTTCTTATTTTTCTTCAGAGTTTGTGTAACTCCTTCGGCAATAATCTGATAGGCTATCTCCCTTGCCAGCAGTTTATCAGGTATGTACAAAGGAAGGACATGAGGTTCGGCTTGGCTACCGAAAATTATTATATAAGTAAATTTCTCCTCTTCGAACCATCTTCTTATTGATGTCAAATCAATCCCTGCTTGGTAAGAAATTTTGGGAGCAGGTTTATTAAAAATAGAATAATGAATGGGTAACATGAAGTCATTGCAGACTTGGTATAAATGGTGCTTATAGGAAGTCTTCCACAATTTCTGATGGTATATGTGAATAGGTGTGGGGTCTTGTGCAGTCCACCTCCAGCCGAGTACAGGAAACTCAGAATTAAAACACAGGGTATCTAGTATATAAGCACTGTAGTAGAATGGGGGAATAAGCCTTTCGGAGATGGAAGTTTTAGTTCTAAAATTAAGAACTGTCGTCGCTAGCTTATCTGACAGTATGTTTTCCCAATCCATTATCTCACTATTACACGCCGCTTCCATCAAGGGAACCATTTCTATAGTGAAATTAGCGGAATCGTGCAACCCCCACAATCTACACATCATTATCCCAGCATAACAATACGGAGAACATAGAGAATCAACAAAGTACTTACCAGAAGTTTCATGCTTGTGTTTTGCCGGATTTTGCTTCCAATCCCGAATGGGTTCGAATTCAGTTTCGTTCTCACTTTGGAATTTCTCCAGAAATGCCTTGTTGTACTTCTTCTCTGGCTCAGGCAAATGATACATTTGCCTCAAATCATTAGCCTGGAATGAACCGAAGATTCTCCCATCTCTGGTGCAGAAGGTTCTGTCTGTGATTGGGATTTCCTCAATTGCCCACCTCACTACATCTATATATGGGAGAATTTGTTCCCGAGCTGCTATCCGATGAAGGAAAGAGTCGGCCAAGTCTTTCAAAGTACCATCAGATTTTCGATTGGAACCCGCTATAGCTTGTACTGCCGTCACCTTTGGTTCTTCGGCCTCAATCAAATTATAGGTACTTTGCCAAGTGGTCTTGCCAAGTCCTCAACATGTAGTATCAGATATCAATCCTTTCTTTTTAGTTGCTGGATCAGCGACGGCTTGTCCTGTGGCTGGTGCAGTGGAAGCGATTGCAGTTTTCTTAGACTTCTTCCCCATTCTGCTTGAATCTATTACTTCGGAAGAATTCTACACAGTAGTGGAAATAAGCGTAACACAGAGAATTGGTAGTGAAAATCAAATACGAGTGAGATATATTGATCAATGCACAATGAAGGATTAACTTAAAGTGGCTGCGGATACAATCTATGAGAAGATTTTTTTTTAAATTTACTATTTCATTAAATGGTCGTTAAAACCTGCCAATCCTTTAAATGCCCATCATATCGCTTATCGGCCGAATGATTTGTTTAAGCGTGCCTTGGATGTTTTGGCGGTTGAGCACAGGTGAATCACTGTTTGAAAGATAAGGCCTTTAATACGAATTAATCGTAATATCCCTGCTTTAATAGTTTTTTGAAGTTTGCGCTTTTGGCTTTATCGCAATCGGGCATCGGGGAAAACTTAAATCTTTATATTGACACCCTTTGGAATCCTCGATCGCCGATAGCGATATCGCATCGCATCGGGATTATTGATTGGGGCACTTTAAAAAGCATGCATGGTATATCCCCGATCGTCGATAGCGATATCGCATCGCATCGGGGCGAAAGGGACGTGATCGCATCACATCGGAGTGAAAAGCACTTGATCGCATCGCATCGGAGCGGGAGGCACTTTTGTTATGGGAACTTATTATTTCCGATATCCGATAGCCTATTGCATGTCATCGCGTCGGAGAAAACCAATGGGCCTTTAAGTTATGCCTCCTTTGTCATTGCGATATGCGATCTTGCGATCGCTTTATCGCAATGATAAAAGATTAATCATTTATATTATAAGACCAAATAATTGGTTTGTCAAAAAGGTTTTTTGTAATGTTTTCATTTTGTTTTCGGACCTTTTTGAATAATACAAAGTTGATACCAATTAAAAATAAAAAGGGACCCATTTCATATTATAGTTTTGTGAATAAAATTGTATGAAATGGGGGGTTGTTGTAGAGCACAACAATTGGCGATTCGCTGGAAGAAACAATTATCTCTGAAAAGTATGGAAATACTTAAACTTTTTCAAAATAGAGTTCTCATCAAAGGGGAAAATTCTAATATAACTAGGTATATATGCATTCCAAATAAAATGAAACTATCTTTGCTAATTTCCTCTCTTGTTTAAAATTAGATACATTCTAAGTTTTAAATTGGCCTTTAATGGTTGATAGTGATAAAACAGAAAACCTTTCCAAATCAGCTTTTAGAATTGACTCCTTTGTCATAGGTAGAGCCTCTGCTGCCAGCAAACGTTCATAGTTTCGACAGGGATACCTTTTTAACCATGCTATTGTCCATTGTCCTGCTCATTTCAGAGTATGATTAACAGAATGAATTCAAAACATGCTTTTCATATTTTGCATTTCTTTTCCACTTTTCTGTTATTTTGTAAGATAAAAAGCCATTGTCCTAGTTTGGTGACCAGCTTAGTGACAATGCCATTCACTGGTAGTAATTTAACCGAACAAGCTGGCTCGTGATGAGACCCCTTGTCTTATAATTCTAAGCCATTACCCTGTTTTGGTATGCAGTATTGGTAATGTCGGTTAAACTATTTCCCTATGATCATGGTAAGCAGGCTTGTAATAAGACCTCTTATCTTTTATATCAAATATTTTAGAATTACACTCTGAGTAATCATAAGCTTTGGTGAGTGGGATGGACAATCTTCTCCTTAAGAGTAAATGGATGACAAGGTAAGAGTTAAAGATGCTGAAGTTGGATTAGTTTCTATTTTGATATTGATAACCTTTTTGTGACCAATTTATAAACATAAAATGATTTACAATATTTCTAAACTTTGAGAAGCATTCACAAAAATTGAAGTGTAGTTTCAGAATGCAATTACACCTAATTTCCCAGAAATTATCCCTCTTGTTTAAGACTTCTATTACTTTTAAAAGTAAATATCAACCCTACTTGTTTTGAGCAACTTTCAAGTACAGCAAAGGTCAATGGTAGATATCTCACAACTTTATTTTCTAATGATCCTACAAACTATAAAATTCTAAAAAAGGGGAGAAGGGGTTACCTTCTCAATTGAAGAATTTCTTTAAGATAAGGCCATTAACAGGGAGAGAATCTCTCAAACCTGATAAATCTTGTAATATGAAGGTCAAATGGCCTATCTTCTCACAGATCTGAAATGGCCCAAGCCACATCTTCTGGAACTTGGTGTGTTTTCCCTTGTCCTCATGGGCTTTGTCCCATTTCAGAACCAAATCACCGACTTGAAATTGTTTTGAACTGGATGAGACTAAATCAAAGGATGACTTGATGATTTGCTGATGTTTTGCATGAATAACCTTGGCTTTTTCTCTTTCCTCTTCTAATTTTAAAATTTGGTCATGTCTAAGTTGAATAGAAGAAGAAGGGCTTTCCTCAATAAACTGCACTAGGGCTAGAGAAGGAAGGACAAGATTTGTTGGTAGCACTGCTTCTTTTCCATACACAAGGTTGAACGGAGAAGAACCTATGGAAGCCTTCTGCGTTATCCTATCAGCCCATAGTGCAAATATTAAGGATTTGTGCCATTTTTTATGATTCTGTTCGATGGTTCGCTTAATAATTTTAATCAGATTTTTATTTGTGGACTCTGCTAAACCATTACCTTGGGGATAGTAATTAGCAGAATATTTTAATTTAAATCCTCTTTTAATAGCGAAATCAAACATAGCATTGCCTGAGAAGTAAGATGCATTATCAAAAACAAGAGCATTTGGGACACCAAACCTGGTAATGATGAATTGATCTATGAATTCAATGATTGTCTCAGAATTTGTTGTCTTCAAAGGAATTGCTTCAACCCATTTAGTAAAATAATCAGTAGCGGTAAGGATATACTTATGCTGTTTGGAAGAATGTGGAGTAATTTCCCCAATGATATCCAATCCCCATTGCTCAAATGGTTGTTCAATGTTGATTGGTTGCAAAGGGAAAGCTGGTTTTCTTTGTCTTCCACTAGAAGTTTGACAATTTCGGCATTTCCTTACATATTCATGAGCATCTCTAAACAGAGTGGGCCAGTAATATCCAGCATGAATGATTTTGTGGGCTGTTGTATCAGCTCCAAAATGTCCTCCTGCTGGTCCATCATGTAATTCCTGCAAGACCTTTTGTGCTTCAGGTTTTTCTAGGCATCTTAATAAGATTGAATCATAATTTTGCCTAAAAAGCACATCATCAATAATTGTGAAATTTTTTTCTTTTAATCTAATGGCCCTTTTGTTTTTGTAAGACAGGTTAGGAGGTGCATATCCATTTTTCAAATAAAAGATTAAGTCTACATATTGTGATTCAGAATCAGTAATACTTATCTGGTTGATTTCTTCGGTTTGATCTGTATCACCTGATTCTGGAATGTTGGATGCTCCTGCCAATAACCTGCAAAAACCTTGGCCTCTAACAATCTTTGCTGGTTTAATTTCTAAATCATATTCTTGAAGTGCTGTAACCCAGTTTGCCCTTTTTTCACCTAGTTCTCTTTGGATTAATAGTTGCCTTACTGCAGGGAAAGGAACTATAACTTTTGTATGGGCTTTTAAAAGGAAGGGTCTGTAATGTTTGACAGCTTTATATACAGCAAAGGCTTGTTTTTCTACTTCGGAGTAATTCAATTCAGCACCCTGAAGATTTGAACTATAGAATGAAATGGGTGCTTCCGAATTGTGATCGTTAATCTGTGTGAGTACTGCTGCATAAGACAAATCGGATGCGATAGTATACAATGTGAAATGATTAGAAAAATTAGGGGTATTTAAGGCGGGGGCATTAATTATTGATTGTTTGATTAAATCAAACGCTTCCTTTTCTGTTGATCCCCACTTAAAGACTGAATTTTTCTTAATCATAGTTTGAAGTGGCAAAATGATTTGAGAAAAGTCTGGAACAAATCTTTTGACAAAATTGATTTGGCCTAAAAATGACTGCATGGATTTTTTATTATGAGGGAAAGGGATTTCAGAGATTTCTTTGATCCTATCGGGATCAATATAAATGCCATCTTTAGAAACAATAAAGCCTAAGAGCTTTCCTTGGTCAAGAGCGAAGAAAGATTTTTTAGGGTTAAGTGAAATACCATATCTTTTGCAGCGTTGAAAGATTTGATTTAAATCATGCAAATGATTGGATTTCTCTTTAGAAAATACAGTAATATCGTCTAAGTAGACGACTACTGTTCTGTTAATCAACCCTTTAAAAGCTATATCCATCGCTCTTTGGAACGTGGCTCCTGCATTAATAAGTCCGAAAGGCATTTTCTGATACGCATATGTTCCCCATTTTGTTCTGAATGTGGTTTTGAGTTGGTCATCAGGATGGACCAAAACTTGGTTATATCCTGAGAAACCATCTAGAAAGGACATTAACTCAGAGCCTGCTACTGATTGGAGTATCTGCTCCATAGTAGGTAATGGGAAATTATCTTTTAAGCTCGCCTTGTTCAAATTTCTGAAATCTATACAAATCCTAATGTCGCCATTTTTCTTTCTGACTGGCACCATATTGGAGACCCAGTTTGAGTGCCGAACGGGAAAAATAATCTTAGCTTTCAAGAGTTTATTAAGTTCAGATTTTATTTGACTCTCTAAGTTCGGATGTATTTTTCTCAACTTCTGCTGAATTGGTTTCTGTTCGGGAAGCATTGGAATGGTATGCTGGATGATGGATGTATCATATGTCTTTAAATCATCATATTTCCAAAAAAAACATGTTTATTTTTCCGTAACAGTCTAATGAATGCTTCCTTTTCTTCCAGGAAAGTCCTAATCCTAAATTAATGTTTTGAGGAGTTTGCTCAGTGCCAAGGTTTATCAATTCAAACCTTAAGGTAGAACTTTGGAGCTTTGTATTGGTCACAGGTTTAAACTTGTCTTTAATATCATAAAGATCCTCAAGCTTCACCACAGGCTTAGGGATTGAATTCTCCTCGGGTTTACCTCTCATTTGAAGGTCATGCTTGTTTTCCTCAATGATTTGATCATCATAGGATTTTTCGGAAGTTAAAAACTGTAAAATGTCTTCATCGTGGTTGAATACTCTCCAATTAGTGACATTGTCAGGAATTGATGGCCTAAAAAGTAATTCTACTGAAAATCTATCTGGGCTATAGTCTTCGAAGGTAGGAGCTTGGAAGCAACATTGGCTAGCAGGTCAGCTGCCGAATTTTGAGACCTGGGAATGGAAGAAATATTGAATGCCGAAAAGTGGGAGGTGAGTTCCTGTACCAGCGATTGATAATGTTTGAGATGGGTGGAAAGACAATGAATTGTATTCCTTACCTGTTTGATAATAATTTCAGAATCTCCAAACACTTTCAAATATTGGACCTTGAGGCCAATAGCTTTATATAGTCCTTGGACTAAGGCTTCGTATTCTGCTGTATTATTCGTGCATTCAAACTCTAACCTACAGGACAGCATTGTTTTTTCTCCTTGCGGGCTAATCAAAATACATCCTGCTCCTGAGCCCTCACTAGACTTGGACCCATCGAAATATAATGACCAAAATAAAGAAGTATTAACAATTTTATTTACAGTTTCCTCAGTATCATTGAAACATCTTGACCTATCTGTTTGTGAATAATTTTCGATCTGAGATGTAAAATGGTTTACTGAGAAAGGAGATGGTTGGGCAGCAAAGTTGCCAAAGAATGACTCTGATGAATAATTCCCCAAAATGTTGTTATTAAATGCTATTGGTTGGTTTTCTTGTTCAAATTCAGTAACTGTATGGGTCATATGCTTTTCCCGATCGATTCTTATTTGATTTGGCTTACCCTTATAGGGAAGCCACATATGTGACCAATCGGTAGAAATATACCCATGTAGTTTTTCAGACCAATCCCTACTCAAGATCAAACCATAAAATTCAGGTATATCGGCGATCAAGATATCAATCCTTTGTACTACTCTGGGATCAGCAGATAACCTGATAGTTACGGAGTTGATCTCTCCCAAAACCTGTACTTTAGTCCTGTCCAACTGCACAATATGAATAGCGGACTTCTGGGGTTCAATGTTCAGTTTGGAACAAACTGAAGCTGGCATTATGTTAGAGGATGCCCCTGAGTCAATCAAACAGTTGTGCAGGTTTCTATTGTAGATCTCATAGGTTAGAAGGAAAGGTGGAGTATGAGAATTTGATCTATCTCCTATTAGAACTGCATCAGTAGCTTCGACCATACCAGAAGGTGGTTGACCTGTATCGTTTGCAGCTTTAGCACTGGGAAGGGGTGAAGTAGGAACAACATTTAATTCTTTGAGAAGCAATTTTTGCTGATGTTTCAATTTACTAAGTTCAAACATGGTAATGTTTGCCTTGGTCTTTTTCATGTCATCAACAATATTGTAATCCATTGAATCAGACACTACCAATGTCTTAGATGTTGATGGAATTGTTGAGGTTGAAGGTTGGTTTTGTGGAATTGTTACAGGTGGCTTCTTCAGGGGAGCCTTTTCTTTTGTTGTAGCAGCACCTGCACTTCTTTTCTTCGAAGTTGTCTGAACAGGTTCAGAGGTACCTCTACTCCTGGTAGTGACAGGAAATGCTTCTTCTTCGTTTTCTGTATCGGAGTTAGGCAATATAAAATCCCACATTCCATGACATTCAACAACTTCCTCTTCTTCATCAGTTGGTGTAGCTGTTTCTTCTTCTCCTTCTTCAAGATCTGAATCTGCATTTGATATAACATTCGGTGGTTTTGATTCAGTTTTCTTGTAATTTCTAAAGGGTCTTTTGGTTGAGGTTTCAGCTACTTGTTTTTTTATTTCAACCATTTCATTTGACATAGTTTTGAGGACCTTTTGTAGACCCTCCATGTCATATGGATCTTTAGGGGTTTTCTTCTTTGAATCATCTTTAAAAGAAACTTTTTTGGCTTTTCTATCTTCAAGAGCAGCTTTCTTCTCTAGAGCATTAATACATTTCTCCACAGCAAGTGCTTCTTTCATGTTTTCAGCTAAAGTTGGTTTTCCAGCCCTGTCTACAAAAATAGCTATATTGGCAGGTAGGGCAGTTATATACCACTCGCTTCAGATTTGCTCACTTGGTTTGGAGGCCGTTGGGATTTTATTCAAGAGTTTATTGAATCGCGCATTAAATTCTTAATTGGTTCCCTATGCTCTATCCTAAGATTGGAGAGATCATTTATTAGTGTAGCCAAAGACCTATCATCACCATACTTAGTAAGAAACTGTTCTTGGCAAGTCGTCCAACTGGTAATGGAACCAGAAGGTAAAGAAAAATACCAGGATCCTGCTGATCCTTGCAAGGTATAAGGGAAAAGCCTAACGACAACATCTTGCTCTGTTACTCCCTTCAAATTAACTGCCAACATGAAATTATTAATATGTTCCTCAGCTTGTGTTCCATCATCTGGATTAAACTTGGGTAGCCATTTTTCAGGTGCATCAGGTAATGCATGCAATGGAGCAGGCATATTGACTGCACCAGGCCTGGTCCATGGATCTGCCATTGTAACCACAGTAGTGGATGATATTACTGTTGAACTTACAGAAGTCTGGGAAGGAGTTAATATTAAGGATTGCGTAGTTTGGGATGTTGCATTTGCTAATCCCTGATGAACAACAATGTGTGATGAGGGAGTGGATGGTTGACTTCACACGGGGGAAGGTGAGATGGAGGATATGGATGAAAATTCTTCACTGTCAGATCCTTCAGTGTTTTTCTTTGCCTTTTTCCTTTTGGGTAAAGGGAACTCAGTAGGTTCAATACCGAGCTTTCCACTCTGAAGTCTGGTGAGAGGGTGAGGTAAATTAAACTGCGAAGTCGCACTGCTTTGAGATACCTCAGATTTCTATGGTGAAATCGAGAAGCTCTGAAGTTTGTGGATAAGAGACTGGACTTCAGGGGATTCAAGACTTAATTGTTCTGGAGTATGATGGGTTTTAGCAATGGTAGTTGATTCCTCTTCTTCTTGTCTGGATACTAGAGAACCAGCATGCAATTGGCAAGTACGAGGTGATGCGGAGGGAGAATTACTCTTAGAATGGTTTGTAGATTTGGGTTTGCTTGCCATTCACAGTTGAAGGCCCTCCTTCTAGCGCCAAAAATGTTGATGCCTCAAAAATCGTTGTATCAACATTGGGGGATAACCACCCGGTCCGGACCTTAATACAGCTCCTTTTCCGTTTGGAATGGTGGCTCTGACTGGGGATAATGGGACCAGTTTCCCAGTAATGAATAAATGGGATGGATGAATGATTGATTATCTAATCTAATGATAGGCGAACAACTTAATCTATCAACAAAATAAAAATAATAAACTACTACTAATCCCGGGAAGTATTGTACTTTGAAGTATAGCGCTTGATGATCTATGTTTATTGACAGGCATATAGATGACTCCATCTAATAAACATGGACATTTATCTATTCAAGGATTACTTTGCTTAAATAGTTAAACAAAGTGATTAACGCAATATTGCTACACTTATCATTTATATCATCAATACATATATGATCAAAAGAAAAGCATTACCATAAACATCCAATAGTGGAGGAAATAAAGAAATGTTGTTAAAACACACACATATATTCGATAATAGCAAAGGCGATCAAACGACAATTCACATAAAAGGGATGAATTAAGACATAGATAATAGTACCATATGAGCTGCTAGTCACTCCCGATATCAATCGCTATTTGAGATTCTTCTTTCAACGCAGAAATACTTTCAAACAAAGACAGTAGTGCACATTTGCATAAAAGCTTCCTTGCCAAAATTAGAATAATTGGTCCAGTTTTATAAAAGAATATGCCTGAAGTACAGTAGTGCAACTTCAGGCTTTAAGTCAAATACAAAACTTTACGACCCTTTCCAAAACAATGAAAGGGTCTATAAATACTGAATTAAACTAACTATCTATGAAACTGAAATCCTACTTAATTGGTATCAAATGATCTTGAATATCTCCTTCTCAGCAACCTGGCAGTCGGCGGCATGAATCATCAAGTAGGCTGTTTGCCTTTAAACCTGAGCTGACTTATCGCAAGCATTGGCTCCACTTCGGGCGGTCTGTTGAGGCGGGAATTGAGATGGGCGGCATAGGTGGCATCCTGAATATCGGGAATAATATACCCGATTGCATCTGTAAGGCATTTGAGGGCGGCTCTTTGACTGTGCGGTTTTACCAAGAAGAACCAATAGGCGTCCCATGTTAAACTGTTAATTCCAGCAATTAATCTCCCATTTTTCTCTAGATCTAGATAACATGACTGCTCCAATGTTTTCGCCGCTTTCAATTTACCTGGAGTGCATTGGGAAATCATGTTAGACAAGTAGAGAGTATTATTAACCAATTCAACCAAATTACTTGTGGTTGATTTGCATCTTGAAATTGCCCTCTCTGCTTTCATTAACTAGGACTGCCATTCTGTAAATAATATTTCTTTATGTGATTCTAAAATCCTTGCTAAATTTGCCGCCTGTTCCTGATCGGTATCTTGCCACTCAAGAAATTCAATTAATGTTTCTTCAGCTTGATCCAAGTCTGTTCTAGCCTTTTCTGTTTGTTTACTTATTGATGTCGTCAAATCGCATAATGGTTCCGCCTGGGTGATTTGTTGACATAAAAGCTTGATCTGTGTTATTAATGCCTTATTTATCTGTAATGCTTCTGATTTGAATTCGACTATCTGTGGAAGATCCTTTGTCTTCTCAAGCTGTGTTGATAGTTGTGCAATTTGCTCATCTTTTGACTTCAGCATTTGTTCATTTTTTGCCCTCAGTTGTGCCAAGGCCTCAGACAACTCTTTCTGCTTCTGGACTGCGCTGTGATCAATCCTCTGTTTCTCTTACAGCAATTGTTGAGTTAATTGATTATTTATTTGCTGTTGTGTTAACAATTACTGTTCTGCCTCCTCCGCTTTCTATTGTGCTTCTGTTAGCTGTGCTTGTAATAAAAAGATCTCCTGGTCTTTTGTTTTTAATAAAAGACTCACCTCCGATGCCTTGTCTATTGTTGCTGCCGAATAGGCTCTAGCATATTGTGATAGTTTTGTTAGGTCATCAGAGGGGTCAAATTCCTCCTTCCAAACCACATTGCCCGTGACCGTCTGTTCTGGGAATAGGGAAGGTTGATCAGGCCTTATCCTCTTCCTCTGTCGTTTTACCACAGCTTTGTGTCTTGGGCTATAGAAGACATCCAAGGGAGGAATTTCTTCTATCTGCAAGATAATTTGATCGGAGGGATCCTTTGGGATTATTTCTACTTCCTTTGAACTGGGTAGGCCGCTGGTTCCACTTGGAACCTGTTTTGAAGTGGTTCCTGTGTATCTGCCGCTTTTGAAGTTTCGGTGTCCTTTGAGCATTCAAGACTACTGATAATTGAATCAAATTGCTACCATTCCTGGAGCAATTTGGGATCAATTTGAGTATCTACATTTACCTCTATGTTGCTCTGTTCCTGCTCTTTAGTTTGGGTTTCCTCTTGCACTTTCTCCTGTTCTTCTGTTGTAACCGGAGGTTCCTTAGGATGTTGTTGTTCAGGCTCGCTTGGTCCTGTTGCTGGGGTTGTCGCTAACAGATCTAGAGGCAGAGTTTGCAACCTCTGTTCTCTAAGTCTGTTGAATTCAACTAACCCTTCATCCTTGTATTCCATTATGGCCAGCGATCTAACTTGATACATTGATTCAGCTGAGGAGAACAGGTCATCAAACTTATCTTCTATATGATCAAACTTTGTCAATTTGGCCTATTCAAGTGCATTATAGGCGACTTTGTTGGGATCAAATCGCCTGTTAGGGAGAGTCGCTAGAGTTAATGACTTCATCTTCGTAGCTTCTTTTTCTGCATGTTTGAAATCATGCAAACTATAGACACCACATCTCAGAGGAAAGGAGGGCCAGACCTGCTTCTTATTTTTCTTCAGAGTTTGTGTAACTCCTTCGGCAATAATCTAATAGGCTATCTCCCTTGCCAGCAGTTTATCAGGTATGTACAAAGGAAGGACATGAGGTTCGGCTTGGCTGCCGAAAATTCTTATATAAGTAAATTTCTCCTCTCCGAACCATCTTCCTATTGATGTCAAATCAATCCCTGCTTGGTAAGAAATTTTGGGAGCAGGTTTATTAAAAATAGAATAATGAATGGGTAACATGAAGCCGTTGCAGACTTGGTATAAATGGTGCTTATAGGAAGTCTTCCACAATTTCTGATGGTATATGTGAATAGGCGTGGGGTCTTGTGCAGTCCACCTCCAGCCGAGTACAGGAAACTCAGAATTAAAACACAGGGTATCTAGTATATAAGCACTGTAGTAGAATGGGGGAATAAGCCTTTCGGAGACGGAAGTTTTAGTTCTAAAATTAAGAACTGCTGTCGCTAGCTTATCTGACAGTATGGTTGCCCAATCCATTATCTCACTATTACACGCCGCTTCCATCAAGGGAACCATTTCTATAGTGAAATTAGCGGAATCGTGCAACCCCCACAATCTACACATCATTATCCCAGCATAACAATACGGAGAACATAGAGAATCAACAGAGTACTTACCGGAAGTTTCATGCTTGTGTTTCGCCGGATTTTGCCTCCAATCCCGAATGGGTTCGGATTCAGTTTTGTTCTCACTTCGGAATTTCTCCAGAAATGCCTTGTTGTACTTCTTCTCTGGCTCAGGCAAATGATACATTTGCCTCAAATCATTAGCCTTGAATGAACCGAAGATTCTCCCATCTCTGGTGCAGAAGGTTCTGTCTGTGATTGGGATTTCCTCAATTGCCCACCTCACTACATTCGTATATGGGAGAATTTGTTCCCGAGGCGCTATCCGATGAAGGAAAGAGTCGGCCAAGTCTTTCAAAGTACCATCAGATTTTCGATTAGAACCCGCTGTAGCTTGTACTGCCGTCACCTTTGGTTCTTCGGCCTCGATCAAATTATAGGTACTTTGCCAAGTGGTCTTGCCAAGTCCTCAACATGTAGTATCAGATATCAATCCTTTCTTTTTAGTTGTTGGATCAGCGACGGCTTGTCCTGTGGCTGGTGCAGCAGAAGCGATTGCGGTTTTCTTAGACTTCTTCCCCATTCTGCTTGAATCTATTACTTCGGATGAATTCTGCACAGTAGTGGAAATAAGCGTAACACAGAGAATTGGTAGCGAAAACCAAATACGAGTGAGATATATTGATCAATGCACGATGAAGGATTAACTTAAAGTGGCCGCGGATACAATCTATGAGAAGATTTTTTAAATTTACTATTTCATTAAATGGCCGTTAAAACCTGCCAATCCTTTAAATGCCCATCATATCGCTTATTGGCCAAATGATTTGTTTAAGCGTGCCTTGGATGTTTTGGCGGTTGAGCGCAGGTGAATCACTGTTTGAAAGATAAGGCCTTTAATACGAATTAATCGTAATATCCCTGCTTTAACAGTTTTTTGAAGTTTGCGCTTTTGGCTTTATCGCAATCGGGCATCGGGGAAAACTTAAATCTTTATATTGACACCTTTTGGAATCCCCGATCGCCGATAGCGATATCGCATCGCATCGGGATTATTGACTGGGGCACTTTAAAAAGCATGCATGGTATATCCCCGATCGCCGATAGCGATATCGCATCGCATCGGGGCGAAAGGGACGTGATCGCATCGCATCGGAGCGAAAAGCACTTGATCGCATCGCATCGGAGTGGGAGGCACTTTTGTTATGGGAACTTATTATTGCCGATATCCGATAGCCTATTGCATGTCATCGCGTCGGAGAAAACCAATGGGCCTTTAAGTTATGCCTCCTTTGTCATTGCGATATGCGATCTTGTGATCGCTTTATCGCAATGATAAAAGATTAATCATTTATATTATAAGACCAAATAATTGGTTTGTCAAAAAGGTTTTTTGTAATGTTTTCATTTTGTTTTCGGACCTTTTTGAATAATACAAAGTTGATACCAATTAAAAATAAAAAGGGACCCATTTCATATTATAGTTTTGTGAATAAAATTGTATGAAATGGGGGGTTGTTGTAGAGCACAACACTAGGATAATTCAAAGTAAAGCAACAATAACCACCACTACCTCTTCTGAAGCCTCCTACTTTGAAGTTGCAAGTTCTTTCCTTTTCAGAATTTTTGCTAGACCTAAGATTTTACCATACACCGATGTGGTAAAATGATAATAGACAATATTAACATCACCAACCGGGCATTCCAGACTTCAAGGCAAACGATTATTGGATCCTTCACAACATAAGACCTAAAGAGAATGTATCATATACCAGACCCACAAAAGGTGTATGATAAAGCCTTCCTCGAGCATTTCGCAGCTGAGAATGAAGAACCATCAGACCGAATTAAGCAATGGTGGTCCAATTCAAACAAGCACAAATATGAAAAATCAGGTATGTACTCTATATCATCTCTTGCTACTCCCTACTCTTATATCACAACTATGATGTGTAGATTGTTTGGATATGCTGATACCACCAAGTTCTCTGTTGAGTGGGTTCCCCTAATTGATGCAACAGTAAATTCTTTTATAATGGATTGGGGCACTATCTTGTCTAACAACCTTGCCTTACAAATTCGGGAATATAGACAACACCGATATGTCACCTCTAGAACAGTCCCACCATTTTTTATGAGTGCCTACATTATGGATGCAGTCTGTTTCACTACCAGTTTCCCAACTATGGGGTGGAAATGGACTATTCAAGATCCTACCCCCATTCATATATATCAAAAAATCCTATGGGAATCCAATTTCCAAACCCATTTCTACAAAATCTGCCAAGGAGTTATGCTACCCATCCACTAAGTTGTCTTTGACAAGAAGGCCCCAATGCTATCTGATGAGGCCAAGATTGATATTTTACCAATAGGTAAGTAGTTTGGGGAAGAATTGTTTACTTATGTCCGAGTCTTTAAAAGCATAACACCTCCCCATGTTCTCTCATCGTATGTACTAGATAAACTACTTGCTAGAGAAATTTCTTACCAAATTGTAGGGGATGGGATAACCAAAACCCTAAAAGAATATAAAAAGTCTCTTTGGCCTTCCTTTCCCCTCCAATGCGGTGTTTATGCATTACACAATTTCAAGCATGTTGCACTTGAAATTAATCACATTACATGTTTAAAGCTTGCCACCATTCCTGGCAGACAGTTTGACCCCAATAAGGTCGCACAGAACTTCATTGCTTCAGTGAAAATAAGACAGTTCAACCATGAGGATGATGATTTTGATGACTTGTTTGAGTCAGCTGAGTTGTTTTCACAAGTGAAACATTTGGCTACTCTGAGATTGGACCCACAAGAGTTAGCCCGATTCCACCAGTATAGAAAGAAAAGGTTACAAAAGGTCCCTTTGGATCTGTTAGAGATCCCTCAGCCAAATGTTTAAAAGGGGCAGAGCTCAATCCAAAGCTAAGAAAAAGGCTCGGAACCATAATTCAGAGGAGAAATCAGAACAAGGTTCCAAACAAACTTCAGAATAGAAATCAACACAAATTTCAAAACATAACATACAGAAGAACCCAGACCACAACCCTGAGAACAAATGGCCCAATTATAGCAGAGCTTTGACCAATTGAATCTCCAGTATCAAGCAAAAACAAGTGCCAAAGATAATCAAATATAACAGCTGCAGTTTTCTATGGATCAATTGAAGGATAATCCTAAGGTTGATGATTTTATAAAAGAGGTATTAGAACTAAATTCTTTATTATCAAAGCAACAAGCGACATTCAATGAGAAGCTATCAGTCATCAAGCCAATGTGCAATCAAAGCGATTCACTGATGAATCAAGCATCCGATATGAGGATCACCTTCAATGAGATTCATGATAATATTTCAGGATACATAACATGGTAGGATAGTCTTGAGTGAAGAGCAGTAGATCTTCCCAGGATAGGAGAATCTTATAAAGACATCCTCTTTACTGATTGGGATATTCAGCTAAAGCAAGTAGAAAGAGCAGTTTCAAGAGCGACTAATACTACAAATAATATCATTGAAACAATCAATGATAATTTTCACAATGCTAATTTGATACAGGATTGCCCACGTGGGAGTCTCCCCAATATCAGAGCCCTAGAAATAGACTGGCAAGAAAATTTTAGAGCGAGAGAAAAGGTGATTAAACAGCTAATAAAACTTATCTGGGAAGTATATTAGAGATATCTGGTAAAGCCACACAACCATTGGATAATGATACACTGCCTCATTGACTCATCCATGCATATGCTTCCTACTCTCTCAGATGCAGTGTATACAAGACAACTTTGGATTAGGAAAAGTCAGCCTCCTGAAGTCAAGTTGATGATGGATATCTATGAGCTTAGACAACGAATGAAAGAATAGACACCGTTACAACCTTGAGCTCATCATTTCAATAATTTTTGTTTTATGTAATTCTGTCACTTATTTTAAGGAGAGTTGTTTAAGCCTCCTCAAAACTTTCATGCAATATCTATTTGTGTAGTTTATTTTTATTATATAAACCCTTTCATGTATTTGAAGAAAAGGTCCCCAATTTTATAAAGAAACACTTTAAAAGATTGCACTTTTGTACTTTTAAATTTTATTCTGGTAGAATGACTGGATCATAATCCTAAAGTTTTGTGAAGAAAGCTTTTGGAAGCTTGCACTTTTGTACTTTTGGAAACCATATTAATGAAAAAGACTGGACTGGAGCTATTTAATTCATGAGCAGAGTTATATGCATCAGGTACTTATTTCATTGTGTATTTATTTGTTTCTAAAAGAATTGCCATTTCTCCTTATATTGTTTGTCACATGTATCTCTTTTCATGCAGTTTCTTATTCATTAACTTTTGAACATGCTTGGACTGCTATCTTTTAATACATTGATGGAAAAATGTTTGAACGATATTTGATGCGATATATTTGTAACAATCATTTTGATTAACTATTTAATAAAAATAATAATTTTAAAGGCTTTTCATTTATGTTAGTGTTTGATTAATCTTCATTATCATACACTAAATATAATCATTGTAGACCACAAAAGTATAAGTAAAATCCTGGGTAATATATAGATAAGTTAAATATACACCCTATCCATCCTATTACATTTTTATTGGGAAAGTGATCCCATTATATTCAATCAAGGCCACTAATCCAAATGGCTAAGGGATGGTATTCAAGTCCCCGATCGCATGGTTTTCCCCCATGTTGTTGCAAAGATTTTCGAGGCTTCAACAAAATGATACATAGTACACATTGTTGAAAATAGCAACAAGAAATGATAAAAATAGAATCTAGAATATTCCAATTTTAATTTGTCCTTGAATTAAAATTCGAATTTAGTCTCACCAATTGCTTGAAAAATAATTAATTAATTCATCTTGAGTTAATTACTTGGAGAAATTCAAGCTAGAAGTATTTGTGAAGTCATGCAACATTTATCCCTTAAATTAAGGAGATTATCCCTTAATTAAGGAGATAAGGATGAGTTATAATTGAGTTGTAATTAGTTAGCTAAGTTAACTAAGTTATGTCTAGTTAAATTAGTTCCAAAAAGTTTGAGGAACTAATTGTGAGTTCAGTGAGTTAATGCATGCAAGCATCCAACTATTGTACTCCAGATAACTGAAGATTCTCTCATCATTAAATCATGCATGTCTGTTCTGAGAAAGACCCAATTGAGCTAAATGTCAAAGACATGTTACTATCAGTTGCATGAGTTTTCCTATAAAGGAAACTCATCCATGCAGAAGGAAGAAGGTTCCTTGAGGATTGTGTATTTTTACAGGGTGTGAGATCAGTGTGAGTGATCAGTGTTACACTTGGTAACAGTAGGATCACCCAAGAGAAACTGCGCAAGGAAATAGGAGGCTTGGAGGGCAGAGGAGAAGGCTTGTGAGAAGCTTTGATTGCCTGTGAGCATCCAGGAGGAGTGTATTGAGAGCTAGCTAGCTGTGAGAGCTAAAGCTTTGTGTAATTTTGATATATTTCCACTTGTATGATAATACAGATAGTAGGGTTTTTAGCTGAGGCTTTCCCCAGAGTATTCTTATGTGTTTATGTGCATTGATTCTGCTTCTGGTTATATGTGTTCTGCTTGATCTTGCTCAAATCTATTAAGCTTCCGCAAGTTTGATTGTAGAAGTAGATTAAAGTATTTTGCTTTAGATATATTGCATTATCAGTTTAATCTAAAATGAGAATTTCTACATGGTATCAAAGCTGAGTTTATCAGAGCTATGAACAGTATACGAAGAAGAGAATTCGAAGTTTGAAGTTTGGGGTTGCAGGTGCAAATCGAATTCATCTCATACTTCAAGGTTGGTCAATGGCATTCTATGGCTTGAGAATCGAGTACATCTTGGATGGAAGCTCGAATTACATAGCATGGAAAGTTCACATGGAGGCTATATTAGAAGATGACGGCTTGAAGGATTTCATTGATCAAGAAATCCCAAAGCCAGGTTCAACTAATGCACAAGAGTTGGCTGAGTGGAAGAAGCGTGTGGTGAGGGCAAGACGGATCATCCTTGAGGGAGTTCAAGACCATATTGTCTCGAGTCTCCATGGGAAGGATACTCCATATTCAATGTGGAAGACATTAAAGGACCTCTACCAGAACAGTAGTGACTAGAGGAAATTAGCACTCAAGGATAAGCTTCGAAGAATCAAGACGGAGAATTGCGATACTATTTCCACATATCTGAATAAGCTCACCACTTGCAGAGATGAGCTTAGCAGTGTGGGAATAACTACTGCTGATGATGATATGGTGAGCCTCACTCTCCTTGGCCTTCCAAAGAGCTGGAATAGCTACGAGGAATTTGTGAATGGAAGGGAGAAACTGCCGGATTGGGAACGAATATGGTCGGATCTCATGCAAGAGGAGATCAAGAGGAGCACATGAGATGGTTCTTCATCCAAGGATGATGAAGAAAATCTGGCCTTAGCAAGTAAGGAAAGGAAAGGGAAGGAGAAGGATTCTCATTCCAAATTGAATTCTTCTCATGGAGGGAACAAGGTTGACAAATCTAAAGTGAGATGCTTTAATTGTCACGAAATGGGTCATTATGCAACTAACTTCCCATCGAAGAAGTCCAAGAAGGGATCCTCGGAAGGATCAGAAGGTGAGGCATTAGCCTCTCAGTTTGAGATGGACTTCACCCTCATCGCATGCATGGTGTCATCAATGATGGTTTGTGGTTGGTTTCTTGATAGTGCAGCCTCATTCCACAAGACCGGCGATAAAATTTTACTCAATACCTTGGAGGAGAAAGACCTCAAGATGCGCATAGAGATGGGTGACGATGAAAGGTATAATGTTTCAGGAGTGGGCATGGTTGCTTTTCAGAGGGAGCATGGAGCTCTTATCACCTTGACAGATGTGAAGTATGTGCCTGGACTGAAGAAGAATTTGGTATCGATCGTGATGTTGGAGGACAAAGGCTACGATGTTGTCTTCAGTAAGGGAAAGGTTTTCCTTAGACACATCACCACGAGATAGGTGAAACAGATCGGTTCGCAAGTCAAGAACCTATACGCTCTTGAGGTTCAAGATGCATGCAAAGCCTTGAGGAGTAAGGAAAATGTTAGAGACTTGGTGGTGAGAGGGAGAGTAAATTAACTCTCAATATGCAGTCCCAGAAGAAGTCTCAGACAATTGTGGAGGAGCCACAATTGGAGATGCTGAGAGGAGACCGAATGGAGGCATCCACTCATGACCTCCAGTAGGGGAAAATTTCAAGCCAAGTGGGCAGAGGGATCACATGTAGCCATACCTTCAGGTGTGAGGTGGGGCGATGTGAAGTGATAGTCCCAAGAAGGTTGAAATTGGGCAAGGTCCATTGAGAGGTTTTATCTCATGGATCGTACCTTGCTATAGGAACCCAAAGTACATAGTAGTAGGAGGAATCAGTGGGATTGATGCAGTCATAGATCAAAGTGAAAGAGGCTAGAGCAGTCAGATACTAAAGAGCGCAAAGAAGGATTGACAACAGTGCAGAAAGGCTGAGTGAGCAGAAGCATGGAGTTTTCAGTTGACAAAGGTAATAACAATCAGAGACTTTGATGACAGATGCATCATATTGATTCAGGTTGGATGTTTTTTTTGTTTCTGGAGTTGCTAGAGCTACAACACTAGAGAGAAGTGTTGCATGCAGAACATTCCAAAGGTTCAAGATAGGGATCGAGTTGAATTCCTTTCTTGTTGAGAGGGAGTGTTGAAAATAGCAACAAGAAATGATAAAAATTGAATCCAGAATATTCCAATTTTAATTTGTCCTTGAATTAAAATTGAGACTTAAAATTCGAATTTAGTCTCACCAGCTACTTGAAAAGTAATTAATTAATTCATCTTGAGTTAATTACTTCGAGAAATTCAAGCTAGAAGTCTTTGTGAAGTCATGCAACAATTATCCCTTAAATTAAGAAGATAAGGATGAGTTATAATTGAGTTGTAATTAGTTAGCTCAATTAACTGAGTTATGTCCAGTTAAATTAGTTCCAAACAGTTTGAGGAACTAATTGTGAGTTCAGTCAGTTAATGCATGCATGCATCCAACTAGTGTACTCCAGATAACTAAAGATGCTCTCATCATTAACTCATGCATGTTTGTTCTGAGAAATACCCAGTTGAGCTAAATGTCAAGGACAGGTTACTATCAGTTGCATGAGTTTTCCTATAAAGGAAACACATCCATGTAGAAGGAAGAAGGTTCCTTGAGGATTGCGTAATTTTACAGGGTGTGAGTGATCAGTGTTACACTTGGTAACAGTAGGATCACCCAAGAGAAACTGTGCAAGGAAATAGGAGGCTTGGAGGGAAGAGGAGAAGGCTTGTGAGAAGCTTTGATTGCCTGTGAGCATCTAGGAGGATTGTACTGAGAGCTGGCTAGCTATGAGAGCTAAATATTTGTGTAATTCTGATATATTTCCACTTGTATGATAATATAGATAGAGGGGTTTTTAGCTGAGGGTTTCCCCAGAGTATTCTTCTGTGTTTCATGTGCATTGATTCTGATTCTGGTTATATGTGTTCTACTTGATCTTGCTCAAATCTATTAAGCTTTCGCAAGTTTGATTATAGAAGTATATTAAAGTATTTTGCTTTAGTTATATTGCATTATCAGGTTAATCTACAGTGAGAATTTCTACACACATACCTACCCAGTGATGGAACTGACACAGGTCCAAACACATCACTGTGCACAAGCTCTAATATCTATTTCGCCCTCTTAGCACTAGAGGGGAAACTCACCTATTTCTACTTCCCATATACACAATTTTCACAGAAATAAAAATCTAGAGAGAAGTTAGACAAACCTTCTACCATACCATTACCATGAAGTATCTAAAGGCCCTTCTCTCCAATATGTCCAAGCCTTTGATTCCATAGCATGGTCTTTTCTCTAGAGAGAACTAGATTTTCTACTCCACTTTTAGGAACCACAGAATTGTTGCACCCATCAATAACAATGCTACCCTGAAGCTTGTGCAGGGTTCCAATCTAAACTCCTCGCATAAATACCAGTGCTCCCCGAACCATCTTGCAGGTATCTTTCTCGAACACTATTTTTACACCTGCATCATCCAACTTACTCATAGAAATCATATTTTTGGCCAATGAAAGAATATGTAGAACACCCGTAAGTGTTCTAATCCTTCCACCTTGCAACTTCAACTTGAATTTTCTACGACCAATGATTCTAGCCTTCCTATCATTCCCTAAGAATACATCACCAACATCATATTTATCATACTCACAAAACCACTCCTTGTGGAGAGTGAAGTGAAAGGATGCACCTAAGTCAATCAACCATGTCTTATGATCTACATGTGTACTTGAAGAAGAAGCCAAGTACACATCACGACATTCATCTGAGGTGGTTTTCACCTTTGTAGAAGGAGCATCACAGATCCCTTTCCTTTCTCGGGAGCTTTAGATCTATAGTCCTTTTTGAAGTGCCCTTCCTTTCCACATTTCTAGCACAGCTTTACAGGTTTTCCTAGAGATTTAGATATCCCACTCAAGGATTTATTTTTGTTTACGTTTTGGGACCATCCTCCTACATGCAAGGCATCACCATTCTGGCCCTCCGTATTTTTCTGTCTCATCTCTTTCGATAGCAAGGATGAGAATATTTCATCAAACTGCAAGGTAGTCACATTGCTACCTATTGCAACAACCAGACTATCCCACAAATCTGGTAGAGAACACAACAAACTGATGCACTTATCTTCATCTAAATTTTTTATATCAACAGATAACAACTGACTTACCACAATATTAAAGGTGTTAAGATGCTCTATCACCAAGTCTCCATCCTTCATCCTCAAGTTATACAACTTTTTCTGTAGGAACATTTTATTCACTAGAGACTTAGATTGGTACAAAGTCCCTAACTTGTCCCACAAAGCCTTCATCGAAGATTCCCCTAATACATTCAACAATACTGAATCTGAGATACACAACTGTATTGTGCTCTTTGCCTTCCGATCCAACTTTACCCAGTCTTCAGCTGACATTATCATTGGTTTAGTACCGAGATCTACTGCGATTCACTGATATTTATCCACTAGCAGATCCTCCATCTTGAGTTTCCACAACTCAAAACTCTGACCATTAAATTTCTCAATCCCTATCTTTCCATTGCCCACCATCTTCTTTCACCACAAGAATCAATCCCACAGATCTCCCACTGAACAGGGTCTACCATAGGCCCGAGAAAAACCCCTTAGCAGCGAAGGCATCCCTTGAAGCCAAAACAACTATGATACCAAATGTAGGTTTTAACCCCTTACAGAAATTTACCTACATACGAATTCTAAAAACATAAAATAAACAATGGCAAGAGCATAAAACATAAAACATAAAACATATATACACAACGATTTTCCATTGGATCCCAAAACCAAGACTACTAGATTGATTTTTCATTATATTCCTTTCAATGTTACAATACACATATATACATGCCGAAGCATCCATAAACCCCAATCCATTAACCTTGGATTAGAACATAACTGTAGTTCCCTTAACCAGATCTACAAAATACCATGGGCAGAAAACCATCATGCCCAAAACCATGTGTGAAAACCATCATGCCCAAAACCATGTACGAAAACCATGCACAAAACCATAGACAAGTTCACCTATCTAATATAGGGTCCAAAATAAATTTCCCCAAGGTGTTGCCCTGGACCCCATAGAGGGGGGCTACTGCCCCCCCTGTTGCGCCCAACGCAATGAACAATGGGGTTTTATGCCCCCCTTGTGACCCCCCTCACGTAAGGGATAGTCGTGGAAAGAATAGAACACATACCCAACAAAAACGATGTTTTGGAAAAGACTACTTGAGCTAATGGAAAATTCTCTTACTGATGCCAAGACCAAGTATACGAAAGGTGAGATAAAAGCCAAGAAAAAAATTGATGATTCTTTGAAAGATCATTCGCTTACTTACATTGAGAAGTTAAAGAAGTCAAAGGATATCTATGATAAGATGGTTGGGATGTACAAGGTCAAAAATTTGAACCATATTCTCTCCTTGAAAAATCAAATTAAGGGCATCAAGATGAACAAGGGAGAGACTGTGCAGTCATACTTCATGAGATTATCACAACTTAGGGATCAATTGTTGATTGTTGGAGAATCTATGTTTGATATATAATTGGTACTCGTTTCTCTTCAAGATCTTCCTCCAATATGGGAGACATTCATTACAACTATTATAAATAATGATAAGTTTTTTGACATTTGATGTGCTGGTTGGAAAATGCACTCAAGAAGAAACCAAGATGATTTCTAGAGGGAGAATTCAAAATCATGAAGAAGGAGAGCCCATTGCATTTGTTACTCAGGACAAGAAGACGAAAGGAAAATAAAGACCATCTAGCTCTAGAAATCCTGCTCCATATTCCAGGGATTCCAATAGAATATTAAGGAATGTTGAATACTACAATTGCCACAAGCATGGTCACTATGCCCGAGATTGTCCGGAAAAGAGAGATGCCCATTGTACATAGAGCTTTAGTGGATGGGAAATGTGTTTTCTTAGCCCTTGGACTATGAAAACACAACTTTCTGATATAGGAATTACCAACAGGATGGCCGCCTTCATAATGCATGTCACTTTCTGAAAGGAGTTATCTCTTCGCTGCTTCCTAAGAATTCGAGTCGTGATTGGAGAGATCCTAAGGAAGGACATGGATCTAAAGAATCGACTGGTCAAAGAAGAGATAAGTCGTAACACCCACAAACAGTTTCAAGGACACCATTTCCCCCAACGGCATCATCTCATTCTACAACAAGGGTGAACTAACCAAGGAAAGAGAAGGATAGTGATTCAACCATTGTTGTGGCCACAATAAGTGGACAGAAAAGAACCCATGAATCAGACCATTCTGATAGTGAAAAGGAAATGACAAACAAGGATGATTCCATGGAATTGGAATTATTTAATGGCAATTTGGCCATTGATTCATCTACAGTAGGGTAGGTTGATATAGCATCTTGGATCGATCTTTGACGGAGAAAAGGTAAAAAAGAAAAACCCAAGTCCCATATTGGGAATTAGTTGTAAGATTGCATGATTTATAGTTGGTTAAACATGAATTTCTTCATTGGGATGAGCATTTTTCTATGGGGTCCCTTAAAGCTATGTAATGGGATTTCTATGGGGATTTTTTGAATCTGATATGAGGCTCTTAGGCCTGTGGTAATGTAAACTTCACCCCAAGGAGAGTTGTATGAAAGTCCATGTATTCCTGTTTTTTGCTAGAATAGAAATCTTACAATTTACAAATAAAAAATAATGTACCTAGTTACTCATTGTTCTACACAACATGGACCATAAATTTTAAATGATTTAACAATATAATAAATAAATATTTTTTATCAAAATAAACTATGTTTATTTGGAAAACTAAATCTAATTTCAAAATTTATCTTTTTTTATTTTTGTTGAGTAAAAGGTATTTCAACCATATTTGAAATATGAGGGATATATGTTATTCTTTTGTATTTAATATAGAATTGTTATTTAATATTTAAAAAATATTTATTTATTTATTTTTGTATCTCAGAGAAACTAACTATTAGTAAACCTCTGGAAATCTACAAATTTCACATTACTTGTACCCCTAATTGAGATCCCCTAGAAATATTTAAAAAATATGCATTAATAATAATAAAAACCTCAATACTAATTATAAATGAAATATTTTAATATTTATTTTCAATAAAATAGTTTAAAATCCTTTATACTAATATGTGAGAAAAAATGCTTAAAAATCATAAATAAAAATAAAAATTATTATTATTAAAACACTGTTATGGCGTCTTGTGTGGAGAAAATTGTAATTCCTCTTCATACATCCAAATCCAGAATTAAAATAAATTTACACACTCCAAAATTTAAGGTAAAATTTGATAGAAGGAGAAATTTTGGTTCGATGAGTGTTTCGTATTTTTCTTAATAAAATTCTCGTTTTCTCAAAGCTGTATTCTTCTGTGATGAAGCTTTGGTCTTCTCAAAACCAAATTGAGAAATGAAAAAAATGATAAAAAAAAGTATGTTGTTATTCAAGTCATTCCCACATAATTACTGTAAATATTCCATCCCTCTGGTCAAATGCTTTGTTTTAATGTACACGAGATATATGTTTTAAAATATAATTCAAGGTTTCTTAACGTGAAATAGCGACCTAGAGATATTTTGAATACCCTGCAAATAATCTCGTGCGAAGGGTTGAAAAATCGATCAGTTGAGGTAAACACGGATGTCACGGAGCTTTGGCTTTATTACTTTCCCTTTGAAAACAACTCCCCCAAATATCACTGTGTATTGATGTGCAATGTAGGATCGAATATTAGACGATTAAAGAATCCTCTTCCATTGGATTGAAACGATTATAGCTACCTTTCTCCGTTGGAAAAAATTATTAGCGAGACATGCACACCACACAACACCGAAAGCTCACGAGATTTCTTTATCAAACCACCACAATGCTTATAGGTGGTCACCTTCCTATAAACCTTGTTGTCGATTTTCTTGATCTCTATCTTCCCATGCCCCATTTTCTTAATGGATTATTGCTTCTATTCAAGAATCAGCTTTTTGATTCCATTCAAGAATCGACTTCTTGATTCCATTCAAGAATTCCCTGTAGTAGATAAGCTAAAGAAGAACCCTTCGACGATTAAGTAATATTCTAGCAAAGGCGAAAGAGGATTTCTTGGACAACATGTCAATTACACTCAATTGGCAGGGGAGAAGTTACAGATGTTAGGGTTTTAACGTTATATCCAGGTTGTCTCTTTCTGGTGCTCAAAATTGCAGATCACTTAACCCTCATTGATGGCTTATTGCTTCTATTCAAGAATCGACTTCTTGATTCCATTCAAGAATTCCTTGTAGCAAAGAACCTGAAGAATAACCCTTTGGCCACTAGGTAATATTCTCGCAAAGGAAAAAGAGGATTTGTTAGACTACAGGTCAATCACAGTCATTTGGCAGGGCAGAAATTACAGATGTTCAGGTTTTAATGTTATATCCAGGTTGTCTCTTTCTGGTGCTCTGACATTGCAGGGTTTAAGAACAATGGAGATGAACTTATCGTGCCCATGGAAGAATCAATCATATGATCAAAATTTCCTCTATGCCTACAAAAACAATTACGCCTTATAACACTTACCAGAACAAGAAAAGAAGTGCTCTTACCTGACCACAAAAATTTATGCCTCTAGCCATGATTGACACACCTTACCCCAGTTCCAAAGTTGTTTGTTTTACTAGCCCAACACCTCTAGTGGTTGCTGGGGAAAGGAGGATATGGGTGCACTTGCTATGTTAGAAGATCGTGTGAAGAAACTAAAGAGGCCAGGAGGAAAAGGAGGTCTAGGGAAAATCCTTAGCAAATCTCAGGTTGAGACAACACTCAATTTTCTTGCTAAATGGCTCTATGAATCTTGTGGCACTATTTCTTTTTCTTGTGTAAAGCATCCAAAATTCAAAGATTTTCTCAATCATGTTGGTCTCCCACCTATCAGTAGAAAGTATGTTGTTGCAGAAATGTTAGATGCCAAGTAAGAAATCTGATGCAAAGCATAGGGATGTCATATTTTTACAGCTTGCATCAGATGATTGGAAGAAGAAGAATTTGGCATTTGGTGATAATTTAGTAAATTTTACTCTAAATCTCCCAAATGGAACTAGTCTTTTCTGGAAGGTCCTCTTTACAAACGAGGTTGTTCCTGCCAAGTATGTGGAAGAAACTATTTGGGAAACTATCACAGGGATCTGTGGTGCAAGAGTAGAAGCGTTGCGTAGGCATTGTTGCAGATACAGATAAGCATAAGACAAAGGAACTTCGAGAATTGGAACGTAAGAATTGTTGGATGGTGAATTTAACATGTCAAGTTCAAGGTTTTAGTAGCTTACTTAAAGATTTTCATAAACACTCTTCTTTATTTAGATCAGCTGCTTCTAATTGCTTTAATTTGGCTACTTTCTTTAATATCAAACATCTAGCTAGTACATACTTTTAGAAGTATCAAATGCAAGAAATGGATCATATAAAATTATTTAGAGTCCCTCCCGATCCTCCTTTTTCTAAAAACAATTTCCCCTACAATTATGCTATGATGGAAGATGTTGTTAATTCAGCGCGGGTATTGCAACTTATAGTGTTGGATGAGTCCTTTAAGGTATTTTATACAGATGATCCTCTTGGTAGGGAACTTGCAGCTATGATACAAGATATAAGGTTTTGGAATGAACTTGATGTTGTATAATGTCAAGGAACTTACATATATGATACATGATATAAGGTTATGGAATGACCTCGATGTTGCATGATGTCATATAGAACCAGATGATTCTATACAGAACTGGTTAGATCAAGACAACCGGTTGGACTGGTTTTGCCTCCAAATTGTTTAGACTTATTGGTTCCACCAGTTTCAATCTAGTTCTGATAAAAAAAATAGGGAGTGATTCCACATGATGGTAAATTAGCCTGACAACAAATCCGCTAGTCTGGGAATCTACTAAGGGTGAATCCACTAGACCAGTAATAGATTGACCCACATACTACAAATCCACTAAGGCAACATCGTGTCCACCAAATTGCTCTAACTATCAATGTATAATAAAATCACAACTATAGTTGAACAATGAACCAACTCCCATTGGTTATTTCACAAGGCTTGAATATTCATTCTAATGTTGTCACATTTTATTGACAGAACCTGTTTTAAGGGAAATGATATTGCACATATAACGATGCTTTATTTCTAGACATTAACACCCTCTAAGTAAGATCTTGTAATCAACACAGATATAATTACTTCTAGATAATGGGCTTGCTGACAGTCAGGATAAGAGATGGATGTTTCATCATAGATTATTCCACCCTCTGTAAACCAGAGCAATATAGATCATTTTCTTTGACAGAGGAAAGAACTGCTTAGGAGCATGTGATTGATAACTACATTGAAAACTAGCCCAACCATCCCTGCTTAGAGGAAGGAAAGAGAAATATTCTTCTTGGCTCTCGAGGAAATAAGAGGGTTGGGGGAGAATGTCAATGCTCACCTATAAGGAACGTAAAAGTCAAGGTCAATGATGATAGATTTTTTACCCATCAAGTACAAATTTAGTTGGAAGCTATTGCGGAGGAATTCAAAACATCATTGGAATTGGGACACTGTATATAAAGAAATAAAATATATTCCCTTCATGATTTCACTACAGAAATGTTTGTGAGAAGAATTAGAAAATTAAGAATAATAAAGACACCATGTACTTCCATACCTTGAAAAGAACATACAACATGCTTAAATTTTCTACTTGATTACAATTACATTTACGATAAAACTAGTTCCTGAAAGGAAAAAAAAATATAGGATAAGAAAGTTCAGACTCTTGAAAAAAATGCCATGAGGAGTCACCAAGGAGATGAGATTCACAAGGATAAAAACAAATACTCTGTACACATCCAGTTTTACATATCAACTAATTACCAATATGTAAATCCAATAATGTGAACTCCCTCCACCAGGGATTTCTTAGCATCAGAAGGTTGGAATAGTTTCAAGGTGTTGATGATGTTGCAACGATGTCAGAAATACCAACAAAAGATATAGCAAAAAACAAACAGCAGAGACTATAACCGAAGCATGGCCAATATACACTGAAAGAAGCACTAAAAGGTATGAAATACCAGCAATGTCAGAATGCTCCACCAACAACCAACTTGAAATTGATGTGATCATAGGCTGAAACCCTACTTATGTATGCTTCTCTTTCTTATAAGCTCCCCAATTTTGCGCAACATGGGTTTCTTTTTCTTGATTGTTGATGAGATCTCAGTATGATCTATCTCCTCTGACTTCACGGTTTCAGTGTAATCCAAGTCTTTTGAATGCATTGGTGATGGTAATTTCACATTCGGTGCATCCCCAAAAGATTCAGATGGTGAGTGTTGCACAAAAGAAGTGGATATGTCATTTATCTTTCCATTCATTTCTCTAGTGTGAGAAGTCGTTACTGCAACAACCTTCTTCCAGTACTCTACCTCTTCCTCAACCATCGACCATGATTCATATGCCGAATCGAGAGCCTCTTTCAGAGAACATATCTCTGTAGACAATTCATATTCTTTTTTGGCATTGGCCTTCGAAGCATTGACAACATCAATCCACTAAGGCAACATCGTGTCCACCAAATTTCTCTAACTATCAATGTATAAGAATAGCACAACTATAGTTGAACAATGAACCAACTCCCATTGCTTATTTCACAAGGCTTGAATATTCATTCTAAGGTTGTCACATTTTATTAACAATTCCTATTTTAAGAGAAATGATATTGCACATATAATGATTCTTTATTTCCAGACATTAACACCCTCTAAGTAAGATACTGCAATCATCACAAATATACTTAGTTCTAGATAATGGGCTTGCAGACAGTCATGATCAGAGATGGATGTTTCATCATAGAGTATTACAAAATTTGTAAACCAGAGCAGTATAGATCATTTTCATTAACAGAGGAAAGAACTACTTAGGAGCATGTGATTGATAACTGCATTGAAAACTAGCCCAACCATCCCTTCTCAGAGGGAGGAAAGAGAAATCCCCTTCTTGTCTCTCGAGGAAATAAGAGGGTTGGAGGAGGATGTCAATGCTCACCTATAAGTAACGTAAAAATCAAGGTCAATGATGATAACATCTTTCCCCATCAGGTACAAATTTAGTTGGCAATTATTGCGGAGGAAATCAAAACATAATTTGAACTAGAACACTGTATATAAAGAAACAAAATGCATTCCCTTCATGCTTTAGATTTACCCACATACTACAAATCCACTAAGGAAACATCATGTCCACCAAATTTCTATAACTATCAATGTATAAGAATAGCATAACTATAGTTGAAGAGTGAACCAACTCCCATTGGTTATCAATTAGGTAGTTAACTAGGTAAATTCAGAATTGTATAAAGAGGCTCATAGTTATGTGGGGGGGAGAGCCTAATAATGGAAAGCGGATGTTTATGGTTTTGTGAAGTGGTTGGCTTCTGAGTGTTAAATGACTCTACATGGATGATGAAAAACACATTTTTTTTTAAATGTTCTACTTATACCCACATTAGATCTCAATTTCAAAACACTTGCAACAACACTAACCTTCCCAACATTTTAACTCATCCAGACTATGGAGATTTAGGAAAGTTTCTCTTCAATCTTTTCAAGTATAGGAATAAAATTCTAAAGAAAACCAATTAATTCCTTACCATTTTTTTCTCTCAAAATCTGATAGACCAAAGATAATCTCAATGAATGTTAACAATCATCATCATCATCAAACAAACATGATTGACCTGCAACTGGTATATACTAAAATGTTCATGTGACTCTTTGCATTTTGTTGTTATGTTCTCTCATTCTATTTATTTATATACTAATTACACAGATATAGTAGACAATGCACTGATAGATTGTAGTGCTTTGTATTGTATTACAGATGGCTTGGTGCAGCTTATTAGTAATTACCACATGTCATAAGATCAACAGTTTAGAACATGGCATTATTCTATAAGCAGACTTTGTATATTAGCAAGCCTTACATTTATTAGATGCTATTTAGCTCAAAAATAAATGGTGTCAGTTATTTGCAGATCAAGATATATAGAATGCTAGCAAAAATATCACTGAGAATTGTTAAATTGCTTCCGTAGATACCAACAAGAACTGTCATTTTTTTTCAAGAGGTAGACATTTGCTCGATGAGATTTTTGATTTAACAAATGGAGTCCTGGGATTCAATTAACATCTCTCATTTTATCTTTTATATGGAAGACAAAATATTGGATTCGACTATTTGCTGGGCAGATTACTCAGATAAATATAGCTTTTCCCTTGCGATAAAATATGGGAGACCAATTACGTGGTTGTAAATGAATCCATCTCATTCACATACTTGTAACTTTTATCCATCTATCTACGAAAAGTCTCTTAGTAGTTAAAATATGTTTTCCAATCTGTTGAAGAAGGGGGATTGAATCATTAGTTTGAGAAGGAAGCGTATGATATGAAATATAATGCAACATAATTATTTACAGTTATGATATAGAATTCTTTCATAGTCATGAAAGCAACTTCGGTCAATCCTCTTTTTACCTCTGTGACGTGATCATGGATCCTTTGCATCCTTGCCTTTAGCACAACATTGAACTAGTGGCCATGACCATATTATTGTTGCAAAGGATATATGAAATTACAGATGGGATGAAAGATCTCTACACTTTTAACTACAGGACATGGGTTAGATTTTCTTTAGCATAATTTGTTGGATTAAAACAAGAGCATCGCAAATACCAAGGAGATTAGTGTAAAAAGCAATGTGATCTCATTTATGAGGCATTCTTGTTGGCATAATCAGACAAGATCTTTATCTTGAATACAGGCATTACGATTTGAAAAGCTTAAGGAAATAGTGTTCCAGTAACATTTCATTGTAGCATGGTCCTTGCCTTTTGTTAATATTTTTTTGTCTTTCAATCATTATAAAAAAACATAAATTAGTGTTACATACTATTACCTTACGGTATTTCCTTTACAACGCTTTACAATATTTTCTTTAGAACTAATTTATTATTTCTTTCTTTAAAGTGTGCTAAATTTTTATCACTTAATTGTGAGACCACCCAAATTACTCGTGGGTGGTTCCGAAGTCGCTACATTTTTTTGTGTTTTGAGCCCATAACGAATACTAATCTTAACCAAACAAAACTCCAAACCCTTTATTAATGTGAAAATGTGCCTCTAAGTACATTGATGAAATTTGATGAAATTTAAAGCTTACGTCATCTTCATGACGTTGGTTATTGCAAAATGAAAGAGGTCAAGCTGCGGAGAGAAATTTGATGAAATTTAAAGCTTACGTCATCTTCATGAAGTTGGTTATTGCAAAATGAAAGAGGTCAAGCTGCTAAGAGAGAAATTTGATGAAATTTAAAGCTTACGTCACCTTCATGACGTTGATTATTGCAAAATGAAAGTCTTTTCCAGAGGGCAAGCACAAGAGAAAGGAATTTGCAAATTTGCCTTCGTTGAGAAACTTGATTTTTTTTAAATTTTATGATTTTTTTCCTAAAAAATTTGATCATATAAGTGTTTGAATTGTTTTTAAATAGATTCAATATTATCAAAAACCCCTGAGCACTTAAAATCCTGAAGTTTGACAGCTATAACTTATTCTCAAACTTTTTACCAGAGTTTAGCAAAAATCATGCCAGAATTTCTACTATTTTCTAGGCGAATTTATAGTCTCAATAAACTATTCTAGAAAGAAATGGTCCTCCCCTTCACCTGGTTTAAAAAATCCTCTGTTTACCATATTAATTGGACAAACAATGGAGTGACTCCATGGCCATATGCCTTCATACCATGCAATCCCATAATTTTTTGTTATGATATGTTAAATTTTCCCTGAGAGTTTAATAATAACCTCCCCATCCGAGTTCCAGTCCCCTAACATAACCATGTTAGAAAAAATCCTAAAAACCAATTCTATGTAATGCTAAACCGGGTTTCTTCAGTACTGAAAAAAAAAAAATCCGTGCGGTCTCATGTGTTGATATACTAAATTTTCTCTCGAATAAACCTGTCTACATTGTTGTCTCACCTAAGCCGTTCCATATATATACATTGTTTTTTATCAAGTTTTCCAGTGTAGTTAAGAGTTATTCTGCCGGTGAAATGTGATGGATTATGGTGACAGAAGCAACAAGAAAGTTATTCACCCTGTGATTTAGTTATTCTCGACCCTTTATACCAGTGTTAGTTTCAACCGTGTGGGCAATGGAAATTTGAATAAGAATATCTTGCGAGTTTCCTTCGAATTTTTTCCTCTCATAAATTGTTTATACACTGTTAATGGATAAATAGATTTTTCCCACTGTATATGTATTGTTTACTAGTTTTAAGACTTTTTGTTTTGAGGTATATCAGAATTTTAAAATAATTACCTCTTTTATTTTTTTTTTATAATTTTTTATTACTTTAATTATTTTTAAACTAAGTTATACATTACATTGCAATAGTATAACTCGTATTTACAGTCTAAAAAACCATCTGATAATGTAAAGATTCTTGCATTTGTATTAATATAAGTCTTTTTAATTTCCAAGATATAATGATTTTCGTAATTTTAAAATATATATTAAATTAATATTATAAATTTTGAAAAATATATCAGCAATAAAATAATTTGTTTTTTATAATTCTATAAATATTTTTAAAAAGAATTTCATAGTTAAAATAGTCAACAAAAATATTAATTAAGACATTCATTTTATTTGGGATGACAAATATTATATCAATATTAGAAAATTTTAATTCTCACAAAATCATAGTATTTAAAAATATCAAATTTCATACAACATTACAATTCTACAGCACTACAATTCTATAAATGTATTTAAAAGAAATCACAACATTAAAATATTCAAGGCATACAATGATTAAGATTTTCCCGAAAATCACATAGAGAATTATCATCAAGAACATTAAAGAATAAAAATTTGATTTAGTCAATAATTATTTTTTATTTTTAAAATTGATCAATAATTTATTTTATTTTATTTAATAAACATATATAATAATATCTAAGTATTAATAATAATATCACTATTTACTTAAATGTGATATAAAAAATTTCTATAAATAAATTATATTAGTTTCAAATTGATTTAAAATTAATCTTAATAAATTAGGAAATTATTACAAATTAATATTCATAGAAAGTTAATAAAAATATATAATAATATCTTAAGAATAACAATAATATCACTATTTATTTAAATGTGATAAAATGAATTACCCTGGCAAGGACCTTAAAATCATCTAAATAAATATGGTGCTTCCTTAATTCAACATGTTTTTCTAGAGAGGAGCAGGTCACCTTGGCAAGGACCTTAGAATCCTCTAATCAAATATGGTTCTTCGTTAATTCAGCATGTTCTGCTAGAGAACAACAAGTCCTACAATGCCTGAAGTCTGTTAAATGCTCTTGAATCCTTTGCGAAATAAAACACCCCATCTGAAAGCATACATTAATTAAAACATATACATTATATTTTAGATGATAAATAACCTAGAAATTGTTAAGATAGTCTTCAGCAAAATCACATAACCAATCTTTTGTCGACGGGTTTCGAACCAACCAGTGTGGTTCATCGTCAGGACAAGTTGAAGAACCAATCTGGCTTACCTAGATTAAATAGAGCGTGCAGAGACTCCAACAGCTATAATGCTAACAGCTAATTTTACCTAATGAACATGGTCAAACTACTAAAATAGTTTAATTAGTATTTCTAGAAATAGTTAAAATAGGTAAATAAAGGAATTCATAAAAATACTATCAATATTATTTCAAATATTAATAATGGTCATTATATAATCTATATTGAATGATTTATTATTATTCACATATAATTTAAATAATAACAAAATAGTAAAATATTAATATTTAAATATAATGGTCATTATATAATATATATTAATTTATTATTATTAATCATCTTAATAAATAATATATCTATTTAATAATAAATAGATATATTATTAAATAATTGAATTCATTTGTTAGTTTAAAAATCGATATATTATTAATATTATTTCTATAGTATAATATTAATATTTTAATTAAAATGGTCATTATATAATATATATTAAATGATTTATTATTATTCAATTATTATTTAAATACAAGTGAATGGTAATAAATCCCTGCTATTTTTATAATTTAGTTACCATAGGTAATTATGTAATAATTACTTAATGGTCCATTGGTAATTATATAATATATATTAAATGATTTATTATTATTCAATTATTATTTAAATACAAGTGAATGGTAATAAATCACTACTATTTTTATAATTTAGTTACAATAGGTAATTATGTAATAATTACTTAATGGTCCATTGGTAAGTTAGATTTTCATTATTTAGTTCTTTAAAATATATCATATTCCTTATTTAAATGTACTGGTCCTTAAACTAATAAGTTATATAAAATAATAAAAGTTTATTGAATACTCTATAACTACTAAATAATTTCCAATCCCAAACAAATTAGCAGGTAAATATGCAATTATGTCATAAGGTAAATATAATCATTAATATTTATAAGGAGCATGCTGGGAAGACTATGCATCATGTGTGTATAGAGGAGGCTCAAGTCATTGCCAAAGTTGCGCAGTTTCACCACCGAAAATTTAGAGAGGCCTTGGAGATTGAGAAAAGGCCAAACAATCTTAATAGGGATGATGGCTGGAAGATTAGCAGTTGCTAGGTCCCAACCTTATCTTCCTAGCCTCCTCATTCCCCTGTTCTTGGTTGGTCCTAGGGTTTCTATCTTCCCCTTCCTTTATTTTCTTTTGGTAGATTTGTCCGTTTATTTTGGAGTTTTGAGTCTTTAATAAGTTAGGAATCTGTCTCGGGCTTATTAGTGTATTAACCTTAACATGGTTATGATACTATTGGGCAGTTTTTATTAGTTTTTCATAAATTTATTAGTTCCTGATAAATTAAGTCCCCCTTTTTATCCTTATAAATATTAATGATTATATTTACCTTATGACATAATTGTATATTTACCTGCTAATTTGTTTGGGATTGGAAATTATTTAGTAGTTATAGAGTATTCAATAAACTTTTATTATTTTATATAACTTATTAGTTTAAGAACCAGTACATTTAAATAAGGAATATGATATATTTTAAAGAACTAAATAATGAAAATCTAACTTACCAATGGACCATTAAGTAATTATTACATAATTACCTATTGTAACTAAATTATAAAAATAGTAGTGATTTATTACCATTCACTTGTATTTAAATAATAATTGAATAATAATAAATCATTTAATATATATTATATAATTACCAATGGACCATTAAGTAATTATTACATAATTACCTATGGTAACTAAATTATAAAAATAGCAGAGATTTATTACCATTCACTTGTATTTAAATAATAATTGAATAATAATAAATCATTTAATATATATTATATAATGACCATTTTAATTAAAATATTAATATTATACTATAGAAATAATATTAATAATATATCGATTTTTAAACTAACAAATGAATTCAATTATTTAATAATATATCTATTTATTATTAAATAGATATATTATTTATTAAGATGATTAATAATAATAAATTAATATATATTATATAATGACCATTATAATTAAATATTAATATTTTACTATTTTGTTATTATTTAAATTATATGTGAATAATAATAAATCATTCAATATAGATTATATAATGACCATTATTAATATTTGAAATAATATTGATAGTATTTTTATGAATTCCTTTCTTTACCTATTTTAACTATTTCTAGAAATACTAATTAAACTATTTTAGTAGTTTGACCATGTTCATTAGGTAAAGTTAGCCGTTAGCATTATAGCTGTTGGAGTCTCTGCACGCTCTATTTAATCTAGCTAAGCCAGATTGGTTCTTCAACTTGTCTTGACGATAAACCACACTGGTTGGTTCGAAACGCGTCGACAAAAGATTGGTTATGTGATTTTGCCGAAGACTATCTTAACAATGTTATGGATCACGGAAGTCTAAATTCCTTAATAATTAACCTAGAAATTATCAAATTCCACATTGCAATGCCTTCTTTTTCAAGGGATGATAACTGCCCTGGTCATTGTTTTGATCTAAACGTAGCGGCTTCGTCATGATCTGGAGGGCTTGCAGTTTTTCCATCCGGGTCTACACAACTGCACTAGTGATATACATCGGCAAGGATGTTGTATATGACGTACTGTATGTCCATTGCTGCACCAGTGATATACATTGGCAAGGATGTTGTATATGACGTATTGTATGTCCATTGCAGCCTTCATTAGGGATCCAGGCGTTCTGTTTGATATAACTAGGACTAAAAAGGACTAAAAAAAGACAATGTTTGGCCTATGTTCTAAATTTAAATGTACTTTGTACTCAGATCCATCCACTACCTTCAAACATATCTTAAATTTAAATGCACTTTGCAGAAAGGGCCATCCACTAATTTCAACTATATTTTATAAGATTTGTGACCCTTTTAATGTGTTATATATATGTAAAAAATTTATATTAAATTTATTGGATTTTTTTTATGGAATTGCTTTTTAAAATTTAAATATTTAAATATATTTATATATTAAAAAATTATTATTTTAATTTATATATATTCTAGATTTATTTTGTGTTGAGAGGGATTGAATTTTTCGAAGTGTAAATTTTTTCTCAAATTCTACATTCTAAAAAAAAGGTTTACACCTTGAGGGATTTGATCCCTCTTAGTGTATGATAGATTCGGAGTTAGATGGATCTACATTGTTTCCAGCCCAGGGAAACAATATCATACTTTTAGATTATCATTATTAGGTATACGTTTGAAATAGATTTCATATTTTGAAATTTACATTAAGTTTTCTTTTCCTAAGATGACCATATAATTTTGTTCTTTAAGTTAGTCTATGTTGTTTGCCTTGAATGGTTGGTACATATGTGTTTGGATGTTTTGAGTGGCTTGTGTTTGGATTCTTTGGGGGGTTTGTGTGTTTATGTGTTTGGATTTGAATGGTAATGTTTGTGCATCTTACACTTTTTGTGTTATATTTCTAGACGTGTATGCAATTGTCTATTACTAATTAATTGGGGATGAAGAAGGAAGACAGCAAGAGGATTGATAGTGCACATCTATTTCATTTATTTTAGGTATCACAAATCATGTTAACTAATTAATTCTTAATATTGTCCCTCGAGGTATTACTAAGTATATCTTGAAGAGTAGTTTTAATTTCAAATTTTCTCAGTTACCTCAATCTATTGAGATGATAGATATTGTTGATAACTTTAATTATGAAAAATGATGAAATAGAATTTTTGAATGCAAAGTGCAATGTAATAGTTTTGAATGGAAAAAAAAATGTGAATAATAAGAATGTAGTCAATTAAAAATAGTCTCATTGAGATCAATCTCAAACTATTTTCTTCTACTATTCTTATTGTCACCCTTGTTAGTTTTGCCATATTTTCATATCAATTATATGAAAAGTGCAGTTGAAATCGTAAACCATTCAAATATTTAACTCGAGCTACTTTTGTAAACATCTTACCTTTTCTTCCTTGCTCTCCAATATTAATAGGTTGAATTACTATAACACAAAAATCAATGCAAGTCGTCAGTAATTTCTTGTTCTTACACTAAAATCAATCACATTGTTAATCCAATCACTTTAAAATTAATGTATTATCATACATCGAGTTACATCAAATTAGAAATCAATATCTACACTAAAATCAATGCATCTAATGAAAGCAATCAAATATGATTAAAAAAAACATCTACACTAAAATCAATGCATCTAATGCAAGTAATCAAATAGGATTAGAAATCAACATCTACACTGAAATCAAAGCATCTAGTGCAAACAATCAAATAGAATTAGAAAACATCTACATTAAAATCAATGCATCTAGTGCAAGAAATCAAATAGGATTAGAAAGCAACAATTACACAAAATTTAATGCATCTAGTAGAAGCAGTCAAATATCATTAGAAATCAACATCTGCATTGAAATCTGTGCCTCTAGCGCAAACAATCAAATATAATTATAAATCACCATCTACAATGAAATCAATGCATTTAGTGCAAGTAGTCAAATAGGATTATAAATAACCATCTACACTAAAATGAATTTGCATCTAGTGCAAGCAATCAAATAGCATTAGAAAACATACACACTGAAATCAATGCATCTAGTGGAAACAATAAAATAGGATTAGAAATCAACATCTACATTAAAATTAATGCATCTAGTGCAAGCGATCAAATATCAATAGAAATCAACATCTACACTAAAATCAATGCATCTAGTGCAAGCAATCAAATAGGATTATAAATCACCATGTATGCTAAAATCAATGCATCTAGTGCAAGGAATCTTCTTCCCTCTCTTCCCCCTCCATCTATATCTATATCTTCCTCCATCTCTCCTTCTTTGTCTCTCTATCTCACCCCCAAACATACACACACTCTCTCCATCTCTCTCTTGGCACCCCCTCTCTCTCTCCACTTCTCTCTCTGTCTTTCCTCTATCCTCCCTCTCTCCCCTTCCAACTCCATCTCTTTGTTCCTCCCTCTCTCCTCCTCTCTCTCATCCTTCCTCTCTATCCCTTTCTCTCCCCCCCTCTCTCTCCCTCTCTCTCTCTCTCTCTTTGACCTCCAACGCTGTCACTTTGTCCCTGCTTCTCTCCTTATCTCTCCTCCTCCCTCCCCTCTAATTTAGTTTATCTCCTTCAATGAATGCAATCAAATAGGATTATAAATCACGACCTACATTGAAATCAATGCATCTGGTGCAAGAATTATTCTTCCCTCTCTCCCCCCCTCAATATGTGTGTGTGTGTGTATCTTCCTCCATCTCTCCTTCTTTGTCTCTCTATCTCACCTCCGACAAATACACATGCTTTCTCTCTCCATCTATATATATATATATATATATATATATATATATATATATATATATATATATATATATATATATATATATATATATATATATATATATCTTCTTCCCTCTCTTCACCTTCCATCTATATCTCTATCTCCCTTTGTCTCTCTTTTATCTTTCTATATCACCACCAAAACATACACACTCTTTCTCCATATCGATCTATGTTTCCAGGCGACCAGTTTGCAGATCAGATCTGTACATTCTTGGGAAATATTTACAAAATCTAATTGCAGATCTTGGTCCTTTGCAAAAAAATACCCAATTTAAAAAAAAAAAATCAGTTGAATCAGAGTCCGAATGAGAGAGATAGCGCTAATTTAAAATCAGCGCTTTTCTCTTAAATTTTTGTGGCTATGGGACAGTCGCAGTGCGAATATGAAATTCTAGTGCCTAGATCAAGATTTCTATCACATGGGAAAATCCATAATGGTTATTCCATTTCCGAAAGCATGTCATAATAAGGATTCTGAGCAATATTGACTAAATTGTGTCCATTTCAAATTTTCGCCAAGTAAGTGAATTTTTTTTCAAACCCTATTTATGGTAGTTCTATATTTTACAGGAAAAGATAATGATCCTACTATTGAAGAATACATAAAATAAAAAATTTCATTATGGAAAACACATTGGAAATTTTGGGTAGTGGCTAAATTTAAAGATGAGGGGGCCACATGGTGGAAATTACTTAACAAAACGAAGTGTTCCAACCTGCCCGATGAAGAATTTGAAAAATTCCTTTTAGACAGATGGTCTCATGCTAGAAAACAAGATAATGAGAAACATGTGGGGTTGTTTTCTACTGGTATCTTCTTATTACAGGTTCATGGATATACTCAGAAGGAGAATATCATTGTGTCTATAAATCCTAGTTGCAAGCAAAATCTTATAAATGTCAATTTGGCAAAAAAATTGCAAGTTCTAGCAAAACAAATGGAGCGCACACAGGTTAATAATGAGGAGGTGCAAGTTTATAAAGATTTGAATATTTCTATGGACAAGTCTGTATTACATTCTGATTTTTATGTTTTAGATATGGCTAATGTGGATGTTGTTTTAGGATACCCTTGTATGGAATCGGTGGGTACTGTTAGCCATGAGGTGCACTACTGCTATTTTAATGGAAATGTCCCCTATTTTAGCTCTGATGGTCCTCGTCTCCTCTTGCTCTGCTTTGGCCATAAGCCGGACTTCAAAAATTATACACCCATGCTCATAAATATCGGTGGGTTCGCTCTCGGTTCATATCCTTTCTGCTGCGCTCTCCATTCTCCGATCCCCGCTGTCGATCTTCCCACTGATCTGACGGTCCACACTTCATTCGACTAACGATTTACGCTCACTCGCTCTGACCAATCACCACTGTTAGATCATTTTCGCTAGATCTAATGACTATCGCGCATATCGCTCATGCAACAAGAGAGAGGGATACCCCCCTGATAAAGCAGTTTCCTCTCTCCTCCGCTGTTACGTGGCACCCGATGAATAGAATCGAGTAGGCTCTGACCTTTACCACTTACCGCCCGATGACTGTCTGATATAAACCATATTCCGCTTGATTAAACCGCTCTCGGGTGTTATCCTTCGAGCACCTCCTCCACCCGATAGTTGTTCAATCTACCCATATAAGATCTGACAGCTCGGACTTATTCTGCTCCCGCCACAACTTCAAGCCTGCGATGATTGATATCCTCCGCCCATTCCTTCTGGTCCAATGGCCCCCGTACCCCACTTCCCACCAGTCACCCGGGGAGGAAATTTGTTGGCTTTGTCAATGTTTTGTTGGGTGTGGAGCCTGATTATCTTCTATAGTACCGGCATATTGGACCCCAGTTCAAAATGGGGCGGCAACGCCGCCCGTAAAATAATCGCTGCCGTGGGGGGTCCAGGGGGGGGCGGCAGCGACTTTTGGGAGCCCCCCCCTGGCGGGGGGTTTCGGGGGCAGCGCCCCCGAAGCTAAAAACAGCTATAAAATTGCCTTGTAAAAGTATAGTAATTTCTAGTCAATCTGGGCCGTTCATTAGGCGAATGATCTGACGGTAGAACTTATGTTTAGTTTAAGGTTTTTTGCCCTAGAAGGCAACCCCTCTCTTTATATGAGGGCATTGTATTTGAGGCTGTGATATATAGATGTGTATTCGGTGAGCGAGAAACATAGAGGTGAGACTGTGAGAGAAAACAGAGGATATTACAGCGGTTTTGCTGTAGGTTGTATCTCTTCATTTTGCTGGATAATAGAAAGGAAGGACTGGTTGTTCGGGGTGGACGTAGCCCAAACTGGGTGAACCACGTATATCTGTGTCTCTCTTGTTTTGTGCATTTTCTGTGTTTATATTTCTGCAATATTTTATGTGTTCCATTGCTCCGTAATATATAATTTTCTAACAACTGGTATCAGAGCCGAAGGTCTATTTGGCTGATAAACTCGCAGGAAAGAAGGGTTCCTAGTTCGAGTGGGAGCAATGGCGGAAGATGGGAAGTTTAGGGTCGAGAAATTTAACGGCCAAAACTTCTCGCTGTGGAAGATGCAGATGGAAGATTATCTGTATCAGAAAGATCTATACCTACCATTGGGCGGAAAAACAAAGATGCCGACGGGTATGAAAGACGAAGAATGGAACCTTCTCGATAGAAAGGCACTCGGAACAATACGGTTGTGCCTTGCTGCGTCAGTCGCCTTCAACATTTCGAAGGAAACCACGACAGAGGGTTTGATGCAGACGTTGTCGAAACTATATGAAAAGCCCTCGGCCTCAAACAAGGTATTTCTTATGAAACGGTTATTTAATATGAATATGTCCGAAGGTGGATCTGTTGCAAACCATTTAAATGATTTTAATACAGTTACAAGTCAGTTAAGTCCTGTAGGGGTAAACTTTGATGATGAAGTTAGAGCTATGTTATTCTTGTGCTCATTACCAGAAAGTTGGAATGGTTTGGTAATGGCCATTAGTAACTCCGTTTCTGGATCTAGTACTTTAAAGTTTGATGATGTTGTCGGTGCTATCCTTAGCGAGGAAATGCGACGGAAAAGCTCCGGTGAGACATCAGGAAATGCTTTGAGTGCAGAGTCTAGAGGAAGAAAAATGGAAAGAGGAAAGAGCTCAGGATATCGCAGTAAATCAAGGAAAGGCAGATCCAAGTCCAGATCGGGGATAGTGTGCTGGAAATGTGGAAAGAAAGGACACCTAAAGAAAGACTGTAGATTTCGGAAGGGAAAAGAAGGAGATGCACAGCAAGAAAACAATCATGAAGCAAATGTGACAGGTGAGGTGTTACAAGATGCTTTGATTCTTTCTTTCGAAAATATTACTGATTCCTGGGTGGTAGATTCAGGGGCCTCATTCCATGCCACACCTGAAAAGAAATACTTTTATGACTATGTTCAAGGAGATTTTGGACAAGTTCGTCTGGGTGATGACAAACCCTGTAAAATTGTTGGAATGGGTAAGGTTCTTGTAAAACAGCAGAATGGAAACCAATGCCTACTAAAGGAGGTAAGGCATGTTCCAGATCTAAAGAAAAATCTGATTTCAATAGGGCAGTTAGGCAGTGAAGGTTGTGTGACAACTTTCACAGATAAAGCTTGGAAGGTCACAAAAGGAGCCCTGGTAATAGCAAAAGGTGAAAAGGTTGGTACATTGTATTTATGCAATGGTATTTCTAACTCTGTTAATGCTTTGACTTCCAAAGGAGCAGATGCAGCATTATGGCATCATAGGCTCGGACACATGAGTGAAAAAGGGATGAAGATTCTTCACTCAAGGAATTTGTTGCCAGGTTTGAAGAATGTTGATTTGGATTTCTGTGAGAACTGCATTTATGGAAAACAGAAGAGAGTCAGATTTCTCAGAGTTGGGAAAGAAAAGAAGAACGAAAAATTAGAGCTTGTGCATACAGACGTATGGGGACCTGCTCAGGTATCATCTCTCGGTGGCTCTCGTTATTATGTTACCTTTATTGATGATGCAACTAGAAAAACTTGGATTTATTGTATTAAGAATAAATCTGATGTATTTGATACTTTCAAGAAATGGAAAGCTTTGGTTGAGATTGAGACAGGAAAGAAATTGAAGTGTCTTAGATCAGATAATGGAGGTGAATATTACAGCAAAGAGTTTGATAGGTACTGTTCAGAGCATGGAATTCGCAGAGAGAAGACAGTTCCAAGAACACCACAAGAAAATGGTGTGTCAGAAAGGATGAACAGAACAATCATGGAGCGTGCAAGGTGCATGAGATTGCATGCAGGATTGCCTTTACAGTTTTGGGTAGATGCTGTAGATATTGTTGTTTATTTAATAAACAGAGGACCTTCAAGTTCCTTGGATGGTGGTGTTCCCGAGGAAGCATGGACAGGGAAAAAGGTAAACTACTCTATTTTAAAACCTTTTGGTTGTGAGGCCTTTGTCCATATTGATAAAGAAAATAGAACAAAGCTTGAGACAAAGTCAAAGAAATGTACCTTTATTGGATATGGTGTTAATGATTTTGGTTATCGTTTATATGATTATGAAAATCACAAAATCATTAGGAGCAGAGATGTAATATTCAATGAAAAGGTCTTGTATAAGAATCAGTTGCAGGAAAAGAAACAAGAAAAAGAAAACAAGAATACGCAGTTCTTGATGAAATCACTGAAAAAGTAAAGGTGCCTGAAAATAATAATAATCAACAACCACAACAACAGCAACCACCACAATAGCAACAGGCACCCCAAACACCTGAAAGTGGTGTTAGAAGATCTACCAGGATAGGTAGACCCCGTGAACGATACTCTCCTTCATTATATTATTTATTGTTGACTGATTCCGGTGAACCTGAATGTTATGAAGAAGCAATGCAGGTTGAAAGCAGGAAGAAGTGGGAGGTAGCCATGGAAGAAGAGATGGACTCCTTAATGCATAACCAGACTTGGGATTTAGTCAGGTTGCCTGTAGGAAAAACTACATTGAAGAATAAATGGGTTTACAGGCTGAAGGAATAAGATGGAGGAAAACAGAGGTATAAAGCTAGACTTGTGGTGAAGGGGTTTGCACAGAAGAAAGGTATTGATTTTGATGAAATATTTTCTCCTGTTGTTAAAATGACTTCAATCAGAACTATTTTAAGTCTTGTAGCAGCTGAAGATTTGCATCTTGAGCAGTTAGATGTAAAGACAGCCTTTCTCCATGGGGATTTGGAGGAAGAGATATATATGCAGCAACCACAAGGATATGAGGTGAAAGGGAAGGAGAAACTAGTGTGCAGGTTGAAAAAGAGCTTGTATGGCTTAAAACAGGCTCCAAGGCAGTGGTATCTAAAATTTGACAAGTTTATGTCTGAACAAGGTTATACTAGATGTCACTCTGATCATTGTGTTTATCTGAAAAAGCAAAATGATGGCAGCTATATTATATTGTTATTGTATGTAGATGACATGCTTGTTGCAGGATCTAACATGCAGGAAATAAATGTGCTCAAAAGAAAATTGGCAAATTCATTTGCAATGAAGGATTTGGGTGCTGCAAAACAAATCCTTGGTATGAGAATAACTAGAGACAGGAAAAATAGAAAATTAACATTGTCTCAGAATGAGTACATACAAAAGGTGTTGAAAAGATTAACATGCAAAATGCAAAACCAGTTAGTACACCTTTTGCTAGCCATTTCAAACTTAGCAAAGAAATGTGCCCAAAGACCCAAGAAGACATGGATTATATGTCTAAAGTTCCATATGCATCAGCAGTTGGAAGTTTAATGTATGCAATGGTCTGCACAAGGCTTGATATTGCACATGCAGTGGGAGTTGTAAGCAGGTACATGAACAATCCAGGAAAGGAACATTGGATGGCAGTGAAATGGATTCTCAGATATTTGAGAGGTACCACAAATCAGGCATTATGCTTTGGTGGTTCAAACATATCCCTACAAGGATATGTTGATGCAGATATGGTAGGTGACAAAGATAATAGGAGGAGCACTACAGGATATGTATTTACTGTCGGAGGAACAGCTGTTAGTTGGGTTTCAAAAATCCAAAGTGTTGTTGCACTTTCAACAACAGAAGCAGAGTATGTTGCTGCTACAGAGGCTAGTAAAGAAATGATTTGGTTACAAAGGTTTATGGGTGAATTGGGTAAGGAGCATGATATGGGCACGTTATACAGTGATAGCCAAAGTGCCATTCATCTTGCAAAGAACTCAGCGTTTCATTCCAGGACTAAACACATACAGCTCAAGTACCATTTCATACGATCAGTGTTGGAAGATGGAGAGTTTAAGCTGGAAAAGATACACACTAGCCAGAATCCTGCAGATATGCTAACAAAAGTTGTAACCAGGGAGAAACTGAGAATATGCTCAGTCTCAGTTGGTCTTCAAGGATGACGATGAAGATGAGAAACAGCCAAGTCCAAAGAGGAGTCATTGTCCAGCAAATGGAGTAGCAGTGGAGTTGCTACAATCAGTCTCCAAGTGGGAGATTGTTGGGTGTGGAGCCTGATTATCTTCTATAGTACCGGCATATTGGACCCCAGTTCAAAATGGGGCGGCAACGCCGCCCGTAAAATAATCGCTGCCGCCCCCCCCTAGCGGGGGGTTTCGGGGGCAGCGCCCCCGAAGCTAAAAACAGCTGTAAAATTGCCTTGTAAAAGTATAGTAATTTCTAGTCAATCTGGGCCGTTCATTAGGCGGATGATCTGACGGTAGAACTTATGTTTAGTTTAAGGTTTTTTTCCCTAGAAGGCAACCCCTCTCTTTATATGAGGGCATTGTATTTGAGGCTGTGATATATAGATGTGTATTCGGTGAGCGAGAAACATAGAGGTGAGACTGTGAGAGAAAACAGAGGATATTACAACGGTTTTGTTGTAGGTTGTATCTCTTCATTTTGCTGGATAATAGAAAGGAAGGACTGGCTATTCGGGGTGGACGTAGCCCAAACTGGGTGAACCACGTATATCTGTGTCTCTCTTGTTTTGTGCGTTTTCTGTGTTTATATTTCTGCAATATTTTATGTGTTCCATTGCTCCGTAATATATAATTTTCTAACATGTTTTTGACAGTCGAACAGTTGAACTGAAATAACAAAATGCATGCCCGAAAGGGAAAAAACCAACTTCACGATGCAGCCGAACCAATAGAAATGATCATGGAACGTGCTGGCACGAGTGAACCACCTGACAGTGCAGTGAAATTACCAGAATTTGATTAACGTGTTTGTTAGAAACAGAGCTCTCTGAGCTCATGTTTGTCTAGTTACGGCATCAAGTAGTTAGAAGATAGAGGGGACAGATTAAGACATCTCGAGCCTCAGAGAGTTCTAGAGTATTGTAAAAAGCCTATAAATGGCTAAAAGTTTGAAGGAAGAGGGGTTCAACTTTTGGAGACTGTGGATACTTTGTTCCTATGAGCGTCTCATCTTCACTCCAATAATACAAGCTTCTTTTGTTGTTACATGTTCAATCGTCATCTTCTCCTCTGTTCTAAGGTTGCACTTGAATAGTTTATTCATGTTTTCTTCTATGTCTAATGCCAGATAACTGTCATCTTATCTCTGCATTGATAAATTAGATTTGCAAGCTTCATTTACTTTCTATAGCTAGCCATTCATATGTGTTTATGTATGTATCTGCTAATACAGTTAGGATTCTCCATCTATTCATTGAATCTATAAACTATTGAGCATTAGTGATCGAAAGCCTTGTCAAGCTTAGGGTGTTCATGCATGTCTTGAGTGAAAACAGAGTCGAAACAGTCATCTAACTTGATCCAAACTCCAATTCATTCCAATAGTTCAGAGAACGATATTGAAGATTTATATGTTTCCAGGCATCTCTGAGCTACAACCTAGGAGAGTTTCCTGGAGTGCTAACATAATTGGCGCCGTTTCCAGGAAGAGGAGACTGAAGCTCAGCTTCCCTGGGGGATGACACAGATCCAGCTTTGATGATAGACAAAGTCTGGACACTATTTGGGTTGTAGTCATCTATCTGGCGACTCTACTGGGGGACGCACCTCTTGGTGACTCCACTCCATAGTTTTGGCTCAATTTGTGAGGCATACTTGGAGAAATCCTTTGAAGCCACAAGCTGACCCAATACCTGACCCTGAAAAAATCATCAAGGAAAGAAAGGTGTTGCAGAAAGGAGCATCAGGTTCAGGTAGCTCTAAACAATATTCTATATATCTTCAAGAAAATCATGAAATAGAACAAATACATGTTGAGAGTATAGCATCTAATACTAGCAGTGAAGAAAAATCTCAGAGATTCATAGAGCTCCTTATCCTCCTATCCATCATACTCCTTTAGTCCTATCAGTCACTCCTCAACCCTTTTTCATTCAGACTTCCAGTACCCTTATAGCCACCACAGCTATGGCAGCACCACAAGTGCCAACCAAAATCGAAAGAATCATAGCTGCTAGGTATGGACCTCTAGTACTGCCCACTCCTTTGAATTCCATGCCTATTGGAGAATATCATAAGTATATGCCTAAGTTTAATGGGATTGGAGGTGTTGCAGCTGAGGAACATCTTGAATCATTCTATAGCTATGCTGATAACCTGGACATTAGTGAAGCTGATGTATGGATGAGAGTCTTTGTCCAAAGTCTAGATGGAGAGGCTAGAAAATGGTTCAGACAACTGACCCCAAGGTCTATAGCAGATATTGAGGCTTTAGATGATGCATTCCTAAAGCATTGGAGGGATAAGAAGGATCTACTCTACTACCACACCGAGTTTGGGAATTTAAAGAGGGAAAATGGTGAGTTGTTGTCTGATTTTAGTAAGAGTTTTAACCACATGTACAACAAGATACCAGTTAAAGTAAAACCCACCACTACCTCTGCTAAACTCACCTATGCCAGTATCTTTGATTTTGACTTATGTCTACTGTTGAGGGAGAGATGATGTGCTACCTTAGCTGATATGCAGGATGCAGCCTTGGAAGTAGAATAAAAAATCATCGTTGTAGAGAAGCTCAAGGGGAATGTTGATAGAAGGAGACAGAGGGGTGAATCTTCATCATATTCAGATCCCAAGATAGATAAAATGACCAAGATGATAGAGTCATTAGCCTCTGAAATGTCCAAATTAAAGGTTGAATAGCACCCTGGGAAAGGAAGAGTTCCTAATACCTTTGCTCCTAGAAATCCAAATCCATATAGAAGAGCTAATGAGCATTTGCAGATTTTGCAAAGAAGCAAAGATGCCAATGAAGACCAAAGGGTGAAGACCCCTTTCCAGAATCTAGTCATGGAAGAAGAGCAGTTTGAAGAAGATGATGAGATACATTGTCTGGAACAAAGGCATTGCCTCCTTTTTGACCTCAGCTGCCTAAGAAAAGTCATTATTCAATGACCAGATCAGCCAAGAGTGGGATGGTGGAGCTGTTCTGAAAACTGATAATCAACATAGATATGATCTGAGGTCGAAGATGAATAATGCCAAGGAAACTCCTGTTCAGAGAGCTGGTGTCCCTACAATACAAAAAGCTAATAAGCAAAAATGACCGACATTTGATCCCATCATCCTCAAAGATCCAGCTCACGAGGTAAGAGGCCTTGACAAGTCTCCTTCTCCTTTCAGTTTTGAATCAAAAATTCAGAAGTTAAGCATACCTATACCTCTGATTGAACTAGTGAAGAATGAGTCCTTCAAGAGATCTATCATCGAGGCCCTTAAGCCTAAAGCCATCCAAGCCTCCACTAACTATGTAAATCTCCAAGACGACAAACCAGCTATTGTTTTCAGCCCAATGATTGAAAATTGTGATGACATCTCCCCATCATTATATGTCTCTTTGACTATTCATGACAAAATCCTTCACAACTGCCTTCTGGACACAGGAGCCAGCCATAATCTAATGCCCAAGGCTGTCATGGATGAGTTGGGTCTTGACATTACCAAGTCTTATCATGACCTGTTTTCTTTTGACTCTAGAAAAGTGAAATGTTTCATATTAATCAAAGACCTAGCCATCACCTTGTCTCAGCTGCCCATGAAGAGAATGATGATGGATATTGTGGTAGCAGATGTACCCCCCAAGTTTGGCATGTTTCTTTCCAGAGGTTGGATCAAGAGATTAGGTGGAACATTGCAAAATGATCTGTCCTATGCTACTGTCCCAGTTTTTGGAGGTGAGAGTAGGAGATTATACAGAGAAGCTCAGTTGGCTTATATCATCAGTGATGAAAGGAATCCCACTAATCATCCCATCTATGCTGTCGACACTGATTTTGGAGCTTGTATTCTTCAGATTGAAGAATCCCAGTTGGCCTCCATGTAGCTTAGGAAACCGGTTTGCCAGATCACAGAGGAAGAAGGCCCACAAATTTGGGACATGTTCTTTAATGGAGCTTTCTCTAAGGAAGCCGCAGGGGCAGGTGTAGTCCTTGTGTCCCCCACACAAGAATGCATTCATTTATCTTTCAAGTTAACTTTTCAAGTCACAAATAACATAGCAGAGTACGAAGCCTTGATATTGGGCTTAAGCACTACTAAAGAAATGGGCATCAAAGGTCTGAAGGTGTTTGGAGATGCAGACCTTATCATTCAGCAGGTGAACAAAACTTTCCAAGCAAAGCATCCAAGGCTAAAAGCATACAGAGATGAGGTATGGAAGCTCAAGGGTTCTTTTAATAGTTTCAGCATTTCTTACATCCCTAGAATGAAGAACCAGCTTGTTGATTCCCTTGTTATGTCTGCTAGCACGTTTATTCCTCCTTTGCCTCCTAAATTGACTTATGAAGTTCAGGTGAAATATAAACCATCTCTACCTGACAATGTCAAATACTAGAAAGTTTTTGAATATGATGATGAAATTAATAGGTTTTTACAAGTCATTGATGAATTTTTTGAAATGCACATTGACCAAGAAAACGAAACCATTGAAGAATGCAACCAGTCTAAGCTAAAGGATGAGATTGGTGAAGATAGCATTGTTCAGCGTCCTAGTAACCATATACCCAAAGGATTGGTGCCCCTAGAGAAGATGTTTGATCATAATGATGTACCTTATAAGCTTGCCAAAAAAGAAAATGAGTCTACAGTTCATAGACATAATGTAGGGAGTTCAGCCCATCCAAAGTACATAAATCTGTCCACTCACTTGTCTTCTGCCCAAAGTTCCGAGTATTGCACCCTGATGAAACAATTTGTTGATATTTTTGCTTGGGAGTACAATGATCTTAGGACCTATGACACCAACATCATTTAGCATAAGATTCCACTGGAGAAGAACACCATCCCTTTTAAGCAGAAATTAAGACCTATCAGCCCTCTCTTATTGCCTTTGATTGAAAAGGAAATCAAGAAGCTGTTGGATGCCAAGATCATAGTTCCCCTAAGGTATTCAAAGTGGATAGCTAACCTTGTGCTAGTAAGAAAGAAGAATGGAGAAATCAGGATTTGTGTTGACTTCAGGAATCTGAACAAATGCTCTAAAAAAGACAACTACCCCCTGCCTAAGATGGAACACTTGCTGCAAAAAGTTTCAAGGGCTAGAGTCATGTCTTTCTTAGATGGATTTTCAGGTTACAATCAGATTGTTGTACATCCAAAAGATCAGGAAAAGACTACCTTCACTACTCCTTGGGGCACTTTCATGTACTCCAAGATGCCTTTTGGACTGATGAATGCTAGGGCTACTTTTTAGAGGGCCATGGACATAGTCTTTGTGGGAGAGAAGGAAAAGTTTGTCCTTATTTACCTTTGTGACATAACAGTCTTTTCCAGTAGTCACAAGGACCATTTGCAGCATTTGAAGAAGGTGTTTCTAAAATGCAGACAGTTTGGAATTTCTGTGAACCCAAAGAAGTCACAATTTTCTCTAAAAGAAGGCAAACTTCTGGGACATATTGTTTCTACTAAAGGTGTGAAGATCGATCCAGCAAGAGTTCAAGCAATTCAGACATTATCCATCCCAAGGTCAAAAAGGGAAATTTAATCTTTCTTGGGTAAGATTAACTTTGTCAGGAGGTTTATTCCAAACTTTGCAGAGCTAGTGAAGCACATCACTTCCATGCTGAAGAAAGGATCGGCAATAAAATGGACAGATGGTGCAAGAAGCTCTTTTGAAGCCATAAAACAAGCTATCATGGAAGCTCCCACTCTAATCATTCCAGATTATACCAAGGGGTTTTATATCTTCTCTTTTGCCTTTTATGATACACTTGCAGCAGTTCTATTGCAGAAAAATGATGAAGGAGTAGAGCACCCTGTGGCCTTTTTCAGCAAAACTCTGAGGGAGGTTAAACTAAGGTATGACCTTATTGAAAAACAAGTTTATGCTCTCATAAAATCTTTAAAGGCATTTAGAATTTATATTCTACATTCCAAAGTGGTTGCGTACGTACCTTCAGCCTCAGTAAAAGATGTCCCAACTCAGTCAGATATTGATGGAAAGAGAGCTAAATGGATTGCAAAATTCATAGAGTTCAACATAGAGGTGAAGCCCACTAAGCTTGTCAAAGGCCAAGGCTTGGCTAAGCTTATGGCTGAGGAAAATTGCAGCTTGTTAGACATCAATTGCATAGGTTCAAATTCAGGTGGTGAGCGAACAGAGGAAGCAGTAGAAGAGCAAGAGCAGAATTAGTCTTTGGCTGAAAATCTAGCCACCTGTGAATGGTATTCCAGTGTAGTTCATTTTTTGCAGAAGCTAGAAGTCCCTCTAGGGCATAGCTCAAGTCAAGCCCGGGCCATTAAGCTCAGATCAACCAAATTCTGCATTAATAAAAACCTGCTTTATTGGAAAGACCCATCAGGGATCCTCTTGAGATGTCTAGACAAAGGAAAATCTGTGGAAGTCATGCACCAGTTCCATTCTAGCATCTGTGGAGGACATCATTATTGGAAAACCACAGCCCACAAGATCCTGAGAGCTGGGTATTATTGGCCTACTCTGTTCTCTGATGTGTTTTCTTTTGTGAAGTCTTGGGACAAATGTCATAGGTTTGCAGGAAGACAACCGCTAAAATTTCTGCCCTTGAAGCCAGTACACGCCAATGGTCCCTTCCAACAGTGGAGCTTGGACTTCATAGGTGAGATCAATCCACATTCCATTGGCCATCACAAATGGATCTTGGTAGCCACTGATTATTTCACCAAATGGATTGAGGCTATACCCACTAAAAATGATAATCATCAGGTTATCATAAAGTTCTTGAATGAGAATATTTTCACTAGATTTGGTTGCCCAACCAAACTAGTCATTGATAATGCAGCAGCTTTCAAGGCAGAAGAATTGGTGGACATGTGTGAATCCATGGGCGTTCAATTGGTGCATTCTACCTCATATTATCCTCAAGGCAATGGCCTGGCAGAATCATCTAACAAGAGTCTTGTAAGGATAATAAAAAAACTGTTGGAGGACAACAAAAAGAACTGGGATTCCAAGTTGAAGTTTGCACTGTGGGCTGACAGAGTTACCAACAAGAAGTCCATCGGAAATTCTTCATTTAAGCTGGTTTATGGCGTTGATGTTGTTTTTCCTATCCAGCTGATTCTCCTTGTGGCCAAATTCTTGCAAGAAGAACGGGATGAAGAGAATGACATGGAGAGGAGAATGAGTAACTTGATTGAATTATAGCAGATCAAAGAACAACTAGTTGAGAAGTCAAGAATTCATCAGAAGAAGATTAAAGAAACCTTTGATAGAAAGGAAAAAAATGGACAATTTTCAGGTTGGTGGCTAGGTTCTCAAATGGGATGCATTGAAGGAAAAGAAGGGCAACCATGGTAAATTTGATGCCTTATGGACGGGACTGTTTTCATTGCTCAAGTTTAGATGAACAATACTTTCATTCTGTAGAATTTAGAGGAGGAAGGTGTTTTTGATGGCCCGGTGTTATAGACATTTTTGTGCCTTACAACATTGAGCATGAAATGTCAATAATCCAAGGGATCCAAAGTCCCTAAATGAGTTGTTCCTACCCCTAAAGGAACAAGGTCAACCAATGACAGCTTCTCCCAGAAGTTCTCCACCAAAAACCACTCAAAAATGGTCAAATCAGGATCAATTCAAGAGCTCCACTAACTGTCTGCGCTGAAATGCAGAGGTTACACTGGCTACTTGCACTGCAACGCAGGTAGAAGCACTACCAGGGTGCGCTGAGCGGGAATTGACAAATGGCAGGTTCATTCAACGAGGTGGAAAGACCCTGGAAGCTTCCAGAATCTTCCTCAATGACACTTGCCTCAATGAATTCGACCAAGTGATGAGTAAGAGGTTCTCAACCTCAAAGTGGAAGCAAGGACTGACAGAGAGAAGCCACAAGTCAAAACATGAGCTGACTCATCCTCTCTACTCACATCTATATATGGATCTCTCACCCAGAGGTTCTGGGGGGCTGGAATTTTGTATTTGCAGAGAATTGCTGTTGGTTTGAGATTGAGATTAGTACATTGGGTGATTTATGCTTTGTTGGAGGAGAGGAAGGGATTCTTTTGCTGGGAGGTAGATGCTGGATCGGGCCTCATTTGGTTGTATCTCCTCTTGAACCTTGTTTATCATATCAATAAAGCTACTTGAGTTTCTCCTATATGCTGGTATTTCAATGATGTGTTGTTGTATTTGCATATTTAGTTTATATCTGATCCTAAACTAGTTATGAATGTGAATCTATATCTTTCGTGTAGTCTTCTGCTCTTGTGATCTTGCAGGAACCGTGTGAAGCTGGACCAGTGAAGGAGCAGGCAGCGGGAAGCGAACGAAAGAGAGAGAGAGAGTGAATCGACAAACTAGCGGAAGACACAGGTTAGTTACATCTTTCTTCCTCTATTTGCATCTCATAAAGAAGAATACTCAGATAGCTTTCCTTGTTTGTTGCTAAGGCACTATCACCTCTTAGAGTGGGATAGGGGCATTCCGTATTGGATACTTTTCCCAACAACACCCAATCAGTGGGTGGTTTTTGAAACTTTACTTCAAATGAGGCTTTAAGGCCTTAATATTGTAATAGGTTTTTTCAGTTTTTGTTTTCTATGCAAATAAACTCCATGCCCAATGGAACACTAGGAGATAAGTTTGTTTTGGTTGTTACTAGAAAGGCAGTAGTCTACAGTTCTTGAAACCTCACAGGGAGGCTTTCATCCCCAAAAGGAGCCAGTGTTATCCCTGAGGTGCACTACTGCTATTTTAACGGAAATGTCCCTTGTTTTAGCTCTGATGGTCCACGTCTCCTCTTGCTCCACTTTGGCCATAAGCCAGACTTCAAAAATTATACACCCACGCTCATAAATATCAGCGGGTCTGCTCTCAGTTCATCTCCTTTCTGCTGTCCTCTCCATTCTCCAATCTCCACCGTCGATCTTCCCACTGATCTGACAGTCTAGACTTCATCCGACTAATGATTTACGCTCACCCGCTCCGACCAATCACCGTAATTAGATCATTTCTGCCAAATCTAATGGCTATCACGCATATCGCGAGCAACAAGAGAGAGGGATACCCGCCCAATAAAGCAGTTTCCTCTTTCTCCTCCGCTTTTACGTGGTGCCCGATGAATGGAATCGGGCGAGCTCTAACCTTTACCACTTACTGCCTGCTGACTGTCTGATATAAACCATATTCCACTTGATTAAACTGCTCTTGGGCGTTATCCTTCGAGCACCTCCTCTGCCCGATAGTCGTTCGATCTACCCATCTAAGATCTGATGGCTCGAACTTATTCCGCTCCCACAACAACTTCAAGCCTCCGGTGATTGATCTCCTCCGCCCATTCCTTCCGGTCCAATGACCCTCATACCCCACTTCCCACTAGTCACCCGGGTAGGAAATTTGTTGGCTTTGTCAGTGTTTTTGACAGTCGGACAATTGAAATGAAATAACAGAATGCATGGCTGAAAGGGGAAAAAACAACATCACGATGTAGCCAAACCAACAAAAATGATCATGGAACGTGCTGGCACGAGTGAACCACCTGACAGTGCAGAGAAATTACAATAATTTGATTAGCGTGTTTGTTAGAAACAGAGCTCTCTAAGCTCATGTTTGTCTAGTTACAACATCAAGTAGTTATAAGACAGAGAGAATAGATTAAGACATCTCGAGCCTCAAAGAGTTCGAGAGTATTTTAAAAAGCCTATAAATGGCTGAAAGTTCGAAGGAAGAGGGGTTCAACTTTTGAAAATTGTGGATACTTTGCTCCTCCCAGCATCTCATCTTCATTCCAGTAATACAAGCTTCTTTTGTTGTTACATGTTCATTCACCATCTTCTCCTATGTTCTAAGCTTGCAATTGAATAGGTTATTCATGTTTTCTTCTATGTCTAATGCCAGATAACTGTCATCTTATCTCTACGTTGATAAATTAGATTTGCAAGCTTCATTTACTTTCTGTAGCTAGCCATTCATATGTGTTTATGTATGTATCTGCTAGTACAGTCGGGATTCTCCATCTATTCATTGAATCTATAAACTATTGAGCATTAGTGGTCGAAAGCCTTGTTAAGCTAAGGGAGTTCATACATGTCTTGATTGAAAACAGAGTTGAAACAGTCATCTGACTTGATCCAAACCCCAATCCATTCCAATAGTTCAAAGAACAATATTGAAGATTTATATGTTTCCAGGCATCTCCGAGCTACAACCTAGGAGAGTTTCCTGGAGTGCTAACAGGTACTATCAATATTAATGTGCAAAAGAAATTCCTGAAGCTCTGGTATAAAAAGAAGAAAATTACATTACAGGATATTTCCATCAATAAACAGGTAGAGTCTAAGGAGGCTGAAGCAGAAGATGTTCCAAGGACTGACACATCAAATGATGAGCCCTTGATGGTCAACAACCAAACACAAACATCAAAGTAGGTACTAGAAAAACAGGTAGAGTCCAAGGAGGCTGAAGCAGAAAATGTTACACGTATTGATACATCAGATGAGAAATCCACGGTTGAAGTAATATTGGAATAGAAGCAACAATAGCAGGCACCACAACATGTACCATATACCAATCAAGCTCCATTAGGTGGTGAATTAAAGAAAGATACACCATTGGTTAAAACTTCAGCATATCACCACCCACATCACCCCACAATAAAACAACCAACAATATGGAAACGAATCAGCAACAAGGACAACAACCCCCGCATGACAGATAGAGAGGGGCAATGATCCACCCACAAGACAACAACACAGAAGAGCCGTCAAGGTAAACTTCCTTCTCAAGCGAGCGAGGCACTAGATCATCGAGGGTTCACCTTTCTCTTTGATGGATAGATGCACGTGCATGGTACAAGTGGACTACTCTTTTGAGTAGATCTTATTATTTGTATTCTTCTTATGTTTCGAGGATGAAACATGTTTAAGGAGGGTGGAATGTAGTATACCTAGGGGGGATAGTATGGGGTACAGAGGGAGGTACCCAAGGGAATAATGTAATAATGGGATGGGCCATAGTAATAAATAAATTGGTTAACCCATATCATGTAAGGGACCACAAGTAGTTAGCAATAATGTAATAAGCTCATGGTATTAGATAGATGGTATTGAAGGAACCATAGTAATGACCCATGGTATTGTATGTATGAGGCCTATATAGAGGCTAAAGACTCCCCATTGAGAGATGTCAAGGAATATTGTATGGACAAGCATATGGCTTGCGGAGTGTTCTCCTTCCTTAAGGAGTGAATGTATGGTGTTGCCCTACCTTAAGGGTTTGATTAATAAAGAAGCATTTCTATCTATATTCAGATCTTGTTATTTCTTCGGTATATTTGTTAGTTATCATAAATTTTTGGATCAGATCTCTAACAAGAGGTACCCAAGGGAATAATGTAATAATGGGATGGGCCATAGTAATAAATAAAGTGTTTAACCACTTTATTTATTACTATGGTCCATCCCATTATTACATTATTCCCTTGGGTACCTCCCTCTGTACCACATACTATCCCCCCTAGGTATACTACACTCTTCCTCTTCTCTCCCTCTCTCTCCCCCTTCTATCTCTCTTCCTTCCTGCTCTCCTCTGTCCATCTCCCTTATCACTCCCTCTCACTCTCTCCACCTTTCTCTCTATGTGTCTTTCTTCTCACCTTCCTCTCTCCTTCTCCCTCTCACATCCTCTCTCTCCTTGTCTCTCCCACCTCCCTCTATCTCTCACCCTCATCTCTCTCTCTCTCTCTCATTATCTCCTTTCCTCGCCACTCACTCACCCCTTCTTTCCATCTCTCCTTCTTTGTCTCTATCTCACCCCCAAGCATAAACACTCTCCCTCTCCATCTCTTCCTTATCACCTCCTCTCTCTCTCCACTGTTCTCGCTCTATGTCTTTCTTCTTCCCTCTCTTTCTCTTCTTCCAACTCCATCTCTCTATCCCTCCCTCTCTCCTCCTTTCTCTCACTCTCTCTATCTCTACACTTCTATCACTCCATGTCTTTGTTTTTCCCTCCCATACATATTTAGAGTTAATATATATCATGATATATTAATATATTATATTATATTATATCTAATATTGTATTAATTAAAAATTATTAAGTTGAATGATATTAATATTATAATATATTAATATTAATATTAGATTTAATAATAATATTAATATTAATATTAATTTCTCAATATTAATAGCAGATTTAATGATGTTTTTTACGTGGCATGATAACAAAATTTATGATAACAGAGAACATTTTAGAATATTACAACATTGGCGTGAAAACATTTATGTATATAGAGATTCTAATATATCCATAGAATATGATTTTCCTTCTAAAGATTCATTTTACAAATAATTAATTAAAAGAAATATTAAAATATTTTAGAGCAAGCCTTTGGATTCTTTGTGTTGAATTAACATTTTTAATTTGATTTAAGAAAAGGTAGTAATTTTAGTAAAGAGTAAAAAAAAAAAATTATGATCCATTCAAATTCAATTTATATGATAAAAGAACTATTAAACGATTGAGATAATTGTATCGTAATTTTTTTATTTAAACACATTGACATGAGCTAAAATTTCACTTTAAACATAGACATATTTACACATCCGAATTATAATAAATTATAAAATATGTTGTACAATAAATAAATAAATATATTTATATATTTATATATTTAATTATGTGTACAAAGTTGAGAAGATTGTTCCGCAATTCTAGATTCCTTTACTAGTTCCTTAGTTCAAATGATTCACTAGTGCTTAAATTCAACTTGCGTGGCCCTAGGTAAAAGTAACCTCTGTTGCAGTTGCACGCGTACACGATTGTAAATATTCGATGGGGTTATTAAAAAAATTATTTTTTTAAAGTAATTTTTAGCTGGTTTGGAGTTTGATTAAAATTAAGAAATTTGTTACATTTATATAATATAAATGTATAGGAAATCTTTTAAGATATTGAATTTATTAGAATGTTTAATAATGGAGTGTAGGATAGAATTTTTTTGAGGGATGAATTAATGAAGTTGAATGGATTGGTCATTTTATATATATATATATATTAGAAAATCATTTTCAGTTATTGAACATATTTTTAATATATTTTTGTCTTGGTGAGAATAAAAAAAGAACTTGATTAATTTGTTATGAACATATTTTTAATATATTTTTGTCTTGATGATTATAAAATAAATCTACGTTGGGTGAAGAGTTTTATTCGGTTTTTGCAAAAAAATCTGAATACTAAGAGTTGGAAGCCGAATCACAACCCTGGAAACTCATTTTAGAGTTAATCCCATCATTTATGTGAACTCATTTCAATGAAAGGTCCTTTAGGGATGGGTGAAACCCCCTCCTATCACAACATAGTTATTGGATCCCATAAGCATGTTAAAGGAAATGTTGGTTCTTCTCGAGGAAGCAAAGTTATGGAAGAAGCCTCAGTGTTGGGTGCACAATGGAAATCTCGATTGAATAGGGGATGCCTTCCAAAGGCCTCAACAAACCCAAAGTTTGTCATACCCAATAATAAACTAGAGAAATCAAGGCAATTCTTGAAATATCATACCTTGATTTCCAAATTCATGGGCATCTAGCCCCAATAACAAGACATTGTGAAGTGCATTCAATTAAAATGGTGACCAAAAGGGTCGGTGGAGCTGAGATTGAGGGCCAAAGGTTTTTTTACGGTTATCTTTTCAAATCAGGAAGATAGAAAGAGGGTTTTGAAAACAATCCATATTTCATGAATAATTTCAGGTCCTTTATGAGATTTTGGGAGGAGTGTTATTACCCAAAGGAGCAGTTTCTGGCAACCCCGAAATGGGTAAAATTGTTCTCCCTTCCCGAATATTTCTGGGAACCAGACATTTTCAAGGGCATTGGTAACGTTATGAGAGACTTTATGAAAATATCATAGATCACTAAGAAGCAAAGACATGCATCATATGCCCATATTTGTATTTATATGAAAATCTATAAACCCCTCCCTGAATCAATAGATATAGAGCACCACAATGAGATCTGGACATAGTCACTAGATTATGAGCACATGTCCTTCAAATGCAAATGATGTCATGAGTATGGAAACTTGATAAGAGACTGCATGTTAACCCGAGTGGAAAATTAGAGGAAGAAGGTGTCAGGGCTAGAGGACAAATTTCAAGAGGTGGTTAATAAGAAAAGTAGGCCCTCTCGTAATCAATCAATGTAGCCAGTGCAAGAGAAATCAAAAGATAAGGACCATGCTAAACTTGGAGACAATCCATTTGCAATTCTTGAGTATTTTGAAAACCTTGTTGCAATGGTGGAGGCAAAAGAGCAAATGGGTGAACAACCAATGGAGGTGGAGGTTCATGGCAATAATTGGATAGAAAAACCTATCCCCAAATGAAAACCCACGAGAGGTCCCTAGGATAATTCAGATCTCAAAGAACTACTTGCCACTACCAACAATATCATGGAGGTGAACGATCAATAGGATAATCTGAGTATAGATGAATGAACAATGGTGGAATTCCTTTGAACATGGGCTAGAGCGGAGGCCCGAGAGATACCTCTAGAGAAATTGCAACATTTCCTCCATTTGTACAGGAAATGGTGACAAAACAATGTACATTTGGAAGGGGATTCAAGGAGCACAAACATTGGAAAGGAGGGGACTTGATGGTTGCATTGACCTAAAGAACAAGAAATGAATGAGCAGATAAGGAAAGGAAGAAAAACTACCACAAAGATGCTTAAAGAAGCCAATGATTTTTACTAAATTCGGGGTAGATTAATAGGATCTCGGAGTATTTTCTCCAGACCAATTTTGTTCCTTAATAAAACTTGTCTCTTGGAATATTCAACACCTAAATAGTAAAGGAAAGCAGAGGTACATGAAGTCTACTAATAGAGAAGGAAAAACTGAAGAGAGTAATCTTACAAGAAACAAAAGTTTCTAGTATGAAGTTAGCATAGATCATGGATAAATACTGGATAGGTAGCGATTTAATGGAAATTGACGCATGAGGTAGCATGGGAGGCTTAGAAGTGGTATGGGATCCCTTAGTGGTGACCTTCTAGAACTGGGTAGCTTAGCCTGATATCCTCTTGGGGCACTTACGTTGCACAGGGGAAGGAGAAATGGTTTGTTTAACGAAAATATATGACCCCTCAATACTTGACAAAAAAGATGGCTTCTTGAATGACTTGTGGAATATGAGAAGGATTAATCAAGATGAGTGTTGGATCTTAGGAGACAACTTTAATATAATTCATATCTTGGAAGAGAAAAAAGGGGGATGGGGAGAATGTAATCGACATTAGTGCTCTTCCAGGAAGTAATCCAAGATCTAAAGCTTGCAGATGTGGAAACGGTAAATGGAATTCACACTTGGAATAACTACCATGGAGGTCGACACCAAGTGTCTTTCTGTCTTGACTGATTCCTTCTTTCGAGCATGGAGGCCACTATTCTACCAAGATTGGGGTCAGATCACTAGCCAATATGACTGAAACAATATTTTGGATCCATCAGTTATGGATCCAAGGATGAAGGTATAATGTCTAGGGAATGAAGGGACAAGAGTTGTGGTAGGGTCTAAGGTTGTATATGAGGGGTCAAGGAATAAGGTTATGGGTTGAGAGAATGTGGTAACTATGATGAAGGGTGCCCAAACATAGGGGTAAATGGTGCAAAAGTTCTTATGGCAAAGAATAAGGCCCTATGGATTAGAGGGTAGGGAAGGAATAGGGTGTTATGAAACAAACTCACAAAAAGACAGAAAAGATAGATCAATGACTTCAAAATCAGCCTCTTCGAGGGGGCAACCTCCTTTACATTACACAAATGAACAATTCTTGGATGATACAAATGACAAGGCCTCCTTTCTATATATAGGAGCCTAAGGGGTCCCAATTCAATTAGAACCTACATAACAATAATATTGTAGGGCACAACAATAATAATAGTGGGCTTCTATGGGGCATAATAATAACAACATGGGGACTATATGGGCACAATAATACAATAAGGGGGTTGCACTAATAACAATGAGGGGTTACACTAGTAGTATAGGGAGATGTTGTCCTCAACGCTTGAGTAGTTCTGGATGCTTCTGTATAAAATTATCATCCTCCCATTTGGAATCTTAAGTGGTTAAGTTCTTCCACTTGATGAGCTACTCTAAAATTGATCGATTTCATAGCTGTCGATTTCTTATTTTTGTGACTACTTTCGGTTCCAATATGATTTTTCCTTCCTCATCAAGTTATGGAAATATTGTTTGAACTAGGATCTTCTCACCTATAACCTTCTTTAAGCATGAAACATGGAAAACTGGGTGCACTCGGGAAGATGCGGGAAGCTCCAATTTGTATGCCATAGTACCAATCTTTTGTAGCACCTTGTATGGACCACAATAATTTGGTGATAATTTATTATCCTTCTTAGCTTGCTTGAGGGACATTTTTTGTATGGTTGTAGTCGTAGAAATACCCAGTCACCTACATCAAAAATTCTTTCGCTGCGATGTTGATATGTCTGTTGTTTCATTCTATTTTGCGCCAAAGTGATGTTATCCTTTAAGAGTTTGAGAACTTGTTATTGATGTTCGATGTGATCTTCCGCTGCTTGAACCTTAGAATTTTCTTTTAAAGATGATGCGATGGATGGTGGATGATATCCATAAAGTGTCATAAACGGGGTCATTTTTGTTGCAGTATGGAAGGAAGTGTTATACCACCATTCAGATAAAGTCAACCACTTGATCACTATAAACAAAGCAACAAAGATATCCTTCCAAAGATTTGTTCACTATCTCAGTTTTCCCATCAGATTGAGGATGATAAAATGAGTTATGAGCTAACTGAGTACCCAAATATTCCACCTCTTATACTCCAAAGAAACATTTGGAGCTTTTTTCATATAATTGTTTCTCCTCTAATAGTTTGAGAACCCTTCCAACATGTTGAACATGTTCCTTCCAAGACTTTATGTAGATTAGTATATCATCAAAAAATACTAACACAAATTTTCGAAGGAAGGGTTTGAAAATGGAATTCATCAAACCTTGAAATGTAGAAAGTGCATTGGTAAGGCCAAAAGGCATGACCAAAAATTCATAATGACCCTCATGAGTTCTAAATGTTTTTTTTGGAATGTATTTAGTCTTCATTCTGATTTTAAGATATCCTGAACGAAGATCCAACTTGGTGAAGTAAATTGCTCCATGTAATTCATCCAATAATTCATCAATGACAGGAATGAGAAATTTATCTCTAATAGTAAGATTGTTGAGCTCCCTATATTCCAGACACATGCTTCATGATCCATCCTTCTTGTGTACCAATACCACTGGAGCAGATAAAGAACTTTGACAAGGTTGAATTATACCAACCTCTAACGTTTTTGCAACCATACTTTCAACTTCACTCTTTTGGGCATATGGATATATGTAAGGCCGGATGCTTGGGGGAACACTTCCTGGAATCAAAGGACAGCATGATCATGATCACGAATAGGTTGGAGGATTTTGGGAATCTCAAATACTTTGGAATGATTGCCCAAAACATTTTGGAGATCTAGAGAAACAGACGATTTCGATGTGGGAACCTCTAGTGAACATAATTGTGCAATTACGCCCCATTATTATTTCTTTAGAAGCTTTGTCATGCTGTTAGAGCTGATTATATTTCTCGTTTTCCCTGTGATACCCCTTAATTCAACTTCCTTTCCTTCCCCAAAAAAAATGCAAGAAAATTTCTTGAAAATTAAAAACTATCGTACCCAAAGATTGTAGCCATTGGACTCCTAGTACAACATCTGCACCACCCATTGGAATCGAAAGCACTGGACTATTCAAGACATATTCTCCCATGGATAGCTTGATATTATGGAACTTTCAAGAGAAATTTATGGTTCCTCCATTTGTAACCATTACTTGACACTCTGGTGTTGGATATGGGAAGAAATTCAATTCCTTGGCTATCTTACAATGAATAAAATTATGGGTACTACCCGAATTAATCAACACTATTACCTTTTTCTTCTTGATATGCCTTTCTATCTTGAGAGTTTGGGTAGTGGTAATTCCTATCAATGCATTACAAGATATGGTCAGTTCATTTCTTCTTTCTTTGGGATTGGCTCCTGATGTATATCCTCTTCTTTTCACGTTTCTTGTTCCTTTTCATGCTCCTCTTCCCCATCTATGTAAATTAATTTCTTATCAGCACACTTATTACCTTTAGTGTATTTTCTATCACAATTGTAGCAATTCCCTTTTGCTCTTTTTTATTCCAATTGTTGTGGTGTCAACCTTGTAGGTGGTGAAAGGATAGGAGCAACAACGCTTCCATATTTATAGTTATGAGTGGTAGGGTTCCTTGTTTCCATAATTTTGCTTTCATTTTTTCTTGCCAACCTGTATGCCTTCTCCAATGAATCAGGCTCCCAAAGGAGAACCTCATGTTGGATGTTATCATTTAAATTCCCTATGAAGACTTCACTCTTATGCTTCTCTTCAATATCATTTACCCTTATATTCAATTTTTGGAAGTCCTCAATGTGCTCTGCCATTGAACCATTTTGTTTGAGATTTATCAATTGGCTAAAGAAGGTGTTGTTATTTGTTTCCTCATAATGTGTTATCATTTCTTCCGTGAAAATTGTCCAGGTGACAAGTTTTTTATGAGAACAAATCCCTTTATACCATACAAACTGATTCGTTTCTAAATATAAAGATGCAATACGTACCTTTTGTGGCAGTTGCACATCATGTAGATTAAATTATTGCTTCATCTGTAGTATCCAAGTTACCAGATCCTTGACATCAAATTTCCTCATATCTATATTTGGAATATGGCAGGTCTTCAATCCAATGTTAGAGTCTATGAAATCATGATTAACATTTCTTTTGTTCTCATCTTGAGTTTCCTCGACTACCTTTTCGGCATTAGGAAGCCTTTCTTGTAGTGATTTTGTCCCACCTTCCTTCAAACCTTCCATGTATTTCTTCAAATATTCCATGTTGTCATTCAATTTTTCTTCTATACCATTTATCTTATTGATCATATCTTCAATCACATTCTTCAAATCATCCCTCCAATTTTGCTTACTAGGTGTTTCTATTTTCTTAATTCGAGTCATTCTTTTTCTTACTTTTAGGAGGTTGATATTGAATCTGTTGTATCTCTAAAATTTAATATCACCAAGTTCTAAAATTGCGACCTGCAGTATCCCTTTGCGTCCTCTTTCAAATGCCACCAGTCTCATCAAAATTGGATTCTCCAAGAAAGAGTTATGCCTAATCTCCCAAGATGACCTGATTATATACTTTTTCAGTAGAGGGAACTTGTACGAAGTGCCATGTGTCACTGTTTCAACCTTCAGACCTAAAAGAGATTCTTCGAAAAGTCCATTATGTCCTCTTTCTGTAACTTCTTACAAATTTTCCATCTGATGCTCAGAGAGAAAGTTATGACAATTTTCCCAAGGTCACCTATTTGGGATATAATTCGAGAGCCTGTAAAAACCCTAAATATCTTGGACCGTATCTCTGAAAATATAGTGAAACATGATCTGAAGTTCTAGTCTGTGCTTCATCGAAATTTCAGCTCAAATGTGTTTTAATTGCAGAGTCTAAATCGTTGTAGAAAAAAATTATAGCGAAAATGCCACGATGACTTGTTTGAGATGGAATTCTAGAGCTCACAAAATCCCTAACTTCCTCAGATCATATCTCCTCAAAATCAGCCTCTTCTACGGGGAAACCTCCTTTACATTAAAATAATGAACAATTCTTGGATGATACAAATGACAAGACCTCATTTCTATATATAGGAGTTTAAGGGGTATTAATACAATCAGAGCCTACATAACAATCATATTGTAGGGGCACAACAATAACAATAGTGGGCTTCTATGGGGCATAATAATAACAACATGGGGACTATATGAGCACAATAATACAACAAGGGGGTTGCACTAATAACAATAAGGGGTTACACTAGTAGTATAGGGACCTAACTTAAGGCCCTAAGGAAGAGGGTATAGGGACACAGTTGATGAGATCCTAAGGAGGGGGCTATGGCCTCAGCATGAAGGTGGTCAAATTAGAGACAACAACTCAATCGAAGAAGGAATTGGTGGCCTGGGGATAGATGGGGATGTAAGTAGAGGTAGGGTATAAAGAGTGGATGGGGTTGAGGATAGAGGATTACTTCAACTAAGTCTTGGCTTACCCCCTTGACCATATCAAGGCCTTGATACCTACACCTAATGATAAAAAAATTATGGTGGCACTAACATCTTTCTTAGAGGCCAACGATACCCTTAGGAGGAAATGTGTAGTGCTTCAAGGCATTGTTCACAACTATAGATACTTATGCACAAAGGGATATATTAATCAAGTAGAGTTGGGGCCTAAGTGTAGATGGGGATAGGGTATGAGAAAAGGCAAGGAAAAAAAGGTAGAGGGGATAAGAATTTGATGGGTTGTAGGGGAAAGGGGGATCTAGAGGTGGATGGGGTGGGATGAAAGCGGAAAGGTGGAAGGAGATGACACCAAGAGAGGTGGGCATGAAAGGGTGGGCTAGTGGAAAAAATTGGGATAAGGTGAGAATAGGTAGATCATTTCTAGGGACCTAAGACACATAACTTCTACTCAAAACATCTAGTGGCACTAACGTCTATACTAATAAGCTAATGAAACCATCAAGAGGCCATGTGTGGTTTTTCAAGGCATCCTTCTTGATCTTAAATAGCTAGAATATTCCTTTAGGGCTTAACATTCATGTCTAGCCATGTTAAAGGTCCAAGACTCATACCTAGTGCTAAAAATACTAGTGGTATCTATATACTAGTTTAGAGGAAAATAATTCCCTTGTTAGGTCATTTTTGGCCATTCAGAGTGTTGTTCTTGTCCCTATAATCTTGTAAGCTTCTTTTTGGGGTTTAACCCTTAAGTTTATTCCTTTGGCCATATATAAGTTCTAGGGACCCATACTTAATGTTCAAAAAATCATAATGCTAACTATCCCCATAGAGAGACCCGAGATATGTTTCAAAGGTTGTTTGTGGTGGGACAACCTGTTATTGATGTCCCTAGATACCTTCAAGTTTTCTTTGGCACATTATTGCTAAACCTACCTTGTGAATGCTTAATGAAAATGTGCCCATGCATTCCTAGAATGTGCACACAATTCAGAATGTGTGTGCTCTTTTCATTTCATTTTTTTCAAGTGGGAGCAATAACATATGTGCTTGTTGATTGTGTTGTGTTGGATTTAGGTTTGGAGTAACAAACCTGGTGGTTTGGCCTGCAAATACATTAAAACCTCCAACTTTTTAAATACCTCTCAATAAATTTATTTTATATGTTATTTTTGTATAAGCTACACAAGTCTATCGTAGATGAAATTACAAACACATTTAGAGTCAACTATGCAAATTACAAACACATAAGTTTCTAGTTACTCCCTTTTGTACTATAATTCTTGTACAATTTGTATATCATTCATTGTATTTTAGTAATTGTATATTAAAAGCTAATTACTAACTCTATTATTGTATTATATTATATTAGTTAGTTTAATATGTAATTTTAGATGCATTAACATTGAACATTGATCCTTTAGTTTATGTATATATAACCTTAGGATAATATTAGGATTTCCCCACTCTCTATCTTTGCAAGAAGAAGAGATTCATAGGCTAACATAACCTTTAGACCCATTGGGAGTGGCTATTTAAATGGCTTAGGTTGTGTGAAGAACTTTGTTCCATGCCACATCCCATTATTGACATATGGTCCAAAAGGCTCGTCAACACTATCCTCATCGAGAGACCAAGGATACACTTGAAATGTTGTTTGTGGTGGGATAGCCTGTTATTGATGGCCCTATATGCCTACAAGTTTTCTTTGGCAGGTTGGTGTCTATGAATTGCTCTATAATATGCACACAATTTAGAATGTTTGTGCTCTTTTCATTTCATTTTTTTCAAGTGGAAGTGATTGCTCTAGCATAGGTGCTTTTTTATTTTTTTGTACTGGATTTAGGTTTGGAGCAACAAACTCGATGGTTTGGCTTGAAAATATATTAAAACCTCCTTTTTTTTAAATACCTCTCAATAACTATAGTTTATATGCTATTTTTTTTAAAGCTACACAAGTCAGTCATAAATGAAATTATAAACACATATAGAGTCAATTATGTAGATTCCAAATATACAGTTTTCAAAAAAAAAATATGTTTAGTAGTTTTAAGATTTATTTTGTTTTGAAATATATCAATCTTTTATTCATTCTATAATTTTTTATTAATTTAACCATTTTAAAATAAGTTATACACTACAATAGTATAGTCATATTTACAATCTAACAAAAAAAGTATTTGATAATGTTAAGACCCTGCACTAACATAAAGCCTTCTAATTTCAAGGATATAATGATTCTCATAATTTTAAAATATATAAAGTTAACATTATAATTTTTTTTAAATAACACTGCACTAGAATAATTTGTTCTCTACAATTCTACAAAATTTTAAAGGAAACCCATAGTTAAGGTACTCAACACAAACATTAATTCAGACATGCATTCTATTTTGGATGACAAATAGCATATCAATGTTAAAAAAAATCAAATTTCACAATAACATATCAACCGCAGAAAATCTCAAATTTCACATAATACTACAAGTTTGCAATTTTTAAAAGGAAATCCCATTGTTAAAGTACTCAAAGCACACATTAACTAAAACATATGCATTATATTTTGGATGACACTAACATATCAATGTTAAAAAACCTCAAATTTCACATAGTACTATATACATTAACTTAAATAAAAATTAGCACTACAATTCTACAAATTTTATAAAGAAAATCCCATTGATAAGGTACTCAACACATACAATACCTTAATCATATACACTATATTTTGGATGACAAATAACTTATCAATGTTAAAAATTTCAAATTTCATAATAACATATTAATGCTAGAAAAACTCAAATTTCACATAGTGATATAAAACTAAATAAATAAAAATTATATATTCAAAAGTTGGAAGCTAACATCTAATCGGAAATCACAAATTTCACATAGTGATATAAAACTAAATAAATAAAAATTATATATTCAAAAGTTGGAAGCTAACATCTAATCGGAAATCAAGGTGGTGAAACACCTAGGGCATTTTGAACATGTGATCATTATGCAATGAATACCTTAATAGTGCAACTATCTACTATGTGAAACATATCAATTTTAAGTTATTTAATAATATAATAATTGATTAATTTAAAAAAAAAAAATTATGATTATTTTGAAAATCATTTTTTTTAACTTTTCTTATAGGTATGAAATATTTCAATCATATTTAAAATATAAGGAAGATATATCATTCTTTTGTATTAAAAATAGATTGGATATTTGATATTTAGACAAGTTTATTAATAATAATAAAAAATAATATCAACTCTAAATAAAATATTTTAATATTAGTTTTTGTATTAATATTTAAAAGGTTTAAAAATTATTAAAAAAATGATATTATAATTATAAAATTTACATATTATGTCTATTGTATTAAGAAAAATTTAATTTATTTTTTTTACATTTAAATCTTTCAAATTAAAATAAATTAGAGTAGTTTAATAAGGTCACAATTTTGTCTAGAAAATAGTGGAAATTCTTGTAAGATTTGATCGAAAACTTCAAAATTTTTGGGAAATTTGAGTTACCCCATCAAAATTTAAAATTTTGACTGTCAGAAAGATTTTTGATAGCCCAAATCTATTTCCACCATTAAAAGGGAAAAAAACAAACAAACAAAAAACAACTAAAACTATTTAAACACTTTTATAATTAATTTGTTTGAAAACACAAGATTCCAATGAAAAATGGAAAATATTTTTCTAATAAAATTGTAAACTTACTAGACAACACCAAATAAATCTGAAATTTATATTTCAGATATTTTGATTCAATCAATGTTTGTATTTTTCTTTAATGAAACTATGGTCTTCTCACAGAGATATTCTTCTCTGATGAAACTCTGGTCTTCTGAAAACCGACTTGAAAAATGAAAATAATTGCTTGTGTTTCCTGCCATTCCGACATAATCACTGTAGATAGGTCTTTCCTGCCGTTCAGACATAATCACTGTGGATATGCCATGTCCGTGGTCAAGCGCTTTGTGTTAACTTATTCATAGTTATGGGTTTATTCACGTGAAAGGGCGGCCCATTGAAGAGTTTGCAAAGGAATATCAGGCGAAGGTTTAAAGATTCGAGCAGCTGACGTAACAACGAACGTCATGGAGCTTTGGCTTTATTAATGTCACAGAGTGGCCCCACCTACATTTTCAATGCCGTAGTTTAATTATTTGGAGGAATCGCTGGAAAATTATGAAAATTCTGGTCATATTTAGAGAAAATCTGGCAAGGATTTTGTAAATCCAAGTTATAGTTGTTAAACTTCAAAATTTTAGGTGTCCTAGAGGTTTTTGATCGTGATGAATCCATTTCCACCGTCAAAAACGCGATTCAAACATTGCCTCTACAAGATTTTTTGAAATTTTTTTGCCCGGATTCTGGCCACTTTTGGCCATCTGGGCAATTCCTCCCCCTCAGCAAACGACTCCATTTTCAACACTGTTCAGGAAATTTTGGTGAAATTTAAAAATTGGGTACATGGAAAAGGGACATAATTTTATAAGATTTGACTTAGAAAAGTGATGCATATTTGGTTTCGCTGTTGATTTTCTTGGTATTTTTATCCTGAGAGATGATATTATGATAAGATGGGTATAAAATTGATAATTTGGAAAAGAGAAAAAATGTTAGATGTATTTTTGTTATATAAATTACATAAGAAATTTGTTGAATTTCAAAATGATATCTAATATAATGCACTATGACGACTTCTTAGTACAAAAAAATAAAATTTGTTGTCAAAAAAATTCAGTCTTTATAATTAGACTACCTCGTTTGTTCACCATGTACTTCAAAGTTAAAGTAATAAAATGGTCAGTGAAGAGCTTGAAGTGCTCACTCGCTTGGACTTTAAAGAGTAGACTATACGGAGCGGGATAGGTTTTCGGTTTATAAATAGGCATTGTACAAGCAAGATATACCAGTGTTATTACCAAGGAGGGTTGAAGGGTTGTTCAATCACTATTAAAATGCTTACGTGAAAAATACTCATGATTTTCAAGAGTAATTGGTAATTAAAGGTAAGTTCATATAGAGATTTGTCTTTATATATTATGAATTTGAATAAGGCCCAAATGACGGAAATTAGAACTTGCATATTTTGCAGTTATAAATGCTTATGACTATTGATTTTTTTTATGTTATAACATTACTATTTTGTTTATTGTCATTTCTTGGAATGAAATCTTTGATTTTAAAGAGGAAGGATCATATTTTTGTGTGGTTTAGATGGTTATATATAAGTAAAATCTAAGGTTCCAACGAGAGATGAACACCGAGGATGGTGTTCTTGTTAAGGGGGGGAGTATGTAATATCCCTATCATAAATAACTCTGCGTAAAAGTAATTTTAAAATTACGAATCAGTTATAAAACTGATTCTTGATATTTGTAAAACTGATTAAGGGGAAATCAAGAAAGGGGTGCATGCAACTTAGACTCGACTTACACTTTTGACTTTGAGAAAACCCACTTGCATATATACAGTGCATGATATTGCAGTTTACTACACAGAGATGACCGTATTTCTTTTGCTCCTCCCCCACAATTTGAGATCCCCCTTGTTTCTTGCAGCCTGCGAGTTATTTCTTACTGCACGCACGTCGTTTACCTGTATTCCATTTCCTCCTCCCTTCCATTTCTTACAACAGCCTGCCAGACTTATTTCTTACCGCACGCAGTCATGAATAAGCTGAGGATTTCCCCTTTTAGGCTTGCCAAACGAGCACTGAAAGCTCTGCCCAAAGCACTGCCAGCTTTAAAAGTCCAAGTAACAAAAGCGGTTTCACACAGAAAGTCCAAGAAAAGTAAGAAGAAGAAAACAGAAATGGAGGCAGCTAATTATGAGGCACATAGAAGAATTTCAAGTGATGATATCATCAATACTCTAATTGATGATATCGATAATAAGTCAGTGTATGGTTTCATCATAGAGACGTGGCAGCAGTGGGCAGTCGAAGAACAACATGAGTTGTTGCATTGCCTTCACTGTTGGACGCTCAATCCCATGAAAAGATAAGTAACTTGCTTGCTTTCTTGAAGAAAAATATATGTATGTTTTATTTGGGTATCTTCTTGAAGGATTTCTTACCAAATATAGATAATATATGCATAATAGTATGCAAAGAAGAATGTGAAAAATTAGTGGACTTAAAAGCTAAGAAAATATGTAGTTTTTCTTATAAAGAAAATATGTAGTTCCTCTTAGAAAGACTACATGTGAGTCTTGTGTGTGAAATGCTGTGTCACTTGTCATTTTCTTGGAATAAAATCCTTGCTAAATAGCCAAAATATCTTCTTGAGAAAAGATGGTGAGGCATATAAGCTTCCTGAGGACATAGTGTGAAAAGTGGCCAAGTTTTTCTTTGAATTAAAATATGTATTTTTATTTAATAAAAGTTTCTTGAAAAGGGATATATGCTAATTGCATTGTGATACTAGCTAATTTCTAAGTTTCTTGTGAAATAATTATGCATTACATGCATGATAGAAATAGCTAATGATGTGCTTCTAGGCACATAGATATTCATTTCTAACTTTCTTGAAGAAAGCGTATGTTTTATATACACATAAATATAGTTTCTTTTTAGAAAAAGTGTGCATACTTAATGTATGAAAATGATGCTTTTACAAGAGATCTCTTGGAAACAAAAAAAAAAAAAAGAGATTCTTTCCTTAAAAGGCACATATGAATAGTGTTCATACAAGAACAAGAATCCATACTTGTTTCATGAAAAGATTATGTGCATTGAAGTAAAAGTAATTGTGTTGGGAAAAACACATGTTGCATGCACATAAGGGTAGTTATTGTAACATTGGAAATATGATTTTTGTGTGTACGTAGAGAAAGTATTATGTTGACTTTCTTGAAAATAATAAACCGATGTTAACTTTCTTGAAAATATTAATCTCTTGAAAAGATTGTCTTGCTAGATGAGTTGGGTCGACTTCTTGATTTTGGTGCATAAAAGGTTAAGTTAACCTTGTTATTGTTTCTTGATTTTTATGCATAAATATGGGTATCTATAATAATTTCTTGAAAGGGAAAGCATGAGAAACTTACTTATAGGAAGATAGAGAAATGGGGTTATAATGACTTCCTTTAAGAAAGAAGTATGTAATTGTTTACATGAAATGATGGTAGAATTCTAGAGAAGGGAATATGTGTTGCATACATTAAAGAAGGGCTATTATGATAAGCTATTGGATGCACAAAGAATAGTCATTGTGTTATAGAGATATGTTCTTTGTATGGATAGAAGAACTATTGAGCAATATTTCTTTAGGAAAATGATATGTGATTACTTTTATGCTAACATAACTATTATCTTAGTTTCTTGTTGAATGAGATGTGTATGCACACGAGATTTGTGTTAGCTTTCATTAGAAAGGATATACATTCGCATGCGGGAAAAGACAACAGGTTGTGTGAGATTGCTTTATATATTTGCATGCATCAAAAGTAATAGCTAAAGGACTAGATCTTTTGATAAAGTTTATGTAAATTTTCATGTAGGAAGATTATAACTGATGTTGTAGTTAGTCCCTTCAAAGGAATGCCTTAGTGTTTTGTCCTCTAAGAATATGTGCTTATGCGAAGGGAAATATTAGTTAATATGATTATTTATAAATGTAATCATGATATCAATGTTGATAATGATAACATGGGCAGGTAAAGTTGGATTACTTGCGCAAGGCATAGATTATATTTAACGTTGTGGCAGGAAAAGGATTAATGGTCCATGCAGATGAGTATGAGTTGCGGGATCGTACATTGCTAGAACAATCATGCCACAAGGATGTTGCATGTGGCGGTATGTAGGTAAAGGGTTTCATGGAAAATGTATTAGCTTTTAGCTAGTTATGTGACAATTTAATGATAATTCATTGTAATATTTTATAACAATGGTTAAGGGATGGAATCCCTTATAAGCCATTGAGTGAGGGGTGAAAACCCTCACGAGCGTTTAATAATAAGATTAAACATTTGCTGGTTTTCACCCTACGGGGTTTCCAGGGTATATCAGTGTTCAATGGTGTGATTGCCTTTTGTGTCAGATTGATGGTGTTGAATCCTTGATGATGTTGATTCCTTATTAATGTGATAGTCATAATGTCAAGTATGTGATTAATTAATATGGTTAAGGAAATCATGAAAGGGATGCAAGGTTCATGAGACAGTTTATGTTATTACACTACAACTATAGTGGTTGTTAATGGTATGCAACTTATTGTCCTCTATTGCATTTTACTTTATGCATTAATGAACATTATATCTAATGGTTAATGAGGAATGTGGAGTTGTGATTTGGATAATTACTTGTGGGTAATTTGTATAAAAAATTCTAACTCCCTGCTTTTACATGTGAGGTTACCGGGGTATGTTACAAGTGGTATCAGAGCTAAAGGTTGCAGCACTGGCGCCTTTGGGAATTGGTAAGTGGAAAAGAAATTGAGGTACGCCACCAGTGGGCATTAACTCAGGTATGAGTTTAACCATTCACATATTGATTTATGTAGTACACTACTTTCGGCATGATATGTGTGATTCATGTTTATAACTGCTTTGTGTAGTAAGTAATAAAGTTTGTTGCATAACTATGTTCATGACATTGGATTCTTAATGAGGATAAAAGACAATAAAACTCGTGTCACACTTATGAACAATATTGAACACTCATTACACTTAAGAACAATATTGAACACTCATTAAGGAAAGTGACAATCAACTACCAACTCTTGCTTTGCAAATATGACAATAATAATGATGCATTTAATGAACATGATTGAAGTTACAATGAACTAATTTTAATGAATCAATGCATGAATGTAAAATATGGGGATGTCCTTGGATTTGACGATATAGTGTTTTAAAAAGACATTGTAAGAACCCCTTTAAACTTGAAAATAAACAATGAGTCGAGTAATGAGACTTGACTATAATAACTAATTTTTTATTAAGTCTTGTCATGGATGCATGAAGATGATTGGTAGTTGAGATTGGTTAGTGTTGTATGATTAACCAATAGAACTTATATGCATTAATTGAATTGGATTTAAGATTATTACAATTCATAAACAAGTGATGGTTTGATTGGTGTCACATGCATGGAATGTGTGTATGATGATTCTTACTCTCTCTGTGCTATAGTTCCAGTTGTTTATGAGAAGAGTTCTTAATTTTATTCACCATGAGAATGCTTGATGAATAGTATATGCTTATGTCTTAATAGATTTAATGATGTTTCCCTCTAATTCTTTGAGATTCACTAGCATGGTATGTGTTTTATGTTAATCATTACTTGTTGTGAGATAAAAATCATTTGAGCCTCGATTTAATGATGGTTGAATTTATCTCTACTATGGGAATGACGGATTTCTTATGCATGTTGCATTCCAGTGTGAAGTTAATTGTAGAAGCATGTTCAATGGGTAACATTTCTAGGACCCATTCATGGTAGAATTACATGTGACAATTATTCATAAATAGACTACCTGTGTTAATGTAGTTGCCAGTAAACCCTAACTACCTTCCCCAACTGTAGATGCTTCCAAAGGAAAAGGAAGCAAGGGGAAGGAAGAAAACCGTGCGGTAGGGACAGATGGAGAAGGGAAAAAGAATCGCTAAGTCTGGTGATGACCAGATAGCGCAGGCTTTGAGTGCCAGAATCTTGCAGAAGACACTAAGTCTGGTGATGACCAGATAGCGTAGGCTTTGAGTGCCAGAATCTTGCAGAAGACGCTAAGTCTGGTGATGACCAAATAGTGCTTGATGTGCATGTGAGTATTCCTTTGACCCTACTTAAGGAGTTGGAAAATGATAACTAAAGTGTGTTGATGTTAATGATTTTCGTAATGTCTCCTTGCAGTCATTGAAATGGTCACATAGTAGTGTTAAGATAGTTGTTGCATCTAACATCAAGTGAGCAGGCCTGGAATTTAAAATTTGATGACGTTTTTGCATTTTTTATGCACTTCATTTAAATTTTACTTAAAATTGTGAATATCAACCTCCCTTTATCATTTTTATTTTAATATTTTTTAATAAAAAATTATTTAATATACGCATGTCAATTAAAATACAATTTATTTTTTTGATTTTTTTTTATAACCATTTATTTTTTATTAAATGAATATATATTATTATAAATAAAATTAGAAACAACTTTTTAAATTTGAAAATCGAAAATGAGACCAGTTTTCTAATTTATTCCTAGGTCCCATCATTACATATTGTGAGAACGTTGAATATACCAAAATTTATGACACATAATCACATCTTTTGATAGCAATATAGTAACAAAAACTATCACAAGCTCTCTCCCGCTAGTACTTCAATCTTCATTATTGAGAGTGCATATTTTGTAAAAAATGACATCGGGAGAAGTAAAATTAAGTGCGAAAGAAGTAATCTCTGCTCTGGTTCTACTTATAAGTCTTATAAGCCCTGCTCTTTTACATATAATTCTGGTAAACCCAAGTGCAGTTTAAGTGAATAAATTTTATTTGAGGATATTAAAATAAAATATCTAGGTACTCTCGGAAAACATGTTCTAGCTTTGCATATAAGTTTCATAAACCCAGTGAATATATTTTATTTGTGGATATCCAAAATCTAACACGTTGAACTGTTTTGTTTTGTTGGTCAAGAGTCTTTAGATTACATTTCATTATGATTGATTTTGGAGAGTAATCTCACGTTAAACTAATCCTCATCTATTTTTATAATTATTTTGTAAACAATTTATATGGTTTTTAACTTTAAATTTTTAAATCTATAAAACAAAATAATGTTATTTACAATGACAATATAAGCAAGAAGATATTGAGAAAGACTTGCAACTTATTTTAAGAATATTACTCCATAGTAATGATGCTTTCTACCCTTTGCTTAGTCTCTATATGTTAGCATATGCTTTAGAAAAAACAAACAAAAATCTAAAAATAAATTAATAAATTACTTACCAACGGCAATTGTTGTTACTTGAATGAAATGAAATCTGAATAAGCCCACGGGTATTGGGAAGGAGCAACAATGTACTTTGTTGAGCCGAGAGGCTCATTCTACAACCCATTATGATGTGTAACGTTGTCCGTCTGTCTTCAATATTGAATTGAAACTTTTCTCATGACCACTAAAATAAAAATTATGAAAAATCTAAAAATAAATAAATAAATAAATAACTATACAAAACATTTAAAAAATGTCGGCTCATAAAAATTCCACGTGCAGAAATTGGATCCCTCTAGGCTCATGTTAGATTCGTAGTGTGTACGTTAATGGGTCGACGAAACACCCTTCGGGTTTCGCGCCCCCTCACTGCCCGGTGAGGTCCTTCCGGCAACCGAGTCCCATCTGTCACCAACGTTAACAAAAATCAACTTCATCCTGCCCGTTAACATTAATAACTCTGTCTCCTCACGGCCTGTCCGAATACTCTGTTTGCAGAGCTCCCGTTTGCAGGCCAGCTTGTCGGATAACAGACGACATGACTTGTCACCTAACTCATGCAGCGGCCACACACCACAAATTTGCGCCTTTGTTTGTCTGAATTCCATTTGATCTGGGACCATTTTGAATTCCCCTGCACCCTCAAACCAAGTTGCTTGAAACCACCTGCAAATATCGGTCCAATACTCAACGCGAGGAGCGTGATAGATATTGGCAGGATTGTAGATTGCTGGTCTGGTTAATATTTCAGGAATTGCAAATATCATTCTAATCAATGTTGAATCTTTCAAGAACTACAAATATCGGTCCAACATACATAAACTGCCTGTGTTGATCATATTCGTGTTTAAACTGAAACATTTAAACTGCCTATGTTGATTAGATTGCAAATATTGGTCCAACTTTCAACGCGAATGGAGCTTAAACAGCGGCAAACGTTTATACCCGGACATCGCTCATACTGTAAGTTCAAAATAGGAAATGTCAAAAACTACGCAGATTTCAGGTCTGGTTGTTTGCTTTTCTGTTGTTTTTTATGGCGCTGGTTAAAACCCAATTTGTAAAACCAGGAATCCTCCACATTACTAAAACCCAATTTATCCAGACTATTATACAAAGGAAATGTTGTTATGGGCCGCACATAACTAGTTGTTACTTGTCCGTCAAGGCTAGGAGAGCACAAAAATTTATTCAGACTATTATATAAGTGAAATGTTGTTCTAGGTTGCAGACTGCTGGTTCTGACCCAAAATTGCTTGTTCAACCATTGCAGTAACTTGTTGGTCAACCATTGTAGAAACTCACTTGTTAATGTTGGTTAACCATTGTGGCAACTCATTGTTTCATCGTTGCAACAACTCGCTTGTTAACGCTGGTTAACCATTGTCGATGTCTCACTATTGCAGCAACTCATTGGGTCAAAAAATGGTAAATCAAGTCAAATGGGAAACAATCATTTCCCTTCCGATGCAAGACCCTAAAGAAAAGATCATCTTTTCTATAACGGATTTAGATTGGTCTAAAGTACATGGAAAACACATGGAGATTGATCAGATTGCAAAAATCCATTCAACGAGAGTTGGAGACTTTATTAGAGAAGAGGAAATGAACCTAGATGCTCCATGTTCTTTCACCTAGGATCAAAATAAACACCCCAGATCAAGGCCTACTACTTCCTTGCTATATGAAGTGTAATATTTTTAGAGTTGCATTATTTAGATGTTGGTATTAATAGTGCTCGATCATTTTTCATGGATTCATATATATTGAATTTTCAAACATTTTTATGCAGCTATGATTGTACATATGGCCGCGAGGACAGAAGAGGACAAGTTGAAATGAAACGTAGATACTCATTTGTAAAAAAGAGGGGTTGCCAATGCCATTTCATTGTAAAAGTTATGTTTCAAATCCCTGAGATAATGATAATAACATATAACATGTATGAGCATGTAGATAGCTAAGGATGGACTTCTCATGGCCAGCATGACACTTTAGGTCATGCTAGGTCCCTGCATCAACCAAAGTTATCAAGGGACACGATTTCTTGTGTAGAGAGGTGTTTCTTCTTGGAAGTGCTAGTTGACTCGGTTTGCAAAATGCACGTTAAAAAATATGTTGACATGGATGTTGCAACTCGAGATAGGGATTTATTTTTGCGTACGAAAGATGTTATTAATATCTATAATCGTCTAATGAAAGGAAATTATCAATTGCATAAGAAGGATGAAATGAGTGTGAACGTTTGGTATAGAAAACACCTAGATGATTTTGTCTTTTGTCAAAAGCCTGATGATGGAGAGATCCATTTTATAGTTGGAATTTAGACAAAGTGGATGTTGGAGACCATGGTGAAGCTATCAAATAATAGCCTAATAGCCATGGATTCAACATTCAACATGAATAAATATGGGGTGAGTGTATTAAGAATGATTGATCTAGTACAATAATTTGATTAGTAATGATTGATAATGATTAATGAGTTGAAGTTGACTTCAAATGTTTTTTGAATGTGATAGTATCAGTTGTACACACTTGTGGTGTTTGATGAGAAACAAAGTGGGGTGCCAGTTGCATGGGTGGTGGCATCACGTAATACATCACATGACATTTCACTATGGTTGGAGCACCTCATGCATAGGTGTCACCAAGTTGATCATAGTTGGAAAGTTAATTCCTTCATGGTTGATGATGCATTGGCTGAAATCAATGCTTTAAGGTAACTTCAATCTTCTTATTTTATAGTACAACTTGTATTTATTACAAAAATAACATGCTTGAAATGAATTGAATGTGGCAGGAGAATCACAAGGTGCAATGTTATCTTGTGTGTTTGGCACGTACGTCGAGCATGGCTAAAAAATGTGAATTGATTGGCCAGTAGTCCAGAAATAGAAAAAGAGATGTTTAGTGATTTGGGTTTAATTATGAATTATTGTTCCAGTGTTGAAGTGAGCAATGCAATTAATGCTTTCTTCAACAAATTTTCTAATGAGGAGAAGTTCCTAGACTATTTCCACAAGAATTGGGTTACTGGTGACAAGATTTGTAAGTTGACAAACTCTTTCTTACATTTATCTTTTTGGTTTTCATATGGATGAAATATCTTCACTAACCCAACGTTTATGCAATTAGGGATGTGGGTAAAAGGCTGTAGGGATTTTCCCCATGTGAATCTGGAGACAACCAATGTTGTGGAGTCATATCATTATTACCTAAAGACAAATTTTCTATCTGATAGAAGAAAAATATTGTTCTCGTAGGATGGATTGGTTGATATATGTTCTTCTAACAAATGTTGAACCCTGTTACTAGTTTAAGGAAATTCTAAAAAAAGAAGTATTTTTGAATAATTTCAAGAAAGAGAAATAATTTGAATCATTAATGGAAAAATAAAAAAGAATTCCAGATAGTTATTGCAGCCTTCATGAGAAAATGTCTCATGCTTTTTGGGTGAGGAGTCAATCCAAACCTAATAAGAAATATCTTGTCACTTATCATCGCACCAATTTCGTAACTTGTGATTTCCCATGGTCTATTCATGGCAACATTTGTAAGCATGCCATAAAAGTAGGTTGGTTTTCCTCCCATTCAATGGCTTCAAACAAATTACTAAATCATCAAAGCACAACTGATTCATACAATGACCCTCCTAACCAATTACTAAATTGTCAAAGCACAAATGATTCATACAATGACCCTCCAAAGATAAATATAGAGGCAATATCAGATCTTGGTGAAAGCACAAACACGTTTGCCATGGATAGTCTCAATGTTGATGGAAATGTTGAAGGAATTGAGTTGGCCAAAGAGGAGTTATTTGGCTACATAGACCTAGTTCAAAAAAGCTCTCCTGCTACTTTGACCAAGATTAAACAATTGATTGCTTTGTTTAAAAAAAATGTTGAATGATGCCAACAATATTCATATTATGGATTATGAATTCACGTGTGGGTCGGGTGCTTTTGAGACATCTTTGAAGAGGAATAAGAGTTTCCTGAACCCCAAAAAGAGAAGAAAAACAAGAAAACAAAATGAAAGATTGGAAATTGACTTGAATATCGCTGCAGATGAAGATGAACCATTTGATTTTGATCGACTAAACAAGAGAGGTCGCCCTCGCTTCAACAATGCATGGCTTTTCAGGTTTGTTGTGATGCATTTGTTTCCAATTTGTTTTTAATATTTATTAGTGTATTACATGTATTTGATGTATTATAGTTGTGTTGAATATTCTCATGTATGTTTGATAGTTGGTCAAGATATGTTTGTTGATTTCTCTAATTTGTCTGAATTTTCATTTAAGGTCAGTAAATAACTCCATGAATTTACACCCAGTCTTTCAATACATTGATTATTTTGTATGTTATGGAAGATAAATTTCACCGGGTTTTCCATACTTGCATTATGCTTGCATACATTGGTGTCTAACTATGAATCTGATATATAAATTGGAATAAAAAAAACAAAAATTGTAGAGGAAATGCAAACAAATTGTAACTAAACATGTAAAACAAAAATTTACCAGCTTTTTGTAACTTCTCAATGCACATGGTCATATATTATTGGATAAGAATATATATTACAACATCAACAACAGTGAGGGAGTGAATATTAGCAACAACACAGGGGTCAATCTGAATCTAAGAATGAAGGGGGATTTTCATGAATATTTTTGATACAATAATCATTGTGCCCTACTTCAACAGGACGAAGATACCCTCCTGTTTCCATAATTTCATTCCAGCGTTCAAACTCCTTCTTCTTTTGTTTTGTTTTTTTTTTTTTTGGCAAGGTATATGACTTTTTATATATCTTTGTTGGTAACCAGATCATTGGATAGTGAAATCTAAGACCGATCCAGTTATCCCGACATTGTTCCATGGAAATAATATACTGAGAAATGATTTTTAAGGCTATCTTTAAGTTTAGGTAGTTAAATGGATCTTTATTTCAAGTTTGTTTTCACGAGGCATCCCACCTTGCTTTACATCCTTCTTATGCAACAGTCTCCAATATTTTAATCTAGGTTGCACAATATGCAATGGTTTGTTGCCTATTCCTGGTGATATACTTTGTTACCTCTAACGAAATCACCAACTGTTGTTGTTCTTTTATCACCTCTACAGGTATTTCATATTCTCCTTTAACCCACATAATGATCTTGGAATTATGTTTAAAAATTTTAATATCTTCCACCCAACTAGCCTAATTTCTCAAATACGATACAAAGGCTCTCAATTCGAGATCCCCTACATTGGGGTTGGGATTCCATTTTTTCTAAAGAGATACTAGAAAATTATGTTGGTACAATTCACAGAGCAAGTATTTTCCTAGATTTGTCCAAGCCCTATATGCTTCTATGATACCATGTTTGTATTCAACCCAGAAAGGCTTATTGTTGATGATATCATTCTTTTTAAACGTCAATAACCTTTATGTCAAGTACGCGTTGTAATTGGTTGAAGGATCCCTGCAACTAAGAACACCATCCATTATCTTTCTGAGTTGTTTCTTATCAGTCTCCATCTTGTTCACCTTGATTTGCAGCTCAGCCACTGTGTTTTTATGTTTTCCTTCAACTTTGTTTATATATTGTTCGCATTGCTTTCAAAGGCCAAGAATTAAGTTTTCGTGCAAATGGAAAGGTATTAGCTTTCCCTTATAAGAGGGTATACACATGACTAAATTATCCTTTGCTTCCTCATCCTCTGTTTGCACAAAAACTTCTTTGGTCAGTTTTATCTCTAGTTCCTAATCCTCCGTTAGTTTCATCTCTAGTTCATGTTCCTCAATTTTTTTAGTTTCATCTGTGATTCTTGTTCCTCTTTTTTCACAGCTATGCTTTTGGTGAATTTCATCTTTGACTTTTGGTCCTTTGTTTGCATAGTTGTGCTTTTGGTCAATTTCATCTCTGGCTTCTGGTCCTCTGTTTGCACAACAATGTCAACAATCTATTTTTTTCCAAGGGGTATATTTTCTTGGACCCTTGGAGAAGGTATATCTATGACACCAATGGGTAGGGACTCTGCAACTTGGGCCAAGCATTTTAATCTATCAAAAGTTTATTTTTGTCTCAGCTCATCTGTTAGGGTTTTAACTTTGATTTGTAGCTCTCTATTTTTCATCAGGAGAATCCTATTCTTCCTTAACAATGAAATATACAGAGGAAGATTTGTAGGGGTACTTATTGTTCCAATGTGATTCTTTGTCAATTCAGGTGGTGCAGTTGGTTGGTCCTCCTCATCATCCCCATACAATTCTTGTGGTATAGTTGGTTGGTCCTCCTCATGATCCCCATACAATTCTGGTGGTGCAGTTGGTTGGTCCTCCTCATTTTTGGAGGGAAATTCTAGTGGTGTAGTTGGTTGGTCCTCCACATCATCCCCATACAAAATTTAAATTGAGACAAGGCCCTCTGTTCTGTTGGAGGACAATTCTGGTGGTGCAGTTGGTTCGTCCTCCACATCATCCCCATACAAAATTGAAATTGAGGCAAGGCCCTCTGTTCCGTACCATTCAACTACTCCTTGTATGTACTCATAGTCAGAATCAGGAGAGGGAACCTTATCAACTTGTTCTTTTGTGTCAGCAAGGTGGCCTAATCCTTGTTCCATGAATCCTTGCTGCATGCATCCTTGCTCCATGACTCCTTCTTCCATCAATACATCCTGTGGATGCTCTTTCTCTTGCTCTTTTGTTGTTTCTTATGTAACAACGAGGTGGGTTTCAAGAACTGGAGCAAGACGACCTCTCTTTCTACTATGCTACTTGGATTTTGGAAATACTGTCGGGCGTTTCTTGTATCCTCTCAATCTTCTGGTGGTAGGTTTACTCCCCAATATTTCTACTTCATCATCATCATCTTGTTTGTCTCCTTTCTATGGGGATTTAGTAGAAGAATCCTTAGCAACCGTAGTTTGAACAATGGGTGGTTTGGTTGCCATATGGAAAGGTTATGTGGGAATTTCTGCAATTGGGCGGCTATGGGGTAGAGTTGCATCTAGGGGGTCATGGGGTGTAGTTGCAGCTGGGAGGTCATGGAGTAAAGGAGTTGCAGTTGGGGGGTCATGGGGCGGAGTTGCGGCTGGGAGGTCATGGGGCGAAGTTACAGCTGCCAGGGCATCCTTTAGCAGGGTAGAAAATATGGCCTTCCAACTACTTCATCCCAAGTTCTCCCTTCCCTTTGTAGCAAAAAATCCACCAAAATTTTAATGAGGCAATGGTGGGACAACATTTCGAATGGCTGCTTTGATTTCTGCACAGATCGGCTCATATTCTCTAAGGTTTATGCAAGAAAGAAATGCATGTTAACCAACCTTCGATGACACAAGTGGTCTAACAATCGGATGTGTTGACAATAAATAACGACATACCTTCCTTTGCACGTGAGAAATATATTGAAAATGAATACGACGTCTTTTCACGGTTGCGGTGATGCCCTCCTATCAAATCCTATGCTTATCTTCTCTAGATGTTTGCCTGCCTCAAGGAATTTCCACACAACATCACGTTGGGGTTTCGGGGCGCAAACCATTGTTCTCCCGTCTCAGGGAACCCTGTCACTTCCAGAATTCCTTCTTCTGTCACATGCACCACTGTCCCTGCTATCTCAATTCTACCCTCACTGTAATGCAAGGAAAAATCTATAGCTATGTCGTCGTCATACCCCTGAAACTTGTGAATATACTCTATCCAGGTTCAAAAAATGTTTTAACGCGTGGAAATTTCTCTAGTAATTCTTCGCTACCTTCTCTACGAACTCTTGCGCCTCCCATATTTGTTTAAAGTTCAGAGTGGATATGGTTTTCTTTGTTCTTTGCAACAATTTGAATGTGAGAGAATAACACAATGGAAGAGTTGAGGTAATGAGTCCAGTAGGCATCATCTATTGTGGCGGAAGTACCCAGTCAGGTGTTCTCGCAACGGTTACAACCCCATTTTCCACCGATCATTCATAATTGTCGTTGTCAGGGGCTCTATTACCATTATACATATTCAGGTGTTTCTGCAACGGTTGCCAGCCATTTGGCACCAATCGTTCATTGCTGATGTGGTCAGGGGAGATTTTCCATCATAATAATTTATTGTTTGATTACATGCCACTTTGTGGGCACATGCAACATTACAATCACTCAAATTACTTGCCTTACAAAGTATTAGTTACAGTTTATTAGTTATCCTTGAATGCATATTATAATTTTGCATGCTTATCATGTTAACTTCATTGATTTGCAGGTTGTTCATATTATTTTCATTGTTTGCAGGCTTAGTTTTTGTTGTCATGTATGTCAGAATGTGCTTCAATTGAAATCACCTGATATTGTGGTTGTAGCTGTTGATAATGGAGAAATTCATATCAATTGAATTGTTTGTTTAGATATTTATACAATTTTGTCCCTTGAGTTTGGATCTATGGATTGGAAAAATGCAAGATATCACTATTTCATTTTCATTTAACCATGTATAACGGGATAATTATGATTGATCTATAAGCTATCTTGGTTGTCTTGTAACCAAGGGTATCTGACATGATTTGTTATTGAAGGGACTTGTTTAAGAATTCGATCTCATTAGACTTTTATTAGAGAATTGTATAAATATTGCATGTGGTACTCATAGATAATGAATGAATGAATGTTACTAGAAGTTGGAAATGTGAAGAGGTATTGAAGGCATTCTAAGGTCTCGTTTTCTAACATATTTTGGAGTCCTCTATTTGATAATAAAAATATTTATTTTTCTATTCATTTTTGGGTTCTGTTTAAAGTGTTCTTAAGTGATAAAATAACATTTGTAAAAGGAAATAGTGATAGACAAAACTGAATTGTAATGAACTGTTAGACACAATTGAACTGTAATCAAAATGAGACATCTGAAATGCAATGAAAATGTAGTTCCATTAATAGCATGACTGAAAAATACATTTTTTACATACACATAATGAGATATAAAAAAAGTACCAAAAAATAAAGTGAGCCCATCTATAAAAAACAAAGCTCATATATATACATAAAAAATGATAGACATAGTGGATGTTTATCCTACTACAAGCTATCACAAGAAATAAGAAAACCATAATAGGACTCCCACCATAATAGCAATCACAAGAACAATCCATTCATTGACATGCCATGTATATCAATGTCTGTCAATGACAATTGGTGGAGCACATGCTGCCTCCTCCACATATCTTTCACATCCACGTCCATTGGATGCTGCTTCAATGAGTATATCATCAGCAACCCTTTGGACATATGATCGGTAAGTTATGTTAAAACTCTGAAATTGTGCAGCAATGTTTTTGGCTTGTTTGTGGAGGGGTTTCAAATTTGGTTTTCTGACTTGGTAAATTCCAATCATTTGATTGGATATCAACTTTGAATTGGTGTAAGTGACAATGTCACTTGCACCATAACTCCTTGTTGCTCTTAGCCCATCAACCAGTGCAAGATAATAGGCTTCATTGTTTGTGGTTGTCCCAGGTATTTTTGTACTATTTTGATACACTTGGCTTAGTTCTTCATTATGAAGCACAAATCTAATCTATTCTTGGCTTGGATTTGGATGGAACCAAACATAGATGATCAGTGTCCACTTTTGCACCATCTGAAGAAAAAAAGAAAACAATTAAATGAAAAATACAATCTAATGAAATATCGTTAGATTGTTAAAACATTGTTGCAACAACTCACTGTTGCAGTGGTGACAACTCACTGTTACAGTGAGGGAAACTCACTATTACAGTGGAGGAAACTCATTGTTACAGTGAGGGAAAGTCACTGTTACAGTGGCGAAAAGTCCCTGTTACAGTGGCAGCAACTCACTGTTACTCAACCATGAAAATATTAAAAAGCAACTTAAAATTCTTTGATAAGTTAATTTACTTTATGTATTAAAAAACATCTTAAAATTCTTTCATGATAAGTCAATTTACTTTATCTTTTACTTTGTAGTTGTACATCAAAAAAGCTTTTTGGACTTGGTTTGGTGCCAACAGTAATACCAACTTAGGATCACACACTATTAATTTCATTTTACTCTTTTAAACCAAGTTGCAAATCATTCATTCTCACATGTTAATTTAATTTTATACTTTACAATTTGGTGCCAACAGTAATACCAACTTAGGATCACACACTGTTAATTTCATTTTACTCTTTTAAACCAAGTTGCAAATCATTCATTCTCATATGTTAATTTAATTTTATACTTTACTTTGTAGTTGTGCATCGAAAGAGCTTCTTGAAATTATTTTTTGCAACATGAGTACCAACTTAATCACAAAATATTATTTTATTTCATTCTTTTAAAATAAGTTGTAGAGTCATTCGTTTTCATATATCAATTTACTTTATCTTTTACTTTGTCGTTGTGTATCAAAAGAGCTTCCTGGATTTGGTTTGCTACAACATGAGTATAACCTAGGGTCATGTTGACGGTGCTGAACCTACCAACATGTCAGGGTATATCCTCGGTAAGAGGTCCCAACTAGACCTTAGACCGTTTGGTGTAGGAGTCCCAACAGTGGGTCGTACAGTATCACCTTGACGCAGTTGCACGTAGAAGCAAGTAAGATATCCCTGTTGGTAGAAAGGGTGTGACATATGTAACAAGTCAAGGAAGGTGCATGAATGGTTCTAACACATGGAGGGTGATGTGAGTGCGCCCCTTGGAAACCTGTGAAAGCACGTGGCTAAGAAGGGAACACACGAGAAAAGATGCATCACAAACTGGAAAGAAAGTAAGCTGACAATCCAAAGTGATGGTTAAACCAATATCACATTTCAGTAAGATTCATACATACTTATACAGAAAAGTCCATACATGCATGCGTAAGAAAATAGATACATATATCATTAGAGTAAACAAGTTAGCTGAAATACAATAACAACATATGCATGAAACGTGTTGGCTCTGTTATATTAAGAAGTGAAAGTTCCAATCATACAGTACAACCATGACCAACCACTAGTCCTGATAGCATAACGTTACAATCACTGCCGCCTTCTCCTCCAAAGAGATATACTAGCTCTCCACAGTGGAGAAGCCAAGTCTCGTTACAATATTCTCCAAGATTTCTCTAAGATACTCCTATCAGAAGCTTGGCTGAGCAAAAGCCTTTGCAATGAGTTATGAGGTACTATATATAGCAAAGGGTGGGGTGACCCTTGACATTCCCCTTTGTGACTGTTCACCTACCCTCATGACTCTTCAACTACTCTATTCCTATTACATTCAACTATCGACACTTGAACTTCCACTTGACAAGATGTTACATACAATCTGCACATGTACCCATGTGAGACAAACTAGGCTTGAGCAAGCCATGCAAGCTATCACTGACACTCGGACAGTTGTGGTAAGACCAACTCTTCGAAATCCTTGCGATGACCAACGATGGCATACTGATGCCAAGCTTGGTCGTCTGTGATGGTGTCCATGCATTTCAATGGTGACATCCTGCTGAAAGCGAACTCTTGCCTCCGTTGTATCCAGGTACACTAATATGGCTCCTCTGTCAAACTCATTTGATAACATGCACATCATCATCTTGAGTGCAGTTAAACCAACAACATACTGATGCATAGTGTTTGTGTTGATCTCCGAGTGTGTGCTGGTGACCATGTGCATCAACTTGTTAAAATACATGTTCAGCTCCAGTCGAACTTGCTTCTTGTCTTCGCCTCAGTGAGTGTGCCAAATGGGTGGGATCGCATGCATGTGCACCCTACTTTGTGATTGACAACACTGCTCACCTTGTTTGCTCCATGTCAACTGCTGAATGGATCTATAACTTGTATGGGTGCAGTTTCGTCAGTCTATGCATGTTGGGCCTCTTGGTGTACCTATTCCTGCTGCAACTCCTTCTCTCATCTATGCAGCTCCTATTATTCCTTCGCGTGATCCTCTTGTCACGTCATTGCCTCATAGCCTCAGTCTCCAAAAATTCTTTCATCACAAGTGGATGTGCTTGAATTTGAAACTTTGCTCTGGCTCTACGATGTCAACAACCTTCCTCTTGCATGTGTCGCATGCAGGTGTGCTACCTACTGCTGTTGTTGATGGTGTTGCTCGCTGTGATGCCCCTACCATTTCATCTTGATATCCTTGTCCATGAACAACTTGATGCCTTCATAGATAAGCAAGTTCATGGACACTTGATCGACTACATCCCTAGTTGTGCTCTGAACGTGTCATCGACTCTGCTCTCTTGGAAGCCATTGTACCTGTGTTGCTGAGAGGCATACGAACATCTGTGATACCTAGAGACATAGCAACACTCATGATAAGCAATATGTCAGTCAAAAACCAAAACAAACTGGAGGACTGACATGTAACATACCTGTGTGACTATTTGTGAAGGTTGCGCAATTTTTACCAGGAGGCTAGGAGACTAACTGCCTGATCTATTTTTGTATAACTAGTTTTGTTGTGCTAATAACAATTATAGATTTATAAATATGTACATGCTTATTGCTTCTTGTGCTGAGGTTTCATTAGTTGTTTGTGCATACAATCAGTTAAATTTCCTTAAGTTTAAAAAGACATTCATGTGCAAAATAGCTTCAGAAACAAATAATGAACAACAAACATGTACAGTGCAACAAACCATCAAAGAGACACATTAACGCAATGTTTTGATGACGGAGTTCACCCCTCTTGGGCTACATTTCCTTGGTCTAGCTTCCATGGCTTAGGCCTTTGTATTGGATCAATGTGGCAAAAAATTTTCTTACAAAGCTCTATAGCTCCTGATACCTGCACCAATGTGTTCAAAGTGTCCAAACTAACTAAGAAAACCTCTTTCTGAGCTCCATTTGGTCGAAAATTGCTCAAGATATGCTTCATTCTACGTTTCCCTAGGAAACCCCGCTAAAACTAGAGAAGACTCTAGTTAGCACCACCAAAATTGGAAATCCCGCCGAATTTGGCGTGCCTCCAACTTAAAAATGGATTAATTAACTTAAATCAGGATTAGCGGTGCTCTAAGTGTGCTTATCCGTTAGCACTGGCCCATGGGTATATAGCCTCTGCTCCCGCCGTTGGCATTGCTGTAGGCTTAAATACAATATGGTGGCCATCGTTTAACAAGTCTGGTGCTTGGTCTGATGGTATGTAACGGAGTTTGGGAGGGGGAGGTCATGGGTTCGACCCACCCTCTGCCCATCCCTTCATATGTTTTTCCACCATAAGCATTGTGCCATTATATATTTCTCCTTTGGACTTTAACCATACCATAAAACATTTAAAATACGCCATTGTATAATATATATGCGGATTGATATAAAGTTTGTTTATATATATATATATATATATATATATATATATATATATATGATTTTAAATCATATAAAATAAGATATATATATATATATATATATATATATATATATATATATATATATATATATATATATATATATATATATATATCTAAAAAAACAATTTCCACATAATATTCATCATGAACCCATAATTCCACCTTGGAGGACATTGGGCAATTTCACCTTCACACAACCAAACTGGTGAATCCTGAAGTGACACTTGTCACAACCTCATTGGGCAAAAACTGAAGAAGATTCCCATCATGTTGATTATACTTCCATGTCATCATTCTGTCCTGTTCTACAATTTTTTTAGTTGTTTAGGAAAATAAACAATAGGCCTTTTCTCCTTCATCCAGACTCGGTTTTTAGTGAAACGAATTGCATTGCGATCATCTTGATGAGACGGATGCAGTCGTTCAGGTTTTGAGCCAATCTAAGAACTTTGATTTTTGAGCTAAATACTAAGCACCTGATCATTCCTCCCCACTAGAAGCCTTTTGGACCCCAAGATATCACTATTATTTGACAAGTAGATGAGGGTACAACCCCGTCACCTTTCCAAGCTCGATCTAATTGGCTTTTGACAAATTTGTTTCTTTGAGCTCCTCTCTAAGGAAATCAACATTCACTTGCCTTCAAGAACCCATTCGTCCGTCACTGATGGCATTTTGTTAAAACTGATTCAGAAATTATGTAGAAATGCATTCAGAATGTGAAATATGAACATTCTCTCCTTGTTCAACAACTTGAAGCCTCTTTTTGCAAAACTAACACCAGCTTGCATGGTCAACTTGAAACCTATGATTGACATAATACCTATACATGTCTTTGCCCTTTTCAAGCTAATTTTGCACTGTTTGTTGCACCATTTTCAGTTGTTCACAGAAACTCATGGTTTTTTCCATGTCACCATCAAAAGAAACATCCTTCTTACCAAGAAAACATAACAAAATATAATGCAAATGGATGACAAATTTCACTACTTAGTTTTCATGACTCAAGCCCGATTGTACATCTTGAAAGTATGAGAATTTATGAACGTAACTTTCATGTAAAACATAATGACGCTTGAATACAATAGTTTCATAACAAATAGGCCTAAAAGGCATAACAATGAACTTGCTGCTTATACCTATTTTGTACCTTCGAACCAAGTGAAAATTTTGACAAGTATCCATCCAATGAAAGTGTATGGATCGTTGCAACTTAATATTTACACCATGGAAATCTTCTGAATGAAATAAGATGGTGAGGTTGCTTGCATAAACCTGAAACTCAAATGAACCCTTCAAGTTTGAAAGAGCATAAAAATAATTGAACTGATCTTTTTGTTTGAAGCAACACATGCCTCTTGTTGTTTGCCTCCCCACTGGAAGACTTTGCACACACATGACAATGCATGCCAAGGAGCTTTGAAAGAAGAAATGTCAACAACAACTCTCCTCCAACATTGGGTTGCTCCCAACAAACCTCTTATCAAAATGACGACCTTGGGCGTTGACCAATCAACAATGGCATCCAATTTGGAGAGGTTTTCCTTCAACTTACCTCCTCCAATATCATGGCCCAAATGCATCAAAGAAGTGAAACCCAACTTGTACTTTGATATCTTCAAAACATCAAACAATTTTCCTTCATAGATGACATGTGCATAAGAAAACTTTCTAAACATGTTTATGTCACCCAAGTGGACAATTTCTTCAAGAAAGGACTCTTTTTTGCCCTATTTCTTGAAATTATTACCGTTCCTCTTTGGCACCATAACCATTGGTACAAACCATGGAATAAGGGATGATTGAATGAGCCCATTGTTCAACAAACTTTTGCATTGCATTGGTGTCTCTACACTTTGAAATTTTGTCAACCCTTGCATGCTAACATCAGAAATAGAAACCTCTTGTTGCAAAGATATTTCATGTGAAGTTTCTTTCTCTTTGAAGGACAATTCTTTCACAACCTGAAATACTTCATTACTCTGATTGACTGAACCAACCAAATCAGAATTAAAACTTGCATTACATGCAACAACAATTTCATAAACAATATCATCATTTGGCTTGAACATGAGAAGTACTATACTTTTACTTGAATTAAATAGTCTTTTTTCCTACCCTACTATTGTAGTGGCTACAACCATCCTCCAAAATTTTGGCCTTCACCCAATTTCGGAGCCTCCCTTAAGAGTTTCACTTAATGACTACACACACTCGAATTCACTCCGTGAGCCCATGTGAGTCCTTGCATCCGCCTTGCTTGTTCATTTCATTCAAGTTTCCGCATGTTGGTGTCTAATTCATGCTTGTGACCATGTTTTGGCTATGCTCTAAGTCTTCGCTTCATGTGTGCTGTTGTGTTCGCTATGAAGGCATCTGTCACACTCACACACAGAGTCACATTCACTATCGCACAAGTGTCGTCACAGTCGATCAATGATCAGTGACGAGTGTCGCGCTTGTCACTTGCACCATCGTTCATTCATGTTGAGGATGTGTGTTTGGATGGTTTGGTCGTCTCGTTGTCAAGTCATGAGAGTGTGTGTCTGCATGATCACCTATGCATCTCTTAGTTTTTTTTTTTAAGTTCTAACAACTGGATTCCCATCTGACAATCGGACCATCACCCCGCCATTGACCCAATCGACTGTCACCCAGAGCAGTGCAGAAGCACTAAGCAAGTTTTTCCAAGCTGCACTGATTGCAAGTAATTCAATCAGCTCTCATGCTGACCACCCGAACAGTCAGACTCGATAGTGACCCCAGGACTGACTCCCCTCCAAAATTGCATAGAGGCTACTGACCTTGCCCACTCTACTGACTAAGGAAATTGCGCAGACAGACACCAAGTGCTCGTCCTTGTTTCCCTTAGAAAATTATGTAGTTTTCTCAGTCAGTCCCCCGATAGTCGACCAACTGCTCATCCAAGAAATTGCACAGTTTTCATGAGCAAGCCTTTTGCTATCTAGCAATCCACTTAGCTCAGAAATTGCACAGAGATGATCAGTAGGCTGACCTCCCAGCCCCAGTGCAGTTCCCCTTGCCAGCAGCTCCTAGCAGCAGACTACTAGTTCCTCCCAGGAATTGTGCAGTTTCTTCCGCCAGTGACCCAGTAGCCAACTATCAGTTCCCTCTGGGAATTGCGCAGTTTTGGCTGCTATTGACCCAACAACCAACTGTTAGTTCCCTCTGGGAATTGTGCAGTTTTGGCTGTTAGGATCCCGGGTAGTTCCTCCCAAAAACTGCACAAGCTCTATCTGTTGATCCTCCTTGCAGCTTGACTTGTTCCTCTAGAAAATTGTGCAAATTTTTCCTTCCAGCCCCTGCTGCCTGCTCGTTCCAAAAAATGCATAGGTTTTTCCTACTTTGCCTTCCTGCAGCCCGAACTGCCCCTCCCAAAATTTGCGCAGTTTTTCCTTCCAACTGAGTCAGACCTCGCAAACAGGCATTGTCAACTTGGATTGTCCATCTCCATCACTCAGTGACTCTTGCACAATGTTCATCAGCAGTGCCTGGAGCCATCATCTCACTTCACAACCTTGCTGCCTCTCTCAGTCACCTACATCTGAAATGATCATGTTTCATGGTAAACTAGGAGGATTTTTTTGGATGTGATGTCGTCTCGTTGTGAGTGACTGGAGGTACAGGTTACACCAACAAACATAGCGTGATGACGAATGGGATGAACGAAGGAGCAGATGCAGAAGGATAGGTTCACCAATAGACGAACGAACGATGCATGCGAAGAGATGTTCTTGTGAATGGATGATCATGAAAAGATATGTTCACAGATGGACAGATGAGCAAAAATGCAAGATGTTCTCACGAACGGACGAATGGACGAGCAAAAATGCAAGATGTGCTCATGAACGGCCGAACGGACGAACATGCACCTTTCGTGAACAGATGATTCCGTCAAGCCTTCCAACATGCAAGAAAGGAGCAACGTGCCTAAGCATCATCAAGAGAACCAAAGACCATCGAAGACTCCACCCACTTTTCCATGAAGAGGTGAAGATATGATACACCATGAAGACATCCATCACCCAACAACACGATAGCTCAACATACACTCTAGCAACAACACGAATGTACCCGCACTGTTATGTCGAGTCATGTCATGAGTCATGTCGCCCACATCTCTACTATGGGCTATGTTGTGAATCAATGTAATGTAACATGGAAGTCCAAGAGACCCACTTGTTGTACAAAGAGTCATGCAAATTTCAAAAGTCATGGAAGTCAAACAGTCATGAGGATAGTCAAACAACCACAAGGGTCATTTTCACCCTTGGCTATAAATACCCCCTTATTTGTACTTGGAAATGACTTTTCACCTCAGCTCCTCCCACATAGCCAAGAGAGTCTATAATCTTTTGTTTGAGGAGTAAGTAGTGGCTCCAATGCCCCGCACTCAAGGTTAGTGATGTACGGTGTAACGATGTTTCTTGGAACTTTCGCTTAATTAAGAAGCCTTTTAACAAGCCAACACATTTCACGCATGTATTGTACTTGTTGTAAGACTAATTTTGGACACTTGTAATGCATGTTGCTTTAACCTGTGTTGAACACTTAAACTATTTCACTTTTTGTAATACATAATCTGTTAATGGAAATGTGTTGTATATGTTGTTAATGTTGTCTCGCCTGTGGTAGATATCTCCCTAGACATCAGATAGACCTTTCAAATAAAACTTTTTGTAACAACTGTTGCACTCGTTCGGACTCATCCGTTGAGTGCTGTACGTGTTATCTTACCTTGTGTATTGTGACTGCCGCATCCGTGTGGACTGCTCCTGTGGAAGTTGTGCATGTCCTATTTTTTGGTGTGTTCCTAGTCGAGTGGGGACTTCATCCCAACCAACTTGGGATTCACTCTCACCCTCTCCCCTTACAGTGAAATAACCATTGACACAAGTACACTATAATTCACTAGGCACGCGAACCTCACTTCTCGAAGGCAAAGCAGACCATTCTCCTGTGCTGACAAGCAAGAGTTGAGGCAAATCCTTAAGGCGATGGCAACCGGGCCATCATACCAGGTGGGAATTCCACACCAAATGGTGTGAGGTCTAGTTGGGACTTCATACAGGGTGATCCCCTGAATGTTGGTGGGTCCAGCACCATCAACATTTCTAGCGCTAGAAGGAGGGAAACCAGTTGTATATGGTTGAAATTCCTCTCACACTCATTCATCAACCATCTGGTCAAGGCAGTAACTCGCACTCCCTCTCACCTACATGCGACTCTGCAGTTGGTTACTCCTCACCTCCCAGAATTGAACACAAGATTCCATATCAACACCTTCACTTCATCCATCCCATCACTCGCCAGTTCGCAAAAGCAGTCAGACTAATCCCAGGCATACAACATCTTCCATATGCATCAAAGAAGTCAAAAGCCACTCCCACGAGAGTTGTTGTATCATCGGTGGAAGAAGCAGTCCTTGCCACACTTGAAGGTATAGAAAAAGCTATTGAAGACAGAGAAGAACCTCAGTCTTTCTGAAAGGTGAACAAGACACTCTTGTGATCTTGGGATCAGACTCTAGTATAGGAGGTGGAGGGGAAGGCAGTGGAGGAGGCAGAGGTAGAGACGAACCAACGAACTCAGAGCTGGAACCATCAAATTCTGAAAGAGAGGAAGAGGACGAAGAAGAAGAAGAGATGGCTGACCCAAATCTTGAATGGATGACTCAGGGACCATTGGCTCTCCCAGCTGTTCTGCACAAGATGTCGAAGCGAGCGGAGAGAATGAACATCAAGTTCAAACCTAACAACAGGGTGAAGACATAAGACCACTTAAATAACTTCTACCTAAAGCTACAGACCCTTGAGGTACGTTATGACGACGTAACATGTATATTATTCCCATGTACCTTAGACGGTCGTGTAACTACTTGATATCACAACCTTCCACCAAACTTGATACAGAACTAGGGTGCTTTCAAACGTATGTTCCTTGAAAAGTTTGCCGATGAGAAGACCCCAGCCATTCTACTCAAAGAATTGGGAAGCCTCAAGATGGAGGGAAAAGAGAAAGTGAAAGAATTTAATCAGAGGTTTACACATATTTTGAACAAGTTTGTAGCGGACACTAAACCTCATGACTCCATCACTGTTGACTATTACACGTCCGCACTGCCAACTAGCATTGCACAGTTCATCAAGCGAGCTGCGAAACAAAAACTCCTGGAAAGTTACGAAGAGGCTATTGTTGTTGAAAAATACTTGCGTGCAATCATAATCATCAAGGATGATGAATCAACGAAGGATTCCAAGGATGCGAGCAAGAAGCCCCAAGTAACGACGAGCAAGGGTAGAGATAAGGAAGCAACCGATACTGAGACCCTCACTCACCTTGTCAAGAACTTGACTATGGAAGTGTCCGAAATCAATATTTGAATTAAGAAAATAATGTGACAAATAAATATGTGAATTGTTGGCTCAATATAGAGAAACTCTCTTGGACACACAATCTGTTGGTTGAGAGAATATCTCAATCGCACATAAATCTAGGAAACAAAATAGGAACAAAATCCATATGTGAAGTGTTATCTCAAGATAGAGAAACTATCTTGGACACACAATTTGTTGGTTGAGAAAATATCTCAACCACACACAAATATAGGAAACAAAATAGGAACAGACTCCTCTAGATAGAAAGAATCACAATAGATATAAGTAGTAATTACATATTCCAACACAACCCCCTAATGAGTACTTATCTCGATATCAATCTGCAAAGTCTAGTTGTGTTCAAACATAACAAAAGAATATTTTGATGACCATATAAAGGAGAAACCATCCACCTGAATGCATGGGTTCCAACCATTGCAACTGCTAGTGTACTAGGATGCCCTTCACATACATGGTTTTGTCAACCATTATAATTGCATAAATGTACCTATACCTGCAAACTCCCCTCCAATGTCATCATCATGGATTTTATCGGATTACCCATAACCATGCTCTGGGTTTTATCAAATCACCCTCAGCCATGCCACTAAGGGCTCTCAGCCACCACGGCTCAACTCAGCCATGAAGGCTCTACTCAACCACGAAGGCTCAACATAGCCACTAAGGCTCCTTAGCCACTCTAGGCCACAAATATGCCACTAAGTCACTCCAGCCACTCTGGGCCACAAACTTTCCACTAGGGCACTCCAGCCACTCTAGGCTAAAAACCTGCCACTAGGGCACTCCATCCACTAAGGCTCACCAAAGACCTGACTCAACCATGTATGTGAATCCATGCCTACCAGAATCCATGTCCACTTCACTTTTACACATGGTTTCTGGCTTACCACAAACCAACACAACATAGTGTTTTCCGGATGACCACAAACCTGTAATTAAAAAGTGGTTTTAAGATTACCACAAACTTTATGGGGATACCCATGCCTCATCAGGCTTACATTTCACACTCCATCTCATGGACTTACCAGGCACATATTTTACAAGGACCACTGCAAAACATCTTAGAATTGCTTACTAATAAATGTATGTGACACAATACACCATCATCATGAGTCTATTCCACAAACTCACACACAAACTAGATTGTCCATCATCTTTTAATCTTTGATGCAGCTCCAACCACTATCCTCTGATGTCATCTTCACTCTCATGTCTTCATCATATCTAGTTGTTAATCATTCCTACAAATAAATGTGTCTATTGTTGGAATGGCCAGTTCCAACATTGACACAAATGTGTGACGATTGTTGGCCAAACTAACTGCCACTATATTATTTTAACCAATATTACATCACCGACATAACACTTTCTAAAAAATAAAATTTAAACAATGGGAAAATAATTCTATTTTACATGCCATTATGTCGGGGAAGCACTGAGATACATTAACTAATGCAAATGCATAAATCTGCTTTCGTTCTTCTTTTGTCTTCCACATGCTTAATTAGGCATCAGCATGAACACAGAAAAAGAAATCATCATTTTTGCATTTTCTACAAATTTCTCTGGTAGAATACCCCTAGCTATGGCAACAGGATTGCAAATGGATAAAAGTGTATCAGATTCAACCTCTCGCAAGAAATTTAGTAGCCAACCACAGGTTATCTATCACATTCATCACCACCAAAATCAACACTTTTCCTTTCAAAACTACACGCGTCTAGGGGATCACCTCTTCGGGTTTCAACATTCACGTGGTTGAGCTCAAAATTCGATCCAAAACGAGAAATGAAACCCAAGATCCAATTTTTCGTTGTCTGATGCAAAACCAAGAGAACCGAGAAATAAATATCTTGTTAACAGGATTGAAATCAGATTTCCTATAGCATGTCCAAAGTGCACATGAACAAACACAAGAAGATCGAATCTGATAAAACGTATCCAAAGGCCTTGCAATTATGGAAACCCTCAGCTCCAACGCGGCACAAACTGGAACAACACCTCCACCTCAGGTTTGCGACTGACAATGGCTCTAAAAAACGAGCCCCTCATGTGATGAGTCAACAAAAATACACAAAACAAATTACTGTTCTTTGTTAATTCGACACTACTGAATAATGGTGTATCACAAATTTGACATCCCAATTTGTTTTCAGATGAAAACCACAGCTGAATTAAGCAGCCAAGATGTGATTTGAGTCTGCAATATTCACTGTTGACATCACATCAACGACGCTTCTGGACACAGGGGTAAGCTGACACATGACAATGACTTGAAACTACTGAAAAACCCAACACCAGCTGAATTAAGATGCCCAGAAAGGCTTCAGAAACGTAGAAATCGACTAATTCAAGTCTGTGATCCTTGATGCCATGACGCCGATTGCATCGATGCAGGCATCACAGACATTGGAATAGGTGTCCTTCAGGTGATAGACAACATTTCCCACCATTCTTAATAGGTGGGGCGATAACAAATTGTTGTGGGCATCGACCATTGCGACGAAGAGCTTCACGCATTCTTTCCTCACAGTGCTCTTCTGCTGCGAGTCAGTGTCATAGAGATATGACAAGAAAGAGAAAAACCACCCGAATTCAAACTCCAAGCAATTCTCTCAATCTCTTCTAAAGAAATCATGTATGTGTCTCGATCTAATAACTTGTTAATTGCTCTAATTACTCACTATCTGAGCCAATGTGTTGCATGTTGGTGGCTCACCTGCTTTCCAATGTTGCTAGTTCTGCCTGATTGCACCAACGCCATTTTTTCACGATATGGACTCAGTCTCCATCAGATTCAACACTGATAGGATGATAGACAGATAAACAAACATTCATAAAACCCTTTATTTCCCTTGACCCAGGACGAGGCCAAGCCCAGGAGGGGCCAGGCCCTCAAGGGCTCTGATACCATGTTAAATTTCCATAAGGAAATCAATATTCACATTAATCAAACAATGTTACAAATAAATATGTGAAGTGTTCTCTCAAGATAGAAAAACTATATTGGACACACAATTTGTTGGTTGACAGAATATCTCAACCACACACAAATCTAGGAAAAAAAATAGGACCAAACTCCATATGTGAAGTGTTGTATCAAGATAGAGAAACTATCTTGAACACACAATTTGTTGGTTGAGAGAATATCTCAACCACACACAAATATAGGAAACAAAATAGGAACAGACTCCTCTAGATAGAAAGAATCACAACCGAGACAAGTAGTAATTGCATATTCCAACACAACCCCCTAATGAATACTTCTCTCGATATCAATCTACAAAGTCTAGTTGTGTTCAAACATAACAAAAGAATATGTTGATGTCCATATAGAGGAGAAATCATCCATCGGAATGCATGGGTGCCAACCGTTGCAACTGCCAGTGTACTAGGATGCCCTTCTCATACATGGTTTTGTCAACCATTATAATTGCATAAATGTACCTGTACCTGCAAACCCCTCTCCAATGTCATCATCATGGATTTTATTAGATTACCCGTAACCATGCTCTTGGTTTTATCGGATCACCCTCAACCATGCCACCAAGGGCTCTCAGCCACCACGACTCAACTTAGCCATGAAGGCTTTACTTAGCCACGAAGGCTCAACACAACCACTAAGGCTCCTTAGCCACTCTAGGCCATAGATCTGCCACTAAGTCACTCCAACCACTCTGGGCCACCAACTTGCCACTAGGGCACTCCAGCCACTCTGGGCTACAAACCTGCCACTAGGGCACTCCATCCACTAAGGCTCAGCAAATAACTGACTCAACCAGGCCCAGGGTTTTCTTGGCTCACCAAAGACCCGACTCAACTAGGCCCAGGGTTTTCTTAGCTCACCCTCAACCATGCCAAGGGTTTTGTTGGCTGACCCTAAACCATGTCTACCGGAATCCATGTCCACTTCACTTTTACGCATGGTTTCTGGCTTACCACAAACCAACACAACACAATGGTTTTCGAATGACCACAAACTTGCAATTAAAAAGTGGTTTTAAGATTACCACGAACTTTATGGGGATACACATGCCTCATCAGGCTTACATTTCACGCTCCATCTCATGGAGTTACTAGGTACATATTTCACAAGGACCACTACAAAACATCCTAGACTTGCTTACGAATAAATGTATGTGACAAAATACACCATCATCATGAGTATATTCCACAAACTCACACACAAACTAGATTATCCATCATCTTTTAATCTTTGATGCAACTCCAAACCACTATCCTCTGATGTCGTCTTCACTCTCATGTCTTCATCATATCTGGTTGTTAATCATTCCTACAAATAAATTTGTCTATTGTTGGAATGGCCAGTTCCAACACAGACACAAATGTGTGACAATTGTTGGCCAAACTAACTTGTTTCGGATCGAATCTTCCTGTAGCATGTCCAAAGTGCACATGAACAAATAGAAGAAGATCGGATCTGATAAAACGTATCCAAAAGCCTTGCAATTAGGGAAACCCTCAGCTCCAACACGGCACAAACTGGAACAACACCTCCACCTCAGGTCCACGGTTAATGATGGCTCTAAAAAATGAGCCCCTCATGTGATGAGTCAACAAAAATACAAAAAAAAAATCGTTGTTATTTGTTAATTCAACACTACTGAATAATGGTGTATCACAAATTTGGCATCCCAATTTGTTTTCAGATGAAAACCATAGCTGAATTAAGCAGCCAGGATGTGATTTGAGTTTGCAATATTGACTGTCGACATCACATCAACGATGCTCCTAGACACAGAGGTAAGCCGACACCTAACACCGACTTGAAACTATTGAAAAACCCAACGCCAACTAAATTAAGATGCCCAGAAAGGCTTCTCAAACACATAAGTCGACTAATTCAAGTTTGTGATCCTTGATGCCATGACGCCGATTGCATCGATGCAGGCATCGCAGACATTGGAATCAGTGTCCTTTAGGTGACAGACAACATTTCCCACCATTCTTAACGGGTGGGGTGACAACGACTTGTTGTGGGCATCGACCATTGCGGTGAAGAGCTTCATGCATTCTTTCCTCACGGTGCTCTTCTGCTGTGATTCAGTGTCATAGAGACATGACAAGAAGGGGAAAAGCCACTCGAATTCAAACTCGAAGCAATGCTCTCGAGCTCTTCTAAAGAAATCGTGTATGTGTCTCAATCTGATAACTTGTTAATTTATCTGATTACTCGCTGTCTGAGCCAATGTGTTGCATGTTGGTGGCTCACCTGCTTTCCAATGCTGCTACTTTTGCCTAATCGCACCAACGCCATTTTTTCGCGATATGGACTCAGTCTCCATCTGATTCAACACTTATAGGATGATAGACACATAAATAAACATTCATAAAACCCTTTATTTGCCTCAACCCAGGACGAGGCCAAGCCTAGGAGGGGCCAGGCCCTTAGGGGCTCCGATACCATTTTAAATTTCCAGAAGGAAATCAGTATTCGCATTAATTAAACAATGTTACAAATAAATATGTGAAGTGTTCTCTGAAGATAGAGAAACTATCTTGGACACACAATCTGTCACACAAATATAGGAAACAAAATAGGAATAGACTCCATATGTGAAGTGTTGTCTCAAGATAGAGAAACTATCTTGGACACATAATCTGTTGGTTGAGAGAATATCTCAACCACACACAAATCTAGGAAACAAAATTGGAACAGACTCCTCTAGATAGAAAGAATCACAACTGAGACAAGTAAGAATTACATATATTCCAATAGTGTATGGGACCGAGAGCTATGGGAACAAGTTTGGGCTCGATGGATAAGGGCCCTAAAGGGATAGGGAATAAATTGCCTAATTATAGAGCTCCGTCTGTGGAGGAGGTTAAGTTTGTTAGATGCTTTGGTCCTAGGGACAAAGTGTAAGTCATTAGACCTTAGGGGCACAGGGTATAGAACCCCATGGGTGTAGGGGACATGAACCCCACGGGTATAGGGGTCTAAGGCCCCAAGATCCATACTTAATGCTAAAAAATACTAGTGGTACCTATATACGTAGTTAGAAAAAATGATGCCATTTTTGGGTCATTTATTACCATTCAGAGTGTTTTTCTTGGCCCTAGAAGCTCGTAATATTCCTTTATAGCCTAACTCTTGGGTTTATTCTCCTAGTCATATCTAAGTTCTAGGTAATGATAGTTAATGTTCAAGAAATCATAATGGTAACTCTCCTCATCAAAAGGCCAAGGATACCCTTGAATATTCCTTTATGGTGACCACTTGTTATTGATGGTGTTAAATGCCCAAAAGTTTTCTTTGGCACATTATTGTAAAACCTACCTTGTGAATGCTTAGTGAAAAGGGAATTTGTGCATTCCTAGAATGTGCATGCTCTTTTCATTTCATTTTTTTAAGTGGGAGTGACAACTCTAGCATACATGTTTTTTTTATTTTGATGTATTAGATTTAAGTTTGGAGTGAGAAACCTAGTGATTTGGTAGTTACATATAGAAAAACATTAAATCTTATATTTTTCTAAATACCTCTCGATAACTCCATTTTTCATATTATTTTGTTATAAGATGCACAAATCCATCATAGATGAAATAGAGTGGACTATGTAGATTCCATATATATAAATAAATAGTTTACTAGTTTCATTATCCTTTTGTCTTAAAATATATAAAATTTTTAAAAAACATACCCCTTTTATCCTTCTATAATTTTTTATCCCTTTAAATATTTTAAAAATAACTACAATATAAAAAGATATTTAAAATCTAAATTAATAAATATTTGATAATGTTATGACTCTCCTACCTTGCTAGAACAGAAGGCTTTAAAATTAACATTATAAATTATGAAAAATTAACACACTGAACAATGTGTTCTCTAAAATTTTGAATTTTTTTTTCTTCAATATCCCATGGTTAACTTAACATAGGCATAAATTCAAACACACGTATTACAATAACATATCAATTTTAGAAAATCTTAAATTTACATAGGTATTAAAATAACATATTAATTTTAGAAAATCTTAAATTTCACAATCTTTTACAAATTAAATAAATATAAATTATATATTCAAAAACTAATTCAATTTCCTATATTTCATCATTTTAAATCATATTCAAGTTCTTTATAAATTAGATAAATATAAATTATATATTCAAAAGCTAATTCAGTTTCCTACATTTCATCATTTTACTCTATATTCAAATTCATTACTTAAATATATTTAATCATGTCTCTATGTTAACATATAATTGTTTTTCAATGTATACATGATCAATAACATCATTAATTTAAATATCTCCATATATTGTATGTCATTTAATAATATAATAAATGATTAATTCATTTATTGAATTAAATTATGATTATATTGGATAGATTTTTTTATATATTTAATATAAAATTTATATATAATATTTAAAAAATAAAAATTAATAATAATAATAATAATAATTTAATATCAACCCTCAATAAAAATATATAAAATTTGTAAATAATATTTAAAAATAAATAATAATAATAATATAATATCAATTCTCAATAAAATATTTTAATATTATTTTATATATATATAACCTTAATTTTTTTAAAATGATTGGAAGTGATTTCTTTATTTTTTTTATAATAAAATTTATTGGAAGTGAAATTTTTTGGGAATAAAATATATTTTAATATAAAATTTATAAATAATATATTGTATAAAGGAAAACTTAATTCCTTTCCATACATCCAAATTCAGAATTAAACTAAATTTACACTGATTTAAATTTAATCTGGAACTGTACTAAATTTACATTAATTTAAATTTAAGATAACATTTGATGGGATGAAATTTTTTACTTCAAATGACTGTATTGTATTCTTCCTTCGAAGGACTATGATACAAAGGTTTAAAGATTCGAGCAGCTGACGTAAGCAGGGACGTCATGGATCTTTGGCTTGGTTTGAAAAATCCCATGTTTTAATAATATTGATTGGACAAACCAATAGCAGTCTGCACAGCTGCACTAGTGATGTACGCTGACAAGGATGTTGTATATGATTTATGCAAATTTAGATTTTGCTATCAATTGGGAAGTTATAGTTTTATTAATAGTCCATAAATATTTAGCATACTATAGAGTATTATTATTAATAGAATGAGTGGTTGAGCCAGTCGAGTCCCTTGTTGGGTTCTTGCTTTCTTAACGTTAAGCAAGCAATAAATTCCTCTCCTCTCCCTTTTGGGTTTACTTATTGGGTGGGGGCTATGGTCGAGTACCTAAAGGTCCTTAATAGTGGAGTACCTAAAAGTCCTATGGTCGAGTACCTAAAGGTGATGGCGGCCTTAACAGTCAGCCTGCTTACGCATCCGCCTTAACAGTCAGCCTGCTTACGCATCCTTAACAGTCGAACTCTGCCGGTCCTCACCATTGAAATGGTGTATATGTATACCGTTTTATATTATTATTAATTGAGTAATTGTTGTATATGCTCACAATTTTATTTTACCAAGGCCAGAAATTTAAAGATAGACATATACAGCCCCTCAATTAAGACCTTATAGGAACTTATTTATTTCCTTTGCCCTTGGTCACTGCGTCATTCTAATAAAATCTAAAAATTTAGATAAAAACAATTTTCCAATATAATTTATTAGGATAAAAGTAATTTAATTAGTAAAATTTTTTATTTTTAAATAATATGATTAAAATTTTAAATATATAAATAAATTTAACATCTTTTAAAAATCTTAAGATAATTACACTCTACACAGATCATACCAGAAATTTAAAAATCTTAAGATAATTACACTCTACACAGATCACACCAGAAATTTTGCTGCCCAATTTTTCAAAAAAATTATACCTATAACTAGAACACGGTTTGTTCACCACGTACTTGAGGGTCAATGTAAAATGATCCGTGAAGAACTTGAAGCACTCGGGCGCTAAAGTAGTTGTTGGACTTTAAAGAGTAGACCATACGGAACGCGATGTGTCTTCTGTCCATAGATGTGCTTTACAGAAGCAGGTACACCAGGGGCGGGAGTAAAGACTGTGGTACAGGTTAAGCGCATGAAGGCTGTGGGACAGGTTTGGACCGTCTGGTGCATGGGCCTAGGTGAAAGTAACCTCAGTAGCAGGTGTAAACAAAACCACAGTAGTCATTTTCACATTTAGTAGGACCACTCCCAGTGAACTTAAATAATTCAATTAGTACTTGAATAAGCCACTTTAGAAATAAGATGTCATCATGCAGCCTGGGTCCAGCTTTTTGTCACTAAATTTTGAACTTAATTTTTTAGGGATGAAGAATAGATGTAATATTATATTGGTCTAGCATATAAAAAAATAGATGCAATATTATATTGGTCTAGCATATAAAAAAATAGATGCAATATTATATTTGTCTATAGATTATAGTATGATTATTATAGTATAAGATAATTATAGATTATAAGATAATTTTTTTAAATGGTAGTAAGGAAGGATTTTTTATTTTTAGAAAAATACAATTATTATGGTTGAATATATTTTGCTTTCAATCAAATTTGAAAACAACTTTTCTTTATATGAGTTATTATAATCCTTAAAAGTGGATGTTTATATAAATTATAAAACCTTAGTAGCAGGTGTAAACAAAACCAAAGTAGTCAATTAGTACTTGAATAAGCCACTTTAGAAATAAGATGTCATGATGCAGCCTGGGTCCAGCTTTTTGTAAGTAAATTCTGAACTTAAATTTTTAGGGATGAAGAATAGATGTAATATTATATTGGTCTAGATAATTTTTTTGGATAAAAAATAGATGTAATATTATATATGTCTATAGATTATAGAATAGGATAATCATATATTATAAGATAATTTTCGTAAATAGCAATAAAAAAGAATTTTTTATTTCTTAATTTTTACTAATAAATTTTTATACAATTAGTTGAATATATATGGTTGAGTATATTTTTCTTTCAACTAAATTTGAAAACATTTTTTTTATATGAGTTATTATAATTTTTAAAGGTAGGATGTTTATATAGATTATAAAACTATTTATTAATGTAACAAAGATGGTTCAAAATTATATGAAATATTGAATAAATGCTAATTTATTATTTTGTATTAATGTTAAATTATTATGTTTATTTAATGCTTTAAGTGGAGAGAATGTGAAAGCAGTTTCCCATAGCAATTATAAAAGGATCATAAGTCTTATTTACTATTTGGAAAAAAATCCAACGTTATTCCAAGTTTCAAGGTTATTGGGCTAATGATACCGCGGTTTTATTTGTTAATGATATCGCGGTTTCACTTGTTTCACAATTACAAAATACTTTATTGAATATTTGCGATAAAAATGTTTAATAAAAATAAAAAATATTATAATTAAAACATTGTTATGATCCATTGTGTAAAGAGAAATTCAATTCTCCTTTATATATTGAAATATGGAATTAAAATATATTTTTTTAAAGAGAGGGGTTAGTTCTCATCAGAAATTTTATTGGCCTTCTTTTTTAAATACATATATACATATTAGCCACAAGCTGGCATCTGACACATCCGTCACATTATACAAGAAACTTGTTATATGCTGCATCGCAACTCCACAAAGCGGGATTCGATCGCAGGTGGGGTGCGTAGCAGCCGACTGCCCCACCGTTGATACTTTAAAATTTAGGAAATTTGATAGAGGAAGAATTTTTGCTTTGATTATAACTCTGGTTTTCTCAAAACTGTATTCTTGTGTGATGAAATTCTAGTCTTCTCAAAACCAAATTGAAAAAAAAAAAATTGCTATGGTTGAGCCATATCTCTCTTCAGCCATTCACCCCCGTGCCATATTCTAAGTATGAATGTGGGAATCAAACCAAAAGAACGAACCAGGGCATACTGAGGCTAAACCACCTCACCCTCATCAATAGAAATCAGGCTTTACCATAATCCATCTCAGATCACTAGGCCAACACAATGAACACATCATAATAGGATTTACCGTGATCTCCACTCGATCACTAGGTCAAACAAGCATGGATGCCACTGGATTTCTCCACCTACACAGTGAGGAATTTTATTGCCTCCTAGTCTCTCAGGCTTTACCGCAATTCGAACCTAGATCACTAGGTCCTAAATTGAGACCCATTCTCCAGGCTTTACCACATATCCTTAACCCGTGATTACTAGGTCCAACGAAGAGAAAACCACCTCTTGGCTTTACTGTATATCTTTCCATTCACTGACAAGGATTCCTAGGCCATCCGAGGAAACACAAAATATGGCTTTAACACAACCCACAGTCCAGTTCAGGGGTTACTTGACCATGTTTTCTATCATTCCAGAGATCCACCTCACTCAACTTCGAATCCATCCGGCAATCTAGCTCAACCATAACATGAGAACCCCATCACACCATGACTATCTGGAAATGGCAATGCTAGGCTGAAAACATAGTCACACCTAGCAAAACCCATGCCACAACAATAAAAAACCACATGCAATACCATGCATGCAAAATCTAGCAAGGAAAATACACATGCAAATAGATACCTACAATGAATCTCATTGTAGCTGCTCGATCCTCCCTTTAACTACTTGATCTTTGCTTCCTCTTGCCTTCTTTTGCCTTTCTTGATCCAATGACAAAAATGCTCCAAGAAAATTATAATTGTCCAATAGTAAGAGAGAAAGAGGGAGAGAATAATGAGAGAGCTCCAAAACTCGACTGGAAAAAGGTTACCAACTGATCCTCAGAAACCTTTTTATTAATGAGGCCTCTATTTTCTTCATTTTCCATTTTTTCTTCAATTTCCTCCTCACGTGCAACCTGTGACCTCTCACCTCCTTTTTCTCCCAATTTCCATTATTTTCATAAATAATTGTGTGAAAAAATGTCATTTTTCCTTTCCAAAGCCTTAGCCATTGACTTTGCCAATTTCGTTAGCCATAAATAACCAAATGAACACCCCCTAGGATGTCTTGCCCAACATTTAACTTGGAATAAATGTTCCATCATCCATGGTTATTATTTTTTCCTTTATTAACTTTTATTGCATGGAATTTTCACCAGGGTTGTTTCAGAACCCTCTCCCTTGGGGAATACCATTCTCAGTGTTAAACCACACCAAAACCTCAACAAAACCTCTGAAAAATAAACATATAGCTCAATGTAGTATTTAGAATGATCACCCCACTGAAAAGAAACCCAACATCATAAAAACATGACAAAATAATGACATCACACCCATACTGCTTATTGGAGCTTTATAACTTAGCTCATAGCAGTATTTACATCCATATACATATTTACATATACCAACATCACCAAAATATGTACTAAAAGATATACCAAGACATGCACCGAAACATATGCCAAGACATATACCAAAACACCATACCAAAATTGCTTTGCCTCAATCGCCAAACAAGGAAGGATACATAGCCCGCATTTGATCCACCATCTCCCATGTAGCTTCATCAGGATGAAAGTTCTTCCACTGCATTTTAATTGCTCGATTTATTGATTTCAAAGCATGACCACATTTTTCTATAATATACACTAAGAATCCAACTGAATTCTCCATCTAGTTCCACCTGCAATACAAACCATTCAATCACAAGATCAACATCCTTAACATACTTCTTAAGAAAATATACATGGAAAACATTATGGAATTTCACTATTGGATGTAGTGCAAGTCGATATGCTACTCGCCCAATCCTCTCAATGATACTGAAGGGTCCGAAAAACCGTGGTGCCATCTTGGAAGATGATCTAATCCATAAGGATATATTCTTTGGTTTGATGCGGGAGTACACATGTTCCCCAACTTGTAACTCCTTGAACAACTTGTTCCAATCTGCATAAATCTTCTACCTATAATGTGCTGCCTTTAGATTTTTCCTGATCACTTGCATTTCCTATTCCATTTATGCTAACATGTCTGGTCCAATCAATACCTTATTAATAGGATCACTCCAACTAATGGGAATGTTACAAATCCGCCTGTAGAATGCCTCTAAAGGACTCATCCTTAATGAATCTTGATAACCATTTTTGTATGAAAACCATACTAGTGGAAGATACTCTTCCCACTTCCGCTGCTAATGCATCACATACATCCTCAACATGTCCTCCAATATCCTGTTGACCCTCTTTTTCTGTATGTAGATGATAAGTTGTACTAAAGGCCAACTCTGTGCCCAAACCTGCAAACAACTCCTTCCAAAAATTGGAAGTGAACTTTGCATCCCTGTCTCACACAATTTTCTTTAGAACATCACGCAATCCAACTATATCTTGGATGAATACATGTGCTACATCGCTAGCTGAGAATGTAGACTTCACTGGAATAAATTGTGCAACCTTTTTAATCTTGTCCACAACAACCATGATGGAATCATGTTGTCTCACTATCCTTGGAAACCTTCTGATGAATTCCATGGAAAATACCTCCCATTTCCACTCTGGAATCACAATAGGTTGTAGCAATCCACTTGGGTGTTTACACTCTCCCTTCACATGATGACAATCAAAACACCTAACCACAAATTCTGTTATATCCATCTTCAGATTTAGCCAATAATAAAATTTATTCAATGTAGTCAATGTCTTCTGATAACTTGGGTGACCTGAATAAGGTTTTGCATGTCTCAAGGTCACCTTCTTCAGATTGCTGCTATTTGGTACATATATCTTGTCTCTGAATCTAACTAATACATTCACTGTAAGACAATAATCCACACCCTATGCACCTGCACCTGTTCCTGTACCATCCCATGTACAATTACTTTGCTTCAACCTTTGCATAATATCCATGTATCTGACATCATGTTGACTAGCTTATAAGATCCTATCCTTTAAATATGTCCAAATAGGAGCTCATAACTACTAATCAGTTTACTTGTATCCACCTACTAAGATCATCTGCCACTCTATTCTCTTTACCTTTGATATACTTGATCTCAAAATCAAACTCACTGATCGTGGCCTACCATCTAGCCTGCTTGGTGTTCATATTGGGCTAATCAAGCAAATACCTCAACCCAATACGAGGTATGCATGTATAATCTTTGCAAGCTCAAGATCATGCATGGGGTAGTTTTTTTCATGCTCATTCAGTTTCCACGACTCATAACATACCACCTATCCATCCTACACAAGGACTCCACCAAGTCCTCTCTTGCAAGCATATGTGCATAATACAAATTCTTTGTCTTGATTTGCAATCTGCAGCACTAATGCATGTTTCAATAACTTCTTAAGCTGCTCAAAACTAGCCTTACACTCCTCTGTCCATTCAAAATTCTTACCTTTCCTCTGCAATGATGTGATAGGATAAGAAATGAGTGAGAAGTTCCTAATGAACCTCCTATAATAGCCTGCCAAATTCCATGAAAGATATCACCTCATCCACATTCGTAGGAGCTACCCATTCCATGATGACTCTTATCTTTTCTGATCCACTGCAATGCCCTCCTTGGAGACAACATGTTCCAAGTAATGTACCTCAGTCTGAAAGAAACTACACTTGTTGAGCTTAGCATACAACTGATTCTCCCTCAAAAATCTCAACATTACCGCTAAATGATCGACATTCTCTTTCTCATTTTTAGAATATACCAATATATCATCAATGAACACAATAACAAACTTATCCAAATATGGATGCAACACACTATTTATCAAGCACATAAATGTAGCTAGAGAATTAGTTAAGCCAAATGGAACAACAACAAACTCATAATGCCCATACGTGGTTCTAAATGTAGACTTGAAGATATCCTCTTCCTTGATGAGTACCTGATGGTATCCCGATCTCAAGTTGATCTTGGAGAACACTGTTGCTCGCTTTAGCTAATCGAACGAATCATCAATCCTCGATAATGGGTACCTATTCTTGATCATTAATTTGTTCAACTACCTGCAATCAATGCACAATCTAAGAGTGCCATATTTCTTCTTTACGAACAACACCGGTGCACCCCAAGGCGATACACTTGGCCTAATGTATCCCTTTTCCAACATTTCCTTCAACTGTAGCTTTAACTCAATCAACTCAGGTGTGCTAATCCTGTAAGGTGCTTTTGATGCTAGAGCTGCCCCTGACATTAACTCAATAGAAAATTCTACCTCCCTTCGGGGTGGAAAATCTGTAATGTTCTTAGGAAATACATCCTGAAACTACTGCAAAAATGGGTACCTTCTCAATACATCAACATCCTCAACCTCCTTACCTTTGTCACTAGAAATGTGTACTGCAAATAACATACACCCTTTCCTGGGACTACGCTTTGCTTGCATAGTTGTCACCATCCTAATTGATGTAGCTTTCTTCTTACCTTGCAAGATTCTTGGTTCCCCATTGTCATCAACACATTCAATGGCTTTGCCATAACATTCTACCTTGTTTCTACGAAGATACAACCAATCCATGCCCAAAAACATACTATATGATCCCAACAGTAGTACATTTAGATGTGTTGTGGTAGGCATACCATTTAAATCAAATGCGCAAGATCTTACTCAATGATGAACTCGTTTCTTTGTACATGTAGCGAACTACACTAACCAAGACTCTACGTGAAACTCTTTACTCAAACCACACTTATCCACCAAGTCAGGACTAACATAGCTATAATTCGATCTAGGGTCAATCAAAATAGAAATAACCAGATCACAAATCTTATCATCCATCTCAATGATAGATGCCTAGTGTTTTTCCTGCCTATTGTTCACAACAACATAAATATGAGGAATGCTCTAGCCTACATCCCCAATAGTATATTCCTCCTGCGCACTATATATCTTAGGCATACCACCCTGATTCTGTGGACAATTTCTCTGAAGGTGCTCCTTGTTGCATGTCGAACACTCCAACCGACCAGTACCAACACCTTTATGCTGCTGCTACGACTCATGTCCCTGTCTAGCTACATTAAACCTCTTTTGTGGTGCCACATTTTATTTCTCATCTACATTTTGAGGCCTTGTCCTCTTAGGCTGCCATTTACCTTTACCTTTGTCTTTTCCCTTCCATCCTTGTTGAGGTTCATTCTTACACTTTGAATGTTCGTAGAAATGCTTCAATTTCCCCATAACTTCCTCAAGTGACTGAGGCTCATCATACTCAATATGATCTCTAAATTCTAATGGAAAACCACTAACAAACCATTCAAATTTATCCTTCTCATCAGTAAGATACGGTGCATACCTCAATAGCTCTAGAAACTTGGTCATGTACTCTTCATCTATCATTGATCCCATCTTTAGCTTATTGAACTCTTTGGCCTTACTGTCATAGTACCTTTCTGACAAGTATTTCTTCCTGAAAATCCTCTTGAACTCATGCGAACTCAAATCATCCATCCTGTTGTCTCTGACTCACTTCACATCTTCCCACCAAATATCTACTTTACCTTTTAAGTTGAAGATTGCTACTCTGGCCTTCATGTTATCTGTGTAATTATGCAACTCAAATAATTTTTTCATCCTAAGTATCCAAGCCTCTGCATCTTACAGCTTCTTCATATCTCCATTAAAAGCAAGTGGCTTCACTTTCTTAAACTCATGTGGAAATTATCCTCTATAATTCCTCCTGTACAGATGATAATGATGAATATCGTGATGTCTACCATAACCAAAAATAGAATAGTGCATGTACTCATCACCTCTACTATCCAGAGTGTCTAACAACCTGCCATCTCTCCCCGTATCAGATCTATTTGACTTGTGCCTACTAGGAGACCCACTGCCATATGCCCCATTAGTTCTATCCTCCTGTCCATGGCTGATCCGAAGTGGGCCATGTCACTGCAATTATGACAAACTTTAAATAAGTATAACATTAACCTTTTCTTGTTTCTCTTGTGCCTGTATGATCCTGTCATTGTCAGCCTTAAAAATCCTTATTTCTTCCTTCAGTCTCCTTAATGTGTCTACCAAATTAGAAGAGTTCCCCAGACCATGCTACTCATCTGATTCATAAGGAGAGTCTTTTTAGTCTACCATCTTGCTAGATGTTTGATCTCTTTCTTGCAAGGCATACTATGTAAGCTAAACCAAATCACAATAAATCAATGTACCTTACCATAGCTTAGGGAGGATACCTTGTCTGCAAGATCAACAAATCAACATGATACATTTATAACATAAACATAACATCATATAGACATAAGCAAATAAATGCATCAACACATAAACATCATTCTAGTTAGGTTCCAATCATCAATGCAAGGCCATATCAGCATTGCATGCTATGACCTCATGCAAGAAAATAACCATTATTCCATGGTACACATTTCCACATGCAACCATCCATCATCCATAGGCAATTCCTAATCAACTACACATATGCATAAACACAAGTAGTCGAGCATAAGTGATCAATTCTTGTAACCAAACCAAGACTGATACATGTAGCCAAACATACAAGAAGGTAATAAATCAACATATAATAACATGTAAGTGACATATAACAATATGTAAGTGACATATAACAATATGTAACCAGTCATACACTCGTGATGATGCATTCCACAAAATCAACATCAAATTCTACATGACAACATCACTACAACCATGATCAACATTATGAAAATGCAACAAGCACATGGAATGAAAGTGTAAGAGACACACATGAAACTAGCATGCATGCATGACCAACACATAGTCCATCCAGTCTGAGGGGTGAACCATACTCTGATACCACTCTGTAACAAACATAATACACATACATTTAACATCAGCATGAGGACCCTAAGGAACTAATCCAACACTTCAGATAGCTTTCCCTTGGGTCCTACTGAAGTTTTAACTAACTTAAGACTTAGTCGCTCTCATGCTATAAGCATGACAACATTCAAAAACCAAGATTTTTTTCCCACAGGTTTTCCTTCCAGTGTCCAGAGACTCATTTTACCAGTTCTGTGCCAACATCCCTGGGATTTGAGCCACATTTTCAGGCCCAAAGCCTAGGTCACTGCCCAGAATGGAATGATCACTTAGGAGTAGTAAAAGAATAGGGAAACAATTATGAAAAATAAATAAGTTAAACAAGACCTTAATCAGATCCATACTAACCATGACAGCCATTTCATCAAACATGCTGCAAGCATGTAATCTACAGGTGTAACCAAAAAAATTAAACATAGGGATCTTGTACTTATCTGAGAATAGATAAGAACCATTGTTCCCTCATGTCATTTTTTGCATTACCATCTATTAGATCATATATACATTATCCATTCATTTACAAGTAAAAACATGTTAATACCCATACATGGTTGTTGTCATAAAACACACATATAACCAACATAATAACAACAAAAATACTCATGAAAGTACACCCATATAGACCACATATAATCCATCAAAATGATCATAGAAATACAAGGATAAATAACCTTTCATTCATGATGCAAAACCAAACCTGGGATAGGACTTACACATTTCACCCGACCATAGAATGGCTGAGCCAGATCTCTCTTCTGCCATTCACTCCCATGCCATATTCCAAGCATGAATGTGGGACTCAAACCAAAAGAACCAACTAGGGCATACCGTGGTGAGACCACCTCACCCTCATCAATAGAAATCAGACTTTACCGTAATCCATCCCAGATCACTAGGCTAACACAATGAACCCATCGTAACAAGCTTTACCATGATCTTCACCCAATCACTAGGCCAAACAAGCATGGATGCCATCGAATTTCTCCACCTACACGATGAGGAATTTTACTTCCTCCTAGTTTCTCAGGTGTTACTGCCATTCGAACCTAGATCAGTAGGCCCTAAACCGAGACCCACTCTATAGGATTTACTGCATATCCAACACCTGGGATTACTAGGCCCAGCGGAGAGAAGAGAACCTCTTGGTTTTACCATATATCCTTCCATTCATTGACAAGGATTCTCAGGCCATTTGAGGAAACAAAAAATACAGCTTTGCCATAACCCATAGTTCGGTTCAAGGGTTACTAGGTCATGTGTTCTATTATTTTAGAGATCCACCTCACTTAGCTTCAAATCCATCTGGCAATAAAACTCAACCAAAACATGAGAACCCCATCACGCCGTGACTATCTAGAAATGGAAAGGCTAGGCTGAAAACACTGTTACGCCTAGCCAAAGCCATGCCACAATAGAAAAAGAACCACATGCAATACCATGCATGCCAAATCTAGCAAGGAAAATACACATGCAAATCGATACCTGCAATGAATCCCATTGTAGTTGCTTAATCTTTCCTTTCGCTGCTTGATATTTGCTTCGTCTTCCCTTCTTTTTATTTTCTTGATCTAATGCCAAAAATGCTCTGAAGAAAACTAACACGCATAAAATAAACTCAATAAAATAAACACTCAGAAATATAGAAACCAGACATGGAGGTAAAGGCCTTAGCCTTACAACATTCCTCACATTCTCATTATTAATCAATCCAATGTACAAAGAATGATAATAGTACAAATAAATACATGAGGAAGTTGGTCTCAAGATAGTACGTCTATCTTGGACACTATGGTTGGGATATTTTCTCAACAAAACACTAATATAGGAGAACTAGTTGGAGAGAATCTCTCATCCTAAATAAACTCCCTAATTTGAGGAACTAACTCCTAATTCTCAAGGCTTGATTTATTTAATTATGATATTTGGATTTATAATTGTTTTATTATGAGTGAAGCTAACATTCCCTCCCTTAATGATAAATCCAAAATAAGAACAAGGAACCCTCTTCCAAGTTCTCAAGTTGATCCTCAAAAAACATTTGCCTAAAAAACCGTCAAAGACGGATGTTGAAGAAACTGCAATATGAAGAGACCATGAGTTAGTTGCATGTCTGATTCATCTTTAAATGTCGCTTGACAACTCCATCACGTTCCAAGCTAAAAAAGGATCCAACTGTCCTTTGCTTGAAATCAACATCCTTTGTCCACTGACAAAATATAGAGAATGCCCACTGGCTAATGACGTTGAAAAACAACTCACTGTTGCTTTTGTTGTGTTTGAAAACTGCTCACTACTGACTTTGTTGTCGATCGCCCACTAGCAAATTTGTTGATCCTCACTCGCTGATAAAAATGCCCACTGGTTCTTTGCTGATGTTGTCAAGACTTTCAGTTTGACAACCACTATCAATTTCATTGACACTTCCCCCCTTTGTCAACTGAAAGGAGAGACAATCTTCTTCAAATTATTTCTAAACTCCCCCCTTCAGGTGTAGGAGTGTTTCACTAGTGTACTCCCCCATTCAACTGCACGAGAGTACCATCATCAATTTCGCTGCAATATGTGTGAGTGAATTCGATTGTAAAACTTATACAATATTTTGACTGTGGATGACCATTCCCAGGGATCAATCCATGAATAATCGATCTTAAATATAGTTGATTGTTGTTGTTCGCTGCATTGTGCTGATGAATAATTTGACTTCCACAATGGTGACAAGGATGGAGATCAAAACAATGATCTTCCAGATGACCGGTTCTTTAACAATGAAGGCAGTTTGGTTTGACTGCAACTTCAGTTTGCGTACATGTCTATTTGTATGCAACTTTCTCATGGCTTGTTGATGTTATTTGATCAAGAAACCCTGCAATGATGAACTTGATCGGCTTAGAATAGTCGGGGATATGTAAGTTGTTTTGATCTTTGTCATATCCTAATCCTCGTCAATTTTTGTTACTTTGAAGTTCTTCCCATGGCTTGATGATTGGTTTGGAAGAAAGTTGAACTGGATCAGGGGCCGCTTCGACACTTGAAGTTGGTTGGGTCAGTGACTTGGAATCAACATCTTTATCTTCATTTGTACGGATGAAAGAATTGGAAACATCATTCTTCTCTAGCAACCCATCTCTTTGAAGTTGCGACTCTAGTTGAAGGAGCTCAATTGTTTCATGTGCTTGTTGTAGATTCATTGAAATATCAACAAGAGTTGCTTTGATGATTTGCACCATGCCTTCATTATTTGAGAGGATCAAATTGTTAAGAATATTTAACAACTGAATGCTTGTCGCCATTTGAACTTGTTGAAACTCACGCTCACTTGCTTTTAATAGCTCACTTGATGTTTGGTTGATTGTTGCACGCTCGCTTGAAATTGTTTTAACAGTTGATTGTTTGAACTCACACTTGCTTGCTTTCACGCTCACTTGCTTTGTTGTTTGAATAAATAATACTAGAATTCACTCTTGTTTGATGATGATTGCTTGCTAGATGGCTTGCTTGACACTTTGTGATTTCTTGAATGTACTCACTGAATGTGCTGAATTTAAAAAAGGAAGGGTATCGAACACTGTCGAAAATGCACCCAAGCGACAAATGACAAGTTCAATCTTGATGACTCAGTTGAAGATTTACTTGACTTAATGTATTCACCTTAAAAATTCAAATTATGGCATCGGTTACAATCGAGAATGAACCCGTACAATTTAGTTAAAAAATGTTTATCTACAAGTGATACAAAAAGTGTTGATGATGTTGATGTCGTCTTGGCTTGAAATGCTTGATTTTGTAGCGTCCTTAACTTGATTGATTTGATTACATGATGTTAAATGTGCTTGCTTGGAAGATCATCTTATCAAGTTGATGATGTGACACTTTGTGCTTGTGTACTTAAGCTTGATTATAGGAGCTTGAATGGAATTGACTATGTGCATGCAATGTGCTAATTTGTTGTGTGTACCATATTGGAAAGATACCACAGGAAGGTTAGTCTCAAAACTAGACACAAAACAAGAACAATATTAAGAATCATGCGCCATCACAAACATACACATGGGGTTCCTAAGATCCCCTTATTCAATTTCAGGCGGATCTAGGACACTTCAACACCACAAAAAATTATGTCTTTATTAAGTATTGAAGTACATCAACCTTTCATCTTTGAGGCAAATTGTCTTCAAAATATGGATGTTCACTTACGCAATCTCTCTCAAAGTAAAATATTACTTTGAATTACAACAATGACTTTCTCTCAAACAAATTCATTTGTCGCTCCAAATACTGAATATGCATCTTATGACTTCACAAAATCACTTGTGACTCCATTACATAAAGAATTATAAATACTCCTTATCCCTCCAAAATGTACAAAAATCACCTCTTACTTCTCACTGCAAAAAACTTAGCACTCCAAAATAATATTTGGCTGAGGCGAAATGTGAAGATTACACCCTTAATGTCAACTATAATGAATATGAAGATAGCACAACTCTGAAGAAAAGCAATGGCCCCTTGCAAACAAATTGGCCTCCAATCAAAGATTTATCACAACTCATGAGAAGCAAGGCTTTGAAAGGCAATAAATGGGACTTAAACAATCATCTATCAATGAGAGAGAGATGAAAATGGGTCGGTCAATCTTGTAAATGCATTCTTGATCTGCAATACAGAAACTGAAGATTCTTCAACTTCATTCAGATCAGACTGCCCATTTCTATAGAGAAGCTCACCATCCTCCTTTGCAAGATTCATTTGCAAAAAAAAACTTAGTCCTATCCACCACTATCAAGAAAAAATAGTTGAAAATGCAGTCTTACTCATTTGATGGTCTGCCACACATGTACTCTTGTCCATGCGTTGCATAGGTTACACTCCTTGCATATTGTCACCTCTACAAAAAATAACTTCAACACAGGATCCACGTAGATGCACACAGGCTCATCTTACTTCTCGACATAATATCAGAAGACCGGATCCTCCAACAATGCCTTATCGCAAATGCACTCACGTCAACAGAGGAATCTCCTCATCACTAAGTGCAACGCTTTGATTCTTAAGAAGAGTGGGTCTTAAATGACTTGGTCCCTAAAAAGGCTTGCACTTAAATCCCGGAAAATGCAAATTCTTCTGCGCTACCTGGGTTCAAAACATCGTGCTGGTGTTGCAAAATTTAGTGATGGGACAACACTGTTTTTGGTGCCTCCCGCTGACTTTTCAGAGCATGTTCAGAAGGCCCCTTGCGTGAATCATCGTTTTGGGGTTGTTCTCAAGTTTCTACAGCAATCAGGTAGTGTTATGCAGCCAAATCCATCGCAGACAAATTTACATGATCCTCTGCAGCAACTTTATGTTCAAAGCGAGCAGTTTCCTATCTCACATGTGGGCTACACTCAAATGCCCATAAAATGGGATCCAACAATATGTGTAACAGGCATGCCAATGTCACTTTCACCTCCAGAGGATATGCACAGTGGACAAACTATTGTTCCAGAAAGGACAAATCAGATACCAGGCACACAATCAGCTGCCATTTCTTTAACACCTGAGCTGATTGCTACATTAACATCTTCACACCTTTACGGTTCACACTGCCAGCCTTTCGCTGCAGGGCTACCACCTCACTGCAAATCGAAGATTCCCGTGGAGTTAACGTTATTTTTTGGAATGGGCTGACAGTGAGACACTTGTGTACATTACTATGGATGATATACATAACCTTTCAAGGTATGGCGGCACCATATGTGTTCAGATCAGTACGATGATACTTGCCTATATCACGAAAAGGATGAAGAACTATCTTTAAATCTTCACGAATCTGAAAGCAAAGAGTACCATTTTGTTGAATCTAGAAGTCGAACCACGCAATTTGTCCTCTACCTAAATCTTTCTGATCCATAGAAAGAACTGAAATACTTAACTCAACACGTTAATGGAGTTGACACGGAAGTAAGCCATCGAGGAAACCACTTTTTTTAGCAAAAGGAGGAGCGAAGAGATCTTCAACTTTGAATTACTTGTTTGTCCCATAGATGATTTAACTGCTACAACTGTGCTACTTCCTAACAGACCAAGTATAAAATTGCAGGAGTTGCAGGTATTCAAGGATCATCTTGTTGTGCCTTGCTGGTCAAATCCAGTATTGTCGCACCCACATACGGCTTCGTCACTCCCAGGGAAAACGCACAAACAGGACCAGAAACTCACAGACGATGGCAATATTTGAGTCGATAATCAAGAGGGTTGTCTGATCCCTAGTTCTAATCCAGGATGGACACACGAAAACTTCTCTCAACAGTCACAAATGCACTGAACGAAGATCCAACACTCTGCGGATTTGCCTCTAAACCTTCCACCGAATCGAGCTCACTATTGATTATGTGCTTTCATGGGGACCTCTCCTCAAGGATGTTTCACGACTGGATGTTGCTGATGAGGACAACGCCACCAGAGTTGTTGTCTGCCAAGAAGAACTCCGGAGGATAAAAAACACAACCATTTGACTTTGTAGCATTCATGAATGGTGTGATCTGTAAAAAATTGAAAGATTAATTTTAGCATCAACTTCCGAACAGCAAGCTAACGCTTCTTTCCAATGTATCTCAGGTCCTCACGTTGCTGTGTCAACTTCAGGGGCAGGTGAAAATGGTCCTCTGGCTCATGCTGGTTTCTATTGGATCTAGCTTTCTTCCATTCCACAAGCATCATGACACTTATGCTACACCGTCACAACATTGTGCCATATCCATCGTTGCACCAATCGAATCACCATGCCCTGGTGCTCGATTTCTTCAATTCAGCTCAGATCTACAAGAAAGTAACATCTGGGAAAAAACCAGTAGCTCTGATACCACATGAAGAAAACTAACACACATAAAATAAACTCAATAAAATAAACACTCAGAAATATAGAAACCAGACATGGCGGAAAAGGCCTCAACCTTACATAATTCCTCACATTCTCATTATTAATCAATCCAATGTACAAAGAATGATAATAGTACAAATAAATACATGAGGAAGTTGGTCTCAAGATAGTACGTCTATCTTGGACACTATGGTTGAGATATTTTCTCAACAAAACACTAATCTAGGAGAACTAGTTGGAGAGAATCTCTCATCCTAACTAAACTCCCTAGTTTGAGGAACTAACTCCTAATTCTCAAGATTTGATTTATTTAATTATGATATTTGGATTTATAATTGTTTTATTATGAGAGTGAGGCTAACATGCTCGAAGAAAACTCTAAGTGTCCAGGAGTGAGAGAGAGAGAGAATAATGAGAGAGCTCCAAAACTCAACTGGAAAAAGGTTACCAACTAATCCTCAGAAGACTTTTTATTAATGAGGCCTCTATTTTCTTCATTTGCCATTATTTTCCTTCAATTTTCACCTCACATGCAACCTGTGACCTTTCACCTCCTTTTTCTCCCAATTTCCATTATTTTCATAAATAAATGTGCCAAAAATGCCATTTCTTCTTTCTAAAGCCTTAGCCATCGCCTTTGTCAATTTCCTTAGCCATAAAAAACCAAATGAACACCCCCTAGTATGTCTTGTCCAATATTCATCTTGGAATAAGTGTCCCATCAACTATGGTTATTATTTTTTCCTTTATTAACTTTTATTACATGGAATATTTACCAGGGTTATTGTATCCTTTATAGATGACTTCTCAAGGAATACATGGATATATTTCCTCAGGAAGAAATATGAAGTCTTTGACAGGTTTAAATAAGTTAAGGATCTGTTGCAAAACCAGGTAGAGAAGAAGATAAAGGTGTTGAGGAAAAATAATGGTGGAGAGTTCTACAATAAGGAATTTGGTTCTGTAAGAAGTGTGGTATAACACGATAAAAGACTACTCCATACACACCTCAACAAAATGGAGTTGCAGAAAGAATGAACGGGATGTTGATTGAAAAGGAAAGAAGCATGCTCAGTGGTGGCAGGTTAGGACATGAATTCTAGGAAGAGGCGATGGAGAATTCACGTTGCCTGGTCAACAGATCACCTTCATCAATGTGGGAGGATAAGACTCGACATGAGGTATGGACTGGTAAGAAACCTTCTCTTTCACATCCGAAGGTATTTGGATGTGATGCTTATGTACATGTTCCAAAGGAGAAAAGAACCAAGTTGGATAGTAACTCTGAAAGGTGTATCTTTATTGAGTAAAAGGATGGTTTAAAAGGTTATAAGCTTTGGAACCCAGAAACAAGGAATATTGTGTACAACCGAGACGTGGTGTTTAGAGAGGCGAAAGATGTTATTAAACATGAAGTCTTACCAAAGGAACCTGAGAAGATAGATTTTGAATTAAAGGAGGAAGAATTAGACTCTACAACAGAACAAGAATTAGAAAATGAAGAGCCACAGACTCTAGCTGTGAGAAGATTAGTTTGAGAAAGAAGGCAACCAAAAAGTTATATTCCATCAACTTTCTATTAGGGAGGCAATAGATTTAGAGGATGGAAAACTATAAAAGGAGGCCATGGTTGATGAAGTGGCATCTTTGGACAAAAATAAGGCTTGGGATCTGGTGGAGTTGTCGGCTGGAAGGAAACCCATTGGAAGAAAATGGGTGAAGATGAATGAAAAAGGCAGGGAGGAGAAATACAAAACTTGGTTGGTAGAAAGAGATTTTCCCAGGTGATGGGAATTTATTTTGGTGATATTTTCTCTCTTATTGCCAAGGAAGCTTCTATTAAATTACTTTTATCTATTGTTGTTGCTTTTGATTTTGAAATAGAACAGATGGATGTGAAGAAAAAAATCTTCATGAGGATCTGGAAGAAGAGATGTACATGAAGCAACCTGAAGGCTTTGCATTGAAGGGAAACAAATAACTGGCATGCAAGTTAAAAAAAGTCTTTGTATGGGTTAAAATAGTCACTAAGGATGTGGTATCAAAAATTTGGTACATATATACAGGGACTTGGTTTCACCAGAAGCAAAGCGGATCACTATGTTGTTGTTGGGAAAAGTATCCATTCAGAATGCCCCTATCCCACTCTAAGGTGTGATAGTGCCTTAGCAACAAACAAGGAAAACTATCTTCGTATTCTTCTTTATGAAATGTAAATGGAGAAGAAGGATGTAACTAACCTGTGTCTTTCGCTAGTTTGTTGGTCCACTCGTTCTCCTCTTTGTTCGCTTCCCGCTGCCTGCTCCCTCACTAGTCCAGCTTCACCAATTTCCTGCAAGATCATAGAAGAGAGAAACTACACAAAAGACATAGATTTACATTCATAACTAGTTTAGGATCATATTTAAACTAAACATGCAAATATAAAAAAGCATCATTGATATACAAACATGTAGGAGAAACTCAAATAGTTTTATTGATATGATAAGAAAGTCCAAGAGGAGATACAACCAAGTGAGTCCCGATCCAGCATCTACCTCCCAGCAAAGGAATCCCTTCCTCTCCTCCAACAAAGCATAAATCACCCAATGCACTAATCTCAATCTCAAACCAACAGCAATTCTCTGCAAAGTACAAAATTCCAGCCTCCGGATCTCTTGGATGAGGGATCCATATATAGATGTAAGCAGAGAGGATGCGTCAGCTTATGTTTTGACTTGTGGCTTCTCTCTGTCAGTTCTTGCTTCCACTTGGAGGCTGAGAGCCTCTTACTCATCACTGGTCGAATTCATTGAGGCAAGTGTCATTGAGGAAGATTCTGGAAGCTTCCAGTGTCTGTACACCTCGCGGAATGACACTGCCATTTGGAATTTCTCGCTCAGCGCACCCTGGTAGTGCATTTAGGTGCATTGCAACGCACCTAGCTAGTGTACTGGGGTGCATTGCAACGCAGGTAGCTAGTAGAGCATCTGAATTGATCCTGATTTGACTAGTTCTGAGTGGTTTTTGGTGGAGAACTTCTGGGAGAAGCTGTCATTGGTTGACCTTGTTCCTTTAGGGGCAGGAACAACACTTTTAGGGACTTTGGATCCCTTGGATTATGGACATTTCATGCTCAAAGCTGTAAGGCACAAAAATGTCTATAACAGTTGCCCCCTAAAGTATGAGGCCGTTTATCGGGTGAAATGCTTTATTAGGAGGATCCGAAGTTCTTTCAATGCTGGGAGGAGACCTGTAATAAGATACAATACAATACATTATTTTCATACTGTTTTCATGATCTAGCTGAGGCGGGCATTCCCATGCTCAGCTTTATAAATTCATTTTTATGTACATAGGACAGACAATCGTCTGATGGTAGACTGATGATTCTGATGAAATCATCATCCTTTTGGTAGGATGATTATCTGTGCTGCAATGCTGTACATGTCGATGTCTTTATTTTTCCTGAATATATATCGCAACTCGGATGCATGAAACTAGATCCGGGGTCTTCAATCTCGTCCGATCTTCACTCTAAGTACAAGTCGATCCATGTGAGAATTGTTCTGAAGTCGAACATGGAAAGACATCGCTTGATTACCAGTCAATGATGTAAACTGTTAACAAGCGCGAGAGGAATCACCGATAATGATAATGACCCTCAAGGTACTGCAGTACAATTCACGTGGTGTGAATAAAGGACTTGGCGTCGAACACCACGCAAAATCTTTCGGTCGAAGGTCATTGATGTATACCTGTCGCCGAAAGTGAGAAACTTGCCATTGAGGCATGCAAGCTTCAAAGTACTGAAGGGGGTGTTCCTAGATCAACTTCTTGGATAATGAGCTGATGTCGACAAGAAGCGATCCGTCAAAGGAGGGCCTTAATGTATCCCACATCAGTGACACGGAATGGAGCAAATGATTTTGATGGAGGTGAAAACGATCTGATGATATATGATTCAGGGTGGCGGTCATGAAAGAATGAAGTATAATGTATGGTAGTGGATGGGACACGGTTGACTTCTCTGGATGACTTCCCTTGAACATATCGGCGACACTTATATGATGGATTGGTATCATTTACCCCAAAGATGGATGGTATGGCGAGACCATGGTGATGTGACCGGTGAATGAAACAACCCAACCCGACTCAGGCACGGAGTGGAAGTGTCATGTTCAAGAGCGACTTGCTACCAATAAAAGTTCTTTGAGTTTCTTCCCAATTTTTCCCCAGTCATTGCTGACCAGTACCTCTTTATTTTTCTCAAGCTTGAGGAGGATAACATATGCTTGTTCTATAATTTGCCCTTCGGGCAAACCCATCGCTATGTTTTAACAAGCCTAGCGATAGTGAAACTCGTTCTCGTCTAAAGACAAGTTTGTCGCTATTAATCTTTTTAACGAGTCTAACGACAAAGATAACTCGGTCCTTTTCATTTTTAGAGAGTTTGAAAAGGTACGTAAAGATAAATCCAAAGTTCCTTTTTCGTCATCTAATCCCTTAAGTCCGAAAAAGTATAAAACAATACAGAAGGGATGAATTTTCGATAGTTTTAACGAGCCGAAAAAAACAAGCGCTCGATCTTTTTGTGCAATAATCCCTCAGGTCCAAAAAGATTAAAATCTAGAGGAGGGATAGCACTTCCGGTCGCTTTAACGAGCTGGAAGGCCAAAACTTGGCAATCTTTTCATATTTTACGAGTCAGATGAAAAAAGCTTAAAGAAGACTCGTCTTTTGAGGAACGAGTCATAAAACAGGTAGCAGCTGATTCCAGGTAAGGGTTGGAATTTTCCAATCATGGCAGTGTCACAAGGATGGCTAGTGAAATCACTCTTCGCAGCTGTTCCTCAAAATGGGTAAACAATCAAATGGAGGTGAATGATCAGCCAATGGAAAAGTGGAGGTGACGGTGCAAACACGACCAAGGCTTTAATGGCTGATAAATTTACATTCACGGTGGTTATTTACCGGAGGATAGTTCATTTTTTAATGAGCTTAAACGCGGATTGAAACACTTGCCCGATCTTATGTTTATTTTTTAACGAGCATGAACTATGTGCTAAAACTGCTCGATAACTTGGTCTAGTTTTGATTTTTTACCATAAATAGCTTTGCCTTTTCAAAGATAGTACTGTACCCTCAATTGCTGCATCAAACTAGTTAGAAATGAATAACATTTGCTTGAAAATGAGATTAAAACGCTAATATTTCACTTTGAACTACGTAAAAAGCAATTAAAAAGTGTTTTTACCTCTCATTTTACCATTTCATTTGAACTTGGTTTGTTGGAGCTTTGGAGGTGCCTCTTCCCCCTTGATTTTCGTCAGCTGATTTCGGGAGATTCTGTGGACGATTCTCGGCGCCGTCTGGACCAGTTAGGAGCTAAACCTGAGTTCTTTCATTTCATGGTTTCCTTTCTTCATTCTGTGCTTCATTCCCTGCTTTTCTAGGCCCCTGGGGTTTGATGGGGTCGTTCTGCCATCAACGCACCTTGGGCACTCGAAACCTGCGCTGAATGTCAAGCAGTATGAAGGCAGTTTGACCTTCAATGCAGGTGGAACACTGTACAGGTGCGCTGGGCGCAGAAAAGGATTTTGTTGCACAGTTTTTGATGAAAATTTTTGCCTGTTTCTCATCAAAACCAGGATCTAACTCCTCTCATGTTTTTTTTTCAGAGATCTTGGAGCAAAACGACCCTTACATGGCGAGAACGAGAACATGAAGAAGAGGACATGATTGCCCTACATGATCCGGTTACGGTGAACACGCTACGGAACTGTGGTCTGCTGAAGTTCTTCCGCATCTCTAGCATGAGACAGCAGATCAACCTACTGCAGTATTTGCTCGATGCTTGGGATCCTATCAATCAAGTTTTCTAGATTAGGGGCAAATCTATCCCCTTGACCGCAGTAGACATTTACTTCTTGACTGGCTTGTCGAGGCGGGGTGCCCCCATCTCTTTGTCACGTTCGGCCCGGGGGAGTGACTCTGTGAGAGATTATGTCCGCCAGTATTGCAGGGAAGGATCTCAGCCGAGTAAAGACGACAAGATCGTCATCCGTGATGTTACTGACAGGTCCCTTAGGTCTATCCTGTATACTTTTGGTAGGATGGCCGGAAGTGCGTCTCTTCATGTAGCCAACAGATCCTATATGCAGCATGCCTTGGAGTGCCTCCAACCGAAAATATTCAACTGGTGTGATGCAGTACTTCTTGTGATGAAGAGTCAGTTGACCAAGGTAAAGGACGGGAGGTTGAAGAACTTTGGGTTCGGTTCTATTTTGACCGCCTTTGCCTTGGAGAAGATACCACTGATGCAGCCGCAGTACATTGCTCTTGACTTACCTTCTCCTACTGAACCACGCATGCAGAGATGGGTTGACCATATGTCTAGGCATGCTGGTCAATCTCAGATTTCTTTTTCTGATACCTTCTTCAGGTGGTTTGATCGTCAGGAGATGGTCTATTCCGAGTATCCATATGCTGGTATGGACTTCGGGGTGATCCGGATTTAGTACTGCCGGATGGCGAGCAGTGGGGCGCTATTGGTAAAATCTTCGACCATATCACTGTTTACTGTTTTTATTTATAATGTCCTTGTGCTTTATTCTATCAAGACTTTAATCAAACTCATGTGTACATGCAGATGTTGGTCCTGTTCATCCAGTAGTTCGCCTGAGAGTGCCAGCCGCTGCCCCAGCAGGAGAGGCTGCCGGGAGGGTTATTCTTCATGACCTTGATGTGGCTCAGACCCTCACAGTTGTGCAGGAGTAGGTTGAGAGCCTTATTCTCGGTATTCCAGATGTGAGGATCGACGAGTTACCTTTACAGTTACAGCGGCATACTACAGGTATGACTAGACGATGGACTCGTCTCTTACGCATAATCGCACAGGCTGTGACTTGCTATCACGAGCATCATTAGACTAGGGTGCCCCCCAGCATTTTGAGTTTTTGGGTCATGTGACCGATTTTGTCTTGGTTACAGAACATTATATGTAAACCATAAACAACTTATATATATATTTTGATTTTCGGGGTTTTATTCTGGTTGCGTTATATGATCCACATGTAAAACATTGATGATGTGTTTCTTTTTATAAATGTCGCAAATTTCTATCTAACACATAGTTTGCTAATGAGTCGGTTAATGTGTTTAAGTTTCTGGAAATATGTTGGTATTGAATCAAATCAAATTGTCTTTCCAAAATCTTAACCCTTAGGAACATGCGATAAATGGCCGGGTTTCGGACAGAATATATACCATTGAGTTGTAGTATTACGAGTTGTGAGTCTAGCCTGACGATTAGTCGGCGTATACCATGGGCGATGGCATCAGAGAGCAGTTCTATCAACGCGCTATACTCAGCGATGTTATTCGTTGATTGACCAATACATACGCCTCTGAAACTTACTAACTCGCCGCTTGGATAAAAAATGGCCCAGGCTGCGGAGGACAGGTTCCGCGAACTACGACTCGCTCCGTCGGCATATCCCACACATGTCTCCAAAAGGTTTGACATCTGCAATAAATGTAAAAAGGTGGATTACTCGACCAAAACAAACACTTTAGCGAAAACAAAATACAACAAAAGCATATTGGTTACTATTTAAGCATAGTAACGCTTGAGGTACAACCCATTGCGAGGTTGCGCCAGTGGAATTGCGTCATAATCCATTAACTCATAGGCTCCTTTTGCTAACACTCATTTAACAATATAGGGGCCCATCCATAAAGAATTAAATTTACCTGCTCCCAATTTATCGGATTCTTGGTCGTAAAGCAAGACCAAGTCACCTTCTGAGAAGACACGGGGTTTGACATTTTTGTCAAACTGCGCCTTGACTCGTTTCTTATAGGCTTCGTTAGCCAAAGCAGCATCACGACGGGTTTCATCCAATTGGATTAATTCCAAGAAACGGGCCTCTTCTTCTGAAGTTCCGGGGAGGAGATCGATTGCGAGTTTAAGAGACGAGATTTCGCACTGGACTGGTAAGACTGCTTCCAGGCCATATACCAGTTGGAAGGGTGTGAACCCGGTCGCATTCCTTACCGATGTTCGGTAAGCCCACAAGGCTGAGTACAGGATTAGGTGCCACCTTCTTTTGTGAACTCCGATCATCCTTTGCAACATACGCTTCAGGACCTTGTTGATTGCCTCAACTTGTCCGTTGGCTTGCGGATAATACGGAGTGGAGCTGTCGTGAGACAGTCCTAGTTTGGCAGCTAATTCGAGCATCATGTGATTGCGAAAATGCGATCCATGATCTGTAACTATAGCCTGTGGTACGCCGAATCTGGCGACTACATGATTGAAAAAGAAGAGGGCAGTTGTTTCACCAGTGTTATCTAATGTAGGCTTCGCCTCGGCCCATTTGGTAAAATAGTCAACGACGACTATAATATACCAATGCCCCCCGATCGAGGTGGGGTTACATGTCGTGAAATCGATGCCCCATTTGGCGAAAGGCCCAACAACAACTATCGGCTGTAATGGTGCGGGTGGTCTTCTGGTTTTGCTATCAAAAATTTGACAAGCATGGCAACTTCTGACTGCGGTTATGCAATCTTTGAACATGGTTGGCCAGAAATATCCTGCTCATAAGATTTTTTGTGCTGTAGCATATCCAGATTGATGCCCCCCACACGCGCCTGAATGACACTCATTCAGGGCTTTTTCGGCCTCCTCATGGGTGAGGCACCTTCTCAGAACTGTATCGATACCACGACGGTAAAGCGTATCACCGACGATCATGTAGTCTTTCGCTTGGTATCGTATACGTTTCTGTTCAGAGTGAGAGGTGTTAGGCCTAAACTTTTGGGTTTGGAGATAAATTATTATATCTCCATACCACTCATTGCTTGTAGATATCAGAAACAAATTCTCGTCCACGATTGATTCTTCGGATGTTTCATCGTTGGACGACGATGGGAGATCGCATAATAGTTCTGCAAAAACTAGAGCTTTCTTTGATTTGGATTTTACAAATTCCAGATCAAACTCTTGAAGGATTGCTATCCATTTTGAATATTTGCCCCCCAGCAACTGTCGCGACAATATATAAGTCATGGGGTTGCAATCTAACAGAATGGTAGTTTTTCGAAAGAGGACATAGTGTCGAAATCTTTGTATCGCTTGAACAGCTGCAAGCGCTAGTTTTTCAACATAAGAATATTTGCTTTCTGTATCATTTAAGCTCTTACTTAAATAATATATAGGGTGTTCGATTCCATCGACTTCTTGAACTAAAACCATTGCGATGGTTGTATCTGCTGCAGCTAGATACAGGTTAAAATCTCTTTGATAATCGGGGGCGTACATTAATGATGCTTTTATTAAGGAGTCTTTTAAAGCATCAAAGGAAGCTTGCGCAACCTGATCCCAGATGAAGGGTACCTCATTTTTCAAAAGACGTGTATAACCTTTAGCAAGTTTGGCGTAATTTGGAATGAACCTCCTCAGAAAGTTTGCTTTCCCTTGGAGTTTCTGAATCTGAAGCAAATTTGAAGGTGGAGGCAAATTGATGATTGCCCTGACCTTGCAAGGGTCGAGACGAATCCCATCCTTGGAGACTACAAAGCCAAGTAAACGACCAGAACCGACGCAAAATACACATTTGTGCAGATTGAGTCGTATCTTGTAGTGTCGGCAACGTAGAAATATCGCTCTTAAATGCTGCGGATGATCAGTCCGCTTTCGCGAATGAGCCGGAAGGTCGTCGAGGTATGGTTGAACGATGTTCTTGATGTCATGGAAGGCATAATTCATTGCCCTCTGAAAGGTCGCCCCTGCGTTCTTTAAACCAAAGGGTAATTTTCGATATGCGAATGTGCCCCACGGACAAATGAATGCAGTCTTTGACTGGTCCTGTGGGCGGATATTTATTTGATTATACCCGGAAAATCCATCCATGAATGAAAAGATTTCACATCTGGCACATTCATCAATTATCTGGTCGATGAAGGGTGTAGGGTAGTTGTCTTTCGGACAAGCTTGATTTACATCCCTATAATCGACACACACTCTAATCGTCCCCTTTTTCTTCATAACAGGGACAATATTTGATACCCAATCGGTTAGAGGAACCAGGTAGATGAAACCAGCATGGAGAAGTTTTTCGACTTCTGCCTTAATGGCAGCGGCTTTCTTGGGGTGCACCTGCCTGAGCCGTTGTCGTACCGGTTTGACATCGGGATACATCTTAATTTCGTGTTCAACGATACTCGAGTCAATGCCTGGCATTTCATCATACGACCAAGCAAAGACATCTCTGAACTCGCGAAAAAGAGCGTTGTATATTTCCAGTTCTGAAGGAGAACAACATTTGCCGACATAAATATTCTCTGCAATATCCGTTTTGGTCGAGATATTTATGGCTATAGTCTCTTCAATGTTGGATAAGTTTCGCTCGGAATCCACCATATTTACAGTATTTGATAGGAATTCAAAAACTGAAGGGTGATAAAGGTCACCTTGAGTATCTTCTTCATAATCTGGAAGAAGGGAACGATGGTGGCAATCATTCCATGGTGCCCCCTCAATCAACATTGATTGTACAATTCCTTCGTCGGTTCCATGCACTCGCGACCAAGGATCTGAAGGGGTACCATATTCTCTAGACCTATCTACCCAAACGCTTGATGAGCGTTGATTTGGGTTCGCCTCCCATGCTAGAAACATTGATTGCTACAATATTTCTATTGGGCTTGGGGGCAAAACCATTGCATGATCCATGTTGATATCGTCTTCTGAGATCTTCGTGGAAGATATCATATTGCAGGTTCCTATCGACGCTACTTCCGCCAAGTTGATTGGAGGCGGAAGAGCGAAAGTTCCCATTAGTATAGGATCTTTTAGTAGGCCTACTCCGATATTCTGAAGCAAATGGGGGCTTCCATGGATCATGGGAATGCTTCCTGTAACTTGTGAACCATTGGGGAGGAAGTTTTGTTGGTCGACGATCGTAATCCCCCCTTGAAAGGGGAATGCAATCTTTCTAAAATAGGTCGACACAACGGCTGCCATGGCATATATCCACGGTCTTCCTAGTAGGATGTTGTAATCAAGATTCCCATCGATGACTTCAACATCTATTTCTACTGTTTTTCCCCCTAGTTCAACCTTCAAGTTATTTAGGATACCATACAGGGTATATGTCCTTCCGTCGAATGCTTTTAACGTCGTCGAAGATCGCGACAAGGTTGGAGATCCTAAATTTTTCCAGCAACTCATCGACATAATACATGTAGATTCCCCCTCATCAATAATTGTTCAATGAACAGTTTTGTTGAGGGATTTCACTTGAATAAGGAAAGCTAGTTGGGCTGGTAACTGAGGATCGTATCCTTTGTGGTCAAAGGACACAAGATTGGAATCCTTAGGATCAACCCCACCAATGCCTGATAACAAAGCCTGCCTTTGGGATGGGCAATTTTGTAGTACTTCAAGAGTCAACATAGCGGATGGCAATTGGGCCAAATCTTCCACTATGTTATAATGCTGCGCCGCTCTAGCACGAGGATTAAACGTCGACTTGTGTACTACTCCCTTTGGCGGTTTTATTGTTAATTCAGGAATGATGGGTGGTACAACTCTGTCGAAGTTGTTGTCGAACTACTTGGTTGATATTTACCCTTGTCGTTCGACAGCTGCGGATTCCCGTAATCTTTGTTCCTTGTCGAAATCAAAGCATCATTTTGCTGCTTCGAAATCGACAACATTAGCACTTGCGACGGGGAAGCATTTCCACTTTCAACCAGATTTGTTCCTGGATTTGGAAACGGATCAGTCAACACGGCTGAGGTTTTCGAACTCTTAAAGAATCTTTTAAGCTCAGCTTTGTATGGACATTCTTTCGTCCAATGATCCTCATCACATATCTGACATGGATATTTTGGTTTCCTATCTCCAGGGGGGTTTGAAGAAGTTTTTTCAGGAGATTATTCACCCTGTTTCTTCTTCTTCCCTTTGCTTTGTTTCTTCTTGCTTCCTGGTTGTTTGGTTTCTCTGCCTTTATCTGCTGATACGGCATTTACTTCCGAAGTAAGAATTTCGTCTTTTGCATTTTGATTTGAAATCTTACGGGCTTTCTTGGACGCAGCCTTTTTCGATTTCGTGTTTGTTGTGCCAATCACACCATCGCCGGCATGAGAGTCATTGTTTGATTTAGGAGGAGGAGGAATTGAGAATTCTGGTCTAGGGGCGTCATAATTTTGTCGTAGAGCGTGCCAGCCTGAGTATAGACCAAGTCCAGATATTGCGCACGAGCGATAACTTGCTCTTCCGTTACGACTCCCCCCTTCGCCACATCTTCCGTTATGGCAGGAAGTAACGACTTGATAAACCATTCAGCTAATAGCTGATCGGGAACGTACGTTTTTATCATCCTACGACGACGTTGCCACTCATGTATATGATCAGATATGTGAGTGGCCGTTGTCTGTTTGAAGTTGGTTAAGATTTCCGTTCCCGTTTCATACCTTATCGGTAATTGAAAATGGTTTAAGAAAGTCGTGGCTAAGGTGCCGAAATTGTCGAACGAAGCTCTAAGCAATTCAATATACCATTTTGCCACTGGACCCGTTAACGTCCTCTGAAAAAGGCGAAGCCTTATCGAATCATCGTTTAGGGTGTTTGATGAACACCATAGATGAAATGTCATCACGTGATTCGATGGGTCTTCACCTGGATTTCCATTAAATTTAGGAATATCTGATGGAAGTTTGTGAGGAATCGCCGGCCACCAAGGGGCGTAAGCAATTGGATCGTTTTTAACGGTGTAAATCGGGTAACTCTAAAGTTGCCACGAATGGTAACTGTTGATTCAGGTTAGGTGAAGCATACCCAGGGTACGACGGAATTGCCTAAGCAGTTGGCCTTTGCATACCAGCATAATGTAGTTGATGCTGGTACAACTGATACGGTTGGTGGACATGACCATTGTAAAGTGGTTGATTTTGACCGTTTTGAATGTACGGTTGTCCACTGTTCGCAAAGATCTGCTGCTCAGAACCTTGGTATACTTGTTGGAATTGTGGTTGTTGGTATTGCACCAGCCACGGTTGTGAAGCCATGTTCTGTTGCGCTATACTAACCGTTGGACCAAGGTGTGGGGTAATTGTACCCGTTTGGACCTGTGTCGTCCCACCAGTTGGCGATTGTGGTTGAGTCACAGGGTCAAGGGGCTGTTGCATTACAACCTGAGAAATCTGAGGTTGACATACAACAGGCAGCGTTTGAACTTGTGACACTATTACAATAGCTGGTGTTGTCGGGATGTTCGACATAGGTACACATTGTTGCATAGAATACACAACTCTTGGTTGTTGGGGTAGTATAGGTACCCAACCACTTGACGTAACTCCAGTATAACCTGAATACTGTTGTGAACTCCCGTATGGATACCCTCCCGGAGGGGGTAATGAAAGGGCATACTGCCCCCCATACGGTGGTAATCCGGAACTCAAGGGGATCGTCTACCCTTGGGGACTGGATTGCCCAAATTGACCTCCAAATGGATCAATTTGTCGAGTCTCAACATAAGAGTTGCTGGATATTATTCCGGAGGAACAAATAGGAACAGACCATACTGTCGAAATAGCCCCTGGATGGACTCCTTCTAGCGGTTGTGAGGTAGTTGGGACAGATGGTACGCCGGCAAACATTGTCGGAGTGACGGCAGGGAGTTCTGCTGTCGCTGTGTCAGTCAACACAGTCCTAGATGTTGACGGTTGCTCAGACATTTTGAGTCTATCCAAAAGATTACCTAGCGATTCTACAGGAACTTCTGCTGGTGGTGGACCAACTTCTGATGTCGAAGGAAATAGAGTGACCCCGACTCCAAAATGTGTTGGAGTACTTGCTTGCGGATCTTCTACAATTTCCTCTATCGCAATCAAACCAGGTGGAAGGGGAAGACCGTCAGGTCCGTAAAATATTTCTGGTGCCAAAGAAGGGGTTGAATCGACAGCGACAGATGTTTGAGGAGCAAGACTCTCCGAACCGGTTGCAGATGGAACTGGTTCAGTAACACAAGTGTTTGCTCTCAGACTAGGATCAGTATCACTGTCCCTCTGTGGCTGTTGAACTTCTTCTGTAGAGGCAGGGTTTCCAGAAATGTTTGGAGTAACTGGAATCTTGGATGTTGTTGGAACACTTGTTCTAACTTTAATAGGAGATTTCGAACCGGTTAAACGAGTTCGCTTTGTCTGTACTGTTTTCGATTCCGGAGACAAAGACGATTGACTCGTAAGCCTCCGCGAACGACGGGGTTTCAATTGACTTTCTTCCACGATTGCGGATTACTCGATCAACCAAAATACAAAAAGGGGAAATATGTTTCCGAATTAAATGAATTTTAGACGCTTTAGACACAACTTGCTTTTTCAATTTTAAAGAGTCGAGAAAAAGCAAAAGATGACCCTAGTCTCCTTCGATTTTTAATGAGCCTGAAGTGACAAGTGCTCAGATGGACCTTTTCCGTTAAGGAGTATGAAAAGGAATGAAAGGGACTGCTCTGGAGTTCTAGGTAGAGGGTGTGCCAAACCAATCGCAAAACCGCAGAATACTTTTTAGGGTACGGGCGGTCAATCTTCCCGAATGCTGTGTTTAGTGCATTGCGATCAGTAGGGCGGCCGACACGGCTTCCTATGGATAAAGGTTTTATGCCTATAGGGGTCTCCCAATATATACTCGACGGTACGTGGGAGCACAATCCGTACTGGCACTTGTTGTCTCTCAGGAGGAATCACCCAACCATCAGTGAGGCAACAGTTACCAGGTTTTACGACGCCGGAACACGTCTCTAGCCTAGACCTCTATGTTGTGCGTTAAGTTACAAAGCGTTGTTAAGTTCATTCAATTTATTTTAGGTTGATCTTTCTTAGAAGTTTGCCTTTTTGGATCACGACGAGATGTAGATACAATTCCTAAATGTAGTCTAAAGATGATAAGCAAGCTTTTATATCTTTTCAACAATGAAAATCCTAGCTACAAGGGGAAAAGAAAGACACAATCTTTTCTCAAAGAGCATAGAGAACACTATAAATGTACTTTTCCTAAATCAACATACAAACTGTCAAAATGCAAATGCACATATTCATGTATTTGTTTTCACTTTCTTAATATTGATGCCTAAAAGGAAAGTTGTTGTACAAATTTGAATTCGATTTCAAGTGAAAAACACACAAACAAGCTTCTTTTTGAAAACAAAAAGACGATTACGACACTCTATGATTTTGAAGTAAACACTTGTTTCGACACTAGAAATTCATAAATTCAAACCAAAAGACAAAAGTAAAAGCGTAATCAACTGTGAACAGCAAACAAAATCACTCCTAAGATCAAAACGACACTTACGACAGGTCTAGATCTAAGGGCGACAGTATGACTAGTTTACTTTTGTAATGGGAAACTACAAATGATGTAACAAATACATAAAAACAAATACAGTTTCTTTTATACAACTGAGGCAGAATTAAGGCAAAGAAAAGGGGTTTTCAGATAGGTACACACACTGATAACAGGCTGCAAAAAATCAGAGACAAAACTGAGCAAAAAGAAACAGAGAACCACAGCTGCACAAGGCAAAGGCTGATCAGCGCACCCCTTGCACAGAGAAACTAAATTGCAGCGCAGGTAGCCCTCTCGGGACCTGCGTTGAAATGCAGAACCTCTTCACAGAGCTTGCGCTGAAGCAGAAATGAGAATTGTCTCTGGGTTCTGGGTCACGGTTTGCATTTTATCTATGGTTTTTGGCCGGATAAAAGCTATCAATTAGGTACAATTAGAGGGATGATTTAAAGGAGGACTAAGAGCTATCACAAACGGCTGTTAGAGCATTTCTGGATCAGCTGTTCAGATCATAAACAGGCCCAGTGAATGGACTAGAGTAGCAGATCTCTACTTTGCATTTGTAAGTGGCAAATTCAGTTCGATTCGGCACTCCTGAGTTTATGAGATGAACAACAATAGAAACACAAATAAACTAACTAGATACGATCCCCAGCGGAGTCGCCAATTTGTTGTTGGGAAAAGTATCCATTCAAAACGCCCCTATCCCACTCTAAGGTGTGATAGTGCCTTAGCAACAAACAAGGAAAACTATCTTCGTATTCTTCTTTATGAAATGTAAATGGAGAAGAAGGATGTAACTAACCTGTGTCTTTCGCTAGTTTGTTGGTCCACTCGTTCTCCTCTTTGTTCGCTTCCCGCTGCCTGCTCCCTCACTGGTCCAGCTTCACCAATTTCCTGCAAGATCATAGAAGAGAGAAACTACACAAAAGACATAGATTTACATTCATAACTAGTTTAGGATCAGATTTAAACTAAACATGCAAATATAACAAAGCATCATTGATATACAAACATGTAGGAGAAACTCAAATAGTTTTATTGATATGATAAGAAAGTCCAAGAGGAGATACAACCAAGTGAGTCCCGATCCAGCATCTACCTCCCAGCAAAGGAATCCCTTCCTCTCCTCCAACAAAGCATAAATCACCCAATGCACTAATCTCAATCTCAAACCAACAGCAATCCTCTGCAAAGTACAAAATTCCAGCCTCCGGATCTCTTGGATGAGGGATCCATATATAGATGTAAGCAGAGAGGATGAGACAGCTTATGTTTTGACTTGTGGCTTCTCTCTGTCAGTTCTTGCTTCCACTTGGAGGCTGAGAGCCTCTTACTCATCACTGGTCGAATTCATTGAGGCAAGTGTCATTGAGGAAGATTCTGGAAGCTTCCAGTGTCTGTACACCTCGCGGAATGACATTGCCATTTGGCATTTCTCGCTCAGCGCACCCTGGTAGTGCATTTAGGTGCATTGCAACGCACCTAGCTAGTGTACTGGGGTGCATTGCAACGCAGGCAGCTAGTAGAGCATCTGAATTGATCCTGATTTGACTAGTTCTGAGTGGTTTTTGGTGGAGAACTTCTGGGAGAAGCTGTCATTGGTTGACCTTGTTCCTTTAGGGGCAGGAACAACACTTTTAGGGACTTTGGATCCCTTGGATTATGGAAATTTCATGCTCAAAGCTATAAGGCACAAAAATGTCTATAACATATGTGTATTTTAAATTAATTGGCGATCGTGTTATTTATCCGGTCTTGTATGTGGATGATATGTTACTAATTGGTAATGACAAGTAAATTATCCAGGATTTGTAGACCTAATTTTCCTCCAAATTCGACATGAAGGATATTTGTGTTGCAAACTATATCTTGGGCATGGAAATTAAACGAGATTAGGAAAAGAGGAAGCTCTGGTTAAAATAGAGGAAGAATTTCAAGACAATACTACAAAGTTTTAAGATGCAGGATAGTAAACCAGTGAAGGTCCCTATTCTTGTAGGTGCAAATTTATTTTCTGAACAGTGTCCCAAGACACAAGAAGAGGAAGAGGACATTTCCTGTGTTCCATACGCCAACGTAGCCGGTAGTATATTGTATAACATGGTCTGTACTAGACCAGACATTACACATGCAGTGGGAGTATTGAGCAGGTTTATGTCAAAACTAGGGAGGGATCATTGGACAAAATGAAACGAGTTTTTAGGTATTTGTGTGGCACTAGTGATTATGGTCTATGCTACCAAGGAAGACCATGATTGCACATATTTTTGGACATCTGTAGCTTTGTTGATCTAGACTGGGGTGGAATTTTTGATTAGATAATATCTACAAGTGGGTATGTGTTTAACATATTTCTAGGTGCATTCAGTTGGATGAGCAAGAGACAATCTATTGCGACACTTCCAGCTATAGAGGCAGAATACATGGAAGCCACTCATGCAAGCAAGGAATCAGTTTGGTTGCAGAGATTGTGTTCAAATATGGGGTTAGTATAGCGAGATATAAGGATAGAATGTGACACCCAAAGTGAAATATTCTTGGCAAAGAACCCTGCTTATCATTCAAATACAAAGCACATTGATATTCCGTATCACTTTGTGAGGAATATGGTTGAGGAAAAAAAAGTGTTGCTGGTAAAGGTAGACACTTTGAAGAATGTTGTAGATGCATTGACGAAGTCTTTGAGCACTAAGAATTTTTCTTGGTGTAGAGAAATAATGGGTGTTGTAGGACTTGACCAATGAATAAGCTCTCCTATGACCCTTTGTGTGGAAAAAAAGACAAGTGCGAGAATGTTGAGTGTGTGTTATATTATTTCCACGACTATTTGCATGCATGGGGGGGAGGGGGTGTGAAAGCCTCCCCATTCATTACATCGAGAACAAAATGGAGGTCTCAAGGGGGGCACAACCCCCTTTTGGGGGGTTTCAAGGGCGCAGTTTCCCCCCTGTACAGGGTCCGGGGAGCACCCCAAGAAAAAACAATTGACCCTATATTATGTGGGTAGACCTACCTATGGTTCTATGCATGGGTTTTGCACATGGTTTTGGGCATTATGGTTTTCTTCCCATGGTATTTTGTAGATATTTTCAAGGGAACTACAATTATGTTCTAATTCGGGGTTAATGGATTGGATTATGAATGCTTCGACATGTATATATATATGCATTCTCACATTGAAAGGAATATAATGAGAAATCAATCTGGTAGTCCCGGTTTTGGGATTCAAGGAAAATATCTTTGTATTTGTTATGTGTTTCTCTCCATTGTATGTTTTCTATTTTTAAGAATTCGTTTTCATGTAATTTATGTATAGGGTTAAAACCTATAGTTGGATTGTGGCTAAATGTGTTTCAGTGTGTCAAAGATTAACTATTGTCAATTAAAAGTGACTATGGTTGAGTATGATAGTTGAAATTGATCAAGTAGGAATATAATGGTTAACTATGGTTGATTTTAGTTTGCCTTTGGTTAACAATGGTTGATTATAGTTGACTATATTATACCATGTTGATAGGGTTGATCATTATTGACTATAGGTAATTTTTTTTTTGTTTTTCAAGTTTTTGTGATCCTCCAGGCTTGACCTATGGCTTAAGGAGCCATGACCTAGGGGCATCTAACCTGTCAAATTCACCTAGGTATCACACTCGTCCTCGGTCACACCAACCCTTAGTTGATTGGAATTTTTAGCATGTATCCTCCCCCTAGCACGGGGCACAACCACCCCTCATGAAGTTTGATCCTAGGTCGCCTTGTTGACGAGGTGCATCCTCAACCGGTTGTGTTAGTGGGACTTGACGATTATGGGTAATTATTATTAACAATAGTTAGCTCTAGATCATTACGGTTCTTAATGGTTCATTATGGTTGATTGTAAATTGAGTATGGTTATCTTTAGTTATATATGGTTGATTATAATTGGTTATGGTTAATAGTTCTTGACTATGGTTACACATGTTTGATTATCATCACAAATTAATTATTGTTAAGTAAAAGTAACTACGCTAGAGTGTGATACTTGAATTTCATTGAGTAGAGACCACAAGGGCTAAGTATGGTTTATTGTAAGTTAAATTTTGTTAACAATGATTGACTATTGTGTGTGGTTAACTTTGGCTCAATTTTTTTTACATAATTTTTGATGAATGCCACAATGCTTAAGGTAAATTTTTTAATAATTTAATTCAATGTCATATATTAAATATTTCATAGTAAATAATAATAATGCATTACACCGTAGTAAATTTGCCTCTTCTCGATCATGCTTAATAGATAAGAGTTTAAAATGGACTTACATTGGTTAATTATTTAGACTTTGGCATTTTCTCTAGTGCAATAAATAAAAGGCTACACACATACAAAAAAAAATAGCATAGAAATAATAAGATATGCAAGAGTGATTATAATGAGATTTATTATTATACTAACTAATATACTAATTAAAATATGTCTTTATTTATAATATATACATATTAGTTTTATATTATGATATATTACCTCATGTCAATAAGTGAACAATATTAAATTAGTCCTTAAGATTAATATTAAGAATTATTATTATTTACTACAATAATAATCAAAGTATGGTAGTGTTATGTACCACATGCAAATACATCCTAATTAAATTATCAATTCATTTTATGGGCATTATTTAATGAAACCAATGCTACAAATTCAAAGTTTCACAACTCCAAGGGTTAGCTCAATTGTTCGAGTTCTTGTCATTAAATTTGTGAATGACTAATTTAGTTTAGGAAAAAAATACAACTACTTCAAAAGTACTACAATAATACAAATTAGTCATTTATGTTAGTAATTTAATTGTGTCACTTTAACAATCTGAACTTACATGCTGTGATAAGGGATTCAAAATTTGTTTTAAATTGGATGAAAGGTTATATTTCCTTAAACATTTATTTATTGGATCAATATATGATTAGAGTTATGGAGTTGATTAGAACCTTCAAGGTTATATCCTTTGATCACATTCACAAGGAATTAAATTCAAAGGCTTACAACTGAGTCAAATACATTATGAAGAATACCTGCAAAGAGAAGAATACATTATGGAGAATAGTAAAACAAACCATCTTCCTCAATATTATATTAACACCTAATTTAACATTTAAAAAAAAAAACAACAACAACAACACCTATAAATATATTTATACCTTCTTTACTCTTTAATAATTATGAAAAAATTAAAATAAATATATAAATTTATCTATAATTTCTTCCCCACATTAATTGTGAATCTTTTTTATCTCCATGTAGACTTATCAATATTTTTTTTTCTACACATCCCAATGTTATTACACATATGGTATTTTTCTAATCACTGTATCCTTCTTTTTATTCTAGTTTGATTGTTACAACCGTGTTTTTTGGATTGCGATTCCTTTCTCTTACATGTTGTGATAGCTTGTGATGTTATAAATATAGATGATATTGATGTAACATTTGACTCAATTGGAGGGTTAGAATAGGTTAAATAAGAACTTTATGAGCTAGTTATTATTCCATTACAGAGGCCTAATTTGTTTGGGTAGTGCAAGTTCCTCAGTCCTCCAAAAGGTGTTTTGGTGTATGGCCCTTCTAGAACTAGGAAAACATGATTACTTGAAAAGGCAATAGTGAGAGAATCAAGGGTTGTTTTCATCAATGTAAGGCTAGCAAATCTAATGAGAAAATGTTTTGGGAATTCTTAGAATCTTGGTATCTTAACATTCATTTCTTAGTTTTGTTTGAAGTCCTACAAGCACTTTCTTGCAATTGAAATATAGTTTTCTATTACTTTTCTCTTTCATAATGATAATTTGATACCAACTGGGTTATTTTTGGCCTGTTCTGATAACTTTTGTTTTAGTAGATATTATTAGGATAGTATACTATATGCCCTAATTTATGATATATATGGCTTTACTTGAATTCTCATACATGATCGAAAATAGATATCTTCGGGCGCTAGAATTTAAGGATGCGAAAGGATATCACTATAGATTTATTAAAATGTTTGAGCTAAACACAATGATTTATGACATGGAACCAATCACCTTAGCAACAAATCCTCTCATTTTTTATTACTTATTGAATCCTAGGGGTATTCCAAAGAACAAATTTATAAGGTCTTTTATGTGACTAAATCACTAGCATTGAAAACCATCTTTACATTGGATGGTTCAACATCTTGATGATCCATATCCTATTGAGTGAAAATTTTGTATTCATTATTGATTTCATTGTATCACCTCCAATAGATATTGATGGTGTTCATGAGCCTATATTTGGTTCTCTTATTTATGGAAACAATATTACCTCTGACGCCATTATTCCTACCTTTACAAATATCAATTTTCACTTCTATCCCATCGAGGAAGAAGATTTTGTCGATGAATGGCTACACAACAAGGATACTATGAGTCGATTGTTCATGCAGTTGATGTCGTTCCCATACGACACAAACATTTGATGGTCTATCGTAGCTAGACACTCTATGATGGTTTTCATAGATGCCCAACCTATAACAATGAGTTGCATTCTATTGCTAAAGCCTATAAGCAATGAAAGGATTATATTCAAGCCTATTATGGCATGTTGCACTCGCATGCTTATCTGAGTGTTGAGAATCATACTTTATTCACACTTTGTTTGATCCTCTCCTTAAATTATCACCTTAAAGGAATGCTTCAATTATATATGTGAGGTGTGAGATTGATATCCTTCTACCAAATACCAAAGACATCTTTTATATCCTAGTTAGATTTATATTTTCCCTCATTTTTCTCATTTCCTTTTGTTATATGTATGTGTGGAGATGTGAATACCTTTGTTATATTTTATAGGAGGATCACGACATTGTAGGTGAGTAAGGAGGCCTAACCTTTTGATTTGTTTGCATATTATTTGATCTCTTTTGGCATATTCTAATAACATTGCTCATCATTGATGTCACATAATCATGGCCTCTTGTGCTCCTACAAGGTTAATCATTCTTCATTTTATTACATTAACTTGAACGCTAATCGGAATTGACAATATCCTTCAAATGCATGAATATTAAATAATATTGGCAATACACTCCATCTAAGGTCGACTTTGATTTTCTTGATAGATATTAAAATTACTTTTAATTTGAAAACATAAACTAAAATAATTTTTAATTGATTAAATGTTAAACTTTTTTAATATAAAAATGGATTAATTATTGAAAATCCAAATATCCTAAAAAAAATTGAAAAATAAATTCCTGCCAAGCAACTTTTAACTAATTGGTTGTGGTTGGCACAAGAAAGTCGCCATATGGATGAATGTTTAGATTGGTTCTCATGATGGCTATGCAGGTAGTTGAAGTGTAATCAAGAGGGGTGGAATATGCAGGGTAATGGGGGATCGGTGTGACAGGAATAGTGGGCATCCATTTTTACTGATAATATTGCGGGAGGAAATCTTGAAGAAATCCATGAGGGCTGCAATGGATTTTCCATTTCGAGCTGATTCGAACCATGTGTGATCTACCTTGTGTCGTGGAGTGTCTTGTCTTGGATCGAGAAGTCCATGTGTTCAGGGTTTGAATCCACCTCAGGCTCGACATCTTTAAAAACTCGTGGCAGCATTGTCAGATCGAGGTACGCAACTTTGTTCTTCGTGTTCATTCTGGTTTCCATGGTGATACCTACAAGATTTTCTTCTAGGTCTGTGAGTTTCCTGCAATGCGTTTTGAGTTCGACTGCTTTGTGGTTCGAATCCCGCGACGGAATCCTTTGTGTGTGGATAGTGGAAGGCGCACAACCTTTTTGTTGCACAATAGACAAATATTATGTTAATTTCTAGTAGTTCTACAAGGGATACAATAGAGTTTATAAAAGTAGACATTAAGTTTAATTTTAACCAACTTTTATTCCTTATTTTCCATAAACTTTGTGCGAATATTTCCTTTCTTGTCTTTCCTAACATTTTTTTTAAACATAAAAAAGCTTTGATTTTCAAATATTCTATGTTCTAAATTGTCTCCATGGGAGTAATAACAAGCATATATAAGACTTTATACCACACAATATGGCTTGAGTGATCCTATATATACACATTTTCTATGAGAGTCGATGCATCTTAAACATAGGACATTAGTAACACACTCTGGAGAGTTCTGTCAGAACAGATATAGACTACAGAATATGGAAAATGATTCATCCAAGCTACACAGTACACTATGTAGTAGAGACATGGGCAAACCTTAGCTCCACAAACTCCCAATTTCATTTAAATCATTGCTTGAAATACCAATCGACCATGCCTCAGAGGAGCATAAGTACTCAGTAGAATTATGGACTGGTTCTTTGATGTGCATTACCACTTTGACCAAATATTAAGGTCCTAAGAGAAGGAATTGATATCATTGCAAATAGAGGGGTAAAGTTTGTGCATGCCTTGAAACTTTTCAGCCCCTTTTCAACTTATAAACTTGAAATTATCTTGCCAATATAATCTTTTTCTCTACTTTATTATATTCATTGACTTCTAAAGGTTGCATGCAATAGGAGCATGATCACAAGCAGTCCAGGTTGGGATTTCAATACAAATAAAAAAGCATCATTAACAATATTGTACTACACCACATATTTATTATATCCAACATTTACATATCAAGTTTCATGGATGCTTCATTTTGTGCAACTTTCAGAGATCCCAATGAATTTTTTGATTCCCAAACAAATGCGTGAATATCCATTAGCTTGCTTAGAACTAGTTGAGTGAAAGAGCAGTGATCAGGTTCAATTTGTTCTTTCATTTTCTCATCATAGATATTTCTTCCTTCCAATTCATCTAGTCTACTAATTAGATCTTAAAGACCCTCCTTGTTACTCTTCAATTCTTCCTCTTTGCTTTTAACTTCAAACTCAAGAGATTGAAGCTCTAATATCAAAGCATCCATTTCTCAACTTGCTTCTTCATGGGAATCAATTAGAATTTATTTTTCATTGAGAATCCGCTGTAAGGAAAGCTCTGCTTCCTTTAAAGCATCAAAGCCTGCCTCTATCTGAGACTCCAACTGTTGAATTGAAGATTCTGTTAGCTTCAAATGTGCCTCCAGCTTCTTAATCTTTTCTCTATGATCCTTTACTTGATCTGAGGATTTTTTCAAGGCAATAGAAAGCTTATTTCTTTCTTCTTCACCTTTCAAATAGGATGCATCCTTGCAAAAATGTGTAGAAACTTGTTCTGAAGATGATCTTAAATCTGGTGATGAAAGAACCTGCTTTTCTAACTGGCCTACCACTATCTTCTCAACATCAATTCTCAGCTACTCAATAAGCTGGACCTTCTCTGTCAAATCACATACCTCAGCTTGTGTTATTGCCTCAATCTCCATAGTCTTCTTTAACGCAGTTTCTAGGGACTTCTTATCAACTTGCAATAGAGACATTTCCTCCATCTTTTCCCTCACAAGATATCCAAATGTTTCTACTTTTTCATGTTCCCTTGATTCCCAAGATTTCCAGTACTCTTCAAATGCAGAAAAATCAGACAACCATTAGAGGAAATTTCATCCTACAAGTGGCCTCCTAAGGAAAAATAATAAAATAAGAATTATAAATTTTGGAGGAAAAGAAGAAAACGACTTTTTTTAATTGTATTTTTGGCTTATCTCCTTATAGGTTTACTTAAATTTTATTGTAGACACTCGTTGTATGCATATTAAAATTTTCATCGAACGAGTACCCATCATTCATACTTTTAAGAAGACTCACATTGACAAAAAAAGAAGATACATTTAAAAAATGTGTTGAACACACTTTTTTAATGTATCTTCATTTTTTATCAATATGGGTCGTCTCAAAGTATGCATGATGGGTACTCATTGGATGCAGGATTTATTTCCTTATCCAATGAGTGTCTACACTTGAAATTTGAGTAAACCTATAAGGAGATAAGCCAAAAATACAATTAAAAGAACGATTTTTTCTTCTTTTCCCTCTAAAATATTTACATGCGCCTCTTTTTAAATTTAAATGATTTTTATTGGCTTACATATTGTGATATGGAAATTAAGTGAAATTTTCATGGGAACTTTTAGGCTAAAATCTCCTCTAATGAGTATCTCAAGAGCACTAAATTTGTTATAGACCCGAACTTTCTTTGCTTGTGTTTGATTGGCACACTTTTGCATTTTGTCAATCTTTTGTTTTTGGTGAGCAATTTCTTATTTCAGAGACTGTGATTCCTTTCTAAAAAACTCCATCTCATTGTGAGATATCTCTATCAATCCCAAGATGTCAACTAATTAAGTAATCTTTGTTATCCTCTCTTGTGCAAAAGCCAACTTCTATCTCACCAAAGTTATTTCCTGTTGAATAATTTTCTCCTGATTGACAATTGGATCTTTATCCCCCGACCATTTATAACCATTTTCATCCCATTTGCATCTTGCATCACTTGAGAGATGACTTAAATATTCTTTAGTGTGTTCAAATTATTGAAGTCTCATTTCTATATGTTCATGCTCTAACTGCATAGCCTAAAGCTTTTTATAATTTATTGTAATGCTAAAGGGAAGTTTCGTAACCTATCCCTGAATTAAATCCATATTAATTCCAAAATTATTTCTAATAATTTCAAGGTTATCCATTTATATTCCACATTTTCCAAGCTTGACATCCATCTCTTCAAACAATTTTTGCACCTAATGTTCATATTATTTCAAGGCTTTAAGCTTCTCTCCAATCCATGCATGAAAGTCAGGAACAACTGCATCAAAATTCCCTATGTTTGATGCAGAAACTGCCACTATGATTGCTTCCCTTGAGTTCCCCACATCTTTTCATGACTCTTTTTTAGTTGTCAATGACTGAAGTTCATCAGCTTGGTTTATTACAAATGAAAATCAACATTATTTGATGAGTCCTTTATTATTTTTAACTCATCCTCTTGTTGAATAACTTTCTCATTCCCCTTGACCATATCTTCATTACTGTCTATCAGGTTCTTTAGCTTGGACTTGAGATCCTTTATCTCCCTAGAGAAAAGTGTCCTCTTGTGTGGAATTTTCAAGTTCTTGTCTAGTTTTCTACAATATTTTCCTTATCTTATCATTATCATTTGCAGTTTCCTCATACATTACTAGTAGTTTCTCAAATTCATCTGCTATTTCCTTCATTTTCAATTGGCGTTCATCTACCTCTTTTGTCAACAAGATAAATATTCTATCAGAGTTTAAATTGTCATCCATGTTTTTCCCATAGTCAAACTGCTCTTGAACACCCATTGTACCTCCCTTATTGAAAAAAGAAATTAACTCAAACAAAAGATTAAGCACACATAAAAACTACACACAAAATATTGGCGGAAAAAGGATGGAGCCTCATGCTTCTCTCTCATTTCATTTATTATTCAAATAATTGAATATAGTCCTACAAATAAATAGATGAGAGATAGTGTTCTCAAGATAGTGCGTGCTATCTTAGACACTTTTGGTTGAGATAATTTCTCCTTTGGTTGAGATAATTTCTCACCAGACACACACCAATATAGGAGTTACCTAAACTAACTCCTATCTTAAAGGAACAACCCAAGAGTTAGGCACAAATTCCTAACTTGGAATATTTAATTAATTTATTTATTTTGGATTTATTATTGTTTTATGAGAGAGGCTAACATCCCCCCCTTCAATGATAAATCCAAAATAAGAACGAGGAACCATCTTCCAAGTTCTCATGTTGATCCTCAAAACATTGCCTGAAAAAAACCGCCAAAACTGGATGCTGGAAAAAACTCAAATCTGAAGAGAACATGAATCAGTTGCATGCCTGATTCATCTCCGAATGTTGCTTGACAACTCCATCACGTGACAAGCCGCAAAAGGATCCAACTGTCCTTTGTTTGAAAACAGCATCCGGTGTCTACTGACACAATTTGATGAACGCCCATTGGCGTATTTGCTGATGATGATCGCCCATTGGCTAAAGATGTCGAAAAACAACTCAATGTTGCTTTTACTATGAAAGCTGCTCACTGCTGCTTTAGCTGTCGATCGCCCACTGGCGAATTTGTTGATGCTCACTGCTGATGACAAATGCCCACTGGCTGATGAAGATGCCCATTGGTTGCTTCGCTGATGTTGTCGAGACTTTCAGTATGACAACCACTTGTCAATTTCATTGACATTTTCCCCCCTTTGTCAGCTGAAAGGAGAGACAATCTTCTCCAAAATATATTTGAACTCCCCCCTTCAGGTGTAGGAGAGTTTCACTGTTGTACTCCCTCTTTCAACTGCATGAGAGTACCATCATCGGTTCACTGCTGGCTGCACTATGTGTGATTATAGTCGGTTTTAGAAATGAGACAATCTTTTGACTGTGGATGACCATTCCCAAGGATCGATCCATTCATAATGTATCTTCAATTTGCCTGATTTTTGTTGGTTGCGACATTTTTCTGAGGAATGATTGGGCTTGCCACAATGGCAACAAGGATGGAGATCAAAACACTGATCTTCCATATGACCGGTTCTTTGACAATGAGAACATTTCGGTTGGTCATTAAGTTCAGGTTGCGTGCAATTCTGGTTGTCTGCAATTTTCTCAGAACCTACTGAGGTGAGTTGTTCAAGAAATCCTGCACTCACAAACTTAATTGGCTTGGAATAATTTGGGATATGTAAGTTGGTGTCATCAGTGACATATCCTAAGCCTCGTCGATTCTTGTTATTTTGAATTTCTTCCCAGGGCTTGATGATGGATTTGGAAGAAATTTGAATTTGATCATGAACAACTTCGACACTTGAAGTTGTTTGGATGAGTGATTTGGAATCAACATCTTTATCTTCATCTGTATGGTTGAATGACTTGGAAGAAGCACTCTTCTGTTGCAGCTCATCTCTTTGTAGTTGTGACTCTAGTTGAAGAAACTCAATGGTTTCATGTGTTTGTTGTAGATGCCGTGAAAGATCAACAAGATTTTCTTTGCTAATGTGCACCATGTCTTCATCACTGGAGATGATCAAACTGTGAAGAATGTTTAACCACTGAATATGTTGTGCCATCTGAACTTGCTCACTTGAAGTCAGGCTCTCTTGTCGTAGATGTCGTGCTTTGAACTGTTTCACTTGATTTTGTTACTTGAATGACAGGCTCGTTTGCTATGGGACTTGAATGGCACGCTCACTTGATTTGTTTCTTATTGCACTTGCTGGGAACACTTGCTAGAGTTGTAGAACTTTCTTACTTAGACTCTGGAATTCACGCTCGCTTGATGACGATTGTGTTTGCATGAATGCTCACTTGCCTTAGTTAATGACTTCATGCCTTAGTTAATGACTTCACGCTCACTTGAAGGAATAGCTACGCTCGCTTGATGTAGATCTCAACTTGCTTGATTGGTGTTAGAGTTGAACTTGTTTGGTTGCTTTGATGGTTGTTTCAATGATCTTCACTCTGGCTCACTTGAAGGTTTGAACCTTGTACTGTTTTGACGCAAATTGCTTGAATAAATACTCACGCTTGCTTGCAGGAGATGTGAACTTGTTGTTTGTTTCATTTGGAGTTAAAACTCATGGACTCACTTGATTGTGCTTTAAAGGAAGGGTGTCGAACACTGTCAAAAATGCACCCAAAAAATCTTACAATGATTTCAATGATTCACTACAATGAATTCAATTTGACTCAATTCAAGACTTGGGTGTCGGTTTCAACCGAGAATGCACCCTTACAATTCAATGTAATTTGAGTTTGATTACAAGTTCAATAATGTTGATGTAGACTGTGCTTTGAAACGTTGAAGTTTACAGATTCATTAACTTGATTGTAGTGATGTAGACATTGCTTTGAAATGCTAGAGTCTGTAGATTCATGAACTTGATTGTATTGAGTGAATTTGATTGTTGAAGTAGAATGTCGATGTTGAAAACTTTGATGAGTTGTTGTATGTGTGGAGCTTAATTATCCTTCCTTGCAGCTATTTCATTACAGGTGTTGTGCTTGCTTGCATTGAACTTTATGTGTGTTAAATGAGATCATTTATGTGTCAAAACTAGACACAAATAAAAATGCAACAACATGAAGCATGCACCATCATCAACACACTCTTCGTGTACCTAATATCCCCTTATTCAATTTCGGGCGGATCTAGGACACAATCACCACAAAAATGATATGTTTTTATTAATGACTGGAGTACATTTTTCAACTTCTGAAGCGATGATAATTCCAAGCTGAAAACCCTTTGAAACAACTCGCTTTCAAAATCTGAATGGATAGTGACACGATCCCCCTCAAAGTAAAACAATACTTTGAATTACAACAACTTTCCCTTATCACTTCAAATACAAAATAAGACGCTTATATCTCCACAAAATATTCTTCAAATTTACAAAATGTAATGCACCTTATCCCTCCAAAAACAATACAAATGGAAACACTCCTTAGTTCTTCAATTACAAAGAGCCAAAAACCATCCTTTCAACTCACAATCTCACCACTTTCACGCATATAAAAATGCATCTCCAATTACATGTCAAGTAAATCCACTCTCACTCATTTGCCTTTCTTCCATTTCATAGGGATTTTATAAAATTCAAATCTCAACTCTTAAAATATAACTTTATACAAAAGTTCAATTCCAATCCATGTGTATACGCTTTCACACCCATCATTCAATTACCAAGTCAAATCTTGTACATATACCTTTTGAGATCGGATTTCACAATCAAAGTCATCAAACAAATGCGCCCTTGGTTATCATTATACATGTGTATCATCGGTTTTAAAACGAACTTGCATCCATCTTATTCCATCAATCTCTATGCTTACTGTTATACACCCCGCAAATTCACCAGCGTCTTCAACAATTCCATCCACAATATCAAATCTTATATGAGATATGATTAGCTGCAAAAAGTCTTCGAACTTCTGAAGGTCCGAATTACCTTTCTATGCTATTTCACTGTCCAATTTACTCAATACGCTATCAATACAATAGGATTTTCATATGAACCGGTTAAAATTAAATGCCAGAACTTCATACTTACCAAAGCTGCCTTCAACAAATTGCCAGACTTATGTCTCTGTGTTCTCCAACATTTACTGTTCCATGATTTGCATTAAATTTTCAACACAGACTTGGATTTTTTGATTGCTGATCCCAAACTGCAATTCAATTCAGAACTTCCATTGAATCGGCTTCTCGCCTCAACTCGCCTTGCTTGGTTTTTGCAGGTTGTAGGAGCCTTCTGCTGCTATGTGCTTACAGCCTCTCTTTGGTTCTCAGAGGTGTAGATTGGTGGCTAAAAAAACTGAGCCACAGGTGAAGGCTTTGGTTAATCTACAGCTCCGCCACAGAGATCTTCTCTCAAATCTTAGAACGCTTCTGTGGATCTGTCGCGGAAGTGGCCTAAAAAATTCCCCGTACGCCTGTAATTTAGCTCTGCTGAACTTGCCATGGGCGATCAACAGGTTACTTATCTTGGGGGCTTGGAATGATTTTCGTTCCCTTTATTTGGGAGTTTTGATAAAGAACAATAACGAAAATGGCCTCTTCAAGGAAACCGAGAATTTCTAGCAAGTGCACTGGTAAAGCCACAGAGGGAGAGAATTTCTATGAAGCTTATCAGACGTATAGAAAAGACTAGAAGAAGGTGTTTGCCATGATCCGTAATAGGACAATGGAGATGGTGGAGGCTCTTTACAGTATGAATAAGGCTTTCTTGTCTCTTCCTGATGGAACTGCTTCTGCGGCTGGACTGATAGCAATGATGACTGACCACTACAATATGTTGGAAGGAAGCAACAATGACAGGGACAGCAGTGATGGGTTTGGAGCATCAGGACGCCCTCAAATAACTTTGGCAGATCCTATTCTAATCTGTTGCAATGTAAATCAGAACCTTCAAATTATGGTTGTTCATCTCCAGTAAAGAAAAGGAGGTCTGGAGGTAGTAAGCCCCGTGTTGTTGGAAAAAGAACACCACGCTTTCCTGTTTCATACACACTGGAAAAGCAGAATTCTGAAGTAGTGCTGTCTGGTAAACAAGAGCCTGTCCTTGATGGCGATCATGATGATTATGATGTTGCTAAAGTAGTTGCATTGACATTAGCAGAGGCTTCACAGAGAGCGAGTCTATAATCACTGTGTATCCGTCTGCCGTATACCGGATGTGTACATGCCTATCATGGCTGGATGATTTAATTGTCCCGTTCTCAGAATCGGATGGTGCACGCTCGCTGCACGCATTCCGTGGCCGGAGCCGGGCCTGTTCTAATAGCAAAATTTCACATCAATTGACGGGCACCTTTATGTGGAGGTATACTCAGTGAGAATACATCCATATTCGGCTCTCCTCCTCAACAACGAGCTGTCCTCAACGCCAAACCCTTTCGACGCTCAATGATCAATGCTACAATTGCTTCACAGATCTTCACGCTGATAGATTCACAGATCTTCACGCTGATAGACTCACATAGGCCCTAAGAACGAAAAAAGCTCTGATACCACATATTGAAAAAAGAAATTAACTCAGACAAAAGATTAAGCACACATAAAAACTACACACAAAATATTCGCGGAAAATGGCTGAAGCCTCATGCTTCTCTCTCATTTCATTTATTATTCAAATAATTGAATATAGTCTTACAAATAAATAGATGAGAGATAGTGTTCTCAAGATAGTGCGTGCTATCTTAGACACTTTTGGTTGAGATAATTTCTCCTTTGGTTGAGATAATTTCTCACCAGACACACACCAATATAGGAGTTACCTAAACTAACTCCTATCTTAGAGGAACAACCCAAGAGTTAGGCACAAATTCCTAACTTGGAATATTTAATTAATTAATTTATTTTTGGATTTATTATTGTTTTATGAGAGAGGCTAACATCCCTTTTCTAAAAATATTCCATGACAACTTTCAGAAATCTGAATGTCCTTTTCTTCTCCTTGTTGCTTCATTTCCTCAAGACCTTTAGTTTCTTTTGTGATAGGAGAAAAAGGGGGCTCCTCGATACAATATGAATACTTCTAGAAATGTTCTGACATATATCTCCTTTCTAAAGATCTATATTCTCAGCATGCTTTAGAGTATTTGTTGCCTTGTACGACAACTTCACTAATACATTTCTCTCAAATATAAATTTCTCATTTATCTTAACTAATTTTCCATTCTCTTGAGACATCCTCCTAAGCTCTGTCTGAAGATTTTGAATCTCATCAATCATTTCCTATTGCCACAATTCTAATTTATGCTCTGGATGCTCTGATTTAACATCATAGGATGCAAACACAAATTCTGTTTGTGGCATATTTCCATTATTTGGTGCTCCTAGTGCTCCTCTTCTCTCCTCTTGATGTCCATCATCTTTCATACCAAATTTTAGATATTGTTTACCATCTTCCAACTCTATCCTCAGTTCTTCGAAGGCCTTTTCAGGCACAATCTCCATTTTTAATTGTTCAGTCTCATTTTTTGATTCTTGAGATTCTATAATTCTTGCCATAGTTTCATAATGTCATCCTTCTCTTGTGTTTCCTTGTCATACATGTCAATTAATCTTTCATTCTCTTCAATTATCTCCGTTAATTTCATTTGACACTCCTCAACCTCCATTCTCATATGGATCACCTCCATTTTTTATTTTACATCCCCGTTGATACTAGCAGGTTCCTGCAATAATATAGTTTCAACACTGCCTTCAATTTCTTCTTCATGCCCTTGAATTAAGGTTTCACGACCTCATGCATTTACCCCCATTTTATCCTCCATGTCTGGCACATGCTCTCCACAAATTCGCTTGCTTCCAAAATTAGACCACATTCTTCTTGGATCATATCTTTATCGCATTGCTTTTTCATAGATATCTAGCCATCTTTCATTCTCTTCTGATGTACACTGCAATTTCACTAGAGGTTCCACAATCTCTTTTCGAAGATGAAGAACTATATGTTCTACTTCAGCATTCATAGTGCTTGTTCCATCTGGCCAGATATTTGGGAAATCCTCCTTTACATCCATGCCCCCCTTGCTTAAAAATTTATGATTCCTTTCTTTAATTTCTTTCTCAAGTTCCTCAACTGATTCCTGAAAAAATGAACTAGTTCTTGGTATTTTTCATTCATTTCATATGCATCTTCCTTGGCTTTCCTTATTTCATCCAATTCTTGCATGTATTTCTCATACATGATAATCAGTGTTTCATTATCTACTGACTCCTTTATGTTTTTGTGTAAATCATCAACTTCCCTAGCTAGAAAAATGGCAGTTCCTTGAGCTTCTCTTTCACGTTGACTTACAACAGTAATTACTTCAAATAAATATTTAAGCTCCCTTTCCACTGATAAACCATATCTAAATGATGTCTCCTCTTTCAACTCTGGAGCACGCATTGCAGAGTTCAACTATATTGCTCATTCAACATCCAAAACCTTCATCTTATCAAAATGGGTCATCAAACCATCAACACACTTTTCCAACTTTTCTTTGGCTTCTAGGCAAAATCACAAGTTATTACGAAGAGCTTCTGCTTCCCTCCTGTACAGATAAACTTTTCAATGAAGCAATTCATTCTCCTCACTAATGGTAGAAAGCTCTGCTCCCGATGATTCCTTCTTATTCACAAGGTTCAGGCCCTTCTCATGCATAAGCTTCTAGTCCAAAGCTTCGAGCAACTGATCTCGTAATACCACTATTTGTTCCAACATTTTCTCCAGATCTCCACCCTCATAAGATTTTTGGTACCTTCTCAGTTGTTCCATCAACCTTATATTTTCCATTACAAACCTCATCATCTCAGGATTGTGATCGAGAGAGTTCTGTAGAATTTGCAGCTCCTCCATTAACACATTCTTCTCTTCTAAAAGGTGTGCTTCTGTAGACATCTTGTCAGAAGAAACATCCTTCAGTCTCTTAATTTTTTCTTCTCGAAAACAGAGCATCATCTTTCCACATTGTGCATCTTCCTCACATTGTTTAACCAAAATTTTTAGTTGTTCATTTTCAGCAACCATTCCCTTCATTGTTGTTTCTAAATATTCCTCTCTTTTCAAGGCTTCTACAAGTGCAGATTCTAAATATATTTTATGAAGATCCTTCTTATGACCAAGAAGTGGGCTTGCTAGAGCGTTCATATCCCATGCATATGGTCCTAGAGGGCTCAGCAGGGCCATTCTTCCATAGTCATCTTCTTGAATGGGAAACACTCCTTTGAGCTGACCACGCAGGTGACTAACTTATTCCTTCAACTGTTGAATTTTCACCTTCAAAGTTATAACATCTCCTTTAGCATCTTCATTTACAAATGCATTATTCTGAATAAACTTTGCTCGCTATGAAATTTTAAAGTGCTAAGTGTCTCCATTGTACAACAATTAGAAGGGATGACATTGTCAATGATAGTATTTTTAGAGTTTCCACCAAGAGAATCCTAGAGAAGAAATGTAAGTTTGGAGTCACGCTATGGTACATGTTGTGCTTTCCAATTGGCAATATTTACAAGATTCGTGATTACAATTCTAAGAGTTGAGAGTGATCATTTTAATGTTTGAGGCCCCTTTCAAGCACTCACCATCAACACCTGAACTTTTTTGTCTCTCTAAACCTGCTAGATCAACTAAATTTAGGCATCCAAATCTATGATGAGTCACCAACTGACTCCCACTTGATTTCAATTATACAAGTAAATACACTATGCGAGCAACTACTTGCATGGTTAATATTAGTTGTTGCAAATTTCTTGTTGGCCACTCCCTGCAGTAGTCTTTCCTGCAGTTTTACAAATCTTTTCAAACATTTTAATGGATGTACCTGACATTCCAAAGGTAAATGTTGTTGATATTTACTGCTGCTCAAGTTTCTTATTTGAACTCTTCATTATGTTAATGATACAGAAATTTGTAACCAAAACACTTGATGCAATCCCCGTCTCTCTTATATTTCCATTACTCCATGTTCTAAAAATTGTGTTATTGGATTGGAAACAAGATTTTATATGGAGTAGAGGTACCCTACAAACACTATAATACAAGTTTTACATGAAGTTACTTATGTAATGAAACTTATGTACTAAACTATTCAACAAGTGGAAGCAGTAGTTAGTAATGAAAGTGTTTTAATTGTAGATTGTGCAACTTGACAGTCCAATATCTAAAGAAGATCACCATTTAACTTCTTCTTTTAAAGTCTTGCTTCATGGTTCATGAAGTCTCTATAATCCTTCTCTTTTCAATCGCTTAATTTTATGCCTTGTCTTCTCAATTCCTCTCTTTCAAGCCTTATAGTGACATTTACTTTTTTTGACCTTCTAATTTTTGCAGTGGCAGAGAACCTTGCAACATAGTTTTAAGGAGTAAGGAAACTACTTTCCATATGAAATAACTTTCCAGAAGATAAATATGCCAATTAACCTAGCATTTATAGAAAAATTGATTAACAGTGGTTGATAGCATATACCATATCATTGTCATTGGGGTTTTGGTTAGACAATTAAGCAGGGATGTTGTTATTCATCCAAGGTTCAAAGTCCCCAAAGACATCTTTGTCCCTTGTGGGCCAAGTGGACTGTTCCATCTGCTTGGGATCAAGTGCGAGTACTAAGTGACTTTAGTGAAATAAAGATCCTCCACTCACAACTACTTAGCTAAAGGATTTTTCAGTTATAAGTTGGATACACTTCATTGAGATGAGAGGCTCATTCTACAGCTCATTATGATGCGTAATTGGATTAGATCCCTCTCGTCTCATGTTAGATCTGTATTTAAGAAGGATCTACGCTAGTACTAAGAAAATTTGGTAAAAATATTCCTAATCTAAGCATCAGAACTGCCTTAGTTTTAAGAAAAACCAATAAAGTTATAAAGAATCATTACCATCTGCACTGTCTAGTTATTGAAAGCTTATGTTTGCTAATTTCCAAAGTGGCAATGATTATATTTCCATTTTGATAGAACGTTGAAGTATTACAACAATATAATTTTTTTCAATGTTTGTTAATTTCCAGAGTGACAATTATTATAGTGTCATTTTGAAATAACACTATGAGGTATACAACAATAGAATTTCTTCAACCCAGTAGATAGTTAGGTTGATCATTAAAGTAAAAGCAAACCTATCCCATTCATTCATAACATTGTGCATGTAGAGGGGAAGCACACCAATCTGGATTGTATAACACGACAATTTAAAGCCAAACTTTAAAGCTTTACCTTGTGAATTCATAATCTCGGTTTAAAAGTGACTAAAAAGAATATTTTACTTTTGCAAAACCAAAGTACTCCCTCCCTGGAATTTATTAAGATGAATTTTCTTTTGAATGTTGTGAATATTTAAAAATACTCCCTTTCTAGAATTTATTAAGGTAATTTTTCTTCTAAATGTTTTTATAATTTAGCAGGTTCAATTCGGTGTATGTGTATTTAATTTGTCTATTCGTGCCTCAAGATAACACTATATAGATGTGTGTGTGTGTGTGTGTGTGTGTTAAGCTTAAGCGTCAGATTATTATAACACTATATTTACGTGTTAAGCTTAAGCTTAAAGATTTAAGTTACATCTTTTGTTACGGTAAGTTGGGGAATTACTTTCACATAAACACAAGTATTCCCTTTCTAGAATTTATTAAATTTTATTAATACCTTTCTTCTTTAATTTATTAAGGTCTTTCTTCATCTGAATGTTATTTAGCAGGTTCAACTTCAATTCTCTGTATGTATATTTAATTTTCACATTCATGTCTCAGATTACTATAACACTATAGTTGTGTGTTAAGCTTAAATGTTTAAGTTACATCCTTCCATAAAATACTTTTCCCAAAAACACTAGTATTCCCTTCCCATAATATATTAATGTCCTTTTGAATTTTATTATTATTTAGCAAGTTCAATTATGTGTATATGTAATTAATTTTCCCATTCAAAATACTTTTCCAAAAACACTAGTATTCCCTTCCCATAATATATTAATGTCCTTTTGAATGTTATTATTATTTAGCAAGTTCACTTTTGTGTATATGTAATTAATTTTCCGATTCATGCCTCAAATTATCGAGTTGAGAGGCTCATTCTACATCCTAATATGATGTGTAAAGATGTCTTTCCATCATAAAAGTTGAAATTTTGTTCATGTCGGCCAAAATAAAATATTAAATAACTATACAAAACATTTAAATAATGTCAGATTATAAAAAAAATTGCACGTGAATAAATTGGATCCCTCTTGGCTCATGTTAGATTCATATTTAAGATGGATCTATGCTGGTTGTAATTATTTTCAGTTTAAGGTTGGGCATGTTGACCTTGTCCTGATAAAATAAAGTTGTGTCATGAGAAAGAAAACATCATTATCATTTTCCTCATAAGAGAGAACAATTGAATGCTTTCGCAAAAAAACAAGAGAGTTAGCATATGATGTAATAGATGTGTATGAAGATGAAATGGTAGATCAACCATAACATGCCATTTGAAATTGATTTTTGCAAGCAAAAATATGCTTTACAACTTCAATAAGATTAATTATGTAATTTAATTTATATCAAATGCACTCACGTGATAAAATGTTACCCAAAAAGTGTGGTAATATTTGGAAAGCCCTACATTACATTAGAAGAAAGGATAGATACAAAGTATACATAAATAATTCTAGTGTCACCAAACTCCCCTCTAATGACTAATTAAAACTGCTAAGCAGACTAATTCCCAACAACAAACATTAGTTTACTAAAATTGGAGGGAAACTATAAGATAGGGAAATTGGCAAGACAAATGAGCATGTAATAATAAAATGTGGGTTCAGGCACAAATCTGCTATGAATTGATTTGTAACGCTTAGATAAGAAAGGTCAACACTCATGAAAAACTAAAAGGCAGCTTGGAAAGGGAACCACTATCATTGTCCACTTACATTCAACTTGGTTGTGTAGTGAGTATTACACACCCAAGTGGATAACCTCTAGGAGAAAATTTCTCCCATTTTATTTGCTCGCATAACCTAGTGAGTGTTATTCACTGGCATGTATTTTGTAAAGGCCTTAAACTAGTTCCAATTCAACTCCATCCAGCAGGTTGTAGAGGATTGCAAGCCTAATTTCATGAAGAGTAAGTTGGGGATGATCACCTTGACCTGCTCGATGACATGTCTATGAAGATTGGCTACCTTGAACTTTTTTTCTGCCTAGGGAAAGAGACACATTCCCATGTCTGAGCATCAAAAATGTCTTTGATATTGTTAATGCCTCTTTTGAAAAATGAAAGGACCAAGAACCATGACGTCTTGAATTTTATTTCATAAAGTAGGATGAGGACACCATAAAGAGTGATCATTCAAAATAAACCAACTTCAAAGCCTTGGCATTTCTAGTTCAATCTTCTAGGCAACCTTCAAGGCCCTCCAAATGCTCCAAGCAGTAAAAGTCCCTTTCACATTCACAATGGTTGGGTTAACAGTTATACTTTGTGGGTATGACCTTTTTGTTTTTCATCCGTAGCAACTTGCACGAATGGAAGCAACCAGATACCAACTTCCTATAAGGGTTATGGTAGTAGAGGTACTCTTATTATAGGCTCACCAGATGAAGGGCCTTCAAAGCTCAAATAAAGAAGAAAAAAATTGAATCTGCATCAAATATATTGTCAAACGTTCACACAACTAGGACTCGAAAGCCGTACATGTTTCCTTCTTGACAAATCTTCTACAAATATATGACTAAGATCCACTGTATTTATGGATACATTTGCGGAAACAATTTTTGTACCCTGCAATTAGCCTACTTGACAAATCCCCAATTTCTTTTTACAAAAATACAAAATATTTCAATGTTATTTTCTACAAATATTTATGAATATATGTACCATGTAATTAACATGCTTGACAAATATCCATTTTTTCTACAAAAATATAAAATATTGCGTTTGAATGTTACCAGACTCTGTTGTGGGCGGATTACAAGAAATGGGATTGGAAAAAGGATGGGGAGATAATGCAGAGAATATCTTGGATATGATTCATTTGTTGTTGTAAATCCTTTAGGTGCTTGACCATCAACTTTGGAAATGTTTCTAGGAAGGATTTCTATGTTTTTTAATTTTTGTGATTATTTCACCTCATGGTTATTTTGGGCAAGCAATTTTAGGAATGCCAGACACTGGTGGATAGGTAAACAAACTTTTTATAATTGCAACGCCCATTCCATGTTATCTTATCTTTATTGTTTGATTGTATTTTTAACTTTTACTTTGATTTAATTTTGCCTTTTAACTATAAAATTGAACATACTTGGTATCATATCCATTTAAACAACATCCAAAACTTGAAGATAATATTAGTATTATAGTTGTTTTGTGTTAAAAGATTTTTAGATTCAAAGTTTATAGATATAAAAGATAAAAACAAATGTGAATGCCTTTGTTTGATTGTTACTTGACTCTGGTATGGGTAGGTTATAGGAAATGTGATTGGAAAAAGGATGGGGATACAATGCAGAGCATGACTTGGATATGATTCATTTGCTCTTGCAGATCCTTCAATCACTTGAGCCATTGACTTTGGAAATGTTTATAGTAGGGATTCCTATGGTTTTTAATTTTTTTATTCTCTTACCTCATTGGTTATTTTGGGCAAGCAAATGTTTTAGGAATGCCAGACAAGGCATCAGTGGACAGGTAAGCAATTTTTTTATAATTGCAATATCCATTCCATGATATCTTATCTTTATTGTTTGATTATATTTTGAACATTTCTTTTTATTTTTTTGTCTTTTGACTATAAATTTGAAAATCATTTGAGTTGTTTTGTGTTAAAAGATTTTCATGACTATTAGAAAAGTTTAGTTTCATGTTGTTATTTGAGAACATGTTGTTTATATACTTGACCAAGTTTATGCATTATAGAATGAAATGTTTTTGCAAATAAAATGACATGGATTAGAATTTATATCTTATATTATTTGTTTTTACAAGTTATCTACAACTTGAGTTTTTTAGCATATAACTTGGTTGACATGATTGTGCCTAAGCTTTCCCTGAAGGTTGAATATTGAGTTACTAAGGTGTTATTTTCTATGGTGACAATTTATTTTCTTTGTTTATACAGGTCATCTGGCCACATAGTGGCCACTATCGCCCAGGTGAAGAAAACTTGTTCAACTTTCTTTCTTTTATGGGGGAAAATGGCTTTGACATTGTTAATGTTGAGGTATATGTTTTATAATTCATTTATAGTTTATTTTAGTTTATATTCTAGTGTTTGTTGTCTTTCATGGCTTACACTCGACACTGTATCTTCTTTTGCTTTTAGAAAAAGAACTCGATATTGATGGTAAGAAGCAAGAATTGAAGAAAGAGGAGAGAAATAACAATGGAGCGAAGAACGCAAAGAGAGAGAGAGAGAAGAGAAGAGAATCGGTCTAGTGATACCCTTAGAGCCAATATACCACATAAGACATACACATAGAGACTGATGGTCAAGTCTTCAGGAGTTGGTGAATTCACCTACAATGCCTTGGAAACATAATGATAATGATTTGAAGTAATGAGACAACATTTTATGTGTAAATTTTAGTCCAACCAATATTAAGTTGGAAACTCATATTGTAATACTTGACATTTCATATAATATAATTTATGTGGTTAAAATTATTTACTGTTGCACTTGATATTGTTTAGTATGGTAATTAACATATGTAACTTTGCATTTTTATATTAGATAAACATGGACATTGTATGATTTTTTTTAATTTAGTTGCAAAATCATACTAATTAATTTATGTTGATTAATAATGAACACATAAAATCAATCTAAAACTACTAAATTAATATTTTATATTGACTATTGTTGAACATGAACAAAATGAATACGACTAAATTAGTTGTTTATAATGATTATTAATGAAAGTAAATGAAATGAATATAAATTATTAAATTAGTCATTTATATAATGAATATGAAACTACCAAAAACAGATAAACGATTACTGCAAATGGTAAATTTGTGATTACAAATGACAACTAAATTTTGCTTATATATGATTATTAGTAGCTAATTCACAGTATCTTATAACAGTACCAAAATTTAGTCATATTTCTTTGGTCATTAATTGGTTTCAAACGATGACTAAAATTTGCATATATATGACTATTGGTAGCTAATTTAAAATATCTTATAACACGACCAACATTTTGGTCATTAACCGGTTTTCCCGAGTGATCATATAATAATATATTTTGTTGTATATTTGGTCATTATTTGTGGCAATTAATGACTAAAATAATGAAAACAATTATGATTAAATATACTACTAGATGATGAAATTGAGACAACAAATTAATAACTAAGCTAAAAATGACTAAAAGTTTGTTGCGTTATAAGATACTGTGAATTAGCTACTATTGGTCACCAACTGAAAAATGGTAGTTTATATGCAAATTTTAGTAACTCATTAGCCATTTTGTACTAGTGAAAACACCTCGCTAGTGAGAGGTCATAGGGACAATTATCCTCAACACTCTCAAGGTTGGGATTTGGTAATAATTCAGCGGGATTTGATCCCTTTGGGTGGATCTACCTTGATATTTCCTTGGAGAAAAAAAAATCAGAATTCCACGTGTAATTCACAGAGAGAGTCTCACCTTTCAAGTACCTTCCTTGTATCAAAGTTGAGTGTTGTTTATTAAATACCTACCAAACCATGAAATGAAGCATTAACATAAAATGAAGACTATTCATAAATGGAGTGACTATGTTTCAGTGAAGTCCCCTAGCATTTTCCTATTAGGGTTTAAAGTTCAAGAAGATTCATGGATTATAGATTAAGCTAACCTTAAGCCAATCAATGACTATGTATGGATCAAAATATGCATGCCCTTCTTCACTTCCCTATTACACTATGAAATTATATCATCTTATGCCTGATATGAAATGCATTCTTCCTAGGAGACTGTTTAGTATCCTGGCTCAACAAAAAATAGTCATCCATATCATTATCCACAACCGAAGCCGAGTATATTGCTGCAACAGACTGTTGTTCTCAGATACTATGGATGAAGGAAGCTCTAAAAGATCTCGACATATGTACATATCAACTGATTACCGTCTATTGTGACAACACAAGCGCTATCAGTCTCAGCAAAAATCCAGTGATGCACTCAAGAACCAAACACATACCAATCAAGTATCATTTCCTCCGTGAGCAAGTAGCTGAACAAAACATCGTCCTGGAATATATCAGTACTAAGGAGAAGATAGCTGATATTTTCACAAAACCTCTTCGTCGAGAAGCATTCGAACATCTGCGTCAAAAGATGGGGGTTATTTCATTATCATCACTCAAGTTCATTCATAAAGACGCAGTAGGACAGGGGGAGCAGTTTGATAGGGGGAGTTCGTATGCATTCCTTTGCCATTGATGTCAAAGGGGGAGAGAGCAGAAGAATATTGCCATCAATAACAAAGGGGGAGATTATTAGACACAGATTGTCATTGATGTCAATATGGCAATATTGAAGAGGTGGAGACATAGCCACATAGGAGAATACCAAGCCATGTTGGGAATTTGTCTGACCATACCCAGCTTTGACTTCGATCCAACGGCGAATAGTCTTCATACTAATCCAACGATCATCGCTCGCCCAAACAAAACGAATGTTACGTCTCGATAGAAAGTGGTTTTGTGAAAAGTACAGTTGACGCGTGGCAAAATTTTATTACATCGGGTGAGTTTTACGGAATACCACTTTCACAGCAAAAGCGGTCCGATGAGCTTGGTGGTTTTCTTCAGCTGTTTTGTAAAAATAAATGCGCAGGTGAAATTAATATTTCAACATGCTAGAGGAGCCACACTGGAGCAAGAGGAGCTACAAGAGGATCCATCGGAGGAGAAAACCCAAAGAAGAGTAGCTATCAGAGCATATCGGAGCAAGAGGAGCCATCGGAGGAGAAAATGCAGCAAACATAGCCATACATGCCTATCGAGAGCCTATCGGGAGCATACACAGCCATCGAAAGTAGAATTCACATAGATATATCCAGTTATGTTATCGGGTCTGTAAAACCCATGCATGTATGCTTTATCATTATCGGCGGTTAAAAACCATATAAATATGCATATAATGCAAACAGAGGCGGAAGTCTTGGTTATATATGAAAATACACCATCGGCAACAAAAACTATGCATATATATATATATATATATATATATATATATAGATATATATATATATATATATATATATATATATATAGATATATATATATATATGTTTAACACTATCGGTGGATTTGAAACCTTATTCACGGAACTGTTGAAGCCATATCGGGTCTGGCACACAATGTCGCATCGGAACTTCGGGAGCGGTGATACAGTGTCAAGTGGGCCATTGTGATTGCCGATAGCGATATCGCATCGGACCTCCACCAAGGGCAGTCCCCGATTGCGATAGAGGCATGGACCTGATGGACTCATTAAAAATAGTTTATAATATATCGCATCCAGCATTTCGGAGCGGGTATCGGGAGTGGTAAAGGCCCTGCCTCCGATTGCAACAATATAAACAGACCCGACGGGCATATAAAACAGGGTTCAATGCAATATCGCATCCACAAGTCGATTGGCCCATCGGCCATCGGCCCTTTGCGATCGCCGATTGCGATGAATGTTGCGGACCCGATACATACTAGATACGGGTGTTATGATCCTTGAAGTCCGCCCTTTAGCGTTGTCACCTATTTTTTTTTCATATATTTCCTGTGTAATTTGATATTTGGCCTGTGCGCACCTCTTAGGCAAAAATGCATACGATAATGCTCCCGATAGTTCAGGAGACTGACTCTGGCGATAATGATTGCGATTGGGACGTGGTTGTCCATTAAGCTATGACAACTGGGTGTATGCGGCCTCTCTTCCTCTTGTACGTGTCCTGTGAATATTGGAACGTTCGATAGACAGATGAAACTGAAAGTGGGAAGCTGAAGAAGCAAACGATTAGACAGAGGAAACTGACAGGATAAGCGAGCGTTGAGGAAGCCAAAGAGCCTGCAGAGAAAGGAAGCCAAACAGCCAGTGAGAAAGAGGAAACGAATGAACAAATGGATGGAATGTATAAAAACAGCAAAAACAGAGGACTGTTGTTGCTGTTGTGGTGGTGAAGAACCAGCAGAGGGTGCAGAGGCAACAGAAGCAGCAGAGACTATAGAGGCAGCAAAAGTAGCAGAACCAGTTTATATCAAGGTTGGGTTGGATCCCAAGAGGTTGGAGCCTCAAAACTGAATAGGATTGAAGTCCTTGGGAGTTGGTGCTCCTAAGGTCCAAGATTGGTGTCTTGGCAAAACAGAGTTGGTGCTCTGGGAGGTTGGAGCCTCACTGAAGTCCAAGTTGGAGCTTGGCAACTATTCAAAGTCAGATATACTTATATTGTATTTATTTCATTACACTATCTTGAGTCTTAATAAAAGCATTTATTCCAGTTGTCGATTTCTGTGTTATGTGTATGCATATACATATCTATATATGCTTTTGACAATCACTAGAACAAAAATTAATAAATACTGATTCACCCCCCCCCCTCAGTATTTCCAACAATTGGTATCAGAGCAGGCTTCTTAACATTCAAGTTTGGTTGATCGAATAAGTTTTTCAACCCACTATGATCACTCATCAATACAAACCTCCTGCCAATAAGATAGTGCCTCCACATGTTCAACGCATGGATGATCACTACCAACTCAAGATCATGTGTCGGGTAATTCTACTCGTGCTCATTCAATTTTTGTGACTCATAACACACTACTTGTACTTCCTGCATGAGGACTCCACCAAGTACTCTCTTGCAAGCATATGTGCATACCACAAATTCTTTGTCTAGATCTGCAATTTTTAACACTTGAGAATCTGTCAACAATTGCTTCAACTATTCAAAACTAGTTACGCATTCCTCTGTCCATTCAAATTTCTTACCTTTCCTCTACAATGATATAATAGGATATGCAATGCGAGAGAAGTTCCTGATGAGCCTCCTATAGTAACCTGCTAATTACATAAATGACCTTAGCTTATCAACATTTCTAGGAGTTTCCCATTACATGATAACTCTTATCTTCTTTGGATCCACTGTTATACCTTCCTCGGAAACAACATGTCCCAAGTAATGTTCCTTTGTCTGAAGAAAACTGCATTTGCTAAGCTTGGACTACAACTGATGCTCTCTCAGTAGTCTCAATACTTCTACTAAGTGCTCGACATACTCTTCCTCATTTTTAGAATATATCAAGATGTCATCAATGAATACAATAAAAAACTTGTCCAGATAAGGACACAACACACTATTCATTAACCACATAAAGGTAACTAAAGAAATAGTCAAACTAAATGGAACTACAACAAACTCATAATTCCCATACCTGTTCCGGAAAGCTATCTTGTATATTTCCTCTTCCTTGATGCGTACTTGATGATATGCAGATCTCAGATCAATCTTGGAGAACACTATGGATCCCTTCAACTGATCGAAAATGTCATCAATCCTCGAAAATGAATATCTATTCTTGATGGTTACCTTGTTCAACTACCTCTAGTCAATGCATAGCCTAAGAGTACCATCCTTCTTCTTCACAAATAATACCGGTGCACCCCAAGGTGATACACTTTACCTAATTTATCCCTTGTCAAGCATTTCTTCAACTGCAACTTCAATTCTACTAACTTTGGTGTGTTCATCCTATACGGTGCCTTCGATGCTGGTGATGCCCCTGGTACCAACTCAATGGAAAATTCCACTTCTCTGTGAGGTGGAAATTCTGCCATATTTGTGTGAAATACATCCTAAAATTGTTTTAAGATCAGGTACCTGCTAAATACCTCTACATCCTCAACATCCTTACCTTTATCACTAGAAATATGCACTGCAAATAACACACACCCTTTTCTGTGCCTGTGCTTTTCCTACACAGTTGTCACCATTCTAACTGATGTTGCCTTCTTCTTACCCTGCAAGATTATTTATTCTCAATTATCATCTGAACACTCAATAGATTTGTCATAATAGTCCACCGTAGTCCTATGAAGATATATCTAGTCCATACCCAAAATCATACTATACGATCCCAACAGAAATATATTCAAATGTGTTGATGTAGGCATACCATTCAACTTAAAAGCACAAGCTCTTACCCAATGATGAACTTGCTTCTTTATACTTATGGCCAACTATACTTACCAAGATTTTGCATGCACTTAATTATTCAAACCACACTTATCCACCAAGTCAAGTCTAACATAACTATAATTAGATCCAAGGTCAACCAAAATGGAAACAACTTGATCACAAAGCTTACTGTCCATCTCAATGATAGATTTTTGATGATCCGCTTTCCTATTATCCAGTGATGCGTAGATATGAGGAATTCTCTGCCCAACATCCCCAATAGTTTGTGCATCCTATGCACTATAGATATGTGGTCTACCACCTTCATGTTGTAGACAGACCCCCCTAATATGCTCCTTACCACATGTTTAACACTGCAACCGTCCTGTACCATCACCTGTATTCTGCTATTGTGGCCCATGTCCCTATCGAGTTACATTGGACTTATTGTATGGTGAAACGTTCTCTTTCTCATCTGCATTATGTGGCCTTGTACTTTTTTGATGCATTTACCTTTACCTTTATATTTATCTTTCCCTTTCCATCCTTGCTGATATTTTGTCTTACGCTTTGACTGTTCATAACAATGCTTCAATTTCCAAATAACTTCCTCAAGTGAACTAAGCTCATCATACTCAATCCAAAATCTAAATTCTAATGGCAATCCATTGACAAATCTCTGAACTTTATCTTTCTCATCTTTAAGATACGTTACATACCTCAGAAGGTCTAGGAACTTGGTCATATACTCCTCGTCTGTCATCGATCCCATTTTGAGCTCATAGAATTCCTTGGCATTGTTGTCGTAGTACCTTTCTGACAATTATTTCTTCCTTAAGAGTCTCTTTAATTCATGTCAACTCAAGTGTTCTATATCCTAATATCTCTTACCAATATCACATCTTCCCACTAGATGTTTTCTTTCTCAGTGACGTTGAAGATAGCTACTCTAGCATCCATATTCTATGTGTACTCACGCAATTCAAAGAACTTCTTCATCCCAAGTAACCAAGCCTCTGCATCCTCTGACTTCTTCAAATATCCATCAAAATTAGGTGGCCTATCTTTCTTAAACTCATCAAGAAAATATCCTGTGTCACTCCTCCTGTGAGGGTGATAACGATGATGATCATAGTGCATGTGAGAACTAGACCCAGAATAGTACCTATGTCCATCACCTCTCCTCTCCGGAGTGTCCAAGAACCTGCCATCTCTAACCATGTCATCCCTATCTGACATGTGCCCACCATGAGATATACTTCTATATGCCCCATTTGTTCTGTCCTCCTTCCCATGGTTAATCTGAAGTGGTTCCTATCTCTGCAATTTTGAAAAACTCTGAAGGATTACTACATTGAATTATGCATGTTTCTCATGTACTTTCATGATTCTTTCATTATATGCCTTGCAACTTTTTAATTATTCCTTCAAGCTTCTCATTGTGTCTGCTAAGTCAAAAGAATTCCCAACACCATGCTTCTCATTTGAACCATAGGGAGAGTCTGGGAACTGTAGTCAACCATCTTGCTAGTGATCTTTATTGTTTTCTTCCTACAAGTTATATTATGTCAGCTAAACCAAAACATAAACATAATCAACATAACTTATTATAGTTAGGGGAGCATAACTCATGTGCAAGATCAACCAGATTAGCGCAATACATGTATAAATATAATCATAACAACATATTTATGTCACCCTATCCATAATCTAGACATCAATGCATGACCATATCAATCACACATCATGACATCATGCATGAAAACTACAACCATGTCATTGTATACATAATCAACATATGTACAACATGGATGCATACACAATATATACAAACACTCTCAGCATAACCAACCTATACTCATGATAAACACATCCAGCAACACACCATCCACTTTCACATGGTGACACTACTACAACCATGACCAACACCATGCATATGCAACAAAAACATAAACCACACGCATAGAGAAAACAAATTCCACCAATATAAAGGCATGACAAACATGACACCCATCCAGTCCAAGGGGTGAACCATGCTCTGATACCACTCTGTAACACCCTCCTCCCACATTTACCCAAGTTAACCAATCCACTAGGGTAAACATGTGATGAGAGGCTACTATGATCTGATTCAACTCCCCATGTATAGTTAAGGAAGTGGAACTAACAAAACACAACCAACTTGACCTTCTACACATGTTACAGAACCTCCAGGAGCCAACCAACCTTCCTAGGTGACCAACCCTTGAGGCAACCCAACATCTTACTAACCTATAGCCTTAGTCACTCCCATCACATGGTCATGCATGCTACTGGGGCCCTCCATTCACTCCCACAACAAGGGCATGTAAGCAACTGGGGTCTTTTTTAGCTAGTTCAGTGCCATCGACCCCGGATTATGTGCCACTTTTTCAGGGCCAGGTCTCAAGCCACTGCCCAGAACTTCAAGAAACTTCCAGAACTGAAAAGTAACATTGAAAAAATGATACACAAGAAAATACTTGAACAAATACTTAAATGGACCACTACTAGCCATGACATACATTTCGTAAAACATGTCACAAATATGCATTCTACATGTCATAACAACATATCTAAGCATAGGGGTCTCACACTTATCTAAGAATCGCTAAGAAGCATTAATGCCTTGTCACGTTAGCTGCATTATCATCTATTAGTTCATATATTCATTGTTCATTCATTTACAAATCAAAACATGATGAGAGCCATACATTATCATTTTCATAAAACATTCTCGTAACTACCATATAACCAACATAAACAATAAGGATACAACAACCATAGAATCCACATTTAAACCAGTACATTTACACGAAAATATAAAGGATAAGGGACTCTTATTAATGAATGCAAAATCCAACTAAGTTTGGGACTTCCATGAACCACCTGAAAATAGATTGGTTGAACCAAATATTTCTTTCAGCAAATCACCCCTGTGCCATATTACAAGCATGAATGTGGGACTCATAATTGAAAAGAAGAACCAAGTGAGCATGAATGCCACCAGATTTCTCCACCTACACCGTGAGGAATTTTATTATCTCTTAGTCCCTAGGCTTTACCGCAACCCACTGTCCAATTTTGGGGTCACTAGACCATGATCGAGACACCACCCTCCAAGTTTTATCGTATATCTTTGAATATTTCCGTTCATTGTCCAAGGATTCCTAGGCCTAATCAAGGGAACCCACCTCTAGGATTTATCATATATCCTGCCATTCATCAATCGAGGATTCCTAAGCCCACCAAGGCAACAAAAAATCAAGCTTTAACACAACCCATAGTCCATCTCCACCAAAACATGAGAACCCTTAACCTCAAGGCTATCTGAAAATGGAAAGGCTAGGCTGAAAAACACTATCACACCTGTAAAAACCCATGCCAATGACAACAAGAGAACCAAGAACACACATGCATAACCATGCATTCCAAAACTAGCAAGGAAATCACACATGCAATTCGATACCTGCAAATAATCGCGATGTAGCTGGTAGGTCCTTCTCTTCCTTGCTTGATCCTTGCTTTCCTTTGCCTTCTTTGCTTTTCTTGATTCAATGCTAAAGTGCTCCCATAAAACTCTAAGTGTCCACGAGTGTGTGAGAGAGATAATAGAGAGGAAGCTCCAAAAAGGAACTAAAAAAAGGTGCCAACTGATCCTCATAAGCCTTTTTATTAATGAGGCCTCCATTTTCTTCAATTTTCCATCATTTTCCTTCATTTTCCTCCTCACATAAAACTTGTGACCTTTCACCTTCCTTTTCTCCTAATTTCCATTATTTTCATAAATAAATTCCCAATTAATGCCTCATGCCTTTCCAAAGCCTTTGCCATTTCCTTTGCCACTTTCCTTAGCCATAATAAACCAAATGAACACCCACATTAGGATGTCTTGCCCAACATTTAACTTGGAATAAGTGTCACATAACCGTGGTTATTATTTTTCCTGTATTAACTTTTATCACATGGAGTTTTCACTAGGGTTGTTACAAAGAGATAGAGAAATTTGCATTTGGTCAAATGGATTAAAATTTGTATGATCCCAGGAATGTTTGCAAAGAACATTGTGCAAAGATACATTTCAGTTGGCCGAGCGGGACTTTTTTTAAGCCCAAGGAGGAAAGGATAAATAATTTTTACAGTGCCTCTAAGCCTTGCCAACCAGTTAGCTTTGCATGTATATCACAGGTTACTCCTCACCCAGAAGCAAGTTCGGAAGCAGAACCATTAGTAAGGCGAACCCAGTGCATGAAAAGGGGAAGTGAAAGCCTGTGCACAGTCCAATGAAAGAACAAAGCCACAAATGGAAAGCAGATCCAGTCATCTTAAAATTGGCCATAACAACAAGAAGGAGGAGAGAATAGAGGAAGGAGGAAGAATTGAAGCAGAAGGAAGAACAAGAACAACAGGAATGAGAATAAAAGAAAATACAAGAAGAAGAAGAAAGACAAAAGAGAGAAGAAGAATAAGCAACACTGAAGCAAGCTAAGGAAGAACAAAATCAACTACTAGAAGAAGAGAGAAAGCAATTGTAGGATAAGCAACTTGCTCAAGAGATAGAAGCTCTAATATTAATAGAGGATATGGAGGTGGAACCAGAGTAGTAAAACCAAGAGGTTGATCTCATGCTGAGCACACAACAAATCAATACTCAGTCTCCCCTTCCACCAACAACAAATAAAACTCTGAGCAAAGAAGAGGAAATTGTTCCTCTTGATGATGGTCTGATTATGGATACGTACAATCTAACTTATGATGAGCTTCAGAATAAGATTGTACAAGAGAGAAAGAAACACTTTCTGGACAATCTCACATCTCCTGTATTCATGAGAGAAAGGGTTATTGTGATGGATACTAAAAGGAATCCAAAATCCAATGTTGCAACCAACTTGGCCTTTGCAGGTGCTACCAAGTCAAACATAGAATATATTATGGCTGAGAACATATAGATGGAAAATAACTTATAGGAAACAAGTGGAACAACTCCAAGCAAAGGTATAGAAAGTAGCTCCTGCACAAGTGTATCTAGAAGTCATAGTTGTTGAAGTATCGACATTGGGAGAGACCATGAGAAGCCTCTATGAGGAGCTTGTCACTGTGCATAAAGTAGTTTTTCGCTTTAAAATCATGCAGTAGAAGTGAAAAGATAATGTTAAATCTCTCAAGGTTATTCATACAGCCATATCTATCATGCATGAGTGGGAAATTTAGCACAAAGGCGCACCTCCTGAGTTGGTGAAGAAGACAAGGCAACAAGTTGAGTTCAAGAAAGCGTTTGAATGTCAATCTAGAGTAACAAACATGTCGACTCATTCATTGCCAACATTCAAGACTCATATGCATAGTTGTATAATAGTGTGGATTTCATGGTGAATTCACACAAGATCCCTTCAATTGGCTCACTCGCCAAAGCAAAAGGCAAGAATAAAGTTAGGTAGGAGGTTGAAGAATATGTGGGAAAACTCAGGCATATTTCCTCCAAGGAAGATCTAGAGGTGAACAGACATATTATGCAAAAGTATGTTGGTGGCCCTATCTAGATCAATACCATGTTTCTCCTCTTGAAGAAGGAAACTCAGGCTGGTTCCAAAGAAGTGTACCCAGATGCAATGGAGGCTAGAGTCCGCTTCTAGCTTGATCCCATCACACAGTTTGGGGAAGTCATCGCACAGTACAAAGCTTAGCACCACTATGCGACTAAGAAACTACAAGTTGAATTGATTGAGATGGAATTTCCCCAAACTCAAGCTTGACTTGTTTTTGTCTTATTAGGCTATCTAGTTGACTCTACCCAATTTTGTCTTATATGGGTATGAGCATATTGTAATATTATTTTGTAATTAATTATAATTTAAATTCAAAGTGTCAATTGTGGAATGTGAAAATTCATTTTGTAATGAATTCGAAAGGTCATGGTTAAAGGAAGTCAAAGATACATGAGGGAATTCCAAGAGTCACATAGGGGAGATGATTAGTCATCTGATTTTTTATAAATATACTCACATAACTCATGTTAAGGAATTTTGGTAAGGCTTTTGGCTTAGGATTAGAAGCTTGGGAGTTTTGTTGAGAGCATTGGCTTCTCCTTAGCATAGAGGGAGTATCTTTCTTTGGAGGAGAGGGTGTTGGCTTCATGTTCCACTATTGGGACAAGTGGTTTGGCAATTGTATATGTATTTTTGGGACTTTCCCTTAATTAAAGGTCAGAGTCAGCACATTTTCATGAATATGTTGGGAATATAGTAGGAATATTCTTGCTATGTTTGCAATATGTGTTATTTAATTTACGCTATTGCCTATGAACTATTTCATTTTCATTAGTATGAATCTTGTTGAATGTGTGTCATTATGTATGTCAATCATGGTTATCTTGTGAGTTATTTTGCAGGTAGACTTATGATTCCTTTTATGCTCGCATGTTCCTTTCAAGATGCGTACTATTACTAAGGAGCTCACTTGCTTTCCCTTCATCCCGCTAGAATATTTCATGCATTGCACTTGACTCTTCATAGAGCTATACACTTCTTTCACCAAAGTCATGAATACATCATTCTATGCATTATCATAACTAAGGCATACCACTAAAACCCACTATTTCGGCAACTGGGTCGTATTCTGGATGGGGATCCTACTCCAAATGGCGTGAGGTCTAATCAGGACTTCATATCAGGGAGACCCCCTGAATGTTAGCGGGTCCAACACCGTCAAAATTTATCAGGACGTTACCTGTGGATCTGGACTAAGCAATTCACCGTAGACAAAGAGGACTTCTCAACAACTCACGTATAGATTTTTATGTATTCATTGTCGTGGGCTTTTTGGGATATCGATATATTGTCAAGCATTGGGAATGTGTTTGAACACTTTGTCAAGATGTCTAAGATGATCAAACAAGAACAAATATATATCTTATGCATGAATATGAATCTACATGAATATTCCAAAGCTATTGCTAGAATAAATAGACATCTACTATTAGGATGAATTGTGGAAGAAGATGCTCGATTATGAACACATTCCTTTTAGATGGTGGTGATGCCATGAATATGGCCATTTATACAATAGTTGTCCTATGGTGGCTATAAATAATATCCCTGAATCTTCTCAGGCCCAATAATGGGTTCATGGGGGTAGAAAGGAACATATGTAAACCTAAAGCCCCTCCACGTGAGCTAGAACTCTTAGGGGCATAAAGAGTTAGAAGGGAAAGGCTCTATGCATAACATATATGAGCTACTAGAAGATATGGAACCCAATGACCCAATTGAGACTAAGAAGTTTCCATAGGTGGAGATGGAAGACACTTAGGGGCCTCCCTCCTCATCGACTTAGCCACCACCATCTTCTGAAAACTAAAAGTCGAAGCCTGCTAATTTCTAATCTTTGACCTAGTTGAACATTGACTTATCTAACTAGCAACAATTTCCACCTATTTTCCTTCACACAACAACAGAGTTGACAATGTAACTCCCCAATACGGTGTAGGATGTGAATATGGAATCTTTGAATCTCCAAAAATTATCAAAGGCATGGAAAGGTAAGGACTCATTCACTCTACTTGAGCACTAGTTATGCTTATTGGGAAAATCTTATCTTAAGTACAAGCATGTTGTAGCAAAGTCCAATCCAGGAACATAAGGCAGTGAGTCATTAGGAGTACATAATCATCCATTAAAGGACCCAGCAAGGCGACACTGGGAAGAACAAAAGAGGGGACAAAATAGCAATTTACAGGTGTTGGATGAGCTCAGAGGAACAATAGTCAATTTAAAGTGAGATAGGGTTATCTTGGAGGCTTTTTGAGGCTCCAACAAATCTCAACCATGAAAATCATCACATGGAATGTGAGGCATCTAAATAGTAGGGAAAACAAAAGCTCCTTATAGAGAAATAGCAACCAAAACACCCTTCAATTATGCTAGTTTAGGAAACTAAATTACGAGGTGAGATCCTTTCCAATAATAGGGATATAGAAGGTGTGGAGGGGGTGGCTGCACATGTGTTCTAAAGTGCATATGTGCTCAATGTAACAAGAAAAACATTGATAATGGCCCATGTACCTTTAGGGATATATAAGGTGTAGAGGGAATGGAAAAATGTATTACATGGATGCCTATGATTTAAGGTGGTTTAAGGCATAAGGAGATGACTTGGTCATTAGGATGAAGGTGCAAGGGGTATGGAGCCACATGACAGAGTTATGGGAATAAGGAGCTTAATGACAAAACATAGAGGGGGTTAGGGATTAGTTAGACGTGGGGGCCTAAGGCTAGATGGGGCTAGGATCAAAGTGGAGGTAAGGTGATAGGAACATAAGGGGCTCGCAGTGGAGTAGAGGTGATGTCACATGGAAAGATAGAGTTAGGGGATGGGAAAATGTGTGGATGGAAGGGTGGAGGGGGATATAGGTTTAATGGATATAGGATCCTAATAGGGAAGTAGGCTAGGGGTGGTGATTTGGAGCCAATAGTTGAAGGGGCCAATGGAAAGGGGTATGGTTTGTATGGGTGTAGGGTGCTAGGGAAGTGATTGAGAGCCAATAATTGATGGGACTCATGAGAAGGGGTATGGGGCCTAGTGGTGTAGGGTGATAAGGGTTTGATGGAGACATAGGCCTAACAGGGAAGTGAATTAGGGGCAGTGATTGGGAGCCAATAATTAAAGGGACTCATGGGAACGGGTATGAGGCCTATCAGTGTATAGGACGGTAGCTATGGGAACAAGCTTGGGCCCAATGGATAATGAGCCTAAGGGGGTAGGGAATAAATTTCCTAATTATAGAAGTCCATGTGTGGATGAGGCTAAGTTTTTTAGATGGTTTGGGCCTAGAGACAAAGTGTAAGTCATTAGGCCTTGGGGGCATAGTTTATAGAGCCCCATCGGTGTAGGGGATATGAACCCCAAGGATAGAGGGGTTTAAGGCCCCAAGACCCATACTTATTGCTAAAAAATAATAGTGGTACCTGTATACCTATTTAGAAAAAAAAAATGCTAATGTTGGGTCATTTATGACCATTGAGTGTGTTTTTCTTGGCCCTAGAAGCTTGTAAGCTTCCTTTAGAGCCTAACTCTTGGGTTTATTCTCCTATCCATATCTAAGTTCTAGGGACTGATAGTAAATGTTCAAAAAATAATAATTCTAACTCTCCCCATCAAAAGGCCAAGGATACCCTTGAATATTCCTTTATGGTGGGTCAACTTGTTATTGATGGCACTAGATGCCTACAAGTCTTCTTTGGCACATTATTGTAAAACATACCTTGTGAATGCTTAGTGAAAAGGGCATCTGTGCATTCTTAGAATGTGCATGCAATTTTAATAGAATGTGAATGCTCTTTTCATTTCATTTTTTTTAAGTGGAAATGAAAAACCTAGTTATTCGGTAGTTTGGTCTAAAAAAACATTAAATCTTCCATTTTTCTAAATGCTTTTCAGTAACTCCAATTTTCATGTTATTTTGGTATAAACTGCACAAATCCATCATATATTAAATAGAGTCCACTATGTAGATTCCATATATATAAATAGATAGTTTACTAATTTCAATATCTTTTTTGTATTAACATATATCATAATTTTAAAATACATACCCCTTTTATCCTTCTATAATTTTTTATCATTTTAAATATTTTAAAATAACTACAATATAAAAACAAATTTAAAATATAAAAAATAAATAAATAAATAAATTTTGATAATTTTATGACTCTCATATCTGGCTAGAACAGAAGCCCTTAAAATTAAATCATTATAAATTTTGAAAAAGCAACACAACACTAGAACATTGTGTTCTCTGAAATTTTAATTTTTTTTTTTCAATATCCCATCGTTAACTTAGTCAACATAGGCATGAATTGAAACGTATTTATGAAAATAACATATCAATTTTGTAAAATCTTAAATTTCACATAGTCCTTTACAAATTAATAATTATGAATTATATATTCAAAAGCTAATTCAATTCTTACAATTTATCATTTTACTCTATATTCAATCAAATTTATTAGTGAGAGTGTGGAGTTGGGTTACACGTTTTGGTAAAATAGGGTGTGTTTAAGTGGAAAAACAATGGTTTGATCGAGCTTTTTTTAAGTGCTTGATCAAGCTCCTTCGGAACTAAAAATGTAGCTTGATTGAGGGTTAAAAACTAGCCCTTCATTGAGCTATAATGCTCAATCAAGCTATAGCGCTCGATCAAGCCCTAAGGCTCAATCAAGCTTTTTATTTTTAATATATACCACTCCCATGGCCTGTGCATGTCATTTGCACCTTGAGAACTCAACTAAGAGTGTGACAATAGGTTGACCGAGAGTATTGGCACTTGATTGAACAATGGAGCATTCAAATCAACTTGTCAACCACTCCACCAACATCGTAGAGGTTCAAACAAATGTAGGTATTCTATCCTTTGTCTTTCTTATTTTTTATTTTTTTTTTGCAAAATGTAACAAATTAATTAAAAAAAAAAAAAACTACCATATACAAAAACCATGAAAACCAATTAATTTAAAATAAATAAATAAAACCATACAAAAACCATGGAAACCAAAAAAACCCTTAAAAAAACTTATAAAATCATAAAACGAAGCAAGAAAGCCTAAAAAAAAAACCTTCAAAATAACTTAGAAAACCAAAAAACCAACCTAGAAAACCATAAAAAAAAAAACCTTTCAAGACAACCTAGAAAACACTTCGAAACCACAAAAAAAAAACCTATAGTTTAAATTTCAAATTTGATTACTTGCAATGTTTTATTTATTAAATGCATATTTTATCATTTTGAATGGTAAGAATATTTTTTCTTAATTATTTTAGGTTTTAAAATTTTCCTTTAAGAATCTTGTGAAATAAATTTTCATTTTTTTTTGTTATTTAAAATGTATTTGACATCTCTAGCAAACTAGACTGAAAATATATCCCAAAACACTCTAAAAAAAAAAAAAAAACCAAACTATAACCAATAAATAAATAAATTAGGAACTTGAGATTGACATGATGAATATGGTTGCTCATAGTGAACATCTATTTATAAAATAAGAATTTTTATTTTATGTTATGCTTTTAAATTTAAATTAATTTCTTTTAAATATATTAATATAGTACAATTCTATTTTTAAAAATAAAATATTATTCTTTAAAGTTTATATATATATATATATATATATATATATATATATATATATTTAATATATATAAAAACTAAAAACCATATAACGTCATATGGCTATATATAATTATAACATTTAACATAACATATATATAACTATGTAACATAATATATAATTGTATTTAACTATTATATAACTATAACATCATCTCTCTTTCACAAACACACACATAACATAATTTTACAACTATATATATCATGTTACAACATAACCATAACTATGGTTTATAACCCAATTATTATATAATTATATAGATTTAGCTAAAGTTATAACATCACATAACTTTATATATATATATATTATTATATATATAATAACATAGTTCTATAACTATATATATATATATATATATATATAACATAATTGTTGGACACCTAATCTGCTAAGGTTTATGGTGAGGAAGTTGAACAATCAAAAGGAGTCCAAGATGTCTTGGAAGATAAATCCAAGAGTTACTCAAGTAAATTATAAATGTATATCATGTGAATAAGAGATGCATTTGTCCTTCATCCATAACTATGTTTAATATGGTACCAGAGTGAGTTTGAACCACTATTTTTGCGGCCTTTGGGTGTGTAAATCACAAAGTGTGGCCATTTCACAACATCAAGATTCACAGTAATGGCATAAGATCAACGATTCCAACAATATCAGAATGGGGTATTCTATACACTGTTATTTATGACCTTGTGGTTGTTGTGGTCCTCATGCGAATCATACGCATTCAATTATGATTTCTAAAATGTGGTTGGACTACACAAAAGGGTTTTCATCTCATGAAATTCCCTCTCCCTGTAAGTTTCCTATTTTTTCTCACAATGGTTTAGTGGGATTAGACCCTGAACTAGCTCCATTATCTGCACTCGAATTTTCACCGTTCATTTCGCTGTCTCTGCAATATTTTCTCTTTGTTTTGTGCATAGTGACGCCCATCGTCAAAGATGTTACAGGTGTGTAGAAGTTTATCCACCAGACATTCAAAATTGTATGTCTTACATGGCTAGCCTGTCCTAGTGCACATTTTTCTACTTGACGTTTTTCCTCTCAACGGCCAGTGACCATTCATTCTTTCTGTTATCTCTTCTCTGCAACTCAAAATTTGATGTCGATTGGTAATATTTTTAGATAGCATGGCTGTGAATAACGCCTCCACTGTAAGAATTCTTTGAATTAGAAAATCGAATCCTTTGAGTTGTAAAATCTTTGACCACAACAGTCGAAACCCAATTCTTCTATCACTGTCATACACATGATTCTGCCATATCTAAGATTCTTCCATCTCTCAGGTTTTCCATTCCTATGTAACTGCTCCATTTATTCTTTTGAAAATACATTTAATTTTTCGTTTAGTCCAACGCCTATTACCGAACTTAGACTTATCTTCTCGCGTGTGTTCCCTACTATACTCAATGCTTTTTGGACACATCAACATTCTTTCTAAGTGAGACATTCTTCTCAACCTTTCTCTGTAACCTATGTGTTGTCAACGCACCTGAAGGCCTGAGTAGTAATAAAACCATGGTGGTTTGGTGTCATTGCAAGCATTCTAAATAATCCTTGAATTTCATGTTAAAAGTGTTGGATACCATTCAAAGCCAAGAATCCTCTTTCTGGATTGTATGTTGTTGAAAGCACTCTAGACATCTATGATAAATTCAACGTAACCGCTAGGAGAAGGTAGCATCCAAAGCTACTGAAAATTAGCTTTGGGAGATCTTGATACTGGGATACGACCACAATAAAACTCAAGAAAAGGTTAAACAGAAGGCGCAAACATGTATAAAGTTTCCAGTCTTAGTGTTTAATTTGTTGGAGAATGAAATGATGCATTTGTTGGATGACGATGTGATGCATTGAAGTGGTTGTAGTCCCTTTGAGGGGAAATTTAGCTTTTGCCATATTGTTTGTGATCCCTGATGTGAAGGAAACTATGCACGCTACAACATTGTGTAACAAAAATATATAAGTGTAGAAGCGAGAAAATCTCCAGCCAAGTCAGTGGCATGGTGTTCCTCCTCCGTTAAATTCGGCGACATTAAATTTGTAATGAATGGGATGCCTGTTTAGTTGTGGTGCTTCATCAAATTCTATCCGGTTATGTATCAAAGGAATCCCCTGTGAAATTGCTCCTGAAGCTTTTCGCAAAGCCATGTTTTGCAAGGAGGTTCCTTGATTCAATTACTCTTATTCTGGATATTCGCAGCAGTAGTGCAGAAAGAGGTGGCATAAAGTCCGTGGAGAAAACAACACAGTCTTTGTCTCCTCATTGAAGCATTGAAGCTGCACATTTTATTATTTTTCTGCCGTGAAATGTGTTCTTCTAAACCGAATTCCATTCTTATGGGAAGCTTAGTTTCATGCATAGAATACTCTACTCAAAGGCGATTAAAGTATCCCCAATAGAGAGTTCCTTTCGGTTGAGAAAGGACTTGAAGAGTGGCGAGTCCACGAGTTCTATGCTTTGAAGTGAGTAGTCAAAACTTTATACCTGGCATTGTATTGGAATATTTGTAAAATTGTAAAGGGACAAGTTTGATGGCAGATTTTTTGCAGTTTTGAAGTATTTTTACCTGGAATCTATATGTAAGTTTCTGACCTTACTTTGATGCTTCTAAAAGTGCAAGTTTTGAGCAAGAAATAATTATAGTGTTCAAACTGCTTCCTGGTCTGGTTCAAGGATCTTTTGGACTCCTTGCACACTGGTTATTTGGTGCACATTTACAGAGGATATTGCAGTGTCTATGTATTGTGAGTGGGTGTTGTTTTTCCCTCATTGGGTCATAGTTGTGATCAGTTTTTTAAAAGGTATCATTTTGATTATGGAGAAAATGGCTCGAATGACTGAAGTATTACAGTTCTTGACAACTTTGATACATTTCACGGATCATGATACAATGAAAATCAACAAGAACATTCTTTGTGATATCGAAAATTGTCTGCATAATACACCAGAGAAGATAGAATTTCTGGAGCTTGAATCACACCTTCAGCGAGAAGAATTAAAATAGAATATTTTTCATTCTGAACCTATTTTTGTTCAGAACATTGAGACAGACTCCCATCAACAACAAGTCAATAATGTTGAAATTCATTCAGATTCAGTGTCCAATGAAGGAACATAGTTACATACACTTCCCAAAACCATCATCATACTTTGGGAAGAGCTTGTCCATACAAATCACATAATTGGTCCTGGATATGACAAGGATGTGTCTTTTCATATTCCATTACTCAAAGCCCATATAATTTCATAGCATTGTATTTCTTTTTGGAATTTCATCTCCAGTTATTCCAGATTCTGTTCCTCTTCCATAGCAGCTGCAACAAAATATTAAATGCCAACATTGTGACAAAGTTAACCATATGAAATATCATTGTTTTGATTCTCATCCATGTAAGCACTATCATAAAACCACTAATTTTTCAAACAGATTCTTCAGAAACAAACCTCTTGCAAGAACAAAGATTCACCTTGGATGGATCGCTTCTTGGCAATGGGCTTGAACAACTAAGTAGATATTTCAGTCATATGTCAGAATTTCTTCTAGAGTATTGAAAAGTCTTGTAGTTGAGTTTTCTCCATCATATTACCTTGTATCTGACCAGGGGGAAGTGATGGTCATCTAAAAGCTTCAAAGCCACATCAAGCAAGCCTGAGCCACAACCTGAACCTTCTTCCTAATTTAGAGTTGGAGCGAGAGACATAGAAGTTCAAGCGAGCCTAAGCCACAACCTATCTTACCAAATTCAGAGTTGTAGCCAGAGATAGAGATTCCCCTGAGCATGCCTTTGGTTGGTGTTCAGCCTTAAACCATCTAATCGAGGTTGAGGTCTCCCTTTTCAGGTTGAGATTCTCCCTCTTCAAAGAATTGGGGGAACTTCCTCTAGCAGAAGACCTCAGCTTCTTACCTGTTCTGGAAGAGATCCAGGAATTGGATTCCAGAGTTGGTGCTCATCCTTAAACCACCGCAAGTTGTAGATCTCCCTTTTCCAGGTTGAAGGTCTCCCTCTCTAAAGCATTAGGAACACTTCCTCTAGTAGAAAATTTCAACTTCTTGCTTGATTTGGAAGAGTTTCAGGAACTGTACCAAGCGTTCTAGTGTTGGTGGTCATCCTTAAACCACCCCCTTATATTAACATTTCAGGGAGCACATTCATCACAGTGATGCCATGCATTTTTGCACATTTTGTATTACAACTCTCTTCTTGGACTCACACATACCCCTTCAAATTAAGGTGGGGAATGTTGGGCACCTAATCCGCTAAAGGTTATGGTGAGGAATTTGAACAGTCAAAGGGAGTCCAAGAGACCTCAGAAGATGAATCAAAGAGTCACTTCAATGTACTATAAATGTATATCATGTGAATAAGAGATGCATCTAATGCTTATCCTTCATATTTTGTGTTCGTTGTCACTATGTTTAACAATAATTATATAACTAGATACATAATTTTACTATTATACTATCACATCATATATATATATATTATATATATATATATATATATATATATATCATAACATAAAGTTATTTGACATAACATATGTAACATGTACATTGTGCATATATATATATCATTTAACATATAACTATATAGAAGTTCATGTTTCAACCATACATCATTGATAGATACATTAAAACCATCATGAAAAGTGCATTTTGGTCTAGTGAGTAAAAGCATTTAGACTATTTTCTAATTTGTACAACATTGTTTTATTAGGTAGTGTGTTGTACAAGAAACATTGTCTTCATGTGCAAGAAACATTGTCTTCATGTGCTTGAACCCATAACATGTCATGTGTCAAAGTCAAACATTAAGAACTTAAAGTCTATTGTAGTGTTTGGTTGGCATGAAATTTTATTAGTTTTGTGAATAGGTTTATTTCAAATTTTTTACATATATATTTACATATTTACGTGCTATGAATAAAATGCATTATTTAGAAATGAGAAAAAGTGTGAAGGTAGATTTGATCACTTCTTTTGATTGTGTTTACATGGAACTCAATGTACTTTCGTTGATAAATTATAAAAAAATAGACTCTAAAGTTTATGCATTCAGGCTAGATTATTTTGCTTGAGTTTAGAATTGGTTTTTTTGTCAACAATTTTTTCTTGGATTAGTTTATACGTATAATGTAATATACTGATGCATATCATACACACATCCTAACTGCAGGCCATCATGGTGCGAGAGGTTCTGTTATATGTGGACAATTTAGTGATAGATCACGTAGCCCACTAAGATTTCATGTTCCCCTCGTAGATCCTGCCTTCGACACCAGTCGGAGTGTTAAAGGCACTATTATGTCTCTATTCATGACCATTGTAGGTCCAATGGATCTTCTTGGTGTTGGAATTATGGCTAAATTGTTGTCCTTGATGGCAACTCATACAGGTGATAGATCACAGTACAACAGGTCAGTAGCAGAGATTGATGATCAGCCCACAAAGAATGAAGAAAATAAGAATTTCGCAGGTGCACCGTGCAATAGGTGCGGTCATAGGCTGGGTCCGCAGGTACTCCGTTCGGAAGGTGCTGACATATTCGCAAGTTAACAGAACAAAAGGTGCGGTCCTAAAAGTTCACACACTTTCATGTAGAGAAAAGCACACGTGTGGGAATCTTATGGTTGTCGGGTCCGTGGTATTGTGTTATTATGGTTTTGGACCGTGGTATTGTGAAAGGCCTAAGGCTATAAAAGAGGAAGGAGATCATTTGGCTAGAGTATGCTTATGGTTTGAATATCTTAAGGAGAGCAAGATCTGAAATTATGGTTGGTGAGTGATATCTAGATCTACATCAAGGAGAAACCTAAGCTTTATAGGGCAAATCTACTGATGAGTCGAGATCTCCTTTTCGCATGATCAGATCTGTAGATCTGATAGTCTGTGGCATATTTGAAGACTGGATTGCAGGTGCGACACGTTTCAGGCGCGGAGATCCGCAGGCCTCTGAAGGAGAAAGCGCGGAGATCCGCAGGCCTCTAAAGGAGAAAGCGTGGAGATCCGCAGGTAGATCGAGGAAAAAGTGCGGAGGTTCGCAGGCCAGAGATCGATGTAGGTGCGGAGGATTGCAGGAGGATCGCAGGCCAGAGACAAGTACAGTGCGCAGGTGCGCAGGCAACCTGCAGCTGTAGGTGCGGATGCTCGCAGAGAATAAGACTGTAAGCTGCGGATACTCGCAGGTCAGAAGCATATTCAGGTGCGGATACCCGCAGGTTTCCATTGAAGAAGTTGCGTACTTTTCTTAAAATATGTTTTTGCTGCTTCTGTTGTTCACTGAAGTGTTCTGGGTTTTGAAGTGATGTCTGGTTACTGGTATTATGTTCTGATAAAAGCATTCTGAGAAGTGATTGATTGAATGATTATGATTAGCTTCAGTATTGATGGATGAATGGATTAGGTTCATAATGACTTATCCTTATATGATCTGATGGACTAGATCTAATTGCTGACACACATACTATCCTTGTATATGTATTGATCTAGTGATTGGGTGATTCAGAAGATTGATTGATTATGTGCTTCAATGATATTTATGGGTCCAGTATGAAAATTGGATGAAAAGTGGCCTTTCAGATTATGTGTTGTGCTTCAGGTGTATCTAGTCTGAAAATGTATGAATCGTGGTACCCGGAGGAGAGAAGATTGTAAGTCGACGCCTACATACTAGTATCTTAGCTAGTACAAGAGCTAAGGGGGTGGTAGCTCCCTTCCAGTAGCAAACTTTGGAGCATTGTAGCAGGTAGAAGCCTGCGTACTAGTAAATGGATTGGCTAGTACAAGATCTATGGGAGTTGTAGCTCTCTGCAGGTAGAAGCCTGCGTACTGTTATAAGACTGCACCGGTACAGAAATATTGTAAAAGGATTTTCTTATTAAGAAGAAGATTGAGATGACTTGCAGCAGGTGGTTTTCTCCCACATTGGGTTTCCACCTTATATCATGGTGTTCATGTGTGTGGCTTATGTGTGATGATCTGTTCTATTTTACTGCACCTGTTTACTGTTAATATGATTGATAATGTTGTAATGCACTCATTAAGGATCAACTAACTGAATCATAAGAAGTTGTGGAAGATCAACTAACTGAATCATAAGAAGTTGTGGAAGTAGCATATATGAATCTGAATATGGAAATGAAAAGTTTTATTGATGTGATAATACTGATTTAACCCCCCCTCGGTGTTATTTCCAACAATTGGTATCAGAGCAGGTCCTTTGGTAGAAGCTTGATCGCTTGAAGGAGATCCGTGGAACAATGTGAAAGAAGCTTAAGAAGAAAGCACCTAAGAAGAAGAAGACATCTTAGAAGAACTATGACAGTGGGAGAATCGATTGGGGATTAGGTGTAAGAAACTCTTTAGATTCAGAATCATTTCAGAATGAAGATGAACTATCAGGTATGAATTTGCTATCCTCTGATGTTCCAGCTATCTATCCATTTGGAAAAGATGAAAATGAAGCGAAACAAAAACAAATTTTTTCTCTATGGGTGAACAAGAAAGATATCAAATAGAGGCAGAATTTAAAAGGCTTTCAGATAAAATCAGTGATCAACAAGATCTATTGAACAAAAGGGAATGTGACTTCAAAGAAGAAGCTACCAAACTAAAGGCCCAACTAGAAGAAGGAAACAAGGTAAGGAAGTTATTCAAGGACAAATATCAAAAGTTGCAGGATGAAGTAACATCACTAAGAGATGAAGTCAATGAAAGAAGCACAACCATCAAGAAACTCAGAGATAGATCTAGTTACTATGAAAGTCTTGAAGCCACAATCCGCTCACTAAAGGAAGATCTTGAAGAATCAAAGAAGCAGAATAAAGATCTACTCCAAGCTATTGAAAAGCAGGTAAACGAAGTTATCAGCTTAAAATATCAGCTGGAATGTGCCTTCAGAATTCGTCAAATGCAACAGGATCTGAATGAAGAACAAGAAAAGGAGATTCTCAAACTAAGGCATCAGTTGGAAGAAGGAAGGAAAGCTGAAGAAGACATGAAGAAGCAATGTCTAGAAAAGGAAGAACAACTTCAAGTTGAGGTAAATATCTTGAAAGGTAAATTAGAAGAAAAGGGTAAACTGTTACAATTTCAAGATAGTACTAAAGCCTTGGATGATATTCTTAGTAGTCAAAGGTCTCTTGCTATCAAGACTGGTCTTGGTTTTCATGAATCTGTTGAAGGTGAATCTATTTCACAAGGTGAGGCAAGGAACTCTAAAGATAAATCTAAAATGATCAACAAGGAGATAAGAGAGATGAGAGGTCAACCCCATCAACAATCAAGGAAAGAGATTCTTCAAAGAAAATATTTTACTCCTATCTATGGAAGTAATAGTTGGCCATTTACTCATATGAATAATATTGAATGTTATGAATGTCATAATCTTGGACATGTTGCAGCTAGATGTAGAAGAAGAATGGTTCAAGATCATCAGACAGAAAGATCATCACATTCCAGGTACTTTAATGGGTATTGTTTTTCTTGCAATATGTTTGGTCACAAAGCTACTGATTGCTACAGGAGGAATATGAAACATGTAAGACGTTATGCATGTAATAAGATTGGACATATAGCAAAGGAATGCAGGAACAAAGGACGGACATCACACCAAAAGGAGAAAACATCATCACACTTGAAGATATGGAAGAAGAAGGAAGTACAGTCAGAAAGATGTGGCACAGCACAATGTACTGAGACACAGCACAGCACAGACATAACAGACTCAGGGGGAGCTGAAAGTGTAAAACTTCAGTGTCCTGAATCTCATACGTAAGTTTCTTAAAGGGAAGTCGCGTATATACACGAGTTAGACACTGCAAAGTCGCGTATATCTCAGTCTGACGAAAAGCAGTGGGGACAGGCTCAGAAAAAGGATCTGATTAGTTAATAGTTACAGTTTGTTGAGGACATGTGGAAATGTTTTGATACTCGTAAGATGTTTAGAAGTGTTTTGATCCTAACTTGATGATGATGATGTCTTGATGCTTATTGTTGATATATGCATGATCAGATCTAATAGATGGCACAGGTTTAGGGGGAGCATATGCTTTTAATGCATTGTTGGAATTATGGTTAATAGTCCTTGGTGATGATGCTTATATGGATAAATGATTCATCTTGCTATGATATGGTTATGAGTTTTTCAGATGATTCTTGGGGTTACATAGTGGATATTTAGATCAGATTTGTTGATGATTCCCTAATGGTGCTTACATGGTGATCTTCATAATGATAAGGAGAAGTACATAGCTTGAATTCACATCTTCTTTACATGATGATGAGTCACTCATATGATGTTGTCGTCATATGCATAAAGATCATATATTACAATTATGATGCAAGATTACTGTTGTTCTTGGCACATATATGGATGAGGTTTGTTGGCTGGATACATGGATGATTATTCAAAGTTGCATTGTTGGAGACATGATGATGATGAGTTCTTACCTATATGATGATAGGTTGTTTCGTACATGTGTTGATTGATGCAGATATTCCCAATTGATGATACTTGGTCCATGCAGATTTGGATGGCTATGGTGTTTCTCACATATGATAGAATGTGAATGATTTGATGCTATGGAGTAGATCATACAATGTCGTTGCTGATGTTTATCATGATCTTATTTAGGTGATTGGTCTCTGTAAAGGTCATATCAAGACTCATGATGTAATAGTGTGTCTCTATCTATTGTAGTCATTTGATGAGATCTCTTCAGGTCATGTAACGACCTATGTTGGTTTTCCCACTATGCCTGGGATGAATGATGTTATTCTCTTATGTTATCATATGTAAACTCTTGGTATATCACCATTGTGATGGGAGATAGATGTATGTATGAATCTTTGGTGATAGGAAGGTCATTTATGATGTATAGAGTCATGTTCTTCTTGTAGAACATCTTTTTGCAGACCTTGCTTACAGTCAGGGGGAGCATGAACAACACACGTCAGCAGAGCAGAGATTTCAGCATGTAGCATGGACAGATTGGTACACCTTGGCATATACAAAGGGGGAGCTCATTCAGAGATTTCAGCAGGTACTCAGAGGAAGCATGGACAGAGTGGTACTTCTTGGCATATACAAAGGGGAAGCTCATTCAGAGATTTCAGCAGGTACTCAGGGGGAGTATGGACAGCAAAGGAAGAGAATATCTTGGTCCGCCCTTTGCCCTTGATGTCAAAGGGGGAGAGTGATTTGGTGTTGTTGCCATCAAGTCCAAAGGGGGAGATTGTTGGCATTATGATGCATGTGTTGTACTTGATGGCAACCCACTCATAGAAGAACATCTCACTTATATACAATCAAGTGAATCCACAGAAGAGATATCAGATGTGACATAATACATGGGATGCAGGATAGCTCAAAGGAATCAAATGACAAGTCCTTAGTATGACAAGTAAGCTTTGCCATCAAGTCCAAAGGGGGAGATTGTTGGCATTATGGCTAAAGTGTTGTCCTTGATGGCAACTCATACAGGTGATAGATCACAGTACAACAAGTCAGTAGCAGAGATTGATGATCAACCCACAAATAATGAAGAAAATAAGAAGTTTGCAGGTGTGCCATGCAATAGGTGCGGTCATAGGTCCGCAGGTACTCCGTTCAGAAGGTGCTAACATATTCGCAGGTTAACAGAACAAAAGGTGCGGTCCTAAAATTTCACACACTTTCATGTAGAGAAAAGTGCACGTGTGGGAATCTTATGGTTGTCGAGTCCGTGGTATTGTGTTATTATGGTTTTGGACCGTGGTATTGTGAAAGGCCTAAGGCTATAAAAGAGGAAGGAGATCATTTGGCTAGAGTATGCTTATGGGTTGAATATCTTAAGGAGAGCAAGATCTGAAATTTTGGTTGGTGAGTGATATCTAGATCTACATCAAGGAGAAACCTGAGCTTTATAGGGCAAATCTATTGATGGGTCGAGATCTCCTTTGCACATGATCAGATCTGTAGATCTGATAGTCTGTGGAATATTTGAAGACTGGACTGCAGGTGCGACACATTTCAGGCACGGAGATCCGCGGGCCTCTGAAGGAGAAAGCGCGGAGATCTACAGGTAGATCAAGGAAAAGGTGTGGAGGTTCGCAGGCCAGAGATCGATGTAGGTGTGGAGGATTGCAGGAGGATCGCAGGCTAAAGACGGGTACAGTGCGCAGGTGCGCAGGCAACCCGCAACCGTAGGTGCGGATGCCTGCAGAGAAGAAGACTGTAAGCTGTGAATGCTCGCAGGTCAGAAGCCTATTCAGGTGCGGATACCCATGGATCAATAGATGGTGCAGGATTGGATACTCGCAGGTTTCCATTGAAGAAGCTGCGTACTTTTCTTAAAATATGTTTTAGCTTCTTCTGTTGTTTACTGAAGTGTTCTGGGTTTTGAAGTGATGTCTGGTTACTGGTATTATGTTCTGATAACAACATTCTGAGAAGTGATTGATTGAATGATTATGATTAGCTTCAGTATTGATGGATGAATGGATCAGGTTCATAATGACTTATCCTTATATGATCTGACGGACTAGATCTTATTGCTGACACGCATACTATCCTTGTATATGTATTGATCTGGTGATTGGGTGATTCAGAAGATTGATTGATTATGTGCTTCAATGATATTTATGGGTCCAGTATGAAAATTGGATGAAACGTGGCCTTTCAGATTATGTGTTGTGCTTCAGGTGTATCCAGTCTGAAATGTATGAAACGTGGTACCCAGAGGAGAGAAGATTGTAGACCGACGCCTACGTACTAGTATCTTAGCTAGTACAAGAGCTAAGGGGGTGGTAGCTCCCTTCCAGTAGCAAACTTTGGAGCATTGTAGCAGGTAGAAGCCTGCGTACTAGTAAATGGATCGACTAGTACAAGATCTATGGGAGTTGTAGCTCTCTGCAAGTAGAAGCCTGCGTAATGGTATAAGACTGCACCAGTACAGAAATATTGTAAAAGGATTTTCTTATTAAGAAGAAGATTGAGATGACTTGCAGCAGGTGGTTTTCTCCCACATTGGGTTTCCACCTTATATCATGGTGTTCATGTGTGTGACTTATGTGTGATGATCTGTTCTATTTTACTGCACCTGTTTACTGTTAATATGATTGATAATGTTGTAATGCACTCATTAAGGATCAACTAACTGAATCATAAGAAGTTGTGGAAGTAGCATATATGAATCTGAATATGGAAATGAAAAAGTTTTATTGATGTGATAACACTGATTTACCCCCCCCCCCCCTTCTCAGTATTATTTCCAACACTTCACCCATTTCAAGTACACCTACTACAGTTTTAAATCCTCTTTAAACTTTATGTGTTTATGTCTTAAAATTTTCTATAATTTTCAAATTTTCTTCAACTAATGTGTTTGAATTTAATGTATATGTTATTATGCTTCTAGTTTTTTAATTATATATATTTTAAATTATGTTTATGATTTTAAAGTCCTCAACAGGTCGAAGTTGAGGATCAGAATGCAACATCTATCCCTCATTGGGAAGATTCTATAGCTCATATCACATTAGAGGATGTTATGACCCGTCATACACAAATCACATTAGAGATAGAGAATATCCCTACTAATTCAACAACTCATCTTGCATTGCCTTTGATGCTTGATAGCATCACTAGGTTGATCGAGACATATCAAAGGTCGGTCCCACATAGCCACATATCATAGTTGATACAGAGGATCAGGAAGAATGAGGTTAAAGGCCTAGATTCTTGGGAGGTGGTGAAAGAGGCCACCAAGGACATTGATGTTCATGGGGAGTTGTTCGACATCCCTCTAGATCTCCCTACTAGACATAAAGGTATGATTCCACTAAAATATTTTAGTAATGTTCATGCATCCCCTTTCATGTATGATAGGTTCATTAGAGCTTGGGGCTAGTTCCTCCACCATGACTAGGTCACCTTCTATTTTTTCCAGAATTTATATGCAGAGTCTGTATCACGTATGAGGTTGAATTACAATGATACCAGATCTCATTATTATGGACCCAACTTGGTACATACCTATGAGCATTAGGGGGATCGTACAGACCCTAAGCATGTACCGCCACCTCTAATATTCTTGCCAATACCGTCTTGGAGCTTGGTATTAGTGACAGAGCTAAAGGAGTTGTCACAGCTCGATGATGAGACACGGGAGACTATTGTAGAAAGCATGTGAATTTCATTGGCTAGTGCGCATGTTGCATTGGATGGAGAGATTAGGAGACCACCGCCATTGCCTCGTTACCCACTAGTGCCCTTATATGATGATGCATTTCTCATTATTTTACCCTTTCACCAGCGTTTGACATATGCATGTATGTATCCTGATGACATTCGTGAGACTTAGAGGGTGAAAAACCTGCATGACACAAACCAGGTACATATATATACGAAATTTTTAACTCTTAGTTGATCAGCCAGGCCATCCTCAACCAGAGCATGTTTTCATGGATTCTCCTCCACCTCCACCTCCACCTTATATGTTCATTAATGTGGAGGAGAGTTGCTATGTACAACTACATGGACCAACAGTTGAAGTAAAAAAAAATATGCCTAAGATTTCAATATTTTATTTTTTTAAGTTACACATATATGTTAATTAATTTGTAGACTAATTATAATTTGTCCTTGCCATTGTGTACACAGGGCCATATGCAGAGTGTCGTTGATGCCACTATTATGTGGAGACATGAGTGGGATGTTGGGTTTAGAGGCATCGATGATGAAGGTCCATCAATGCAGGCCCCAATCATTGAAACACGAGTAAGGGAGCACCAAACCTAGATTCATGATAAAACCCTCATCCTATCTTACTTGAATTTGCATTCAACTGAGGTTAATAGGTTCATGTATATGTAATTAAAAATGTGGTTCAATATCATTTATTTCCATATTTTTTTTATTTTTTTTGTACAAATATTGATCTAATTAGTTTGAATTTGAATGTGCTATATTGCAATACCAACTTATGCACACTTACTTTGCGCTGCAGAACTCACATAGGAGTTTTGTTGGTACTTAGAGTGTCATAGTTTGTATATTTTCAGGCTCATTTCATAGGGAATATTCAGATGTGCGATACAGACTTTGTATATTTTCATACATGGAAAGTTTATGGATGTACATAATGGAGATTATTTTAATTTATGGATGCTTATTATTTCAGTTTATGGATTTGTATAATCTTGTTCATAGATGCTCATTAATTTTTGAAGTTTATGGAATATCTGTTAAAATTGTTTCACTAATTTAATAATTTTTTTATATACTATAACTTTTATTAGTAGAATATGCATTCAATTTTGATTTCTAATTTCATAGACTAAGAAAATAAGTACAATCTTAAGTTATGATGAAGTCACTTTGATACTTAAAATGAAGTAAAATATATCATGTATCAATTTAATGTTGAACATGGAAAGAATTTCAATCATGCTTCATATTGGCTTGTAGAAAGTGTCTTTTAGTGCAATCTACATGTATGTTATTACAATTCAATTTTAAAAATAAATTATGAATTCATTCCTCTATATATATATATGAAAATTTTTGTGACCCACCCATATACCATTGCATCGATAATTGAAAAACACAAATAGGCTTGAAATAAGTTTTATTCAGTTTTTAAAAACACAAATATGATTGAAATAAGTTATAAATTCAATTCTAAAATATGTGGAGATGTACCCCGATTGGGATGCAAGACAGTTAATAGATCTCCTGTAGACCTGCGTCATGGATACTTTAGTTGATGGAGGGGTCAAAGAGTGGCTCACCCCATGCCCTCGCATGCTTGGTACTCAAAGATGGGTGGAAGTGCGCATACTACTTCTTAATGGAGATGCGGCGAGCCAGTGGGAAATCTTTCTACTAGTTCTTAATGGCGATGCGACGAGCCAATGGGAAATCTTTCTCTAGGTGGTAAGGGCTCACAACTCTAAGTGTTTACATGTTTTGCACTTGGTTTCGGTAAGTAGTGGTGGTCTAAGGCTCCTAGTTAGCATGGTCTCGTCTGGAAGGAAGGCTCCGTGGGACAATATTTTGGATGTCGCGGGTCTCCTCAATTTAATGTCATATTTTGTCGGGTATGTAATTATCTTTACTCCTCCTCACTAGTCATGGTATGCATCTCATTCTCATATCTCTCGGATCTTAAGAGGCAAGTTTTAAAATATGGTATTTGCAAGGCAGTGGAAGTGGTGTTCAGAAAATTGGAAGGAGTCCATTGTTTTGTCCTCTGTGTTGTTTGCTTTTTAAGTGATTATATTCATTCTCTTTGGCAGTCTATTATCTCGCATGGGAATTTATTGTATTTCACTGGTTTGGAATTATTTGTTTGGTGCATGTCTATTCGTTGATGTTGGAAATTTCATTGATTTATCGATTCTGAGAATCGGAAGGAGTTTGAGCCTCCTATATTTGATTTATTGTGTCTTTCTGTTGGGTTTTACTATTACTGGACTTGAGGAGACGGTCTGTGGTGCCCTCTTCCTTTGGCAGCAGACCTGCCTTGGCTAGACTCTGTGTATGTTCTTTTTTGGGCTCGAGGAGCCGAAACTCGATAGTTTATGCTAGGGTTGGTATCCTCACTCTAAGCTCAGGTTATTTGATATGTGTGACCCTAATGAATGTTGTTCTTTGCCTCTATGTTGTATTAATGTGTCAGTTCCTCACGATTTTTGTAATAACGGCAACCCCAAGTGGACAAACTACCCCAAGTTCGTGGTCCATCCAATGAGGCTCAAGGCTTTTGGAGTTCCTGTTGCTTGGCTGATAATCATTATGGCTCATCCAACCCCAGGTGCCAGTTCTTATGACAGAGGTGGCCGTAGTCGGGGAAAGAAAATGAGGAAGTGAGGAGGAAATAGCCCAGCCCCGACTCGTCAGCTGCGAGGTCGTTGTCATAAAACAACTTCTAAGCTCATCCATGATGCAGCCCATGCCTATCATACAGGTACTCTGACTTAAGTTCAACAACTAATTTAAATTGGGAAGCTAAATTGAACCAGCAGGCAGAAGTGGAATTACAAGTGGAAGATTAGTGTGACTTAGTTCTCGACCCGGGACATTCTATAGGTTGCACTAACCATTATAAGAAAATTCTTCATCTCTATTGGTTAATGAAAAGCATTGTGGCCAAGGACATGATGAATTCTCCAAGTGGATCTGTTAAATTTGATCCAGGTTTCCAAGAAATTAAGAAAGAATTTGAACTCATTCAGTTTCAAATTCAGCAACAGAATATTCAACTAAGCTGCATCGAAAAACACATTGTGTCTTCCTCAGTCTAAATTAATAGGTTCTAGTGTGAAGGTCACAACTTCTATGGAGTCCTCTGGTGATTAACAGTATGCTTGCTTATGGTTGCACTCATTTTGGTTTAATTTTCTATGTTGTGTATGTCGACTAGGATTTTATGTTATGGTTATTTAGCATATAGATGGTTTCCAGAAATTCAGTCCTATAATGCGTTGGTAGACAAAATCAAAATATATTGTTTTTGGATGACATATAATGCAGTTCGGTGGCCAAAAGAACTGATTTCTCAATGGGAAAGTTGAGGCCACCGAAATTCTTGATTATGGTTGTAACCTTCTCTTGCTAAAAGTGAATGAATGAAAAGGTCCTTCCAAGCTTAAAAAAAAGAAGATTTGGAGATGTAAAATTTACAAATACAAGTTTTATTCGATTTTATTTTGTTTGAGGTTATCTACAAAGCTTAGTCATAATGAACGTCGTTAATAATTTTTTGTGCTTCCACTGAAATCAATGCAAAATGTTAAACTAAATACTTTGAAATTAATGTACACCATATCTAGTTAAGTCATTTATCAAAAATCAAATCTTCATTGAAATCATTACATCTAATGAAAGCAATCAAATAGGATGAAAAATCAACATCTACACTAAAATCAATGCATATAATGCAAACAATCAAATAGGATTAGAAATCAACATCTACACTGAAATCAATGCACCTAATGTTGCCAGAAAAGCAAATATGACTAGATATCAACATCTACACTAAAATAAATGCATCTAGTGCTAGCAATAAATCGGATTAGGAATCAACATCTACACTGAAATCAATGCATCTAATGCAAGCTCAATCGAACAAGATTATAAATTAACATCTTTAATTAAATGAATGCATCTAATGCAACCAATGAAATAGAATTTTAAATCAATATCTACACATCTAATTTGGAAGAATAAAATAGGATTAGAAATTAGCATATGTACACTTAAATTAATGCATATAGTGCAAGCAATTTTCTTCTCCCCCTAACAGACTTAAGGCTAAATCTGTCCGGAAGTGGTGGAGTTGATCACCTTGGATTCATGAAGGAACCCACTATCAAATGGCATATGAGTTTGACATTTTTGAATTCATATCATATTTTCAACTAAATTGTTTTAAACATAATGTTTGAAATTGTTTTGCATTGTTTTAAAGAGGTTGAATAAAAAATAAAAAACTTCAAAAAATATTGCTATCTTAGTTTACAAGTTTCTTCAAAATCGTACTTTTGGTTTTTCAATTTATTTAAATAGTTGAAAAAACCTTACATGAATACATGTGTCTCCAAAATGCAATTGAAATATTACTTACCCAACTTGGCAAAATAATAAAAAATATATTTTTGCATAAAAAAGATTTTTTTAATATGAAAAACTCAGTTCTCTCCGTGTAATATATACATATACATATACATATACATATATATAATAACACATTTTAGACTAATTAATGCTACTGATCAACTAATACCTCTTAAGATGTGTGAAAAGTTGCAAGGATAACAATAATTCTAATAAGATTTGGAATTTTTAAATGAAGTAAAAGCTTAATTTAATTTTTTTATAGAGGTGATCGAGTGAATACAATTTTAGCACCCCTTCTACAAAATTTCGTGCAACTCCATCTTATCCTAGCAGACTTTGGGCTAAATCACATTGGATTCATGAAGGATTCCTCTATCAAATGGCATATGAGATTGACATTTTCACATTAGCATAATTTTTTTCATATAAATTCTTTTAAACATAATGCTTGAATTTTTTTTTGAATTGTTTTAAAGAGGTTGAATAAAAGATCAATCAATATCATATATACACAACTAAAAAAATTCAAAAAATACCACTATCTTGGTTTACTAGTCCTAGTTGAACATAACCTTATGTGAATACATGTGTTTGCAAAGTGCAATTGAAATATAACTTAGCCAACTTCAAAAAATAATAAAAAATATATTTTTGCATAAAAAAATATTTTTTTATATGAAAAACGTAGCTCTCTTTGTGTGATTCATGCTCATATATATAATTTTTTAAAATTACACATTTTAGATTAATTTATGCTACATGATCACAAACATACTTCTTAAGATGTGTGAAAAATTGCAAGGATAAGCATTTCATTTAATGGAAAATTGACATCTTATAAGACACTAAATGTTTTTGCAAAAAATATCATTAAGACAATAACATAATTCTCCACATTTTATCTTTTATTTTATGTCATTTAATAATATAATAAATGATTAATTCTTTTATTGAATTAAATTATGAATATTTTGAAAGTTTTTTTTGAAAATTATATTTTTTTAATTTAAAAAATACTAGAGCAATTATTCTTTTATATATATAATAATAATAATAATAATAATTTAATATTGACTTTAAATAAAATATTTTAATAACAGAGAATAATTGAAAGCAAAAAAAAATAAAACGAGTAAAATACATTTTAATATGAAATTTAAAAGTAATGTATTGTATAAAAAAATTAATTCCTCTCTATATATCTAAATTTAGAATTAAACTAAATTACACTGATTTAAATTTAATTCGAAATTAAATTAAATTTACATTGATTCAAATTTAAAATAAAATTGTATAAAAAAATAATTTAATTTAATGTGTGTGTTATCCTTTCTTCATGAAACTCCGGTTTTCTCAAAACCATATATTCACCGTTTATATGCCACGCCCTTGGTTAAACGCTGTGTTTTTATTGTATACTCGATATTTGCTATAAAATATAATTGTTGAACTTATTCATAGCTTTGGGTTTATTCACGTGAAAAGGCGGCCCATCGAAGAGTTTGCAAAGGAATATCATCTTAATTTTAAAGATTCGATCAGCTGACGTAAGCACGAACGTCATCGAGCTTTTGCTTTATTAATGTGGCAGAGTGGACCCAACTTGCAAGTACATTTTCAAAACTGAGAGTATGCTTGCGTCATCTCCATGACGTTACTTACTGCAAAATGAAAACTTTCTTTTTGCCAGATGTCAAGCACCACAGAAATGGTCCTCCCCTCCGCCTGCTTTGAGAAATCCTCTGTTTTAATAAATATTGATTGGAAAGGGAAAGCAAAAGCAAAGCATTCAACCTGCAAACCATTGAGCCTGTTGGATAATTGTATGAAGTTGCAGCTAATTATTCTATACAAAATGCCCTATGTTCAGTTTTTTAAAGTAAATTTTGAACTTTATATTTTATGTAATAGTGTAAGTAAATATATATATATATTATATATATATATTTAATTTTTTTTTTTTTTTTTTTTTTTTAAATTTTGCAAATAAATTTTTATTTTTTATTTTTATAAAAAAATATAATTATTATGGTTCATGAGGCACAATACTCGTTAAGGTTTTGGGGGTAGCAAGCTAAGTGGGCTTGATTGTGGGGAAAACTCCATAGTTAAGAGCCTTTGAGCCAGAGGAGATTTGGGATGGGTGATCTCCAGGGAAGTCCTGGTTAGCGGGTGCAAACCCCGAAAGTATTGACGCTATTCAGTTACGACTACCTCTCATGGAAATGGTCATACGTTAATGACTTATATTCAGTTACGACTACCTCTCATGGAAATGGTCATACGTTAATGACTTATTTAACGCAGTTGAATCCCAAAAAAAAAAACGATATCTAATATAATGCACTGCGTAAACCCCTAATACTTAAATTCAAAAAGAGTGAAGGGATCTCTACTTGAATGGTTCATGAGGCACAATACCTGCTAAGGTTTTGCAAATGTGGTAGCAATCTAAGTGGGCTTGATTGTGGGGAAAACTCCACAGTTAAGCGCGCTTGAGCCAGAGGAGATCTGGAGATCTGGGATGGGTGACCTCCCGGGAAGTCCTGGTTACTGGGTGCAAGCCCCGGAAGTGACGATTGACGCTATGTGATTCATTTCACTAGTTTCAATCCCACTTCTTCACCCCTATGAGCATCACCTGATGCAATGAATGCTAAATGAACAATTCAAAAATCATGAGAAATTAGTCAGTTATGACTACCTCTCATGGAAATGGTCATACGTTAATGACTTACTTAAAGCAGTTGAATCCCAAAAAAAAAAACGATATCTAATATAATGCACTACGTAAACCCCTAATACTTAAACTTGTAATTAATTAATCAAGGTAAAATGTTTATTTAGGTTATAAACGTATTTTATAAATATAATTAAAGTTGTCTAAAGTTATATGAAATATTAAATAAATATTAATTTGTTATTTTATATCAATATTAAATGTTAAATTATTCAAGTTTATTTAATGTGTTATAGTTTGTAAGTAAGTAAAGAGAAAGTGATTTCCAATAGCAATTACTACAACGCCATGATTCTCATTTACTATTTGTGTCACTTATCAAGCGAGCAAAAACAATAGAAAATCCCTGCTAAAGAGAAACTTCTTGTTTCATGTCTCAAGGTGAAGGATAGATCAGTTTCATGTGTTTCACCAATACAAGACATTTTGTTGAATGTTTGTAATATAAATATTTTAATATTATATTTAAATAAAATATTTTATATTATTATTTCAAGTTAGGTGTATGAGACTTTTTTGTTTGTGGAATAAGGGATTTACTTTTTTTGTTTATGGAATAAGGGATTCACGTTTACTCAGTGATTTTACTAGTAAGTCTACTAAAATATACATACCCTACTTTTCTGATTTTAAATGTGTGATCTCTAAAAAAGAAACACATACTCTTAATCATTAAACCGGTTCAAAATGTATGACAATAAAATAATTATAAAAAATTATAATTAAAAAATAAAAAATATTATAATTAAAACAAGGTCTTCATATACTCTATGAAGAAAAATTTAATTCCTCAACATACGTCCAAATTTAAAATTGATTTAAATTTACACCAAAATATAAAATAAAATTTGATAAGGAGGAAAATTTTGCTTCGATAACTGCCTAGTATTTTTCTCCCAAAACTGTATTCTTCTGTGATGAAACTGTGGACCGTCTTCTCAAAACCAAATTAAGAAATGATAAAAATGATAAAAAACAATTTCTGCGACATAATTACTGTAAATATGGCATACCCCTGGTCAAACGCTCTGTTTTATTGTACACAAGCTAACTGTTTTAAAATATAATTCAAGGGTTCTTAACGTTGAACACCGTGCAAAGGGTTGAAAACTCGAGCAGCTGACGTAAGCACGAATGTCATGGAGTTTTGGATTTATCAAATTTTTTTGGAAGGGGCTAAGTTATTATCATTTAGTTGTAATAATTAATCAATTAATTTGCCGTGGTTCAAAACGGCGAGTCCTATTTCCACCTCTATAGCAAAGTTAATGCTATAGAGGTACCCCTCTGACAGTCTCATAGAGCATCATGGACCATACATCATCGGACCATGCATCCCGCTCCGGCATCCCGCTCCGGCTGTCCATCGAAACCCCGGCAACCCTGCCCGCAGCCACCCGCAATCTCCCATCAAATCGTATTGATGACGGAAGGAGATCGTATTGATGACGGACGGGAGAGCTTGGCATACCTCCTATTTGAATTTTGGACTCGCCCTCACTAACGCATCCCTCCTATTTGAATTTTGAAATTTAAAATTTGAATTTTGATAGCCCGCGCAGAGCGCTTTATGAATCCTCGGGAGGCAGGCTTTCTGGCGGTGTGTTTCCAAATAAAAAATATAGGAAGCCAACCTCATTCAACAAGATTGTTCTTTTACCGGTGTCGCTTCTGCAGTCTTTCATAAACCATTTCTGCTTGCCGAACTGAAGCTGGCTGGAAGTGCTCGAAGTGGGAACCACAATGTTTATTCATGCGTAAGCCCATCGGGAGAGCAGAAGAGATCACCATTCTTACAATGTTTTCGTTCCCTTACCATTCTTACATGGAGTCGGGCAGTTCTTTAAGTGTTTGAGGCCTCCGTTTGTACAGTTGCATGCATGTTTGGACAGGGAACAATTGTGGATTTCTACGTCGACTTGTGCAGAGCAGATTAAAGGAAATAATTGCAGAGAAGATTGCAGATTCGCTGAACCTGTTGAGTCTTTATTAAGCATTGGTGCAGCACTTTGCAAATGCTCCCACAGTCGGAAAAGTTAACGGGCCTCAAACGTTATCACTTGGAAAGGTGTTGCAATTTACTGATGTTGTCTGCAGTTGAGCGTTGGAAATGATTGATGTACAATCGACAATGTCGTGGCGGATTAAGTCAAGCAGCTGCGCCAATGACCGCACGCAGCATAAAGAGTCTGCAGAGTTCTTCACGTTTTATTTTATCAAAGCACAAAAACTGCTCCGGTATTGCACCACAATGATCTCCACTGTAATGAATGGATTTTATTTTTACTATTTGATTTCAGGGTGCACACATCGATTAAGGTGCGATAATATTTGAGCGTTTATCATTTTTTAATTATTTTTGTTTATATAAATATAAAATGTATTTAAAAAATTATATATACATATTAACCATAGTATAAATATTTGTTTAAAAGAGAAGTTTGACTTTTATCTGAGAAGTGTAAAGTTTTTTTTTTTTTTATATATGAATATAAAATGTATTTAAAAAGAATTTTAATATTTATATGGTATTCTATTTTTTTAAGGTTTGTTTAATAAGAATAATGATTTGTTTAAACAAAAAGTTTAAAGTTTATTTTAAAGGGGTAAACCATTCAACAATGAACTTTTGAAGTTTCAATTTTTTTTAAAAGTGTAAACTATTCAACAATGGAGTTTGAAGTTTCAATTTTTTTAAAGGTGTAAACCATTCAACAATGGAGTTTTGAAGTTTCAATTTTTTTTTAAAGGTGTAAAGAGTAAATATGAAAAGTTGTTTATTAATTTTTTGTAAATTTAATATTAGGTAAAATAAAGCTTCAATTTTTTTAAATGTGTAAAGAGGAAATATGAAAAGTTGTTTATTAATTTTTTGTAAATTTAATATTAGGTAAAATAAAAAAATTAAATATGGAAACTTTTATAAATTTAAAAATAAAATCTTACATTTTTTTAAAAGAAATATGATTGGAGTTTTGTTATATAATTTTAATGAAATTATATTTTTGAAAATATAAATAAATATATTGAATATTTTTAAAAATTATCATTTTTAGATTGTGCAATTTCAATTATTAATTTTATAATTCCAACTAATTTTTGAATATTTTAATTGAATTTTGATAAAAATAATTAATTAGAAAAATTGAATTCATAACAAGTTTAAATTAGGTTGAATTTTAAAAATTTTAATATGTAAATGTATCTAATATATATTAGTTTATTGATTGTGAGGAATGATTAAGATATCAAACAAGTTTTTGAAAATAAGAAGAATTAAAATATTTTTTATTTTTTACATATTTTGGAGATCATATATATGTATGTTAAAATTTAAATATTTAGTTTAATGAATATTTTAACTTTTTAGTTTTTTCAACAAATTAATATCAATATTTAATTACATAATATTTGGTGATATTTGCAATTTTAATAAAAAAAAATTAATGTTTTTAATTCTCAATATCTTAATTGTTTAACTTACCGAGACATCATATATCATAAATAAGATTTGAATTTGGATAGAGATCCTAACAATTTATCCTTTATCTCAACAACTCATCTTTACAATTCCAACAATTCTTTTTCTTTTAATGTTTTTAATTATTAATATTTTAAATTCTTAATTTATGGGATCATCATAAATCTTAGTCATGTCATAAATAAGATATGAACTTGACAGATCATAAAAAATTATCCTTTCCACCATTTGAGCTAGACCAAAGGAAATTTCAAAGTTGAATTGATTATATGAATTTTTTAAAAATTAATTTAAACTCTTTCTTCCTCCATTTTAAGAAATTTTCATTATGATCTACATAAAATTTTAAAAATAATGATAAAATTGAAATCAATTTATTATATCTTCACTAGTGAATACATTGAAGTTATCATGTAACCATATCCCTCTCTTTATTATCACATTTCAGAAAGTGTACACTTTTTGTCTTTTCTAATTGACTTGATCCTTCATGGATGGTTCCATTTTCATGTTTGCATCTCGCCCTTTTGAAAGTTTAGATAAACATGACATTCAAATATTATTCATATGATACACATAAATACAAAAGATTGTGTCACTTGGTTTCATATTCCAAGAGGTCTCTTGGACTTCTCATAACTCTTCATGTTCACTTGTGGCTTTTTTATTTCCACACAAGTGAATATTACAATTTACATAATCCCCTAAGGATAATGCTTCCAACATTCACGAATCTGAAGGGCGTATGTGATTCCAAGAAGAGAGCTAAAATATGAAGGTAAATAAAAACCAATGGCTAGATACGAACACTAAATCTAGTGGTTTAAGGAAGACCACAAACTAAATGGGGTAGCAAAATTCAAAGTGTTCTATTAGTGGTGGTTTAAGGAAGATCACAAACCATAAAGGTAGCAAAAGTCGAAGTCTTCTATCAATGGTGTTGAAGAATGTAACTAGTGTCTATCTTCATATGTAACACCCCATTATACATAACTTACTATGGTTACTTTTATTTTAATTATCTTGGTATTTTGATTTTCGTATGTTGGTTGGAACTTGTTCCTTGGTGGAAGAACCTAGTGGAACTTTTTAATAAACTTTGTTAATTACAAATACAAAAAGGTGTGTTTGAAAAATATTAAAAGAGACTAAGGGTAATGAACTCCAAATGTCCAAAAAGTTGGAAATAGTTATCACTTGCTCTTTTCCTAGAGAAAGGGAAAAGAAGGAAAACCCGATCTCGGTGGGGGAATCCGGGGGATGGCTAAAAGTTAGCTAGAGGATTGAGAGAATGGAGAAGTGAAAAACTTGGGGAATAGAATCAATGTAGAACTTTTAGAAAGGGGACATAGTTCTACTAGGTTTGAGGTGTTTTTGACCTGGACACTAAGCCATTGGAACCCTCGAACAAGAAACCTTGAGAATGGGTAATTCTGAGCTGGACTAGTAAGTCTTGAGGTTCAAAATGGATTAACTCGGCAGTTGAATACTGTAACTATCTCGAGCAAGGAAGCTGGGGGGAGAGTCTGGATGTCATTGCCAGACTCATGGTTGGGCGGCTTGGTCTTCTTAGGTGCTAAACAACCAGTCAAGATAGACACAAAAAAGTTTCTTACAAGTTTTGTATATATTAATAGTGAACTCTGTGCAATAGTGTTAGTTTTGGTCTAATTTTATTCTTGGATTACAGGTTGTGTAGCAGTTAATAGTTGGTCTTTCTTTATTATAGCCAATGTTGATAAATGCGTGTGGAAAGAATAATTCTTGTGTATCATGATCCTGTGAATGAAATAATTACTATGTGATGTATGTAACGCGGTCATCTTTAGTAAAAATGTTGAGTAATAAGGTACTTATTTAAAAAATAGAGAGACAAAAAAAAAACCAGTATACTTCTTAACCTTCACAAAAGATTCATAACAAAGATTCAAGGGGAACCCGGTTAGCAGGAGGTGACGATCCAGAGCTCCACCTAGGAAACCTAGATTCTAAGTAACCTAACTAAATACCTTAAGGGTCGAGAGACTAGTCTCGGAATACCCAGGACGTTTTCTGAGTCGGGTTTCAATAATTTTTAGCCACTAAGGAAAGGGAAAAGTAAAAAAAAAAAAAAAGATGTAGTAATTAAAAGCACTGTGCCATCTTCATTGGCATAGATACAAGGGGCCAGATAAAGCTCTAGACCTAGTAATGATTAAATATATATGAAACAAAATAATATACATGTACTTGCAGGTAATGATTGTATACAAAAAACAGATTAAATACATTTGCATGCACCACGCATGTGGAGACAAATACAATACTGGAAACTAACATTGGTAAAGCATATATGAGGACAAAATTATAGTAAACCACAAGTATCGATTCTGGGCCAAAACCTTACTATATAATGACTTATATTCAAGATATAAAACTATGCGAGTAAACAACATGCATTAATCCCGACCATGGTAAAAGGCCCAGTTTTAAATTACAGTATCATACATAAAATTAGGAGAACTGATAAAAGCTTCGCATAACTTAAACAAATGTCTAGTTACATTTTGTTTAGACTTGTTTCAAAGAAACTACAGTCAACTGTGTGACTGTGCCTGATAATTAAGACAATATGACCATATTACAAAAAAAGAAAGAGAAAATGATCTTATCTAACCCTGTTGAGTCAGGGCCTAGTAAGCCCTATCTCCACAACTAGACTTAACCAGTCCTTCGTCGTAAACTAGATTGATAATTAGGGAGCAGAGCAAGGGTTTTGAAGTAACCCTGATCGGAGGATGAGGATGAGGTTCCCACGATGTACCTAGTCCATTTATCATGGAAAAATCGAAGGCTATTCCGTTTGTTAACATTTCCCATCCATATCTGGAAGACCTTCACAAGCTAATGGCAGAGAATGGCCTGATCTACCACTTCAATGGGCTATGGCCTCAAACAACAAATCTTTACAAATGGATATTGTCTAATTGGACTAGATCTTGCAAGGTTCTCTTCTATTCTAAGGGCTTCTTCATAGTTGTGTTTTCCCGTTGGGAAGATTATCATAGTGCTCTATCTAAGGGCCCATGGTTCTGGGGAAAGGGGGACTTTTCATGACCCCTTGGTTCCTAGACTTTGACCCCTCTATGACAGTAATCATAGAGCTTCCGATGTAGGTTGGCTTCCAAACTTGTCGGCGCATTTATATCATGATTCAGTGATTACAAGCATCAGAAACACCATGGGTCACTTCCTAGCCACATATCTTACGCAAGGCCAAAGTGGAATTTATACTTACGGTAGGATCTGTGTAGAACTCGACATTAGTAAAGGCTTTCCTGACAAAATCAACCTGAAAATAGGTGATTTCCACTGGATCTAGCTCTTGGACTATAAGAACACGACTTTTCATTGTTGCCTCTACCATCAAACATGACACCTACATAACTCTTTCACTCAAAAGCCAGTAAAACAGAAGACTAAATCTAAGGCTTGGAAGTCATGCAACCTGCCCCTTATGGAGGAAGATGACTTCTCGTCTTCAGATCAGGAGGACAATGAATCAAATGATGAAATGCTCTCTTCGAATGAGGACTACGAGGAGAGTAAGGAGAATAAAAGTTTAACACTTTGCAAAGAAATAGACAGTACTACTATTTTGTTGGAGCGGTAAAGTGAGCTCGCGAATTAGTTTCCTCTGAATCTGATAAGGACAAAATAGTAGCTTCTCAGGGAATTCTTCAACAATTTGTGCTTACTCCTTTGGCGAATGGGTGGGTGAAAGTAACTAAAAAGTAAAGTAAAAAAAGTAAATATGGAAACCAGCCCCAAGTTGGGTGATACTTTTGTTTTTGTTACTCTGTTTACCTAGGTGTCTCCTTACAATTTGGTTTTGGTCTCTGTGTAAAAATATGGCCTTCAGGTGGGTATTCTAAACTACTTTTCATTAATGAATCTCTATGCACACATTTACAAAAAAAATAAAAATAAAAATTGAATTAGATATTGAAATAAATTAGTTAATATAGATATTTTACCTATATTGAAATATTTTTAAAGAACATAAGAATTATATCATCCCTCTCTGCTTTTTCGTCTTTAAGGAGTCTATCACTTCCTGAGTAACTACTATTCCGTCAAGTATTTGGCGACCCTCCACAAAGCCAGTTTTCTCTGGTGCAATTATATTCGGGAGTAATGGCTTCAACCTTTTCGCTATCAGAGTGGCTATAATCTTATAGATGACATTGCACAGTGCTATTGGCCGAAAACCTTGCGCCTCCTCCGAATTGTTATTCTTAGGGATCAGGGTCAAAAAGGTCGAATTTATACCAGGCCATATCTTTTGCTTCATTCTTGATTCCTCTACAGCCTCCAAGACCTCCTTTCCTAGAAAATGCCACCCTGCCTGATAAAATTCCACCGTATATCCATCCGGTCCTGGTGCCTTGATCTTGCTCATATTCATCACGATCTCTTCTACCTCTTCCATGGTTACTGCCCTCATCAGAGCCTTGTTTTGTTCATTTGTTATTAACCTTGGAATTCCCTCTCATCGTTTTCCGATCCTTCTCCTTTCCCCTGTTCCTCCGTCAGATTCTTTGTTGCCTCCTCTTGTCGGTTTTGTGGGCATTCCCTGAATAGATGTCCATACTCATGACACCTTCTGCACCTGAAGGGAATGTGCTCATAGTCTATGGGCTGCTGCCATATTTCATCATGGTATTCCACTTCTATGGACTCCGGCAAGGGTTCTGCTATGTTCATATACACACAAATCCTTGCATAAGATGTGTATTTCCCTCTTTTGGTTGACTCTGCCACCTTTACAAAGGTTCCGATCGAGTTGCCAATCCCTTCCAATATTTCAGGATCCCAGAACTCCATTGGTAATCCGAACAGTCTAACCCATATGGGGGCTGCCAGTATTTTCTCTTCATCCGGATTGTATCTGTCCTCCCAGTGTCTCATAAACAGTCATGCATTGTTCATGAAATATGGTCCCTCCTTAAAAGTTCTTTCTTTATCCTCTAGGTTCGCAAAGATGACTGTGAAAAAGCCTTTGGCTCCCAGTTTTAGGTCTATATGCCCTTTTGGCCTCCACCTTTGTTGAATCCATTTTGTTAAATCCTTTTCGGATGGCCAAAATCCTATAAACTTACAGATCAGAGCATGGTCTCTCATATAGCATCGGTAATCTTCAAGCTTATTACTCTTGATATTGGGGGTTTGTTGGGGACAGGTTTTATGTCTCTCCCTTTCATCCCTATTTGAAGGGACCCATTAACGCACCATCTTATGTGTCAGTGTTAGGCAGTTCCCTTTGACCAATTCCAGCGCAGCGACTCATCACAAGTCGCCCCTCGACAATAACATGGTGGCCCCACCTCCAGAAAGAATTCATATGTCATGCATGGGTTTGTCTAAATTTGTCAGAGACATGACCACCTATATATGTTGCAACAACCTTTCCAACTTATTTAGTTGGTTTCACATATATTTCACATTTCTTCTTCGTCTTGCAAAGTAGTAGTGCTAAGGAGAGGGTATCAACTTTTCTCAAAGAATGTTCACTTAGTACCACTACCAAATTTCCTTCATGCAACTTGCATGATGATAAAGGATGACATTTGAATGTTACAGATGTGTAAGTAGTCCACAGTCAACTTTGTTGTCTTCATTGTCCTTAGTAACAACAACACGTTTGAATATTTCCTTTATTTATCATCGCAAACACATAACTCTTTGTTGTCCCAAACATAGTTAATATTGTTGGTGTATGATCTCTTAATTGTGGAATGGTCTCTTGATGATGATAACGAACTCTCAATCTCCAATGCTCATGAATACAATGAATTAATTATCTAATGCCTTACTTTTATAGACAATTTATGATTCATTTTCTATTTTTATTGTGCCATTGTATATATGCTTCACTAGCATCTCATGCTATATGGTTAATTGAGCAAGTGTTATCTTTTATTTTTCAAGTATAATTTGGTTGCATGAATAAGCATAATTGTGTAATTAAAATCATTCAAAATTTGTTAATAATTCATGGTTTGTTTGACTATTCACACACTTATCCTTGACCTTTTACTTTGAGAGTGAGTAGTGTAACATCACTAGTCTTTGTTAAGGAACTTCCTTTCATTACTCAATGACCTAGCTTAGCTTGATATTTAAGGATTCACCCCTAGATAAGGATATCCTTCTTGTAGTCCAAAGAGTGAGAGAATGCCACCAAGGTGACATTGGGTGGCATGCTTGATGGGTGGGGTCACGACTTTTTTTTTCTATTAGACTGTTTGAGTGGAGATTGTTAGGATATTTCGACACGTAGGAAATAGTTAAATATAACTTGATCTAGTGTAGAGTTAGGTAAAGTGTGTTCCTTTACTATGTACTTTTGTAACTTACAATTTGACAGTCACGATATGTAGTGATCCAACGGTTCATTCTCTCCTAAGTATTACCGATAGTTGATCCATGGCTTAACACCCGATTGGTCCATGATCTCTATTTAAAGAGCATGGAGGGTCATTTGTAGGGTAATCGTTCATGAGAGAAGCTTATGTAAATTTTCATTCTTTTATTAATAAATTGCCTGAAGTGGTCGCATTGGCTCAGGCCATGGAATGTTTCCCTCTTTAAGGGTTTTAACCACGTCAACAATACTGGTGTATTGATCTGTGATCTATTTGTGAGCGGTGTCCTTTGGTGTTCTATCTGAGGAACTTACCCTATAAATTCCTACATGGTATCAGAGCTATTTGAGGACCGCATCCGTTGGTGATCCAAATCTGAAGCCGGTAAAACTGCATCCTACTGTCGTTTCCTAGATCTACTATTTCTGACTGCTTTCGGGCCAAGAGGACTGCTCTATTGTGTTAGGAGCATCTGTTCCAATGAGGAACCCCTTTCGTTTCACATGAAAAGGTTTCTGGTAGCCCTAGCTACGTCATTTTTAAGATCTAGAGGTATACAATGTTTATTTGCAGTTTCTAGTTATTTTCTCTCTGTATATTACGGTTTATTTAGCTCTTTCCTTTTTTATTATCGGATCTATACCTTTCATTTCTGTGTATGCTCTTTCCCCGCGACTCTGTAAACAAAAAAAAAACCTTCGTCTTTTCCAAAATTGCTAACCTTTTAATCTAGCTCACTTGGTCCAAAGCTACTTTATGAGAGTAAGGGTCTTGAGTTCAAGTCTTCTTTCTATTAAGCTAATTAGATTAAGTTTGGTAAGGGGGAGGATTTTTTTTTTAATATAACATTATCATTCATTTCCACACATTCCCGCACTTTGTCGGCACCTTCAACAACTTTTCTTCAAAAAGCCATAACTTCTTCATCCTGAAGCCGTTTTTAGAACTGTTTTTTTTAACCAGCCTAATTTTTCAAGATCTTTCCATTGGAACACTTATTTTCAGCATCTATAGCTTCAGTTTCTATTAAAATGGAAAGTCCATGCCAATTTATTCTTGACAGCACCAACTACTTCCAATGGTGGTCCTACATTGTGGATTTACTTAGAAGTAAAGGTCTTTACAGAATAGCCTCAGGCCAAAAAACCAAACCAAAAGATTAAGATAAGGCAGCCAAATGGAAAAATAGGCAAGATCAAGCACGTGGGTTGATAGGGATGTCTATTTCTCCAGACCTTAGATTCCATATCGCAGAGCTTGATACTCCTGATGAAGCAATGAAATAGATCACTAAAGTTTTTGGAACTAAAAATGAACTTAGAGCCCATAAAATCGAAAATGAGTTGCTTACATTGGACCCCAATAATTTTTCTTCCCTTGAAGATTTTATGTCGGAAGTATCCTTGGGCACTCCGAACGGTGGTTCGGGTGGACCGAATGGTGCAGGCCGACTTACATGATTTGACAGATATTGTACCAAGGAAACTTGGGGCTTCCTACAAAGACTGTAAAACTGATCATTGCGGAGGAATGGTTCATGCTTTAGCCATATGGAGAAATTGGCTAAGTGCCTGACATGACTCATGGACAGATTGGAGAAGGGCACACACATGGGTTGATGATACTTGGGTGGACTTCTCATGGCCGAGACCAAGAGGAATTCTTGGTGGAACCTTCAGTAGGGGAGCCATGGTGGAAGAGACTCATGTGATGATGATATGGTTTGGGTGACCGAGTTCACTAGACCAGATTGCAGACTTGGATGAGGATGACCAATTGTTGTGATGGGTCTACTTAGTTGGACAACATAGGCAACTTGAGTCATGGACATCGAGTTGGAGACATGGAGCATGGAAGTCTTATGAAGGGACTTTATGCAAGAGCACTTATAGAGGTGTCATTTATGGGTGTCAACTGGATTTATTCATCACAAGCTCAACTGGAACTACAGTATTGAGAAAAATATCAATGGGGGGCGGAAAGCTTATTTTGGTCTTGAAAATAATTGTAAAAATGCAAACCTCGTAATGTGGGATAAAAATAAGTTCCTCTTTGAAACTTTAGTCGCTCCTGTTATCTTATATGGATGTGAGGTCTGGGGTTGCAGCATCTCTAGAGAATCCACGAGAAAGATTGAGCAAATCCAGAAGTGTTTTATAACGTATAACCTAAAAATTAAAAGAAATACACCCTATCCTATTCTCCTTATAGAAGTAGGTCTTTCCCTTATCAAGAGCCTAGCTATGACTAGGCTTCTATTGTACAAGCACAAACTCAATAACATAGGAGATCATAGACTTCCTAAGCTAGCTTTAAATTCTAGCCAAAACCACCTAAGGCTCAAGCGGGGGTGGTATAAAGACACGAGGGCCTGGCTAAACCATTGGGAGATCAACGAGAATGATGCATTGCAAAACATTTTTTTTTCTCAGTAAAATTAAACTATTTCTATTGAGTAAAATATAGTACAATCCAGAGTGACAAGAAACCGGATGACCGGAAATGATGAAACTATCAACCTCGGTCCCGGAGAAGGGGTGAACCATTCACGGAGCTACAACAATTAACTTGAGAGAAAAAACTAACAATTACCCCACAGGGGCAGAATTCTCAACACGATGTTTTTTCCCTTTCTTTTTATTGACTTTTATCCAACCATCTTGGGGAGTATGAGCTAAAACAACTTGAAGACTAGAGTTCTCCAACAGGGGGATCTCCTTATCTGATTCAGAAGAGGAGGTCTCATGGACGCATTTCTGGGCAGCTGCTGTGACAGTGGTTGTGCGCAGGAGTATCAGTGAACGGATCCATCGTTTGAGGCACCTGGTCTGGTTCTGCATCGCTCTCCTCATCTTCCGAGCTTGAGGAATCAGAACTCACTGCTGGCGGCGGAGGACAAGGGGTCCAACGTTTGGGTTTGGTCTTTGCAAAGTTGCCCTTTTTCGATTTTGCAGGCAGCGATGGGCAAGAATTATGCAGGTGCCCTGTTAGGTGACAGTGGCGGCAGCGGAAGGCAGTGTTTTCGTAATCCAGATTCTGGGTCCAAACAAAGTCATTGATATTGAGAATGATTTGGTCTGGAAGTCCTTTGCTTAAATCCAGCTCCACACATATTCTGGCATATGTGTGGAGACCTTTGGTTTCCCGCCAGAAATCTCCACTGATGAAACTGCCCAAGGTGTTGCCTATGGCTCTATATACAATAGTATGCCATAAGTGGGCAGGTAAATTTGGGAGCCTGATCCATACAGGTGTCCTGGTAATGACGGCAGTTGCTGGATCAAAATCTGGGAACCAAGGGGTCAAGAAGAGCCCTGCATTTCCCATGAACCAAGGGCCTTCTTCTAAAGCCTTTTTATAATGCTTACTGTTATCAAATAGAACAATGAAGTAACCTTTTGAACAGAAACTGATCTTACAATGATGAGTCCAGTTTGCATGGATCCATGCATAGAGATCCTGAGATCGTGGCCACAGTCCATTAAATCTGCAAATGATGGCTCTTTCTGCAAATTCTTGAAGTTGGGTTGCAAGATCATCATGGGTGATTTCAACAGAGGGGACTTCGTCTATCTTAGACGGAAGATGTGGGCATATACGGAAACTGGGCATATACGAAAGATGTGCGCATATACGGAAACTGGGCATATACGGAAGATGTGCGCATATACGGAAACTGGGCATATACGGAAGATGTGTGCATATACGGAAGATGTGCGCATATACGGAAACTGGGCATATACGGAAGATGTGCGCATATACGGAAACTGGGCATATACGGAAGATGTGCACATATACGGAAACTGGGCATATACGGAAGATGTGGGCATATACGGAAGATGTGTGCATATACGAAAACTGGGCATATACGGAAGATGTGCGCATATACGGAAACTGGGCATATACGGAAGATGTGTGCATATACGGAAACTGGGCATATACGGAAGATGTGCGCATATACGGAAACTGGGCATATACGGAAAATGTGCGCATATACGGAAACTGGGCATATACGGAAGATGTGCGCATATACGGAAACTGGGCATATACGGAAGATGTGGGCATATATGGAAACTGGGCATATACGGAAGATGTGGGCATATACGGAAACTGGGCATATACGGAAGATGTGCGCATATACGGAAAATGGGCATATACGGAAGATGTGCGCATATACGGAAAATGGGCATATACGGAAGATGTGTGCATATACGGAAATGGGCATATACGGAAGATGTGCGCATATACGGAAACTGGGCATATACGGAAGATGTGCGCATATACGGAAAATGGGCATATACGGAAGATGTGCGCATATACGGAAACTGGGCATATACGGAAGATGTGTGCATATACGGAAACTGGGCATATACGGAAGATGTGTGCATATACAGAAACTGGGCATATATGGAAGATGTGCGCATATACGGAAACTGGGCATATACGGAAGATGTGTGCATATACGGAAACTGGGCATATACGGAAGATGTGCGCATATACGAAAACTGGGCATATACGGAAACTGGGCATATACGGAAGATGTGCGCATATACGGAAACTGGGCATATACGGAAGATGTGCGCATATACGGAAACTGCACAACAAGAGTACTAACTATATACAATAATTTTTTTCTAAATCAGGAGCTACTATCTAAGATTAAATCAAAATACATAAGTGGATTGATAAACTAACTAATTGTAGAAAACAATATTATCAACATAAAGGATAAATTGAAATTTTGACTGAAAATAGTATTATTGAATGAAATAAATTATTACTAAATTCATGAAATAAAGTTGCATAAATAAACTTGGAAGCAAGGCTATTCACTAACACTTCAAATATTTTCAAAGATAGGTTTTTCGAAAATGGATGACTAAACTAATGCATCAAGAATAAGAATAGAAGGGGCCTTGAGCACCTTGGTTGGGCCCTACGGAAGATGTGTGCATATACGGAAGATGTGTGCATATACGGAAACTGGGCATATACGGAAGATGTGTGCATATACGGAAACTGGGCATATACGGAAGATGTGCGCATATACGGAAGATGTGCGCATATACGAAAACTGGGCATATACGGAAGATGTGCGCATATACGGAAACTGGGCATATACGGAAGATGTGTGCATATACGGAAGATGTGCGCATATACAAAAACTGGGCATATACGGAAGATGTGCGCATATACGGAAACTGGGCATATACGGAAGATGTGTGCATATACGGAAACTGGGCATATACAGAAGATGTGCGCATATACGGAAACTGGGCATATACGGAAGATGTGTGCATATACGGAAGATGTGTGCATATACGGAAACTGGACATATACGGAAGATGTGCGCATATACGGAAACTGGGCATATACGGAAGATGTGTGCATATACGGAAACTGGGCATATACGGAAGATGTGCGCATATACAGAAACTGGGCATATACGGAAGATGTGCGCATATACGGAAACTGGGCATATACGGAAGATGTGCGCATATACGGAAACTGGGCATATACGGAAGATGTGCGCATATACGGAAACTGGGCATATACGGAAGATGTGTGCATATACGGAAACTGGGCATATACGGAAGATGTGCGCATATACGGAAACTGGGCATATACGGAAGATGTGTGCATATACGGAAGATGTGTGCATATACATAAACTGGGCACATAAGGAAGATGTGCGCATATACGGAAACTGGGAATATACGGAAGATGTGCGCATATACGGAAACTGGGCATATACGGAAGATGTGCACATATACGGAAACTGGGCATATACGGAAGATGTGCGCATATACGGAAGATGTGTGCATATACGGAAACTGGGCATATACGGAAGATGTGGGCATATACGGAAACTGGGCATATACGGAAGATGTGCGCATATACGAAAACTGGGCATATACGGAAGATGTGCGCATATACGGAAGATGTGTGCATATACGGAAACTGGGCATATACGGAAGATGTGGGCATATACGGAAGATGTGCGCATATACGGAAACTGGGCATATACGGAAGATGTGTGCATATACGGAAGATGTGCGCATATACGGAAACTGGGCATATACGGAAGATGTGCGCATATACGGAAACTGGGAATATACGGAAGATGTGCGCATATACGGAAAACTGGGCATATACGGAAGATGTGCGCATATACGGAAACTAGGCATATACGGAAGATGTGCGCATATACGGAAACTGGGCATATACGGAAGATGTGTGCATATACGGAAACTGGGCATATACGGAAACTGGCATATACGGAAGATGTGGGCATATACGGAAACTGGGCATATACGGAAGATGTGCGCATATACGGAAACTGGGCATATACGGAAGATGTGCGCATATACGGAAGATGTGTGCATATACGGAAACTGTGCATATACGGAAGATGTGTTCATATACGGAAACTGATATACAGAAGATGTGCGCATATACGGAAACTGTGCATATACGGAAGATGTGCGCATATATGGAAACTGTGCATATATGGAAGATGTGCGCATATACGTAAACTGTGCATATACGGAAGATGTGCGCATATACGGAAACTGGGCATATATGGAAGATGTGCGCATATACGGAAGATGTGTGCATATACGGAAACTGGGCATATACGGAAGATGTGCGCATATTCGGAAACTGGGCATATACGGAGGATGTGTGCATATACGGAAGATGTGCGCATATACGGAAACTGGGCATATACGGAAGATGTGCGCATATACGGAAACTGAGCATATACGGAAGATGTGCGCATATACGGAAACTGGGCATATACGGAAGATGTGCGCATATACGGAAACTGGGCATATACGGAAGACGTGTGCATATATGGAAGATGTGTGCATATATGGAAACTGGGCATATACGGAAGATGTGTGCATATACGGAAACTGGGCATATACGGAAGATGTGCACATATACGGAAACTGGGCATATACGGAAGATGTGTGCATATACCCAAACTGGGCATATACGGAAGATGTGCGCATATACGGAAACTGGGCATATACGAAAGATGTGCGCATATACGGAAACTGGGCATATACGGAAGATGTGCGCATATACGGAAACTGGGCATATACGGAAGATGTGCGCATATACGGAAACTGGGCATATACGGAAGATGTGTGCATATACGGAAACTGGGCATATACAGAAGATGTGCGCATATACGGAAACTGTGCATATACGGAAGATGTGTGCATATACGAAAACTGTTGCATGCATATTGTTTCCGTGTACCTTGGATGACTGTGTAGCAGTATGGTATCACAACCTTCCTGTCAACTCCATCCATAACTGGGGTATGTTCAAAAGGATTTTTTTGGAAAAATTTGTTGATGACAAGACCCCTACCATGTTACTCAAAGGGCTGGGCAGTCTGAAGATGGACTCACTCAGAAGGATGAGCTGAATGACATATGTCACATATCCTTCATGAGTGCAAGCATTAAGGGACCCAAATTCAACTACCTTGCCATTGACAAACAAGCATACACAGCATACAAGGTAGTGAAAAACTTCAGACCCTACTTGGTCCCAAGAATCCCAAGGCAAGCCTTGTCTGCTAGTTTAGCGTAGGATGGATACACTTCACAAGTTGGAAGAAGAAAGGATGAAAGAAAAAGAAAAATTCACACTCCACCAGAACTGTATAAAGAGATGGTTCAATAAGAAGTCTACAGGGAATGCTAACTTCGATGTGGGTGACTTGATCTTGAAGTGGGAAAAACCCCATGAAGACAAAGGAAATCATACAAAGTTCTAGTCCCTTTGGATTGGTCCGTATACTATCCAGGATAATCTTGGTCCACACACGTACTGTCTGCAATCACTTGAGGGGAGGATTGAAAACCTTCCTGTCAATGACCAAGATCTAAAACACTATTTTCAGTATGTTGGGGTCGAACCCCATGCCATGTACATAGTTTGTTTACTTCTTGTGGTCTTTTCTCTTTTCTTACTATTTTTGTTCCATTTTGTTTGGTTTTCTTAGTATCATCCTATTTTTGGTCTTGTTAACAAGTGTTTCCCTCTACTAAGTTATGGCTTTTGAAAGAGTATGTGGTTGAGATCCAAAGAGTCTTGTGACACTACAACACTTGGCCAATCCTACGTCCGTCTTATCTGTTCTTGGCTATAACCTTTGGTAGATGAAGTCTTGATGGAAAATACGAACCATATGCAAGGGAAGCTTGGGTAAAACTATGAACCATTGTCTACACTAGGAAACCCCATGCCCATACTCAGCCTTCTATTTTATGTGTTCAAGCTCATCCAACTAGTAGAAATAGAGAAAGGGAAAATCAAAACGAGCAAGCCTATGTCAGAGGTCTTACATGCTTCTTTGAAGGAACAACCTCTTCTTCTCTCAATAAGTCAGGATCCCTCTTTCACCCCAAAAATAAATAAGTACATATGTACAATCCTCTTTTAAAAAATACAAAGGCAAAAGAAGAGAAAGGCTTCCTGCACGAAGAGGTGAAGCATGCAACTCCACCAGAGTATTGACCAGGCTCACTGGCAGTGGAGAAATGTGTACATCCACTATTGGTATTAATGTGTACATCCACTATTGGTATCCCAAGATCTAAGTACTTATGGATGTTTATGCTCACCAACATAAGATCTATTAGCTTCCTATGAAATTAATAGTGGGGGCATCCTTCTGCTTCCTTTGATGCCTTCAGAAACATTCTTCCTTAATGAATTTGTTGTTAATAGGAATATCCTTAATGGATTGCAGGAAGGGGGCCTTGACACAAATTTTTCAACTCTCCTAAAAGTTTAACTTCTTCTAGGGTGTGTTCTTTGTGGGTTATCAAACTTTCAGGATAGGGAGGTTTTGGTTAGATGACTTGAGTCATAGTTTCTTCCTTCTCTTCCTTGGGATTCTCTGTTGGAGGAGGTGGATGAACATTTGGAAGGACCTTCACGGACCTAAGGTTGATTTCTTGGATTTATACAACATAGGTTTAGTAATTAGTTTCTCCATTATAGACTCATTGAGCCTGCTTTTTGTTAGGATCTTGATTTGGTTGAGAAGGAAGTTGTGATTGCTTTGGAGGGACTTTTTTAAGTGCTTTAGATTATTAAGGAGAAGGAATTAAGGTAGGTGGTTTGGCCACATGAGGCCTCCATCCTGGTGATGGATCACCCCATTGAAGATGTTGAGTAAGGTATGGATGAAAGCAAGGAGTAATATTTTGAGGAGGTTTTGGGCATGATGTTGGAATAAGCTAGGGTGATGGGTTAGGAGGACACGAAGGTTGATAATGAGCATTGAAAGGAAAATATAACTTCATAGTTGTTGAAAATGTCAAGGGGCTTGCGGCCTGTTTTGGCTAACAAAGCATAGCTACTCCATGCTCCCTTTTTCTCCTTGGTATATAGCTTTCAGACTTGGAAAAGAGGGACAATTATTAGAGGAATTATTTTCTTCACTTACAAAACATATTTCTACAACATTTAAAGGACATTCATTCCTAAGATTCCCTTTAGTGCATTGAAGGAAGAATATGACTAATGTATTTTCTTCTTCCTCCTATTTTCTCTTGATCTGTACGTTGTCCATTTGCATGGAAAATGTATGTAATATTTAGGCCTTTATAGCCTATAGCATATCTCCTATCTTAGTTTTAGTAATCAAGGAGGAGGGAGAGGAAATTACTGAACTTTTTTTTCTCTACCTCTTTTTCTAATATCCCTTGAGCGATTTTTGAATATCGTTTTTATATCATCATAGTTGAGTTGATATATGCCTTCATTGGCTAGTAGTTTGAGTGTCTCCATCAGTTCTTCACTAACACCTTGTAGTAGGAATAACTTCAAAGAATCTTGTTCTAGGGTGTAGTTGTTCGATCTTCTCAAACTCAACTGAAATATCTTCTTAAAATTTTATAGGTATTCATGTACTCTTTGGGTCATTACGAATATCTCATCTCTGGTTTCCCTTTCCTCTACAATAATCCCAGTACTTTTTGTTGAAATCTTGCTTCATTTTATCCCATGAGGTGATTCTATCCCCTTCTAGCCTCAGAAGCCATTAAAGATATACACCCTTAAGAGTAGAAGGGAACAATTTTAACTTCTACTCATCATTTTTGTAGTCATAAGTCCTACATACCACAACAAAATCAAACAGAAAGTGTTAGGATATTTTGTGATTAGACCATAAAAGTGTGGGAGGATAGATGTATTAATATTTTTCATTTTGGGTTGCCCCTCTATTCTCTAATGGGGAATGTGAACAATTTTGGTTTCCTATTTCATCCATGGTATTGGTGGTTTGTGAAGGTCTTTCTCCTTTTGCAAGATCCTTAGATATCCTCGTGTTCTCCCCAAAAGGGGCCCCAATAATCCCTATGGACAGGGTAGGACGATTGCGATCAATGAAAAGAGGCTAGATTCTAGTGGAAGTGAGGGGTTTTGGTAGGAATTTTTTTTTCTATCCCTAACTCTTCGTAGCATAAAGGAAACAAATATACTTTTATGTTTTTGTATTTTTCAAAATTGAAAATGGTAATGTAATTTTTCTATTTTTGTAAAAAATGTTTGAAATGAAAATGCTAATGCGAACTTTACTTTTACAGAAAGTCAAATGAGAGAAAGTGTAATCAACTAGGGGAAAAGGCAATACATCTTTAATACCTCCTTGGCAATGATGCCAAAAAGTGATGGCCCTTATTATTATAGCAACATTGTTGCAACTCTTAAGGGTCTTAGAACCTAACCCAAGGAAGCTAAAAACCCTGAATGAAAAGAAAACTAACAAATAAAACCAAAGATTTTTCCATTAATAAAAAATTGCTTGTACATAACAAAAGTTACAAAATTGTACTAGAATTATCTTAATGCTCTTGTGCTACTATTATATATCTTATTCCCACTTTGTCCTAATAGGATACTCAAGCCCTATATTTATACAAAATGGGTAGGGAGCAACCTCCTTTAGGAGAGGAATGATTTCCCTCCAAAATACCTAAAACATTGAATCATGTTTCCTGGGTCACAACAAAGCATTATGAAGGAGCATTTACTAGCCTTAGGTAACTAATTTGGAGGTCTTCCATAGCAGGGAGTAGGCCTCACAAATATCTTTGGTTGGATCTCCTATAAATCTATGCAAAGCCTCCTTAATATCCTACACAATAGTCATGTTAGGCACATAAAGCATGGAAAATATCGTTGACCATCCTACAAACTCATTAAGCTAAGAAAGTGTTATTAAGTGCAAAAAGGAAGTTTTAATGTAGCCTTTATGTTCATATGACTAGTTATATGGACCATATGTTTAACCTATTTGCGAGGCCCATCACGCATAAAACATCACGCATAAAAAATTAAAAGTAAAATTTGCAAAAATCAAATGAAACATAAATACTAATAAAAATCACCATAGGGGAATAAGATATTTGATATTATTACTCAAAAAGCTTGTGGGATGCATACAAGGATCACCACCTTATGAATTTATACAGTTATTGGCTTTCATTTTAGAATGTAAAAGGCCAAGAGTTTTGAAACTCTCCAACAAATAAGAATAGGAACAACCATATGTTTTAGAAAAAGTATTTTTGTCATGTGACAATCTCCCCTTGACAACAATTTACCTTATACCATACCTAGTCTTGTTTCATCACCTTCTCTATTATCCAAGAGAAGACAAACTACACTGTAACTTCTCTAGCAACGCCAATTTTGTGAACATGTCTGCACAATTTTCTTGGGCGTGAACCTTCTTAAGATCTACTCCACCTCCATGAATGACTTGTCTTACAAAATTATATCTAATATCAATGTGCTTAGTCTTGCTATGATAAATTCGATTAGTAACCAAATGTATGACACTTTGACTATCACATAATACATGAACACCTTGTCATACTTATTTCCAAACTCACCCACAAGACCCTTTAACCAAATTTTTGCTTTGCATGCATGTGAGACAATGATATATTTTTCCTTAGTAAAGAAATTGTTTCTTAAAACTTTGAAATCCAACTTATAGATACTCTAAATCAACATAACCACAAATTGAACCACTACAACCATCAAAGGTGACGAAATAATTATTTGAGACTATAATATACTAAAGCGCCCATTTCGCTAGTGCCTAAAGTCCATTTCCTAGATTTGCCTCATATCTATTGTAGGCACCAACTTCATGTAAAATATCTAGTCTAGTACATACCATGGTATACATTAAACATCCTTTTGCACTTGCATATGGTATATGAGACATATAATCTTTCTTCTTTGTTACTAGAACATAATATTGAAGAAAGAATAAAATAGGAAGAAGAAGGGATAATAAAACGTTCCACATTATTGATACCAAACTTTATGAGTAATTTTGTAATGTCCCCTTCCTAACCAATTGAGTTGGTGAACCTCTAACCTTTCAATTCGTTCCTATAGGCTATTGGGTTAGGAATAGGGAACCTTGTGTTGATTTTTGTAGCTACAGTTAATCTTCATAATTAACATTTTTAGCACTCCAAATATATCTAACAATAAATATAACACATATTATTCATGTTGGCTTCAAAAGAGAAATAAATTATTTTTTGAAATTTGAAATTTTTACACCAAAACAATCAAGTTGGCCCTCCTAATGTTCAAGTTGGACCAACATGAAGAGTCACCCATTCAATCTCCCAAGAAGAATATAAATAGGATACTCGTTCAACACTTCATGACACCAATTAAGATCACCATCTGAGATGGAATAAGGATGAGTTTCTTAGGAAACAAGATGAGTTTCTTAGGAAACAAGATGAGTTTCTATGTAGCAAAATGAATTCTGGGAAGAAGGCCAAAATTGCCTGAGGCAACAGTAGACCAAAATTTTATGAGTTAACAAGTCAAAATTTTATGAGGTCGAGATCTCAAGGGGCCCTAATCTCAAGTGGTTTCATTTTTCTATGGTTGAGAAATTAGAAGGTATTGAAGAATCAACACCTTGGAGGCAATTAATCCAACAATTTGGCAATGTTTGATGGTGAATTGAGATCTCATCGGGTTTATGAGTAGGATTCCCTTTTCTAGAATAATTTCAATATCGTTTTCCAATAAGTACTATTTTTAGTAAGTTAGTTTCAAGCACCAACTAGGTTAGTTGGTAGGGTTACTATTTTTAATATTATCGGTGGGTACAATTTTAATGACTATCTTAGCATTTTATATAGTCCAATGGTTTTAAATCAAATAAAGGTAATTATTAAAATTAAATCTTTGATTTAAATTTATTGTTATTTTAACATTTTTAATGGATTATAAGGGTTATTTATAAAGTGAAAGATGTTTTCTTTAAAAAAGAAGAAGAAGAATGAGGCCTTTAATTGGGAGACTAAAAGTGATTTTATTTAGTCCCACATGGCTTGATGAAGAGGGTTGAACGTTTTGTGATAGTTATAAAATAAAATTTGTGGATTTCATTTCGTATGTTGGTTTTGATATTTGATATTGCCATTTTCTAGAGGACATTACTTCTTCTTTGGTTATGAGGAAGAAACCCTTGTAGTAAAAGTTATCCATGTTATTGAGAGATATAATCTATAGAATATCTTGGTGATTTCACACAAAGATCACATTTGGGCCTCATTGTCAGTTTGATATCTATAGTCGAGATCATATTTGAGGATATTTGTGGTAGCAAAATGTATTTGAGAGCTCACTACAATATTTTGTTACAGTGAGAGCTCACTACAATATTGTGTTATAGTGTCGTTACTTATGCATTTCAAAATTTAATGGGTATCCTTGAATTATATTTTTAAATGTTATCTCAATTGTAATAATAAATCAAAGTTAAATCAATTTGTGGGTATCATTATCAAACAAATTTTCATATCTCTCTTTTATAAACACATTCAAACAAAGAATGAAAAAAAAAACACACACAAGGGTGTATGTTATAGTGGTATTGGAGCAATGTATCCTTCCATCATGAAGGGTCTAATATGATAGTATAATGATATGTTAGGATTTGATGAACAACCTTACACATACCATTACTCCTCCATCATCTACTCCTAAAACAAAAGGAAAGACCAATGGATCATGCTCAAGGGATTGTGGCAATGAAATCTCAAGCAAAACAAGATGCTTGAAGGAGATATATGAGACATCTAGGTATGATCATGATGCTAATGAATTGGTGAGTTTTGCTTTATTTTCTAAACCTAATCCTATTTACTTTGAAGATGCATTAAATGAAAGAAAATTGTGTGATTCCATAAATGTAGAAATTCAAGCAATTGAGAAAAAAGAAGCCTGGGAACTAGTAAATCTTCTAGTTGAAACAAAAGTTATTATTCTGAAGTGTATTTACAAAACCAAGAATGATGTAGACCAGAAAATTGAAAGACTCATAAAGAATGACTTGTGGTCAATAGGTATGAACAACAAAATGGAAGAGATTATAATGAAACATGTGCTCCTATAGCAAGGATGGAACCTATAAGATTAAAGTTCATGAGATGGGTGTAAAATCAAATTTTCTTAATGGAGTGTTAAAGGAAGAAGCATATGTTGAACAACCCCTAGGTTTTGAAACTCCAAGACTTTGGAAAAGAGTGTATAAGTTGAAGAAAGCATTTAATGGGTTGAAGCAAACACCTAATGTTAGTGTAATCGCATTGAATCCTACTTGTTGAGCATTGGATTTAGTAAAAACAACAATTTGACAACACCTCACATCTATGCCAACAATCAAGGTGAAATTCCAATTATTTGCTCATATGTAGAGGATTTATTTTTTACAGGAAATCTATCATTAAAAGAATTCATAAAAGTGACGAAGGAAGAATTTGAAATGACATATACACACTTATTGAGATACTTTCTTAGTAGTAATGTTAAAATTCCAAATGAAGGTATCTTCATATCTCAACCCAAATACCTAAGGGATGTCTTTGAAGAGATTTAACATGCTAAATAGCAAGCCATCACCAACACCCCTTGCATTAAAATTGAAGCTAAGCAATGATAATTGTAGTAGCAATATCGATTGAACAGTTTACAAAAGCACGGTTCGAAGTTTTATGTATCTAACAACAACAGGACTTGATATCATGTATGTAGTCATTATAATGTCTAGGTTTATGAATATTTCAAAGGAAACACACTTGCAATTAGGAAAGAGAATTTTAAGGTATGTGAATGGTACCAAAAGCCATGGAATTTGTATATTGCGGCGTCTAACTTGAATGTGAATGGGGAGGAAATGTGGATGATATCTAGATATGTAATCCAAATAAGGTTAAAAGGTATCTCATGAGCTTCAAAAAAACAACCCATTGTGTCATTTTCCACCCTAGAAGCTCAACATGTGGCAAAAAATACAACAACTTGTCAAATTGTATGGTTAGAAGATACCATCATATTTGAAGCTAGAACAAGAAAAAACAACAATTATTTGTGATAACCAATTATCAATAGCTCTATCAAAGTACATTACTTCCTAGATTACTTGCTAAATGTAACTAATAAGATACCATTTCATAAGAAAATTGGTTAAGACTAGAGAAAGGAATTTCGAATTTTACAAATGAGAGGAGCAACTTGCTGACATATTCACAAAGACAAAGAAATTTCGAAAGGAGAATTTTGAACCAGTAGGAAAAGATTCAGAGTGGATTGACCTCAACAAACACTTAAATGACACTGTAGCGATCGCTTAAATTTTGCATTCCTAATGTTTCTTTGCAGTCATACTTCATGGGGTGCAGTGTAAAAAATAAGCTTGATGTGTAGTCTGAGATAATTGCTTGTACTTACCAAACCAACAGCTGCGCAGCTTAGTTTGACTTTCACTCATATATAGCTATTGAACCTCTTAAAAGATATTTTAGCTCGTGAGAAGAAATTTAATTTTATATACATATGGTTCAGAAATTTAATGTATATACATATGGCTGTAGTGGGTGAGTTTGTTTATTATAGGTAGGGGAGATGTATTCATCTTTAACTGCAGAAGAAGGTTAAAGGTCATGAGAGGAGAAGAAGATAAATAGAATGTGCATAAAGGTGATTTGTTTGAACTTTGAAATATAAATCTGAAAAAACACCAATCCAACGGGCGCAATCGGATAGAGAAGATTAGTAGAATGTTAAACTATCAAGCTAACTGCATTCATAAATATAATGTCCCTGAGCCAAGACCCACATTGTCGGTGGAGTTGGGGTTACATTCCAGCCTTCTCGGAAGCAGTCACTTGTATGTATAAAAGAAGAATCGATATTTGTTTTTAATATGGAAGCAAGTTCATTACTAATTTTGGTTTTTGGAGTTTTTGTGTTCAGCCTTAATTTGCAATAATTTTATTAGTGTTACACAGTTTAGGTGGTATTTTCCATTCAATTTAAGTGAAACTGACTATTTGTGAATATTATCAAAATCATCTCAATATTTATATTTATAATTGTAAGTAGAAAATATATAATCAATATTTTACTACAAATGGTGAGCAAATAAATTTATGGGCATAATCATATTTATAATCTACTCATGAATTTATTTTTTATATATATATATATATATAAGTGGAAAATATATAATCAATGTTCAGCTACAAATGGTGAGCAAATAAGTTTATGGGCGTAATCATATTTATAATCTGCTCATAAAGTTATTAAAGATAAGTGGTATTTTTCATTCAATTTAGGTGGTAAGCAAATAAGTTTTTGCGCATAATCATATTTATAATCAGCTCATGAAGTTATTAAAGATAAGTGGTATTTTTCATTCAATTTAGGTGCAACGTAGTTCTAGGCTATTTGTGCGGCTGTGAATATTATCAAAGTCATCTCAATATTTATATTTATAATTGTAGGTAGAAAATATATAATCAATATTCTGCTAATGGTGAGTAAATAAGTTTATGGGCGTGATCATATTTATAATCTACTCATAAATTTATTAAAAATTTTGAAAACCGATAACCCGAATTTAAGATAAGAAAAAAAAAAACTGTTATCCAAAAGGACTATTAAGATCTATTTGATTTTGAAAATCTGTAACGCGAGTTTAGGAAAAATAAAAATCTGCTTTTGCAGAGGACCATCCAGATCTATTTCAAAATTGACTATAGAAAAACAATCAAAAAAATTATATTAATAAATTCGAACTTACAACATCCTATCAAATATATTAATAAACTGGAAAATATAAACATCGGATCACTTTGTTTTTATTGCCAGAGTTCCAGAGTTATACAGACTTTGGAGAATTCTATTCAAGGTCGCCACAGGGAAAGTCGGAAGTGCAACATCCAATCAAAGCTTAATGATTTGATGGCTTTTGAAGAATCTACCCAATTCCTGGCATTATACGATGCTCCGGTATCCAAGGTTTTAACATACCGATTCGATGAATCGTTCCGGAATAGAGCAGCTGAGGCGCCCAACCACGGATTATCAAACCCAATCCCTCGATTCGACCTTCGAAGCCCTCTGGAAGCACGTACTCTCCTCCTCCGCCATTACTAACCTGATGATCATGAGGACGATGATCAGGATGAGGAGGAGGAGGACGGCGATGGTTCTGTAAAACCCAAATGAATGGTTTCTGGGCAGCTTCCAATCCAAGAGCGAGCTCTGTCATCTCTTCATCGGAGGGACAGACTATGCGGCCCAAAGAAACGTAGAGAACTGATACAAGCGCCTTGGAATTCAACCATTCCAGACATCGGTCTTCATCGATACTGCTCTTCCTGTTGCGGATGGCGCTATCATGCGTTATAGCAGTACATGGTTCTGACTGATTCCAGAAAGAGGAAAAGGGCAGAAAAGGCCCTGCTGCCCAGATGGGCTTCTCTATCTCCTTTTCTGTGTATTTGATGAACGGAAACTCCAGCTCCCAGCGTGTGTTGACCAAAATTTCCACGCAGTCCTCGACCCCGTTCATCCACGGCGGGGATTGGGACCTCAAACCAGGAGGAGGAGGCGGAGGCATTCGTTCAGAAACGTTTTGATACTTTCACCACAAACTTCATGAGACGTCAGCGCTGGGCGAATGTAACACAAAAACCTTGGTGGAAACCCAACAATGTTTCTGTCATCAGTTCATTCCAAAAATTTGAGCGCGCATTGAAATTCAAATTTCAAAGTTTGGAGGGTTTTCAAAATTCAATCGTATATGTATCGTATACAAAGGTGCATCCCGCTCAAAACTCAAATCTGAAATTTGAAATAGAGGGACTGTTGCCGCAACAAATTCAATCTGATGGGAGGCTGCGGGTGGCTGCGGGCAGGGTCGCCGGGGGTTTCGATGGGCAGCCGGAGCGGGATGCATGGTCCGATGATGTATGGTCCATGATGCTCTATGAGGCTGTCAGAGGGGTACCTCTATAGCATTAACTTTGCTATAGAGGTGAAAATAGGATTTGCCGTTCAAAACGGCAGGCTTTTACATTTTCAATACTGTTCGGCCAATGTGAGAGAGTGGCTCTAACTACATTTTCAATAGTGCTCAGCGAAATTTAATGAAATTTAAAGCTTGCGTCATCTTCATGACGTTAGTTATGGCAAAATGAAAGCTTTTTCCAGCGGTGAAGCACGAGAGAAATGGTCCTTCCCTCTGCCTGGTTTGAAAAATCCTCTGTTTTAATAAAATTGATTGGACAAACAGGGGAGTGACTCGCACGGCCATGTGCATTCATACGCTACGGTCCCATTTTTTCGTCTTGATATGCTCAATTTTCTCTGCGGTCCCCTGCGTTGATAATACTAAATTTTCTGTCGAACAAACTGTTGTCTCACCGAATCCGTTCGTTCTATATAAACGTTGTTTCTTATCAAGTTTTCAGCGCCTGGTCAGTAATCCTTATCCTGGTTAGAATCAAGTTTGAAATTAGATTTTCCTTCAAACTCAGTCCTCAGCAGAACGCTGGAATCAGGAGAATTCTGGGAGGCCATGCTTGACATTGTTGTTTCAAGTTGTGCCTCTTTTATTGTAGACACTTAACAATATAACAAAAATAACTGATTGTAGTTGCGAGTTCCTCCACCACCAAATTGTAAACGTTACCATTTGTATATCTTCTTAGTGAGCTGAAATGAGTGGCCAGAGTTATATTTATCTTTTTTATTGAGTCCTACCATCTATCGAATGCATTCTTTTTCTATGTTGATTTTTTATTGAGTCCTACCATCTATCGAATGCATTTTTTTTCCTGTGTTGATTTTGTACAACTTGCTGTATTTCCAAGTTATTTTGCCAATTTTTGGCCTTGACTTTCTTAGAATGTTCATAAAATAGATCATAATTACCACTATATTGCAATGACATTGCTTGTACCTGCAGATTATGCCAATTCTTATGAAACTTTCTTATTCTTTAACTTCACTGGAGTACCAATGATGTAAGTAGTTCCAAGTTGATGATATGATTTACTTTCTGTACACTTAACACCAAGACAATACAACCATCCAAAGGCTTTGGTATGATTTTGAATCTAGCTAACCACGTCTCAACAAAAGTTCTTCAGACATGAAGGCAAAATGAATAGAAATTTTTCAGTTGTCTTAGTGTTGGCATTTCTTTGGCAAAATGCGTATTGAATCTTCAAATGCCACATCTATTTTACTCATCATTGGAAAACTACCAAAGGCACTCTTTCAATCCAATGTAGCATGTTTGTAATTACAAATCCCATTAACGGTAATTTGATCATCCATCAACATCATTGCCTTTTACTATTTGCATAACATTGTATTTCTTACATATATGTTATTCACTACTCGTATCAATTTAATAGTAATTTCCCATACCACATCGTGTACTGTGAAATCATCTTATTGAGGCTCTTCTGCTCCATGTTTTCAGAGTTTAATCTTCAACTATTGAGATGTAAAGTTTTTATTTCATCACAAACTAATTCTTTTTTGGATGTTCTTACACCAACCTCTGCTTAATATAGCAGTGATTCAAGGGAAAAGACATAAAACATAACATTTGGCGAACATAAATGTTATGAACAGAGTTGGCCTATTTGAAATTCACTTGTCAGTTACAATGTGTATAAATTGTATGATGAATACTAGACTTGCACATGTTTGAAATTCACTTGTCAGTTACAATGGGTATAAATTGTATGATGAATACTAGACTTGCAGCTGTGTTTGAAGGGGCTATTATTCTTGATAAACTGAGGAATATATTGCAGCTTGCAACATTGTAAAAGACATCGAAAACCAATAGTATGTTGTCTTGGAACTACCTTTGCCAGAATGTTTCTCTTGGACAAGCTTAGACTAATAAAAATTTAATTTTATCTATGAAATGGGTGGTTTCCCCTTACCTTCCAATAATGGAAATGAGGGGGTGAATGAAATTTCAAAGAATTCTTTTTTAGGTTTTTTAACAAGGAAAAATCTGTTGTCTATTATTTTATATTCTGAGAGTTGCCTGACTACTGGGAATAATTCATCCTTGCTCTATTCAATAATTTCCTTTTTGGTAGACGGCTCACCCCTAAAGATCCAGATCCCCTTTTCCAAAGGAAAACATTGATTCCCAGTTGGGTTCCTCCTAAATTGAAGGGCCTCTTAAAATAAAATTTTCTTACCATCTCAATGCTTTTACCAATTATCATAAGCTCAACCCCATGTGTCACGCCCCAAGTCGGCGGTAGTCTTCCAACCGCTCTTAGTGAGGTGCGGCGCCACCGAACACTTCCTTTTCACCAATACTTATGTTCGTGGACTACGCCTAACCACTTACTCCTACTTAGTTTGTGTTTCGCAACCAAGTATTATTATGTTATCCTTTATACCAATGAACACCCATACACATTCATTATCAACAGCAATTATAAATGAAGAACACAATTGCACAGTATAAAGGGAGGGGAAACTCCCTGAACAATGAGTCTGCCAAATAATATATTATACAACAGTTTACAAAGCTTTACAAGTATACTTGGAAACCCCAAGTTTCGTACTTAGCCAAATTTACAATCTTCGGCAAACTCGGTTGCCCAGCTTGTCGGTGCCTCCGCATGACTCACCAACCCTTCGTTCACCTTATCGCACGATCGTGTTGTTTGTCCAACTCGAGCGCGCCTCCAAGTCGCCCCACACGGGCGCCTCCAACCGAGACACACCTTCGTTCACAATCTCAACACTTCACCAAGTCACCGTGCACACTTGCACGACGGGCAGGCGCTCACCCGAGCCACCTAAGAACCCATGCCAAGTCATCACACAAATCAGGCGCCACACACTCGTGCACGCCTTACTCCAACTAGCGGGTGACCCTGCCCGTGCCCTTCACCCAAAACCGAGAAGCGATCTACCTCCGTGCGGCCTTGCCCAAGAACGGGCGCATCTCCTAATCTGCGCCTTCTACTTGTGCGTCCACCCTCTTAGATCTGCGCACTTCTCTTTGAGCGAAGTTGTTGTACGATGGTTGAATGTCCAAATGACTCCAACGCAATGTTAATATATACAAGTGGTGGGGCGAAGTCTTGGCTACCCAGCCGACTTGCCCAACGCCCCAAACATCATCGCAAACGCCCATAATACATGTCGGCCTTGCTCATGTTTGTAGGTCGGTCGTGGGTTGATCGTTCATGCTCCCCACGCATATAAACCCAGCTCGCCCTCCTCAATATGCACTTGCATTATAACGCCATCGTGTCGTAAGTCTGAGCTTGCTCCTTCATCGTTTGTTCATGTTTCCAACTGGTCGCTCATTGTTTGAATGCGGTCGCACTTCCATCGGAACCACAGGTCCTCACACCATGTATGATATGTGATGAAACAAAGTTCTATGTGAATTTTCTAGGGAGAAGAAGAATGAGTGTACATGAACCACGTCTTTGCTTACAACTGATAAAGAATGATAAATACTAAGTAGATAAGTGCAGGTACCCTTAATTTCCTTAAACATACTTCTATGTCATGTGAGCTAACTGGTTACAAGTCTAAGTAATTTGTTTATTGGAAAGCACATGGACTGCCAGATAAACAGAACAAATGCACAATTGCAAGTACGATACACAATAGATCTAATTTGAATTAGTCACATAGGGGAGGGATAAGCTACATAGATGATAGGAGTAAAAGGGAAAACTATATTTAGACACAACTGATTATGTATTGGGTGATTGGCCAAGCCAATTGAGTAGCTATTACCTAACAAAATGATTATTTAATTACAACATTTCTTGTCTGTTAGTACTTATGTGGATCACCTTTCAAGAAGGGATCAATGTTCCTCATCTAATTCTACAGATGGAAGTACTATACTGACGTTTTCTTGTTAGTTGGATGATGTAGAAGCATAATCAGGGATGAATATTTCTGGCTAGAATTTGAAAATTGTTTCTCAAATGTGGGCAATTTCAGGGTTTATTTTATTAGATTGATGTACATTCTTAAACAATATCCAGCTTGAATTAGAAGTGACAAAATATTGAGAAGCCATAATTCCGAACCATGAAAGCTATATTGAAGTTCATCCTAAATTTTTAGTATGGATTATTCAAGATTATGTCGGAATGAGTACATTGCAAGTCATATACGATGCTGCTTTACAATTGTATATAATCCCAAATAAGGTTACAAAATGAAAATGGCCTTATTATACATTCAAAGAGAAACCGTTTTAAAGCTCTTTCCAAAGTCTATCATTTATGGTGATGGAGAAGTCTGGAATTGCAATTTGGTAGAGCAAGTTCTCAAAATTTGATCAAGCTGCAACCATACTGATAATGGAAGAGATGGCAAATTTGAATAATTTTCTCTGAATATAAGTTATATCTTCTTGCAATGATTGAATTCTCCTTCAAAGTTGTTGGAAGCAATTTTTATGATCCTTGTTTCATGCCAAACGTGCAATATGTTCCTATAAATATTCTTTGTTGTTCATGTCCATCAATCTGCCAATCAAACAACAAGTGAAGTGTCAACTCATAAACAAATACTCCAAGATACAAATACTGAAGATTTTGGTGTTCAGTCTTTCACAACAGGCAAGGGGTAAAACTATTATCATAATATGATCTCTACTAAAATACCAGCCTAGATCCATCTTAAATCTGGAGTTTTCTGGGCTCTAATGATATTGAGTTTAGTATGAATCATTGTGGGAATTCATAAAAATTTGGAGTTTAATCATTGTGTTGAGGTTCTTGTAGTTTTTCTAAGGGATTGGATTTGGTAATGGATAATATGAGGTTGCATGAGATGGAACAATATTGAAGATTTGCGCTAGAATGAGCCTGACTGTTATTTGTTTTGCTATAAATCTGAAGGTTCTTATAGGTTTTCCTAGCCATAATAGTATGAGATTTTGTGTAAATGATTATGAGAATTCATGATATCTAAGATGTATCAAAGATTTGAAGATTTGTATTTGATTGTGAAGTAGTTTCTGATCAAGTCCTAAATCAATTGAGTTTTACGTGGTTATGTGCTATATTGAGGAATATCTATATTGATCCAAACATGGGGTTTAATTCATCGGTAGACCACCTTGAGAGGCTCCCAGATTCACTTTTGCTACTTATATTCAACAAATTTGGTGATATTAAGACCTTGGGATGATGTTGTGCAGTTTCAAAGAGGTTCTCTAGTATAGTCCCCCAAGTGTAGACTGTAGTAGTTAAGGTGGACTGTGTTATATCTAGTGAAGAAACCAACCTTAACAACAATGGTAAAAACAAGGGGATATGGAGCTATTTGATGAGAATCATGATGGGTACTAGGTAGCATTGTTAGGCCATGGAAGACATTGCAACATGTTTTGGGCCCAAAGAAATCCATGGTTGCAGAGGTTTCCCATCATTCTCCCGGTGAGGTTTTAAATAATTTCAAGGAAGTGTAGAATCTAAGGATTGAATTGCCTAGTGGGGAACTTGGAATTGATCAATCAACACACCCTTCGATCTTTCAAAACTTTCACCAGAAATGGGAAGACTCTTGGTGTCATGCTATGATCTTGGCTCAAGGAGTAGACTCCCCTTATCCGTGAGTCTCGACTCTTGCTAAATCATAAGATTTGGTATATCTAGCTTGCAGGTTGCTGGAAATACTCTTGGAATACTCTTGGTGTTATAGTGGCAGCCACGAGGGTTGATCCGGGGTCTCCCTTAGATTAGTCTAAGCAGTTACCGATTTACGATGTGTTAAAAAAATGGGAAGATAATTTACTGTTGTCAATTGAATTGCTTCTTTTTTTTATGCTTTTCATTATGGAAGGGTGACTGGAATGTACACCCTTCTAAATGAAATTAAGACATGCCCTTCAAATTTGATCACTATACATGACGACTGCAAATATTCGAAGGGGTTATTTAAAAAGGTTTTGTTTTTTTTATAAGTAATTTTTAGCTGGTTTAGAATTTGATTAAAATTAAGAAATTTGTAATTTTAATTTGTTAAGTTTATATAATATAAATGTATAAGAATTTTTTTAAGATATTGAATTTATTAGAATGTTTAATAATTCAGTGTAGGATAGAATTTTGTTTTTGGGATGAATTAATGAGTAAAGTTGAATGGATAGGTCATTTTTATATTAAGTCGAAAATCATTCTCAATGAATTTGATTAATTTATTATTGAACATATTTTAATGTATTTTTATCTTAACGAGCATAAAATAAATGTACTTTGGGTCGGGAGTTTTGTTAGGGATTTGCAAAATTTTCTATACTAAGAGTTGGAAATTGAATCATGACTTGGAAACTCATTTTAAAGTTAATCCCATCAGGTAGCTTATCTTAATTGGTTCAATGAAAGGTTTTTTAGGGAGGGGTGAAACCCCCCTCCTATAGCAATATAGTTATTGGATGCCATAAGTCTGTCAAAGGAAATGTTGGTTCTTCTCAAGGAAGCAAATTTATGGATGAAACCTCACTGTTGGGTGCACAATGACAAGCTCAATTGAATGGGAGATGCCTTCCAAAGGCCTCAACGAACCCAAAGTTTGTCATACCCAATAATAGACTAGAGAAATCAAGGCAGTTCATGAAACATCAAACCTTGATTAGCAAATTCATGGGCATCTAGCCCCAAGAACCAAACATTGTGAAGTGGATTCAATTAAAATGGCCACCAAAAGGGGCAGTGGAGCTGAGATTGAGGGCCAAAGGTTTTTTTACGGTTATCATTTCAAATCTGGAAGATCGAGAAAGGGTTTTTGAAAATGGTCCAAATTTCATGAATAATGTCGGGTCCTTTATGAGATTTTGGGACTTGTTCTCCTTCCAAATATTTTTGGGAACCAGACATTTTCAAGGGCATTGGTAACACTATTGGAGACTTTATGAAAATATCATAGATCATTTAGAAGCAAAATGAATATCTCTAAACCCCTCCTTGAATCAATAGATATCTAGTACCACAACAAGATCTGGACATAGTTGCTAGATTATGAGCACATGTCCTTCAAATAAATAAATAAATAAAAATTATATATTCAAAAGTTTGAGGTCCCACCACTGCCAGTATAACATCAGTCAGAAGTCAAGTTGGTGAAACACCTATGGCATTTTGAACATGTCATCATTCAATGAATACCTTAATACCTTAAAATATGAGGAAGATACATCATTCTTTTATATTTAAAATAGATTGGATATTTAACATTTAAAAAAGTTTATTAATAATAAAAAATTAATATTAACTATAGATAAATATGTTAATATTAGTTTTAAGTAATATATATATATATATATATATATACACTAAAAAACCTTAAAATTATATAAAAAAAATTTAAAAAATGATATTTTAATTATGAAATTTACATATTACATCTATTGTATTAAGGAAAATTTAATTCCTCTCTTCTATCTCTAAATCGACTACCTTCTTTTCCTTAGTTCGGTCAAGCAAGCCCATAAACTCTCAAGGTGCGTAGCAAGTAAGCATCGCTATAAAATAAATTAGAGTATTCTAATGAGGTCACAAATTTACTGAGAAAAAGATAGAAATTCTTGTAAAATTTTGACCAAAATCTCTTAAAAATTTTAAGAAATCTAAATCTCTTTACCTCGATAAACAACCCCAAATAATATTTATATTTTCTTGAATGAACCTCCGGTCTTCTCAAAGAGATATTCTTCTGTAATGAAACTCTGGTCTTCATGAAACCCTCTTGAAAAATGAAAAAAAATTGATAAAAAAATTGCTTGTCTTTCCTGCCACGTCCGTGGTCAAGCGCTCCGTTTTAACTAATTCATAGCTATTGGTTTATTCACGTGAAAGGGCGGACCATTGAAGAGTTTTCAAAGGAACCTCATGCGCAGGTTTAAACATTCGAGCAGCTGACGTAACAACGAACGTCATGGAGCTTTGGCTTTAGGAGTAGTCTACCTAGGCAGAGGAATGGGCCGGTTTCCGTCACCGCCCGGAAAAACCTCCGGCTCCGGCCGCCGGAAATTCCTTCGCCCAGCTCCGCCACCCACCGCGAGCTCCGCCCAGCGCCGCCGCGAACTCCGCCCAGTTCAATTTCGTAGATTTCCACATACTAATGAACATGGATGCGTGGCGCAATGGTAGCGCGTCTGACTCCAGCTTACAAGGTTACGTGTTCGATTCACATCAGGTTCGATTTTGTGAGTTCGTTTATTTTTGGTCCAGAGGGAGTAGTCATTACATATGTAATCTCTGTCATTACATATGCCATCATTCTCTGTCTCCCTGTTCACAATGGACTTCTTTCCTGACTCAATCATGAGATTCAGATCTTCAGGCTGATCTGCAGACAATGGACAATTCTTACACACTTGTTCGACCTCGTGACAGTCGTTTTCTGCATGATCCACGAGGACAATCATTAAAGCCGTCCTGTTTAAACGAGCATACTCCCATTGTAGCATGGGTTAATGTTGTCATGTCTCACAAAATCTTCACAGCATGAATATGGCAGTTCTGAGGTATGAAATCTTACCAGTTCTACTTATTTCAGTGCAACTAACAAGATGAGCAGATCGTGTTCAGTTAAAGAAATTACCCTTTCGAGGCTTGTTAAATGTATTCGGAACTAATGTTAATGAAAGATTTAAGCACGGAGATTTTCCTCGAGACTTCATTTGCGGAGATCAAATCACCAACTAAAATAACCAGCTAAAACGGAGCTACAGCAACAAATTATACCCTAGATTATAATTTCAAAACACATGAAAAGGGAGTAGTCTAACATCTGGACCAAAAATAAACGAACTCACAACATCGAACCTGATGCGAATGGAACACGTAACCTCGTACGCTGGAGTCAGAGGCGCTACCATTGCGCCACGCATCCATGTTCAATAGTATGTGGAAGTCTACGAAATTGAACTGGGCGAAGTTCGCGGCGGCGCTGGGCGGAGCTCGCGGCGGGTGGCGGAGCTGGGCGGAGGAATTTCCGGCGGCCGGAGCCGAAGGTTTTTCCGGGCGGTGACGGAAACCGGCCCATTCCTCCGCCTAGGTAGACTACTCCTTTGGCTTTATTGATGTGACAGAGTGGGCCCACGTAGATTTTCAATACTGTTCAATAAAATTTGGTGAAATTTTAAAAATGAGTATGCTTGCGTCATCTCCATGACATTACTCACTGCAAAATGAGAGCATTTTCCAGAGGCCACGCACGACAGAAATGGTCCTTCCCTCGGTTTGAATTTTTTTCCGTTTTAATAGTATCAATAATATCGATTCGACTAAAAGTGGAGTGAATTTCATTAATGATTTTCATTGTAATGTGACTTAGTATTTTGTTTGCTAATGATTATTAAATGAGCGAGAGTGGTATATATTTATAGTGAAATGACTAATTTGTCAAAAGCTAATTTTGGATATGTAAGGCCTTGCCCATTTAATGCTCATTGGCGGCATACTTATTTTCAGTGTTCTATAGGAGTTTGGGTAGGTGAGGAAATGGAATCAGAATGAAAGAACATCATGTTTGTTCACTTTTCGGCTTTTACTCAACAATCTATCATAATCAAGTACCATATAAACCTTAAAAATACTGAAATTAAAAACTATTATTTAAGAAAAAGTTTTAGAGAATCTTTATCAAAAACTCTAACAATTGAAACATAAACAATCACATTAAAATTGAACACTTGGATTCCCCTCCTTAAAAAATCTTAAATTTTACCGTATTCTACCCCTTACCTTCTCCATAGATTATCTTTCCCTTTTTCCTCCTCTTTCCCTCGCGCATAATTCAGAGCAAACACTACCTTTAAGATTAATGTATATGTTATTATCCAAAAAATGTTTCTCTACTAAATTTAATGTATATGTTATTATGCTTCTAGTTTGTTAATTATATATATGTTAAATTATGTTTATGATTTACAGGGCCTCAGTAGGTCGAAGTTGAGGATCAGAGTGCGGCATTTATCCCTATGTGGGATGATGCTATAGCTCATATCACATCAGAGGATGTTATAACCCATCATACATGGATTACATCAGAGGTAGAGAAGATCCCTTCCAATTCACTGAACAATCTTGCATTTCTTTGATGCTTGATAGTATCACTACATTGATTGAGACATGCCAGAGGTCAGTCGCACATAGCCATATATCACACTTTATATAGGGGATCAAGAGTCATGAGGTTAGAGGCCTAGATTCTTGGGAGGTGGTGAAAGAGGCCACCAAGGACATTGATGTTCGTGGGGAGTTGTTTGACATCCCTCTATATCTCCCTACTAGACATAAAGTTTTGATTGCACTGAAATATTTTAGTAATGTTCATGCAACCCCTTTTGTGTATGATAGATTTATTAGAGCTCGGGCTAGTTCCCCCACCATGACTAGGTCTCCATTTATTTTTCCAAGCATTTATATGCAGAGTCTATATCACATATGAGGTCGAATTACACTGATATCGGATCGCATTATTATGGACCCAACATGGGACGTACCTATGAGCACCAAGGGGACTCGTAGGGACCCTAGGCATGTACCACCACCTCTGAGATTCTTGCAACTATTGTCTCGAAGCTTGGTATCACTGACAGAGCTAGAGTTGTCACAACTCGGTGGTGAGACATGGGAGACAATTGCAGAAAGCAGTGAATGTCGTTGGCTAGTGTGCATGTCGCATTGGATGGAGAGATTAGGAAACTGCCACCATTGCCTCATGACCCACTAGTTCCCTTATATGATGATGCATTTCTCACAGGTTTACCCTTTCACTAGCTTTTGACATGTGCGTGTATGTATTGTGATGTCATTCATGAGATTTAGAGGGTGCACTGCCTGCATGACACAAAACAGGTACATATATATACGAAACTTTTAAATCTTAGTTGATCAACCAGGCCATCCTCAACCAGAGCATGTTTCCATGGATTCTCCTCCACCTCCATCTCCACCTTATATGTTCATTAATGTGGAGGAGAGTCACTATGTACAACCACATGGAGCAACAATTGAGGTAAACTTTTTTATTCCTAAGATTTCAATATTTTCTTTTTTTAAGTTACACATATATGTAATTAATTTGTAGACTAATAATAATTTTACCTTGCCATTGTGTACACAGGGCCATATGCAGAGTGTCGTTGATGCCACTGTTATGTGGAGACATCAGTAGGATGTTGGGTTTAGAGGCACCGATGATGTGGGTCCATCGATGCAGGCCCCATTCATCAAACCATAGGCACGGGAGAACTAAACCTAGATTCATGATCAAACTCCCATCCTATCTGACTTGCATTTGGACTCGACTGAGGTTAGTAGATTCATGTATATGTAATAAAAAATGTGGTTAAATATTATTTATTTCCATATTGTTTATTTTTTACAAATAATGATCTAATTAGTTTGAATTTGAATGTGTTATATTGCAATACCAACTTATGGGCACTTACTTTGTGCTGTAGAATTCACATACGAGTTCTGTCGGTACTTAGAGTGTCATAGTTTGTATATTTTCAAGCTCATTTCACAGGGCATATTCACATGTGTGATATAGACTTTGTATATTTGCATACATGGAAAGTTTATGGATGTACATCATGGACATTATTTTAGTTTATTAATGCTTATTATTTCAATTTATGGATGTTCATGTGATAATTGTAATTTGTATATATTTTTATATGGATTGTTGATCGATACATGTATCCACTATTTCAGTGTATGGATTTGTATAATCTTGTTTATGGATGCTCATTAATTTCTTAAGTTTATGGAATATCTGTTAAAATTATTTTGCTAATTTAATACTTTTTCTATATACTATAACTTTTATTAGTAAAATATATGTTTAATTTTGATTTCCACTTTCATATACTAAGAAGACAATTACAATCTTAAGTTATAATTCAAGTCACTTTGATACTTAAAATAAACTAAAATATATCATGTAATAGTTCATGTATATATGTGTGTGTGTGTGTGAAATTTTTTGTGACCCACCCATATACCATTGCATGGAAAATTAAAAAAACACAAATAAGATTGAAATAAGTTTTAATCAGTTTTAATATTAAAAGATGTCATGTAAACAACAAATAGATTTTATTCAACATTATTTATTTTGAGATTATCTACAAGAGCTTAGCCATAACATGATAAATCAATTGTATTGAAATTTAATATATAGGTTAAAAAACAATATATGACAACATTTCTATAATTTTATATAATGTTATCAACTTTCCTAAATTTACATGTAGTTATCCAAGTATTTCAATCAACTTCTTATGCTGGAAATAAGTTTTATTATATTTTTAAAAACTCAAATATGATTGAAATAAGTTATATATTCAATTCTAAAATCCGTGGAGATGTATCCCTAATTGGGGTGAGAGACAATTAATAAATATCCCCAGGATTTGTGTCGTGGATATGTTGGTTGATGAAGGGGAAATATGGTGGCTTACCCATGCCCTCGCATGCTTGGTACTCAAGGATGGGTGGCAGTGCACATGCTACTTGTTAATGGCGATGCCACGCGCCGGTGGCAAATCTTTCTCTAGGTGGTAAGGGCTCGCAACTCTAAGTTTTTACCTATTCTGCACTTGGTTTTTGTAAGTAGTGGTGGTCTAAGGCTCCTGGTTAGCATTGTCTTGTCTAGAAGGAAGGCCTTGCGTGCTAGTATTTCGGGTACCGCGTGTCTCCTCAGTTTAATGTCATCTTCTATCGAGTATGTAATTCTCTTTACTCCTCCTCACCGGTCGTGGTATGCATCTCATTCTCCTATCTCTCGGATCTTAAGAGGTAAGTTTTACAATATGGTATTTGCAAGGCAATGGAATTGATTTCCGAAAATTGGAATTCTTTTGTTGTTTTATCCTCTCCGTTGTCTGCTTTTTATGTGATTGTATTCACTCTCTTTTGCATCCTATTATCTTGCATGGGAATGTATTTTATTTCACTAGTTTGGAGTTATCTTGTTGGTGCATTCTTGTTCATTGGTGCTAGATATTTCATTGATTTTTCGGTTTTGAGAATGGGAAGTAGTCTAAACCTCATGTATTTGATTTATTGCGTATTTTTGTTAGGTTTTGTTGTTACTGGGCTCGAGGAGCCGGTCTATGGTGCCCTCTTCCTTCAGCGGTAGACCCACCTTGGATCACCTTTGTATATGGTCTTTGTTGGGCTCGGGGGGCCGAAACTCAATATTTTATGCTAGGGTTGGCATACTCACTCTAACCTCAAGTTATTTAACAGGCGTGAGCCTAACGAATGCTGCTCTTTTCCTCTACGTTTTATTACAGTGTCAGGTCCTCACGGTTTTTGTAATAGCTCCAACCACAAGTGGGCAGACCACCCCAGGTCCATGGTCCATCCAGTGAGGCTCAAGGATTTTGGAGTTCTTGTTGCTTGGCTAATACTCATTATGGCTCGTCCAACCCTTGGTGTCATTTCTTCTAATAGAGGTGGTTGTGGTTAGGGAAAACAAGTGAGGAATCGAGGGGGCAATAACCCAGCCATGCCAGCGACGAGGTCGTGGTCGTAAATTAGTTGCTCATCTCATCCATGATGTAGCCCATGCCTATCATACAGGTACTCCGGCTCAAGTTCAAGAATTAATTTCAAATTGGGAAGCTAAATTGAACTAGCGAGAATAATTGGAATTAAAAGTGGAAGATTGGTGTGACTTAGTTCCCGACCTGGGACATTCTAGAGGCCGCATTACCCAGTATAAGAAAAAATTTCATCTCTATTAGTTGATGAAAATCATGGTGCCCAAGACCATGATGAATTCTCTAGGTAGCTCTGTTAAATCTGATCCAATTTTCCAGGAAATTCAAAAAGAATTTCAACTCATTCAGTTTCAAATGCAACAACAAAATGTTCGTCTCATCCACATTGAATAACAGATACCGTTTCTTCCTCGGTATGAATTATTGGGTTCTAGTGCAAAGGATCCAACTCCTGTGGAGTCCTCTGATGATTAGAAGTATGCTTTCTTATGGCTTCATTCATTTTGGTTTAATTTTATATGTTGTATATGTCAACTAAGCTTTTATGTTATAGTTATTTAACATGTTGATGGTTTCCAAACATTCATTCCTACAAGGAACTGGTAGATAGAATCAAACTATATTGTTTTTGGATGGCATATAATGTGGTTCAGTGGCCAAAAAAACCTAGTTTCCCAATGGGAAAGTTGAGGCCACAAAACTTCTTCATTATGGTTGTAACCTGCTTTTACTAAAAATGAAGGAATAAAAACGTCCTGCAAAGCTTACAAAAAAAGAAGAAGATGTATAGATGTAAAAGTTAGAAATACAAGTTTTATTCAATTTTTTTTTTGAGATCATATACAAAAGCTTAGTTATAATGCATGTCATCAATAAATTTTTTGTGCTTACATTGAAAGCAATGCACATTGTTAAACTAAATACCTTGGAATTAATGTACACCATATATCTAGTTACATCATTTATCATATATCAGCATCTTCATTTAAATCAATGCATCTAATGCAAGTAATCAAATCGCATGAGAAATCAACATCTACACTAAAATATTTGCATCTAATGCAAACAATCGGATAGGATTATAAATCAACATCTACACTAAAATCAATGCACCTAATGTTGCAAGCAATCAAATAAGATTAGAAATCAACATCTACACTTAAATAAATGCATCTCGTGCTAGCAATAAATTAGATTAGGAATCAACATCTACACTAAAATCAATGCATCTAATGCAAGCTCAATCAAACAAGATTATAAATTAATATCTTTAATGAAATGAATGCATCTAATGCAAGCAGTGAAATAGAATTAGAAATCAACATCTACACAGATATCAGTGCATTTAATTTTCAAGAAATAAAATAGGACTAGAAATCAACATATGTACACTTAAATCAATGCATCTAGTGCAAGCAATTTTCTTCCTTTCCCACCTCACCCCCTCCTCCCCCATATATATCGATATCTCCCTCCATCTCTCTTTCTTTGTCTCTCTATCTCAACCCCTAAAACACGCATGCTCTCTCTCTTCATATATATCTATTTCTCCCTCCCTCTCTCTATCTCTCTCTTTTTCTCTCTCTCCCCCTTCCATTTGTATCTCTATCTCCATCTGTCTCTCCTTCTTCATCTCTCTATATCACCCCACAAACATACACATTGTTTCTCCATATCTATATATATCTCCCTCCCTATCCCTCTCCCTCTCTCTCTCTTCCCCTTCTATCCCCTTGTCTCCCATTTTATCTCTCTTCCCTCCTACTCTCCTTTCTCCCTCTCTCTCCATTTCCTTTGTCACTCCCTCTCTCTCTCCATCTCCTTTGTCACTCCCTCTCTCTCTCTCCATCTCCCTTACCACTCCTCTCTCTCTATGTGTCATTCTCCTTACCTCCCTCTCTCTACCCTTCCAAATCCATCTCTCTCTCTCTCTCTCTCTCTCTCTCTCTCCCTCTCTCCCTCTCAAGTCCCCTCTCTCTTCCTTTCTCTCCCACCTCCCTCTGACTCTCCCCCACGTCACTCGCTCACTCACTCTCTCTCTCTCGAGCTTCGTCCTGCAACTCTGTTGACTATCTCACTCCCTCTCTCATTCTCTCTCCCCCTTTTCTCCATCTCTCCTTCTTTGTCTTTCTATCTCACCCACAAACATTCACACTCTCTCCATCTTTCCCTTGTCACTCTCTCCTCTCTCTCTCCACCTTTCTCTCTCTATATGCCTTGAACTTCTTCCTTCCCTATCTTTTCCTCCAACTCCATCTCTCGAGCTCCCTCTCTTTCTCTTCCACTCTCTCCTCTCCCTGTCTCCATCTTTGTGTCCCCCCTCTCTCTCTTACCCTTCTCTCTCACTTTATATTTCAAAATTTTTAAAATACTTTGATATAATATATATATATATATATATATATATATATATATACATATATTGATGTCATACAACATTTTTTTATATAATACATATTTAAAATGAAAAATTTCAAATGTGTTTTGTACATTCACCTAGGGGAAAATGACAAATTTTCTTGGAAATATTATTTAAAATTTTCCAAAATATTAATGCTCGAGCCACCTCCATCAAAGATAAATAGAGTGCTTCATGTCTTCCAATTGAAGTTTTTTAGGTTTTATTTCTTTAAAGGTAGTTTAGATTATGATTACTTGAGGATTTTAAAAATATTATATACTTTATTATGTTAGATCAAAGATACATAGAGTGCTTCATGTCTTCCAATTGAAGTTGTTTAGGTTTTATTTCTTTAAAGGTAGCTTTAGGTTATGATATATTTATATTGAGTTTATGAAGGCATACATACTCTACCCCCCTCTTTGGGACCTCTGACCACTTAGGAGGAAACACATGCTCTTAACTATTAGGTTCACTCAAATTCTTATATATTATAATATAAGAAATTTCATATTATGTTAAAATTAATAATGCTATATTAATCCAAGATTAATAAATTTAATATTAACATTAAAATATATTAATATTGAATTTTTTATATCAATATAATTTCATCTCTAATTTAATAATAATAATTTTAATATTAATATTAAATTTAATAAGGTTATTACAAGACATGATAACAAAAATTCTAATAAAATTTGGAATTTTAAAATGAGATAAATGCATAATTTTTAGACCATTCCATTTTTTTTTTATAGAGGCGATCCAGCTAAAATCCACAATTTCATCTCCAAAATTTCATGCAACTTTATTTTGTACCTTAGCAGACTTGGGGATAAATTTGTCCTAAAGTGGTGGAGTTGATCAAGTTGGATTCATGAAGGAATCCTCTCTCAAATGGTATATGAGTTTTTTGAATTCATATGATATTTTTCATCTAAATTCTTTTAAACATAATGTTTAAAAAAATTTGAATTGTTTTAAAGATGTTGAATAAAAAATCAATATCATAAAATATAGACAACTAAAAAATTTCAAAAAATACCACTATCTTTGTTTATTTAAATAGTTAAAAAAAACCTTACATGAATGCAGGTGTCTGAATACAAGTGTTTGCAAAATGCAATTGAAATATTACTTAGCCAACTTGGACAAATAATAAAAAATATATTTTTGCATAAAAAAAATAATTTTTTTTTAATATGAAAAACTTAGCTCTTTCCGTATAAATCATGCTCATATATATAAATTTTAAAAATGATATATTTTAGACTAATTTATGCTACGTGGTCACTGACATACCTCTTATAGGATGTGTGGAAATTTGCAAGGCTAAGCATTTCATTTAATGGAAAATCGACACCAAATATTTTTGGAAAAAAATATCACTAGGACAACAACATAATTCTCGTTTGTTTTTTTACTTTAATTCCATAAAAGAGGAAAAACTTGGAATTTCATCTCCACGTTTGGCCCAAAAATGTAACCTAGCTTCATGCTTTCACCCTATCTTAAATCATGTTTGGATATTGACATATCATTGTTTTTTCAATATCTACATAACCAATAACATCATTAACTTAAATCCCTCCATATATTTTATATCATTTAATAATATAATAAATGATAAATTATTTTATTAAATTAAATTATGATTATTTTGGATTTTTTTTAATTTTTTTTTTTTTTTTTAAGTAAAAAAATACTAGAGATTATTCTTCCTTTATATTTTATATAATATTTATAATATGTAAATTAATAATAATAAATATTTAATATCAACTCTAAATAAAATATTTTAATAACGTTAGTTGTTAATTAATAATATTTGTTTTTAATATATTAATAAATTAATATCATAATTTAAATATTATTGTTCAAATATAGTCATTACTTGAAAGTATCTACATTTCTCACTATTTAAACCTTTGACATGGTCTGCCTTTCCATTTAATCTTGATGATGAATCACACTTGTTGGTTCAAAAAGCTTAGGCCAAAGATTTCACTTATGTGATTTTTACCAAAAACTTTGTTTAAAACATCAAATAATTAAAAGCTAAAAAATAAAATGAGTAAAATACATTTTAATATGAAATTTATAAATAATGTATTGTCTTAAAAAAATTAATTCCTCTCTATTTCTAAATTTAGAATTAAACTATATTACATTAATCTAAATTTAATTCAGAATTAAACTAAATTTACATTGATTTAAATTTACGATAGAATTTAATAAAAAAATAATTTACTTTAATGAGTATTTTGTATTCATTTACTTTAATGAGTATTTTGTATTCTTCCTTCATAGAACTTTGGTTTTCTCAAAACTATATTCTTCTTTAATAAAACTCTCGTCTTCTCCAGACGAACTTAAAATAAATAAATAAATAAATAAATATATATATATATATATATATATATATATATATATATATATATATATATATATATAATACTTTAATTTAATTTGCTTTTGTAAAGTGTCATTCCAAACATGTTCACCATTTATATGCCACGACCTTGGTCAAACGCTCTGTTTTTATTGTACACAAGATATTTCCAATAAAATATAATTGTTGAACTTATTCATGGTTGTTGAACTTATTCATGGTTTAAGGAGTCGAGCAGCTGACGTAAGCACAACGTCATGGAGCTTTGGCTTTATGAATGTGATAGAGTGGGGCCCAACTTGCAAGTACATTTTAAAAACTGAGAGTATGCTTGCATCATCTCCATGATGTTACTTACTGTAAAATGGTAACGTTTTCGAGAGGTCAAGCACGAGAGAAATTGGATGGACCTACAGTCCGTGCAACGGACAGGGCGACTCCACCGTGCGAAGGAATTGTGCGAAATGCGAATTGAATGAGCCAAGGGCAAGTTTATACGATGTTGGGTGAGTTGAGAGGGTGGTCCCATGAGCTGGGCGGGCCGACCCTCCACTCGGGCGAAGGCAACATGTTGAACGAGTTGGCTTGGGTGTTGGGCGTGGATCGGTCAGGTGACATAATCCGCTACCCGCCCATATATATTGATGAACGGTTTGTGGAGGAAAATCATCATTTGATCATCACGAGTTCGATCAAAAAGTTATGCAGTGCGTGGATGAGCTCGCACGACGAGCGGAACTCACGTGAAAAACTAGTGCAGAAAAGTCGGGTGAGAAACTCGAGCAAAAAGCTCGGGCAAAAAACTCGTGCAGAAAACTCGGGCGAAAAACTCATGCAGGAAACTCATGCAGAAAACTCGGGCAAGGTCGTTCAGGCAGAACTTGGACGAGGTCGTTCAGGCAGAACTCGGGCGAGGTCGTCGGGCAGGAAACTCGGGCGAGGTCGTTCAGGTGAACTGGGTGAGGACGTTCAGGCGAGCCGGGTGAGGTCGTTCGGGCGAGTCGGGTGAAGTCGTGTGGCGACCCGGGGAGGTCATTTGCGCGAACCGGGTGAAGTCGTGTGGCGACCCGGGTGAAGTTGTGTGGCGACTCGGGTGAAGTTGTTCGAGTGAACGCGTTTGGGTGAACGGGTGGATGTGCGGACAGGCGGCCGGGTGAGGGCGCGCCGTGCATGATAAAACGAAGAATCGTGCGGATGGGCGACTTGGGTAGGGCGCGCCATGCACAACGAAACGATGGAAATGGTGAAGTGTTGAGGTTGTGAATGAAGATGTGACTCGTTTGGAGGCACCCGTGTGTGGCGACTTGGTTACGACGAGGCGCACCCAAGTTGGGCAAACAAAACGATCATGCGACGAGGTGAACGAAGGGTTGGTGAGTCGTGTGGAGGCGCCGACGAGCTGGGCAACCAAGTTTGCCGAAGTTGGAAATTTGGCTGTGTATAAATTTGGGGTTTCCCAAGATTTAACTTGTACTTATAAAGAAGATTATATATATTGATTCGGGCAGACTCTTGCAGGGAGTTGCCCCTCCCTTTATACTGTTGTGCATTTCTATTGTATATTGATGTTTATGTGAATGTTATGGGATTTCACTGTATAAATGACAAAAATAATACTTGGTAACGAAAAATAAACTAAGTATGGAATGTTAGGCGTTGTCTACAATCGTAAGTATGGGTGAAAAGAAAACGGTTGGTAGTGCCGCACCTCGCTATAGTGCAGTTGGAAGAGTACCACCAGTGGAGGGGCGTGACAGGTGGTACCAGAGTCAGTGCCGGGGAGCTGGTGCTGGTGTTGAAGCGTTGAAGTTGATACACACTTGCACTTTGTGACAGGTGGCATCAGAGTTGGTGAACTGAATCAAGGAGCTGATCCTACAAGACCGAAGACTTGGAAGGGAGTTCAAGTTTTGCAGGTGATAGGTTGAATACTAGGGTGATTTCAGGTGAAGGGCGAAACAGGTTTAGCAGAGGTGAAGCCTTCTGATTGGGCCAAGCTGAACGGTAAGGCATGGCAGGTTTGGAAGAATGCGAAGGGAAGCTCTTGCTTACCTTATACAGGTTGAAGCGGTTGAAAGAAGAGAACCCCCGGATTCGAAAGGAACTTGAAGTCTTGGAAAAGAATGTTGAAGACGAACTTCTTCAACTTGGTTGGACAATGGAGCAGGACGAAGTTGCAGATTGTGCTAACAAGGAAGACAAAGCCATGAAGATTGAAGATGTTGCAGATGTGACAATGATGGAGGACGAACTTGAGATTGATCAAGTTGGACCAGGATCGTGCAGTTTGCAGACACGGATGGATGAGGATACCACATGAAGGAGCCTCATGATGATGATGTAAGTATTACTGATACTTGTGTTTCATTTGAGATTTTTGGAAATAAACCATACGCAGGGAAGGGCAAGGCCAGTTTGCTGATGTGAGGGAGCATCTTACCATGGATGTCTATGATGAGACCATGTATGGAGAAGCAAGGATTGTTGACTGTTGGAGGACTTGTTGGGGTTGTTTGTGACCTTATGGTAGAAGGTACAAAGGTCCGTGACAAGGGAGGAACATGATGATCGTTGCAGAGGATTGGGTCATGCTTTAGCCGGCATGACTCATGGACAGATTGGAGGGCACACACTTGAGTTTCTTGGGTGGACTTCTCATGGCCGAGACCAAGAGGTAGTCTTGGTGGAACCCTTAGTGGGGGAGCTATGATGAAGAGACTCATGTGATGATGATATGGTTGCGTGATCGAGTTCACTAGACCGAAGATTACAGACTTGGATAGGGATGACCGATTGTTGTGATGGGTCTACTTAGTTGGACACCATGGGCAACTTAATCATGGACATCAGGTCGAAGATATGGAGCATGGCAATCTTATGCAGGGACATTGTGCAAGAGCACTTGTAGAGATGTCACTTATGTGCATCCAATGAGAAGTGCGAAGGCAGGGATGTAGTGCAGGCAGATTTGCTGGTGTGACATGGAGACTTATTACTTATGAGGCGATGGAGAGATTGTGCACTCTTGTACAACAAGGCCATGGACTTGGATGGAGTTGTGAGCAGACTATGGAGCATTCCTACTACATGGAGAGCTGAGGCATCTTGCAGAGACCTTTGGGCCGAGACTTGTATGCTTTCTAGAGTGTTGATTGGAGATGACTCATGGAGCTCATGATGACATGAGGTTGTGACTTTGGGAGATGGAGTTACAACGATGATGATGCCTTGGTAGCAACACTTGGGCATGGGTTGAGCCAAGATTTAACCGCTTTTGACACATGGGAGCTGATTGATCTATGATCATGGGCAACACATGGGAGATGAGATAGGTATACACTTGTTTCTATGGCACACTTGAGGAATGGCACATTGCAGATATGATGGAGGTTGCTTCATGGACCTGGATGTGGAACATCGAGAGTCGGAGTTTGATGAGATGATCTCTTCACTTTGAGGAGATGGATATTTTGCAAATGGATGATGATGTTGGATAGAAAACATCATGGACAGCATGTAACAGACAAGATGGAGACTACTTCATGGACTTGAGCATGGCTTACACTTATATGGAGATGGGATCTTGATCGAGTTGAGGGTGTGACAGGATGTTCAGAGAAACGACTGATGATGGCATGAGGATGTACATTCTCATGGTTTGGGCATGACAATTGGATTAGCTACCCAACTAGTTCGAGTCATGAGGGCATGCAGTGTGCAGAGATGTGTTAGCATTTGTTGGAGTATCATGGCAACAGTTCACATGAGGACGACACATGATGAGGTTGACACGATATGTTGCAGGAAGCATGTAGCTTGAGATGGAGGGGCCAGCCTTCCACGATGGGGAGCAGCATGTGGAGATTGTGACAGAGTGGTTGATGATCATGGATTGAGATGATTTTCCGATGTATGACATACTGATGGAGTATATGCCTTGGTATGGATATCTTGGTGACAGATGGTTGTCGGGATGAGATATTGTCGAGGACGACAATGAATTCAAGTGGGGGAGGATGTATGGACCTACGGTTCGTGAGACGGGCAGGGCGACTCCACCGTGCGAAGGACTTGTGTGAAATGTGAATTGAACGAGCCAAGGGCGAGTTTATACGATGTTGGGCGAGTTGAGAGGGCGATCCCACAAGTTGGGTGGGCTGACCCTCCACTCGGGCGAAGGCAACATGTTGAACGAGTCGGCTTGGGCATTGGGCCTGGGTTGATCGGGTGACATAACCCGCCACCCGCCTGTATATATTGATGAATGGTTTGTGGAGGCAAATCATCATTCGATCATCACGAGTTCGATCAAGGAGTTTTGCAGTGCGTGGATGAGCCTGCACGACGGGTGGAACTCGGGTGAAAAACTAGTGCAGAAAAGTCGGGTGAGAAACTTGGGTGAAAAACTCGTACAGAAAACTCGGGTGAAAAACTCGGGCGAAAAACTCGTGCAGAAAACTCGGGTGAGGTCGTTCAGGCAGAACTCGGGCGAGGTTGTTCAGGGAGAACTAGGGCGAGGTCGTCAGGCAGGAAACTCGGGCGAGGTCGTTCGGGCGAACCGGAGGAGGTCATTTGGGTGCGCCGGGTGAGGTCATTGGGTGACCCAGGTGAAGTCGTTCAGGCGAGCCGGGTGAAGTCGTGTGGCGACCCGGGTGAGGTTATTCAGGCGAACCGGGTGAAGTCGTGTGGCGACCCGGGTGAAGTCATGTGGCGACTTAGGTGAAGTTGTTTGGGTGAACGAGTTTGGGTGAACGGGTGGATGTGCATACGGTGGCCTGGTGAGGGCGTGCTGTGCACGACGAAACAAAGAATTGTGTGAACGGGCGACTTGGGTAGGGCACGACGAAACGGTGGAAACGGTGAAGTGTTGAGGTTGTGAACGAAGGTGTGACTCATGTGAAGGCGTCCGTGTGTGGTGACTTGGTTACGACGAGGCGCGCCCAAGTTGGGCAAACAACACGATCGTGCAACGAGGTAAACGAAGGGTTGGTGAGTCATTCCCTCCGTCTGCTTTGAGAAATCCTCTGTTTAATAAATATCGATTGGACAAACAGTCCTGAGGGAAAGAGAAAGCAAAAGAAAAGCATTCAACTTGCTAACCATTGAGGCTGTTGGATAATTATATGAAGTTGCAGCTAATTATTCTATACAAAATTCCCTATATGCAACTTTTTAAAGCAAGTTTTGAACTTTATATTTTTGGGATTAAGAAGAGATGTATTATTATATTAATCTATAATTATGGGGTATTTTTAAATAGTAATATATATATATATATATATATATATATATTTGCAAATAAATATATATATATATATTTTTTAATGAATATGAGTTACTGTAATTAATCAAGATAAGATGTTTATTTAGATTATAAAATTATTTTGCAAATATAATTAAAATTGTTTAAAACTATATAAAATATTAATTTGCTCTTCTTTTGCACCAGATCCTTAATAAATATTAATTGTTCAATGTCTGTCTAGTATTTTTCTTAATAGAACTCTGGTTTTCTCAAAACTATATTCTTCTATGATGAAACTCTGGACCGTCTTCTCAAAACCAAATTAAGAAATGATAAAAATAATAAAAAAACAATTGATGCCATTCAGGTCATACTAAATTAAGAAATGATAAAAATGATTAAAAAACAATTGCTGCCGGTTAGGTCATTCAGATATAATCACCTTGTTTTATTGTACACGAGGTAACTGTTTTAAAAAGAGTTGTCTATTGAGGTAGAGGAATTGGTTAGACAGTTAAAATTGGTTGGAATTCAGTAAAAAAAAATTCAATTTTTTTTATAGATACATTGTTTGAATCATGTTTTTGATGATGGAAATAAATTCAGCACTATCAAAAATTTTCAAATAAAATTATGAAATTTAACAACTTTTACTTAAATTTATGAAAACATAAAAACAACGTCTCCTTTTTACAAAATACGGAAAAAAAAGAAAAAGCATAATCCTTAGCCTACGGCCGTTTTAAAATATAATTCAAGGGTTCGTAACGGGAAGGAGCTGCTAGAGATCTTTTGAACAGGGTTGAAACCTCGAGCAGCTGACGTAAGCACGAATGTGATGGAGTTTTGGATTTATTAATTTTTTTTTTTTGGAAGGGCCAAGTTATTATCATTTAGTTGTACCACCTAAAATAATTAATCAATAATCTGCCAAGGTTCAAAAGTACAGGCTTTTATTTTTTGATTTTCCTTAAAAATACTTCACCCTTTATTATTAATGTGAGGGTGACTAATTACATTTTGAATACTGTTCGGCCAATGTGAGAAAGTGGCTAAGTACGTTTTCAATACTGTTCGGCCAATGTGAGAGAGTGGCTCTAACTACATTTTTAATAGTGCTCAGCGAAATTTAAGGAAATTTAAAGCTTGCGTCACCTTCATGACGTTAGTTATTGCAAAATGAAAGCTTTTTCCACGGGTGAAGTACGGAAACTCCTATTTCCACTTCTATAGCAAAGTTATTGCACCTTGATATGCAAGGGGAATAGTGGGTGCCTTGCATTTATATTTCTGCCAAAGTTGACTTTGGCATGTTAGCAGCAAGACACCCACTATTCCCCTTGCATGTCAGGTGCAATAATAACTTTGCTATAGAGATGGAAATAGGAATTTCTGTGAAGCACGACCCCTCTGCCTGGTTTGAAAAATCCTCTGTTCTAATAATATTTGATTGGACGAACAGGGGAGTGACACTCGCCATGTGCATTCATACCCTGCGGTCCCGTATTTTTCGTCTTGATATGCTCAATTTTCTCTGCGGACGCATCTTTTTCGTCTTGATATGCTCAATTTTCTCTGCGGTCCCCTGCGTTGATATACTCAATTTTCTGCCGAACAAACTGTTGTCTCACCTAATCCGTTCGTTCTATAAAAACGTTGTTTCTTATCAAGTTTTCCAGAGTTGTTTATAAACAATGAGAATCTTTCGTTATTTTCATCTGTAGATATCAGTGTTACTTTCAGTTGTTGGATTGAAGTTTGAGTAAGCATTTGTATTGGATCCATGTCCTCCACCAATGGACAAAAGCGAATGTTCGAGTTGGAGCCAAGTGCTTCCTGTCAACAGGGGCCCTCGAAAAGTGAAACAGATAGAGGGGAGGCCAGAAGTCAACGCCAGTGCACTGGATCAGCGAATTCTGGAGACGATTTCGAAAAATTTGTGGCTGTGTTGGATAGAATCCAATATATGAAAAGCAGGCACGCGGACTGGGATTTTTCGAACTCTATATCCATGTCAGCTGAAGACTTGGGTGTTAAAGTTCTGAAAACTAAATCGCCATGGATACCCTCCTTCGAATGGGACGACTTCTGTAAATGTGGAGGTAAGCATACACCATCTGCACAAAATGACATATACAGTCTTCCCAGGAAGGAGAATGGGAGCAGCAGTTGTGAGGAAAAGGGAAAGCAAAGTATTCAACCTGCTAACCACCTTGCAACACCGTCTTTTTCAAGGGATGCATATGATAATCGCCCCGCTGAAACTTTCGATCTGAACGTAGAGGCTTCGTCGTGATCTGCAGGGTTTTCCACATTTGCTTGCAGTTCTTCCATTGGGGCCTGCACAGCTGCACCAGTGCATATGACATACTTTATATCCATTGCAGGCTTCAATAATGAATGTAGGGATCCAGGCCTTCTGTTTGATCCAGCTTCGACTAAAAAGCAATGTTTCGCCGATATTCTAACAAACCTGTAACAACTTGGTGGTTTGGCTTGCAAATACATTAAAGCTTCTATTTTTCTAAAAACCTTTTAATAACTATATTTTTTTTTATGTTAGTTTTGCACATGAAAAATACATATAGAGTAGACTATTTTAGATTCAAAATAGAGTTTTCAGAAAAAGTATATGTATCGATTACTAGTTTTAAGATTTATTTGTCTTAAGATATATCAGAATTTTAAAATATATATCTCTTTTATTTTTTTTATAGTTTTTTATTAATTTAAGTATTTTAAAAATAAGTTATATATTATAATGGTAAAACTCATATTTGTAGTCTAAAAACAAATTATTTGATAATGTTAAGACCTTTGTACTTGCATTAATATAAGGGTTTTTAATTTTAAATATATAATAGTTTTTATAATTTAAAAAAATATATAAAATCAACATTATAAATTTTGGAAAAATATTTCAATAGAATAATTTGTTCTCTATAATTTTACAATTTAAAAAATAAATCATAGTTAAAAATCAACACAAATATTAATTGAAACCTATTAAATCTTAATTTTCACACTATCATATTAATAGTAAAAATATCAAATTTCACACCACACTACAATTTACAAATTTATTTAAAAAAAATCACACCATTGAGAAAAATATTTGTACAAAGTTGAAAAAATTGTAATGCATTTCTCTGTAGATTCCTTTACTAGTTCCTTAATTCAAATGATTCACTAGTTCTTTAATTCAACATGCGTGGCCTTGTGTAAAAGTAACTTCAGTTGCACGCGTACACGACGACTGCAAATATTCGAAGGGGTTACTTAAAAAGGTTGGGTTATTTAAAAAGGTTTTGTTTTTTTTATAACTAATTTTTAGCTGGTTTAGAATTTGATTAAAATTAAGAAATTTGTAATTTGTAATTTTTTAAGTTTATATAATATAATTGTATAAGAATATTTTTAAGATATTGAATTTATTAGAATGTTTAATAATTCAGTGTGGGATAGAATTTTGTTTTTGGGTGAATTAATGAATAAAGTTGAATGGATAGGTCATTTTTATATTAAATAAAAAATTATTCTCAATGAATTTGATTGATTTATTATTAGCATATTTGAATGTCTTTTTGTCTTGACTAGAATAAAATAAATGTACTTTGAGGGAGAGTTTTATTAAGGGCTTTGCAAAATTTTCTATACTAAGAGTTGGAAATTGAATCATGACTTGGAAACTCATTTCAAAGTTAATCTCATCATAGCTTATCTTAATTGGTTCAATGAAAGGTTTTTTAGGGAGGGGTGAAACCCTCCTCTTATAGCAATATTGGATGCCATAAGTCTCTCAAAGGAAATGTTGGTTCTTCTCAAGGAATCAAATTTATGGATGAAACCTCACAATTGGATGCACAATGACAAGCTCAATTGAATGGGAGATGCCTTCCAAAGGCCTTAACGAACTCAAAGTTTGTCATACCCAATAATAGACTAGAGAAATCAAGGCAGTTCATGAAACATCAAACCTTGGTTAGCGAATTCATGAGCATCTAGCCCCAAGAACCAAACATTGTGAAGTGGATTCAATTAAAATGGTAACCAAAAGGGGCGGTGGAGCTAAGATTGAGGGCCAAAGGTTTTTTTAAAATTATCATTTCAAATTTGGAAGATCGAGAAAGGGTTTTTGAAAATGGTCTAAATTTCATGAATAATGTCGGGTCCTTTATGAGATTTTGGGACTTGCTCTCCTTCTCGAATATTTCTGGGAACCAGACATTTTCAAGGGCATTGGTAACACTAATGGAGACTTTATGAAAATATCATAGATCATTTAGAAGCAAAATGAATATATGTAAACCCCTCTTTGAATTAATAGATATCTAGTACCACAACAAGATCTACTTGCTAGATTATGAGCACATGTCCTTCAAATAAATAAATAAATAAAAATTATATATTAAAAAATGGGAGGTCCCACCACTGCCAGTATAACATCAATCAATTTCAAGTTGGTGAAACAACTATGGCATTTTGAACATGTCATCATTCAATGAATACCTTAATACCTTAAAATATGACAGAGATACATCATTCTTTTATCTTTAAAATAGATTGGATATTTAACCTTTAAAAAAGTTCATTAATAATTATAATAAAAAATAATATCAACTATAAATACAATATATTAATATTAGTTTTAAGATATATATATACTTAAAAAGCCTTAAAATCATATAAAAAAATACAAAAAATGATATTATAATTATGAAATTTACATATAACATCTATTGTATTAAGAAAAAATTAATTCCTCTCTTTTATCTCAAAATCTTTATAATTAAGATAAATTAGAGTAGTCTAATAAAGTCACAATTTTGCAAAAAAAAATAGTAAAAATTCCTGTAAAACTTTGACCAAAATCTAATAAAAATTTTGAGAAATCTAAATCTTGTTACCTCGATAAACAACCCCAAATAATATTTATATTTTTCCTTTAATGAAACTCCGGTTTTCTCAGAGAAATGTTCTTCTGTAATGAAACTCTGGTCTTCTATAAACCCACTTGAAAATGAAAATAACTGATAACAAAATTGCTTTTGCCTTTCCTGCCATTCCGACATAATCACTGTAGATATGCCACATCTGTGGTAAAGCGCTCCGTTTTAACTTATTCATAGCTATTGGTTTATTCACGTGAAAGGGCGGACCATTGGAGAGTTTGCAAAGGAACCTCATGCGTAGGTTTAAAGATTCGAGTAGCTGACGTAACAACGAACATGATGGACCATTGAAGAGTTTGGATTCATGGAGGCGGACTTAAGAAAGGCGTAGTGGAACCCCTGATCGTTGATCTCCAATTAAATCGGATCGGCGGATTGGAGGGAAATTGAGTCGGAGGAAGGCCATCTACATATATATGTCAGCGATATCGGAGCAGGCAGAGCGATCGGTGATAAAACGATCGGCGGGATCGTTATTGGGACATCGGGCTGATATGTAAGCGGGATGCTGATCCGATCGACCGACACCAATATTAGCGATCAGCAATCCCCGAGTAACAGGACTATTACACCCCTATATGCCGATTGCGATCTCGGGCTCGGACCCGATAAGAATATAAGCCTGATTTGATAAATTTTTAAGTCCGAGTAAATGGTTTTTAGTCGGATTTTCAGTGTTTTTTTTGGGATTTTTAGAGTCTCCTCGCCCCAACGATAAAAGACTGTTTTATGGGTCGGTTACACCCACCGATCCTTCCACACCACCGACCTCTATTGTGAACTAGACAGCCCCAATTTAAATGGGATTCTGTCCACAAACCCATTATAAAAACATGATAGATAGAAAGAGCATGGGAGGAGGCATTTTGCAACATTTCTCTTGTTTGGCAAGAGGCTGATAGCGCATTTTTGTTTGTTGGGATAAGTTCAAATGTTTTCAGCCCCTTTTAGCGCCACAGATGCTTTGATGCTGCCCACTTATCCATCTGAGGTCTCCATCTCACAACCATTGGTCAGAATGGAGGTATAAGCCTCTTTTATGCAATTGATGATTTTAATTCTATTCTTTCATGCCATTTAATATAAAGGCCTCCCCATTGTTGAGCTGGGCCCGGAGACGTAGTCCGAATTGGAAGAAGTCCGTTATCAAGCCTTGGTGTCTTCTTTTTGTGCATTTTATGTGTTTTCTTCTTCTTTTCCTGTGTGCACATTAAATCTCGGTGTTAACCTGCAATTTTGGATGTGATTCTTTTCATACATATACAAGTGAAAGTATTCTGTATCACCCTTTTTTTCTCTTTAGAAAATTTAAACAAAAAAAAACTCAAGAGAATACCTCTAGGCATTCTCACTCTAAAATTTTTCACGAAGGACAAACCTTTCACTTCGCTTTTGTTTCCTTTGAAAATTTTGAATTGAACCTTCAAGGAGCAATGTATACACATTTCCAAACTCTTTGCAATTTCCAAAATGGTTAGGGGTCAAATCCTTTGCTCTATTCACCAACCAATGCCACTCCCAACTTAAAGTTGGGATCATTTATTCCCTCACTCACCAAACTCTTTGTCATTGACCCGACTGCCGACTATCCAGCGAGCCCACACGCGAAGTCAGGGTTAGGCTTTATTTTCAAATTCAAAGGAACAAGAGAAAGGTTTTGAGGGGCTGGCCCCGACTAATGCTCTGCCACCACAAATTTCTTTGAATAGAAGGAGAAACTTATGTTAATTACATTTACACCGCAACAAATAATTCTATGCATATTGTGAAGATTTTAAAATTCTTCCATCACAATTCTGTTCATCCCTTTTAACTTGAAATCATGATCACTCAGGTGTGGAAGATTATCGTTGTTCGCGACTAGTAAGGAATTTGTTAGGGCCCTATAATACTAATGATTCCCTCATTACTATTGTCATTGTATCCCTTATTGTTATTGTTGTGCCCCTATTGTCCCCAGATTGTTATTATTGTGCCCCATAGAATCCCACTATTGTTATTTTTGTGCCTTTATATTATTATTGTTAGGTCGGCTTGGTTATATTGTGACCCCTTAGACTCCTATATATGGAAAGGAGGTTTTTTCATTTGAGTCATCGAAGAATTTTTCATTTGTGTAATGTAAAGTAGGTTGCCCCCTCGAAGAGGCTTACTTCTAAGGCGTTCATCTATCTTTTCTATCTTTTTGTGAGTTGGTTCATAACATTTGGTATTAGAGCTTTGGATTCCAGGGTTTCGCTGCTCCAAACAGGTCATCGTGGAATTTGCGCTATAACTTTTTTCTGCGACGTTTCAGAAGCTAAAAAAAAAACCCATTTGGGCCGAAATAGTTCTGAACTTGAGGTCCAAATTTCAGATCTTTTCTCGCTATATTTACAGAGATATGATCTGAGTAATTTGCGTTTCTGCAGACTCCCGAATTACATTCCAAACTGGTGACCTGGGAAAATTGTCATAACTTTTGTTTTGAGCATCAGATTGAAATCTCATATCAAGTTTTAGAAAGAGGATGACCTCTAGTTTTCTGTGTATCAGTTTCAGGTACTAAGGTCGAAACAGTGATACATGACATGTCATACAAGTTCACTCTACTGAACTAGCCTATAATCAGGTCACCGTGGGAGATTTGGCATAACTCTTCCTTGGAGAATCCAATTTCGATAAGACTGGTGGCATTGGAAAGAGGATGTAGAGGGCTACTACAGGCCACAATTTCAGAACTGGGAGATCCAAAATAACAGAGGTACATCAGATTCAATATCGAGCTCCTACAAAGTGAAAAAAGGTGTGTATTCTTTTTTTTAAATTTTTGCATAAGCTTGGTTTGAAAAATTAGTTTGAAGGAATTCAAAGGGCATAGTGAAGCATTATTATCGGTAATTGATGCCCCGAAGAAAGAAAATGGAAACACCTAGTAAGCAACCTAAAAGCTCTAGCATGACTCATGAAGAAGAGGAAGAAATGCAACATGATATATCAATATTACGAAACCAAGTGCAACAAATTTCACTCGCACAAAAGGTAATAGAAAATAAGATGGATGGTTTAAAGAAAGATGTAGAAGCTAAGATGGGTGGTTTAAAGAAAGGCGTAGAAGCTAAGATGAATGACTTGGAAACTAAGATGGACGACGTGGAGGCTAAGATGGATGGCGTGGAAACTAAGATGGACAATGTGGAAGCTAAGATGGACGTCGTGGAAGCTAAGATGGATATTTTGAAGACAGATTTGAAGACAGACATGGAATATTTGAAGACAAATTTGACAAAGTTTCTACAAGAAATGCTTAGTAATGCTGAAAGGGTAGTAAAGTAAACTCATGATGAGAACAAAATAAATGTTAATCATGATTTCATAGACTCTAATGTTGGATTGAAGAACCACAATGTTCCAAAGATCGATATGAGGAAGTTTGATGACAAGAATCCCGGAACATGGATACTATAGATGGAGCAATTTTTCGATCTCCATAATGTGCAAAACACACAAAAGGTACACATTGCAACTTTATATTTGGAACCAAATCAGTTTGTATGGTATCAATGGTTTTTATCTTGTAAACAAATTGTCACTTGGGCTATTTTTATGGATGAAATGGTAGCACATTATGAGGATACAAAAATAAACACTTTTTTTAGCCAATTGATAAATCTCAAACAAAAGGGTTCAATGATGGAGCACATTGAGGACTTCCAAAAATTGAATATAAGGGTAAGAGATATTCTTGAGGAGCATAGGATTGATGTGTTCATAGGGACTTTAAAAGATAACGTCCAACATGAGGTTCACCTTTGGGAACCAAATTCATTGGAGAAGGCATTCAGGTTGGCAAGAAAATGGAAAGTAAAATTATGGCAACAAGGAAGCCTACCACTCACAATCACAAAGATGGAAGTGTTGCTGCCCCTAGCCATCCACAACCTACAAGGTTGACACCACAACAATTGGAAGAAAAAAGAGCAAAAGGCCTTTGTTACAGTTGTGATAGCAAATACACTAAAGGTCATAAGTGTGCCGAGAAGAAATTGTTTTACATAGATTGTGAAGAGAAGGAAGAAAAGGAACAAGAAACATCAAAAGAAGAGGATATACACCAGGAACAAACCCTAGAAAAAGAAGAAATGAATCCGACCATATCTTGTAATGCATTGGCTAGAATTACCACTCTCAAACTATCAAGATAGAAGGCCATATCAAGAAGAAACATGTAATAGTTGGGAAGTACCCATAATTTTATTCATTGTAAGATAGCCAAGGAATTGAATTGCTTCCTATATCCAGCACCAGAGTGTCAAGTGATGGTTGCAAGTGGAGGAACCATAAATTGCTCAGGAAAGTGCCATAATATCAAGCTATCCATGGGAGAATATGTATTGAATAGCCCAATGCTTTCCATTCCAATGGGCGGTGCTGATGTTGTACTAGGATTCCAATGGCTACAATCCTTGGGTACAATAGATTTTAATTTTCAAGAACTTTTCATGAAATTCTATTTAGAAGGAAAGGAAGTCGAATTAAGGGGTATCATAGGGAAACTAGGAAATATAATTATCTCTAATGGAATGACAAAGCTTCTAAAGAAACAACAACAAGACATAATTGCACAATTATGTTCACTAGAGGTTCCCACATTGAAATCATCCATTTCTCCAGATCTCCAAAAAGTCTTGGAAAATCATTCCAAGGTATTTGAGACTCCCAAAGGCCTCCCACCTATTCATGATCATGATCATGCTATTAATTTGATTCCAGGAAGTGTTCCTCCAAACATCAGGCCTTACAGATATCACTATGTCCAAAAGAGTGAAATTGAATGTATGGTTGCAGAAATGATAGAGGCTGGTATAATTCAACCTAGTCAAAGTTCTTTCTCTGCTCCAGTAGTATTGGTTCGTAAGAAGGATGGATCATGGCGCATGTGTCCAGATTATAGGGAGCTCAACATGCTCACTATTAAAGATAAATTTCCCATTCCTATCATTAATGAATTATTGGATGAATTGCATGAATCAATTTAATTCGCCAAGTTGGATCTTCGTTCAGGATATCATCAAATCAGAATGAAGACTGAAGACATTCCAAAAACAACATTTAGAACTCATGAGGGTTATTATGAATTTTTGGTCATGCCTTTTAGCCTTACTAATGCACCTTCTACATTTCAAGGTTTGATGAATTCCTTTTCAAACCCTTCCTTAGAAAATTTGTGTTAACTATTTTTTGATGATATACTAATCTACAACAAGTCTTGGAAGGATCATGTCCAACATGTTGACATGGTGCTCAAACTAATGGAAGAGAAACAATTATATGCAAAAATCTCCAAATGTTTCTTTGGAGTACAAGAGGTAGAATATCTGGGTCATATTGTATCTCATGAAGGTGTTAAGGTAGACCCTAACAAAATTAAAACCATTAAGGAATGAAAAATCCCCACATCCATAAAGCATCTACCAGGATTTCTCGGGTTAACAGGGTATTACCGTAAGTTTGTTAAGAATTATGGGAGAAAAATAGCACCTCTTACAACATTATTGAAGAAAGATGCATTCTCATGGACTCCAGAAGCAACGAAGGCCTTTGAACATCTTAAAGAGGCAATGTGCCAAGCACTAGTCTTAGCTACACCGGACTTCACAAAAACCTTTATTGTGGAATGTGATGCCTCAGAAATGGAATTGGTGTGGTTTTAATGTAAGAAGTAAGACCCATTGCTTTCAAAAGTCGTCCAATCAAAGGAAAGTATTTACAAAAAGCAATTTATGAGAAGGAAGTGCTGGCAATACTACATGCACTTAAAAAATGGCGACCCTACCTAATGGGAAGACACTTCAAGGTAAAAACGGATCATGATAATCTTAAATACTTTTTAGAACAAAGATTATCTTCAGAAGAGCAACAAAAATGGGTCACAAAGATGTTGGGCTATGGATTTGAAATAATCTACAAAAAAGGGAAGCAAAATGTTGTGGTAGATGCACTCTCAAGAAAAGATGAGGATGTGGAAGCATTTCTTGCGCCATTTCTATTATCCAACCAAATTGGATAAATGAAGCAAGGGATGAATGGAAGAATGATGAGGAAGTCTGGGCACTCATTCAAAAGATACAACAAGATCCCGGTACATCTGATACATTTAGCTATAAAAATGATTTGTTGTGGTACAAGGATCGGTTATACCTATGTAAGAATTCCCAACTCAAACAAAAGATTCTTAGGGAATTGCATGCCTCTCCCTTAGGAGGGCACTTAGGATTTCTAAAAACCTATCATAGGGTTCAGAAGGATTTTTTTTGGGATGGCCCTAAATCGGATATTCAAAAGTTTGTCACGGAATTTTTTGTTTGCCAACAAAATAAAGTTGAAACAATTAAGACCCCAGGACTATTACAACCTTTATCCATTCCAAGCCAACGTTGGGAGTTGGTTTCAATGGATTTTATCACAGGTTTACCCAAGTCCGAAGGAAAGAGTGTTATCATGGTGGTAGTTGACAGACTTACCAAGTATGCACATTTTTTTGCATTATCTCATCCATTTAAAGCGAGTATAGTTTCTACTGCATTTATGGAAACAATTCAAAAGCTACATGGAAACCCAAAGATTATTGTAAGAGATAAAGATCCCATTTTCACAGGAAATTTTTGGATAGAATTATTTTGTTGTCTTGGTACTCAGTTAGCTCATAGCTCATCTTGTCATCCTCAATCTGATGGGCAAACTGAGATAGTAAACAAATGTTTGGAAGGATATCTTCGTTACTTTGTACCTGATAAATAGAAACAATGGGTAAAATGGTTGCCTCTGGCTGAATGGTGGTATAACACTTCCTTTCATACTGCAACAAAAATGACCCCATTTATGGCACTTTATGGATATCATCCACCATCCATCACATCATATTTAAGAAAAAATTCTAAGGTTCAAGCAGTGGAAGATCACATTGAGCATCAGCGACAAGTTCTCCAACTCTTAAATGATAACCTCACTTGGCACAGAATAGAATGAAACAACAGGTAGATCAACATCGCAATGAATTTTTTTTTCATGTAGGTGATTGGGTATTCCTACAGCTACAGCCATATAAACAAATGTCCCTCAACCAAGCTGAGAAGGATAATAAATTATCACCAAAGTATTATGGTCCGTACAAGGTGTTGCAAAAGATAGGTACTATGGCATACAAATTGGAGCTTCCTACAACTTCTCGAGTACACCCAGTTTTCCATGTTTCATGCTTAAAGAAGGTTATAGGTGACAAGATTCCAGTTCAAACAATATTGCCAGAACTTGATGAGGAAGGAAAAATCATATTGGAACCTGAAGCAGTCAAAGAAACAAGAACTCGACAACTACGAAATCGATCAATTTCAGAGTATCTCATCAAGTGGAAGAACTTACCGTTGAAGATTCCACATGGGAGGATGAGAATTTTATACAGAAGCACCCAGAATTACTCAAGCATTGAGGAAAACACTTTTTTGAATGAGAGGGGCATGTCAGGGCCCTATAATACTAGTGATTCCTCCATTACGATTGTCATTGTATCCCTTATCGTTATTGTTGTGCCCCTATTGTCCCCATATTGTTATTATTGTGCCCCATAGAATCCCACTATTGCTATTTTTATGCCTTTATATTATTATTGCTAGGTCGGCTTGGTTATATTGTGACCCCTTAGACTCCTATATATAGAAATGAGGTTTTGTCATTTGAATCATCGAAGAATTGTTCATTTGTGTAATGTAAAGGAGGTTGCCCCCTCGAAGAGGCTTATTTCTAAGGCATTCATCTATCTTTTCTATCTTTTTGTGAGTTGGTTTCATAACAGAATTCAACTACCATTATGGAATCACTATTCTATAAACTTATTTAGAGGCAGAACTTAAAATCCCAAAGAAATAAAAAATAGAGATTAGAAATAAACATTTGGACAACAGTGAAACATAAATGAAATCATCAAAGGAACAAATGAAAATAATTCCTTCTTTTTTGTCTCTAGTGTTCATGACCGTGAAGCCTCTAAGTATACATATATATACAATATTAAAGAAGAAATATCTTTTAATTGAACATGGACATGCTTCCACCAACAAATATTCTAAAATGGACAACAAATCATTGTTGTAGAAGTGAATATTAGTAAACAAAATATTTGTCTCATGAAAAGGGCACGTCTACTAATAGTAAAAAGAAAAAACTTACGTAATTGTCCCTCCAAGGACACATAAGTAAAACTAACTATGAGATATTTACATAATTTGGTGTCAAAATAAATGTGGAGTGATGCTCTTGCATCAAACTCCCTCAAAGCAAAAGGTTTCATGGACTCTTGTCCATAAGATCTACAACTGTGCTGCCACGCTTTAGGATCTCTACTTCATCCATCCAAACTATTTCTTTAGCTGGAAGACCCTTCCATTTAACCAAGTACCCATAATAAATTTTATTTGTGGTTCTTTTGATGAGCTTTTGATCAAGGATCATTTCCATCTGTAGCTTCTGAGTTGTAGGTAACTGTTTTTCCCATTGAATTGCCTCTTCTTGATTTTCTACTTCTTCTCTAGGTTCCTGATAAGGGCATAGGTTTGCAACATTAAATATAGGGGAAATTCCTATATCTGAAGGAAATTCGATCTTGTAATCATTTGCTGAAAGCTTCCTCAGGATTTTGCAGGGACCAATATTTTTCAACTTCAACTTATTGTACTCACACTTTGGGAACCTTTACTTAAATGAGCTAAAACCAGAACCCCAACTTCAAAATTCATCTCTCTTCACTTGAGATCATCCCCCTATTTATATTTAAGGTCGCTTTATTATAGTTTTCTCTTTAACTTGCTCATGGATCATCTGCATTATTGTAGCAAAATCCTATGCATCTGCACTTTGATTTTCTCCTTTTCCCAAATTTCCAAGTTCATAAATACCTCTTGGGTGCATACCATACACAATCTGAAAAGGAGTTTTGTATGTGATCCTATTAGGAAAATCATTGTAGGAAAATTTAGCATGTGGAATAACTTGATCCCATTGTTTATAATGCTCATGGCCTAGACACCTTAGTAAATTTCCCAAACTTCTATTAACCACTTCAATCTACCTAACCATTTGGGGATGATAGGCTAAACTATAGGTTAAGTTTGTCCCCAGTTTCTTCCATAAAGTTCTCCAGAAATGTCCAACAAATTTGGTGTCTCGATTTGAGACAATTCTCCTAGGTAGTCCATGTAGTCTCACCACTTCCAAGAAAAATAAATTCCCAGAAATATAAATTTGCAATATGGGAAGAAACATTTTTCTTGGAACAAAGTATGAAATATGCCATTTTAGAAAACTTATCTACTACCACAAAAACTGAATCATGTCTTCTTTGAGTCTTGGAAAACTGAGAACAAAATCCATATTAATGGCTTCCCAAGGCCTGCTTGGTATGGGTAGTGGATGATATAGCCATGAATTATGCTATCTCCCTTTAGCATGTTGAAAAATTATGCATGTATCCATAAACCTTTTGACATATTCCCTCATACTCGACCAATAATAAAAATAGCTTAATTGTGCATAGGTCTTGTCATGGCCAAAATGACCAGTAAGCCCTCCACTATGTTTTTCTTTTAGAAAATTATCTCTCATTGATCCTCTTCAAATACACAGTTTGTTTCCCTTAAACAAAAATCCCTCTTGAACCAAACATTCTAGCCATGGGCTTCGATCTTTGATCATAGGGTTTTCACAAGCTTCATAAATTTCCTTAAAATTTGAATCGTCCTTATACAACTCTTGGAGATGCTCATATCCCAAAGTGTTAACATGGAATTCTTGAAGAATTAAACATCTTTTTCTCAAACCATCAACAAATTTATTAACACTCCCATTAATATGATTTAAAACAAAATAAAAATTCTACATGTACTCAACCCATTTTGCATGTCTTTGGTTCAATTTTTCTTGTTCACTAATAAATTATAATGCCTGGTTGTCTATGTACAAAATAAACTCCTTGGGCATAAGGTAATGCCTCCACTTCTTAAGGGACTGAATTATTGCATAATACTCTTTGTCATAAGTAGAATACTTCTGTTTGGCCTCATTCAATTTCACTGAACTACGCAACTAGTTTATCATCTTGGCTAAGAACAACTCCGAAGGCGGTCCCGCTGGTATCACATTGTATTTGAAGAGGCTTCTCGAAATCGGGAAAAACTAAAATAGTTTTTTCAATGATTTTCTTCTTCAGCAATTGGAATGCTTCTTCTACTATTGTTGTCCACTTAAAAGGTTGTTGTTCCTTTTTAATTGTCTCTACCATTGGTGCACAAATGCGGCTAAAATTTTGAATAATTTTTTTGTAAAAGTTGGCCAATCCATGGAAGCATATCACCTCATGTATGTTGGTTGGGGAAGGGAAATATTTAATAGTTTTTACCTTCTCAAGGCCTATTTTTAGCCCTTCAGTGGAAATTATAAATTCCAAATAAACTAACTTTGTTTTAAGAAAAGAATACTTCTTCATATTTATCAGAAGTTTCTCCTACCGAAATTTGTTCAATACCATTTTTAAAAATTTAAGATGATCTTCCTTAGTTTTGTGGTACACTAGGATATCATCCAAATAAACAATCACAAACTTGCTAATAAATTATTTGAGAACATCATTCATGAGCCCCATAAAAGTGATGGGTGTGTTGGTCAAGCTAAAAGGCATAACCAACCATTCATACAAGTCATCATTGGTTTTGAGCATTGTCTTCCACTCGCCCCCTCTCTCATTCGAATTTGATAATACCCGCTCTTTAAATCTATTTTGGAAAAATATTTGTCACCACTAAGACAATCCATTATATCATCCATGCACGGTAAAGGGAACCTATACCTAATGGTTATTTGGTTAATGGATCTGGAATTGATGCACATCCTCCAGCCTCCATCTTTTTTTGGACTTAAGATAGATGACACAACACAAGGGCCTAGAAACTCTCTGATCAGCCCTTTGTCCAACAACTCGTGGACTTGGTTTCTGATTTCTTCATTTTCTCTAAGGGTCATTCTATAAGAAACCTTGTTATGTAGAATAGCTCCTGGAATTATCTATATGATGGTTGATACTCCTCATGGGTGGTAAGGGATTTGGTAACTCATCGATAATAACATCAATAAATTCATCTAATAATGACTAAATTTCAACAAGAAACTCATTTAGATTTGTGTGTGTAAAGACAACTTGAGGCTTACCAATTACAACGAATTGCACCTCCTCTTCTTGTTTGAATTTTTGTAGTAGCTCTTTCCCAGACATCATTAACATGCTCGGGCCTACATCATCTTTGGCTCCTTTCTCTTCCAATGGTAACAACACGTGCTTGCAATTGTCCTTCTCAAAAGAGTAGGTGTTCTTTCTCCCATCATGAATAACACCTCTATCATACTACCACAACGTACCTAATAAGACATGGAAAATGTCCATAGGCATGATGTCGCACAACACTTCGTCCTTGTAGTTTCCAATTTAGAATTCCACCTTGCTTTGTTCATTGACCAAAATTAGATGTCCCTTTTGCATGGAGTAGGATGTGACATCCTTTGCAACCCTAATTTCTCCACCATTTCTACAGAAACCAAGTTTTCATTGTTTCCACTATCAAAAATTACCTTGTAACACTTCCCCTTGGATTTGCAGGCTGTTCTAAATAAATTCCTTTTGTTATGCTAGTTCTTGTTTCTCTTTCTCTCCTTTAAAATCCTCTTCAGCATTAGGGACTCATCCAACTTAGGGGTTTCCTTTTTTATTTTTGTTGTTACTACCTCATCCATAGCTTCTGCAACATGCACTCCTCTTTGGCCTGCTGATTTATTTTCAAGATAATTCTGTGATAGATGGCCTGTCTTTCCACATGTGTAGCATCTAACTTCCATTTTTCGACTTCTTGTACTCCCTGCTTCTTCTCTTGGAGTCTGAGCTCTTCCCCTATTGAGAGGCCCTTTCCCTCTATCTAGATTGCTTTCTCTGTTGTGTTGGCTTTGCTTCCTAGCTAAATTTTCTTATGCCTTCAATGCTGTCTAATAAGAATCCTCCATAGTCTTCATGGGTAAGAGGTTGATTTCATCTTGAATTTAAAGTCTTATACCATTTATGTACCTGGCCACCTTCTCCACATCTTCTTCGATGTGACTTACTCTTATATTCAACTTGTAAAATTCCTCTGTATATTCTTTTATCATCATGAATTTCTTCCTTAAATTATCTATTTTCCTAAACAAATTCAACTAGTAATCCTTGGGCATGAATTTTATCTTGAATTTAGCCACCATCCTATCCTAGCCACCTTCGTGAGCATGTGGTTGTGGTGTGGCATGGATAGAATTTGTTGCCAGAAAAGTTGAACAAATTGGAAGCGGCTGACTCATCCAGAGTAGCATGTAGACTGATCGTATCCCCCTCCTCCCCCTCAAGGACAATGCTTGACAATCCGACGTCCATCACTTCTGATGATTAGCCATGGTGATTAGGAAGCTATGTATTTTGTAGGTCTTTTGGTGTATTTGGCCTTATCATATTTGGGCAGCATACCTTAGTTTATTTTGGATGTTTTTAATGGTCAATCATTGATGGTAAACAAACCCGGCTGGGGTGAGACCATTAGTTTTTTTCTACTGTATGTAAAATATTTTGGCACTTAATAGAAATTATGATTCACAAAAAACAAAATTAAGTTATTAAATTTTAACTATATTTAATAAACAAATTAAATTAAATAATGGATTATTTAATTGTATTCGTAGAAGATTTCCGGATGGAACTGTGTATAGGATTAATATATTGTCCAACGTTTCGGGTGGACCCTCCACCCATCATCAGGGACTAGAGAATATTGAATGATAACATGTGAGTGTTGATTAGCCTTAAATAAAAAATAAATGAATTAGCTGTTAGGGAAAAATAATGAAATTATTCAAAAATAGTCATTAAGGGTCAAGTAAAAAAGGGGGGAATAAGTAAGAAAATTAAATAGTAAAAGATTGATTTTTAATATAATAATATATATTTTTAATTTAAAGGTTTACCTAATTAAGTTTAAAGATTATATTGATTTAAAAAAGTTAACAAAAATAATACTAAAACTATAGGTTTAGAAGCAAAAATAATAATAAATTAATTAATTTTCAAATTAATAATGAGAATAATATTTTTAGATCTAAGACTTTTGTGATCCATAATATAGATAGATGTCTTTTGGATTAATCACATTATTAGGATTTGGTGGACGTTTCGAACCAACTAATGTGGTCCATCCTTGGGACAAGGTGAAGAATCCATAGATATTAAGGAATAAATAGCATGGATGCATTATTGTCAAATCCTAGTAATGTGATTAATCTGAGAGAATAATATCAATATTAATTAAAGAATAAAAGAGATGAAAATCTAAAAGAAATGAATTATCAAAAACAATTAACAATGATATATATATATATATGTGTGTGTGTGTGTGTGTGTGTATGTGTGTGGAGGGGAGACCAAGGCAAAAGGAAAATAAATTGGATTTAGTCAATCAAATAATAATAAAGAAACATATGATTAAAATAATTGATTAACAGTAAAATAAATTAAAAATATGATAAAACTAATAAACTTTCACATTAATAACGAAAACAATATTAATAATTTAAATAAACAAAGAATTAAAATGAAAATTTTTGAAAATAAACATAAAGAATTAAACTACTAAAAGAAGAGGATATATATATATATATATATATATATATATATATATATATATATATATATATATAGGAGGAAATAAATAATTATTAATGATAAATAACAGTAAAATAAATAAATAAATAAAATATTTTATGGAAATGTGAGGAAAAAAGGGGAAGGGATTAGACCAGAATAAATAAAGGTAGATTAAACTAAATAAAATAAATAAGATAAACAAATCAATAAAATCAATTAGAAAGATGATAGATAACAGACTTCTAGGATTAGCTTAATTTGAATTCATCTTCTCTATTGAAATTATCAGGGTGCTTCTCAATTTCAAGAGCTTCCCTGATAATGCGAGTTTTGTAAAAAGGAACATGGGCTAAGATTTTGGATTGATCAAATCAAACAAGGTGTTTTGAATTAAAAGAATGTTCAATAATGGTTGACTTAGATAAATGGAGATGGTTAGTATCAACTATATGCTCCTTCAAGCGAGCTTTGAAGGGATGACTAATTTGACCAATATAAGATTTCCCGCATGAGCAGGGAATTTGGTAAACCCCTGAACATAACATGGGGTCAGACTTATCTTTGGTTAACTGAAACATCTTCCTAAGAGTTCTATGAGATTTAAATGTGGTCTTAATATTCCTTTTTTATAAGATTTTTGAAATTAGGTTAGTGGTCCCTTTAATATAGGGAAGAGAGACCTAACCTTGGGGAGGAGAGGGGGGAATAGATTGGGATTTAGGATGGGAAACATCATGAAAGGATTTATGAATTGAGAAGGGATATAGCCATTGGCTTTGAAAGCTCAGAAACTATGAGCTTTTTCTGAAGGAAGGAATTGAGGAGCAGAGATTTTAAGGGCTCGAAAGATTAGAGTTTTGAGAACAATTTTTTTTGTGATGGGCGATGGTGAGAACGGGCATGGAGATATCGATCAGTGTGGGCATTTTTCGGTAGACTTGATAGGATAGGGAGCCATCAAGTTGTCGGTAGACAAGAACATCAAGGAAGGGAAGGGATTTGTTGGATTCAATTTCCATGGTAAACTAAATGAGAGGGGAGATGTTGTTAACATGAGAGTGAAATTCATCAAATGTGACCCTCCCATGTTGCCAAATACTTTTTTTTTTCTTTCGATAAACTGGAACTGAAATCAAATTTGTAAATCCTTTCATGATGTTTCTCATCCTAAATCACAATCTGTTCCCCACTCTCCTTCCCAAGGTCAGGTCTCTCTTCCATATAATAAATGAACCACTCACCTATTTTCAAAAATATTATCAAAAAGGAATATTAATACCATATTTAAACCTCACAGAACTCTTAGGCAGATGTTTTGGTCAACCAAAGATAAGTATGACCCCATGTTATGTTCATGGGTTTACTAAATTCCCGATCAAGTGGGAAATCAAACTGATCGTCCCTTCAAAGCTCGCTTGAAGGAGCATATAGCTAATACTAACCATCTTCACTTATCTAAGTATGTCATTATTGAACATTATTTTAATTCAAAACACCTTGTTTACTTTGATCAATCCAAAATCTTGACCTGTGTACCTTTTCATAACACTCGTATTACGAGGGAAACTCTTGAAATTGAGAAACACCCCAATAATTTCAATAAACAAGATGGATTCAAATTAAGCTAATCATGGAAGCCTATTATTCATCACATTTCTTATTAATTTTTTTTTTAATCTATCTTTATTTAATCTAATCTAATACATTTCGCATTTTTTTCCTGCACATGTTCATAAGATATTTTATAAGATATTTTATTAGTTTATTTTTATTGATTTATTTATTTTATCGTTTTTTATCTTTAATAATTATTTATTTCTTCCTTAAAAAAATCCTTTTGTTTTAATTCTTTAATTCTTTATGTTTATTTTGGAGTTTTCCAACCCTTTAATTCCTAGTTTACTTAAATCATTAATATTATATTCATTATTAATGTGAAAGTTTATTAGTTTTATCATATTTTTAATTTATTTTATTGTTAACCATTTTAATCGTATGTTTCCTTATTATTATTATTATTTTTTACTATAATCTAATTTATTTTCCTTTTATCATAGTTCTTATTAACTTTATATATATGAATAGATAATTTAAATAAAAAATCCTTATTAATTATTTTTAATAATTTATTTCTTTTAATTTTACATCTCTTTTATTTTTTACATCTCTTTTATTCTTGAAGTAATTGATTATTGATATTATTCTCATTATTAATTAAAAATTAATTAATTTTTTGTTGAATTGAGGCTTCTGTGATCCATAATATTTTTTAAGAGGAGTTTCGGCGTAAATCACATGTAGAAAACCTCTGTGGATGCGTTGCGAACCAATTAGTGTGGTTCATCGTTAGGACAAGTTGAGGAGTCAGATCATGGCTGCCAATTGAATAGGGAGAGCAGATCATCCAAACAGCTAGATTAACTAGGTTGACCATCAATGACTACATAAAATGGCTAGATAATAATATTAATTTGTTAATCAGTCAAAAGTAATAACTTATAGTAATAGAATAGTATTATAATTATAGTAAATAAATTTCTTCTATATTAGTTATTTTATTAATATATTTTTTTTAGGTTATTAAATTAATTAATTTAATTCTTTTTAATTTATTTAATCATATAACAACTAGGGATAAGTAAAGGGCTTTTATATATATATATATATATATATATATATATATATATAATGTTATACTATTTTATTTTATTTATATATTAAATTACCTAATTCTAATTTATCTAATCAATTGAATTGTTAGAGATAAGCAAAGGTGGGTTTATATATTAGAAATATATATAAATTTATTTATTTAATTACTTGTTAATTTATTTAATTGTTTAAATCTCTCGGATAAGTAAAGGGTTTTTAATAATAATGATTTAATGGAATTAATAAATTATTTATGGGTATTGGTTAAAATTAATTTTTATTTTATTTATATGGTAAAGGTAGAAGCTTAATAACAAATAGGATTAATAATATTAATAAAATCTGATAAGGAAATAGCAATAAAAATTAGAACGAGTCGCAATTTTTTATTTTTTAAATACAAGAAGGACAAGAACAGGACATTTAACAAAAAAATTAACCAAAAGGAGAAACCTTAGGAGGATGGAAAAGACAGGCCTAAGGAGAAGGAACCGGGAAAATATGGGGAAACCTCGGCAAGACTAAGAAGAAAGGGCAGGGATCCAACAACGACTGATCTTCCAGCGATCATCTCTATTGAGATTGTGCGCTTCATCCATCAAAGGATAAATGAACATGCAACCGACCTAAGACATGGGAGAACCAAGTCTTCAGCGTTAGCAGAGCATGCGGAAAAGACCAAGCATCATGTTTGCATTGAGGAGGCCAAGGTTATTACCAAGGTTGTGCAGTTCCATCACCGTAAATTCAGGGAAGCGATTGAAATTGAAAAAATGCCTAACAATCTCAAAGGATAAATGAACATGCAGCCGACCTAAGATATGGGAGAACCAAGTCTTCAGCTTTAGTAGAGCATGCAGAAAAGACCAAGCATCATGTTTGCATTGAGGAGGCCAAGGTTATTACCAAGGTTGCGCAGTTCCATCACCGTAAATTCAGGGAAGCGATTGAAATTGAAAAAAGGCCTAACAATCTCAATAGAGATGATGGCTGGAAGATCAATCGTTGCTGGATCCCTACCCTTTCTTCTTAGTCTTGCCGAGGTTTCCCCATATTTTCCCGGTTCCTTCTCCTTAGAGCTGTCCTTTCCATCCTCTTAAGGTTTCTCCTTTTCGTTAAGTTTTTTGCTAATTGTCCAGTTCTTGTCCTTTTTGTATCAAAAATAAATAAATAAATAGAATAAAAAAATAAATTGTCGATCGTTCTAATTTTTATTACTATTTCCTTATCAGATTTTATTAATATTATTAATCCCATTTGTTATTAAGCTTCTTCCTTTACCATATAAGTAAAATAAAAATAAAAATAAAAATTAATTTTAACCAATACCCATAAATAATTTATTAATTCCATTAAATCATTATTATTAAAAACCCTTTACTTATCCCTAGGGATTTAAACGATTAAATAAATTAACAAGTAATTAAATAAATTAATAAAAATAAATAAATAAAATTATATATATTTCTAATATATAAATCCACCTTTACTTATCCCTAGCGATTCAATTGATTAAATAAATTAGAATTAGGTAATTTAATATATAAATAAAATAAAATAATATAACATTCTATTATATAAAAAGCCCCCCTTACTTATCCCTAGTAAATATATGATTAAATAAATTAAAAAGGAATTAAATTAATTAATTTAATAACCCAAGAAAAATATATTAATAAAATAGAATGGAATAACTATTATAAAAGAAATTTATTTACTATAATTATAATATTATTCTATTACTATAAGTTATTACCTTTCACTGATTAGTATTTTAATATTATTATCTAGCCATTTTATATAGCTGTTGATGGTCAAACCTAGTCAACCTAGCCGTTTGGATGATCTGCTCTCCCTATTTAATTGGCAGCCATGATTTGACTCCTCAACTTGTCTTGACGATGAAGCACACTAGTTGGTTCGATGCTCCTCAACTTGTCCTGACGATGAACCACACTAGTTGGTTCGAAATGCGTCGACAAAGGTTTTCTATTGCTCTCCCTATTTAATTGGCAGCCATGATCTGACTCCTCAACTTGTCCTGACGATGAACCACACTAGTTGGTTCGACGCTCCTCAACTTGTCTTGACGATGAACCACACTAGTTGGTTCGAAATGCGTCGACAAAGGTTTTCTACATGCGATTTACGCTGAAACTCTTCTTAAAAAATTAATTTTTCTTTTCTAAATTTTTTATTTTATTATTATTATTATTATTTTAATTTTTTTAAATCAATATAATTTGCCTTGACTTTAATTTTAAACTTAATTATGTAAATTTTTAAATTAAAAATATTTTTATTATTATTATTTTAAATTAATCTTTTTATTATTTAATTTAATTTTTTATTCTTTTTTACTTGACTCTTAACGACTATTTTTGAATGATTTTATTATTTTTACATAATGACTAATTCATTTCTTTTCTATTTAAGGCTAACATTAGCAGTTTATCATTCAATATTATTTGATCCGCGATGATCGGTGGAGGGTCCATCTAAAACGATGGGTGAAGGGTCCATCTAAAATGTTGGACACTATTTAATCCTATACACTTGGGAAAATCTTCATTCTATTATTTAATTGTATTTTAAATATTTATATATTATATTAATATTTTTAAATAATAATATTATTATTAATCATATGAAATAATTTGTTAAATAGATTTTTTAAAAATATCATATTAATAAAAGCGTTTTAGTTTTGAAATTCACGAATTTTGAATAACTCGGCAGGTATAATAATAATACATAAAATATATTAAATATAACGAAGTACTGTGAAATGGTCTTATCCAACTCGATTATTAATTATCTCGTCATAAGTGATAAATGATGTATAAGAGGTACAATAATAAAATTTGTACATTCACATTAAATATTATTTTATTTTATCAATTATATATATATATTCAATGGGAGGGGCTAGTTTTCTTTAGAAGTATTATGGGCTTTCTTTTTTACATATATATTGGTACATAGGTGTGTCAGAACAAGCTGACAACCGTCACATCGAAACATATTTTAATCGCCATCACCGGAATCTCTATGGAACAATATACCCTGCAGCATCCGTGTAGCTCCGCAGGATTCGAACGCGGTCGGGGGTGTGCAAACCAACCGTCTCGACCACTACATCATGCACTCACGTGCTATATATATATATATATATATATATATATATATATATAACAATTTATTATTAAACCGCATAAAAACAATTTAATGAATGGTTTCAACTAATTTTTAAAAATAATTTAATTTTTGTAAAAAATAATTTAATATAATAATTGGTACGTAACTTAAAATTTTTGAGAATCTCTCATTTTTTACGCTAAAATAAAAACAATATAACCTAAATCAACTATAAAAATAAAAAAATAAAGAGTAGAAACTAAGGCTGGGAAAAATTACAAGTTGAACAAATATTTTTTTTGTATTTTACATATTAGACTAATAAAATATTTTTGTATCTTACGAAATAGATGTTATATGTGTGTTCATGGTTAATGGTGAGAGAATAAGGTGTAAAAATTAGATGCGAATATTCGATAATGCAACCATATTCTTCGAAACGTTCAATAATGCTGACTAAGATAATGTAGTTGCATTGAAATGCATGTGTACCAAAAACAATTCTTTTTCCCTTAATTGAAAAAGGGAGAAATAGTTTCATAGAAACATGTAACCATTTTCTTCGAAACGTTCGATGATGCGGAATAAGGTAATGTAGTTATATTCAAATGCATGTGTGCCAAAAGCAATAAAATAAATAAATAATAGAAATAGTTTCATAGAAACATGTAACTATTTGCTTTGAAATGTTCGATAATGAGGAAAACAATTTTTTTAATAATTAAAAAACAAATAAGGCAAATTTGTTTTATATTGGAAAAATGGAGATTTTATAATATAGTTAAATTAAATATATTTTATAATAAGATTTAATATTTATAATGAAAAAAGAAAAAGAAAAAATTAATAATTTTATTTTAATAAATTAGAATAATTATTTAAAATATATTTAAATTTTAAATTTTAATATTATTAATATTTATTTAAAAATATGTATGAGTTGAGGTTTTGTAATATGTTAGTTAAATTTCCGTAAAATTATAATTATTGTGGCAAGTTGTTTTTTTTGTTTTTTGTTTTTTTTTTTCCTCGCACTTCTTATGTCTAATGTAAGTGGAGGGAGTGGACACATCTCCTACAACAAGGTTGTTTCTGAAGAACTTCACCAAAATCGAATACTGGATTCTACTCTATATTTCACGGCAAGAAAAAATGGATGGAGATCAATAGAACAACCATAACTCAGATGGCCAATATAATAGACAAAGAATAAGAAGTTGCTTACCTAAAGTAGTTGTTGATCTGAAATTTGAGGTGAGCTCAAATCAAATTGGTGAATACATTCAATATAGGCATGAACACACATTCATTAGCAAGTTTTTCGGGATTTGGTTGTTCGGAAAAGCCCTAATGCACTAGGTTTACAACAAATGGAATTACAAGCCCGGAGGACTGAAATTGGGTTTTTGAGTATGACTCTTAACTTTTTAATTCTTGTTGTAGTTGCTACAACCACCCTCCAAATTTTTTTTCATGCTTTGATTTTGGAGCCTCCCTCCAATCTATAGGAGTTTATCATTCACTGTTGTCAAGTATTCATGTTTTGTTAAAGAATTATCATTCTATGCAGTGCTTGTGATGTATTGTTTTGATATCAATTTGATGCCTTTTTAACACAAGCCATCTCCTACCTTAGCCTTATAGTATTGTCAGTCTTCCCTTTTGAAACTACATAATCTTGAGAGGCAAGACAACCTTGAACTTAGAAAATGCATAAAGCCTCTCCTACTCTTAAAAATTGCACAATTTATTGAGGTAAGGAATTGCCCAATACATATTCGTTGGGAATTGTGAAATCCTCCTTGATAGTGCAAATGGTTAGTTTCTCCAAAAAGAAAAAAAAATAAATAAAAGAAAAAAAGTAATCCCTATAAATAGGGAGTGTACAATCAGTTTCCCAAAGAGTGGCGCAAGTTGTTATTTTTTACCTCTTGCCAAGTGTCACCTTTTCCTTGATTTTATGCATGCGCATTAGAAACACTGGCCTAGCCTAGATCTACATAATAGACACCCCTAGAGCTCATTTGCACATTTAATCTTGGAGCTCTAGTTTTCCCAAGGAGATTAAGGAGAATTTGGTGAAGTTGCGGTGCTTTTCCGGGTGAGTTTTTCTTTCTTTGTCTTTTGTCGCTTTTTTTCATTTTGCTTCTAAGTGTTGTTTTCCTTGTTTCTTTTCATAGTAGCTGGAGTTTTAACTTATATTAGCATGTACAAGTGTTGGTTCATTATGGAATTCAATTTTTACAAGTTTTGCATCACCTTCTTATTTTTTCCCACCATTCGTCTCCATTACGGTGCCTCCTTGTGCATGTTTTTTTTCCTTTTGCATGTTGATTTTTTGCACTTTATTCTCACTAATCTATCTTACCCCTAGTTATATCTACACTCTTTCTTTCACTATCACTTAGATTTGTCACTTTTCCATCTCCTTCCCAGGAAAATCTACTCTAACTTAGCCAACAGTTGCCTTCTTCAACTACACATTTCACAAATGTGTAGTCCCTAGCCTTCCCAACATCACATTGCACAGTTCCACGGTTCAAGCATCACCCTTGGCAACTGAGACTGTGCAATGTGTAGTTTCTCCCTCAGTATGCCTAGGATGAGACTATGCATTGTGCAGTCTCAAGCCTCAAACTTCTCCCTTTCCTGCTGAGATTACACAATGTGCAATTTCTAATGTCAACCTCTCCCCTTCGACCATGGAATTACATAGTTATTCCTCTTAGAATTGTGGTTGCTGCCATGATCATGTTTTGTGGGTTGCTTTTCTTGAGCTAATTCATGTTCTCCATGAGTGCATTTTTTCATACAGGTACTGCAGATTTTGAGGTTATCTCTCTCCATTAGTTGTTAACATTATTGCACAGAAGAGATCTGCCTCTAAGGACACCACAAAAAGAAGCACCAGTGAGATAGTTGAGAGTGTTCCTACCACTATGCTAGTGTTTTCAGATATTCAACAATTCATTGAGAAGGACTCAGACATTACATCGCACACAATGAAAGATATTTACACAACAAGCAATTTCAAATAAGATCTTGAATATAGGTAGGTTTACATCAATGTCCAAAGGTCAAGATTACACAAGATTGCATGCAGGTATCCAGCCTTTCCATGCACAAACATTGCCAACTAGATTTTGTCGCATATGAATATAAATACCATAACGCTCATCAATCCCAGTGGAAAAAAGGCTTGCCTCTTTTATGGCACATGATTTTCCCTGTATGTATCATTTGTCGCTGCCATAATCTTACATGGATTTCCACTTCTATGTTGTCACCAGCTACTTGAGCATGAAGGATGTCATCAAAAGTTGGGTGAAAGAGCCATCCAAATTCTGCCAGACAACTAGAAATACTTACAAGACCAAATATCTTAGGAAGGAATTTCAATACTTGATAGTTCTATGTTGTCAGATCTATGGTTAGAAGAGTACTGAGGCTTTTGCCGAAGGCTAGGAATTCTTGCTACATCAGATTGTCAAAGAAGAAAAACCATTTAACTAGTTAGACTTGTTGGCTCAACAATTGAAGACCCATATAACTAATGCCAAGAACCCTCTCAAGGGTAAGCAAGCCAAGTTCTACATGTTTTCTTACTTGTTGGATGCAATCTGTGATCATAACTCTTTTCTCAGAATGAGTTGGATTGGGACACCTAAGGAACCTGCTATACACATTTATTGCAAGATGCTTTCGGATTGCATCCATAAAGGAGTTATGGAGAAGCCAATAGATCACTTCCTCATTCCATTGTATAAGATGATATTTGAGTAAGACTCGCCTTGCATGTCACATGAGGTGATGGAAACTGTATCATAATTGGTGGATTGGTTTACCTCATCGGATGGAACTTACCTTAGAGTGTTTAGCGGTCATAAGTCTCCACATATTCTATCGAGGTATGCCACTGACAAGCTGGTCATGTAAGAAGTTTCTTATCTTCTTTTCACAAGCTTATCAGGAGTGTTGCAGACGAAGAAGAAAGTACCTTGGCCCACTCTTCCTTTTCAAATTGGATTGTAAGAGATCAAGAATCAGAAGGTTGCTGACACCGAAGTAAAAGAGATAGATAAATTTGCATTTGTTTGAATGGATTACAATTTGTATGATCCCAGGAATGTTTGCAGATAACATTGTGCAAAGATACATTTCAATTGGTCGAGTGGGAATTTTTTAAGGCTTGAGGAGGAAAGGATAAATAATTGTTACAATGCCTCTAAACGTTGCCAACCAGTCACCTTTGCAGGTACATCACATGTTACTTGTTAGCTGGAAGAAACTACCGAAGTAGAAACATTAGTGAGATGAATCCCAATGCATGAAAAGGGGAAGCAGAAGGTAAGTGTGCACAGTCCAACAGAAGAATAGAGCCACAAATGGAAAGTAGATCTAATCATCATAAAAGATACCATAGTAGTACGAAGAAGGAGATAACAGAGGAAGCAGGAGGAAGAATTGAAGCATAAAGAAGAACAATAACTGAAGGAAAGAGAAGAAAATAAAAGGTAAGAAGGAGAAGAAAGACGAAAGAAAGAAGAAGAAGAAGTAACATTGAAGTAAGTCAAGGAAGAGGAACAGAGACGGTTGTTGGAAGAAGAGAGAAAGAAATTGCAGCATACAAAAGTTACTCAATATATTGAATATATAATCGTAACCCAGGATATGGAAGTGGAACTGGAGCAAAAAAACCAAGATGTTGATATCATGTCGAGCACACAACAGATCAATACTCTCTCTCCCCTTCCCCTGACAATAGAGAAAGCTCAGAGCGAAGAAGATGAAATTGTTTGTCTTGATGATGGTTTGGTCATGGATATGTACAATCTAACTTATGATGAGATTCAAAAGAAGATTGTACAAGTGATAAATAAAAACTTTCTAGATGGTATCACATCTCCTACATTCATTAGAGAAAGAGTTATTATGATTGATACCAAGAGGAATCCAGAATCCATTGTTGCATCCAACTTGGCCTTTGTAGGTGCTACCAAGTCAAAAACAAAGTATCTCGTGGATGAGAATAGACATATGAAAAAGAACTTACAGGAAGCAAGGAAAAAGGTGGAACAACTCCAAGCAGAGGTCTAGAAAGCAACTCCCATATAGGTGTATCTAGAAAAACTTAAGGAAACCATACCTGGTGAAGTATCAACATTGAAAAAGACCATGAGAAGCCTATAAGAGGAGCTTCTCACCATGCACAAATCAATTTTCCACTTGCACAACATGAAATGGAAGTGAAAAGATAATGCTAAATCTCTCAAGGTTGTTCATACAACCATTAGTACCATGCATGAGTGAGCAATGCAACACAAAGGTGCACCTTCCAAGTTGGTGAAGAAGACAAGGAAACAGGCTGAGATGGGGAAAGCAGGGGTTCGAATGCTTATCCATAGTAACAAATAACTTGGATCATTCATCCCCAACAGTCAAGCCTCTTACGAATGGTTGTACAACAGTGTGGATTTCATGGTGAAGTCACATAAGATCCCTTTAGTTGGCTTACTCATTGAAGCTAAAGGAAAGAATAAAGTTAGGCAGGAGGTTGAAGAATACATGGACCAACTTAGGCAGATTTCCACCAAGTTAGATCTAGAGGTGAACACGCATAATATGAAAAAGTACATTGGTGTCCCTATCTAGATCAATACCATGTTGCTTCTATTGGAGAAGGAAACTCAGACCAGTTCCAAGGCAGTGTACCTAGATGTAATGGAGGCTAGAGTCTGATTCGAGCCTGATCACATCGCATAGTTTGGGGAAGTCATTGCATAATACAAAGCTTGGTACCACTATGTGACTGAGAAACTACAAGTTGAAGTGGTTGAGATGGAGATTCGTCAAACTCAAGCTTGACTTGTTTTTGTCTTATTAGGTTGTCTAGTTGACTCTACCCAATTTTTTCTTATATGGGTATGAGCATATTGTAATATTATTTTGTAATTAATTATAAGTGAAATTCCAAGTGTCAGTTGTGGAATGTGAATCCATTTTGTAATGAATTCCAAAGGTCATGGTTGAAGGAAGGAAAATAGTCATGAGGGAAGTCCAAGAGTCACATAGGGAAGATGATTAATCATCTCATTTGTTATGAATATACCCTCATAATTTATGTAAAGGGATTTTGGCGGGCTTTTGGCTTAGGATCAGAAGCTTGAGAGTTTTGTTGAGAGCCTTGGATTCTCCTTATCATAGAGGGAGTATCTTTCTTTGGAGGAGTAGGTGTTGGATTCATGTTCCACTGTTGGGACTAGTGGTTTGGCCATTGTATATGTATATTTGGGACTTTCAATTTCATAAAAGCTCAGAGCTGGCATGTTTTCATTCATATGTTGTGAATATAGTAGGACTATTCTTGTTATGTTTGCAATATATGTTATTTAATGTACTCTAACACTTATGAACTATTTCGTTTTCATTAGCATGAATCTTGTTGAATGCGTGTTTTTATGTATGTCAATCATGGTTACCTTGTGAATTTCTTTGCAGGCTAACTTATGATTCATTTTATGCTCATGTGTTCCTTTCAAGTTGCATACTATTATAGGCTTCTAAGGAGCTCTCTCACTTTACCTTCGTTGTGTTAGAACCTTTCATGCATTGCACTTGACTCTTCATAGAGATATACACTTATTTCACTAAAGTCATGAATACACCATTCTATGGATTATCGTAGCCAAGGAATACCACTAAAACCCACTATTTCGGCAACCGGGACATATTCCAAATGGGGCTCCTACTCCAAACAATGTGAGGCATAATTGAGACTTCATATCAAGGAGACACCCTGAATGTTGGCGGGTCTAGCACCGTCAACACTTCTCTCTCTAGAAGGAGGACTAAATGATAAGATGAGTCTGTGAAGTCTGTTTGAACTTTCCTTATATTTAAATGGCTTCTTCCCATATCTTAACCCCAACATGTTTTTCCAGAACTTCAAATCTAAAAGTGCCGATGAGGATAATTAATGACTTGTCAATTTTGAAGTTCAATGGCAAGGGTGGAATAACCATTCTCGAGCAGATTGCTCGCTTTGTTGAATTTTTCACTCATAAAAAAATTCATTATGAGGATACTTCTTGCAGGTTGTTCATCCTTACGTTCGAAGCATGCATTCAAGTATGGTGCTACACATTTCCATCCACTTCTTTTCACTCTTTCGAACATCTTGTCAAGGATCTCTATCACACCTTTGACAAGTATGATTATAAATTTGTTTATAAGAAAATCATGCATCTTAGAAACACACCTGATGAATCTCTAAACGATTTTCACAATTGCTTCATTAATTTTTTTATGAATTTCCTGAGGATGATATATATTGGAATTTGATGAAAGAGAATTTTGAATTTCTTTTTCATATTTCGATGAATCCAATAGAATATGAATCATTCAAAAGTCTCCCAACATACACTAGTTATGGAGCTCTTAAATATGTGATGAGGGAAGTTGTCTTTCTAAGTAAATCCTCATCTTCTCCTCATCAAACAACTCAATTTGTTTACGTTGAGGTAGGAGAACTTGATAGTTCATCCATCGATCTACCGGAATCCTCTCCCACTCCACACATTCAGAATTTAAGCACTTTTTTTAACTGTGAATTTTATTTTACCAGTGATGTTTTTTCTCCTCAACCTCCTTTTGTTGGTTCTTTTGCACCTCCTGATTATGAGTTGTTTTATCCACCTATTTCAATAATTTCTTCTGGTTCTCATGAGGATCAAAATCGGGATGGAGTTAGTGTTAACTGAGGAACTTGCGATATCATTTATAATGATTATGTGTGTGATTTTTTTTCTGAATAAGAATCTATGACACAAGTTGATGTTTCTCCTTTCTCACCTCTAATTCATTATCGTGACATCTTCCACGATTATGCCTTCCTTGTTGATTCTTTCAAAGAATCAGTTTTTGATGATGTTAATTATGAACACACTCAGGACTCGTGGAATGTCAGTTTTACATTTAAACATGGAGAGGAAAAATATTCTCTTCCCAATCTCTCCCATCCATCATCTGATCATTGTGAAGAAACAAAGAGTGAAATTCTTTGTTTTCAATCTCCCCCTCTCTATGATTCATCAAATCATGAGGATCCTTTTCATTCTAATGATGGAATTTATGATCAGAGTTGTTGTCATATATTCATCGATTCATATAGTCACGACTCTGTGTTTTCTACTGTCAATTTTTTCTGAGCCACTTGTTTTCGATGATCTACCTGTCAATGTCCTGAAACTGCTGCAAGTTGTCGAAGCACTTCAACCTACAATGATGTTTATGTCAGGTTCTCATAGTCTTAGGTTCTCAGGTTCTTCGAAGTACTTTATCTCTCAAGAATCCTCATCAGTTGATCACACAATTTGAAAATCAATCTATTTCACAAGTTTCACATTTTCCATATCTTTTGCATGATTTGATCACTCAATCAATGGAGAATTCATATCTGGCAAGATCGTTTGCAAAACACAAGTTTTCCACTTTTTTTTTTATGTTTTCCAAGATTGAGAGTTTGGAAGAATGCTCTAGCATGACACCTTGTTGCATTGTGCACGAACACCACAATGCATTAGCAGAATGTTTTGCATGTGCTTTCTTGTTGTATTTTTTTTCTTTCATTTTTAGTCTTTAGATATCACAACATTTCAAATTTTATATTTTTGGTTGGATATTATTCGTGAAATTATCTCTTGCTATTAATTCCCTCGCATATGTATGTCAGTCTATGCGTCGATGGTTACATTGGGAGTTTCATTTTAGGTAAGTCTGGCCTATTCTGAGTAAATTTAGGAGTAGGGGTAGTTTTGCTTGTTTTTTTGTTTTGATTTAATTTTATTTCTTCCCTACCAGTTTCTTTCTTTTCAGTTGCAAATAACTTCCGCATGAGACCGTGTTTGGTTTTGAAGAAAGATTTGTGAAGTTCAAGATGAAATTGTGCTACTGTCAATACTTGGCTATTTGTTTATTTCCTCTCTTTGTGTGGGCCTTGCACCCTTTAGTTGATGATACCTGCATGGAAAATATGTTCTTTCTCAGAGAGAACCATAGTGAAATTATGATGCTTGAATCTATAACCAGTTCCACCTACTCTAATCAGTTTTTAATCATTGGCTAGTTTTTCCTTGTCAACTTAGTAGAGTAGAGTAAGGAGGGGAGGAAACTTTAACAAGTGAATTGTATTTCAGAGGTGTATAAATATCCTTCTCTAAAGGGGCAACCTCCTTTGCTCTAAATAAGTCGGGATCCCTCTACTATCCCATGAAATCAATATGTGCATATTCACAATCCTATATAAAATATATAAATAAAGGGCGAAAGAAGAGAAACACTTCATACACGGGGATGTGAAGCAATCAACTCTGGTGGGGTACTATTTAGGCTCATTGGTAATGAAGCAATGTTTGTGTCCTGAAGTGACTCTGTCAGGGTATTGTGCAGGCCTATTGGTAGCGGAGCAACACCAAAGATGAAAACCAAGACTCCGACAATCCTTATCCATTTGTGTATCTATATACTCCTCATTCCCAATCAAAATAGTCGAGTTTGACTTGTCTTTGTTACTGTGTCGCCGATGAAGAGAATGGTAGGGACTATATATTTAACTCAAGCTAAGTAAATAGATTATGGTGATAAATGAACTGAACAATACTTCATAGAGAGTTAGACCTAGTTTACATGAGATAAGACCCATATAGAGAGCTAGAGTTCTACCAATGTGTCACCAAGTGTTGTAGTTGCTACAACCACCCTCCAAAATTTTGACCATGCTTTGATTTTGGAGCCTCCCTTCTATCTACAAGATTTTATCGTTCACTTTCGTCAAGTATTAATTTTATGCTAAATACTTATCATTCCATGTTGTGCTTGTGATATCTTTTTTTGATCTCTATTTGATACCTTTTAATACAAGCCATCTCCTATCTTAACCTTGTAGCATTCGCAGTCTTCCCTTTTGAAGCTATGAAATCTTGAAAGGTAGGCCAACCTTGAGCTCGAAAACTACGTAAAATTGAGAGGTAGGAAAACCTTGAGCTCACAAAATGCACAAAGCCTCTCATACCCTCAGAAACTTCACAATTCAATGAGGTAAGGAATTTCCCAATCCCTTGTGGTTGGGAATTGCGCAATCCTTCTTGACAGTGTGAATGACCAGTTTCTCAAAAAGGAAATAAAAGGAAATAAAATTAAATAAAAGGAAAAAACCAATCCCTAGAAATAAGAAGTGGACAATTAGTTTCCCGAAGAGTGGCACTAGTTGTTCTTTTTTACTTTCCAACAAGTGTCACTCTCTCCTTGATTTTAGGCATATGCATCATAAACCCTAACCTAGCCTAGATCTATATAATAGACGCCCCTATAGCTCATTTTCACATTTGATATTGGAGTTATATCCTTCCCAAGGAGATCAAGGAACCTTTGGTGAAGTTTGTGGCGATTTTCCGGGTGAGTTTTTCTTTTGTCGTCTTTTGTTGCTTTTTCTATCACATTTTGTCATTTTGCTTCAATGAGTGTTATTTTGCTTGTTTATTTTCATAGAATTTGGAATTTTAAATTATATTAGCTTGTACAAGTGTTGATTCAATCTTCCATTCACATTTTACAAGTGTCGCATCACCTTCTTCTTTTTTTCCACTAGTGGTTGTTGTTACGACGCCTCCTTATGCATGTTTATTTTTCCTTTTGCATGTTCATTTTCTGCACTTGATTCTCACTGATCTATCTTAACCTTAGTCCATATCTACACTATTTATTTCACTATCACTCAGATTTGTCACTTTTCCATCTCCTTCCTAAGCATATCTACTCAAACTTGGCCAACAATTTCCTTCTTCAACTGCACATTCTGCAAATCTAAGGTTGAAGCCTTGTGCTTGGTATCTGAGACTACGCAATGCATAGTCCCTGACTTTCACAACTACACATTGTGTAGTTCCAGTGCTCAAGCCTCACCCTTAGCCACTGAGTCCCTCAGTCTACCCAGGTTGAGACTACGCATTGTGCAGTCTCAACCCTCAAACTTCTCCCTTTGTTGCTGAGACTGTGCAATGCGTAGTTCCTAACCTTAATCTCCCCCCTTCACTCCAGAAATTGCACACTTATTCCTCTCAGACTTGTGGTTGATGCCTTGATATTTTTTTTGGGTTGGTTTTCTTGAGCTAATTCATGTTTTCCATGAGTGCATGATTTCATACAGGTACTACAACTTTTGAGGTTATCTCTCTCCATCATTTGTTCTCGTCATGACACCCAAGATATTTGCCTCAAAGGACACCACAAAATGCATCATCAGTGAGATAGTTGAGAGTGTTCCTGCCACTATGCCAGTGTTTTTAGATACTCGACTACTCATTGAGAAGGAATTAGACATTACATGGCATGCAGTGAAAGATGTTTACACAACAAGCAGTTTAAAGAAGATCTTGAAGACGAGCAAGTTTACATATATGTCCAAAGGTAAGGATTACACAAGATTGCATGCAAGTATCTAGCCTTTCCATGTGAAGACATTGTCAATTGGATTCTGTCACATATGGATACAAAGGCCATAACCCTCAATAGTGCTAGTGAAAGAATTCTTTCCTCTTTTATGGTACATGCTTTTCACTCTATGTGTCATTTTCTGCTGCTAGAATCTTACATGGATTCCCACTTCTATGTAGTAACCAACTATTTGAGCATGAAGGGTGTCATCAAAAGGTGGGTGAAAGAGCCATCCAAATTTCACCAGACACCCAACAATACTTACAATACCAAATCTCTCAAGAATCCATTTTAGTACTTAATAGTTTTATGTTGTCGAATCTATGGTCAAAAGAGTACTGATACCTTTCCTGAAGGCTGGGAATTCTTGCTACATTAGATTGTGAAAGAAGGAAAAACATTTAACTAGTTGGACTTGTTGGCTCAACAATTAAGGACCCATGTAACTAATGCCAAGAACCCTCTCAAGGATAAGCAAGCTAGGTTCTACATGTCTACTTACTTGTTAGATGCAATCTATGCTCATAATTGTTTTCCTAGAATGAGTTGGACTTGGACACCCAAGGAACCTATTGTACACATTTATTGCAAGCTTCTCTCGGATTGCAGCCACAAAGGAGTCATGGAGAAGCTAACGGATCACTTCCTCATTCCATTATATAAGATGATCTTTGAGGAAGAGCCACCTTGCATGTCACGTGAGGTGATGGAAGCAGTGTCAGAATTGGAGAGTTTGGTTTGCCTCACCAGATGGAATTTACCTTAGAGTGTTTGGTGTTCATAAGTCCCCACATATTCTACGGGGGTATGCCATCGACAAATTGGTCATGCAAGAAGTTTGTTATAATCTTTCCACAAGGTATCAAGAGTGTTGCAGAGGAAGAAGATAATACCTTAGCTGAATCTTCCTTTACAAATTGGATTGTATGATATCAAGAATATGAATTTACTAATACTGAAGGAAAATAGTGTAACACCCTCATCCCACATTTACCCAAGTTAACCGGTCCGCTGGTGTAAACATGTGATAAGAGGCTACTATGATATGATTCAACTCCCCATGTATAGTTAAGGAAGTGGAATCGAAAAAACACAACCAATCTGGGCTTCAACACATGCTACAGAAGCTCTAGGATCCAACAAACCTTCCCAGGTGACTAACCCTCGAGGCAACACAACATCTTACAGACCTAGAGCCTCAGTCGCTCCCATGACATGGTCATACATGCAACTGGGGCCCTCTATTCGCTCTTACAGTAAGGGCATGGAAGCAATTGGGGTCTTTTTTAGCTAGTTCAGAGCTAGCAACCCTAGATTATGTGCCACTTTTTTAGGGCCAAGTTCGAGGCCACTGCCCAGAGCTTCATAAAACTTCTAGAAATGAAAAGTAACATTGAAACGATGATACAAATGTAAATACTTGAACAAATACCTGACTAGACCCCTACTAGCCATGACAAAAATTTCATCAAACATGTCACAAATATGCATTCTATAGGGCATAAAAACAGATCTGAGCATAGGGGTCTCATACTTATATGAGAATCACTAAGAAGCATTGATGCCTTATCAAATTAGCTGCATTATCATCCATTAGGTCATATATTAATTTTTCATTCATTTACAAATTGAAGCATGACGAGAGCCATACATCATCATTGTCTTAAAACATACTCGTAGCCTGCATATAAAAAATAGAAATAATAAGGATACAAAAACCATAGAATCCACATAACCATTACATTTACACATGAAATACTAAGGAGAAGGATCTCTCATTAATGAATGCAAAAGCCAACCCAATTTGGGACTTCCAAGAACCACCCAACCATATTAGCTAAATCAAATATTTCTTTCAACCAATCACCCCCGTGCCGTATTCCAAGCATGAATGTGGGATTCATAACTAGAAATAAGAACTGAATGAACATGAATGCCACTAAATTTCTCCACCTACATCATTAGGGGTTTTACGGACTCCTAGTCCCTAGGCTTTACCACAACCAACAGTTTGATTCAGGGGTCACTAGGCCATGATTGAGACAGAACCCTTCAGGCTTTACAATATATCTTGTCGTTTCTCAAAAAAGGATTCCTATGATTGATCAAGGGCACCCACCTCTAGGCTTGACCATATATGCCACCATTCACTAGTTGAGGATGCCTAGGCCAACCAACAAAACAAAAAATCCAACTTTACCACAACCCACAGTCCGGTTCAGGGGTTACAGGGCCATGATCGAGACAAAACCCTTCAGGCTTTATCGTATATCTCATCATTTCTCGAAAAATGATTCCTGTAATTGATCAAGGGCACCCACCTCTAGGCTTGATCATATATCCCACCATTCACTAGTCGAGGATGCCTAGGCCAACCAACAAAAAAAAAATTCAGCTTTACCACAACCCACAGTCTGGTTCAGGGGTTACTAGGTCATGGCTTTACCACAATCCACATTCTATTTCAGGCATCACTATACCATGCGTTCTTCCTTTCAAATATCCACCTCACTCAGCTTCAAATCTGTCCAGTAATCGTGCTCCACCAAAACATCAGAACCCATCACCTCAAGGCTATCTGGAAATGGTAAGGCTAGGCTGAAAAACACTGTCACACCTAGAAAAATCCATGCCAATGACAGCAACAAAACCGAAAACACACATGCATAACCATGCATGCCAAAACTAGCAAGGAAATCACACATGCAAATCGATACCTGCAAATAATCTTGGTGTAGATACTAGATCCTGCTCATCCTTGCTTGATCCTTTCTTTCCTTTGTATTCTTCACTTTTCTTGATCTAATGTTGAAGTCTTCTAAGAAAACTCTAAGTTTCCATGAGTGTGTGAGAGAAAGAATAGAGAAGGAGCTCCAAAGATAAACTGACAAAAGGTACCAATTGATTCTTGGAAGCTTTTTGATTAATGAAGCCTCTATTTTCTTCAATTTTCCATTCTTTTCCTTCATTTTCCTCCTCACATGAAACCTATCACCTTTCGCCTTCCTATTCTCCTAATTTCCATTACTTTCATAAATAAAATGTCAATTAATGCCTCATGCATTTCCAAAGCCGTTTCCATTTCCTTTGCCAATTTCCTTAGCCATAATAAACCAAATGAACACCCACACTAGGATGTCTTTCCGTAAATTCAACTTGGAATAGGTGTCCCATAATCATGGTTATTAGTTTGAATTTATTAACTTTTATTACATGGAGTTTTCACCAGGATTGTTACAGAACCCTTCCACTTGGGGGAACACCATCCTCAGTGCTCAATGACACCTACAACTAGAAAAATTGTTGTAATAAAAACATACTTCCCATGGAGATTTATAACTTAGCTCGATGCAATATTTACAATGATTAACTTGCTAAAAATAAAACCAACATGACAACATAACAACATAACAACCATAATGACATGACACCCATACTGCTTATTGGAGATTTATAACACAACTCATGGTGGTATTTACATCCATATACATATGTACATAAGCCAAAAAAAAACATGACACCAAAACATATACCAAAAACACTTGCTCAACCAGTGAATAAGGAAGGATATGTAGCCCACATTTGATACACCATCTCCCATGTAGCTTTATCGGGCCCAAAGTGCTTCCATTGCACTTTAACTTGATTGATTGCTTGGTTCCGGAGCATGAGCATCTTTCTCTGCAATATACACTATGATGACGACTAGAATATTCCATATGGCTCCACCTACAATAAAGAATATTCAATCACATGATCAACATATTTAACATACTTCTTAAGCAGTGACACATGGAAAACATCATTGACTTTCACTGTCGAAGGTAGTGAAATTTGATAGGCTACTTGATCAATCCTTTCAAGAATCTTGAAAGGTTGACAAAATGGAGGTGCCAGCTTAGCACATGATCCAATCCACAAGGAGCTCTTCTTCGACTTGATTCTCAAATACACATGTTCCCCAACCTGAAACTCCTTAAGAAACCTGTTTCGATCTGCATAACTTTTCTACCTGTCTTGTGTTGCCTTTAGATTCTTCTTAAGTACACGCATTTCCCGTTCCATTTATGCCAACATATCCGGTCCAATCAAAACCATGTTCACTAGATCACTCCAACTGAGGGGAGTATTACAACGCTGCCCATACAATTCTTCGAATGGGATCATCCTCAAAGATTCCTGATACCCATTGTTGTAAACAAACTCAACTAGTGGAAGATACTCTTCCCACTTCCATTGTGAATGCATCACATACATCCTCAACTTATGCTCCAATATCCTGTTGACCCTCTCTACCTATCCATCTGTCTGCAGATGGTAAGCTATACTAAAGGCCAACTCTATCCCCAATCCTGAAAATAGCCCCTTCCAAAACTTGGAAGTAAACTTAGCATCCTTGTCTGACACAATCTTCTTCAAAAAACCATGAAATCTGACCACATATTTAATGAAGACCTATGCTATATCACTAGCTGAATAAGTATACTTCACTGGAATGAAGTGTGCTACCTTTGTTAACTTGTCCACCACAACCATGATGGAATCATGTTGTCTAGATGTCCTCGGAAAACTTGTGATGAAATTTATGGAAGTGACCTCCCATTTCCACTTTGGAATCACAATAAGATGTAGTAGTCCACCTGGATTCTTACATTCTGGTTTCACCTGCTGATAATCCAAACATCTAGCCACAAACTCTGCAACATCCTTCTTCAGACTTAACAAATAATAAAAATTATTCAGCGATGTTAATGTCTTTAGACACCCTGGGTGACCTGAATATGGTTTCATATGAAACTCTCTCAAGATATTCTTCTTGGGCTCACTACTATCTGACACATATATCATGTCCCTAAAATTGATAAAGTTATCTGCTCTAAGATGATAGTCCAAATCCTGACCACCTATACCCTGTTGTAACCTGTGCATAATCTCCATGTATCTGTCATCCTGCTGACTTGCCGGTAAAATTTGACCTTGTAAGTGTGTCCCATAAGAACTCATAGCTACTATATGATTCACATGTATCTTCCTGCTAAGAGCATTTGCAACTCTGTTCTCTTTACCCTTGATGTACCTGATCTCAAATTAAAACTCACTAATCGTGGCCAACCATCTAACTTGCTTGACAATCAATTTCGGATGATCAAATAATTATCTCAACCCACTTTGATCACTCATCAATACAAACCTCCTTCCCAGAAGATAATGCCTCCACATATTCAACACATGGATGATCCTTGCTAACTCAAGATCATGTGTCCGGTAATTCTGCTCATTCTCATTTAGTTTCCTTGACTCATAGAACACCACCTGTCCTTCCTGCATAAGGACTCTACCAAGTCCTCTCTTGCAAGCCTCTATGCATAACACAAATTATTTGTTAAGATTTGCAATCTTTAACATTAGAGCATTTGTCAATAACTGCTTCAACTATTCAAAACTAGCTACACATTCCTCTGTCCATTCAAATTTCTTATGATTCCTCTGCAATGACGTAATAGGATATGCAATGCGAAAGAATTTCCTAATGAACCTCCTATAGGAACCTGCTAAAACCATAAATGACCTTACCTGGATCCAATGTTATACCTTCCTTGGAAATAAAATGTCCCAAGTAATGAACCTTTGTCTAAAATAAATTGCATTTGCTAAGCTTGGAATACAACTAATTCTCTCTCAACAATCTTAATACTAATACTAAGTGCTCAACATGCTCTTCCTCATGAATATATCAAGATGTCATCAATGAATACAATATCAAACTTGTCCAAATAAGGACGCAACACACTATTCATCAAACACATAAAGGTCGCTGAAGCAATATTCAAACCAAATGGAAGTACAACAAACTCATAATGTTTGTACCTGGTCTGTTAAGTTATCTTGTATATATCATCTTCCTTGATGCGTACTTGATGATATCCAGATCTCATATCAATCTTGGAGAACACTGCTGCTCCCTTCAACTAATCGAAAAAGTTGTCAATCCTCGGCAATGAATATATATTATTGATGGTTACCTTGTTCAACTGCCTATAGTCAATGCATAGCCTAAGAGTACCATCCTTCTTCTTCACAAAAAATATCGGTGCACCCCAAGGTGATACACTTGGCCTAATGTATACCTTGTCAAGAATTTCCTTCAACTGTCACTTCAGCTCTACTAACTCTGGTATGCTAATCATGTATGGTGCCTTCAATGTTGGTGGTGCCCCTGGTACCAACTTAATGAAAAAATCCATTTCCCTGTGAGATGGAAACTCTGAAATATCTGCAGGAAATACATCTTTAAATTTTTGTAAGATCGGGTACCTATGTTGGAAATAATACTGAGAGGGGGGTGAATCAGTATTATCAAATCAATTATTTTTCATTTCATAATCAGATTTGTATACACTACTTCAGTTATGGGAAATTGCGTATATATGCTACTGTGTCTAAAGCAACCAATGTATATCAATAAACTTATGATTCATTAAATGTTGATCTTTAATCAGTGCATTAGAACTTCATTAACCATAAGAACAGTAAACAGGTGCAGTAAAACAGAATAGATCATCACACACATGGACACAAGATATAAGGTGGAAACCCAATGTGGGTGAAAACCACCTACTACAATTCGTCTCTATCTTCTTTTAATAAGAAAATTCTTTTTACAATATTCCTGTATTGGTACAGTCTTATACCAGTACACAGGCTTCTACCTACAGAAGGCTACTACCTTCTCTCGTTCTCCAGTTTCTCCTGGAAGGGAGCTACAACCCCCTTAGCTCTTGTACTAGCTTAATGTACTAGTACGTAGGAGCTGACCTACAGAAGGCTACAACCTTCTCTTTCTTCCAGGGACCACGTTTCATAAATTTTCAGACTGGATCCATCAATGACAATAATCAAACATCAAATACATCTGCATCAACCAGTCTCCTTAGCTTCAATCAAAACTGAATCAAACAATTACTTCTCTGAATGTTGTAACAAGAATACATTAATAGTAACCATAAACCAATACTGAACCCAGAACACTGCAGCAATAAACAGAAGTAGCTAAAAAATATTTCATGAGACGTGCGCTACTTCAAGATGTAGAACCTGCATGCATACGCTTCTGTGTTAAAGCCAACCAGCGTATACGCTATTTTGACTTACTTAACCAGTGTGTATACGTGCCTCTGCGTACAAATCTATAAAAGATAATTTACCCTTTTCAATTATTCAAACATCAGTTATACCCAAATTATCAGATTTATAGATCAAGTCATACGCCAAATATAACAGATCAAAATCACACAAAGATACTACTATTCAATCCTTAAGATCTTGACCCAACAATAGAGCTTATGCTTCTTCTAGTGCTTAGGTTCCTCCTTAGTTCAGATCCAGCTATGCACCATAACCCAATTCTCGATCTTCCTCTCCATAAGATATTCAATGCTTGAGTGAATGCATTTACCTAATGATCTCCTTCCCCTTTAATAGTCTTAGGCCTTACTCAATACCATGGTCCAAAACCATAGAGAATCAATACCATGGACCCAATACCTAGGTTCAACACTTCGGATGAGATACCATGGTCCAAAACCATAGGTCCAAATACCAAGGACTAAATACCATGGAGCAAAAATAAGTTTTCCCACATTTACACGCTTTTCTTTGCATGAAAGTGTGTGCATACATATACATGCCTTTTGATCATCTAACCCATGTGTATACGCGACTTGGTTAAGAGGAACCTGCGTATATTTATTTTTCTTTCATTCTGAGAGCCTGAACTGTGATCTGTCATTTGAGTGAGTTGCCATCAAGGACAACACCTATGTCATAATGCCAAAAACCTACTCAATACCTCTGCATCCACAACATCCTTACCTTTATCACTAGAAATATGCAATGCAAATAACACACACCCTTTTCTGTGACTTCGGTTTGCCTACATAGTTGTCACCATTCTAACTGATGTTACCTTATTCTTACCCCGCAAGATTCTTTGTTCTCTATTGTCATCCAAACACTTGATAGATTTGTCATAATATTCCACCTTAGTTCTATGAAGATATATCCATTCCATACCCAAAAGCACATTATACAATCCCAAAAACAATACATTCAAATGTGTTGATGTAGGCATACCATTCAAATCAAAATAAAAATCTCTTACCTAATAATGAACTCACTTCTTTGTACCTATAGCCAACTGCACTAACCAAGATTCTGCATGCACTTATTTATTCAAACCACACTTATCCACCAAGTTAGGGCCAACATAACTATAATTAGATCCAAGATCAATCAAAATGGAAACAACTTGATCACAAAGCTTACCATCCATCTCAATGATAGATTCTTGATGATCCACCTCCCTGTTATCCATTGCTGCATAGTTATGAGGAATGCTCTTCCCAGCGTCCCCAATAGTATGCACCTCTTGTTCACTATAGATATGTGGTCTACCACCTTGATGTTGTGGAAAATCCCTCCTATGATTCTCCTTACCACGTGCCTAACACTGCAACCTTCCTATACCATCACCTGTATTATGCTATTGTGTCCCATGTCCCTGTCAAGCTACGTTGGACTTCTTATATAGTGCAACATTCTCGTTCTCTTTTGCGTTCTATGGCCTTGTTATTTTTGGCTTCCATTTACCTTTACCTTTATCTTTCCCTTTCCATCAGTGCTGTGATTTTGTATTACGCTTTGATTGTTCATAGAAATGCTTCAATTTCCCAATAACTTACTCAAGTGATTGAGGCTCATCATACTCAATCTGATCTCTAAATGATAATGGAAATCCACTGAAAAATCTATGAAATTTAGCTTTCTCATCTTTAACATATGGTACATACCTCAGAAGATCCAAGAACTTGGTCGTATACTCCTCATCTCTCATCGATCCCATTTTTAGCTCATAGAATTCCTTGGATTTTTTGTCATAGTACCTTTTTGACAAGTATTTCTTCCTAAAGAGTCTCTTGAATTCATTCCAACTCAAGTATTATGTCCTAGTGTCTCTGACCCATATTACATCTTCCCATAACATGTTTTCTTTCCCTTTCAAGCTGAAGATAGCTACACTGGCCCTCATATTCTCTGTGTACTCATGCGGTTCAAATAAATTCTTCATCCGAAGTAACCAAGCCTCTGCATCCTTCGACTTCTTCAAATCTCCATCAAAATTAGGTGGCATAGGTTTCTTAAACTCATCCAACAAATATCCCCTGTCTCCTCCTGTAAGGGTGATAATGATGATGATAATAGTGCCTGTCAGAACCAGAACCAAAATAGTACATGTTTCCATCACCTCTCCTATCCGGAGTGTCCAAGAACCTGCCATATCTAACCATGTCATCCCTATATGACTTGTGCCTACCATGATATCTACTTCCATACGCCCCATTTGTTCTTTCCTCCTTCCCATGGCTGATCTGAAGTGGTCTATTATGCAACTAGATCACAAAATAGAAGAAAAGATAGATCAACGACTTCAAAATCATCCTCTTCGAGGGGGAAACCTCCTTTACATTACACAAATGAACAATTCTTGGATGATACAAATGACAACACCTCCTTTGTATATATAGGAGTCTAAGGGGTCACAATATAATTAGAGCTGACATAACAATAATAATGTAAGGGCACAACAATAACAATAGCGGGCTTATATGGCGTACAATAATAACAATATGGGGACAACGTGGTCACAACAATAACAATAAGGGCTATAATGACAATAATAATAATGGAATACACTAGTATTATAGGGACCTAACATGTCCCTCTCCTTCAGAAAAGTGTTGTCCTCAATGCTTGAGTAGTTCTAGAAGCTTTTGTATAAAATTCTCATCCTCCCATGTGAAATCTTCAGCGGGTAAGTTCTTCCACTTGATGAGATACTATGAAATTGATCGATTCGTAGCTGTCGAGTTCTTGTTTCTATGACTGCTTTAGGTTCCAATATGATTTTTCCTTCATAGTCATGTTCTAGAAATATTGTTTGAACCAGGATCTTGTCACCTATAAACTTCTTTAAGCATGAAACATGGAAAATTGGGTGCACTCGGGAAGCTACAGGAACCTCCAATTTGTCGGCCATAATACCAATCTTTTGCAACACCTTGTAGGGACCATAATAATTTGGTGATAATTTATTATCCTTCTTAGCTTTGTTGATGTACATTTGTTTGTATGGTTGTAGTCATAGAAATACCTAGTCACCTATATCAAAACTTCTTTCACTGCGATGTTGATCTGCATGTTGTTTCATTATATTATACGCCAAAGTGAGCTTATCCTTTAAGAGTTGGAGAATTTGTTATTGATGTTCGATGTGATCTTCCACTGCTTGAACCTTGGATTTTTCTCTTAAACATGATGTGATGGACGGTGGATGATATCCATAAAGTGCCATAAATGGGGTCATTTTTGTTGCAGTATGGAAGGAAGTGTTATACAACCTTTCATCTAGAGGCAACCATTTGACCCATTGTGCCTCTTTATCAAATACAAAGCAACGCAGATATCGTTCCAAACATTTGTTTACTATCTCAGTTTTCCCATGAGTTTGAGGATGATAAGATGAGCTATGAGTTAACTAAGTACCCAGATAATAAAATAATTCTGTCAAAAAAATTCCAGTGAAAATGGGATCGTTGTTGCTTACAATAATCTTTGGGTTTCTATGTAGCTTTTGAATTGTTTCCATAAATTCTGTAGCAATTGTACTGGATATAAATGAATGAGATAATGCACAAAAGTGTGCATACTTGGTAATTATATCAACTACCACCATGATGAAACTCTTTCCTTTAGACTTGGGTAGACCTGTGATAAATACATTGAAACTAAGGGTCTTAATTGTTTCAACTTTATTTTGTTGGAAAACCAAACATTCCGCTACAAACTTTTGAATATCAAATTTAAGGACATCCCAAAAAAATTCCTTCTTAACCCTGTGGTAAGTTTTTAAAAATCTTGAGAGCCCTCCTAAGGGAGAGGTGTGCAATTCCATAAGAATATTTTGTTTGAGTTGGGAATTCTTACAGAGGTATAAGCGATCTTTGTACAATAAAGAATCATTTTTCTAGCTAAATGTATCAAATGTACTGGGATCTTGTTGTGGCTTTTGAATGAGTGCCCACACTTCTTCTTCATTCTTCCATTCATCCATTTCCTCATTTATCCAATCTGGTTGGATAATAGAAATGGTGAAAAGCAGTGCTTCCACATCCTCATCCTTTCTTGAGAGTGCATCTACAACAATATTTTGCTTCCCCTTTTTGTAGATAATTTCAAAGTAATAACCCAACATCTCTGTGACCCTTTTTTGCTACTCTTCTAAAGATAGATTTGTTCTAAAAGTATTTAAGACTATCATGATTCTTTTTTACCTTGAAGTGTCTTCCCATTAGGTAAGGTTGCCATTTCTTAAGTGCAATTACTATTGCCAACATTTCTTTCTCATAAATAGCTTTGTGTAAATAATTTCCTTTGATTGGACGAATTTTGAAAGCAAGGGGTCTTTCTTCTTGCATTAAATCATCACCAATTCCATTTCCCGAGGAATCACATTCCACAATAAAGGTTATTGTGATGTGTGGTGTAGCTAAGACCGGTGCTTGGCACATTATCTCTTTAATATGTTTAAAGGCCCTTGTTTCTTCTGGAGTCCATGAAAATGGATCTTTCTTCAATAATGTTGTTAGAGGTGCTGCTATTCTCCCATAATTCTTAACAAACGTGTGATAATACCCTGACAACCCAAGAAATCCTCGCGGATTCTTTATGGATGTGGGGAGTTTCCATTCCTTAATGCATTTAATTTTTCTAGGGTCTACCTCAACACGTTCATGAGATACAATATTACCTAGATATTCCAACTCTTTTACTCCAAAGAAACATTTGGAGGTTTTTGCATATAATTGTTTCTCCTCCAATAATTTGAGCACCTTGTAAACATGTTAAACATGATCCTTCCAATACTTGTTGTAGATTAGTATATCATCAAAAAATACTAACACAATTTTTCTAAGGAAGGGTTTGAAAATGGAATTCATCAAACCTTGAAATGTAGAAGTTGCATTAGTAAGGCCAAAAGGCATGAAAAAAAATTCATAATGACCCTCATGAGTTCTAAATTATTTTTTCGGAATGTCTTTAGTCTTCATTATGATTTGATGATATTTTGAATGAAGATCCAACTTGGTCAAGTAAATTGATCCATGCAATTCATCCAATAATTCATCAATGCCATGAATGGGAAATTTATCTTTAATAGTGAGCTTGTTAAACTCCCTATAATTCGGACACATGTGCCATGATCCATCCTTCTTATGCACCAATACTGCTGGAGCAGAGAAAGAACTTTGACTAGGTTGAATTATACCAGTCTCTAGCATTTCTGCAACCATATGTTCAATTTCACTCTTTTGTGCATAAGGATATTTGTAAGGACTGATGTTTGGAGGAACACTGCTTGGAATCAAATGAATAGCATGATCATGATCACGAATAGGTTGGAGGCCTTTTGGGAGTCTCAAATACCTTGGACCGATTGTCCAAGACTTTTTGGATATCTGGAGAAATATATGATTTCTATGTGGGAACCTCTAGCGAACATAATCGTGAAATTACACCTCGTTGTTCTTTCTTTAGAAGCATTGTCACGCCGTTAGAATTAATTATCTTTCCCGATTTCCCTGTGATACCCCTTCATTCAACTTCCTTTCCTTCCAGTTTTTTTTTCAAAAAAATTAAAAAATATCGTACCCAAAGATTATAGCCATTAGACACCTATTACAACATCAACACCACCCATTGGAATGGAAATCATTGGACTATTCAATACATATTCTCACATGGATAGCTTGGTATTATGGCACTTTCCAGAGAAATTTATGGTTCGTTCAATTGCAACCATCACTTGAAACTCTGGTGCTAGATATAGGAAGCAATTCATTTCCTTGGCTATCTTACAATAAATAAAACTATGGGTATTGCCCGAATCAATCAACACTATTACGTTTTTCTTCTTGATATGTCCTTCTATCTTGAGAGTTTCAGGAGTGGTAATTCCAACCAATGCATTACAATATATGGTCGGATTCATTTCTTCTTTCTATAGGGTTTGTTCTTGGTGTATATCCTCTTCTTTCACATTTCTTATTCCTTTTCCTCCTCTTCACAATCTATGTAAAATAATTTATTCTCAACACACTTATGACCTTTAGTGTATTTGTTATGACAACTGTAACAAAACCCTTTTTCTCTTTTTTATTCCAATTGTTGTGGTGTCAACCTTGTAGGTTGTGGAAGGCTAGGGGCAAGAAAATTTCCATCTTTATAGTTGTGAGTGGTAGGCTTCCTTGTTTCCATAATTTTGCTTTGAATTTTTTCTTGCTAACCTAAATTCCTTCTCCAATTAATCAGGTTCCCAACGACGAAGCTCATGTTGGATGTTATCCTTTAAAATCCCTGTGAACACATCAATCATATGCTCCTATGGAATATCTTTACGCTTATATTCAATTTTTTGAAGTCTTCAATGTTCTCCACCATTGAACCCTTTTGTTTGAGATTTATCACTTGGCCAAAAAAGGTGTTTCTTTTTTTATCCTCATAATGTGCTATCATTTCTTTAGTAAAAATTGCCCAAGTGACATTTTTTTTATGAGATCAAAGTCATTGATACCATACAAACTGAATGTGTTTCAAATATAAAGTTGCAATGCATATGTTTTGTGTGTTTTGCACATTATGGAGATCAAAATACTGCTCCATCTATAGTATCCATGTTACAGGATCCTTGCCATCAAAATTCCTCATATCGATCTTTGGAACATGGTGGGTCTTCAATCCAACTTTAGAGCCTATGAAATCATGATTAAAATTTCTTTTCTTCTCATCATGAGTTTCCTTCACTACCCTTTCACCATTAATAAGCATTTCTTGTAGCAACTTTGTCAAATCTATCTTCAAATCTTCCATGTTGCCTTTAAGTTTTGCTTCTATACCATCCATCTTAGCTTCCATGCCATCCATTTTAGTTTCCACACCATCCATCTTAGCTTCCACGCCATTCATCTTAGCTTCTATGCCTTTCTCTAAAACATCCATATTAGCTTCCATGCCATCTGTTTTAGCTTCCACACCATCCATCTTAGCTTCCATGCCATTCACCTTAGCTTCTATGCCTTTATTTAAACCATCCATCTTAGCTTCTATTACTTTTTGTGATAGCGAAAGTTGCACTTGGTCTCGTAATTTTGATATATCATGTTACATTTCTTCCTCTTCTTTATGAGTCAGGATAGAGATTTCAGGTTGCTTACACATGCTTCCATTTTATTTCTTTGGGGCATCAATAATGATAATTATGCCTCACTATACCCTTTGGATCACTTCAAACTATTTTTTCAAACCAAACTCACGCAATTTTTTTTTTTAAATACACACATTTTTTCTCTTTGTAGAAGTTTGATATTGAATCTTTTGTATCTCTATAATTTCAGATCTCCAAGATCTAAAATTGGGTCTTTTGGTAGCCCTCTAAGTCCTCTTTTTAACCCCACCAGTCTGATCAATATTTGATTCTTAGAGAAAGAGTTATGCCAAATCTCCCATGATGACCTTATTATATATTGGTTCAGTAGAGCAGACTTGTACGACCTTCCATGTGTCATTGTTTTGACCTTTGGACCTGAAAACAATATACAAAAAATCACATTCCATCCTCTTTCCATAAATTATTATGAAATTTCAATCCAATATTCAGAGATAAATTTATGATGATTTTCCCATGGTCACTTATTTAGGATGTAATTCAGGAGCTTGCAAAAACCGTAACTTTCTTGGATCATATCTTCAAAAAAATAGTGAGAAAATGTCTACAATTCGGAATCGAGGTTCATCAAGATTTTGGTTTAAATGGGTTTTAATTTCAGCTTTTGAAACATCGTATGAAAAAACGTTATAACGAAATTACCATGATGACCTGTTTGGAGTAGTGAAAACCTAGAAACCAAAGCTTTGATTCCAAATGTTATGCAACGACTTCAAAATCAGCCTCTTCAAGGGGGGAACATTATTTACATTACACAGATGAACAATTCTTGGATGATACAAATGACAATACCTCCTTTCTATATATAGGAGTCTAAGGGGTCACAATATAATGAGAGCTTACATAACAAAAAAAATGTAAGGGCACAACAATAACAATAGTGGGATTTTATGGGGCACAATAATAACAATATGGGGACAACATGGGGCAAAAATAACAATAAGGGATACAATGACAATACTACTAAGGGAATACTCTAGTATTATAGGGATCTAACATGGTCCCTGTCTCTGCAATTTTGAAAAACTCTCAAGGATTACTGTAGTGAATTATGTTTGTTTCTCCTATGCCTGCATGATTATGTCATTATCTTCCTTTCAACTTGTTATTTGTTAAGATTCTCAATGTGTCTACTAAGTCATAAGAATTCCCAACACAATGTTTCTCATCTTATCCATAGTGAGAGTCTCAGGAACTGTAGTCTACCATCTTGCTAGTCATCTTTGTTGTTTTCTTCCTGCAAGATATAGCATGTCAGCTAAACGAAAACATAAAAATAATCAACATACCTTAGTATAGTTCGTGGAGGATATATCATCTACAAGGCAACCAGAATGGCACAATACATGTATAAACATAATCATAACAACATATAGATGTCATCTTAAACATGGTCTAGTCATTAATGCATGACCATATCAATCACACATCATTACCTCATGCATGACAACTGCAACCATTTCAATGTATACATAATCAACATATGTAAGAAACACATGCATACACGATACATACAAACATTTTCATTCATAACCAGTGCATAACCGATCTATACTCATGATAAACACATCTAACAGCACACCATCCACTTTTACACGGTGATGTCTAGTCAATTTAACGTCTTAAATTGTTCTACATAAATTATCAATCCGGGTATCGTAAACTGATGAAGTGTGGTGCACCATATGTGCTTAGTTAACCTTTTTCTTACTTCGTTGCTTTATAGATTTTATTTGTTTTGGGGCTTTGTTCTTGTTGATCTCCTAAAGTATCTAATGCAAATGGAAATCCTATTCTAAGGTCTTAAGAATACTTTTAAAGGTCAAGTATGGATGTAGATTTCAAGACAAGGTCTATGTCCCTAATGGTAACTTCCAAAACTTAGCACTTCAAAAGATCTTAAAACATGTTATTGATGGAATTAGTACTTAAACAAAAGTGTAAGTATGTAGCTACTTTAATCAAGCAAAAGATGACATACTGATCATGAAATCACTGTCTCTGCTGCTTGTCTAAATATGGAAATAAAAGTTAAACTATTGCACTCAAACAAATAAAAAACTGCAAACCAATAAAAAGTAAAATCAAATCACATCATTCATAGTCTGATTCCTCGCCAGGTATTCTAAGCTATGGCTTTTGGAGATAATCATCAACAACATGAGCAATCTAATATCTAATTGCAGAAAAGTAAAGCTAAAATCAGATCACATCAATTCATAATCTGACCCCTCGCTAGTTAGTCTCGCTATGGCTTTCGGAGGTAATCATCAACAACTTGAGCAATCTAATATCTAATTGCATAAAAGTAAACTTAAAATCAAATCACATCAATTCATAGTTTGACCCCTCGCTAGTTAGTCTCGCTATGGCTTTTGGAGATAATCATCAACAACTTGAGCAATCTGATATCTAATTGCAGAAAAGTAAACTGAAAATCAAATCACATCGATTCATATCTGACCCCTCGCCAGCTAGTCTTGCTATGGCTTTCGGAGGTAATCATCAATAACTTGAGAAATCTGATATCTAAACTAACTAACAAAGAAAATGAGTAAGACTAAAATCAAAGCATAACTGAAATTGAAAAGCTAAAACAACAAAGTCAGCAGAGAGGTAAATCTCATGTCACTATTTGATGCAAAAACATGTAAAGAAAAACTAATCTACAATCAACCGGTTGAACACACTTACGTGAATTAAAATTGCATGAACGAAAAATCTAATCTATCAAACTTGAAAGCAATCAAATGACATAATGAAATAAAAACAAAATTACAAAATGAAATCTATTCTACCTTACATTCTAATATGTTCTATGACATCTACTTCACATCTCTTTCCATGTCGAGAACATCAAAGCTTTATTCAAATCCTTCAAAATTACAAAGTACAACAAAGCTCTCCAAAGCTTTCAATAGCCATCAAGGAAGAACTACAAACTCCAAGCTAAAGAACTAACAAATGAAGGAGAGAGATCTCCTATTTATACAAAAAGATGAGAGCCATCTCATTAATGAGAGTCCATGAATCTCTCCCTCTACCTATAGAGTCCTAATCAAAATAGAAATTGATAAGACACATGTCTTCTTAGAGTTACAATATAATTAGGAGATGTGACACATATCCTCATGATCCCATGATTCTTTCCACTCAAATTCTAATTTGGCCTTAGAGTGACACATAAGGGTCTTCTAGAAGCCTCCTTTCAACCTACACATGTCAACAATCTCAACCCATTTGTTAGGTATAATCATATGCACATTATTTTCTAATTTTTAACCACAAATTCACTTAAAAAGGCTAAGAAATAATAAAGTTTGGAAAAACATAAATGTAGCCCAATGATAATGAAAGTGGGATGAATGTAGTGACATAGTAGTGAAATGGAGGTGATATAATGGACATAATAGTGAAAGTGTAATGGAAATGAATGGCATTTTCAAGACTCAACATACCCCCAACTGAAGCTATTGCATGTCCTCATGCAATATATATTACATTAACTTTTTTGATCCTTAAGATTTAACTTTGCATGATATCATTTGATAACTTCATATTTTTGCAAAGTGTTTTACTTGAATTGCAACATGGTTGGTTCTTGTGTTACAACCAATTTTTATTTTTTTGTTGTTGCATTCTATTTTGATCTTTGAACTTTGCATAATGATATTTTGATTATTGTTGCAAAGTATATCTTTATTGGATTGTATGATGGTTGGTTATTGTGCGACAACCATGATTTTGTTTGTATCCAATTTATTCTTTAAGCACTTTTTTGAAAAGCCATTGTATGCTCATAATAACAATGTAATAGTTAATATCTGTTGGAAGTATGTGGGATCCTGAATATGATATGGACATGGCAAGATATGAAAATGAATGTACTCCCCCCCCAACTGATGGTATTGGAAATTTTATGAAATGAGGAAGAGAAATGTTTTTCCAACAATTATCATTCTAGCTTTTTATGAAATTCTATGGTCAAAAGTTAGAAAATGACGTACCTTCACTTACCCTTTGGAATGGATGAGTTGTATGTGTGGTGGCTGCAAAATTATCATCATATTTTTCTTCAAGTGGCTGAACAAGAGGAGCCATAGATAAAGAGATAAGATGACTTTTTATTGCTTCTACTAAAACTTGTTGAATCTGCTCCAAAATGTTGAAAATAATAGTCTTCATGTCTTCAAAACTTGTTGACACAATTCCTGCTATGTGAAAATATGTTCTGATGTCGAACATAGTAGGAAATTGTTGGCTTAGTGGCCATTAATGGATGCCACTAGTCAACACGAGAACTCTCACCATTGATGACAATGAGAGTCAAGATGCCCAAACACATCTTGCTAGGTACAAATGAATTTGTCGATGTCGAGTCACCTAGAAGGTCTGATGAACAAGGGACATTAATGTATTCCCATTGTTTGTCAGCATGAGGACTTGCCATTAAGGCATGCAAGCCTCAATGTGTTTTTATAAAGAACTTAGACTCAAAGGACTATGGACTCAATAATTTTCATTGAAGCAAGACTTATTTGCGAAATGAAAATGACAAGGAATGGAAGATGAAAATGGAAGCTGGCAATGGAGAGTAGAAATGGCAATGGCAAATAAACATGTGAATGAGCCTCTTGCTTTTATTTGTGGATTATGAATGGACAAAAAGAGATGGAAAACGTATGTGAATGTAAATGGAAAGTATGAAGTGAAATGAGGTGAAGGGTTTATTATGAGGTATGGATGTGATGGAGACAATAGTATCTGAAAGTTTTTCAAGTGTTTGGATCTGATTTTGCATCAGCATATTCCCTCTTTGTTGCTGATCATCCTTTTATGAAACAAATCGGTCTCTTAGAGAGACACCATTCTCTTGTAGTCATTTGTCCTTCCTCCTGGAACCTGCAAAAAAAACTAATACTTCTTCTGCAATGGAATGTAAGATTATCAGAGGAGAGAGGTGATCAATCTCTCTAGTTATGATATTTACACACAAAACTAAGAATTTGTATTAATGAAACAGGTTCTCAAAGGAAAAATCAAAAGAATTTATACCTGCTTTGGAATTGGTGCCCCAAGTTGAAAGCTATTTTTTTTTAGCAATTTATTTCATTATTTTCCATTTCAAACTCTAATGATAGATTTCTCATTATGTAGATCTTGTTGATATCTTTCCAATGGTACTTAAATCATCAAAATCTGATTTCATATGAAAAAGTTAGGTTGATTTGAACAATGAGGTTTTTTTTCCAGTCCGCGGAATTGGACTTCAGCTGCAGAATGTGCATGGTTTCTGTATCTAAAAATATTGAATACAAAGTTAGCCATTCATCTTTCATCATTAGTCCAAAATTAATCAATACCTTCAGAAAAGTGAGGAAATAACTTATTCATTTGGTTGATTCAAAATTATTATTTTTTATTGACATGCAGCGACTTAGTGTGGCGACTCAGTGTGGTGACTTAGTGATAACACACAACTTGACTTCCCTTTGACCGGGGTCTTTTTCATCGAATTAGATCAAATGAATAGGAAACCTTCTATGTACTGACATTTTCCCAGCTACCCATGTGGCTTGTTTTGCTTGATAACACCTAAAACCTAGAGTTTAACAAAAACAACTGCGAAAAGTTGAACCAGCTGCAGAAAGTTGAATCAGCTGCGGAAAGTGGCTAAAACAGTCAACCATCAGTTTTTCACAGATTTTGGATACTTGAGTCGTGCATAGCTTTTTATCTCTTTCGCACTTTCCTGTGGAGTTTTTGCAACCTTAAAAGAAAGTGATTCACCTTTAAAACGAAGATTTTCAGTTGAAACAAAACCAACCAAAATGATATTGATCCCTTCTCTAATTGAAAGTGCCAATGTTACTACACAATAAGCCCTGGGCTTCCCATACAAATAGCAGATAAATTTCGATAAATAATCAAGGATACCAAGGTCATGCTTGATAGTAATCATCGCTATCTGGCCTGAGCAAGGACTAGACTATTTGTGCAGCGTCATGTTGCAACATTACGCTGTTATGAATCGAGGTATGCATTTGCAAATCTCTGTAATTCTCCACCAGAAAGATTTACTACATTAATTTTCAATTTGAAGTGGTTTCATGATATCATATGTGAATTGAGTGTGCGTATATGAATCACAGATTTTTTTTTGTGTAATAAATGCCTAACAGTTGTCTGGAACTTCGGTTGATCTTCTGCAGTTTGTATGGCACATTAGATTCAGGATCCTCCACATCTGTATTGTCTACAAGATCTGGTTTCAATAAGTAAGCATGCGTATCAATGTTGTTTTCCCTGTTCCATTTTCTCCCAAAATTTAACCAGAAGTAACGGAACAGGTACAGATGGGTGGCAACAACTTCATGGGTTTTAATGACATAGAGTCATGTTTCTTCAAACAACTACGGCGTGCCGTGTTCAAACTATTCCTTGTTCATTTAATAGAAATCATTTCTTCTCACACATTCGGTGACATGGTGGATGAACTGGCAGCCAAGGAAATCAGATCTGAGCGGATTTCTCAAGGAAATTGAAATATGGCCGCAACTGTTAAAAAAAACACTATTTTTTTCACACTGGCAGACAAAAAGAGGCTCCAAAGAACTGAGGATATCTCCCAAACCGCCACGAATCTCTTAAAATGGTTTCTGGGTTATCTAACTGACCCTACTCGTGAAGAAACCCATGTTTTTGTTTTTCCAAATTCATCTCCTTTTGGCCAAATCGTTCGTGTGACATTTAACGTTTTTTGTTGTTTATGTTTTTCTGAGTTAATGTCTTTTACTGTTCTGCATTTTATGAATTTGTTGCATTCGGCCTTCCAGCTTTCATTTGCTGTCTAATGGCTCTTGTATTTACCTGATACGGGAACAACTCTTTTCTCTACTAGTTTATTAACAAAGAAACCAGAGAGAAAATGTCAAATGATGACGCCCAACCCACAGGTTGCTAAACAATTGTTGTAGTAGTTGTTTTTACTTTATAATGGTACCTTCGATTTTTAAAACAACAATTTAATAATTTTGTTGAAGCTTGCAGCTTAGATCATTTATATCGCAGGTTTTGGAGGCGGTGGAAATCTAAGTGGCAGCAATGTTTGTATTGAGCTCATTGATTTATTTTCAGGTTGGGACAATGCCGAGGCTCCTTAATGGAGTTAACATGGATCTACAAATTTGCATTCACCTTCTTATTGTTACCTAATCGTTTAACATTCGATCCCTTCGTTTTTTTTTTCACATATACAGTGCAATTTTTTTATGTTGCAGGTTTGTTTCAGGCCAAAGCTTGAACAGGGATGCATATTTTCTACTGAGGCCAAATTGAAAGCTAGGATTGAAGATAGCCATAGATTGTTTTTCCCTTTTTTTTCCTCTCTAAAATTGTAAAATTTTATAAGAAGGATTAATGATTTTCAATTTCAGGCAGCAAAGACTTCAAGAAAGACATGTTAAAAACAGGACTTTGACTGAGGTTTTAAGCTCATTTTTTATCAGTTTGGGCTAGGTGACTAGGATAGGATCCATGTTAGGACAATTTTGGAGATGCCCATGTGGTCGGTTTCTTCAATGGACGCCTGTAACCTGCTAAACCTTGAAATCAGCTGCGGAATTCTCAACTATCTACGGAATCAGGCTACATTGCACAGCTAAGTTGCAAAACCTTATTAAAACAGGATATAGTGTTTTGAGGACCACTACAGACCATAACCAGTCAATCTTGGACAGCTGAACCTATCAAAGTAGTTGGGTTTCATTTGTTTTTTTTTTTTAATTTTTTTTTTTAATTGAATAAATTGAAATGATGAAGTTTATTTTGTCTCTTTTTTTTTCTTTTTTTACACAACAATTCTTTTTCTGATCCCCTAGATCACACAAAGTGCAAGAGAAGAGCATATTCAAGAATTATTAATTTTTTTTTTTACATAACAATCCTTTTCCTGATCTTCCAGATCACACAAAGTGCAGGAGGAGAGCATACTCAAGAATTATTATTATTATTATTATTTTTTAGATGTAAGAAATAAGGTTTTCTAATTACACTTCCCCGGAAACGGCGCCAAAATGTCTAGTCAATTTAACGTCTTAAATTTCTCTACATAAATTATCAATCTGGGTATCATAAACTGATGAAGTGTGGTGCACCATATGTGCTTAGTTAACCTTTTTCTTACTTCGTTGTTTTATAGATTTTATTTTGTTTTGGGGTTTTGTTCTTGTTGATCTCCTAAATTATCTAATGCAAATGGAAATCCTATTCTAAGGTCTTAAGAATACTTTTAAAGGTCAAGTATGGATGTAGATTTCAAGACAAGGTCTATGTCCCTAATGGTAACTTCTAAAACTTAGCACTTCAAAAGATCTTAAAAAATGTTATTGATGGAATTAATACTTAAACAAAAGCATAAGTATGCAGCTACTTTAATCAAGAAAAAGATGAAATACTGATCATGAAATCACCATCTCTGCTGCTTGTCTAAATACGGAAATAAAAGTTAAGCTATTGCACTCAAACAAATAAAAAACTGCAAACCAATAAAAAGTAAAATCAAATCACATCATTCATAGTCTGATTCCTCGCCAGGTAGTCTAAGCTATGGCTTTTGGAGATAATCATCAATAACATGAGCAATCTAATATCTAATTGCAGAAAAGTAAAATTAAAATCAGATCACATCAATTCATAGTCTGAACCCTCGCCAGTTAGTCTCGCTATGGCTTTCGGAGGTAATCATCAACAACTTGAGCAATCTGATATCTAATTGCAGAAAAGTAAACTTAAAATCAAATCACATCAATTCATAGTCTGACCCCTCGCCAGTTAGTCTCGCTATGGCTTTCGGAGGTAATCATCAACAACTTGAGCAATCTGATATCTAATTGCAGAAAAGTAAACTTAAAATCAAATCACATCAATTCATAGTATGACCCCTCGCTAGTTAGTCTCGTTATGGCTTTCGGAGGTAATTATCAATAACTTGAGCAACCTGATATCTAAACTAACTAACAAAGAAAATGAATAAGACTGAAATGGAAGCATAACTGAAATTGAAAAGCTAAAAAAACAAATTCAGCAGAGAGGTAAATCTCATGTCACTATTTGATGCAAAAACATGTAAAGAAAAACTAATCTACAATCAACCGGTTGAACACACTTACATGAATTAAAATTGTATGAATGAAAAATCTAATCTATCAAACTTGAAAGCAATCAAATGACATAATAAAATCAAAGAAAAATTACAAAATGAAATCTACTCTACCTTACATTCTAATATGCTCCATGACATCTACTTCACATCTCCTTCCATGTTGAGAACATCAAAGCTTTATTCAAATTCTTCAAAATTACAAAGTACAACAAAGCTCTCCAAAGCTTTCAAAAGCCATCAAGGAAGAACTACAAACTCCAAGCTAAAGAACTAGCAAATTAAGGAGAGAGATCTCCTATTTATACAAAAAGATGAGAGCCATCTCATTAAAGAGAGTCCATGAATCTCTCCCTCTACCTCTAGAGTCCTAATCAAAATAGGAACTGATAAGACACATGTCTTCTTAGAGTTACAATATAATTAGGAGATGTGACACATATCCTCATGATCCCATGATTCTTTCCACTCAAATTCGAATTTGGCCTTAGAGTGCCACATAAGGGTCTTCTAGAAGCCTCTTTTCAACATACACATGTCAACAATCTCAACCCATTTGTTAGGTATAAGCATATGCACATTATTTTCTAATTTTTAACCACAAATTCACTTAAAAAGGCTAAGAATTAATAAAGTTTGGAAAAACATAAATGTAGCCCAATGATAATGAAAGTGGGATGAATGTAGTGACATAGTAGTGAAATGGGGGTGAAATGGAGGTGATATAATGGACATAATAGTGAAAGTGTAATGGAAATGAATGACATTTTCAAGACTCAACAGATGACACCACTGCAACCATGACCAACATCATGCATATGCAACAAGCACATAAGCCATGAGCATAGAGAACACATATGCCAAAAACATGAAGGCATGAAAAACACATCACCCATCCAATCCAACGAGTGAACCATGCTCTGATACCACTCTTTAACACCCTCCTCCCACATTTACCCAAGTTAACTGATCCGCTGGGGTAAACATGTGACGAGAGGCTAATATGATCTTATTCAACTCCCCATTTACAGTTAAGGTAGCGGAACTGATAAAACACAACCAACTTGAAATTCTACACATGCTACAGAACCTCCAGGAGCCAACCAACCTTCTGAGGTGGCAAACCCCTAAGGAAACCCAAACTCTTACTGACATATAGCCTCAGTCTCTCCCATGACATGGGCGTGCATGCGAATGGGTCCCTCCAGTCACTATGACAACAAGGGCATGTAAGCGACTAGGGTCTTTTTCAGCTAGTTCAGAGCCAATGACCCCAGATTTTGTGCCACTTTTTCAGGGCCAGGTGTCAGGCCACTTCCCATAACTTCATGAAACTTCTAGAAATGAAAATTAACATTGAAATAATGATACAAATGCAAATAATTGAATAAATACTTGACTAGACCCATACTAGCCATGATAGACATTTCATTAAGCATGTCACAAATATGCATTCTATAGGTCATAGCAGCAAATATGAGCATAAAGGTCTCATATTTATATGAGAATTTCTAAGAAGAATTGACACCTTATCAAATTAGATGAATTATCATATACTAGGTCATATATTCATTGTTCATCCATTTACAAATTAAAGCATGATCAGATCCATACATCGTCATTGTCAAAAAACATACTCGTAACCAGTGCATAACCAGCATAGATAATAAGGATACAACAACCATAAACTCCACATATAAACCAGTACATTTACACATGAAATAACAAGGAGAAGGAACTATTATTAATTAATGCAACATCCAACCGAGTTTGGGACTTCCATGAACCACCTGACCATATATTGGTTGAACCAAATCTTTCTTTCATCCAATCAGCCCTGTGCCATATTCTAAGCATGAATGTGGGACTCATAACCAAAAATAAGAAATGAATGAGCATGGATGCCACCTAGTTTCTCCACCTACAACATGAGGAATTTTATTGTATCCTAGTCCCTAGGCTTTACCACAACCCACAGTCCGATTTAGGGGTCACTAGGCCGTGATCAAGACACCACCCTCCACGATTTATCATATATCTTCCATTCACTGACCAAGGATTCCTAAGCCTAATAAAGGGCACCCACCTATAGGATTTATGCTGCTATTCATTGATCAAGGATTCCTAGGCCCACTAAGGCAACACAAAATTTGGCTTTTCTATAACCCACATTCTAGTTCAGGAGTTACTAGGTCGTTGCTTTACCACAATCCACATTCTAGTCCAGGGATCACTAGACCATGTTTTTTTCCTTTCAGAGATCCACCTCACTCAGCTTCGAATCCATCCATAAATTTAGGGATACCAAAAAATGAGAACCCATCATCTCAAGACTATACTGAAATGGAAAGGCTAGGCTAAAAACAATGGCACACCTGGAATATCCCATGCCAATGACAACAAGAGAACCACGAACACATGTGAATAACCATGCATGCAAAAATTAGCAAGGAAATCACACATGCAAATCGATACTTGCAAATAATCCCGCTATAGATCGTAGATCCTACTCTTGCTTGCTTGATCCTTCCTTTCCTTTCGCTTCTTTTCTTTTCTTGATCCAATGTTGAAGTGCTCCAAGAAAACTCTAAGTTTTCGAGAGTGATAGAGAGAGAGAATAGAGGGGGATCTCCAAAACTGAACTAATAAAAGGTACCAATTTATCCTCAGAAGCCTTTTTATTAATGCAGCCTTTATTTTTTTCAATTTTCCATTATTTTCCTTCATTTCCCTCCTCACATGCAACCTGTGACCTTTCACCTTCTTTTTCTCCTAATTTCCATTATTTTCATAAATAAAATGCCAATTAATGCCTCATACCTTTCCAAAGCCTTTGCCAATTTCCTTAGCCATAATAAACCAAATGAACACCCACACTAGGATGTTTTTCCCAACATTCAACTTGGAATAAGTGTCCCATAACCGTGGTTATTATTTTTCCTTTATTAAATTTTATTACATGAAATTTTCACCGGGGTTGTTACAAAGAGATAGATAAATTTCATTCAGTCAAATGGATTACAATCTGTATGATCCAAGGAATGCTTGCAAAGGACATTGTGCAAAGATACATTTTAGTTGGCCGAGCGGGAATTTTTTTAGGCCTGAGGAGGAAAGAATAAAGAATTTTTACAATGCCTCTAATCCCCACTAACCAGTGAGATTTGCAAGTACATCATAGGTTACTCCATAATCAGAAGAAACTTTGAAAGCAAAACCATTAGTGAGGTGTAAGCCGATGCATGAAAAGGGGAATCGAAAGTATGTGCACAGTCCAATAGAAGAATAGAGTCAAAAATGGAAAGCAGATCCAATCATCTTAAAAGTAGCCGTAACAACAGGAAGAAGGAGAGAACAGAGGAAGAAGGAGGAATAATTGAAGCAAAAGGAAGGAATAGAACTGAAGGAACGAAAAGAAAAGCAAAGGAAAGAAGAAGAAGTAAGATAGAAGAAAGAAGAAGAAGAAGTAGCACTGAAGCTAGGTAAGGAAGAGGAACATAATCAGATGTTGTAGGAAGATAGAAAGAAATTGCACGATAAGGAACTTGCTCAAGAGATTGAAGATCTAATCTTAATCCAGGATATGGAGGTGGAACCGGAGCAACAAAACCAAGAAGTTGATCTTATGTTGAGCATGCAACAGATCTACTCAGTCTCCCCTTCCTCCGATGGCAGAGCAAGCTTCGAGCAAGGAAGAGGAAATTGTTCCTCTTGATGATGGTCCAGTCATGGATACATACAATCTAACCTATGATGAGCTTCAATAGAAGATTTTACAAGCGAGAAAGAAACACTTTCTAGGCGATCTCACATCTCTTGCATTCATTAGAGAAAAGGTTATTTTGACGGATATTGAAAGGAATCCAGAAGCTATTATTGCAACCAAATTGGCCTTCGTAGGGGCTATCAAGTCAAACATGGAGTATATCATGGCAGGGAATAGACATATGGAAAAGAACTCATAGGAAACAAGTGGAACAAACTCCATGCAAAGGTCCAGAAAGAATCTCCTGCATAGCTGTATCTAGAATAACTTAAGGCAGCCACACTTGGTGAAGTATCATCATTGGGAGATACCATGCGAAGCCTCTACGAGAAGTTTGTCACTGTGTACAAAGTAGTTATCCACTAAAAATAATGCAACATAAGTGCAAAGATAATGTTAAATCTCCCAAGTTCATTCATACAGTTGTTGCTCCTGTGCATGAGTGGGAAATGTGGCACAAAGGCGCACCTCCTGAGTTGGTGAAGAAGAAAAGGCAACACGTTGAGTTGGAGAAAGCATTTGAATGCATATCCAGAGTTACAAACAAGTTGACTCATTCATCGCCAACATTCAAGCCTCGTATGCACAATTGTACAATAGTGTGGATTTCATGGTGAAATCACACAAGATCCCTTCAGTTGGCTCGTTCACTGAAGCTAAAGGAAAGAATAAAGTTAAGTAGGAGGTTGAAGAATGCGTCGACAAGAAGATTTCCACTAAGGAAGATCTAAAGGTGAAAAAGAATAATATGCAAAAGTACATTGGTTTCCCTAACTAGATCAATACCATGTTTCTCCTACTGAAGAAGGAAACTTAGACCCGTTCCAAGGAAGTGTACCCAGATGCAATGGAGGCTATATTCCGCTTCCAACTTGATCCCATCACATATTTTGGGGAAGTCATCGCACATTACAAATATTGGTACCACTATGTGATCGAGAAACTACAAGTTGAAGTGGTTGAGCTGGAGTTTCCCCAAACTCAAGCTTGACTTGTTTTTGTCTTATTAGACTGTGTAGTTGACTCTACCTAATTTTGTCTTATATGGGTATACACATATTGTAATATTATTTTGTAATTAATTATAAGTTAAATTTGAAGTGTCAATTGTGGAATGTGAAAAATCATTTTGTAATGAAATCCAAAGGTCATGGTTGAAGGAAGTCAAAGAGACATGAGGGAAGTCCAAGAGTCATATAGGGGAGATGATTAGTCATCTCATTTGTTATAAATATACCCTCATAACTCATGTTAAGGACTTTTGGTCGGGATTTTGGCTTAGGATTAGAAGCTTGGGATTTTTGTTGAGAGCATTGACTTCTCCTTAGCATAGAGGGAGTATTTTTCTTTGGAGCAACAACCATTGGCTTCACGTTCCACTATTGGGACTAGTAGTTTGGCTATTTTATATGTATGTTTGGGACTTTCACTTTAATAAAAGCTCAGAGTTGACATGTTTTCATGCATATGTTGTGAATATAGTAGGACTATTCTTGTTATGTTTGCAATATATGTTATTTAATTTATGCTATTGATTATGAACTATTTCGTTTTCATTAGTATGAATATTGTTGAATGCATGTTGTTATGTATGTCAATCAAGGTTATCTTGTGAGCTATTTTGCAGGCTAACTTATGATTCCTCTTATGCTCCTGTGTTCCTTTCGAGATGTGTACTATTACAGGCTTCTAAGGATCTCACTCACTTTTCCTTTGTTGTGTTAGAACCTTTCATGCATTGCACTTTACTCTTCATATCACAATACACTTGTTTCACCAAATTCACGAATACATCATTCTATGCATTATTGCAGCCAAGGAATAGCACTAAAACCTGTTGATCTAGATTGTCATTAATGTCAATATGAAGCTAAGGAGAAGTAGAGCAGACTTGTGAAGAACAGGAGCAAAGCCACTAGAAAGAGGATCGCATCAGCGAAGGTACATAAATAGAGTCATCGGAAGTCACAGAGAGATATGTCCAAGGGAAAGCGCTATCGGAAGAACAAAGAGCAACAGAGCATCAGAGGAGCTAACAAAGGAGTGGCAGAAATCAAGACAATGCAGGAGATTGAGGAGGAGCCATATCGAGATCCAAAGAAGTCAACAGAGGAGCCAAAAGAGCGGAGGAGTATATAATATAGGCAAAAATCAAGAATACAGATGAAGAGTGAATGCACGTGGTTATATTCCAAAAAGCAAGTTTGAAATAGTGACAGTGGTTTTCGGGCAGACTCAAGGTCGTAAATGGTTTTTGGGCGGATTCACCTGATACCATTCATCGATTGATGCATGGTAGGAAAAGGAGAGAGGAAACCACCTTATCGGGCGAGTAATCCTCATGCATGTAGCTCACCCGATATCATTGTCGAGCGTTGGATCAAATGCATTTTGATCTACGGTGCAAGATCACCGAGCAACTTTGTTGGTCGGGTGTAATATCAACTGTCAGATGGGATGGTAAGATCTACGGTGGAGGATTGATCTGAAAAAGGAAAACATTGGAAAATGTGCATGTGCGGACCCAACGATATATATGTCTGGGTGTATAAATAGTTGAAGTCCGGCTAAGTGTTTCGGAGCGGGGTTTTCAGTGTATTTCATATGTATCCTTGTATTCCAGCTTTAAGCCTTGCCACATTAAAAAATGCGATTGCGATATATATATATATATATATATATATATATATATATATATATATATATATATATATATATATATAGCGGGGTTTTCAGTGTATTTCATATGTATCCTTGTATTCCAGCTTTAAAAAATGCGATTGCGATATATATATATATATATATATATATATTATATATAGAGAGAGAGAGAGAGAGAGAGAGAGAGAGAGAGAGATATGGACCCATGGGACCATTACAATATGATGTAATATAATATCGCGTCGGGTATCAGGGAATTATCTATGTTATGTGCAAATCTTCTGATTGCGATAAAGTTGTGGAGGAGCGACCCAATGAAGTTATAGATGTGAGCGTAATGCATTTGAAGTCCGGCCTTATGTGTTCGGAGGGTGTATTTCCATGTATTCCTGTGGTTCTGATAAATGTGTTGCTTGGGGCTTAAAGTTAAATTAACACTTCTGATAGTTTAGTGGGCTTGAACCATTGCGATTGCGATTACAATTGTGGGATTACTATTGTATATTGTATGAATATTATAAAAGGGGGGCCTCTTTGATATTTTTTTAATATGAAACATTATTGTAATTCGGCCTCTTTTCCACATTAACGTGTCCTGTGTATTGATGGATTTGTAGAGACAGAGAAAGCCGAAGAGTGAGCGTAGAGGAAATTGAAAGATCAAGCGAGCATTGAGGAAGCCGAATAGCCAATGGAGAAAGGAAGCCAAAGGTTAGGGGTATCAGGAATATAAAACAGAGAACCAGGAAAGTTTAGTGTTACTGAAAAACTGTAAGAAAATAAAGGAAGCCGAAGCTCTGGTAGAAGTGGAAGGAACAGGAGGACAAAAGTAAGTCATATGCCCAGCAGGGTTGGGAGCAGAGAATTACAACCAAACAGATCTAGACAGTTTACAGTAGAGAGTTGGAGTCCTTGACGTTGGTGCCTCAGAACTGAAAGGATTGGTGTCCTTAGGAGTTGGTGCTCCTAAATTCAAGGTTGGTACCTAGACAAGATAGAGATGGCGCTCTAGAGGTTGAAGCCTCACAAAGAGTCCAAGTTGGTTCTTGGCAACTTATTGAAACCATATATATATATATATATATATATATATATATATATATATATATATATTGTACTTGATTTATTGTAAATATCACATTAATAAAAGCATCTATTCCTATTATCTACTTCTATGTTCCAAATATAAATGTTTTTAACTAATATAAATAATAATTGAAAAAGAAATACTGATTCACCCCCCCCCCCCCCCCCCCCCCCAGTATTTCCAACAAAAACTACTATTTCGGAAACCAGAATGTATTCCGGATAGGGATCCTACTCCAAATGGTGTGAGGTCTAATTGGGAATCCATATCAGGGAGACCCCTTGAATGTTAGTGGGTCCAACACTTTAAATAACTATAGGACTTTCCCTGTGAATCTAGACTAAGCACTTCGTCACAGAAAAAGGGGACTTCTCTACGACTCCTGTATATATTTGTATGTATTCACTATCATGGGAGTTTTGGGATGAGGAGTTATTATCATGCATCAGGAATGTGTTTGAACACTTTTTCAAGATGTCTGAGATGACAGAACAAGAAAAATATATATCTTATGCATGAATATGCATCTACATGGATATTACAAAACTATTTCTAGAATCAATAGACATCTACTATCAAGATGAATTGTGGAACTAGATGCTCGACTATGAACACATTCCTTTTAGATGCCAGTAATGCCATGGATATGGCCATTTATACAATAACTTTCCTGTGGTAGCTTCCAATAATAACCCTGAATCTTTTGAGGCCCTTGATAATAATGGGTTCATGGGGGTAGAAAGGAATCAATGTAACCTTAAAACACCTCCACGTGAGCTAGAACTCTTAGGGGTGGAAAGAGTTAGGAGGGAAAGGCTTGATGTAGAATAGATATGAGCTACTAGTAGATATGGAGCTCAATGACTCGATTGAGACTAAGAAGTCTCCATAGGTGGAGATGAAAGGCCCTTAGGGGCCTCCATCAAAGACAAATTAACCACCACCATCTTCTGAAAACCAAATGTCGGAGCGTGCTAATTTGTAACCTTTGACCTGGTTGAATACTGACTTAGCTAACTAGTTAAAATTTCCACCTATTTTCCTTCACACGACACCGGACTGGACAACGAAACTCCCCAATAAGATGTAGGATATGGATATGAACTCTTTAAATCTACAAAAATTAGGAAAGGAATGGAAAGGTAAGGAATCGTTCACTCTACTTGAGCACCAATTATGCCTAATGGGAAAATCTTATCTTAAGTACAGACATGTTGTAGCGAAATCCAAGTCAGGAACATAAGGCAGTGAGTCATTAGCAGTACAAAATCATCCGCTAAAGGAACCAAAATTGCCACATAGGGAAGAACAAAAGAGGGGACAAAAGAATAATTTGCAGTTGTTGGATGAGCTTGTAGGAACATTAGTCTATTTATAATGAGATAGGGTTATCTTGGAGGCTTTCTGAGGCTCCAACAAAACTCAACCATGAAATTCATCTCATGGAATGTGAGGGGTCTGAATAGTAGGGAAAATAAAAGCTCCTTAGAGATAAATGACAAGCAGAATACCCTCTGATTATGCTAGTCTAGGAAACTAAATTACCAAGTGAGATCCTTTCCAATATTAGAGATATAGAAGGTGTGGAGGGGGTGACTACACATGTGTTCTAGAGTGCATATGTGTCCAAATGTAATAAGCCAAAAATTAATAATTTCCCATGTACCTTTAGGGATACATAAGGTGTAGAGGGAATGGAAAAATTTAGGGCATGGATTCCTATGATTAAAGTTGGTTTAAGGCATAGGGAAATGACTTAGTCATTAGGATGAAGGTGCAAGGGGTATGGAGCCACATGAAAGAGTTATGGGAATAAGGAGCTTAGTGATGAAGCATATATGAGGTTAGGGATTAGGTAGTCATGTGGGGGCCTAAGGGTAGATGGGGCTGGGGTCAAAGTGGTGGTAAGGGGATAGGCACATTAGGGGTTGATAGTGGAGTAGAGGTGAGGTCACATGGGAAGATAGGGCTAGGGAATGGGAAAATATGGGATGGAAGGGTGGAGGGGATATAGGTTTGATGGAGATGGGAGCCTAATAGGGAAGTGGGCTAGGGGTGGTGATTTGGAGCCAATAGTTGAAGGGACTCATGGAAAGGGGTATTCTTATGGGTGTAGGGTGTTAGGGGTTTGATGGAGATAAAGGCCTAATAGGGAAGTGCAATAGCGGTGGTGATTGAGAGCCAGTAATTGGAGGGACTCATGAGAAGGGGTATGGGGCCTAGGGGTGTATGGTGATAAGGGTTTGATGGAGATAGAGGCCTAATATGGAAGTGCATTAAGGGTGGTGATTGGGAGCTAGTAATTGAAGGGACCCATGGGAACATGTATGAGGCCTATGGTTGTATGGGATCAGGAGTTATGGAAACAATATTGGGCCCAATGGATAAGGGGCCTAAGGAGGTAGGAGTAAATTTCCTAATTAGAGAGGTCCATGTGTGGAGGAGGCTAAGTTTGTTAGATGCTTTCGGCCTATGGACAAAGTGTAAATAATTAGGCCTTAGGCGCATAGGGTATAGAAACCCATGGGTGTAGGGGACAGGAACACCAAGGGTAGAGTGGTCTAAGGTGCCAAGACCCATACTTAGTGTTCAAAAATACTAGTGGTACCTATATATCTAGTTAGAAGAAAATGATGCCATTGTTGGGTCATTTATGACCATTCATTGTGTTTTTCGTTGCCCTAAAAGCTTGTAAGATTCCTTTATAGCCTAACTCTTGGGTTTATTATCCTAGCCATATCTAAGTTCTAGGTATTGATAGTCAGTGTTCAAGAAATCATAATGCTAACTCTCCCCATCAAAAGACCAAGGATACCCTTGAATATTCCCTTATGGTGGGTCAACCTGTTATTGATGGTACTAGATGCCTACAAGTTTTCTTTAACACATTATTGTAAAACATACCTTGTGAATGCTTAGTGAAAACGACATTTCTGCACTCTTAGAATATGCATGCAATTTAGAATGTGCATGCTCTTTTCATTTCATTTTTTTAAGTGGGTGCGACAAATCTGGCATACATGTTTTTTTATTTTGTTGTGTTAGATTTAAGTTTGGAGTGATAGACCTAGTTATTTGGTAGCTTGGTCTAGAAAAACATTAAATCTTCCATCTTTCTAAATACTTCTCAATAACTCCATTTTTCATGTTATTTTGGTATAAGTTGTTCAAATCCATCGTAGATGAAATAGAGTCAACTATGCAGATTCCATATATACTAATTTCATATATTTTTTTGTGTTAACATATCTCATGATTTTAAAGTGCAAACCCTTTTATCCTTCTATAACTTTTTATCACACCAAATATTTTTAAAATAACTACCATATAAAAACATATTTAAAATATAAAAGAAATATTTCATAATGTTATGACTCTCATACCTTGCTAGAACGCAAGGCCTTAAAATTAAAACATTATAATTTTTGAAAAATCAACACAACACTAGAACAATGTGTTCTCTAAAATTTTACATTTTTTTTCAATATCCCATCGTTAACTTACTCAACATAGGAATGAATTGAAACATATGTATTAAAATAACATATCGATTTTATAAAATCTTAAATTTCACATAGTCCTTTACAAATTAGATATTTATCAATTATATATATTCAAAAGTTTTTTCAATTTCTTACATTTCATCATTTTACTCCATATTTAAATTCATTATGTAAATATTGGTGAAAGCATGGAGCCGGGTTTGACTTTTTGGCGAAATAGGGCGTGTTTGGGTGGAAAAAACAATAGTTTTATATAGCTTTTTTAAGTGCTCAATCGAGCTCCTTAGGCGCTAAGAAGGTAACTCAATCGAGGGTTAAAAACTAACCCTTCATCGAGCTACAACGCTGAATTGATCTATAGTGCTTAATCGAGCGATAGTGCTCGATCGAGCCCTAAGGTTCAATTAAGCCTCTATTTTTAATATATACCTCTCCCATGGTCTGTACGCCATTGCACAGACTGCGGGAGCTCGACCGAGAGTATTGGAGCTCGATCGAGCAATGGAACATTCAAATCAATCTCGCTAACCACTCCACCAACGTCACAGAGGCTCAAACGAATGTAGGTATTATATCCTTTGTCTTTCTTATTATTATTTTTTTTTTTTTTTGCAAAATGTAACAAATTAATTAAAAAAAAAACCATGTACGAAAACCATGAGAATCAATTAATTAAAAATACAAAAACCATGCAAAAACTATGAAAACCACAAAAAAAACCCTTCAAAAAAACTTAGAAAATCACAAAAGCAAGCAAGAAAACCATAAACAAAAACCATTCAAAACAACTTAGAAAACCACAAAACCAACCTATAAAACCATAAAAAAAAACCCTTCAAAAAAACCTAGAAAACACTTCGAAGCCATAAAATAAAAACTGTAATTTAAGTTTTAAAATTGTTTCTTACTTGCAATGTTTTGTTTATTAAATGCATATTTTTTTATTTTGAATGGTAAAAACATTTTTTTCTAATTATTTTAGGTTTTGAAATTTTCTTTAGGAATTTTGTGAAATAAATTTTCAGTTTTTTTTTGTTATTTAAAATGCATTTTAAATTTCTAGCACGTCAAAAAACTCCAAAACAAAAAACAACGAAACTATAACCAATAAATAAGTAAATCAGTTGCTCAAGATTAACATGATGAATATGGTTGCTCATAGTGAAACTCTATTTATAAAATAAGAAATTTTATTTTATTTTATTATTTTAAATTTAAATTAATTTATATTTTAAATATTTTTAATAATAAATATAGTATGATTCTAGTTTTAAAAATAAAATATTATTCTTTAAAGTTAAAAAGAGAAAAAGAGAAAATTTTGTTATATATATATATATATATATATATATATATATATATATATATAGCTAAAAGCTAAAAACCATATAACATAATGTCACTATATCTAATTATAACATTTAACATAACGTATAATTGTATTTAACTTTTTTTTTTAACTATAATATCACATACCTACGATATATTATAGTTCTATATAAAAAATATATAATATAACATCACAACTATATATATATATATATATATATATATATGATAATTCTATAACTATTTATCATAACATAAAGTTATTTGACATAACATATGTAACATGTACATTGTGCATAACTATAACATAATATAACTATAACATTTAACATAGTATAATTACTTATATATATATATATATATACACACACATGAGAGGTACTAGGTGCAAGCACATGAAGACAATGCTTCTTGTACAACACGTTACATAACGAAACAATATGGTACATATTAGAAAAGAGTCTAAATGATTTTACTCACTAGGTCAAATGCACTTTTCATGATGGATTTAATGTATATATATATATATATAAGTGCATGTGATAGATACATTAAATCCATCATGAAAAGTGCATTTGACCTAGTGAGTAAAATCATTTAGACTCTTTTCTAATATGTACCATATTGTTTCGTTATGTAACGTGTTGTACAAGAAGCATTGTCTTCATGTGCTTGCACCTAGTACCTCTCATGTGTCAAACTCAAACATTAAGAACTTAAAATCTATTGTAGTATTTGGTTGGCATGAAATTTTATTAGTTTTGTAAATAGGTTTATTTCAAATTTTTACATATATATTTACATATTTACACAATATGAATAAAATGCATTATTTAGAAATGAGAAAAAGTGTGAGGGTATATTTGATCACTTCTTTCGATTGTGTTTACATGGAACTCAATGTACTTTGGTTGATAAATTGTAAAACAATGGACTCTAAAGTTTAGGACTCCAAGCGAGGTTATTTTGCTTAAGTTTAGAAATGATTTATTTGTCAAGATGTTTTTCTTGGATTAATTTATATGTATTAATGTAATATGTTGAGGCATACCATATACGCATCCCAACTGCAAGCCATCATAGTACGAGAGGTTTTGTTATACGTGGGTAGGCTCGTGATAGATCACATAGCCCACCAAGAGTTCATGTTTCCTTCGTAGATCCTGCATTCGACACCAGTCAGAGTGTTAAAGACAACTTTTTTGTCTATGTTGATGACCATTGTACATCTAGTGGTCCTTCTTCGCCCATTTCAGGTACACCTCTTGAATTTTTAAATCCTCTTTAAATGTTATGTGTTTATGTCTTGAAATTGTCTTTAATTTTTAAATTGTCTTCAACTGATGTGTTTGAATTTAATGTATATGTTATTATGCTTCTAGGTTGTTAATTATATATATGTTAAATTATGTTTATGATTTATAAGTCCTCAGTTGGCCGAAGCTGAGGATCAGTCATCTGATAATCACCCTATGAGTGACCTCAGTTAAATATTTATTAACAAAACGTATTACAGACTCATGTGATGGTGTGTGTGTTCTGTGTTATTGAAACAATAGATCGATCAGATTGCCAATACACAGAAGATAAATGGAAAGACAACAGAGAAATACAGTAAGCAACACAAAGACACAAGCAGTTTTTATTTAGGAGTTCACCCTATTCTCCAGGGCTATGTCTCCGGTCTAGCTTCAGTGGTGGCCTTATTTTATTGTGTCTTTCAGCAGAGAAATTACAATACAGGGACTCAATATGAGTTCTCCTGAAGCAGATTTTTCTTGGCAGGGTGGTTCTTGGATTCCCCAAACAACTCGGAGTACACAGACTCTGTTCTTCCTACCAGCTCTGTGACCTTTGGTCTACAGTGGAAAGAGCCAACTGTGATGCTCAATCCAGACAGATTCCTCTCTGGGAAGGCTTGATTCTTCAAGCTCTCTGGTGCTCGATGCTGCCTGTGGTCAGCTCGGCCCTCTGTCTCCTCTGCTTGGCTTTACTGTTCTCTGTGTTCAGTCCTCCTCTCAGGGTTCACTGTTCACTATCTTTCTTGGTCGCTTGGACTCTTCTCTCCCTCTAAATCTCCTTCAACTGTCTCTGTTCATGGCTTAAGCCATTCGATCTCCATGCCAGTTCGGTTCCTCTCCCGCCTACGTCGATTCTCCTTCTGCCTGTGTGTTGGGAGTTCCCTGTTCAACGTTAGCATGAACACTCAGGAAGTAGCCACGTGTCCTCAATGGAACAGCGTTAGCTTGCTCGTCAATTCATTTCTTTCGTTATGCCGTGGATACGTTCTTTCTCCACTGTGGTGGTCAATGGATTCCAAATCCCCTTAAATCACGGCTTAATTTCCTGTCGATTCTGCTTCTGTCTATCGGGCACAATCTCATCCGTTTGATCTGGGCTCCTCCAAATCCAACGTCATACGCATGTCGAGCGCGATTGACTTACTCAACTGATAACGCACGATCACGACAGTTTTTCTGTCACCTCCGCTGCCACACGTCGATCACTGAGTGTGAACTCTCCGCTTTCTCCAAAACCTCTTACCATTCAAGGGCACCCCGGGCAAAACCAATGGTTCCCAGGTCGTGGTTCCCACCTTCGTACGATGGTGCTTTTCGCTTCTCCGCCCACGGTCCTCTAGCTCCCAACGTGATCGAGTGCTTAAGGCTCTACCATTTCGACCCTGTTTTCCCAACAATGCGTGATTAGCACTAATTGCGCATCGAAGATCAACTCCTTTTCCCATTCCGGGGCTCCCAGGGGCTACATCGACCTCCTGCGCAGTCTCCATGGGCCTCAATCAGCGCGCTTTGACTGAGGTCCTCGTTGTTTCGCGCCAGCTACCATGGCCACTGGTTCAGGGTGTTTTCGATTGCTGTTTTGGATTCTTCAAGGATTTGTTTCATCTCGATACAGTCAGGATTCTTTGATAGTCATTTATGGATCTGATTTGGATCATAACCTCCCTACTGAAAAGCTTTTGGACCACCAAAAGTTGGTTTTCTTCAAGCATCGACTAAGTGAGGAAAATATTGCCTCACTTGTCCAATCTCAATCCACTTCGCACTGCTCGGCTTCGAACCTTTAAGCCCAATCCTGAGGTATTACACCCGTCAACTGCACGTCGTCCATACCTTCCTGTCCAGCACTATATCTTCCTGCAACTCATTAAGATATTCAGGTAGCAGGTCATCAACAGAAGGTAATTGACTCTGCTCCTCAGAGTCCTCAATCATTGAAGGTTCAAACAACCTCAAGCAATCTGCGTTCAAGACTGAGTAGATGTGCATGTAAGCTAGCAGATCAAGGCGAAAAGCATTTTCACCAATCTTCTAAAGTATCTTGAAGGGTCCATACCTGATAGGTTTTAGCTTCTTTCCTTCACCTTGCATCCTGTCCTTGCCGATATACAGCCAGACTTGGTCTCCAACTTGAAAACTATGCTCTGTCCGATGCTTATCATGCCTAGCCTTGTACTTGGCCTGGCTCTTTTCCAGCTGTTCCTGTACTGCCTGGTGGATCTCCTGGATCTGTTCAATGAACCTAGTTGCCCTGTCCACATCACTATGTCCATCAACCATGGTATCTTTACCAAAGACAAAATCCAAGGGAGACCTTGGTATGAAACCAAAGCAGGTATCAAAAGGGGATCTCTGGGTAGAAGAGTGTTTGGCTCTATTGTAAGCATGCTTCACATAACACAAGTGTTCATCCCAAAGCTTAGGGTGTTTGCTACAGTATCCTCTCAGTAACTGGATCACTGTCCTGTTAAATACTTCTATCTGGCCATCTGTTTGTGGATGAAAAGCTGTGCTCTTCTTTAATTTAGTGTCCATTAGTTCCCACAGACTGGACCAAAACTTTCCCACAAATCGGGTGTCTCGATCAGATATAATAGAAGTGGGTAATCCAAATGAACCCATACATGTTCAAAGAATAATTTTGCAGTTTGTTTAGCTGTAATCTGTTTACTATAGGGTATCAAAATACACATTTTGCTGAACCTATCCACAACAACATATAGATAACCATGACCTTTCCTAGATCTGGGCAGTCCTCCAACAAAATCCATGGAAATGCTTTCCCAAGGGTGAGAAGGAACTGGCAATGGAGTGTATAAGCCTAGTTTTCTGTTACTGGGCTTGCTTTTAGCACACATAGCACACCCCTTTACATATCTAGAAACTGTCTCACTCATTCTCGGCCAATAACAAAACCTTTGCAGTTGTGCAACTGTTTTACTTACCCCAAAGTGACCTGATATCAGATAAGTGTGTGCCTCCCTAATTATCTTTGCTCTCTCAGTTTGTGGAATGCAGAGTTTCCCACAATGATATAAGAGTCGGTCCTTCACATGATAGTCCAATTCTTCTACTCTTTTTCCTTGACTCAAAGTTGCATATACATCTTTAAAGTCCATGCCATGAGCATATTGTTCTATGTAGCTTTCATGCAGCACAAAATTATGCTTAAGTATGGTAGATGCATTTATAATGGGTCTAGATAACATGTCTGCAACCTTGTTATGTATGCCCTTTTTATATCTGATGACAAAATGAAACTGTTGTAGAAAACCCATCCATCTATAATGTCTTGACTGTTGCAACTTAGTTTGGGAGTGTAGGTATTAAAGTGGCTGATGATCAGTATGTATTACTGTTTCTTTTCCCATTAAGTAATGTTTCCACTTTTTCACACTCTGAACTAATGCATACAATTCCTTATCATATGTAGGATAGTTTACTACTGCAGGATTAAAAGTCTCAGAGTGATAACATATGGGTTTACCGTGCTGTGTCAACACTGTTCCCATGGCATAGTCACTGGCATTAGTTTGGATCTCAAATGGTCTTTGTAGATCTGGCAGTGCTAGTACAAGTGCTATACTAATTTTTTCTTTCAAGGTGTCGAAGGCTTTCTGCTGTTTTCCTCCCCACTGAAACACCTTGTTCAATCCTGTCAAAGCATGCAAGGGAGCTACAATTGAGGAAAAATTTGAAATGAACTTCCTCCAATATTGTGCTGCTCCTAAGAAGCTTCTCACTTCTGTAGCAGACTTGGGTTTAGGCCAGTTCACAATGACTACCACTTTAGAGGGATCTATTTTCAATTCACCTCCCCCTACTATATGACCCAAATAATTTAGAGAGGTTTTGCCAAATTCACATTTGGAGAGTTTAACATAAATTTTTTCTCTTTTCAAAACATCTAATGTCTGCTTAAAATGCTTTAAATGTTCTTCCCACATTTTACTAAAAATCAGAATGTCATCCAGATACACAATAACAAAATCATCAAGAAAAGGTATGAGTACATCATTCATTAATCTCATGAAAGTAGCAGGGGCATTGGTCAAGCCAAAAGGCATAACCAGCCATTCATACAATCCCTACTTTGTTTTGAAAGTAGTCTTCCATGCATCTTGCTCTGCAACTCTGACCTGATGGTATACACTATGCAAATCCAGCTTGGTGAAATAAACAGCTTCCTTCAGTTGATCTAAAAGGTCATCTATGCGAGGAAGGGGATAACAATTTTTTATTGTTCTCTTATTCAGTGCTCGGTAATCAATGCACATGCTCCACGAACCATCTTTCTTTCTCACCAAAACAATTGGTGACCCACATGGTGATGTGCTAGGCCTGATGAACCCTTTCTCGAGCAACTCCTACACCTGCTTCTTGATTTCAGCATTCTCTAAAGCAGATAACCTATATATCCAAATGTTAGGCAAAGGAACATCTTGCTGCAAAATAATATCATGTACTATTCCCTTTTTTGGTGGCAGACCTTGAGGTTATTGAAACAAGACATCGTACTCTAAAACAATCTTTTCTATATCAGCTTGCTGATCAGAATTACAACCCTCAAATACATTGGTTTTATCCGTTTTCATTTCCTTTACAACCATCAGTAAGAACTGTTTGCATGAATTTATCATTCTATTCATCTTCCCTGAGTTTATGAGAGTATAATTATTCTTGAGTTTATGAGCTCTTACAAAGTATTCGATTCCATATTTAACAAGGAGATACTTGTTCTCAGCTCTATAGAAAATAGCCTTTCTATCATACAAGTAAGGACTTCCTAAAACAATTCCACATATATCCAAAGGAATTACATCTAACTCAACGTCATCTACAAATGTTGACCCAAAAGAAAACTTGAGTTTGCACTGTCTAGTCACTTATAGTTATGCTTTATCATGCAACCATCCTAATGGGTATGGCTTCTTATGAAGTGTAGTTGCTAATCCCAATTTCTTTACAATTGCTTTAGAAATCAGATTTACTTGTGAGCCACTATCAAATAAAGTATCAATCTTTTGATTTTTGGAAACAACTCGAATATGGAAAAGCTCATGTCTTTTTCTCTCATGTTCTTCATCAATAACAGATTGAGCAGAATTACTAGTAGATGCTTCAAAATTCTTACCTTTTATACCTGTGGCTGCAATGATTGCTTCATCTCCCAAGTCTGACCCCAAATCCTTCTGAATAGCTGCAGCAATATTCTTCTTTTTTCCCTCGGACTTCTTAGGCCTCAACTCTGGATGCAGAATCCAACAGTGCTCATCATCATGCCCCTCCTTTTTACAGTGAGTGCATGAAGCTTTGCCTTTCTGTGCAGTGTTAGCCTTCCTTTCTTTCCACTTCTTCTTTCTTTTCTCCTTGCTCTTGCTTACAGTGGGTTGGGATGATACCCCAACTTCTGGATTTCCATTCTTTCCTCTAGCTTCTAGATGAGTATCTTGTATAGATACCTCATCTATAATAGTGGGATTAAACATGAGGATGGTATGCCTCATGTAGCTGTGTAGACCACCAATATACTTCAAAAGAGTTTCTGGTGAGTCTAATGAGATACCCAACATCTATACTTTCTTTATGAACTCTTGAGTATACCCTTGCACACTTTGCCCTTTCAATTGCCGAAGAGTTTGCCAACTCATCATGGCTTGTTACATGTAGGCCAATGGATAGAACTGCTTTTTGATTGCAGTAACAAATTCACTGCAGATAGAGATGGTCTTACCATGCTTCCTCATATCAGCTTGGGTTCTGCCTTCCCACCAAACCAAGGCAGTGCCTCCTAGGCGTAGGCTTTCTAGCTGAATCTTACTCTTGTCTGAGTCTATGTTCTGTACTCTACAATACACATCAATTTGTCTAATCCAATTGTCCAATTTTTCAGCATTTATCTCTCCATCATATATAGGCAAATCAAATTTAACATCTAACTTAATCAAAGATGCCTTATTATTATGCACAAGGCTATTATGAGGTGTAGGGAAGCTTTCTTATTTTCCCTTTCCTTTGGAGTGGTCATGGGAATGAGATTCATCTTCTTCTTTATCTTGCTTAGAGCCTAATGAATCTTCACCCTTATGCTTTCTAAAGTCCCTATACATTTCTTCTACCATAGACTTTATAGCTAGGAAACTTTCTATGAATTGAGGGTCTGGCCCTATAGAACCTTCTTCTGACATTGTCTTCCGAGAATAGACTCTCCCAACTTCAGGATTAGTTTCCACCAACTCTCCTTCTCCTAATATGAGCTTTGATCTAGTGATCATTCACAGCTAAACCAACACAAGCTTGTCTAACCTTACAGCCTAGAGTTCTGATACCACTTGATCTGATAATCACCCTATGAGTGACCTCAGTTAAAGATTTATTAACAAAAGGTATTACAGACTCATGTGATGGTGTGTGTGTTCTGTGTTATTGAAACAACAGATCGATCAGATTACCAATACACAGAAGATAAATGGAAAGACAGTAGAGAAATACAGTGAGCAACACAAAGAGATAAGCAGTTTTTAATAAGGAGTTCACCCTATTCTCCAGGGCTACGTCTCCGATCCAGCTTCAGTGGTGGCCTTATTTTATTGTGTCTTTCAGCAAAGAAATTACAATACAGGGACTCAATATGAGTTCTCCTAAAGCAGATTTTGCTTGGCAGGGTGGTTCTTGGATTCCCCAAGCCACTCGGAGTACACAGATTTTGTTCTTCCTACCAGCTGTGTGACCCTTGGTCTACAGTGGAAAGAGCCAACTATGATGCTCAATCCGGACAAATTCCTCTATGGGAAGGCTTGATTCTTCAAGCTCTCTGGTACTCGATGCTTCTTGTGGTCAGTTCGGCCCTCTGTCTCCTCTGCTTGGCTTTACTATTCTCTGTGTTCAGTCCTCCTCTCAGGGTTCACTGTTCGCTGTCTTTCTTGGTCGCTTGGACTCTTCTCTCCCTCTGAATCTCCTTCAACTATCTCTATTCATGGCTTTAGCCATTCAATCTCCATGACGGTTAGGTTCCTCTCCCGCCTATGTTGATTCTCCTTCGGCCTGTGTGCTGGGAGTTCCCTGTTCGACATCAGCATGAACGCTCAAGAAGTAGCCACGTGTCCTCATTGGAACAACGCCAGCCTGCTCGTCGATTCATTTCTACTGTTATGCCATGGATACTTTCTTTCTCCACCGTGGCGGTCAACGGATTCCAAATCCCCTTACATCGCGGCTTAATATCCTGTCGATTCCGCTTCTGTCTATCGGGTGCAATCTCAGCTGTCCGATCTGGGCTCCTCCAAGATCCAACGTCATACGCACGTTGAGCGCGGTTTACTTTCTTGACCGATAACACGCGATCACGGCGGTTTTTCTCTCACCTCTGCTGCCACGTGTCGATCGCTGAGTGTGATCGCTCCGCTTTCTCCAAAACCTCTTACCGTTCAAGGGCACCCCGGGCAAAACCGTCGGTTTCCACGTCGTGGGTCCCACCTTCGTACGATGGCGCTTTTTGCTTCTCCACACACGGTCCTTTGGCTCCCAACGTGACCGAGTGCTTAAGGCTCTACCATTTCGACCCTGTTTTCCCAGTGCTAATCACGCATCGAAAATCAGCTCCTTTTCCCATTTCGGGGCTCCCAGGGGCTACATTGACCTCCTACGCAGTCTCCATGGGCCTCGGTCAGCGCACTTTGACCGAGGTACTCGTCGTTTCGCGCCGGTTGCCATGGCCACTGGTTCAGGGTGTTTTCGTTGTTGTTTTGGATTCTTCAAGGATTTTTTTCGTCCCGAAATAGTCAGGGTTCTTTGACAGTTGTTTATGGATCCAATTTGGATCAATAAGAGTGTAAAATTGATCCCTCCATGGGATGATGCTATAACTCATATCACATTAGAGGATGTTACAACCTATCATACATAGATCACATCATAGATAGAGAAGGTCCCTGTCAATTCCCCAAAACATCTTGAATTACCTTTGATGCTTGATAGCATCACTAGGTTGATCGATACATGTTGTATGTCGGTCCCACATAGCCACATATCAAAGTTCATACAGAGGATTAAGAGGCATGAGGTTAGAGGCCTAGATTATTAAGAGGTGGCGAAGGAGGTCACCAAGGACATTGATGTTCATGGGGAGTTGTTCGACATCTCTCCAGATATCCCTACGAGACATAAAGGTCTAATTCCAATGAAATATTTTAGTAATGTTCATGCAGCCCCTTTTGTGTATGATAGATTCATTGGATCTTAGGGCTAGTTCCCCCACCATGAACAGGTCACCATTTATTTTCCAGTCATTTATATGCAGAGTCTGTATCACATATGAGGTCAAATTACACTGATACCGGATCTCATTATTATGGACCCAACTTCGATCATACCCATGAGTGCCACGGGGCTTGTAGGGACCCTCGGCATGTACCACCACCTCTAAGATTCTTTCCACTACCATCTTGGAGCTTGGTATTATCGACATAGCTAGAGTATTTGTTGCAGTTTGGTGGTGAGAAGTGGACGACTATTGCAGAAAGAATGCGAACGTTATTGGCTAGTGCGCATGTTGCATTGGATGGAGAGATTAGGAGACCACCACCATTGCCTCGTCACCCACTAGTGCCCTTATATGATGATGCATTTCTCATGAGTTTACCCTTTCACCAAATTTTGACATATGCATGTATGTATCGTGATGCCATTCGTGAGACTTGGAGGGTGCACAACTTGCATGGCACAAACCAGGTACATATATATATACGAAACTTTTAACTCTTAGTTGATCATCTAGGTCATCCTCAACCAGAGTATGTTTCCTGGATTCTCCTCCACCTCCACCTCCACCTTATATGTTCATTAATGTGGAGGAGAGTCTCTATGTACAAACACATCAACCAATAGTTGACGTAAAAATTTTTATTCCTAATATTTCAATATTTTCTTTTTTATAAGTTACACATATATGTCAATTAATTTGTAGCATAATTATAATTTGTCCTTGCCATTGTATACACAAGGCCATATATAGAGTGTTGTTGATGCCACTGTTATGTGGATACATGAGTGTGATGTTGGGTTTAGAGGCACCGATGATGCAGGTCCACCAATTTAGGGCCCAATCTCCCGTAGGCATGGGAGCACCAAACCTAGATTCATGATCAGACCCCCATCCTATCTATCTTGCATTTGGACTCGACTGAGGTTAGTAGGTTCATGTATATGTAATTAAAAATGTGGTTCAATATAATTTGTTTTGTATTGTTTAGTTTGTACAAATAATGATCTAATTAGTTTGAATTTGAATGTGTTATATTACAATACCAACTTATGGACACTTACTTTGCACTGCAAAATTCACATAGGAGTTCTGTTCGTACTTAGAGTGTCATAGTTTATATATTTTTAGGCTCATTTCATAGAGCATATTCACATGTGTGATACCGACTTTGTATATTTTCACACATGGAAAGTTTATGGATGTACATCATGGACATTATTTTAGTTTATGGATGCTTATTATTTCAATCTATGGATGTTTATGTGATATTTGTAATTTGTATATATTTTCATATGGATTGTTTATTGATACAGGTATCCACTATTTCAGTTTATGGATGATCATTAATTTTTGAAGTTTGAGGAATATCCGTTAAAATTATTTCGCTAATTTAATAATTTTTATCTATACTATAACTTTTATTATAAAATATACGTTCAATTTTCATTTCTAGTTTCATATACTAAGAAAATAAGTACAATATTAAGTTATGATGCAAGTCACTTTGATACTTAAAATGAACTAAAATATATCATGTATCAATTTAATATTGAACATGGAAAAAATTCCAATAATGCTTCATATTGGCTTGTATAAAGTGCCTTTTAGTGCAATTAACATGTATGTTATTACAATTCAATTTAAAAAAAAAAATATTTGAATTATAAAGTCATATATCTATATATATATATCTGATTTTTTTTGTGACCCACCCACATATCATTGCATAGATAATAGAAAACAAAAATAGGATTGAAATAAGTTTTATTCAATTTCAATATTAAAAGATGTCATGTAAATAACAAATATGTTTTTTTCAACATTATTTATTTTGAGATTATCTACAAGAGCTTAGTCATAACATGATATAAGTCAATAGTATTGAAATTTAATATATAGGTCAAACAACAATATATGGAAACATTTATATAATGTTATATAATGTTATCAACTTTCCTAAATTTACAAGTAGTTATCCAAGTACTTCAATCAATTCCTTATGATGGAAATAAGTTTTATTCAATTTTTTAAAACTCAAATATGATTGAAATAAGTTATATATTCAATTCTAAAAGATGTGGAGATGTATCCCCGATTGGGGTGAAAGATAGTTAATAGATCTCCTTTGGATCTTCATCATAGGTATGTTGGTTGATGAAGGGGCTAGAGGGCGATTCACCTCACGCCCTCACAATGCTTGGTACTCAAGGATGGGTGGCAGCGTGCATGCTACTTCATAATGGTGATACAATGATCCGATGGGAAATATTTCTCCGAGTGGTAAGGGCTCGAATCTCTAAGTGGTTATCTATTCCGATCTTGGTTTTGTTAAGTAGTGGTAGTCTAAGGCTCCTGGATAGTATGGTATCATCTGAAAGGAAGGCTCTATGGGTCAGTATTTCGGACGTTGCAGGTTTCATAAGTTTAATGTCATATTTTTCCGAGTATGTAATTCTATTTACTCCTTCTCATCAGCCGTGGTCTACATCTCATTCTTCTATCTCTCAGATCTGAAGAGGCAAGTTTTACAATATGGTATTTGCAAGGCAATGGAGCTTGTGTCCGGAAAATTGGAAATCTTACGTTGTTTTATCCTCTGTGTTGTCTACTTTTTATGTGATTGTATCTGTTGTCTTTGGAATTATATTATCTCGCATGGGAATGTATTGTATTTCATTGGTTTGGAGTTATCTGGTTGGTGCATGTCTGTTCATTGGTGTTGTATATTTCATTGATTTGTCAGTTTTGAGAATGGGAAGGAGTCTGAACCTCTTGTGTTTGGTTTATTGCATATTACTTTTTGTTTTTGTTATTATTGGGCTCGAGGAGTCAGTCTGTGGTGCCCTATTCCTTAGGCATCAAACTCGCCTTGGCTCACCTTTGTGTATGGTCTCTATTGGGCTCGGAGAGCCGGAACTCGATAGTTTATGCTGGGGTTGGAATCCTCACTCTAACCTCAGGTTATTTGACTGGTGTAAGCCTAACAAATGCTTCTCTTTGCCTTTATGTTGTAATATTGTGTCAGGTCCTCATGGTTTTTGTAATAGATCCATTCCCAAGTGAATAGACTACCCCAGGTCCATGGTCCATCTAGTGAGGCTCAACGCTTTTGGAGTTCCTACTGCTTGGATGATTATCAATATGGCTCGTCCAACCCTTGGTGCCAGTTCTTCTGACAGAGGTAGTCACGGTCAGGGAAAGAAAATGAATAAGTGAGGGGGCAAGAGCCTAGCCCCGACCCATTAGCTGCAAGGTCATGGTTGTAAACCAACTGCTCAGCGCATCCATGATGCAGCCCATGCCTATCATATATGTACTCTGGCTCAAATTCAACAATTAATTTCAAATTGGGAAGCTAATATGAACCACCGGGAATAAGTGGAATTACAAGTGGAAGATTGGTATGACTTCGTTCTCGACCCAGGACATTCTAGAGACTACACTAGCCAGTATAAGAAAATTGTTCACCTTTATTGGTTGATAAAAAGCATTGTCGCTAAGGCTATGATGAATTCTCCAGGTGGCTCTATTAAATCTAATCCAGGTTTTCAAGAAATTTTAGAAATAATTTCAACTCATTCAGTTTGAAATTCAGCAGCGGAATGTTCATCCTGCCCGCATCGGAATGTTCATCCTGCCCGCATCGGAAAACACATATCGTGTCTTCCTCAATATGAATTATTGGGTTCTAGTGAAAAGGACCCAACTCCTATGGACTCCTCTGATGACTAGCAATATGCTTCCTTATGGATGCACTCATTTTGGGTTAATTTTATATGTTGTATATGTCGACTACGATTTTATGTTATAGTTATTTAACATGTACATCATTTCCAGATATTCAGTCCTACAAGGCACTGGTAGACAAACTCAAACTATGTTATTTTTGGATGGAATATAATGTGGATCGGTGACCAATATTGGATCTAGTTTCCCAATGGGAAAGTTGAGGCCACCAAACTTCGTGATTATGGTTGTAACTTGGTTTTGCTAAAAATTAATGAATGAAAAGGTCCTACCAAGATTACAAAAAAAAAAGATTTCGAGATGTAAAAGTTACAAACACAAGTTTTATTGGATTTGATTTTGTTTGAGGTTATCTACAAAATCTTAGTCATAATATGTTGGGTCCCTATAAGACTAGTGATTACCCCATTACTATTGTAGTTATACCCCTTATTTATATTGTTGTGCCCCTATTACCCCCATATTGTTATTTCTGTGCCCCATAGAATCCCTCGATTGTTATTTTTGTGGCTTTATATTATTATTGTTAGGTCGGCTGGATTATATTGTGACTCCTTAGACTCCTATATATAGAAAGGAGGTTTTGTCATTTGTATCATCCAAGAATTGTTCATTTATGTAATGTAAAGGAGGTTTCCCCCTCGAAGAGGCTGAATTCTAAGGCGTTGATCTATCTTTTCTATCTTTTCTTGAGCTGGTTTCATAACATTTGGTATCAGAGCTTTGGATTCTAGGGTTTCGCTGCTCCAAACAGGTCATCGTGGCATTTTCGCTATAACTTTTTTTTGTGATGTTTCAGAAGTCAAAAAAAAAAACCATTTGAGAAGAAATCGCGCTGAACCTTGGGTCCAAATTTCAGAGCTTTTCGCGCGATATTTGCGGAGATATGATCTAAGGAAGTTGGTCTTTTTGCAGACTCCTGAATTACATTCAAAACAGGTGACCTGGGGAAAATCGTCATAACTTTCTCTCTGGGGATCGGATTGAAATTTCGTCAGAGGGTACAGAAAGAGGACGGACTGTAGTTTCTTGGGTGTGTGTTTCAGATTCAAAGGTTGAAACAGTGACTCGTGGCACGTCGTACAAGTTCGCTCTACTAAACCAGTCTAAAAGCAAGTCACTGTGGGAGATTTCACATAACTCTTCCTTGGAGAATCCAATTTGGCTTAGACTTGTGGCACTAGAAAGAGGACGCAGAAGGCTACTACAGGTAGCAATTTCAGAACTGGATGATCTGAAATTACAGAGATACATCAGATTCAATATCAGGCTTCTATAAAGTGAAAAAAGGTGTGTAGTTTTTTTTTTGTGTAAGCTTGGTTTAATGAAATTCAAAGGGAATAGTAAAGCATTATTATCGATAACTGATGCCCCGAGGAAAGAAAATGCAAACACCTAGTAAGGAACCTGAAAGCTCTAGCATGACTCATGAAGAAGAGGAAGAAATGCTACATGATATATCAAAATTACAAGAACAAGTGCAACAAATGTCACGCTCACAAAAGCTAACAGAAGCTAAGATAAGTGGCGTGAAATCTAAGATAAATGGCGTGGAATCTAAGATAAAGGGCATGGAAGCTAATATAGAGGATTCGATGGCAGATTTGAAGATAGACATGGAAGAATTGAACAAGTTGCTACAAGAAAGGGTCACTAATGGTGAAAAGGTAGTAAAGGAAACTCATGTTGAGAACAAAAGAAATGTTAATCATGATTCCATAGATGCTAATGTTGGAGCGAAGAATCACCATATTCCAAAAATTGATATGAGGAAGTTTGATGGCAAGGATCCTGCCACATGGATATTACAGATGGAGCAATTCTTCGATCTCAATAATGTGCAAAACGCACAAAAGGTACGTATGGCAACTGTATATTTGGAACCAAATCAATTTGTATGGTATCAATGGCTTTGCTCTCGTAAACAATTTATCACTTGGGCAATTTTTACGGAAGAATTGATAGCACATTATGAAGATACAAAAAGCAACACTTTTTTTAGCCAATTGATAAGTCTCAAACAAAAGGGTTCAGTAATGGAGCACATTGAGGAGTTCCAAAAATTGAACATAAGGGTAAAAGATATTCCAGAGGAGCATAGGATTGATGTGTTCATAGGGTCTTTAAAGGATAACATCCAACATGATGTTCACCTTTGGGAACCTGATTCATTAGAGAAGGCATTCAGGTTAGCAAGCAAAATGGAAAGCAAAATTATGGCAACCAGGAAGCATACCACTCACAACTATAAAGACGGAAGTGTTGTTGCCCCTAGTCTTCCACAACCTATAAGGTTGACACCACAAAAATTGGAAGAAAAAAGAGCAAAAGGGCTTTGTTATAGTTGTGATAGCAAATACACTAAAGGTCGTAGGTGTGCTGAGAAGAAATTATTCTACATAGATTGTGAAGAGGAAGAAGAAAAGGAGCAAGAAAGGTCAAAATAAGAAGATATACTCCAGGAACAAAGCCTAGATGAAGAACAAATAAATCCGACCATATCTTGTAATGCATTGGCAGGAATTACCACTCCTCAAACCATCAAGATAGAAGGACAAATCAAGAAGAAAAAGGTAATAGTGTTGATTGATTCAGGAAGCACCCACAATTTTATTCATTGTAGGGTAGAAAAAGAATTGAATTTCTTCCTATATCCAACACTAGAGTGTCAAGTGATGATTGCAAATGGAGGAACAATAAATTGCTCGGGAAAGTGCCATAATATCAAGCTATCCATGGGAGAATATGTATTGACTAGCCCAATGCTTTCCATTCCAATGGGAGGTGCTGATGTTTTACTAGGAGTCCAATGGCTACAATCCTTGGGTACAATAGCTTTTAATTTTCAAGAACTTTTCATTAAATTTTCTACGGAAGGAAAGGAATTTGAATTAAGGGGTATTGCAGGGAAACCAGGAAAGATAATCAGTTCTAATGGCATGACTAAGCTTCTTAAAAAGGAGCAAAGAGGTGTAATTGCACAATTATGTTCACTAGATGTTTCCACATTGGAATCATCTATTTCTCCAGATCTCCAAAATGTCCTGGACAATCATTCCAAGGTATTTGAGACTCCCAAAGGTCTCCCACCTATGCGTGATCATGATCATGCTATTCATCTGATTCTAGGAAGTGTTCCTCCAAACATCAGGCCGTACAGATATCCCTATGCCCAAAAAAGTGAAATTGAACGTATGGTTGCAGAAATGCTAGAGGCTGGTATAATTCAAACAAGTCAAAGTTCTTTCTCAGCTCGAGTAGTATTGGTGCACAAGAAGGATGGATCATGGCGCATGTGTTCGGATTATAGGGAGCTCAACAAGCTCACTATTAAAGATAAGTTCCCCATTCCTGTTATTGATGAATTATTGGATGAATTGCATGGATCAATTTACTTCACCAAGTTGGATCTTCGTTCAGGATATCATCAAATCAGAATGAAGATTGAAGACATTTTGAAAACGGCATTTAGAACTCATGAGGGTCATTATGAATTTTTGGTCATGCCTTTTGGCCTTACCAATGCACCTTCAACATTTCAAGGTTTGATGAATTCAATTTTCAAACCATTCCTTAGAAAATTTGTGTTAGTATTTTTTGATGATATACTAATCTACAGCAAGTCTTGGAAGGATCATGTTGAACATGTTGACAGGGTGCTACAACTATTGGAGGAGAAACAATTATATGCAAAAAGATCCAAATGTTTCTTTGGAGTCCAGGAGGTGGAATATTTGGGTCATATTGTATCTCATGAAGTAGTTAAGGTAGACCCTAGCAAAATTAAAGCCATTAAGGAATGGAAAATCCCCACATCCATAAAGCATCTGCGAGGATTTCTTGGGTTGACAGGGTATTATCGCAAGTTTGTTAAGAATTATGGGAGAATAGCAGCACCTCTAACAACATTATTGAAGAAAGATTCATTTTCATGGACTCCGGAAGCAACAAAGGCCTTTGAACATCTTAAAGAGGCAATGTGCCAAGCACCGGTCTTAGCTACACCGGAATTCACAAAAACCTTTATTGTGGAATGTGATGCTTCAGGAAATGGAATTGGTGCTATTCTAATGCAAGATGAAAGACCCATTGCTTTTGAAAGTCATCCAATCAAGGGAAAGTTTTTAAGAAAAGCTATTTATGAGAAGGAAATGTTGGCAATACTCCATGCACTTAAGAAATGGCGACCCTACCTAATGGGAAGACACTTCAAGATAAAAACGGATCATGATAGCCTTAAATACTTTTTAGAACAAAGATTATCCTCTGAAGAGCAACAAAAGTGGGTCACAAAGATGTTGGGTTATGACTTTGAAATCATCTACAAAAAAGGGAAGCAAAATGTGGTGGCAGATGCACTCTCAAGAAAGGATGAGGATGTGGAAGCATTGTTGTGTTCCATTTCTATTATCCAACCAGATTGGATAAACGAAGCAAGGGAGGAATGGAAGAACGACGAAGAAGTGTGGGCACTTATTCGAAAGCTACAACAAGATTCCAGTACTTCTGATACATTTAGTTGGAAAAATGATTCGTTATGGTACAAAGATCGCTTATACCTCTGTAAGAATTCCCAGCTAAAACAAAAGATTCTTATGGAATTGCACACTTTTCCCTTAGGAGGGCACTCAGGATTTTTAAAAACTTACCACAAGGTTAAGAAGGAATTTTTTTGGGATGGCCTTAAATCAGATATTCAAAAGTTTGTGGCGGAATGTTTGGTTTTCCAGCAAAATAAAGTTGAAACAATAAAGACACCGGGTCTATTACAACCTTTATCCATTCCAAGCCAACGTTGGAAGGATGTTTCAATAAAATTTTATCACAGGTTTACCCAAGTCCGAGGGAAAGAGTGTCATCATGGTGGTAGTTGACAGACTTACCAAGTATGCACACTTTTGTGCATTATCACATCCAATTAAAGCCAGTACAGTTTCTACTGCATTTATGGAAACAGTTCAAAAGCTACATGGAAACCCAAAGATTATTGTAAGTGATAGAGATCCCATTTTCACTCGAAATTTTTGGACAGAATTATTTTCTTGTCTTGGTACTCAGTTAGCTCATAGCTCATCTTATCATCCTCAATCTGATGGGAAAACTGAGATAGTAAACAAATGTTTGGAAGGATATCTTCGTTGCTTTGTATCTGATAAATAGACACAATGGGTCAAATGGTTGCCTCTGGCTGAATGGTGGTATAACACTTCCTTCCATACAACAACAAAAATGACCCCATTTATGGCACTTTATGGGTATCAACCACCATCCATCACATCATATTTAAGAGAAAATTCTAAGGTTCAGGCAGTGGAACATCACATCGAACATCAACAACAAGTCCTCCAACTCTTAAAGGATAACCTCGTGTTGGCACAAAATAGAATGAAACAATAGGCAGATCAACATCGCAGTGAAAGAAGTTTTGATGTAGGTGATTGGGTATTCCTATGGCTACAACCATATAAGCAAATGTCCCTAAAGCAAGCTAAGAAGGATAATAAATTATCACCAAAGTATTATGGTCCATACAAGATGTTGCAAAAGATTGGTACTATGGCATACAAATTGGAGCTTCCTGCAGCTTCTCGATTGCACCCAGTTTTCCATGTTTCATGTTTAAAGAAGGTTATAGGTGACAAGCTCCCAATTCAAACAATATTGCCAGAACTTAACGAGGAAGGAAAAATTATATTGGAACCGAAAGCAGTCACAGAAACAAGAACTCGACAGCTACGAAATCGATCAATTTCAGAGTATCTTATCAAGTGGAAGAACTTATCTGCTGAAGATTCCACATGGGAGGATGAGAATTTTATGCAGAAGTATCCAGAACTACTCAAGCGTTGAGGACAACACTTTTTTGAAGGAGAGGGGCATGTTGGGTCCCTATAATACTAGTGATTACCCCATTACTATTGTAGTTATACCCCTTATTTATATTGTTGTGCCCCTATTACCCCCATATTGTTATTTCTGTGCCCCATAGAATCCCTCTATTGTTATTTTTGTGGCTTTATATTATTATTGTTAGGTCGGCTGGATTATATTGTGACTCCTTAGAATCCTATATATAGAAAGGAGGTTTTTTCATTTGTATCATCCAAGAATTGTTCATTTATGTAATGTAAAGGAGGTTTCCCCCTCGAAGAGGCTGAATTCTAAGGCGTTGATCTATCTTTTCTATCTTTTCTTGAGCTGGTTTCATAACATAATACATGTCATCAATAATTATTTTGTTCTTACACTAAAATCAATGCATAATGTTAAACTAAATACCTTGAAATTAATGTACTCCATATATCTAGTTACATCATTTATTAGGAAAAAACATCTTCATTGAAATCAATGCATCTAATGCAAGCAATAAAATAGGATGAGAAATCAACATCTACACTAAAATCAATGCATCTAATGCAAACAATCAAATAGGATTATAAATCAACATCTACACTGAAATCAGTGCAACTAATACAAGCTCAATCAAACAAGATTATAAATTAACATATTTAATGAAATGAATGCATCTAATGCAAGCAATGAAATATAATTATAAATCAACATATACAGAGAAATCAATGCATCTAATTTGCAAGAAATCAAATAGGAATAGAAACCAACATCTATACACTTAAACCAATGCATCTAGTGCAAGAAATTTTCTTCTCTTTCTTCCCCCCTCCATATATATCGATATCTCCCTCCATATCTCCTTCTTTATCTCTATATCTCATCCCCCCAGAATCACACACTCTCTCTCTTCGTATCTATCCATCGCTCCCTCCCTCCCTCTATCTCTCTCTTATTCCCTCTCTCCCCCTTCCATCTATATCTATATCTGTCTCTCCATATTCATCTCTCTATATCACCCCACAAACAACACATTGCTTCTCCATATCTATCTTTATCTCCCTCCCTCTCCCTTTCTCTCTCCCTCTCTCTCTTCCCATTCTATCCCTTTGTCACCCCTTCTATTTCTCTTCCCTCCTACTCTCATCTCTCCCTCTCTCTCCATCTCCCTTGTCACCCCCTCTCTCTCTCCATCTCCCTTACCACTCCCTCTCTCTCTCTCACCCTTTCTCTCTCTCTCTATGTGTCTTTCTTCTTACCTCCATCTCTCTCCCCTTCTAAATCCATCTCTCTCTCTCTCTCTCCCTCCATCTCTTCCTTTCTCTCCCACCTCCCTCTTTCTCTCCCCCACATCACTCATGGTTGTTCAAGAAATCCTTGCTATGGACAAAAACAATCCTTATAGTCCAATGGGAGTATTTAGCAACAAACGAAGGCAAATGTATGTAAACTTTCCTATTTGATACCAGAAAATACAAAGGAGGATAGATGACCTACCTCACTCTAATGTTAACATTCGTTGATGTTGTCCTTGATTCTTTCTCTTTCAAGATCAATCTCCTCTTCATTGTTATGAATGAATACCTGTAAGGAATATCACATGGAAACATAAAACACATACATAGAAAAATTCATTCCAATATAAACCATGTAATAGATCAAGGAGTATTACACTAAACAAGAAATAATTGACGCATTTATGAAAAGAAAACATATAATGTATTATTAATAGATGGTAAAGGGAGCATTACAACCACTTAATCCTTGATGTTGGAAGCCTCCTTTAGGTGATTTTCCAAATGCTAGCCTTAACCTTCAAGGACTCCTTTCTGCTTAGCAAAATGGGTAGCATCTGGGCATAGTCAACACTAGGAAGGCAACCAATAAATAGCACACCATTAGCGGATAGTAGGGATCTCATTTATGGGGAAGGATAGGGAGTTGAGGATCCATGAAAGGAGGTATAAGTTCCACATCTAAAGGGAAATATCCTTGAAAGTAGGATCAAGGACTAGGAATAGGAGGTCTTGTTCCAATCCTCATTCACTTGTAACTAGATTTCCGTTCCCGAGACTTCTAGTAAGAGAAGCATCTCCTCCATTTTGGGAAAAACTGCCAGAAGAGGTCCAACATGGGCTTTCCTAATAAAATTCATGCTGGCAGCGCTAGGAATATATAGTGAAACAAGTTACCATCATGGGTCACTAGGCATGTAAAATGTGTTGATCCTGAAAAACAAGGTTTTTGACAAGTTTATCCAGAATTCTTTCAAGGCAGGTTGATGCAGGAGAATCCTGCTTAGAATATTATTGTTCATTTGGTTGATTTAGGGGGTGATGTTTTTTTTATTATTTTTGAGAATCTTGTATAAATTGAGTGAGAAATCAATGTGTGAGGTTTTTAGTTGTGAAATATTCTCAACTATGTGAGAATATCATGGATAATTAATATGTGTAGATCTCTTAGAGATCTTAAGGATATAAGATCCACGAAAAGGAATTAGTTGAGTGAATTATGGAGAAAATCATGGACTTAGTATAATCCATAATTATGTAATTAATCTATAAATGTAAGCCTGTGAGGAGAGTGAAAAACAGAGTGTTATAGAGTCTTAGAGGTGTTAGAGAGGGCTAAATAGTGATGTGAATAAATCAGAGCACGAGATGTTCTAAATGTATATACTGTTATGAATGAAAGGAATTTGTGTATCGGTGTGGTCAACAGAGGTTTTAATTGCTCGTGAATTTATTTAAAAATTCCGGATTCATCCAATCATGCAGATTCACCCCATCAAAGTGGTATCAGAGCAGAAGAAGATTCTACGTGAAGTATGTGTTGTACCTCTGAGATAGTAGTAGGTGAGCTACCAATGCCAGAGCATTTAAAATAATTATTTTGGGGTTTTTCGTTTTAGTTTTTGGAAGACCAATGAATGAAGACATATGTAGAATTGAAATACTTTAATCCTTTGCATAATATTAATATCTAAAAAACGGTTTGCTATAAAGATTTACACAGTGATATAGATCAAAATAGTGGTGAGAAGAAGACAGAAAATAATATGATTATCACAGTTTCCAGACTGTAAAATAGAACAATCATAAGTGTGAAAACCTTCTAAACTATGTTCCAAAGGTTCAAGGCAGTATACTTAAGCTTACACAAGATGCTGATGATTTATTAATTAGAGGGGATTAGCTAAACAGACAGTTCATTAATCCATTCTTTTAATAGATGATCACTTCAGGAGCTTATAGGAATAAATTGAGACACAATTCTTCCTATCTAGATATATCTATAAGTCATAAGCAGATGAAGAAAAACATAATGATCGATAACTGCAAAAACTTACAGGATAACATAAACTGTGTAAAACCAAATTCAGAATCCTCTACTTTGTCTTAAGGTTCCAGAAAGACTAAGTACATCAAGTGTCTAGAAGAGCTTCCTTCAAAGTTGCAACCAGGTTCAAAAGTAGAATAAACAGTCACAACTTAACAAGTAATGAGCTATGAACCTTGAACTTCGAACCCATAATAACTCGAGAAGAGAGTTATTTATACAATAATGAAACTAAGAAAATCTCTAAAACTGTTTAAGATTTATTCTAGGAAAGGAAAGATCTTCATGCAAGAAGATAAGGGTAGCTATTGAACTACTTCTTGTTGTCCCTTTTATTCAGGTTGTGTTGGCTTTGTTTGTTTGATATTTTTCCCTTCAAGCTGCTAGATTGTTTGAATCCTTTGCACTGGTTCATTCTTTCATTTGATCTTTCATCTGATACTCTTTAAACTATGTGAATATCCTTTGACCCTGCTTAGTAGCCTTTATTGTGTCTTTTTACCTTTACTGTGCATTTTAGGTTTTTACTGTTTTTTTCAATAGTAAATCCTTTAGATTCTATGTCACATGGTAAATTGATTTGATATGATCTTTGTATTTATCTTCCAATTATACGCAGGCTTTTTCCTTTGTAAGCCTGGAATAGGAGTCTTTACCTGCAAAACACAGAAACTGTTAAGAAAAACATAGGTGGCAGAAGGTCTTCAATGGCTTTCTAGAGGTTGAAGGGATATTGGAAGGAGTCCAGAGTGTATCAGAAGGTTAAATGATGGTTTTATTGGTCGCAGAGGCTTATGGAGGCTTCATTGTGTAAAATAGGAAAAACAGAGAAAAATGGTGATTTAGGCATTTAAACGGAAAAACAATCTTCTTTTTGAATTATGGCGCAAAGTGAACAGTGGCCATTTTGTCTTTATGCGGGAGGCGATTTTGGTTTTCATTGCATCGCTTATGAAGTGCGAGCAGTTTTGGGAGGGGTCACCCGATGTGATTTGAGCTTGACCGTTTTGAAACTAACTCACAAAAAGATAGAAAAGATAGATCAACGCCTTAGAATTCAGCCTCTTCGAGGGGGCAACCTCCTTTACGTTACATAAATGAACAATTATTCAATGATTCAAATGACAAAACCTCCTTTCTATATATAGGAGTCTAAGGGGTCACAATATAACCAAGCCGACCTAACAATAATAATATAAAGGCACAAAAATAACAATAGAGGGATTCTATGGGGCACAATAATAACAATATGGGGACAATCGGGGCACAACAATATTAATAATGGATACAACTACAATATTAATGGGGGCATCACTAGTGTTATAGGGACCTAACATGCCCCTCTCCTTCAAAAAAGTGTTGTCCTCAACGCTTGAGTAGTTCTAGATGCTTTTGTATAAAATTCGCATCCTCCCATGTGGAATATTCCGCGGATAAATTCTTCCACTTGATAAGATACTCTGAAATGGATCGATTTCATAGTTGTTGAGTTATTGTTTCTATGACTTCTTCTGGTTCCAATATAATTTTTCCTTCCTCGTCAAGTTCTAGCAATATTGTTTGAACTGGGAGCTTGTCGCCTATAACCTTTTTTAAACATGAAACATGGAAAACTGGGTGCACTCGAGAAGCTGCAGGAAGCTCCAATTTGTATGCCATAGTATCAATCTTTTGCAACACCTTGTACAGACAATAATACTTTGTTGACAATTTGTTATCCTTCTTAGCTTGCTTGAGGGACATTTGTTTATATGGTTGTAGCCGTAGGAATACCCAATCACCTACATCAAAACTTCTTTCACTGCGATGTTGATCTGCCTGTTGTTTCATTCTATTCTGCACCAACATGAGGTTATCCTTTAAGAGTTGGAGAAATTGTTGTTGATGCTTGATGTGATGTTCCACTGCTTGAACCTTAGAATTTTCTCTTAAATATGATGTGATGGATGGTGGCTGATATCCATAAAGTGCCATAAATGGGGTCATTTTTGTTGCAGTATGGAAGGAAGTGTTATACCACCATTCAGCTAGAGGCAATGATTTGACCCATTGTGTCTGTTTATCAGATACAAAGCAACGAAGATATCCTTCCAAACATTTGTTTACTATCTCCGTTTTCCCATCAGATTGAGGATGATAAGATGAGCTATGAGCTAACTGAGTACCAAGACAAGAAAATAATTCTGTCCAAAAATTTCCTGTAAAAATGGGATCTCTATCACTTATAATAATCTTTGGGTTTCCATGTAGCTTTTGAATTGTTTCCATAAATGCCGTAGAAACTATACTAGCTTTAAATGGATGTGATAATGGACAAAATGTTAGAAAATTATATATTTTAGAGCAATGGAACACATAAAATATTGTAGAAATATAAACACAGAAAACACATAAAACAAGAGAGACAGAGATATACGTGGTTCACCCAGTTTGGGCGACGTCCACCTCGAACAGGAAGTCCTTCCTTTCTATTATCCAGCGAAATGAAGAGACACAACCTATAGCAAATCCGCTGTAATATCCTCTGTTTTCTCTCACAGTCTCGCCTCTCTATTTCTCACTCAAAGAATACACATCTATTACACAGCCTCAAATACAATTCCCTCATACAAAGAGAGGGGTTGCCTTCTAGGGAAAAAACCCTAAACTAAACATAACTTTTACCGTCCGATCATCTGCCTAATGAATGACCCATATTGACTAGAAATTACTATACTTTTACAAGACAATTTTACATTTGTTTTTAGCTTCGGTGGCACTGCCCCCGAGCCCCTGCCAGGGGACCACTGGCCCTCGAACCCCCCAGCTGGGCGGGATCGCCCCCCCGGACCCTCGTGGGGGGGACAATTCCCCGCCGCACCCCCCTGCATGGAGGGGTATACAAACTTCCTGGGGTACACATCCAGCTGAAACAAAGACCTCTGAACAATCATGCTCCACACACAACAGTCTCCCACTTGGAGAATGATTGTAGCAACTCCACCGATGCTTCATTTGCTGGACAATGACTCCTCTTTGGACCTAGTTGCTTCTCATCTTCATCGTCATCCTTGAAGACCAATTGAAACTGAGCATATTCTCAGTTTCTCCCTGGTTACAAATTTTGTTAGCATATCTACAGGATTCTGGCTAGTGTGTATCTTTTCCAGCTTGCACTCTCCATCTTCCAACATTGATCGTATAAAATGGTACTTGAGCTGTATGTGTTTAGTCCTGAAATGAAATGCTGAGTTCTCTGCAAGATGAATGGCACTTTGTCTATCATTGTATAACGTGCCCATATCATGCTCCTTACCCAATTCACCCATAAACCTTTGTAACCAAATCATTTCTTTACTAGCCTCTATGGCAGCAACATACTCTGCTTCTGTTGTTGAAAGGGCAACAACACTTTGGATTTTTGAAACCCAACTTACAGCTGTTCCACCTATAGTAAATACATATCCTGTAGTGCTTCTCCTGTTATCTCTGTCACCTGCCATATCTGCATCAACATGTCCCTAAAGAGAAATGTTTGAACCAACAAAGCATAATGCTTGATTTGTGGTATCTTTCAAATATCTGAGAATCCATTTCACTGCCATCCAATATTCCTTTCCTGGATTGTTCATGTACTTGCTTACAACTCCCACTGCATGTCCAATATTAGGCCTTGTGCAGACCATTGCATACATTAAGCTTCCAACTGCTGATGCATATGGAACTTTAGACATATAATCCATGTCTTCTTGGGTATTTGGGCACATTTCCTTACTTAGTCTGAAATGGCTAGCAAAAGGTGTACTAACTGGTTTTGCATTGTGCATATTAAATCTTTTCAGCACCTTTTGTATGTACTCATTCTGAGACAATGTTAATTTGCATTTTTTCTTGTCTCTAGTGATTCTCATACCAAGCATTTGTTTTGCAGCTCCCAAATCTTTCATTACAAATGAATTTGCCAATTTTCTTTTGAGCACATTTATTTCTTGCATGTTATACCCTACAACAAGCATGTCATCTATATACAATAACAATATAATATAGCTACCATCGTTTTGCTTTTTCAGATAAACACAATGATCAGAGTGATATCTAGTATAACCTTGTTCAGACATAAACTTGTCAAATTTTAGATACCACTGCCTTGGAGCCTGTTTTAAGCCATACAAGCTCTTCTTCAACCTGCACACTAGTTTCTCCTTCCCTTTCACTTCATATCCTTGTGGTTGCTGCATATATATCTCTTCCTCCAAATCCCCATGGAGAAAGGCTGTCTTTACATCTAATTGCTCAAGATGCAAATCTTCAACTGCTACAAGACTTAAAATAGTTCCGATTGAAGTCATTTTAACAACAGGAGAAAATATTTCATCAAAATCAATAACTTCCTTCTCTGCAAACCCCTTCACCACAAGTCTAGCTTTGTACCTCTGTTTTCCTCCATCTTCTTCCTTTAGCCTGTAAACCCATTTATTCTTCAATGTAGTTTTTCCTGCAGGCAACCTAACTAAGTCCCAAGTCTGGTTATGCATTAAGGAGTCCATATCTTCTTCCATGGCTACCTCCCACTTCTTCCTACTTTCAACCTGCATTTCTTCTTCATAACATTCGGGTTCACCAGAATCAGTCAACAATAAATAATATAATGAAGGAGAGTATCGTTCAGGGGGTCTACTTATCTTGGTAAATATTCTAACACCACTTTCAGGTGTTTGGGGTGCCTGTTGCTGTTGTGGTGGTTGTTGTTGTTGTGGTTGTTGATTATTATTATTTTCAGGCACCTTTACTTTTTCAGTGATTTCGTCAAGAACTGCGTATTCCTTGTTTTCTTTTTCTTGCTTCTTTTCCTGCAACTGATTCTTATACAAGACCTTTTCATTGAATATTACATCTATGCTCCTAATGATTTTATGAATTTCATAATCATATAAGCGATAACCAAAATCATTAATACCTTATCCAATAAATGTACATTTCTTTGACTTTTCCTCAAGCTTTGTTCTATTTTCTTTATCAATATGGACAAAGGCCTCACAACCAAAAGGCTTTAAAATATAGTAGTTTACGTTTTTACCTATCCATGCTTCCTCTGGAACACCACCATCCAAGGAACTTGAAGGCCCTCTGTTTATTAGATAAACAACAGTACTACAGCATCTGCCCAAAACTGTAAAGGCAATCCTGCATGCAATCTCATGCACCTTGCAGCTCCATGATTGTTCTATTCATCCTTTCTGATACACCATTTTCTTGTGGTGTTCTTGGAACTATCTTCTCTCTGCGAATTCCATGCTCTGAATAGTACCTATCAAACTCTTTGCTGCAATATTCACCTCCATTGTCTGATCTAACACACTTTAATTTCTTTCCTGTCTCAATCTCAACAAAAGCTTTCCATTTCTTGAAAGTATCAAATACATCAGATTTATTTTTAATACAATAAATCCAAGTTTTTCTAGTTGCATCATCAATAAAAGTAACATAATACCGAGAGCCACCGAGAGATGATACCTGAGCAGGTCTCGATACATATGTATGCACAAGTTCTAATTTTTCGCTCTTCTTTTCTTTCCCAACTATGAGAAATCTGACTCTCTTCTGTTTTCCATAAATGTAATTCTCACAGAAGTCCAAATCAACATTCTTCAAACTCGGCAACAAATTCCTTGAGTGAAGAATCTTCATCCCCTTTTCACTCAAGTGTCCGAGCCTATGATGCCATAATGCTACATCTGCTCCTTTGGAAGTTAAAGCATTAACAGAGTTAAAAATACCATTGCATAAAGACAATGTACCAACCTTTTTGCCTTTTGCTATTACCAGGGCTCCTTTGGTGACCTTCCAAGCTTTATCTATGAAAGTTGTCACACAACCTTCACCACCTAACTGCAGTTGAAATCAATTTTTTCTTTAGATGTGGAACATGCCTTACCTCCTTTAGTAGCCATTGGTTTCCATTCTGCTATTCTACAAGAACCTTACCCATTCCAACAATTTTACAGGGTTTATCATCACCCAAACGAACTTGTCCAAAATATCCTTGAACATAGTCATGAAAGTATTTCTTATCAGGTGTGGAATGGAATGAGGCCCCTGAATCTACCACCCAGGAATCAGTAATATTTTTGAAAGAAAGAATCAAAGCATCTTGTAACACCTCACCTGTCACATTTGCTTCATGATCATTTTCTTGTTGTGCATCTCCTTCTTTTCCCTTCCAAGATCTATAGTATTTCTTTAGGTGTCCTTTCTTTCTGCATTTCTAGCACACTATCCCCGATCTGGACTTGGATTCGTGTTTCCTTGATTTACTGCGATATCCTGAGCTCTTTCCTCTTTCCATTTTTCTTCCCCTAGACTCTGCACTCAAATCATTACCCGATGTCTCACCGGAGCTTTTCCATCGCATTTCCTCGCTAAGGATAGCACCGACAACATCATCAAACTTTAAAGTACTAGATCCAGCAATAGAGTTACTAATGGCCATTACTAAACCATTCCAACTTTCTGGTAATGAGCACAAGAATAACAGAGCTCTAACTTCATCATTAAAGTTTACCCCTACAGAACATAGCTGACTTGTAACTGTATTAAAATCATTTAAATGGTCTATAGTAGATCCACCTTCCAACAACTTCATATTAAATAACCGTTTCATAAGAAATACCTTGTTTGAGGTTGAGGGTTTTTCATATAGTTTCTCCAACGCCTTAATCAAACCCTTTGTCATTGTTTCCTTTGAAATGTTGAAGGCGACTGACGCTACGAGGCACAACCGTATTGTTCCAAGTGCCTTTCTATCGAGAAGGTTCCATTCTTCATTTGTCATACCCGTCGACATCTTTGATTTTCTGCCCAATGGTAGGTATAGGTCTTTCTGATACAGATAATCTTCCATCTGCATCTTCCACAGGGAGAAGTTTTGGTCGTTAAATTTGTCGACCCTAAACTTACCATCTTCCGCCATTGCTTCCACTTGAATGAGGAACCCTTCCTTCCTACGAGTTTATCAACCAAATAGACCTTCGGCTCTGATACCAGTTGTTAGAAAATTATATATTTCGAAGCAATGGAACACATAAAATATTGCAAAAATATAAACACAGAAGACACATAAAACAAGAGAGACACAGATATACATGGTTCACCCAGTTTGGGCTGCATCCACCTCGAACAGACAGTCCTTCCTTTCTATTATCCAGCAAAATGAAGAGACACAACCTATAGTAGATCCGCTGTAATATCCTCTGTTTTCTCTCACAATCTCACCTCTCTATTTCTCACTCGGAGAATACACATCTATTACACAACCTCAAATACAATGCCCTCATACAAAGAGAGGGGTTTCCTTCTAGGGTAAAAAACCTTAAACTAAACATAACCTCTATCGTCAGATCATCTACCTAATGAATGGCCCAAATTGACTAGAAATTACTATACTTTTACAAGGCAATTTTACATTTTCTTTTAGCTTCGGGGGCGCTGCCCCTGAGCCCCCGCCAGGGGACCACTCGCCCTTGAACCCCCCAGCTGGGGGGAATCAGCCTCCCCCCAGACCCCCGCGGGGGGGACAAGTCCCGCCCGCACCTCCTCGCATGGAGGGGTATACAAAATTCCTATGGTATACATCCGACTGAAACAAAGACCTCTGAACAATCATGCTCCACACACAACAATCTCCCACTTGGAGAGTGATTATAGCAACTCCACCGCTGCTTCATTTGCTGGATAATGACTCATCTTTGGACCTGGCTATTTCTCATCTTCATCATCATCCTTGAAGACCAATTGAAACTGAGCATATTCTCAGTTTCTCCCTAGTTACAACTTTTTTTAGCATATCTACTGGATTCTGGCTTAGTGTGTATCTTTTCCAGCTTCAACTCTCCATCTTCCAACACTGATCATATAAAATGGTACTTGAGCTGTATGTGTTTAGTCCTGGAATGAAATACTGAGTTCTCTGCAAGATGAATGGCACTTTGGCTATCACTGTATAACGTGCCCATATCACACTCCTTACCCAATTCACCCATAAACCTTTGTAACCAAATCATTTCTTTACTAGCCTCTGTAGCAGCAACATACTCTACTTCTGTTGTTGAAAGTGCAACAACACTTTGGATTTTTGAAACCCAGCTAACAGCTGCTCCACCTACAGTAAATACATATCTTGTAGTGCTCCTCCTGTTATCTCTGTCACTTGCCATATCTGCATCAACATATCCCTATAGAGAAATGTTTGAACCATCAAAGCATAATGCTTGATTTGTGGTACCTTTCAAATATCTGAGAATCCATTTCACTGCCATCCAATGTTGCTTTCCTGGATTGTTCATGTACCTGCTTACAACTCCCACTGCATGTGCAATATCATGCCTTGTGCAGACCATTGCATACATTAAGCTTCCAACTGCTGATGCATATGGAACTTTAGACATATAATCCATGTCTTCTTGGGTCTTTAAGCACATTTCCTTACTTAGTTTGAAATGGCTAGAAAAAGGTGTAGTAATTGGTTTTCTGTCCAAAAATTTCTTGTAAAAATGCGATCTCTATCACTTACAATAATCTTTGGGTTTCCATGTAGCTTTTGAATTGTTTCCATAAATGCCATAGAACTGTACTGGCTTTAAATGGATGTGATAATGCACAAAAGTGTGCATACTTGGTAAGTCTATCAACTACCACCATGATGACACTCTTTCCCTCAGATTTGGGTAAACCTGTGATAAAATCCATTGAAACCTCCTGCCAACATTGGCTTGGAATGGATAAAGGTTGTAATAGACCTAGTGTCTTAATTGTTTCAACTTTATTTTGTTGGCATACCAAACATTCCGCCATAAAATTTTGAATATCTGATTTAAGGCCATCCCAAAAAAATTCCTTCTTAACCCTGTGGTAAGTTTCTAAATATCTTGAGTGCCCTCCTAAGGGAGAAGCATGCAATTCCAGAAGAATCTTTTGTTTGATTTGGGAATTCTTACAAAGGTATAAGCGATCTTTGTACCATAACGAATCATTTTTCTAGCTAAATGTATCAGATGTACTGGAATCTTGTTGTAACTTTCGAATAAGTTCCCACAATTCTTTGTCATTCTTCCATTCCTCCCTTGCTTCATTTATCCAATCTGGTTGGATAATAGAAATGGCACACAACAATGCTTCCACATCCTCGTCCTTTCTTGAGAGTGCATCTGCCACAACATTTTGCTTCCCTTTTTTGTATATGATTTCAAAGTCATAACCCAACATCTTTGTGACCCATTTTTGTTGTTCTTCAGAGGATAATCTTTGTTCTAAAATGTATTTAAGGCTATCATGATCCGCTTTTACCTTGAAGTGTCTTCCCATTAGGTAAGGTTGCCATTTCTTAAGTGCATGTAGTATTGCCAACATTTCCTTTCTCATAAATAGCTTTGTGTAAATACTTTCCCTTGATTGGATGACTTTCGAAAGCAATGGAAGAATCTTGCATTAAAATAGCACCAATTCCATTTCTGGAAGCATCACATTCCACAATAAAGGTTTTTGTGAAGCCTGGTGTAGCTAAGACCGGTGCTTGGCACATTGCCTCTTTAAGATACTCGAAGGCCTTTGTTTCTTCTGGAGTCCATGAAAATGCATCTTTCTTCAACAATGTTGTTAAAGCCGCTGCTATTTCCCATAATTCTTAACAAACTTGCGATAATACCTTGTCAAGCCGAGAAATACTCGCAAATGCTTTATGGATGTGGGGATTTCCCATTCCTTAATGGCTTTAATTTTTCTAGGGTCTACCTTAACTCCTTCATGAGATACAATATGACCAAGATATTCCACCTCTTGTACTCCAAAGAAACATTTGGATCTTTTTGCATATAATTGTTTCTCCTCCAATAGTTGTAGCACCCTATCAATGTGTTCAACATGATCCTTCCAAGAATTTTTGTAGATTTCTATATCATCAAAAAATACTAACACAAATTTTCTAAGGAAGGGTTTGAAAATGGAATTCATCAAACCTTGAAATGTAGAAGGTGCATTGGTAAGGCCAAAATGCATGACCAAAAACTCATAGTGACCCTCATGAGTTCTAAATGCTGTTTTCGGAATGCCTTGAGTCTTCATTCTAATTTGATGATATCCTGAACGAAGATCTAACTTGGTGAAGTAAATTGATCCATGCAATTCATCCAATAATTCATCAATGACAGGAATGGGAAACTTATCTTTAATAGTGAGCTTGTTGAGTTCCCTATAATCTAGACACATGCACCATGATCCATCCTTCTTGTGCACCAATACCACTGGAGCAGAGAAAGAACTTTGGCTAGGTTGAATTATACTAGCCTCAAGCATTTCTCCAACCATACGTTCAATTTCACTCTTTTGGGCATAGAGATATCTGTACAGCCTGATGTTTGGAGGAACACTTCCTGGAATCAAATGAATAGCATGATCATGATCACGAATAGGTGGGAGACCTTTGGGAGTCTCAAATACCTTGGAATGATTGTCCAAGACTTTTTGTAGATATGGAGAAATAGATGATTTTGATGTGGAAACATCTAGCGAACATAATTGTGCAATTACACCTTGTTTTTCCTTTTTTAGAAGCTTCATCATACTGTCAGAGCTTATTATCTATGTCGGTTTCCCTGCAATACCCATTAATTCAACTTCCTTTCCTTCCGCATAAAATTTCATGAAAAGTTCTTGAAAGTTAAAAGCTATTTTACCCAAGGATTGTAGCCATTGGACTCCTAGTACAACATCAGCACCTCCCATTGGAATGGAAAGCATTGGGCTTTTCAATACATATTCTCCCATGGATAGCTTGATATTATGGCACTTTACAGAGCAATTTATCGTTGCTCCATTTGCAACCATCACTTGACACTCTGGTACTGGATATAGGAAGCAATTCATTTCTTTTGCTATCTTACAATGAATAAAATTGTGGGTACTTCCTGAATCAATCAACACTATTACCCTTTTCTTCTTGATTTGTCTTTCTATCTTGATGGTTTGAGGAGTGGTAATTCTTGACAATGCATTACAAGATATGGTCGAATTCATTTGTTCTTTATCTAGGCTTTTTTCCTGGAGTATATCCTTTTCTTTTGACCTTTCTTGCTCCTTTTCTTCTTCCTCTTCACAATCTATGTAGAATAATTTCTTCTCAACACACTTATGACCTTTAGTGTATTTGCTATCACAATTGTAACAAAGCCCTTTTGCTCTTTTTTATTCCAATTGTTGTGGTGTCAGCCTTATAGGTTGTAGAAGGCTAGGGGAAACAACACTTCCATCTTTATAGTTGTGAGTGGTATGCTTCCTGGTTTCCATAATTTTGCTTTCCATTTTTCTTGCTAATCTGAATGCTTTCTCTAATGAATCAGGTTCTCAAAGGTGAACATCATGTTGGATATTATCCTTTACAGTCCCTATGAATACATCAATCCTATGCTCCTATGCAATATTTTTTACCCTTATGTTCAATTTTTGGAACTCCTCAATCTGCTCCATTATTGAACCCTTTTGTTTGAGACTTATCAATTGGCTAAAAAAAGTGTTGCTTTTTGTATCCTCATAACGTGCTGTCAATTCTTCTATAAAAATTGCACAAGTGATAATTTATTTATGAAGCAAAGCCATTGATACCATACAAACTGATTTGGTTCCAAATATAAAGTTGCAATACATACCTTTGTGTGTTTTGCACATTATTGAGATCGAAAAATTGCTCCATCCGTAGTATCCATGTTGTGAGATCCTTGCCATCAAACATCCTCATATCAATTTTTGAAATATGGTGGGTATTTGATCCAACATTAGAGTCTATGGAATCATGATTAACATTTCTTTTGTTCTGATCATGAGTTTCCTTTACTACCCTTTCACCATTAGTGACCATTGCTTGTAGCAACTTATTCATATTTATCTTCAATTCTTCCATCTTATCATCCATGCCATCCATTTTAGCATCCATGCCATTCATCTTAGCTTCCATGCCATCCATCTTCGCTTCTACGCCTTTAAACAATCCATCTTAGCATCTACACCTTTCTTTAAACCATTCATCTTAGCTTCTACATCTTTCTTTAAACCATCTATCTTAGATTCTGTTACTTTTTGTGGAAGTGACACTTGTTGCACTTGGTCTCGTAATTTTGATATATCATGTTGCATTTCTTCCTCTTCTTCATGAGTCATGCTAGAGCTTTTAAGTTTGTTACTAGGTGTTTGCATTTTATTTCCTCGGGGCATCAATTACCGATAATAATTCTTTATTATGCCCTTTGAATTAATTCAAACTTATTTTTCAAACCAAGCTTATGCAAAAATTTTAAAAAAACTACACAACCTTTTTCACTTTGTAGGAGCTTGATATTGAATCTGATGTATCTCTATAATTTCGAATCATCCAGTTCTGAAATTGTGATCTATAGTAGCACTTTGCGCCCTCTTTCCAATGCCACCAGTCTGATCCAAATTGGATTCTCCAAAGAAGAGTTATGCACAATCTCCCAAGACAACCTGATTATAGACCTTTTTAAAAGATAGAACTTGTATGAAGTGCCACGTGTCATTGTTTCGACCTTTGGCTTTGAAAAATATATACAAGAAACTACAGTCCATCCTCTTTTTGTACCTTCTTATAAAATTTCAATCCGATGCTCAGAGAGAAAGTTATGAAGATTTTCCCCAGGTTACCTATTTGGAATGTAATTCAGGAGTCTGCAAAAAGACCAACTTCTTCAGATCATATCTTCACAAATATAGCGTGAAAATATCTGAAATTCGGCCCTAAGGTTAAATGTGATTTCATCTAAAATGGGTTTTTTCGCTTCTGAAATGTTGTAGAAAAAAATTTATAGCAAAAATTCCACGATGACCTATTTGGAGCAGCAAAACCCTAAAATCCAAAGCTCTGATACCAAATGTTATGAAACCAGCTCACAAAAAGATAGAAAAGGTAGATCAACGCCTTAGAATTCAACCTCTTTGAGGGGGAACATCCTTTACATTACATAAATGAACAATTCTTCGATGATTCAAATGACAAAACCACCTTTCTATATATAGGAGTCTAAGGGGTCGCAATATAACCAAGCCGATCTAACAATAATAATATAAAGGCACAAAAATAACAATAGAGGGATTCTATGGGGCACAGTAGTAACAATATGGGGACAATAGGGGCACAACAATATTAATAATGGATACAATTACAATATTAATGGGGAATCACTAGTATTATAGGGACCTAACATTGCCATGTAGCAAGGGAGGACGGTGGAATACCACTTTTCGAGTGGGTAATTCCCGTACAGAGAGTCAACCTGAAATCGCTTAGGGCCATTGGATTTGAATGCATTAGATCAGACAGTGGCAGAGAAAAAGAGCAATACGGAGGATCCCAACAATTAAATATGGTGACAATGGGCTTTATTATGGGTTAAAACTGAGATTAGCGGTTAAATAGAGGTTTTAGTTATTTCTTTGTTTAAATCATAAAAAACTTTTAACAAAGAAATTCTTCACAAAACACGGTATGGCAGACTTGAATTAATATGAATTCAGGCGTATAAATGATATCAGGTTCGGGTTCATCGCATATCGCAATCAGGGTTTAGTGAAGGAAGACCCATCGCAAAGGAATGCGATAAGGGCCAGACGTGATATGGAAATAAAACATGAATAATACTGCATCAGGTCCGAGTTCCCATCGCAATCGGCGATTGCAATGGTGGAGGGTATATGCTTTAGCCAGGACTTGTGATGAAGGCGAATGCGATATGGCAATGACTTATAATATATATTACGTCGGGTCCGGGTCCATTCTGCATTGCATATCGCAATTGGAGGAGAGTGGATTCACGTTGAAAGGTTGGGATCCACCAATATTGCGATATGTTAATGAAAATACATAGTTTTATAATAAAACTTGAGGTTTCGAGTTATTTAACAAAGGGAGTTAGTATATATGGGAAAATGGACTTTTTAGGGGTTTAATACTATAGGTTAGTGTTAATATGAAAATATGAGCGGAAAGGGAAAATATACGCGAAAAGGGGAAATATACTAAGTATTATGCTTTTCATGGGTTATTTGCTTTTCGATATATACATCAATACTTAAGCTAAACATCATTTCGTGGGTTTTTCGTGTAAAAGGGGATTTAACATGGGGTTTTCACTTTTCCTAGGTAAAAATGATTGTAACCTTAGGAAAACGGATTTTGATGGAAAATGAATGAATATAAATTGTATGAAGGTGGGAAAGGAAAATTAGTAAATATAGGGATGAATGGGGATGATGGCATTTAGACTTGCTCACTTTCAGAGTTTATTTGTTTTATTTTCTTTCTAACCTAACATTTTCTTTGATATGGACATCATCATCAAGATATTTTCTTTAAAAACATTTTATTCAATATTGTTATGTCCATATCCTAACTTAACATTTTTTTCAAATATTCTATCTTATCAAAACCAAAAAATGCTACAACATTAGATCCAACTGGGGACTATTTTCTCTTGAAGAATGCAGAGAACCTGCAAATCCAAGTGCCTTCTGCTTAGGCTATGGAGTCCTTGCTATAAGAAAATCACACTAACATCTTGAAAAGTAAAGGAAAACTGGATTATTTACAATGAAAACTATTTCAACTTCTTAGTACTGAATGTAATGTTTGAGAAACCTTCCATTTATAGGATAAGTGGAATATAGCCCCTCAATATTGTACAACAAAAAAGTGTTGTTACCCTTCCCTTCAGCAATTGCTAAAGGTCCAAACCATAGATTGTCAAATTTCCCATGCTTCCCTTTCTCTTCTCTCCTGGCATCCCATCTTAGTACTAGATCACCTTCCTTAAAGTCCCTCTCCTTGGCTCTTCTATCAAACAGGACCTTCATCTTATTTGATATTTATTCAATTTGTATTGAGCTTCATCTCTTTTTTCATTAAGTTCAATAATCTAATTTATTCTTCTTGAAAAATCATCAGGTTCATCTGTTGAATCCTGTAGGAATTTTAAAATAGGGAAGGCCAAATTGGTAGGGAAAATTGCATCTTTCCCATAGAATAATCTGAAATGGAGATTTTTTGGTTGATCTCTTTGGAGTAATTTTGTTTTCCCATACTGCATAAATCAAATGTGGATCCCATCTCTTCTTATGATCAGCTAGAGTCTTTTTTATTACCTTTACCAGGATTTTGTTGGATGAATCTATAATGCCATTACCTTGAGGGTAGTATGGAGTTGAATGATGTAACAGAATCTGATATTTCTGGCAAAAGTCAATCATTTTAATACTAGAAAAAGTTGTTGCATTATCAGTGACAATTTGAGTTGGGCAACCAAATCTAGATAAGATATTCTCTTCAATAAACTTAACTACTACTGAATCAGTAGCATTTATGACTGGAATTGATTCCACCCATTTAGTAAAGTAGTTTTTTGCATTGAGGATCCATCTATGCTGATTACTTGAATTGGGGTGAATCTCTCCAACAAAATCTAATCCCCATTGAGAAAAAGGTGTTGAAACTATTGATGGAACAAGTGGAAGAGCTGCTAATTTTTTTTTACCAGCAAACATTTTACAAGGAACACAACCTTTGACCTTTGCCCCTACTTGTAAGAACAATGTGGGCCAATAAAATCCTCCCCTCAGAATCTTGTATGCTATTTCTCTCCAAGCATAATGTCCCCTACAAAATGCTGTATGAAACTGATCAATGATTCCTTCAATTTTTTATTTTGTTAAACATAATAACAAAATATTCAGTGGATCTTTCCAGCATAAATTTGCATTTATTATTCCGTACTTGACTGATTTTAACTTAAGGGTTTTACACTGGGTTTTGGAGAATGATGTTGGACACTCAAAATGGATCAAGAAATTTACAGTATCTTGATACTAGTTTGACAACAAGAATTATTCATCAATGTGTATAGGACTGATTTGCTCTGAAGGTAGAGGTTCTTGTGGATTCTCCCCTTTAGAGTGAAGGGAAGGTTCTTGTGGATTCTCCCCTCCTGCAAGGACATAAGGTTCTTGTGTATTCTTCCCTTGTATTTCTAAAACAGAATTGATTCCAAGTACTTTGCAATTGGATTTAGCTAGAAGCTTGTCTAATCCTTGATCTTTTACTAACTTGGTAGTCTTGATAGCTAGATCAAACTCCAGAATTTGAGTGATCCATCTACCTCTTTTCCCATCAGTGTCTTGTTGGGTTAAGACAATTTTCACAACACAATTAGGGAAATAAGCAGTAATAGGTGAATGTAATACATACATTCGGAATGATTTCAAGGCTTGAATGAGGGCATAGGTTTACTTCTCAATAACTTCGTACTTAAGCTCAACATTTGTCATAACCTTGCTGAAAAAGGTTATGGGTTGGTCATGGGAATCTTCATTTTTCTGTAATAGAATGGAAACAAGGGTTGTTTCAGAGGAAAAAGAGAAAATACTAAATGGCTTAGTATAATCAGGGCTGGCTAAGGTGGGAACTTCACAGATAACGCTTTTTATTTGTTCAAATGCATACCTAGAAGAGGGAGTCCATTTGACTTCACGGTCCTTTCGAAGCATGTCAGTTATATCTTTTACAATCTCGGCATAATTTGGAATAAACCTCCTTAGAAAATTAATCTTGCGTAGAAAAGCTTGAATCTCCTTCTTGTTTCTAGGTAAGGTCAACGTTTCAATGGAAGATACTCGTTTGGGATCAATTACGACTCCCTCCTTTGAAATTATGTGGCTCAACAATTTTCCTTCTTTCACAGCAAACAAGGACTTCTTAGGGTTCAATGATATTCCAAATTTTCTACACCTGTCAAAAACCTTCATCAAGTGCTTTAAATGTTTCTGATCAGATTTAGAAAAAAACAGTTATGTCATCAAGATAAATAAGCACAAATTTATTTACTTGACCCATAAAATCTATGTCCATAGATCTCTGAAATGTTGCTCCAGCATTAGTTAAGCCAAATGGAATCCTAACGTACATGAATGTACCCCAGCGTGTAGTAAAGGTTGTCTTCTCTCTGTCTGTTGTATCAACATTCAACTGATTGTAACCTGAAAAACCATCAAGCATAGAAAGTATTTGTGATCCTGAAACCATTTGAAGTAACTGATCCATTTTGGGCAAAGGATAATTATCTTTTAATGATGCCTTGTTCAAATTTCTAAAATCCACATAGAGTCTTATTTCTCCATTTTTCTTTCTAATAGGAACTAGATTTGCAACCCAATTAGAATATCTAAGAGGGAGGATGATCTAAGCATATAGAATTTTCTTAATCTTCCTTTAACAATGTAAACTTTGAAACGAGAACTGCTACTGTTACCCGTTTTGTAGAGATAGCAAAAAAGTGACCCGATTTTGAAAAGGAGAAATGCAAAACACACATGTTTTTTTTAAAGCATAGTTTTTGGCACTTTAAATTTTTTTTTATGTACATTGCGTTTTAAAATGGTAGTGATTTTCATGCTGATTTAAAAAAGTGGTTATTCTGCATCAGACCTTTTTTTTAAAAGACCTATTTTTTGACTTTAAATTTTTCTAACATATGAAATGTAAATAATTATTTCGTAAATTTAATAATTTTGGAAGTGGTTTTCTTTTTCATATTTTCTAGTTTTTATTTTAATTTCTATTTTTTTCGTAGTGGGGTTTTTATTGATTTGCATATTTAAAGAAGGTCGATATTTTGCATTTTCGATATACTACATATTTATACATTGTTAAATAAATTTTCAATCTAAATGAAATAATTGTCTCTAAAAAACAAATATAAAAACATATGTAAAAAAGACAAAAATACAAAATAAAAAATGTTAAAAAAATTTATCTCATAAACCATAAAAGAATTTGGAAAAAAAAAACAAATTTAAAATATATATATATATATATATATATATATATATATATATATATATATATAAGAAATTAAAAAAAAAAAACATTAGCAAAAACTAGGGAAAAGAAAAAAAATTAAAAACAAATTAGTTTAAAAAAAAGAAATAGAAAAATAACGAAAAAAATTAAAAAAACTAGTAAAATTAATATTAAAAAAATACAAACCCGGATGCGGGTGCCTTAATGAGGTGTTAAAGCTTGAGCATGCGGAGCCGGCACTTGGCATTACCTTGAGTAGGTTTGGCGGTTCGAGGCAGGCTATTAACTAGCATTTATGAAGCTTGGTGTTCAAGGCACGCAGGAAATAGATTTCAGGATGGCGCGCACAACTCACGGTTCATTTGCTCTGGTCTCTTCAGGCAGTGCTCTGGTCTCTTCATTTGCTCTGGTTTCTTCAGGCAGTGCTCCTCTCTGGTGGTTATGTCCTCAGAGCTTCTGCGCAGCTCAGAGAATTTGGAAGCCACCATGGCTTCATAACTGCTCACATCTTGCCAGCTTCAGGTATTTGGTTTTGTTTCCTTTCGAAGGTGTCTGGTGTAGTAAGTCAGTCTTCTCCATATGTGTCGAGTGTATTAAGTCAGTCTTCTGGCCCATCTCTGTAAGGGGTTTCGTTTCTGTCTTTGCTGAAGGTGTCTGGGTCGGGTATTGGGTGTATTCAGTCACTGCTGGGTTCTCTCTCGTGGTCGTTTATATATACTGTGTGTCCTGCTTTGGGGTCTTCAGTTCAGAGTTCTGTTCATTCCGGTTTCATTTAGTTTGTGGCGAGTCGCTTCTCTTTCTCCCTCAGTCCTTTAGCACATTCAAATTGTTGATCTATTTTTCAATGGCCCGTCGTCGTGGCATACCTAGGCGTGGTAGCAACTCAGGGTCCCGTGGAGGTACTAGGGGTTGTGGTGGTTCTGGGCCTCGACGTATAACTCCATTAGCCTTTGCCTCGCCGTCCTCACCGCCCTCAAACCATTCTGGACCCTCCCTAAATAGCTCGTTTCACTCATCCCGGTTCAAGTTCAAAAGCAGGCTTAACAAACCGCTTATCTCAGCTATTATAACTGTTATCTTCTCGGAGGAAGAAGATGAGCTCACAAGCTCAAATGAAACCTCCAAGGAACAGTCTCCTTTTCAAAATTCCAGTGATTCTCAGGGCAGCTTGGCTGGTGATTTCCTCAATAACCCTGCTGCGTTGCATGAAAAAAGCCAACAAGAAGATTCTCGCCCTCAACCAGACTCTTCTCAAGAGCATATTATAGCTTGTGAGCCAGCGCGATTCTCTGGCAGCGTTCTGCACCTTGTGCCTCCTCCAGATTGCAACATGACGGAAGCTGAAGATAATGTGATGGTTCATTGGGTAAACTCTCCCAATCAGGCAACTGAAGACGACACAGGCTCGCCACCTCAGGCATAATTACTTATGGCTTCAGCGGCAGAACAACAAGTCATCTTAGGATTTCTGGTTTTTGTGTGTAATTCTCAGTGTGTATGGCTTCTGTTATTATCAGTATGAATCTTTACTTTCTCCAGGACATAATTTTGGCTTTCCAGTTTTTTTGTAATAGTGGCAAAGGACAGCATTTTGTAATAGGGCAGCTCATACTGAAGCGTCGATCCTATCTAGCCCTGTTTAGTCTTGGGTCTATGATTTTCATTTTTGTAAACAAAAAGCAATGTGCTAATCGCAACAATTTTTCTGACAGAGGGCAGGCTACAGCCCCCTCAGAGGTTCAAACCTCTTTGTAAATATTTTTTCTCTTTTAATCTTAATAGAATAGTCTTTATACAAAAAAAATAAAAAAATAAAAATAAATAAAAAAATATTAAAAAAATACAAAAAATGTAAAAAAAAAAAAAAAAAATCCTCACAAACCAGCAAAGAATTTGGAAAAAACAAAATGAATTTAAAAAATATATATATTTATAAAATTAAGTAAGTAAAAATAGAGAAATTAAAAAAAAAAACATTAGCAAAAACTGGGAAAAAATAAAAACAAAATAATTTAAAAAAAAATAGAAAATTAATGGAAAAAAATTTAAAAACTAGTAAAATTAATATATAAAAGAAACACAAAAACAAATTTAAATTATAAAAAAAACCCAAAAAAGCGAGTATTTTTTATTAAAAAAGAAAAAAAATGCAATTATTTTTTATTAAACATATATATTTTATTTAAAAATAAATAATATTTTTTTTTTTAAACAATCTTTGTTTTTATTAAAAAAAAAAAATTAAACATTTTTTATTTGAAAAAAAATAAAATTAAAATGATTAATGATTTTTTTTTTATTATGTGAAAAAATATATATATTAAATTTTATTAAAAATTAAATTATTAAAAAAATTTAACAAAACTTTTTAATAAGAATTAAATTTTTAATTTTTTTTAAAATTTTGATTTTATAAAAAATAAATAAATAAAAAAATTAGTTTGCGCCCCGGGAATCGCCCGAGGGCCGGCCAGCCGCCTGGGGATGGCGCTGCCGGGGGCGGGGGTCTGCACGCAGGGCTGGCCAGCCGCCTCGGGGCGATTCCGGGAATCGCCCCAGGGGGCGCAAACTAATTTTTTTTTTTTAATTTATTTTTTATAAAATCAAAATTTAAAAAAAAAATAATTCTTATTAAAATTGTTTGTTAAATTTTTTTAATAATTTAATTTTTAATAAAATTTAATATATAATTTTTTTAAATTAAAAAAATAAAATAAAAAACAAACAAACAAACATTAAATTTTTTTTTTTATTAAAATTATTTGATAAGTTAATTCTTATTATAATGGTTTAGAATTTAAGTTTTATTAAAATTTTTTATTAAATTTAAATTTAATAATTTTTATTAAAAATTTTTAATAAATTTTTTGGTTTGTTTTTAAATAAATAATGAAAATTTAATAAAAATAAACTATTTTTATTTTTAAAAATAAAAAACACACCATTTTTCTTATAAGTTTAAAATGTTTTTTAATTTAATTTTATTTTTTTAATTGGAAAAGACGTATGTTTTTTAAATTTTGATTTTTTTTTTTTTTTGTTTTTGTTTTTTTTTTAATAATTTGAGCTTATTTTTGTCTTTTTAGTTTTTTCTAAATGCTTTTAATAGTAATTTTACTAGTTTTTAAATTTTATTCTTTTTGTTAATTTTCTAACTTTGTTTAATCTAGTTTGTTTTTATTTTTATTTTTTTTGCTAGTTTTTGCTAATGATTTTTTTAATCTTTCTATTTTTACCAACTTAATTTTATATATATTATTTTTTTTTTTTTTTAATTTTTTACAAATTCTTTTATGGTTTATGAAACAATTTTTTTTAAAACATTTTTTATTTATTTTTTGTCATATTATATATATAACATTTATTTTTTTAAGTAATCATTATTTTAATTTTAATTTCACTAGTTTTTAATTTTTTTTTGTTAATTTTCCATTTTTTTTAAATCTAGTTTGTTTTTAATTTTCAATTTTTTTTTAGTTTTTTGTTAATGTTTTTTTTTTTTTTTTTACCTACTTAATTTTAGAGTTTTTTTTAATGTGTATTTTTTTCTTTTCCCAAATTTTTTTAGTTTACATATTTGTTTTGTTTTTTGTTTTTTTGTTTTTTAATATGTGTTTTTTACTATTTATTTGTTTATAATTTGTAATTTTTTTCTAGTTTTTTAATTCTTATTTTTTGTTGGTTAATTTTGTTTTTTTATTTCCAAATTTATGATTTATTTTTATTTTTGATGTTTGTTTTTTTGTTTTTTTTAGTATATATTTTTATTTATGTTTTTTTTTTTTTTTTTTGTGTTTTTTCATTGTTTTAACTTTTTTATTTTTTATTTTTATTTATTTATTTATTTTATATGAAATTTTAATGTTTTTCGGGCTCATGATAAAATATTTTATGCTATTATTTTGAAATGTTGAAATTTTACTCTTGAAAAACAATTTGTTATCCCAGCATCAACACTTTTTGTTTTGAGGGTGTTTTCTGCACAAAATTTACCATTGAGAAAAAAAAATGTTATTCGAATATCAGCACTTCGTTTTGAGGGTATTTTTTGTACAATTTTTGCACAAAAAATTGGTTTTCACCGCCATTTTTAAAACATGTTGAAAATTTACCCTGGAAAAAAAAGGGTGTTATTCCGACATCAACACTTTTCGTTTTTAGCATTGTTTTTGATGTTTTTTCGGGGTCTTTTGGCCAGAGTTACCGTTTTGAGTTTATAGTTCTCGTTTCAAAGTTTACATTGTTCTTTCTACAGTTGGTAAAAGGGCTGGATTTATCCTTCTAAATTTATGTTGACAAGGTTTGCTTTTGGCTTCAAAGTAATCATATGTTGTATTAATGAAGTATCATAGGTCTTTAGATCAATATAAGTCCAAGCAAAAACATCTTCATAATTTTGCAGTAACTTAAGATATTGAGCTTTGATTTCACAGTCTAGAGATGCACATATTTTGATGTTTTTGATATCTTCATTAGTTCCAATGCTAATCTCTTCTATGTCATCTTCTGAAGAAATGGATTGAGGGTTTCAAAGGACATCATTTTGATCAAACAATCTTTCTAAAGGAATGAGTCCTTTTGGAATTAAAGTATTAGATAATTGAATAATCTCATGATTACAATTTGGCTTTTAAAATATGAAGTATCATTTCCATCTGCATTTTCATTTATTTCAGTTCTATCTTCATCAATTTGTAGAAATGAAAAATCATCTATTACCTGCAAAAATGATTTCATCTGTTCATCATCTTCGAATATTTGCTAATGTTTTAGATTATCTGGGATAGATGGCCTATATTTGAATTGTATCTGATAGAGTACATTAGTATGATTAGGAATTTTAAAAGAACTAGCAGAGACAACTAAGGCATCTGCATGAATATTCTGATCTTTGCGAATATGAGTCAAATGAAAAGTATCGAAGAAGTTTTCAACCGAATCCCATACTTCATTTCGGTAGGACCTAAGTTTAGGGTGCTTGATTTGGCAATCATTTCTTACATGCTTAACAATAAGTTTTGAATCAGTAAAAACACTTAAGTTTTGAACTTTTAAGCTTTTGGCTAATTGCAATCCTAAAAGGAAAGCTTCATATTCAGCCACATTATTGGTAACTTCAAAATCTAATTTACATGATTGGGTTATATTTTATTTTTCAAGTGAAATTAAAACTACTCTAGCTCCTGCCCCATCTTTTGTGCAAGAGCCATCAAAGAACAGTTTCCAAATATCAGTTTGGTTTGGTTCAGGACTTTCAACTACCTCTTCAATTTTGACTTGAGTTTTATGTTGGTTTGAAGTGAGTTGAAAACAACCAAAGTCTTGATCTATTGCATAAATTGGATGGTTCCTTGGCTAGTCAGTCTTACAAATAGTATGTATAAATCTTACCTCTCTATATAATCTTAATTGCTCTCCTCCATAAACAGGAATAGTAGCATATGACATATCCATCTATAGAGTTCCCCCTAATTTGGCACAACAAGACCTAGAAAGGAGCATTCCAAACTTGGGAGGGATATTTGTGACAACAATGTCAAGTACTACGCTTTTCACTGGAATTTGGGCAAGGGTAACCACTAGATCCTTGATCAATCCCAAACAGGGCACCATTTTAGAATCAAAGGTGTACAAGTCATGGTAGGATCTACTTATGTCGAGTTTCAAATGATCCATGATAGATCTTGGCATAAGGTTGTGTGATGCCCCTGAATCAAGCATACAATTATACAACATGGAATCATTTGTTTTAAGAGTTACATAGAAAGGAGGTATTATCTCATCTATCATGTCTGAACTAGGGCCAAAAAATATTGATGGTTTTTCATCTTGTAGACTTATGACATCACCTTTAGTATCAACCGAGGTATTTTTTATCCATTTTGTAACTTGGCTTTTGTAACCAGGGTTTTTAGAAAGTTCTGACAGTGGAATTGGGATCTTAACCCTCTCTAATTCTTTTTAAACATTAAATGTTGTCAAATTTTTTTTACCAGTTTGGGTACTGATCTAAGGGCTTAATAAGAGTTGTTTGAGCTTCAACGATTTTGGTATGTTGTTAAATTACTAGAGTTTCCTTGGAGGTCTCCTAGGACCAGGCCTAGGCCTAAGATCATATCTCTTGTTTAATTCTTCAATTAAAAATTCAGAGAAAACATGATATTTAGAGACCTGTGAAGCTTCCTGATCTTCTTGAACCTGATTTTGTTGTGAGAGAGGAATGATGGCTGTTTGATTGGAAGAAGAATCCATACTATTAATATCTTCAGTAATTGTCATAGTATTATCATCAGGTTGTTGGTCATCTATCAATAGAGGAGTAGGAACCTATTGATCATTGTTAGGTCTCTGAAGAATTTGTAGTGGTGGATTTCTTTTATACTGACCTTGATATTGATTTTGGGGTCTAGTAACTGTTTGTTGTATTGTCCTAGGTTGGGTCTCAATCTTTGAAATCCTATTTGATAGGTTTCTAAGAAGAGATGTTATTTCATCTACTTTTGAATCTTTTGATTTATTCTTAGAGGAACTAGAGGCTTCTTGAACAGATTTGAGTTTTCTTTGGGCCTTTTCTTCCTTAAGTTTTAAAGAAGTTGAGGCTGCCCTATATGCTTCTACTTCTATAGCATTCGTTTGCATATCTTCAAGAGTTCTTGAGGTTTTCTCTCGTAGCATAACAACAAAGTCATCATCAAAAGCTTTAGAAAATCTATACTTAGCTACTACTACAGGGGGCTTACAATCAGTAGGAATTTTGTGATAGAGTTTAATGAATCTTTTGATAAAATATGATACTGGTTCACTGAAGTTCCTTTTAAGCTCTTCAAATTCTTTGAGGAAGTAAAGAGGATCCTTTTTCACACCCCATTGATTTTTAAATATGGTTGTAAGCTCTTCCCAATTTCTAATTGAATCTGTTGGTAACTGCCTAAACCAAATCCTCACATTTCCTTCAAGTGACTGTACAAACAATCTTATATAAACGTTTTCTTGTTCAATATTCATGTCATCTGCAAAGTCTAGGAAATCTTGAAGATGGTCCTCAGCTGAGAAACCAGTTTCTCCATTGTACTTAGGAAGGTATTTTAAGTATCTAGCTGGGAATGCATCAAGGTTATTATGTAAGACTAAGGTAGCATATCTAGCCTGTACAATAGGTCAGAAAGCCATGACAGCATGTGGTGTATGAGGTGCTTGAGGTATATGAGGTTGTCCAAGTGGAGTATGAGGTGTTTGTGTGGGTGTAGAGGATGAAGAAGACGTAGAGGAAGAAGATGGTGATTTAGGGGTTGGTGAACTAGTTGGAGGTGAAGGAGGAGGAGATCTCCTGAAAGACTTCAAAGGAGTCTTAAGAACTAGATTTGGGACCTGTAAAGGAATACCTTCTTTTGTTTCAAACAGAGGATTGGTATATATAGAGAAGTTCTCCTCAGATTTTTTAGAACAAGAAGCTTTAGGTCAGTCAAAAATGGAAGGAAATGGATAGGTGGTAGGGGATATGAAATCTGTGGGTTTATATTCTGGTAGATCAACACCCAACTCAGATTTAGTTTTAGGTGATATTGGTGGTAATGTGGGTATTGTATGAGATTCTAATGAATGAATAAGGTAGGCTGACTTAAAATAAACTCCTCTATTTAGAAGTTCAGCAACCCTAGGTGATAAATGAAAGTAATCAGGATCAAATGGGATATTAATATAGGGGTCAAATGATTCTAATTCTTCAAACTATAGGACTGACGAAGAAGAAGAAGAAGGATGGTATCCCCTTCTAGAATTGGCTTTTCTCAGAAGCCTTTCAGGATCTGACATAGGACTAACTATGTCAGCTTCTAAACGAGATCTGGTATGTTTAAAAGGTGCCAGCTTGGGAATGTGGAGCCGCCTAGGTGAATGATTTTAACCTTTCTAAACCTTTAATCACCTTTAAAGGAAAAGATGAATGAATATTGTTTTCACAAGGGAAACTTAAAGGAAATTCGATTCCCCGGCAACGGCGCCAATCTGATGTTGTACCTCTGAGATAGTAGTAAGTGAGCTACCAATGCCAGAGCATCTAAAATAATTGTTTTGGGGTTTTTGGTTTTAGTTTTTGGAAGACTAATGAATGAAGACATATGTAGAATTGAAATACTTCAATCCTTTGGATAATATTAATATCTTAGCAAAGGCCTGCTATAAATCTTTACATAGTGATATAGATCAAAATAGTGGTGAGAAGAAGACAAAAAATAATATGATTATCACAGTTTCTAGACTATAAAACAGAACTATCATAAGTGTGAAAACCTTCTAAACTACATTCCAAAGGTTCATGACAGTATACTTAAGCTTACACAAGATGCTGATGATTTATTGATTAGAGGGGATTAGCTAAACAGATAGTTCATTAATCCATTCTCTTAATAGATGATCACTTCAGGAGTTTATAGGAATAAATTGAGACACAATTCTTCCTACCTAGATATCTCTATAAGTCATAAGCCTATGAAGAAAAACATAATGATTGATAACTAGAAAAACTTATAGGATAACACAAACTGTGTAAAACCAAATTCAGAATCCTCTGCTTTGTATTAAGGTTCCAGAAAGACTGAGTACATCAACTATCTAGAAGAGCTTCCTTAAAAGGTGCATATAGGTTCAAATTATAATAAACAGTGACAACTTAACAAGTAATGAGCTATGAACGTTGAACTTCGAACCCACAATAACTCGAGAAGGGAGTTATTTATACAATAATGAAACTAAGAAAATATATAAAACAGTTTAAGATTTATTATAGGAAAGGAAATATCTTCATGCAAGAAGATAGGGGAAGCTATTGAACTTCTTATTGCTGTCCCTTTTATTCAGGTTGTGCTGGCTTTGTTTGTTTGATATTTTTCCATTTAAGCTTCTAGATTGTTTGAATCCTTTGCGTTGGTTGATTCCTTCATTTGATTTTTCATCTGATACTCTTTAAACTCTGTGAATATCCTTTGACCCTGCTTAGTAGCCTTTATTGTGTCTTTTTACCTTTACTATGCATTTCAGGTTTTTACTGTGTTTTTCAACAGTAAATCCTTTAGATTTTATGTCACATGGTAAAGTGATTTGATATGATCTCTGTATTTGTCTTCCAATTGTACGTAGGCTTTTTCCTTTGTAAGCCTGGAACATGAGTCTTTACCTGCAAAACACAGAAACTGTTAAGAAAAACATAGGTGACAAAAGGTCTTCAATGGCTTTATAGAGGTTGAAGGGATATTGGAAGGAGTCCAGAGTGTATCGGAAGGTAAAATGATGGTTTTATTGGTCGTAGAGGCTTATGGAGGCTTCACTGTGTTACAGGGAAAAGTGTCTATATAGAACTGCTCTATCCCACTAAGGTGTGACAGCTACCTTAGAAACAAACAGAGAAAAGCTACTTTCATTTTTCCTTTATGAATTATAGATAGAGAGGAACAGAAAGACCAACCTCTGTCTTGCGCTAATCTCTCGATTTGATCCCTCTCTTCTTTGATAGTCCTCAGCTACCTGCTCCCTTGCATGCCCAGCTTCAGAAAGTACCTGTAAGATCACAAAAGCATAGCACTATACAAAGACATGGATCTATAATCATAAACAATCTAGGATCAGATGTAAATTTACCATACAAATGTAGCAAGCATCAATGACACAAAAGCATGGAGGAAAACTCAAATATCTTTTATTGATAAACAAGAAAAGAGCCAAGAGGAGTTACAACCAGTTGTTCTGACCCAGCATCAACCTCCCAGCAAAGAAGCTCCTCTTCACCTCAAACAAAGCTTAGATCACCCAACAATTTGATGTTTGTCTCAAGAAACCAACAACAATTCCTTACAATATACAAAATTCCAGCCTCTGGATCTCTGGGATGAGGGATCCATATATAGATATCTGTAAGGGGGATGAGTCAGCTTGTGATTTGATTAGTGTCTTCTCTTTGATAGTTCTTGCTTCCACTTGGAGATTGATGTCCTCTTACTCATCCTTGGTCGAATTCAGTGAGGCAAGTGTCACAGGAGAAGATTATGGAAGCTTCCATTTCCTCTCCACCTCGCGGAATGACATTGCCATTTGTCATTTCTAGCCCATCGCACCCCACAGAAGGGACTTTTGAAATGCAACACACCCTCACAGTGTATTTGGGTGAGATGCAACGCACTTAGCCAGTGGAGCGGCTGCAATGATCCTGTTTTGACCAATTCTGAGCAGTTTCTCATGGAGAACTTCTAGGAGAAGCTGTAATCTGTTGACCTTGTTCCTTTAGGGGTTAGAACAACACTTTTAGGGACTTAGGAGCCCTTGGTTTATGGACATTTCATGCTTTATGTTGTAGGGCCCAAAAATGTCTATAACAGTTACCCCATAAAGTATGAGGCCGTTAATCTTTGGATGTTGGGTGAAATGCTTTATTATGAGGATCCGAAGTTCTTTCAATGCTGGGAGGAGACCTGTAATAAGATACAATACAATACATTATCTTCATACTATTTTCATGATCTAGCTGAGGCGGGCATTCCCATGCTCAACTTTATAAATTCATTTTCATGTACATAGGACAGACAATCATCTGAGTGTAGACTGATGATTCTGATAGAGCCATCATCCTTTTGAGTGGATGATTATCTGTGCAACAATGATGTACATTTAATGTCTTTATTTCCCTGAATGTATATCGCAGCCCGGATGGATGAAACTAGATTCGGGGTCTTCAATCTCGTCCGATCTTCACTCGAAGTACAAGTCGATCCATGTGATAAATGTTTTGAAGTCGAACATGGAAAGACATCGCTTGATTACGAGTCAATGATGTAAACTGTTAACAAGCGCGAGAGGAATCACCGATAATGATAATGACCCTCAAGGTACTCCAGTATAATTCACGTGGTGTGAATAAGGACTTGGCGTTGAACACCACGCAAAATCTTTCGGTCGAAGGCCATTGATGTAAACATGTCGCCGGAAGTGAGAAACTTGCCATTGAGGCATGCAAGCTTCAAAGTACTGAATGGGGTGTTCCTAGATCAACTTCTTGGATAATGAGCTGATGTCGACAAGAAGTGATCCATCACAGGAGGGCCTTAATGAATCCCACATCAATGAAACGGAACGAAGCAAATGATTTTAGTGGAGGTGAAAACGATCTGGTGATATAAGGTTCAGGGTGGCGGTCATGAAAGGATGGAGTATAATGTATGGTAGTGGGTGAGACATAGGTGAATTCTCTGAATGACTTCTCTTGAACATATTGGCGACACTGATGTGATGGATTGGTAGCATTAACCCCAAATGTGGATGGTATGGCGTGACCATGGCGATGTGACTGGTGAATGAAACAACCCAACCCGACTTGGACACAGAGTGGAAGTGTCATGTTCAAGAGTGACTTGCTACCAACAAAGTTTCTTCAAGTTTTCTTCCCAATTTTCCCCAGTCATTGCTGACCAGTGCCTCTTTATTTTTGTCAAGCTTGAGGAGGATAACATATGCTTGTTCTATAATTTTCCCTTTGGGTAAACCCATCGCTATGTTTTAACGAGCCTAGCGATAGTGAAACTTGTTCTCGTCTATAGACAAGTTTGTCGCTATTATACTTTTAACGAGTTTAACGAAAAAGATAACTCGGTCCTTTTCAATTTTAGAGAGTTTGAAAAGGGACGTAAAGGTAACTCCAAAATTCCTTTTTCGTCATCTAATCCCTTAAGTCCGAAAAAGTATAAAACAATACATAAGGGATGAATTTTCGATACTTTTAACGAGCCGAACAAAACAAGCACTCGATCTTTTTGTGTAATAATCCCTCAGGTCCAAAAAGATTAAAATCTAGAGGAGGGATAGCACTTCCTGTCCATTTAACGAGCTGGAGAGGCCAATGGCTCGGCAATCTTTTCATATTTTACGAGTCAGTTGAAAATAGCTTAAAGGAGACTCGTCTTTTGAGGAACGAGTGATAAAATGGGTAGCAGCTAATTCCAGGTAAGGTTTGGAATTTTCCAATCATGGCAGTGTCACAAGGATGGCTAGTGAAATCACTCTTCGCATCTGTTCCTCAAAATGGGTAAACAATCAAATGGAGATGAATGATCGGCCAATGGAAAAGTGGAGGTGACGGTGCAAACAAGACCAAGGCTTTAGTGGCTGAAGTACTACATTCACGATGGTTATTTACCGGGGAATAGTTCATTTTTTAACGAGCTTAAGCGCGGGGGGAAACATTTGCTCATGTCTTATGTTTATTTTTTAACGAGCTTGAACCATGTGCTAAAACTGCTCGATTGAATGGTCCCTTTTTGATTTTACCATAAGTAGCTTTGTTCTTTCAAAGATTGTACTGTATTTTCAAATGATTCATCAAACTAGTCAGAAATGAACAATATATGCTTGAAAATGAATTAGAACACTAATATTTTACTTTGAACTACGTAAAAAGTAATGAAAAAGTGTTTTTACCTCTCATTTTACCTTTTCATTTGAACTTTGGTTTGTTGGAGCTTTGGAGGTGCTTTCCCCCTTTGATTTTCATCAGCTGATTTCGATGCTTGGGATCCTACCTGGTTACCATATTCCTGTTTATCGTTTTTCATTTATAATGTCCTTGTGCTTTATTCTATCAAGACTTTAATCAAACTCATGTGTACATGTAGATGTTGGTCCTGTTCGTCCAGTAGGTCGCCTGAGAGTATCAGCTGCCGCCCCAATAGGAGAGGCTGTCGGAAAGGCTATCCTTCGTGACCTCTATGTGGCCGAGACTCTCACAGCATTACAGGAGCAGGTTGTGGGCCTCACTCTTGGTATTCCAGATGTGAGGACTGACGAGCTACCTTTGAGGCTACAGCGGCATACTACTAGTGTGCCAAGATAATGGACTCGTCTCTTACGCATGATCGCATAGGATGTGACTTGCTATCATGAACATCATTAGACTAGGGTGCCCCCTAGCATTTTGAGTTTTTGGGTCATCTGACCGATTTTGTCTTGGTTACAGAACATTATGTGTAAACCATAAACAGTTATATATATTTTTGATTTTCGGAGTTTTATTTTGGTTAAGTTACATGATCCACATGCAAACGTTGATGGTATGTTTCTTTTTATAAATGCTGCAAATGTCTATCTAACACATAATTTTCTAATGAGTCAGTTAATGTGTTTAAGTTTCTGGAAATGTGTTGATATTGAATAAAATCAAATTGTCTTTCCAAAATCTTAACCCTTAGGAACATGTGATAAATAGCTGGGTTTCGGACGGAATAGATACCAGTGAGTTGTAGTATTACGAGTTGTGAGTCTAGCCTGACAATTAGTCGGCGTATACCATGTGTGATGGCATCAGAGAGAAGTTCTATCAACGTGCTATATTCAGCGATGTTATTTGTTGATCGACCAATACATACCCCTCTGAAACTTACTAACTCGCCGCTTGGATCAAAAATAGCCGAGGCTACGGAAGATAGGTTCCGCGAACTACGACTCGCTCCGTTGGCATATCCAACACATGACTCCAATAGGTTTGACATCTGCAACAAATGTAAAAATTGGATTACTTGACCAAAATAAACACTTTAGCGAAAACAAAAACATAACAAAAGCATACAGGTTACCATTACGCATAGTAATGCTTGAGGTACAACCCATTACGAGGTTGTGCCAGTGGAATTCCGTCATAATCCATTAACTCGTAGGCTCCTTTTGCTAACAATCGTTTAACAATATAGGGGCCCATCCATAAAGACTTAAATTTACCTGCTCCCAATTTATCGGATTCTTGGTTGTAAAGCAAGACCAAGTCACCTTATGAGAAGACACGGGGATTGACATTTTTGTCGAACTGCGCCTTGAATCATTTCTTATGGGCTTTGTTAGCCAAAGTGGCATCACAACGGGTTTCATCCAATTGGATTAATTCCAAGAAACGAGCTTCTTCTTCTGAAGCTCCGGGGAGGAGATCAATTGCGAGTTTGAGAGACGAGATTTCGCACTGGATTGGTAAGACTGCTTCTAAGCCATATACCAGTTGGAAAGGTGTAAACCTGGTTGCATTCCTTACCGATGTCCGGTAAGCCCACAAAGCTGAGTACAGGATTAGGTGCCATCTTCTCTTGTGAACTCCAATCATCCTTTGCAGCATGCGTTTCAGGACCTTGTTGATTGCTTCAACTTGTCCGTTGGCTTGCGGATAATATGGAGTAGAGCTGTCGTGAGACAACCATAGTTTGGCAGCTAATTCAACCATCATGTGATTGCGAAAATGCGATCCATGATCTGTGACTATAGCCTGTGGCACACCGAATCTGGCGACTACATGATTGAAAAAGAAGAGGGCAGCTGTTTCACCGATATTATCTAATGTAGGCATCACCTTGGCCCATTTGGTAAAATAGTCAACTGCGACTATGATATACCCTTGCCCCCCGGTCGAGGTGGGGTTACATGTCATGAAATCAATGCCCCATTTGGCGAATGGCCCAACTGCAACTATCGACTGCAGAGGTGTGGGTGGTCTTCTGGTTTTGCTATCAAAAATTTGACAAGCATGGCAACTTCTGACTGCCGTTATGCAATCTCTGAACATTGTTGGCCAGAAGTATCCTGCTCATAAGATGTTTTGCGCTGTAGCATATCCAGATTGATGCCCCCCACACGCGCCTAAATGACAATCATTCAGGACTTTTCGGCCTCCTCATGGGTGAGGCACCTTCTCAGAACTGTATCGATACCATGACGGTAAAGTGTATCACTGACGATCATGTAGTCTTTTGCTTGGTATCGAATACGTTTTTGTTCGGAGTGGGAGGTGTTTGGCCTGTATTTTTGGGTTTGGAGATAAATGATTATATCTCCATACCACTCATTGCTTGTAGATATCGGAAACAAACTTTCATCCACGATTGTTTCTTTGGATGTTTCATCGTTGGACGACGATGGGAGATCGCATAATAATTCTACGAAAACTAGAGCTTTCTTTGACTTGGATTTTACAAATTCCTGATCAAACTCTTGTAGGATTTCTATCCATTTTGAATATTTGCCCCCCAGCAACTGTCGCGACAATATATAAGTCATGGGGTTGGAATCTGACATAATGGTAGTTTTCCGAAAGAGGACATAGTGTCGAAATCTCTGTATCACTTGAACAGCTGCTAGTGCTAGCTTTTCAACGTAAGAATATTTGCTTTCTGTATCATTTAAGTTTTTACTTAAATAATATATAGGATGTTCAATTCCATCGACTTCTTGAACTAAAACCATTGCGATGGTCGTATCCGCTGCAGCCAGATACAGGTTAAAATCTTTTTGATAATCAGGAGCGTACATTAATGATGCTTTCATTAGTGATTCTTTTAAAGCATCAAAGGAAGCTTGCACAACCTAATCCCAGACAAAGGGCACTTCCTTTTTCAAAAGACGTGTATAACCTTTAGCAAGTTCGGTGTAATTTGGAATGAACCTCCTCAGAAAGTTTGCTTTCCCTTGGAGTTTCTGAATCTGAAGCAAATTTGAAGGTAGAGGCAAATTTATGATTGCCTAAACCTTACATGGGTCGAGACGAATCCCGTCCTTCGAGACTACAAATCCAAGTAAACGACCAGAACTGACACAAAATACACATTTGTGTGGATTGAGTCGTATCTTGTAGTGTCGGCAACGTAGAAATATCGCTCTTAAATGCTGCGGGTGATCAGTCCGCTTTCGTGAATGAGCCGGAAGGTCGTCGAGGTATGGTTGAACGATGTTTTTGATGTCATGGAAGCCATAATTCATTGCCCTCTGAAATTTCGCCCCTACGTTCTTTAAACCAAAGGGTAATTTTCGATATGTGAATGTGCCCCACAGACAAATAAATGCAGTCTTCGACTGGTATTGTGGGCGGATTTTTATTTGATTATACCCGGAGAATCCATCCATGAATGAAAAGATTTTGCATCCGGCGCATTCATCAATTATCTGGTCAATGAAGGGTGTAGGGTAGTTTTCTTTTGGACAAGCTTGATTTACATCCCTATAATCGACGCACACTCTAATTGTTCCTTGTTTTTTCATAACAGGGACAATATTCGATACCCAATTGGTTAGAGGAACTGGGTAGATGAAACCAGCATGGAGAAGTTTTTGAACTTCTGCCTTAATGGCAGCGGCTTTCTTGGGGTGCACCTGCCATAGCCGTTGTCGTACTGGTTTGACATCTGGATACATCTTAATTTCGTGTTCAACGACACTCGAGTCAATGCCTGGCATTTCACTATATGACCAAGCAAAGACATCTCTGAATTCGCGAAAAAGAGCGTTATATATTTCGAGTTCTGAAGGAGAACAACATTTTCCAACATAAATATTCTCTACAACATCTTTTTTGGTCGAGATATTTATGGCGATAGTCTCTTCAATGTTGGACAAGTTTCGCTCAGAATCCACTGTGTTTATAGTATTTGATAGGAAATCAAAAATTGAAGGATGATAAAGGTCATCTTGAGTATCTTCTCCACAATCCGGAAGAAGGGAACGATAGTGGGAATAATTCCATGGTGCCCCTTCAATTACTATTGATTGGACAATTCCTTCGTCGGTGACATGCACTCGCGACCAAGGATCTGAAGGGGTACCATATTCCTTAGACATATCTATCCAAACGCTTGATAAGCATTGATTTGGGTTTGCCTCCCATGCTAGGAACATTGATTGCTACAATATTTCTGTTGGGCTTGGGGGAAAAACCACTGCATGATCCATGTTTATATCTTTTTCTGAGATCTTTTTAGAAGATATCATATTGCAGGTTCCTACTGACGCTACTTCCGCCAGGTTGATTGGAGGTGGAAGGGCGAAAGTTCCCATTAATATAGGATCTTTTAGTAGGCTTACTCAGATATTTTGAAGCGAATGGGGGCTTCCATGGATCATGGGAATGCTTCCCGTAACTTGAGAGCCATTGGGGAGGAAGTTTTGTTGATCGACGATTGTAATCCCTCCTTGAAAGGGAAATGCAATCTTCCTAAAATAGGTCGACACAACAGCCGCCATAGCATATATCCATGGCCTTCCTAGTAGGATGTTGTAATCAAGATTTCCATCGATTACTTCAACATCTATTTCTACCGTTTTCCCTCCTAGTTCAACTTTCAAGTTACTTATAATACCATATGGGGTATACGTCCTTCCGTCGAATGCTTTTAATGTCGTCGAAGATCGCGACAAGGTTGGAGATCCTAAAGTTTTCCAGCAACTCATCGATATAATGCATGTAGAATCCCCCTCATCAATAATTGTTCGACGAACAGTTTTGTTGAGGGCTTTCACTTGAACAAGGAAAGCTAGTTGAGCTGGTAATTTAGGATCGTATCCTTTATGGTCGAAGGATACAAAATCGGAATACTTTGGGTCTATCCCACCAATGGCTGATAATAAAGCCTGCCTTTGGGATGGGCAATTATGTAGTACTTCAAGAGTCGACATAGCGGATGGCGATTGGGCCAAATCTTCCACTATATTATAATGTTGTGCCGCTCTAGCGCGGGGATTAAACGTCGACTTGTGTACTACTCCCTTTGGCGGTTTTATTGTTAATTCAGGAATGATGGGTGGCGCAACTTCTGTCGAAGTTGTTGTCAAACTACTAGGTTGATCTTTATCCTTGTTGTGTTGAGATTGCAACAAGATGATGGAGCTTAGTGAAAAGAGTCGCCTTCACTAAGTGGGCCCACAGGCTATTTTTGGCGCAAGTCTATTTTTAGACTATGTCTATTTTTAGACATATGGATCATGTCTATGTTTATGGATGATTGATCAAGTTGGGAAAATAGATGGACTTCTATTTTTGATGAAAGTGTGAGTGATCACAGTGTGAGTGATCAAGTCTATTTTTAGACTAGCTGTCAAAAATAGAAAAGTCAAATATTATTATCTCACAATAATATTTGGACTATAAACTTAATCTTATTCTCTTGGAGCACTTCAGTTTGAGCTACGGAAGTGGCACATGCAGCTGTCAGAAGGAAATTCGTTTTTCTTATGAGTCAGTTGAGTTGTTGCATGCATGACTTCAGTTAGAACTCAAGTGAGTTGAGTTTAGTGGACTGGAGGTACAGTTGATGGAGTTGTGTTCAGTTTAACTTAGTTAAACTGGTTGTAGTTAGTCTAACTGCAGATAGACTAATGATGAGTTGTTAAACTAATTATTAACTCATAATACAACTAAAGAATACATCAGTTAACTCAGTTGCATGTCAGTGCATGTTCAGTTCAACAGGGACAGGTGGTAGAGAATCAGATTGCTATCAGTTGTGACTATAGTTGTGCACCAGATCTTGCACAATCAAAGGATTGAATATGCCAATGAGTTTGCTCACGTATTTGGCCCGCATTTTAGCCTTTGCTCACGTCCACAAAGAGTGTGTGACTATTTTGCAGGTGAAAATCGAGTTTGGGAAACAATTCTCATCGGTTCTTGAGCAGGTATTGAGCAGTGGAGGCAGGCAAGCAGTGGAAGAGATTTGGAGATCAGATCTGAGCTGTATTGTGTGTAACAGAGGTGGAGATACTTGTGAGAAGTATTATGCTGTGTAATGTTACATGACTCAATCATTAATATACAGATAGTGTGGGGTTTTTAGCGAGATGCTTTCCCCGTGATACATACTGTGTTAATGTGTGAATGCTCTTGATGTTTTATTGTTATTGATGCTGCTATATTGTTGATCAACGTAGAGGAGCTTATGTATTGTGTATGTTTTCCGCAATAGTACATGATCAGGATAATCTCTGTTGAATATGTGTTAAATTATTCAAAATTTCTACATGGTATCAGAGCGAGCTAGATAATTGTAGAAAAAGTTTCTACATGGTATCAGAGCAGCTTGATTTGTAGAAGAGATTTTTACAGGATATCAAGCGAGGGTTGATCGGAAGCAGTTGAGTTGGTTGCTGGTGGAATTCGAATTTGCAGCAGTGTTTTCTTGGTGACAACGCAACAATGTCTTTCAACGGATTGCGATTGGAGTATGCTCTTGAGGGCAGCTCAAACTATATTGCATGGAAGGACAGGATGGAGGCAGTATTGGATGATAACGGGCTGAAGGAATTCATAGATACAGATATCCCAAAGCCTACTGATGCTACTCAAGCTGATGCTTGGCAAAAGAAGATCGCAAAATGTCGAAGAATTCTGTTGGAGGGCGTGAAGGATCACAGTGTGTCCAGCCTCCATGGAAAGGCTACTCCATATTTGATGTGGAAATCATTAACAGAATTATTCCAAAGCAAGAGCGATCAGAGGAAGCTGGCGCTCAAAGATAAACTCAGAAACATCAAATGCGAGAAGGGAGACAGTATTCCCAAGTATCTCACGAAGTTCACTCAGTGTCGAGATGAGTTGGGAAGTGTGGGGGTTACTGTCGATGATGAGGACTTGGTGAGCTTGGCTCTCCTTGGTCTTCCGAAGAGTTGGCATTCCTATCAGGACTCTGTCAATGGTCGGGAGAAGTTGCCAGGATGGGAAAGACTATGGTCAGATCTTGTGCAGGAGGAGATCAGGCGGAGTACCAGGGACGGATCTTCGTCAAAGGGAGCTGATGAAGAGAATTGTGCTTTGGCTGCCAAAGCAAAGAAAGGGAAGAGCAAGAAAGCTTCTCAGTCTGGTGCGAAAGGCAAGAAGCAGGATATGTCCAAGGTGAAGTGTTTTCACTGTCACCAGCATGGACACTATGCCACAAATTGTCCGCAGAAGAAGAAGAACAAGCAAGCTGCTGGATCTGCAGGGGGAGAGGCTTTAGCTTCTCAGTTTGAGCTTGATTTTTCATTGATCGCATGCTTGGTTTCAAGTGTGATGGGATCAGTGTGGTTTCTGGACAGTGGTGCGTCTTTTCACATGACGGGAGATAGAGATTTGTTCTCTGATCTGGAGGACAAAAATCTTGGAGTGCACATCGAGATGGGCGATGATGGTAGATACAGTGCGACCGGTATCGGTACCATTTCCTTTGAGAGGGAGTCTGGTAAACCCTTTGTATTGAAGGAAGTCATGCATGTTCCAAGATTGAAGAAGAATCTCATCTCAGTGGCGATGTTAGAAGATAAGGGGTATGATGTTGTTTTCAGTGAGGGAAAGGCCTTCCTGCGCAGCAAGACAACTGGTGAGACTCGGAAGATAGGGGTTCGAGTTAGGAACCTTTATCAGTTGCATGTAGATGGATGCGCAGCAATGGCAGGCAAGGCAGAAGGATTGGTGAACCGGGATGATGGCGAGTTGTGGCACAGGAGATTGGGTCACCTTCACCATGGAGCCTTGAAGACACTGCAGCAAATCACTACAGGGCTTCCTAAAGGCACACTTGCGCAGTCAGATCAGTGCAAGGGGTGTACTTTGGGGAAGTTTGTGAAAGCCACCTTTCACGAGAAGGATAGTCGCGCCACGACGATCCTTGAGAGAATTCACATAGACGTGTGTGGACCTTTCTCAGTTGCTTCGACAGCAAAACACAGGTATTATGTGATTTTTGTTGATGATTTCTCTCGTAAGTGCTGGATCTTCTTCATGCAGAAGAAGAGCGAGACATATTCAAAGTTCTGTGAATTCAAAGCACTGGTCGAGAAGGAGTCAGGGAAGAAGGTGAAGGCTCTTAGGAGCGATAATGGTGGTGAATACATCTCGGATGAGTTCAAGGATTTCTGCAAGGCAGAAGGGATTCGTAGAGAGCTCATAGCTCCCCATAACCCACAGCAGAACGGGGTAGCTGAGCGGAAGAACAGAACGATTGTGGGTGCTGCACGGGCAATGTTGCATGATCAGGGCCTACCCCTTCACTTGTGGGCGGAAGCATGCAATACAGTAGTTTATGTGCAGAACCGTTGTCCTCATAGGATACTTGGCATGAGTACACCTGAGGAGGCTTATTCTGGTAAGAAGCCTGATCTTTCTCATTTGAGGATTTTTGGTGCTAACGTTTACATGCATGTGACGAAGGATGCCAGAAAGAAGTTGGAACCGACTGCAGAGGTTGGGATATTTGTGGGGTACACTGATACGCCCCACAACTATCGTGTGTATTTGCCAGATAGTGGTAAAACTGTTGTGCGACGGGATATAAAATTTCAGGAGGAGAAAGCCATGAAGTGTTCGCTTGAGAGGGAGCTACACTTGCATGCAGATGAGGAGCTATTAGTTCCTAAGGATGAGCTTCAGGACGTGGATCAGCCACAGGACGAGGTTCATGGAGTGGAAGAGACCACTCATGCAGCGCCAACCATCAGAGGGCGAAAGCGCTTGACAGAAGCTGAGCGACTGGCTCAAGATGCAGAGAAAGTTGTAGGACCACCTACAGCCCAACGCAGGCAGAGACAGTCACCTGATCAGTACACTGGATACATGGCTCTTATGAGCAAGTGTGTTATGACTGAGCCATCCTCTTTCGAGGAAGCTGTGGAGGATCCCGCATGGGTAGACGCCATGGTGGAAGAGTATGATTCTATTGTCAGAAACAGTGCATGGGAGATTGTTCCTAGACCGGAAGGGAAATCAGTGGTAGGTTCGAGATGGATCTACAAAGTTAAGCAGGCAGCTGACGGGAGTGTGGAGAAGTACAAGGCAAGATTTGTTGCCCGAGGCTTTTCACAGATTGAGGGGATCGATTATGAGGAGACCTTTGCACCTGTCGCAAGGTATTCTTCCATACGGATGATTCTTGCTCTCTCAGCGCAGATGGGATGGCACATTCATCAGATGGATGTGAAGACTGCGTTCCTCAACGGAGTCATTGAGGAGGAGGTGTACATTGAGCAACCCGAAGGCTTTGAAGTCTTCAGCAGCGAGTCGCATGTGTGCAGGCTCAAGATAACGCTGTATGGGTTGAAGCAAGCACCACGTGCTTGGTACACACAGATAGACAGCTATTTCACAGGACTTGGATTCTCCAAGAGCGAGGCGGATCCGAACCTATACCAGATTGTGGTGGAGGGTAAGTTGCTTATCATTGTACTGTATGTTGATGATTTGATTCTAACGGGTGATGAGCTGTTGATACTGTCATGCAAGAAGGATCTTGCTACAGAGTTTGAGATGAAGGATTTGGGCCTCCTTCACTATTTCCTAGGATTGGAAATATGGCAGCGCAGTGGTGGACTGTTTGTTTCTCAGGGCAAGTATGCTCGGGAGATACTGGAGAAGTTCAACATGCATGGCTGCAAGCCTGTTGATACTCCTCTTCCTGGAGGTTGGAGAAGAAGTGGATGCCACTGTTTATCGACAGTTGGTGGGGTCGCTGATGTATTTGGTCAATACACGACCTGATATATGCTATGCAGTTAACCAGCTTTCACAAGCTATGGTTAAGCCTACCAAGCTCTTCTGGAAGGCGGGCAAGCATGTATTGCGCTACTTGAGAGGCACATCGGGATATGGTTTGTGGTACAGACAGGAGGATGAGGTGAAGCTATGTGGCTTCACGGATGCAGATTGGGCAGGGAGCCCAACAGACAGAAAGAGCACATCAGGAGGGGTCTTTAGTATCGGATCGATAGCAGTTTCTTGGTACAGCAGGAAGTAGAGATCTGTGGCACTCAGTTCAGCGGAGGCCGAGTATATGGCAGCAAGTTTGGCTGCATGCAAGGCTATATGGATGAGGAAGATCCTGGTTGGTTTGTTCGGTTCTCATTTGGATCCTACTGTGATTTACTGTGATAACGAGAGTTGCATTAAACTCTCGGCTAATCCTGTATTTCATGATAGATCTAAACATATTGACATCAGGTACCATCATATCAGAGATTGTGTGCAGCGGAGGATCATGTTACTTTCGTACATTCCAACGGAGGATCAGGATGCTGATATTCTGACGAAGGCTCTCACCAGGAGCAAATTCGAGTACCACCGAGGCAAGATAGGGGTTGCTGATAATCCATATCTTGTCGAGAGGGAGTGTTGAGATTGCAACAAGATGATGGAGCTTAGTGAAAAGAGTCGCCTTCACTAAGTGGGCCCGCAGGCTATTTTTGGCGCAAGTCTATTTTTAGACTATGTCTATTTTTAGACATATGGATCATGTCTATGTTTATGGATGATTGATCAAGTTGGGAAAATAGATGGACTTCTATTTTTTATGAAAGTGTGAGTGATCACAGTGTGAGTGATCAAGTCTATTTTTAGACTGGTTGTCAAAAATAGAAAAGTCAAATATTATTATCTCACAATAATATTTGGACTATAAACTTAATCTTATTCTCTTGGAGCACTTCAGTTTGAGCTACGGAAGTGGCACATGCAGCTGTCAGAAGGAAATTCGTTTTTCTTATGAGTCAGTTGAGTTGTTGCATGCATGACTTCAGTTAGAACTCAAGTGAGTTGAGTTTAGTGGACTGGAGGTACAGTTGATGGAGTTGTGTTCAGTTTAACTTAGTTAAACTAGTTGTAGTTAGTCTAACTGCAGATAGACTAATGATGAGTTGTTAAACTAATTATTAACTCATAATACAACTAAAGAATACATCAGTTAACTCAGTTGCATGTCAGTGCATGTTCAGTTCAATAGGGACAGGTGGTAGAGAATCAGATTGCTATCAGTTGTGACTATAGTTGTGCACCAGATCTTGCACAATCAAAGGATTGAGTATGCCAATGAGTTTGCTCACGTATTTGGCCCGCATTTTAGCCTTTGCTCACGTCCACAAAGAGTGTGTGACTATTTTGCAGGTGAAAATCGAGTTTGGGAAACAATTCTCATTGGTTCTTGAGCAGGTATTGAGCAGTGGAGGCAGGCAAGCAGTGGAAGAGATTTGGAGATCAGATCTGAGCTGTATTGTGTGTAACAGAGGTGGAGATACTTGTGAGAAGTATTATGCTGTGTAATGTTACATGACTCAATCATTAATATACAGATAGTGTGGGGTTTTTAGCGAGATGCTTTCCCCGTGATACATACTGTGTTAATGTGTGAATGCTCTTGATGTTTTATTGTTATTGATGCTGCTATATTGTTGATCAACGTAGAGGAGCTTATGTATTGTGTATGTTTTCCGCAATAGTACATGATCAGGATAATCTCTGTTGAATATGTGTTAAATTATTCAAAATTTCTACATGTTGTTCGACAGCTGTGGATTCCCATAATCTTTGTTCCTTGTCAATATCAAAGCATCATTTTGTTGTTTTGAAACCGAAAATATTAGCACCTGAGACGGGGAAGCATTTCCTCTTTCAACCAGATTTGTTCCTGGATTTGGAATGGATCAGTTAACACTACGGAGGTTTTTGAATTCTTTAAGAATTTCTTAAGCTCAGCTCTGTGTGGGCAATCTACGATCCGATGATCCTCATTGCATATCATGCATGGAAATTTTGGTTTCCTATCTCCAGGAGGGTTTGAAGAAGATTTTTCAGGTGATGATTCCTCCTATTTCTTCTTCTTCCCTTTGCCTTTCTTCTTGCTCCCTGGTTTTTTGGTTTCTTTGCCTTTATTTGTCGATACGACATTTACTTCCGAGGCAAGAAGTTCATCTTTTGCATTTTGATCTGAAATCTTATGGGCCTTTTTGGATGTAGCCTTTGTCGATTTCGTGTCTGTTGTTCCAATCACACCATCGCCGTCATGAGAGTCATTGTTTGATTTAGGAGGAGGAGGAATTGAGAATTTCGGTCTAGGGGCGTCAGGTATTTTATCGTAGAGCGTGCCGGACTGAGTGTAAATCAAGTCCAAATATTGCGCACGAGCGATGACTTTCTCTTCTGTTACGACTCCCCCCTTTGCCACATCTTCCGTAATGGAAGGTAATAATGACTTGATAAACCATTCAGCTAGGAGCTGATCGGGGACATACATTTTTACCATTCTACGACTACATCGCCACTCATGTATATGATTAGATATGTGAGTGGTCGTTGTCTATTTGAAATTGGTAAGAAGTTTTGTTCCCGTTTCGTACCTTATTGGTAACTAAAAATGGGTTAAAAAGGTTGTGGCTAGGGTACTGAAGTTGTCGAACGAAGCTCTAGGTAATTCGATGTACCATTTTGCCGCTGGACCCGTTAATGTCCTCTAAAAGAGGCGAAGTCTTATCGAATAATCATTTAGGGTGTTTGATGAACACCATAGATGAAAGGTCATCACGTGATTCGATGGATCTTCACCCGGATTTCCATTAAATTTAGGAATATCTGATGGAAGTTTATGCGGAATCGCTGGCCACCAAGGGGCATAAGTGATTGGATCGTTTGTTAAACTATTTAAATCAGGTAACTCTAAAGTTGCCACAAAGGGTAACTGTTGATTCAGGTTAGGTGAAGCATACCCAGGATAAGATGGGATTGCCTGAGCAGTTGGTCTTTGCATACCAGCATAATGCAATTGATGCTGGTAACTTTGGTAAGGTTGGTGGGCATGACCATTGTAAAATGGCTGATTTTGACCATTTTGAATATACGACTGTCCACTATTTGCAAAGATTTGTTGCTCAGAACCATGGTATACTTGTTGGAATTGCGGTTGTTGGTATTGTACTAACCATGTTTGTGAAGCCATGTGTTGTTGGCCGATACTAACAGTTTGACCAAGATGAGGGGTAATTGTACCCGTCTGAACCTATGTCATTCCACCAGTCGGTGATTGTGGTTGAGTCGCAGGGTCAAGGGGCTGTTGCATTACAACCTGAGAAACCTCAGGTTGGCATACAACAGGAAGCACTTGAACTTGTGACACCGTCACAATAACTGGCGTAGTTGGTATATTTGACATAGGTAAGCATTGTTGCATCGAGTATACAACTCTTGGTTGTTGAGGTAGTATAGGTACCCAACCGCTTGAGGTAATTCCAGTATAACCTGAATGTTGTTGTGAACTTCCGTATGGATATCCTCCTGGAGGGGATAATGAAAGGGTATACTGCCCCCCATAAGGTGGTAATCCAGAACTCAAGGGAATGGTTTGCCCTTGGGGGCCGAACTACCCAAATTGACCTCCAAATGGATCAATTTGTTGAGACTCAACATAAGAGTTTCCGGATATTATTCCAGATGAACAAACAGGAACAGACAATACTGTCGAAATGGCCCCTGAGTGGGCTCCTTCTAGCGGTTGAGAGCTAGTAGGGACAGATGGTATGCCGGTGAACATTGTTGGAGTGATAGCAGGAAGTTTTGCCGTCGCTGTGTGTTGTGGCCAGCAACACCCCCCCTTGTTCATTTAAGTGTTGTCCAAAATACTAAATGAATGGGGACCCTTAGTTAAATTTTAGGAAAAAAGCAAGAGTTTCCTTTCTTCAAAATAAGGTTACCATCCTAAGCTTAGAAAGGTCTTTTGAATATTTTTAACCTAAGTCTACGATAAGGGAAATATCTTCAAAGCCGCGTTGCAAAAAAGATAGGAAATGCCTCCATTTCTCTATAATATCGGTATGCGCAAGACTCTCGTGTTAAGCATAATATCGCATCACAATAAAGTAATACTCATAAGGAAAAACCTTCAAGATTTACCGATCTGCGATAACACCAATCGCAAGATCGCATATCGCAGAAATGAGCTGGCAAGATTAGGCAAACATTAAACTTTTGCGACCTGCGATGTTGCGATCGCTGTGATATTATATTCGCGCGATCTGCGATGTTACGTAAGCAAATCATAAATCACTTCATCACGAATCCTTTGGGCACGCCATTCAAAGAAAAGCCACTTACCATAATCTGACTCAAGATCATGCACTTTTAATGATAGTAAAGGAATTAGTTGTCAGCTATTAAATGAAATGAAGACGCGTGCTTTTGTAAAGAATTACTTCACGTAAGGTGGCATATTTGATATATCTGTTGCATTTAAGACTCTCCCATCACCTTTCTTTATCAGTCATTTCCATTTCACTCGTAATCTGTAGGAACGAAGAACTAAAGACGATTCAAAGCCAAACGCAGGAAGAAATGGGAAAGAAAAATAAAGCTCAAGGCTCTGAGGCAAAGGAAAAGAAGAAGGAGATGGCGCCTTTGTATACAGACACAGCCTGTAACAGAGACGCAGGGATATCGACATGGGAAAGCATGTACAGACTGCTTGAAGAAGAGAATCCCAGAATAATGAAGGTTGCTGCTGTCGTGAGCTCACAATGCTCTTCCGAGGCATCCTTAGAGGAGCTAGCATGTTCATTTCTTCACCGGATAGCAGCAAGGCCCAAAATTCTACCATATACGGATATGATCAAGTGGATACTTGACAATGCAGAGATGGACAACAGAAAATTCAAGGTTCAATGACATGGGCTCATCGGATCATTCGTTGCGCAAGATTTAAAGCTTATGTATCATCTTCCTGAACCGCAGGCGACTTACAATGCACAATTCGTTAAGAAATTTGTGGCAGAGAACCCAAACCTAGCAGAGACCACCAAAGATTGGTCCAGAAAAGAGGAGCCGCTCAAAAAAGACAAAAATGGTATGTACAACACTGGTTCCCTCACCTCTCCGTATTGTTTTGCTGCGGCCATGCTTTGTAGATTATTTTGGATGCCAGATATCAATAAGTTTTCGTCTGAATGGCTACCATTAATAGATGCTGCCACAAATGCCAATATTATGGATTGGGCCAAGATCTTTTCTGATAATCTATACATGGCTATTATCAATTACCGGTCTAAAAGATCCTTGTCTTAAAGGATCTATCCTCCTTTTTATCTGTCCGCATATGTTATGGATTCTATTTGTTATGTGTCTAAATTTCCCACTATGGGTTGGAAATGGACTACTCAGGATCCATTACCTATCCACGTTTATCATAAGGTGTTATGGGATTCTCAGTTCGTCCCACACTTCTACCAGATTTGTCATGGGCTTATCTTACCCTTGTATAGAATGATGTATGATGAAGACCCCCTGAGGTGCTCACCCGAGGCACAGATAGATATCATCCCCATCGCAAGATGGTTCGGGGAAGAATGGTTCACCTATATTAGAGTGTTTAGAAGCACTGTACCTCCGCATGTCCCGCCTCTATATATCCCCGATAAACTTTTGGCTCGGGAAATTGCATAACAAACCTGTTCAGAAGGCGGCCTGACCAAAGACCTAAAAGACAAAAAGAAGGCCATATGGCCTCAGTTTCCTGTAGCTTGTGGGGCCTTTTCATTGTTCGATGTAGGACACGCTTTCACCGAAGTGGAGAATGTGACGTGTCTACAATTATTTAAATTCCCAGCAAGGCCATTTGACCCAAATGATGTTGCCCAAGATTTCACAACGAACGTCAAAATAAAAGTATTCGTTGGAAAGAAAGATTTGTTTGATGATTTATTTCAGAGTAGAAGCTCACTCCAGGAAATTTTACGGAAGGCTCAGTCGAAGTTGTCTCCAGATGACCTCCAAAGATTCATGTTATATAGGGAAAGAAGGCTGGCCAGTGTTCCTCTAGAGACTGCGACTGCCTGCCAGAGAACCAACTCCAAGCGTTAGCCTCAGTGGAAACTTTAGCACTTCCAGATCTAAATCTAACACTACGCAAGGAGTGCCTGAACATTCTAAAGGGTTTGGAAGCGACCAAGGAAAGAACGAAGAAACAGCTAAGGATACGGCTCAGTCAAGTGCAATGTCACAACAGCAGGTTATCGCCTCCCCGCCAAGAGATGTTCCCCCTATTGTCATTGAAGCGCCACCCGTCACAACAGAACTGGACAAAGAATGGGAAACCTTCAATGAGCTGATTAATCTTGAAGGGAAAGCCCCAAGAACACCTGTGAACAATACACAGGTAGTGCAAGAAGTGGTTTCGACCATAGTCAGCAGTGTCACAGAAACGGAGCACATTCCTATCGCTCCACCTTCTGAGCTTCTATTTAATGTAGAAGAAATTCCCCCACTGGATGTATTCTATAGTCCCCAACATAAAGCAGTTGTAAGGAGATAGAGGAAGAAAAGAAAACTAGAAAATACACTGTCACAAGATGTTGAACATTTGGACGTCTTATGGAAAGACCCCAACAATAACCCAACTGAAAATCTCACTAAGTTGTCTCAGATCGCAGGAGCATATGCTTCTGCAACTATTGACAAGGCATCGGAAGTTCAACAATTGTTGAAAGAACAAGAAGATCAAATATAGCTACTACAACAACAATTGCAACAAGCCAATGAAAATATTGAAGCTTCCAAACAGCTCGAGAAGTTGCAGGAAGACTTTCAGCAGATGCAGATAGGCTATCAAAGAAGTCTAAACGAGAAAGGAAAACAATTGCAAATTTTACAAGAAATTCATAAAGATGAGCCTAAGCTTGCGGAATTTATTTCAGAATCTATTGGCTTAAATGAGCAACTACTGCAGCAACAGGAAGAGTTGGGACGTAAGATATCACAGTGGAGTCACTATTGCGAGCTGAGCGATAAAATCACCAATCAAGTGGTAGACTTGCGGAGTGACTATGATCAGAGTGACAGACGAGTGACAGAATACTTAGCTTGGCAGGATGAAGATGAAGGGAAAAGAGCAAGTGCACCCTGAATAAACGAGAATCATAAAGAATTGCTCTTTAATAAATGGGACGATCAAATCAGGCAGGCAGAACAAGCAGCGGAGACAACGGCCACGCAAGCAAGCATTCTTATCGACTATGTAAATGAGAATTTACACATGGCCAATTTAATCGAAGAGACCACCCCAGGGTACCTACCAAATAAACTACGACTGGAAGTAGAATGGAAGCAGAAGGCAAGGGAAAAGCGATCCAAGTATTAAACAGGTTAAATTGGGAGTGTTACTGGGAATACTTGGTCAAGCCGCATAGTCAATGGATGACTGTGAAATGCATCATAAACGCGGCCGAAAAAGTAGTGCCAGCTCTCATAGATTCAGTTTTCGCAGCCCAGCTCAGCGTAGAAGTCAGCCATCCGACTCTCCTCAAGCCCATGATGAACACTTGCAGCTTTAAAGACCAAATTCAGAAGTAGCCTTATTTTAGAATGTTGTTTTTTCTTTAAAATTAGATTAGAAAAAGGATGGTCATTTGAAAACCGCATCCTAAATTTTGTAAATACACTATTATTAGAATTAGGAAGTAGTATTTTAACCCTTCTCAAGCATTTAGAGAAGGGTCCAGAAATTTGTCAAAAACTTGTCCTCAGAACATGCACTTCTGCATCCTCAGAGGAGGTTTTGATGAATGGATGGATCGAGATTTATTAATGTTTGCATTTGATGTCTGCTACTGATGTTTCACTTTTGTACTCTTAGTAGATGTTAAAACAAGTAGAGGTAAATCGTTTTTGCTTGAAGCTTATGAGTAGGATTAGTCATAAATGGTACTTTTATCTCTTGGCCATTTCTGCTTATATTCTTAAAGTGATATACAGTTTTCAGTTGTTTATATGTTACTGCATGAATGTATGAGTTACCATTTGGCACTTTTGTACGGTGGAGTCATTTATTTATGTCTGATATATGAATAACTTATTATGCAATATGCTGTTCACAACTGTTTTGCCTAACTTTTTATGCAAAGTGGTTTATCCTAATTGATTCCTATTCTTATGATAGCTGAATGATCTTTATTACCAGTTATTGTTTGAAATCTCTTTAGATCGCATAATAGAAGAAATACACCCCGGGTTAGCGTAGATTAGATGTGTTGTTTCTCATTAGATTACAATAGCATAGAGTTAGTTTAAAAGTTTGAATTAAATTAGCTTTAAGTATTCTTAGATCAACGACATACAACTCTGCACACACACACATACACCCTTAGATTGGGAAACTGGTCCCATTATCCCCAGTCAGACCCACTATACCAAACGGATAAGGAGCTGCCAACCAAGGTCCGGACTGGGTGGGTATCCCCCTTGTTGTCGACCCGATTTTCGTGGCTTCAACATATTTGGCACTAGAAGGAGGGCCTGAACATAGTGTCTGTTGGAATGATTTTCAATTGTAACATTTGAATCAGGATGGCTGCTCTCAAACTTCCCATTTGGAGTTGCATCCATGTTCCTACCTCTTCCAACACTCCACCTGAAGTGGTAAGACTCTTGTCTGAGGTAAAATTCAATGGTAAGAATAATTCTTCTGCTTTTAATCATGCTCTCCAATTTATTCAAAGAGTTTCAAGTTCAGATGTTCAAAGAATTGATGAAGGCGTTTTATGCAGAATTTTTACTCTTACATTCACAACGAAAGCTAGAAAATGGTGCAGAACCCTCCCAGTTGCCTCAATTCACAGATGGGACCAATTCGTCAAGACTTTCATTTTTGAATTTGATTGTTATGACTATGACCAGGTATATGATGAAATTGATTATCTACGGAAACAAGATGAATCTGTTAGGGATTTTAATATGCGATTTCATCTTAATTGTCTGAAGTATGATCTTGAAAGTGAACTCATAGATGAAGAATCTTCAGATTATGCTGAGCATTCCCTGCCTCCTATGTCTGATCAAGAAGAAATTAGTCCAAGCTTTGTCTCATTTTCTTCTAATGTGAATGAGAATTCCAATTTGAATATACAAATCACCCATGATGAAGGAAGTCCCCAAAGCCTAGGAGACATGCATGCTCTAATGCAAGAAGACAAAAGCGAGGATGCTGGAGGAAAGCCTGCCTTGGAACCAGGAGATGACTTTGATACAAGGTCAGATAATATCGTTGCAAATCAACATATGCAGATGCCAAGGTTAGAACAACAAACTATTTCTCTTTCAAAAAGTATCAGTACACAAAGGTATGATCTAAAGCCCGATGTCTATGATGAATATGATGAACAAATATTTTTCCATGATGATATTTTCAAATGTATTGTTCCAGAATCGCATTTTTCTCTTTATCCTGATGTTTTTAGTGATGATAATTTTTCCCCTCTCAATATTAAAGATATCTCAAAAAGTATAGAGGATTATTCAAATGAGTCATCATTAGGTTTTCAAGATAAAAAGACAGCTATAGAACATCCTTTGATCATTTTCAAACAAGAACCACTTAACCTTCCTTGTCTGAAAATATATGACGAAAAAGAGAAATCTAGGGAAACCTGTAAAATCATTTATAGCTACTTTGACAACGATGAATGTTGTTGATTTATCCCAAGTAACTCAACAAAGCTCAGATAATGAGAGATATTCTAATTCAGGAATCACATCAGTCAATCCTCATTTCAAAGTAAAAGATCATTTGCATGATTTTACTATCCAAGACAATACCCCGATCTATGATTCATATCATGAGGAAACCCCCATGCCTGTTCACAATCATAACTTGTCTTCTGATTCACAAGACGGAATTCGAAATTGCTCGGATCCCATAATTCTGGCCAGTTCTTGTGAAAAACAAGTTATTCCAAGTCAATCCCAGTTGTGCTGTAACATTATTTGTATAGATAATCATTTCTTTCTTTCTCACTTGCACTCATTTTGTACAAAATCAGATTGTGTTTTAAATTTTCAGACTTTTGATAGATTACTATGGTATGTTGAGCACCTTATCAAAGAACATTCGAAAGATGTTCTACCATTTTGGAAAGCTAAACTGTGTCAAGGAAGTATAGAACTTTTTCAATTCCAAGATCAATCAATATCAGACTTCCTTAAAAAACTTCTTTGGCATCCAAAACACCATCAACGAAGGAAAGTATCTTTCGAAACTTGTCGGCAATTCGCGCCAATTGATAAATCTCTTTCCAGAAATTTCCATCTATTCTTCATTGATTTATTTAGTGATTTATATATGGAAACTTTCCTTTTACAAGAAATTGCTAAAAGCTCGACTTTAACGCACAGTAGGTTATTATGTGTGTGAGTTTATCTTGGGTGGTTTGGTGAAATAGTTGTTATCCTCCCCAATTTCAGCCCCAAGAGTTAGCTCAATCGGTCAAATCAAGTGCCTCGCCAATGGGAGGTCACAGGGTCGAATCCCGAAAGCTCTTGGGGTTAGGTCAGTAAATAGGCCGAGGGGTGTTGATGCCCTTCGGGTGGCGTCCACTCAGTGTTTAAAACCCTGGACGTAGCGGCTACCCACTGACCCGGGTATCCGTGAACCAGTAAGTGAAAAAAAAAAAAAGCACAGTAGGTTACAGGCCATTAAAACTAAAAAATCATATTCACAACCTGGCTTGTCATCTTTCCTATTACGAGATCATCAATCCATAACAGAAATTCATCCTGATTTTTATGATCCAATAGGTATCCAGTTGGAAAGAAGTTTTCATGAGAAAGAGATTTCAGACAGAATTCCAACTGAAGTTACACATTCTTATTCCACATCCAACATTAACAGTCCAAGAAAAGTTTTGTTCTTAACATTGATGTTTGAAAGTTACATACGTGTAGGAATAAAAACGAAAAGATGGTTCCACTGGAAATATCATTTCACCTAGTTAATTTTCTGTATATAGTTAGAATAGGAGTAGGAGTAATTTAGCTAGGTTATTAGGTTTATAATTTACTTTTAATAGTTGGTAGGAAAAATAAGAGAAGAGATTATCCCTATTCTGTACATAATCCTAGCGAATGTCTACCTCTCATTTCGTTAAATATTTTTCTCCATAATAAAATTTGCTATGGTTAACAACATTTGACATTTACTAAAGACACCTTTTATCTATCAAGATTTTGAGCTTCTGCTTCTATAAATAGCAAATCTTTTGGAAACTTGATCTTTATTATCAATAGAACTTTAACCCAGATATGATACTAGTTTCAACTCCAAGAAATTTGAAGAAAGCAATCTTAGTGAAGAAATTGTTTTACGTCAGTACAATGAAAGGCATCAATAACAAAATAAAGATTCCCTGTAGAAACAACCATTTCCAAAAAAGCTCTATTATTGTCGTCCAGAACTTTCTTAAGGAAAAAAATTGACTTCCTCCCTGCTAAAGAAAATCGCAGCATTTAGAAAAAGACCCAAGGATACACTATATCTTGAAGAATAAGAGGTCTCATCACGAGCCGGCTTATCATGATCACAGATATTATAACTTGTTGAATTTGCCATTACTGTCCACCAAAACAGGGCAACGACTTAAGATTATTGAAATCACAAGACAAGGGGTCTCATCGCGAGCCAGCTTGTTCAGCAAAAGTGTAAATCAAGTGAATGACTGTGTCATAATTTGGCTACCAAACCAAGACATTGTTCTTTAAGAATAAAAAAAAAAAAGGAAAAAGTATCAATCTGGGTTTTTTCTTTAAGAGTTGTAGATCACCTGAAGCAGGATAAAGGATCATTACTGGATAATAGGTAACCCTGTCGAGGCTATGGACGCATGCTGGCAGTAGAGGCTCTACCTGCGACAAAGGAGCATATTTAAAAGGCTGCTACAGAGGGAAGACTTTATTTTATTTCTTTTTACAAGACCAAGTAATGGCTGATGTAAATGCAAGGACAAGCTGAGGATACAAGTAATTAAAATAGAAAGAGGTTGAAACAAAATATCATTGACAGTTTGAAGTATAATATGATTTATCTTTTTATAATAAAGTTTAAGTTTTCTGAGAAATTTTTTTTGTTTCGGAAGTTTGAAAACGTCAATAGAAGATTAGAGATAACTGGTTCTCCCAAGTGAATCGCCAATTGTTATGGCCAGAAACACCCCCCCTTGTTCATTTAAGTGTTGTCCAAAATACTAAATGAATGGGGACCCTTAGTTAAATTTTAGGAAAAAAGCAAGAGTTTCCTTTCTTCAAAATAAGGTTACCATCCTAAGCTTAGAAAGGTCTTTTGAATATTTTTAACCTAAGTCTACGATAAGGGAAATATCTTCAAAGTCGCGTTGCAAAAAAGATAGGAAATTCCTCCATTTCTCTATAATATCGGTATGCGCAAGACTCTCGTGTTAAGCATAATATCGCATCGCAATAAAGTAATACTCATAAGGAAAAAACTTCAAGATTTACCGATCTGCGATAACACCGATCGCAAGATCGCATATCGTAGAAATGAGCTGGCAAGATTCGGCAAACATTAAACTTCTGCGACCTGCGATGTTGCGATCGCTGCGATATTATATTCGTGCGATCTGCGATGGTGTGATTTGTGATGGCACGATCTGCTATGTTACGTAAGAAAATCATAAATCACTTCATCACGAATCCTTCGGGCACGCCATTCAAAGAAAAGCCACTTACCATAATCTGACTCAAATCATGCGCTTTTAATAATAGTAAAGGAATTAGTTGTTAGCTATTAAATGAAATGAAGACGCGTGCTTTTGTAAAGAATTACTTCACGTAAGGTGGCATATTTGATATATCTGTTGCATTTAAAACTCTCCCATCACCTTTCTTGATCAGTCATTTCCATTTCACTCGTAATCTGCAGGAACGAAGAACTAAAGACGATTCAAAGCCAAACGCAGGAAGAAATGGGAAATAAAAATAAAGCTCAAGGCTCTGAGGTGAAGGAAAAGACGAAGGAGATGGCACCTTTGTATACAAACACAGCCTGTATGAGAGACGCAGGGATATCGACATGGGAAAGTATGTACAGACTGCTTGAAGAAGAGAATCCTAGAATAATGAAGGTTGCTGCTATCGCGGGCTCACAACGCTCTTCCGAGGCGTCCTTAGAGGAGCTAGCATGTTCATTTCTTCACCGGATAGCAGCAAGGTCCAAAATTCTACCATATACGGATATGATCAAGTGGATACTTGACAATGCAGAGATGAACAACAGACAATTCAAGGTTCAAGGACATGGGCTCATCGGATCATTCGCTGCGCAAGATTTAAAGCTTATGTATCATCTTCCTGAACCACAGGCAACTTACAATGCACAATTCGTTAAGAAATTTGTGGCAGAGAACACAAACCTAGCAGAGACCACCAAAGATTGGTCCAGAAAAGAGGAGCCGCTCAAAAAAAACAAAAACGGTATGTACAGTACTGGTTCCCTCACCTCTCCGTATTGTTTTGCTGCGGCCATGCTTTGTAGATTATTTGGGATGCCGGATATCAATAAGTTTTCGTCTGAATGGCTACCATTAATAGACGCTGCCACAAATGCCGATATTATGGATTGAGCCAAGATATTTTCTGATAATCTATACATGGCTATTATCAATTATCGGTCTAAAAGATCCTTGTCTCAAAGGATCTATCCTCCTTTTTATCTGTCCGCATATGTTATGGATTCTATTTGTTATGTGTCTAAATTTCCCACTATGGGTTGGAAATGGACTACTCAGGACCCATTACCTATCCACGTTTATCATAAGGTGTTATGGGATTCTAAGTTCGTCCCACACTTCTACCAGATTTGTCACGGGCTTATCTTACCCTTGTATAGAATGATGTATGATGAAGACCCCCCGAGGTGCTCACCCGAGGCACAGATAGATATCATCCCCATCGCAAGATGGTTCGGGGAAGAATGGTTCACCTATATTAGAGTGTTTGGAAGCACTGTACCTCCGCATGTCCTGCCTCTATATATCCCCGATAAAATTTTGGCTCGGGAAATTGCATATCAAACCTGTTCAGAAGGCGGCATGACCAAAGACTTAAAAGAAAAAAAGAAAGCCATATGGCCTCAGTTTCATGTAGCTTGTGGGGCCTTTTCATTGTTCGATGTAGGACACGCTTTCACCGAAGTGGAGAATGTGACGTGTCTACAATTATTTAAGTTCCCAGCAAGGTCATTTGACCCAAATGATATTGCCCAAGATTTCACAACGAACGTCAAAATAAAAGTATTCGTTGGAAAGAAAGATTTGTTTGATGATTTATTTCAGAGTAGAAGCTCACTCCAGGAAATTTTGCGGAAGGCTCAGTCGAAGTTGTCTCCAGATGACCTCCAAAGATTCATGTTATACAGGGAAAGAAGGCTGGCCAGTGTTCCTCTAGAGAAGCTGCGACTGTCTGCCAGAGAACCAACTCCAAGCGTTAGCCTCAGTGGAAACTCTAGCACTTCCAGATCTAAATCTAACACTGCACAAGGAGTGCCTGAACATTCTAAAGGGTCTGGAAGCGACCAAGGAAAGAACGAAGAAACAGCTAAGGATACGGCTCAGTCAAGTGCAATGTCGCAACAGCAGGTTATCGCCTCCCCGCCAAGAGATGTTCCCCCTATTGTCATTGAAGCGCCACCCGTCACAACAGAACTGGACAAAGAATGGGAAACCTTCAATGAGCTGATTAATCTTGAAGGGAAAGCCCCAAGAACACCTGTGAACAATACACAGGTAGCGCAAGAAGTGGTTTCGACCATAGTCAGCAGTGTCACAGAAACGGAGCACATTCCTATCGCTCCACCTTCTAAGCTTCTACTTAATGTAGAAGAAATTCCCCCACTGGATGTATTCTATAGTACCCAACATAAAGCAGTTGTAAGGAGACAGAGGAAGAAAAGAAAACTAGAAAATACACTGTCACAAGATGCTGAACATTTGGACGTCTTATGGAAAGACCCCAACAATAACCCAACTGAAAATCTCACTAAGTTGTCTCAGATCGCAGGAGCATATGCTTCTGCAACTATTGACAAGGCATCAGAAGTTCAACAACTGTTGAAATAATAAGAAGATCAAATACAGCTACTACAACGACAATTGCAACAAGCCAATGAAAATATTGAAGCTTCCAAACAGCTCGAGAAGTTGCAGGAAGACTTTCAGCAGATGCAGATAGGCTATCAAAGAAGTCTAAACGAGAAAGGAAAACAATTGCAAATTTTACAAGAAATGCATAAAGATGAGCCTAAGCTTGCGGAATTTATTTCAGAATCTATTAGCTTAAATGAGCAACTACTGTAGCAACAGGAAGAGTTGGGACGTAAGATATCACAGTGGAGTCATTATTGCGAGCTGAGCGATAAAATCACCAATCAAGTGGTAGACTTGCGAAGTGACTATGATTAGAGTGACAGACGAGTGACGAAATACTTAGCTTGGCAGGATGAAGATGAAGGGAAAAGAGCAAGTGCACCCTGAATAAACGAGAATCATAAAGAATTTCTCTTTAATAAATGGGACGATCAAATCAGGCAGGCAGAACAAGCAGCGGAGACAGCGGCCATGCAAGCAAGCATTCTTATCGATTGTGTAAATGAGAATTTACACAGGGCCAATTTAATCGAAGAGACCACCCCGGGGTACCTACCAAATAAACTACGATTGGAAGCAGAATGGAAGCAGAAGGCGCAGTTAAAGGGAAAAGCGATCCAAGCATTAAACAGCTTAAATTGGGAGTGTTAATGGGCATACTCGATCAAGCCGCATAGTCAATGGATGACTGTGAAATGCATCATAAACGCGGCCGAAAAAGTAGTGCCAACTCTCATAGATTCTATTTTCGCAGCCTAGCTTAGCGTAGAAGTCAGCCAGCCGACTCTCCTCAAGCCCATGATGAACACTTGCAGCTTTAAAGACCAAATTCAGAAGTAGCCTTATTTTAGAATGTTGTTTTTCTTTAAAATTAGATTAGAAAAAGGACGGTCATTTGAAAACCGCATCCTAAATTTTGTAAATACACTATTATGAGAATTAGGAAGTAGTATTTTAACCCTTCTCATGCATTTAGAGAAGGGTCCAGAAATTTGTCAAAAACTTGTCCTCGGAACATGCACTTCTGCACCCTCAGATGAGGTTTTGATGAATGGATGGATCGAGATTTATTAATGTTTGCATTTGATGTCTTCTACTGATGTTGCACTTTTGTACTCTTAGTAGATGTTAGAACAAGTAGAGGTAAATCGTTTTTGCTTGAAGCTTATGAGTAGGATTAGTCATAAATGGTACTTTTATCTCTTGGTCGTTTCTGCTTATATTCTTAAAGTGATATACATTTTTCAGTTGTTTATATGTTACTGCATGAATGTATGAGTTACCATTTGGCACTTTTGTACGGTGGAGTCATTTATTTATGTCTGATATATGAATAACTTATTATGCGATATGCTGTTCACAACTGTTTTGCCTAAATTTTTATGCAAAATGGTTTATCCTAATTGATTCCTATTCTTATGATAGCTGAATGATCTTTATTACCAGTTATTGTTTGAAATCTCTTTAGATCGCATAATAGAAGAAATACACCCCTGGTTAGCGTAGATTAGATGTGTTGTTTCTCATTAGATTACAATAGCATAGAGTTAGTTTAAAAGTTTGAATTAAATTAGCTTTAAGTATTCTTAGATCAGCAACATCCAACTCTACACACACACACATACACCCTTAGATTGGGAAACTGGTCCCATTATCCCCAGTTGGACCCGCTATACCAAACGGATAAGGAGCTGCCAACCAAGGTCCGGACCGGGTGGGTATCCCCCTTGTTGTTGACCCGATTTTCGGGGCTTCAACACTGTGTCAGACAACACAGTCCTAAATGTTGACGGTTGTTCAGACATTTGTAGTCTATCCAAAAGATTACCTAGTGATTCTACAGGAACTTCAGCTGGTGGTAGACTGACTTCTGATGAAGAAGGATATAGAGTGATCCCGACTCCAAATTGCGATGGAGTACTCATTGGAGGATCTTCTACAATCTCTTCTGTGGCAATCAGACCAGGTGGAAGGGGAAGACCGTCAGGTCCGTAGAATATTTTTGGTGCCGAAGAAGGTATGGAATTGGCAGCGATATATGTTTGAAGAGTAAGACTCTCCGAACCGGTTGAAAATGGAGCTGGTTTGGTAACACAAGTGTTTACTCTCAGACTAGGATCAGTATCACTGTCCTTCTATGGCTGCTGAACTTCTTCTCTAGAGGCAGGGGTTCCAGAAATGTTTGGAGTAATCGGAGTCTCTGATGTTGTTGGAACACTTGTTCTAACTTTAACAGGAGATTTGGAACCGGTTAAACGATTTCGCTTTGTCCGTACTAGCTTCGATTTCGGAGACAAATACGGCTAACTCGTAAGCCTCCGCGAACGACAGGGTTTCAATTGACTTTCTTCCACGATTTCGGATTACCCGATCAACTAAAATAAAGGGGAAGTATGTTTCTGAATTAGATGAATTTTAGATGATTTGACACAACTTGTTTTTTCAATTTTTAAGAGTCGAGAAAAAACAAAAGATGACTCTAGTCTCCTTCGATTTCTAATGAGCCTGAAGTGACAAGTGCTCAGATGGACCTTTTCCGTTAAGGAGACTGAAAAGGAATGAAAGGGACTGCTCTGGAAATCTAGGTAGAGGGATTACCAAACCAATCTCAAAACTATAGAATACATTTTATGGTACGGCAGTCAATCTTCTCGAATGCTGTGTTCAGTGCATTGTGATCGATAGGGCGGAAGACACGGCTTCCTATGGATAAAGGATTAAGCCTATTGGGGTCTCCCAAAATATACTCGACAGTACGTGGGAGCACAAGTCCATACTGGCACTTATCGTCTCAAAGTGGAGGAATCACCCAACCATCAGTGAGAACAACAGTTACCAAGCTTTACAACGCCGAAATACGTCTCTAACCTAGACTTCTAAATGTTGTGCATTAAGTTCCAAAGCATTGTTAGATTCATTGAATTTATTTTAAGTTGATCTTGTTTATGACGTTTGCCTTTCGGGTTCACCACAAGATGTATATGTAATTCCTAAAATGCAATCTAAGATGATAAACAAACTTTTTATCTCCTCTATGCAATGAAAATCCTAGCTACTAGGGAAAATAAATACAGAATCTTTTCACAAAGAGCAAAGAGCACACTCTAAATGCACTTTCCTAAATCAAGCCAATCAGACTGTCTATATGCAAATGCACATGCATGTATTTGTTTTCGACTTTCTTAGTATATGAATGCTAAAAATAAAGTTGATGCACAAATCTGAATTTCTTTTCAAGCGACAAATATCAACAAGTTTCTTTTCGAAATAAAAAATGGAGACAATCACAACACTTTACGATTTTGAAATGAATACTCGTTCTTGACACTAGAAAATTACAAATTTAGACCAAAAGCAATAGTAACAGGATAATCGACCATCAACAGCAATCAAACTCTTTCCTACGATTGAAATTGACACTTGCGACAGATTCAAATCAAAGGACGACAGTACGATTACGCTACTTTTGAAAAGGAGAACAGTAAATGACTCAACAAACACACAAAAACATCTACAGTTATTTTGTACAAAGGAGGCGGAATAACAGCAAGGAAAAGGGGTTTCAAACAGACATATACTGATCACAGGCAGCAAAATTCAGGAATAGAACTAGAAAGAATGAACCACAGAAGCCACAACTGCACAGAGCTAGTCTGATCAGCGCACCTGTAACACAGAGAATCTGAAATGCAGCGTAGGTTTTCCACTCGGCAAGTGCGCTGAAATTCAGAATCTCTAAACAGTACCTACGCTGGGCTAGAAACGAGACTCTGTTCGGGTTCCGGGTCACAGTTTGCAGTTCAGTGCTTGGGTTTTGGACAAGCAAAAAGCAATTAGTAATGCAACAATCAGGGGTAGATCTAAGGAGGATCTAAGAGCTATCACAAGGGCAATCAGATAGTTTGTGAATCAGCTGTTTAAATCATAAACAGATCCAGTAGATGGATTGAAGTAGCAGTTATCTACTTTGCATTTGTTATGGCAAATGCAGTTCGAATGCTACTTGTAAGTTTATGAAACAAACAACAAAGAATGATAAACAAACAAACTAATTACTTCCCCAGCGGAGTCGCCATTTTGTTACAGGGAAAAGTGTTTATATAAAACTGCTCTATCCCACTAAGGTGTGACAGTTGCCTTAGAAACAAACAGAGAAAAGCTACTTTCGTTTTTCCTTTATGAATTATAGATAGAGAGGAACAGAAAGACCAACCTCTGTCTTGCGCTAATCTCTCGATTTGATCCCTCTCTTCTTTGATAGTCCTCAACTACCTGCTCCCTTGCGCACCCAGCTTCACAAAGTACCTGTAAGATCACAGAAGCATAGCACTATACAAAGACATGGATCTATAATCATAAACAATCTAGGATTAGATGTAAATTGACCATACAAATGTAGCAAGCATCAATGACACAAAAGCATGGAGGAAAACTCAAATAGCTTTTACTGATAAACAAGAAAAGAGCCAAGAGGAGTTACAACCAGTTGTTCTGACCCAGCATCAACCTCCCAGCAAAGAAGCCCCTCTTCACCTCAAACAAATCTTAGATCACCCAACAATCTGATGTTTGTCTCAAGAAACCAACAGCAATTCCTTACAATATGCAAAATTCCAGCCTCTAGATCTCTGGGATGAGGGATCCATATATAGATATCTGTAAGGGGAATGAGTCAGCTTGTGATTTGATTAGTGTCTTCTCTCTGATAGTTCTTGCTTCCACTTGGAGACTGATGTCCTCTTACTCATCCTTGGTCGAATTCAGTGAGGCAAGTGTCACAGGAGAAGATTCTGGAAGCTTCCATTGCCTCTCCACCTCGCGGAATGACACTGCCATTTGTCATTTCTCGCCCATCGCACCCCACAGAAGGGACTTTTGAAATGCAATGCACCCTCACAGTGTATTTGGGTGAGATGCAACGCACTTAGCCAGTGGAGCAGCTGCAATGATCCTGTTTTGACCAATTCTGAGCAGTTTCTCATGGAGAACTTCTGGGAGAAGCTGTAATCTGTTGACCTTGTTCCTTTAGGGGTTAGAACAACACTTTTAGGGACTTAGGAGCCCTTGGTTTATGGACATTTCATGCTTGGGGTTGTAGGGCCCAAAAATGTCTATAACACACTGTGTAAAATATGAAAAACAGAGCAAAATGGTTATTTAGGCGTTTAAACGGAAAAACAACGTTCTTTTTGAATTATGGCACAAAGTGAACAGTGGCCATTTTGTCGTTATGCGGGAGGTGGTTTTGGTTTTCATCGCACCGCTTATGAAGCGTGAGCGGTCTTGGGAGGGGTCACCTGATATGATCTGATCTTGACACGTAGCAAGGGAGAACAGTGGAATACCTCTTTTCGGTTGGATAATGCTCGTACAGCGATTCAACCCAAAATTGCTGAGGTTCGTTCGATTTGAACGCATTAGATCGGACAGTGGCAGAGCGAAAGAGCAGTACGAAGGGGCCTAACGATTAAATATGGTGACAATGGGATTTATTATGGGTTAAAACTAAGTTTAGTGGTTAAATGGAGCTTTTAGTTACTTCTTCGCTTAAATCTTAAAAAACTTCTAACAAAGAAATTCTTTGCAAAACACAGTATGGCGGACTTGAAATAATATGAATTCGGGTGGATAAATGATATCGGGTCCGGGTTCATCACATATCACAATCGGGGTTTAACAAAGGAAGGCCCATCACAAAGGAATGCGATAAGGGACGGATGCGATATGGAAATAAAACATGATTAATACTGCATCGGGTCCAGGTTCCCATCGCAATCGGAGATCGCAATGGTTGAGGGTATATGCTTTAGCCGGGACTTGCGAGGAAGGCAGATGCGATATGGAAATGAGTTATAATATATATTGCGTTGGGTCCGGGTCCATTGTGCATCGCATATCGCAATCAGAGGAGAGTGGATGCACGTTGAAAGGTTGTGATCCGCCAATATTGCGATATGTCAATGAAAATACATAATTTTATAATAAAACTTGAGGTTTCGGGTTATTTAATAAAGGGAGTTAATATATACGGGAAAAGAGACTTTTTAGGTGTTTAATACTATAGGTTAATGTTAATATGAAAATATGAGAGGAAAGGGAAAATATACGCGAAAAGGGGAAATATACTAAGTATTATGATTTTCATGGCTTATTTGCTTTTTGATATATACATCAATACTTAGGCTTAACATCATTTTGTGGGTTTTTCATGTAAAACGGGATTTAACATGGGGTTTTCACTTTTCCTAGGTAAAAAGGATTTTAACCTTAGGAAAAGAGATTTTTATGGAAAATGAATGAATATGAGTTGTATGAAGGCGGGAAGGGGAAATTAGTAAATATAGGAATGAATGGGGATGATGGAAGTTAATTAATTGATCTTGTATACCTTCATTTGCTTTGTGTAATTGCCTCATGGACATAGAAACATGATAAATGTACGTTTTGTCCAATCAATAATCAAACTTCTACAACCTTCTTCTACTTACCCTTTGCGTATCCTATCATTTTTTTTCACTTAATAGGTGCATTTAAGCTAGCAAACCCTTTTCCTTTCTTTTTATTTTACAAAAGCAAACTATCTAATTCTAACCTTATAACATCCAAGGGCTCAGATTAAACTGATGAACACCTTATTATTCTCTACCTAACTACTGATCTGCGAAGATTAAGTAGTTTGGCCAGATCTTTATTCTCTAACTATAACATCAAATTTAAAGCATGAAGCAGTCAAGATTAAACTATTTGACTGTCATGGGTGGTGGCATTTAAGCCAAGCTTCACACAACCATTATTTTGCAAAAGAATATTAGTGGCATTTAGACTTGCTCACTTTCAGAGTTTATTTGTTTCATTTCTTTCTAACCTAACATTTTCTTTTTTACCTTGATTTTTTAGGACATCTAACCTAACATTTTCTTTGATATGGACATCATCATCAAGATATTTTCTTTAAAAACATTTTATTCAATATTGTTTTGTCCATATCCTAGCTTAACATTTTTTTTCAAATATTCTATCTTATCAAAACCAAAAAATGCTACAATAGTATGATTATATTGCAGACTTGTCAGCATTAGTATTAATAATTTTTGTGCAGAGTAACAGTAGAGGAAGGTGAGAAGATTTGCAGCGGCCTAGATCAAGGAGTTCTCATATGGTTCTAGAGGAGAGAACTAGAGAGATGCCAAAATACTGAGCTCAAAGGAGGAAAGCTTAGTGAGGTATCATGTAGCAAGGAGACTTGTTACTATAGAGGTTGATTGCAGCTCACAAGGTAAAGTTGTTAGAAAAACAAGAAAGCATATGACAAGGAAAATCATAGGTGCAGTGGAAGCGAAGGGAAAAACAAAGGAGTCAGTTTTACAATTTGATTGTGGTAAATATTTTCTTTTATTTGAGTTTGAATAATTAGCGAAAATGAAAATGGAGAAACTTAGGGAAGGTTCGAATAAATGTCAGATGAGCCATGAAGAGCGTAGGATAAGTATTGCAATGATGAGAGTAGATTTGAATATACTATAGGAATGGTTTCAAGAGAAAGTAAATGAAGACCAAAGACATGGATGGAGATTAAGGAAATGGGTTAAGTGGAATCTATTGCAACAGAAATGGAATGCTATGTTGATGAATAAACTTGAAAAAATACGTATTTCTTTGTTGGTGAAGGAGAGACTCATAGGAATTGGGTCACAACAAAGAGGATTTGCTGAACCCAGAAATTCCATGGTGGGAATTTGGTGCTTGAAGCATCAAAAGAGACAGAAAGGTCTGGTATTTTTAAAATGATAGTTTATCTGTGAATGTAGGTATGGTACTAAATAAAGAATTTGTTGCTATAGAGACAACTAATTACCATTGTTATGATCAAGAACTCTTCTGTGAACCTGAAGAAAATTGGGATGATTGTTTTTCATTCCATGAAGTTGAGTTTGTAGCTCAATTAGAGGAAGAAACAAAAGCTAAAGAGACAGAAACCAAAGAAGTTGAAACCAAAGAAACTGTAACAAAAGGAGGAAATGACAGCATAGAGAACATCAATTGTGTTAATATGATTAACAAATAGGAATTATTCCTAGAGCATGGTGGAGAAAATTACTTTACAGATATACAGAACTTGGTTGACAGTTCGAGTGATGATGATGGTGAACTTTCAGATTTAGTTCTTACTAATCTAAGCATGACAAAGTTACATGGAAAAGATATAGGTGCAGACGGAGAACCAGTTCCACATGCAGTTCACAAGTCTATATTTCCAAAACAGAGGATGATGAGGTATGGAAAGTAGAGAATCATGTTTAATAATACTTTGAAGTTATTATTCTATGAATTTAATGCCATACTACATGAAGAAGTTATTCCTTTGAAGGACCATCAACAAAATAGAGTTTGGAATCCTGGAGGTAGAAAGTCATTCAAACTTGTAGCTGTCACATTACTACAGAAAAGTGACAGACCTCATAGAAAGGAGTCTATGATTTTTTTTCTACATTGGGAGTCTCATGTAGGAGCATCATGCTAAGAATATTATTGTTCATTTGGTTGATTTAGGGGGTGACTTTTTTATTACTATTATTTTTTTAATCTTATATAAATTGAGTGAGAAATCTATGTGTGGGGTTTTCAGTTGTGAAATATTCTCAACTATGCGAGAATATCATGGATAATTAATATGTGTAGATCTCATAGAGATCTTAGGGATACGAGATCCTCGAAAAGGAATTAGTTGAGTGAATTATGGAGAAAATCATGGATTTAGTATAATCCATAATTATGTAATTAATCTATAAATGTAAGTCTACGAGGAGATTGAAAAACAAAGTGTTACAGAGTGTTATAGGTGTGAATAAATCATAACACAAGATGTTCTGAATGTATATACTGTTATGAATGAAAGGAGTTTGTGTGTTAAAACATGTTTCTATGTGATCTTTATTATGTGACTTGATTGCGTTGAGTCTTTAATTAGTGGTTGAATCCTCTATTAATTACAGTAACTGTTAATAGTCTGGTTATGTTTCAAGGTCACAGGAATATAGTTTAGAGAAGGACTAAACTTGGCAGAAGCGTTAAGACTTGATGGAACAAAGAAAACCCCGACAAAATTCGTGAATACCACAACAGAAGATCTGAACTGTCCAATCGATAGGCAACAGATCTAACAGTGATCACGTGCTAACAAGTGAAGACATTAATTCCAATTTCGAACGCAATTTATTATAAAACTGAGTTAATAGCTCCGTCAATCTAGACCATCGGCTGAAAGGGGTCAAATCTGACGGTGATCGCGTCTGAAAATGAACGGAGTTTAATATAAATTTTTGACACGATATTTTATGGATTGTGATTTAATCGATTGAAGTCCAGATCAATCATAGCCATTCTCTATGAAGGAACAAGATTTGACGGATATTGCGTCAAGGGATGCGCATGATTTAATTTCTATCACGGACCCAAGAAAGTTATGAGCTGCAGTTTTATTTCCTTTCGGTTCCGTGGGTAAGAGTAGAGGTTTTCCATATATCAAGAAGTTTGAATAGTTATGTTGTTTTAGCAGAATAGCTTAATTTTGGATTTTGCTAAAGAGATCGGGGTCAATAGTTTAATTAAATAGGAGTTTAATTAATTAAAATTCCAGATTTGTCCAATCGTGCAGCCTCACCCCATCACAAGTTTTCCTCTTTTCTTTAAGGATCCTTTTGAACATGTTTCATGATGAATACACTCACAACTTTCATCATTTTGCGACATTTGTGGCACTAAGAACACAAAATTCAACGCTTCAGGATACGAGACAGGGAGTGTGACAAAATACTGTATAACGGATGCCCCCTAAAGCACGAAGGTGAAACAGGAAGTGATGGTTGAAGTGCTTTACAAGCTAAGGTGAGGACTCGGAGAAACACTGTTAGGATACCTACAAATCAAACATCATACAAGATATTTAACATCTCTAATATAGGTATGCCTAATAATACATCTCTGAGTAGGAATCTAACAGTACATGAATCCAAACATCGATGCAGCCATATGAATAGAAATGATCATGTGTGTGGATCCATGACATGGAAGCAACCATCCAAATAGATGGAATCATGTGTACAATCATGAATATATAATAACTCCACGCAACCTGGATTTATCCGATGAATCCCAGGGTCTTCATCTCTGTCTTGATTCAACCAAAGTATGAATCCCACCATATGAATATATGTGTCAGAGTAGAAAATGGTAGAAACCACTTGATTACCACTCAATGATGTGAACCATTAACAGGCACGAGAGAAAAAACCAATAATGACGATGACTCTCAAGGTACAACAACACAATCCACGAGTGTGAACACTGAAGCTGAATTCGAATAGTTGTGGAATCATTTGATCGAAGGCCAATGATGTGAAACAATCATCTAATGGGAAGAACCTACCATTGAGGCATGCAAGCTCCAAGGTACTGAAAGGGAGTTCCGAGATCATCTTCTTGGATAATGAGTTGGAGTCGATAGGAAGTGATCCATCGAAGGAGGGTCATAATGTTTCCCACATCATAGACACGAAATATAGGATTTTTTAGAGTTGGCAAGAGTGATTCAGATTGTTGCAGAAAAGTCAAACATGGTATAAGTGTTTCGAATTGTAGATGGGACTTCTCTTGAACATATCAGCGACATGACCCCAGAATTTGACAGCATTTGACTCAGCATAGGATCAGAGGTCATGGTGACAATATGATATAATCAGATGAGAGACAAATGAATTCCCAAAACCTAGTGAGGCAAGTGATGAAGTGATGATAACCCAAAACCGACACGAGATACAAATAAGTTTCATGTTCAAGAGAGATATGCTGCTTTTTATACAAAATATAGGATATATGTTTCCTTCCATTTTCCCCCACTATTTCTAGCAAGTACATCTTTATTTTTAATCTCAATCTTGAAGAGGATACCATATGCTTATCGTATAAGTTCACCCTTCAGATGAGTCCATCCTAGTAGTTTTTTAACAAGCCCTAAGAAGGAGTAGCTCGGTCTCGTCATGGTGACAATTCCTTCGTCGTTTTAGTTTTACAAGTTCGACGGAGGGGTAACTCAACATATTTTTTATGTCTAGATAGTTTGAAAAAGAGGAAAAAAGAAAACTCCAGATGTGCCTTCTCATAGATAGTCTCTTGAATCCTGAAAGGTAGAAAACAATACTCAAGAGAACCTCCTGGCCATGTTCGACTAAGGTATTCATTTTTCGTAGCTAGTCTATCTTAGTCCAGAAAAGTGGTAAACTTATACTGAGTAGACGTCATTTCATTTACTTTTACGAGTTCAAAAAGACAAGTGCTCAACAATATTTTCAAATTTTGAGAGTCAGAAAAGAGCTGGAAGTTGACTCCACCGGGAGGAACAAGTGGTATAAAAGGATAGCAACTGGTCCTTGTCATGATGGAATTGCTCAAAACATGTAAAGGTAAAGAGGTTGGCTAATAAGACCACTCATCACAGATGTTCCTTAGGAAAGTGTAAAACAACCAAGTGAAATCATATGATCAGCTAAAGAAAAAACCAAGGCTCATCTAGCAAAAATAGGCGGATAAAAATGACAATTACGAGAGGTAATACGTGAATGGTTTCATTCTTGCACAAGCTTGAAACATGGGAAACTATGCTTGAATTTTGTTTCATTTCTACACAAGCTTGAAACAAATAAAAATTATGCTTGAGATAAGTTTGCATGCCCCCAAATTAATAACTCAATTCGAGGTACATGTTCCCTAAGCTTCATTTCATTCACCTAAGTAGGCTCTTGGGTACTAACAGGTGGATGGAATGAATGTTCCTTTACAAGATCAAGCGAATGACTTGACTAGAATTTTATGAGATCTAATCGAAGACTCGAATTGGAAGGGGATTTGTTTCATTTTTTAACGAGCTTGACACAGGAAAAGAACCATGCTCATGACACTTTGTTTCATTTTTTAACGAGCTTGACACAAGTAAAGGAACTCTTTTCAAGAACCTTGATTCATTTTTTAAGGAGCTTGACATAAGGAAAGGAACTGTGCTCTAGGAACCTTGATTCGTTTTTCAAGGAGCTTGACAAAAGAAAAGGCATTGTGCCCCAAGATTCTTGATTCATGGTCCATAAGAGGCCATCTCTTCCAAGAGGTTCTCATCAAATGGAAGAACAACCCTTTGGAAGGGATACATTTCAAGGGATATAATGGAAATATTAGGCTCCAATTGCCCCAGTACATGATGCACTGACTAGATCATCAAGAGACACAAGCATGGAATAGGTGGCCACATAACTAACCTGTGGCAGGGTTGATACCACTTGCATACAAGGACCACTTAGGGAATATGGTTGATTGGGAGCTAGATTAGAACCAACAAACGAAAGTTGATCAATGGCCACGATTCTTCCTTCATGCGGGAAACATATCACGCGAAAGAGAGAAGAGAGAAGAGCTCCCATGACATAAAAGTAGTCACGACCAAGAAGTAAATTAAAAATAAAAATGGCCTTGGACAACCATCACATCGATATAGACAATTTTTTCTCCCAAAGTAATTGAAAACTTAGGAAGGATCCCTAATGATTGACTGGTTCCTTTGTTAAAAGGCAATAGATTCTGGGTAATAGGCACAAGATGCAGAGAACCTAAAGCTTGCCAAGTAGTTGAGGACAAAATACTAACAGATGCGCCTTCATCTATGATTGTGTTAGGTATGGGTATAGTATAAGCCTATACTGTGATCTGAAAGGGAACCTAAGAAGGAAGACGATATCTTGCTAGTCGACTCTAATCAAAGGAAGTGACCATACTACTTGGAGGGGTGCCATGGGAATGGGAGAACTTCCTTCTTGTGTTATGGGAATGGGAGGATTGTCCCCCTATACCGTGGGAATGGGAGGATTGTCCCCCAATTCATTGGAATATGAAGAAACAAGAAGAACCTGAGCGGTATGAATTTCAGTCTCTACGGGAAAGGTACGATCAACTGAAGGTGGAATCGAGTAAACCATTTTCTCAACCAACTTTTTGTCGAGAACAAGCTCATGGGATTCATATTCACAGAGAGTGGGATTGACTAGATATGCATTCTAATCAATCACTTGATCAACTAGTGGAGGATAAGGGGAAATCTTTCGATAACCAGTCGGAAGACTAGGCTAAGAAGCTATAGGGTTGTCCAACACTTTTGAGGATTCATCCATATAAGGACAAAGGTGGATAGGATGATTTACTTCACATAACCTACAGGGAATTTTGAGCTTACCCTTTTTCCCATGGACCTTGCTATCACTAGTTGAGGGTTTATTGTCAACATGATCTCCATAGGCTGATGAAAAAGGCTAATGTCATCTTGTGGACCACACTTCTAATACCTTGGGGATACCAAGACAATATATAAGAAGGTGGTCACCCTTACAAACCATGCAAGGGACTTTTACTTTATGGGGCTGATTGGAAGGTTTCTCCATACTAGTTGCATCCATAATAATGACTGTTTGGTTGTTCCCTTGCTTATTTTTCTTCTTCTTAATCTTCATTTTCTTCTTCTTCTTATCCACCTAGTTAGTAACTTGCGGGCTTTCACCAAATCAAGAGGAAGAAGAGGAAGAAGACTAAACAAGCGTAGAATGCAAAGATTCAACTTTAGGATCAACTAGAGGTTGATATTGTTCAGGCAGAGGAGAATTGGGTTGAGAAGCAGCTTGGACATTCGGGACCATAAGGATAAAAAATAACCGAATTGGTAAACCAATGTTAAATACGAGAAGGGACAACATTTCCATAGAAGGAGCACCAATATTTCCAAAAGAAGGAATATGACCAGAATTCCTGACAGAGGGGTCGCCTTGATTGGTGGACTCAGGAACTATTGCCATTAGTCTCAACCTAAGATCTACTCAGGAGTATTTCCACATAAAGGATGTTGTTTCACGGTCAATTAATTTGATAACTTAACAAAAACTAAATAAAAAAAGGGTAACTAGGCATAAAGACTTACCAAGCAACCGTGAACTACAATATACACCTTGGTGAACCAAGGACTTAACATATGGAAACTAATCTCCCTGAATTTTTTGTTCGGTGTATCACGGTATACAAGGTGACATACTTGATTACCTATGGATGGATAGAAACCTATAGGGGACTCCCAAAATATACTCGACGGTATGTGGGAGTGCAGTCTGTAGTAGTTTTGTCTAATAAGTAACCATTCAATGAGAGCATTCCCATATACTTACCATGCATGGAGCACCTCTAATATACTTGAAAGTACTGGAGAATGGTCCTATACACTTCCGTACGTGGAATGGGATTTCACCCCCGTAATGCAATGCTAGAAAACAAGGACAACTCTTACGTTTAATGACGTTGAAACACATCTCTAGCCTAGACCTCTAGATGATTTTGTTAATGTTCCAAATTATCCTTAGGTTAATTGAAATAATTTTTAAAGTTAATCTTGAATTATGTTTTGGTTTTGAGGCTAAAAAATCAATGTCACCTGAACACACCTATGATGCAATTAATATGAAAAAATGATTCTTTTCATTTCAGTAAAATTTGTCTAGTGTAGGGAAAAAGTGAAAAAATTGATACAATAACCAAGTATGCAACAAACAAATATTTATAGCTAGATCTTTCTTTACTATGCTAATGCACCCACCAAAAATAAAATGAATTTCAATTCACTAAATTCACCTACATGATTTTTTCACTTTTCCTTTTCAATGAATGAGAATGCACTTTTCATCTTTCAACACTAAGGAATGTAATCTATGCTCAATGATAATCCCAAAAATGAATTTTCAATTAAATGTAATCTAATGCAATTTTGAAAAGTAAACTTTGAGATGAAAGCTAAGAAAATGAAAATGCCATTTCTTTTATGGTTTTCAAAAGAACTAATGATGTTTCAATGAACATCAAATTAGTATTCCTTCCACACATTCAAGCAACAAACAGTAAATACAATTGACCCAAAGAACTAAAGACCCAACCAAATTCATTTTCACTACCACAAACATGGAATTTTGCAACCAATAAGAAATCAACAAAAATAATGGACAATTCTATGCAAACATAGTAGGAGGACACTTTAAAGATCAAGATACACTAGACCTTTCTGGTAAAAACCCTAAAAATTCTTGATTTTTTGGATCAATGTGGGTAGATAGTGTGAGACAAAGGTACACGCGCTACTGTAGTGGGTAAAATCATGGCTGACAGCGCAGTTGTTTCTCAGAAAAATGCATTGGGAGAGAAAGACTTAGGAAAATGAAAATAAATTCAAAGAGAGATCTAGGCTTGAAACTCTAAAGAACATACTACTCAGAATGTGGACCCATAATGAACCTAAGTGTTGTAGCGACTACAACCACCCTCCAAAATTTTGCCTGAGCTTCGTTTTGGAGCCTCCCTACCAACCTTTCACAACAGAATGTCTTGTGTTGTCAAATACACAGGCTTAAGTGATTTTCTTTCAAAATGGAATCCTGTCCATTAATGCTTGTTGCATCCCCCTCACAGGTTGTTTCACCGACTTGGTCCAATTGTAGGTTGAGCAGCTCCCTCAAGAAATTGCACAATTCTGGAGGGCAACCAACTTCCCTCTAGAAATTGTGCAATTCTTTTTGGCAGCCTGCTAGGCTCTAGAATTGTGCAAATATATCTATCACTATTCAATGAGAAAATTGTACAATTCCTCCCAGCAGGGCTACTCAGCCCAGAAATTGTGCAATTCTAGGCAGCAGTTAGCTACTCAGCCCAGAAATTGTGTAATACCTTTGGGAAGCCAACCCATCTCCTTCCAAAAAATGCACATTTTTTCCTCCCAGTTGAGGAGATTGTTGCATGCGTAGGTGAGTTGACCGGTACCCCCCAGGACCAAGCAAAACGGATTTGCATGCATGGGCTGCTCCTCACAAGGAAGCATGCAAAGGCATCCCTTGATTGAGGGATCTATTTTTAGCAACTAGAGGTTACATGCAATGATATTTTTAGAAACCTCCCACCAAGTGTCTCTTTCCCTATATTTGTGGCATGCGCATCGTAACCTCGATTTTGTCAAGACTCGTCAACCGTACACTACAAAGATCATTCCTCTCATCGATTTTGCAACTCTGACATCCCAAATTGCATCTAGGAGTCGTTAGCACATTTAGCTCAATTGTTTTGGGGTAAGATCGCTTTTCATGACTTGTGTCACAATTCTGTCGCTTTTTGCATTTCGCTTTGTGTTAGTGTCGTATGCTTGATTTTAGTGAGTGCTTGTTATCATTAGCATGCATACTAGTTTGTACTAGCACCGTTTCAGTTTTTGTTTGCATCTCACTGTTGTCGCATGCATGACATTGTTTTGCACGCACGCTCTGATCCAGGTGGATATTGTTGGCCACCTGCCAATTCCACTTGGATCCCCACCATTGTTTCTTTCAGTTTTTCAATTTCCTTAATTGTAGCACAGTTTAGTGTTTTTAGCACTTTTCGAGTCCTAAAGTTTCAAAGGCATTTTGAGGCCATAAATGATGTTTATTGGGAAAAATGAGAGAAACATAGGTCCATGGACCAATGTTTCTCCTCCCAAAGTTTTAGCCCTCAGACAAATCTTTCTAGCAAGGTATTGTGCGCGCCAAACAGAGATCGTATGCCAAAGTTACAACCCCAGGAAGTTGATGTACCAATTTACCCAAAACGAGGCCCATAGTTTGGCGCTTCATCTCCTAGGGTTAGGTTTTTGGATGTTTAGGGTTTTCCATTGTTTCTAACAATAAATAGGTCTTCGAGCCTCATTGTAAGACAATTTAGAAGCATGTAGCCACCACACTTCTCCTTAGAGATAAGATACCATCGCCCGAGGTAGTTTATTTCCATTTCTTTTTGTAAGCATATTTCAGTATTTTACATTAATGAAATGAAGTATTATTTTTGCTGCATCTCTGTATTTACGGTTATCTCTGTAATTTGTTGTGTTCCTGTTTAAATCTAGATCAGTGGTATCAGAACGGTCTACTCTTTCTCTATTTTTCTTTGCATATCCCCAACGAGGTCAGGATATAAGGAGTTAGGGCTTGAACTGGTCGAACCTTTGCAAGACTAGCCTCACAAATCTCAACAACCTCCAATGGCGGATGAAAAGAAAGATGAGGGGGTAGGAAATCCTATCAAAATCTTGCTCAAAGAGGCCCTCGAGCGATAAAGGAATGCGATGATGGACAAATTTGCCCAGATCCTTCAGTCGTTTCCCAGGGGCAATACATCTACTTCCAGCAACTACTCTGGAAGTGCCACACCCTTTAAGGTACAAGTTAACTTTGACATTCCCATATTTGACGGCCAGATAAGTGCAAATGTTGTAGATAAATGGTTAAATCTGCTAGAAGGGTACTTTTCTGTTCATGATTTTTCTAGCGGGAAAACATTACTTTCGCTCTTCTCAAATCCGCCCCACATGTCAAGGACTGGTGGGAAACCTACTACGAGCAGAAGGATGAAAGCACGACCTTAGTTTTTTCAGCCACACCCACTTAGAATTCATTTTGAAATGACATCAAGGAGTAGTACTACCCTATCAGAAGTTATGAGGATAAATACATAAAGTGGACCACGCTGCGGCAGGGAAGGGAGAAATGCACTTTGGCATGACCCAATTTTGAGAAATGCACTTTTGGCATGACCCAAGTTCAGTATCTAGGATACATTATTGATAAACAGGGGGTGTATGTGGATCCAGCCAAGATCCAAGTTATTCAAGATTGGCCATTTCCAACCACTCTCACAGAGCTCTGCAACTTTCTAGGTCTGGCCAACTTCTACCACAGGTTTGTGTTGGGATTTTATCATATCACTTGACCCTTGAGTCAAGTCACCAAGGGAGGAGCAAAAGCAAAATTATTTTGGTTTGAATCTCAACAGAAGGTATTCATAGAGTTGAAACATCGCCTCTACCCCGCACCACTGCTAACGTTACCAGACTTGCAACAACCATTTGAGATCGAGACAAATGCCTTTGACCATGCTATTGGGGTAGTCCTTACTCAACACGGCCATCCAGTGGCATAGCACAGTGAGACACTTCCAGACACAGTCCGAAAGTATCCCACTTATGACAAAGAGATGTATTCCATTGTGCAGGCCTACCGACAATGGAAGCATTACATTTTTGGGAAGGGAACGGTCATCCACACAGACCACTGACCCCTACAGTTCATACAAACCCAAGGGAAGTTACAGAATGATTGCCATCAGAATTGGTCCACATACCTGCAACAGTTCCATTTGAATATCAAGTATAAGAAGGGCAGCACCAATAATATTGCAGATTGCCTCAGTCGACCACCGATCATGGCATTAACCATCGTGCTCAACTCTTGTGGGAACGAGACTTCTGATTGGCCACTTCTCTTTAAAATTGACCCAGATTTTGGCCACACCTACCAGACACTCTTGGAGGGTCATGATGTTCCAGATTTTCACATCCAAGATGCCCTGTTATGCCACCTGGGTCACCTTTGTGTTCCTTCAAGCGAGCATGCCAAGATGATTTGGGAAGCACACTACAGTCAGGATGCTGGGCATTTCGGGGTCGCGAAAATGGTGGTGGTACTGCAAAAGTATTTCTATTGGCCAAATATTCAACAGGATGTCGGGAAGTACATCAGATCTTGAACTGCCTGCACCATTGGCAAACCAACCATCAAGAAGCAAGGCCTCTATACTCTGTTGCCTACCCCTAGTCGACCTTGGGAATCCATCTCCATGGATTACATGTTGGGCCTTCCTTCTACTAAGCATGGAAACAACTTTGCTTTTATGGTCGTCAACAAGTTCTCAAAAATGGCCATTATGGCGGTCTACAAGAAGAATATCACAGTACAAGCCACTGCTAAACTCTTCTTTGAACGAGTGTGGGTACACTTTGGGATCCCACAATCTATCATCTAAGATCGGGACAACAGGTTCCTCAGTACATTTTGGTCCAGTCTCTGGTCGATGCTGGACGCCAAAGTCACTAAGTCCACAGCCTTCCATCCCCAAACTAATGGCCAGACAGAGGTTGTCAATGGGATGATCGTAAACATTTTGTGCATGTACAACTTAAAGCATCCATGCACATGGTATGAGAGCCTCCCCTATGTTTAGCACAGCTATACCTAGGCTCTCCAAAGCTCGAATGGCCACAACCCTTTTCAGGTGGGCTTGGGATTCCAACCACTATGTCCCATTGATGTGGCCATGCCGTTTGCAGCTACTCAGGCAGATTTGGCTCATGTCAAGTCCAAAACAGGTAAGGCAAACAACTTCATTGAGCACATCCAACATATCTACCAGCAAGTCCATGACATTCTGGAGAAATCAAATGCCAAGTACAAGAAGCGACATGATCAACATCGGGTTCCACACAAGTTTTAGGTTGGTGACAAAGTCTAGATGCATTTACAAAAGGAATGCCTTACCGGAGCCTATCGAAAAGTCATAACACTCTGATATGGTCCTTACACCATTACCAAGGTTGTGGGAGACAATGCATTTGAGCTCAGCATTCTCCCATTCCTTGGCCTGCACCCAGTGTTCAATGTGGACCTCCTTGGGCCATACTTTCCACCATTACTAGACACATCCGACATTGCAAAACAACTCACACCAACAAAGTTAAATCTAGATTGCATGGAACAAGCTGCAACTGATCAGATCATGGACACGTAGATCAAGCACATGCGCTAGTAGAAGATCCAACTGTATCGAGTTGTCAAAGCATTGCTTCCTAAGGGGGGAGGAATGATCCAGGTGGATATTGGTGACCACCCGCCAATTCCACTTGGACCCCCACCATTGTTTCTTTTAGTTTTTTAGTTTTCTTAATTGTAGCAAAATTTACTATTTTTAGCAGTTTTTCGGGTCCTAAACTTTTGGAGCCGTTTTGGGGGCCTAAATGACATATTTTTGGAAAAATGGGGGCAACATAAAACCATGGACCAAATGTTGTAGTCCTCAGATAGATATTTCTAATGAGGTGTTGTGTGCATCAAATAGAGATCGTATGCCAAAGTTACAACCCCTGGAAGTTGATGTACCAATTTACCCAAAATGGGGCCCATAGTTTGGGGCTTCATCTCCTAGGGTTATGTTTTTAGATGTTTATGGTTTTCCATTATTTCTCAACAATAAATAGGCATTTTAGCCTCATTGTAAGATAGTTCAGAGGCATGTAGCCACCACACCTCTCCTCAGAGATAAGCTACCATCGGTTGAGCTAGTTTATTTCCATTTTTGTTTGTAAGCATATTTTAGTATTTTCCATTAATGAAATGAAGTATTATTTCTACTGCATCTCCATATTTATGGTTATCTTTGTAATTTGTAGCATTCCTGTTTAAATCTGGATCATGGTCGCTGTTGTGGCGACTCGCTTCACAAACATGCATTCTTTCTCATTTTCTGAATCTTGCACTTATTGTTTGCATGAATGATCATTCACTCTCGTTTGCGCTCATCTCACCACGCATTCAGACTTCTCAAGCTTTTAATCACCCGTCGGCTGGACTGGGCTCCCTTGGCCCAAACCGTGCCTTGCCCGGCTAGCAATGCGCATTTCTGGAAACAAAGGCTTTGCTTTCCCTCCAAAAATTGTGAAAGTCTAGCCAGGAACTGACCTCCAGGCTTGCATTGCACAATTCTTGGAGGCAGTGCCTTGTTGGCCCCAGAAACTAAGAAATGCAATTTGATGGTTGCATGTCACTGTTGACTGAAATTGTGCATTACGCAGTTTCAGTCCTCAGTAGGCCAGGCTAGATTGTGCATTGTGCAGTTCCAACAATCAGACCTACTAATAGCCCGGATTGTGCCTTGCACATTTTTGGTAGTGAGTCTCCCGACCTCCCAGCGGAAATTGCACAACCTTCATGATCAGTCACACATGTATGTTGCAATTCAGTTCTCAAGTTTGTTTTGGTTTAAGACTAATAGATTGCTTGCCATGAGTGTTTCCATGTCTCTAGGTATCGCAAGTGTTCATCTACCTCTTAGCAGCATAGGTACAATGGTTTCTAGGAGAGTAGAGTTGAAGACATTGTTCAGAGCACACTTGGGGATGCATTCGATCAATTATCTATGAACTTGCCTACCCAATAAGACATCGAGTTGTTCGTAGACAAGGACATCAAGATATGACAACAACATGGTCACAGCAAGCAACACCAACAACAACAGCTAAAAGTAGCATTCCAGATGCAACAAACGCAAGAGGAAGTTAGTTGACAACACGGAGGTAAGTTTCAAGCTCAAGCAGATCCACTTATGATGAAAGAAACTTTGGAGACTCAGGCTATGAGGTGATAGCGCAACATGAAGATCATGCAAAGGCAAAGAATGGAACAGATAAGGAGTTGCATGTGCTGAAGCAACAACTCAAGGAAGAACATGAGCTGCATAAATGAGAGAATGAGTTGCAACAAGAACAGGTATAGTAGGGGGCACAACATGCACTCATAGATGAAACTCCACCCGCACAAGTTATAGATCCATCCCAGTAGCTAGCATGAAGCAGACAAGGTGAGAAGTTTTGTTGATCACATGCAAGGGAATGCAGTAGCATGCATGTCATTGTGTGCATGCATGTGATCCCACCCATTCAGCACACTCATCGAGGAAAAGATGAGAAGCAAGTCTGATTGGAGCTGATCATGTATCTTGACAAATTGATGTGCATGGTCACCATCACACACTCGGAGATGAGCACAGACACCATGCATCAGTGAGTTGTTGGTTCAGCTGCACTCAAGACAATGATGTGCATATTGTCAGACAAGTGCGATAGAGGATCCATAGTAGTGTACCCGGATGAAATGGAGGTAAGAGTTTTCTTTGGTTAGATGTCACCATTGAGTGCACAGACACCATCAAGAACGAACAAGCTTGACATCATTTCGCTACCATCGACCTTCACAAGGATGTCAAAGAGTTGGTCTCACCACAACGGTCCGAGTGCTAGTGATGTCTTGCATGGCTTTCTCAAGCCATTTTGTCTCACATGGGTACATGTGCAGATTGAATGTAACATCTTGTCAAGTGGAAGTTCAAGTGTCAATAGTTGGAAGTAACAGTCATAGAGTAGATGAAGAGTCATGAGGGTAGATGAATTGTCACAAAGGGTAATGTCAAGGGCCACCCCACCCTTTACTATAAATAGTCCCTCATAACTCATTGTATAGGCTTTTCGTCAGCCAAGCTTCCAATAGGACTATCTTAGAGAAATCTTGGATAGCATTGTAGTGAGCCTTGGCTTCTCCACTACGAAGATCTAGTACATCTCTTTGGAGGAGTAGGCATATGTGGTGGTAACGTTCCACTGTCGGAACTAGTGGTTGGACATGGATGTATTGTATTACTGGAACTTACACTTCTTAATATAACAGATCCAACATGTTTCATGCATATGTTGTATTGTATTCTATGCTATCTGGTTTACTCTAAATGATATATGTATTTTTTTTCTTACGCATGCATGTATGGACTATTTTGTATAAGTATGTATGAATCTTTCTAAAATGTGTTGTTGGTTTAACCATCAATTTGGATTTCTCGCTAACTTTCTTTCTAGCTTGTGATGCATCTTCGCTCGTGTGTTCCCTCCCAAGACATGTACTATTATAGGTCTCCAAAGGGTGCAATCACTTCACCCTCAATGTGTTAGAACCTCTCATGCACCTTCCTTGACTTACTGCAGCTATCACGCCCTTGCTACCAATAGGGATATCTTACTTTCCTCTGTGTGAAATCGCGATCAAGGCATTACTGTATGACCCACTGTTGGGACTCCTACACCAAACGGTTTGAGGTCTAATTGGGACTTCTTACTGGGGAGATCCCCTTACATGTTGGCGGGTCCAACACCATCAACATTTTGGCACTAGAAGGAGGGCTAGATAACAAGCTAAGTCCTCACATCTGTTTTGAATCTCTACATATCTATCATGAATAACTACAAAGTTTCTCTTCTGGAGTGTATGTCTTATGGAAAAAACTTCATTATCTCGGAAAATCTCTCAAATTACTTGTCACATAAACATTTGATGGTGGAGGCCATGTAGCCTTGGTTAGGCACGTGGTCGGCATTGTAGGCTCATGCAAAAGACATGGAATCTTTGAAGAGTACATGACCTGCGTGTTGTTCATCTACACGCTTCAAAGGCACCCCATACAGTGGTGTGCCATGCTGCCTGAAAAATCTATTCATTCTCTTGCTCATCTGGTCGTAGAGATAGACCGTGCTTTTAATCACTTTAACCATAAAGCACTCAATCAAGAAATTATGAAATTACGAAAATCACCCGATGAATCTGTTGATCAGTTTTATACATGCTTTTTTAATCTTGCATACCGATTTCCAAAAGATGAAATTGATGGCGAATTTCTTTATAGAATATTTTAGTATCTTCTTCACATATCCAAACCCTGCTCAGCATACTTCGGTGATAGCATTGTGCAATCACAGGCAGGCACAGTTGTTGTCACAAGTGACTGTCTGCCTTCACCTCATCAAACAACTCCACCACTGTAGAGTGATGTGGGAGATCATGCACACACATATGTTGAACTATCACATCCTCCCACCCCACCGGCTCTTGAGATCTACGCAGATTTGGCTTGAAAGCCTGTTGGTTGTCACAAGGACTCATTCCCTCGACCTCTGTCCCAGCGTTCTGTTGATCCTCTAGATTGTACTATCTTGTGTTCTTCCGTTCTGGACTCCCCATCTCCTGTGAATGAGGATCAAGTTGTCGACAGAGTTGGTGTTATGAAACCAACCTGCGCCATCATTCATGATGAGTGTGTGCGGGAATCTAAAGAAGAACCCATGGTGAAGGATGACTCCCTTCCAACCACGCCTCATCCACTTTATCTTGACATCCCTTATGATTCTGGAACTGCTGATTTCCTTTGTGAAAACTCATTTCCGGATGTTTCTACTTCCGATTGTTCATAGGACACGTCGGATGTCAGTCTATCAATATAGTGCAGAGAGGACACATCTTCCTCTGGAAATTTTTCCAATCTGTCATCTATCATTTTTGAAAACACGGAGGGAGAAAATCTTTGCTTCCCATCTACCCCTCTACCCGATTCATCAAATCATGAGGATGCTAACAAACATCCTAAATTTTTTGATCTTGGTTGTCGTGATCTCTCTACTTCTTCATCTGATCACAATGTTGATCCAATTGTTGTTAATATTTCTAAGACACTGGTCTACAATGATCTATCTGTCAACGAAGTCGAAACCCTACAGACTATTAAGACACTTCAACCCGAGTTGATGGTTATGTCAGGCCCTCCTTTTCCTGAGGTTAGTTTCACTTCCAGTTAAGAAATTACTGAAACACTCAAGGCACCTCATCACTCTCTGCTTTGCATTGAAGATCAACCAAACACCCAGATTTCGCTTCCTCCACACGAACTACATGATCCCATCGCTCATGCAATGAAGGAATATTACACAGCAAGCACACATGCACAACGTAATTGGTCTACCTTTCTCATGTTTTCTTGCATGTCACAGTCAAGAGAATGCATACACTCGACATATGCATGCAGTGTAGCATAGGACCACGGTAGCTCCACAGAGTGCATGTCATGCGCTTTCACTCATCATTGTTCTGTGGTCGCTTGTAAGCTTGAAGTGTGTCTGTATTCATCATTATATCTTTCATGCTTGCTAGTTTATGCAACTGCAATGTTTGTAAATCGTGCCTTCACCAACATGGGTCAACCAATGCATTGGTGGTTGCATTGGAAGTATCGCTTCACGTGAGATGACCCGTGCGCTATTAGCTTAGGAGTATGAGTAGTATTTGCTTTTGAGTTGTTTGCTGGCATGCACGTTTTCTTCTTTCTTTGTGTGTTTGTTTGTTTGCTTGTTATTATCCATAGGTTAGTTTCACATGGACCGTGTGTGACTCTTGAAACAAGCTGGGTAAAGTACAAGAGGACTTGTACAACTATCAACATTTGGTTATCTTTTGTCCTCTCTCTTATGTAAGAAATTTTTGTCTTCAGTCCATGATACATCAATGGAAAATACGTACTGTTCGAACTGAACCTTGGTGAAAACACAACACTTGTGTGCTAACTAGTATCACCTACTCCAGTCAGTTGTTTTTGGGTTGATCCTTGTCAGCTTAGTCAAGTAGAGTAAGGTGAGGGGGGAAACCTTAACAATAAATTCAAAGGTATACATAAACTAATCCTTTGAAGGAACAACCTATTTTTCTCTAAATAAGTTGGGATCCCTCTTTCGCCTCTAAAATGAATAAGAGTTGTGCATGGTTATGAAGATGAAAAATGAAAAATAAAAAAGTGAAAAAAGTTTGAAAAAATGAAAAATGAAAAATAAAAAGTGAAAAAGTTTGAAAAAATGAAAAATGAATAAGGTGAAAGAAGAGAAAGGCTTCCGACACAAAGACGTGATGTAAGTAACTCTGTCGGGGTACTGACTACGCTCGTTGGCAGCAAAGCAGTGCTTGTGTTCCTGTGTGACTCCGCTGGGGTACTGTCTAGGCCTACTAGCAGCAGAGCAACACCAGAGATGAAACTAATACTCTGACGACTATACTTCTTGTGCACTGTATACTCCTCAACCCCAGTTGAAACAACTATGTTGGCTTCGCTTGGAATATGTGTCGATTGACTAAGGGCTCGACAGATGTTACATCATACAATCAAGTAGTGTGGAAAACAAGACGAATTGAGAATTGAACAATACTTCCAGAGGTATTATACTTTCTTTTCATGAACAAGGTCCATTCAGAGAGCTGGAGTTCTATGAGTGTGTCGCCAAGCATTGTAGTGGCTACAACCACCCTCCAAATTTTTCCTTAGCTTTGTTTTGGAGTGTCCCTACCAACCTTTCACAGCAGCATGTCTTAGGTTGTCAAGTACACAAGCTTCAGTGATTTTCTTGTAGAATGACAACTTTTCCATCAAAGCTTGTTGCATCCCCTTCATAGGATGTTTCACCAGACTTGGTCCATCTGCAGGCTGAGCATCTCCCTCAAGAAATTGTGTAATTATGGAGGGAAACTAGCCTTCCCTCCAAAAATTGCGCAATTCTGTCTGGCAGCCTGTTGGGCTTTAGAATTGCACAAATTTGCCTGCCACTATTCACTGAGAAAATTTCACAATTCGTCCCAGCAACACTGCTCAGCCCAGAAATTGTGTAATTCTGGGCAATAGTCAGCTTCTCAACACAAAAATTGCTTAACCCCTCTGAGTGGCCAGCCCAAATCCTTCCTAGAAATGAGCATTTTTTTCCTCCTAGCTGAGCATACTGTTGCATGTGCAGTTGAGTTGAGCGGTTCCCCTCGAGACCAAGCAAAAATGATTTGCATGCATAGACTGCTCCTCCCAAGGCAGCATGCAAAGGCATCCATTGATTTAGGGATCTACTTTTAGCAGCTGAAGGTTACATGCAAAGATCATTTCAGAAACCTCTCACCAAGTGTTGCTTTCCCTAGATTTGTGGCATGTGTGTCGCAACCTTGATTTTATCAAGACTCATCAACTGGACACTCCAGAGCTCATTCATCACATCGATTTTGTAGCTCTGACATTACACATTTCATCTAGGAGTCTTCGGCACATTTAGCTCAGTTGTTTTGGGGTAAGCCCGTTTTTCATGAATTGTGCTGCGTTTCTGTTGCATTTTTCATTTTGCTTTGTGTGAGTGTTTTCTGCTTGATTTCAGTGAGCGCTTGTTGTTGTTTGCATGCATACTAGCTTGCACTAGCATCGTTTCAGTTTTCGTTTGCATCTCACTGTTGTCACATGCATGACACTGTTTTGCACGGACGGTCACTGTTGTGGTGACTCACTTAACACACATGCATGCTTTCCCATTTTCCAAATCCTGCCCTTGTTGTTTTCATGAATGATCATTCACTCTCGTTTACACTCATCTCACCATGCATTCAGACTTCTCATGTTTTTAGTCGCCCATCGGCCAGACTGGGCTCCCTTGGCCCAGACCGTGCCAGGGCCGGCTAGCACTGCACATTTCCAGAAGCGAAGGCTTTGCCTTCCCTCTAGAAATTGCGCAAGTCTAGCCAGACACTAACCTCCTGGCTTGCATTGCATAATTCTTGGAGGCAGTGTCTTACTGGCCCAAAAACTGTGTAATGTAGGTTGCTTGTTGCATGTCACTGCTGACTGAAATTGTGCATTACGTAGTTTCAGTCCTCAGTAGGCCAAGTTGGAATGTGCATTACACAATTCCAGCAGTCAATGAGCCTACTAATAGCCCAGACTGTGCCTTGCATAGTTTTGGCAATCAATCTCTCGACCTCTCGACAAAAATTGTGCAACCTTCATGATCAGTCACACAGGTATGTTGCAAGTTAGTTCTCAAGTTTGTTTTGGTTTTCGGCTGCCAAATTGATTTCCATGAGTGTTTCCATGTCTCTAGGTATCATAGGTGTTCATCTGCCTCTCAACAACACAGGTACAATGGTTTCCTGGAGAGCAGAGTTGAAGACACTATTCATAGCACACTTGGGGATGCAATCAATCAAGTGTCTGTGAACTTGCCTACCCATGAAGACATCGAGTTTTTTGTAGACAAGGACATCAAGATATGGTGGCAACAATGTCACAGCAAACAAAAACATCAACAACAGTTGAAGGCAACATACCGGATGCAATGAATACAAGAGGAAGTTTGTTGACAACACAGAGGTGGAATAAAGTTGCAAGCTCAAGAAGATCCACTTATGATGAAAGCAACTTTAGAGACTCAGGCTATGAGGTGACGACACAACATGAAGATCACGCGAAGGCAGAGAATGGAACAGATAAGGAGTTGCATGTGCTGAAGCAGCAACTCAAGGAAGAACAAGAGTTGCATAGACGAGAGAATGAGTTGTAGCAGGTACATGTATAATAGGGGTCACAACATGCACTAATGGATGAAACTGCACCCGTACAAGTTATAGATCCATCCCAGCAGCTGGCACGGAGTAGACAAGGTGAGAAATGTTGTTGATCGCATGCAAGGGAATGCAGCAACATGCATGTCATTGTGCACACATATGCGATCCCATCCATTCGACACACTCACCAAGGCAAAGACGAGAAGCAAGTCTGACTGGAGCTGATCATGTATCTTGACAAGTTGATGCACATGGTCACCAACGCACACACAGAGAAGAACACAGACACCATGCATCACTGTGTTGCTAGTCTAGTTTCACTCAAGACAATGATGCACATATTTTCAAACGAGTGGGATAGAGGAGCCATAGCAATGTACTCGAATGAAATGGAGGAAATAGTTTGCTTCAACCAGATGTCACCATTGAGTGCAAGGACACCATCACGGACAACCAAGATTAGCATCAGTTCACCACCATCGAACATCACAAGGATGTCAAAGAGTTGGTCTCACCACAACGGTTTGAGTGTTAGTGATGTCTGGCATGGCTTGCTCAAGCCATTTTGTCTCACATGGGTACATGTTCAGATTGTATGTAACGTCTTGTCAATTGGAAGTTCAAGTGTTGATATTTGGATGTAACAATCATAGAGTAGATGAAGAGTCATGAGGGTAGATGAACTGTCACAAAGGGGAATGTTAAAGGCTACCCCACCCTTTTCTATAAATAATCCCTCATAACTCATTGTATAGGTTTTTTGTCAGCCAAGCTTCCGATAGGACTATCTTAGAGAAAGCATGGACAATATTGTAATGAGCCTTGACTTCTCCATTGCACAGAGCTAGTACATCTCTTTGGAGGAGCAGGTGGATGTGGCTGTAACATTCGACTGTCAGAACTAGTGGTTGGACATGGATGTATTGTATGACTGGAACTTACACTTCTTAATATAACAAAGCCAACACGTTTCATTCATATGTTGTATTGTATTCTATGCTATCTGGTTTACTCTAAATTATATATGCATTTGTTTTCTTACGCATGCATGTATGGACTATTTTGTATATGTATGAATATTTTTTAAATGTGATTTTGGTTTAACCATCACTTTGTATTGCTCGCTAACTTTCTTTCAAGCTTGTGATGCATCTTCGCTCGTGTGTTCCCTCCCAAGCTGCCTACTATTACAGGTTTCCAAGGGGTGCACTCACTTCACCCTCAGTGTGTTAGAACCTCTCATGCACCTTCCTTGACTTACTGCAACTGTCACGCCCTTGTTACCAATAGGGACATCTTTCTTACCTCTATGTGAAATCACGGTCAAGGCACCGTATGACCCACTGCTAGGACTCCTAACCAAACGGTATGAGGTCTAATTGGGACTTATTACCGGGGATATCTGCTTACATGTTGGAGGGTATAGCACTGTCAACACTAAGTTACAGATCACTAGGAGGTTAGAAAAACTAATAAAAAATACCAAACATAAAACGAGGTTGGAAGGGTTATAAGCTCCTATGTAGAGTCACCATTTTGTTATGTAGGCAATGCTTTCCGCGGACAGAAAAGATCCCTCTAGTCCTATGTGAGGATTGAGAACAAACAATGACAAATATATGTACAATTTCCTAGTTTATACCAGTAAACACAAAGGAGGATAGATGACCTACCTCACCTTGATGCTAACATCCGTTGGTGTTGTCCTTGATTCTTTTGCTTCCAAGTTCAATCTCCTCTTCATCGTTATGGATGAATACCTGTAAGGAATATCATGTGGAGACAACAAACGCATACATAGAAAAATACATTCCAATATAAATCATATAATAGATCAAGGAGTATTACACTAAATAAGAAACAATTGACACATTTATTGAAAGCAAACACATAATTTATTATTAATAGATGGTAAAGGGAGCATTACAACCACTTAAGCCTTGATGTTGGAAGCCTCCTTTAGGCGAGTTTCCAAGTCCTAGCCTTAACCTTCAAGCACTACTTTCTCCTTAGCAAAATGGGTAGCGTTTGGGCATAGTTCAACACTAGGAAGGAAACCAATCAATAGCCCACCATTAGTGGATAGTAGCGATCTCATTTATAGGGAAGGAGAGGGAGTTGAGGATCCATGAAAGGAGGGATACATTCCACATCTCAAGGGAAAGATCCATGAAAGTAGGATCAAGGAAAGATCCATGAAAGTAGGATCAAGGACTAGAAATGGGAGGTCTCGTTCCAATTCTCATTCACCTGTAACCAGATCATCGTTCTGGCAACAAGTTACCAACATGGGTCATTAGGCATGCAAAACGTGTTGATCCTAAAAAACAAGGTTTTTGTCAAGCTTCTCGAGAATTCTTTCAACACAAGTTTTCTTCTTTTCTTCAGGGATACTTCTTAACATGTTTCATGATGAATATACTGACATATTTAATCATTTTGTGACATTTGTGGCATTAACAACACAAAGTTCAACACTTCAAGATACGAGATGAGGAGCATGACAAAATATTGTGTAACTCTCTCTCTCTCTCTCTCTCTCTCTCTCTCTCTCTCTCTCTCTCGAGGTTTGTCCTGCAACTCTGTTGACTATCTATCTCACTCCTCTTCTCTCTCCCCCTTCTCTCCATCTCGCCCTTGTCATTCCCTCTCTTTGTATCCACCTTTCTCTCTCTCTATATGTCTTGAACTTCTTCTTTCCCTATCTTTTCCTCCAACTCCATCTTTCGAGCTGCCTCTCTTTCTCCTCGGCTCTCTCCTCCTCTCCATCTCTTCATCTTTGTGTCCCTCCTCTCTCTCTTACCCTTCTCTCTCATTCTCTCTCACTCTATATTTCAAAAGTTTTAAAATAATTTGATAATTAAAATATTTTGTTTATATATATATATATATATATATATTACATTGTGGTTCACGGACACTGGGTGGCCGTTACATCCACGGAAAAATCTGGGCATATCAACCGTGAAGGGAATCTTTTAAAGCCCGTCTGCCAGACTAACAGGTCCTAACCAATAGCATCAAGGAGAATTGACCCTGTGACCTCCTGATCGGCGAGGGACTTAACAATGGGGACTCGACCAGTTGAGCTAACCCTTAGGGCTATATATTATATATATATATATATATATATATATATATATATATATATATATATATATATATATATATTGATGTCCTACAACATTTTAATTTTTTTATATATATAAATACATATTTAGAATGCAAGATTTCAAATGTGTGTTGTATATTTACCTAGGGGGAAATGCTAATTTTCCATGGAAATATTGTTTACAATTTTCCAAAATATTAATGTTCCAGCCATCAAAGATACATAGAGTGTTTCATGTCCTCTAATTGAAGTTGTTTAGGTTTGATTTCTTTAAAGGTAGCTTTAGGTTATGATTACTTGAGGATTTTAAAAATATTATATATTTTATTATGTTAGATTTATAAAAAAAATAGGTTAAATAAAATTAACATATTTGAGTCAACTTGTATGACTCTTTTTGTGTTAATGACACTTTTGTTCAAGCTTATGGCATATATCAATCACATTTATTAATGTGGTTGTGTATTATATTAAAATTAATAATATTATATTAATACAAAATTAATAAATTTAATATTAACAAAAAATATATTAATATTAAATTTTTATATTAATATCATTTCATCATTTAATTTAATAATAGTAATTTTAATTTTAATATTATATTTAATAAGGTTTTTACATGACATGATAACAAAAATTCTAATAAGATTTGGAAATTTAAAACGAGGTAAAAGTTTAATTTTACATCATTCATTTTTTTTTTAATAGAGAAGATAGACCTAAAATCCACAATTTTTGTACGTTAATAGACTTAGGGCTAATTTTTTCTTGAGGTGGCAGAGTTGATCACCTTGGATTCATGAAGGAATCCTCTATCAAATGGCTTATGAGTTTGACATTTCCCATTTCATATGATATTTTTCATCTAAATTATTTTAAACATAATGCTTGAGATTTTTTTGAACTGTTTTAAAGAGGTTGAATAAAAAATCAATATCATAAAATATACACAACTAAAATTTTCAAAAAATACCACTATCCTTGTTTACGATTGTTAGTATTTTTGGTTTTTCAATTTATTTAAATAATTGAAAAAAACTTATGTGAATACATGTGTGCAAAATGCAATTGAAATATTACTTAGCCAACTTCGAAAAATAATAAAAAATATATTTTTGCATAAAAAATAAGTTTTTAATATGAAAAACTTAGCTCTCTCCGTGTAAATCATGCTCATATAAATAATTTATAAAAATTACACATTTTATATTAATTTATGGTATGTGTTCACACACATACCTCTTAAGATGTGTGAAAATTTGCAAGGATAAGCATTTCATTTAATGGAAAATTGACATATTAAAGGACACTAAATATTTTTGCAAAAAATATCATTAGGCAACAACATAATTCTCCACAATTTGTCTTTTTACTCAGTATCAAATTTTAGAGTGCTTCAATTGGATAAAAGAAAAAACTTGAAATTTCATCACCGACCCAAGATGTAACTCATCTTCATGCTTTCACCCTATCTTAAATCATGTCTCCATATTAACATATCATTGTTTTTTTATTGTGTACATGACAAATACATCATTAACTTAAATTCCTCCATATATTTTATGTCACTTAATAATATAATAAATGATTAATTCTTTTATTGAAATAAATTATGATTATTTTGGATTTTTTTATTATTTTTTTGAAGTAAAAATATACTTGAGAGATTATTCTTTCTTTATATATAATATTTTAAAAATGTACATTACTAATAATAAAAATTTAATATCAACTCTAAATAAAAATATTATAATAACATAAAATAATTGAAAAAAAAAAATATGATACATTTTAATATTAAATTTACAAATAATGTATTATCCAAACAAAATTTTAATTCCTCTCCCACAAACAACTGGCCTATATATCATATTATAATAACACAAAATAACTGCTAAAAGAAAATATATAATACATTTTAATATGAAATTTAAAGATAATATATTATATAAAGAAAATTTTAATTCCTTTTTCATGAACAAAAGTTCTCATATACCAATTTGGTATGTTTAACCTTGACCTTAAAATTAAATAACAATAATAATATATTTAAATTTAAAATTAAACACAAAAAACTAATTTAATTTTAATTTGAAAAATTTTCATTGATTTAAATTTATAATAAATTCAAAAAAAAATTACTTCACTGAGTCTCTCTTGTATTCTTCTTTCATAAAACTCTGGTTTTCTCAAAAATATATATATTTTTAGCTTAAAATTTATATATATATATAAAATTTGCTTTGCTTCGGTGTCACTCCAAACATGTTCACCGTTTATATGCCACGCCCTTGGGCAAAGGCTCTGTGTTTAACTTATTCATAGCTTTGGGTTTATTCCCATGCGAAGGTTTAAGGGTTCTTAACGTGAACACCGTGCAACGGAATCTCATGCGAAGGGTTGAAAACTCGAGCTGCTGACCTAAGCACGAATGTGATGGATCTATTATTTGTTTCGGAAGGGGTTAAGTTATTATCATTTAGTTGTCAGACAACTTGAAATAATTAATCAATTAATCCTCCCAGGTTCAGAAGGGCAGCCTTTCGCTTTTTCTTTATAGGTTTTTAAATCTGAACGACATAAAAACCGTCGTAAAAAATATTCCACTTTTTTATTAGCAAGTAGTCTATCCAGGTCGAAGAGGAGTTGTCTAAAAAGTTATGGAAATTTTAGTCATATTTAGAAAAAATTCGGCAAAGATTTTTGTAAATCCATGTTAGAGTTATTAAACTTCAAAATTTTAGGTTTCTTAGACATTTTTGAAGATGCTGAATTCATTTCCACCATCAAAAATATCATTCAAATATTACCTCTACAAAATTTTTAAAGTTTTTTTGTCAACCACTTTTGGCCGTGGGCAATTCCCCATTGTACGACTCCTTTTATTAATATGAAAGAGTGGCTCTAATTACGTTTTCAATACTGTTCGGCCAATGTGAGCGAGTGGCTCTAACTACATTTTCAACAGTGCTCAGCCAACGTAAGTACATTTTCAATAGTGGTCAGCGCAATTTAATGAAATTTAAAGCTTGCGTCATCTTCATGACGTTAGTTATGGCAAAATGAAAGCTTTTTCCAGCGGCGAAGCACGAGATAAATGGTCCTTCCCTTTGAGGCTCTGCCTGGTTTGAAAAATCCTCTGTTTTAATAAAATCGATTGGACAAACAGGGAAAGTGACTCGCACGGCCATGTGCATTCATACCCTACGGTCCCATATTTTTCGTCTTGATATGCTCAATTTTCTCTGTGGTCCCCTGCATTGATATGCTCAATTTTCTCTCGAACAAACTGGGTCTACATTGTTGTCTCGCCTAATCCATTCGTTCTATATAAACGTTGTTTCTTATCAAGTTTTCCAGAGTTGTTTCTAAACAATGAGAATCTTTCGTTATTTACCTTCTGAGATTTCGTTATTTTTGTCTGTAGATATCAGTGTTACTTTCAGTTGTGCGATTGAAGTTTGAGTAAGCATTTGTATTGGATCCATGTCCTCCAGCAATGGACAAAAGCGAATGTTCGAGTTGGAGCCAAGTGCTTCAGCTCAACATTGGCCTTCAGAAAGTGAAACAGATAAAGTGGAGGCCAAGAGCCAACGCCAGCGGACCGGATTAGAGAGTTCTGGAGACGATTTCGAAGAATTTGTGGGTGTGTTAGATAGAATCCAATATATGAAAACCAGGCACGCGGACTGGGATTTTTCGAACTCTAAATCCATGTCAGCTGAAGACTTGGGTGTTAAAGTTCTGAAAACTAAATCGCCATGGATACCCTCCTTCGAATGGGAGGACTTCTGTAAATGTGGAGGTAAGCATACAACATGTGCACAAAAGGATATATACAGTCTTCCCAGGAAGGAGAATGGGAGCAGCAGTTGTGAGGAAAAGGGAAAGCAAAGTATTAAACCTGCTAACCATCTTGCAACACCTTCTTTTTCAAGGGATGCATATGATAATCGCCCCGCTGAAACTTTCGATCTGAACGTAGAGGCTTCGTCGTGATCTGCAGGGTTTTCCACATTTGCTTGCAGTTTTTCCAATGGGGCCTGCACAGCTGCACCAGTGATGTACGCTGACAAGGATGTTGTATATGACGTACTTTATGTCCATTGCAGGCTTCAATAATTAATGAATGTATGTAGGATCCAGGCCTTCTGTTTGATCCAGGTAGGACTAAAAAGCAATGTTTCGCCGATATTCTAACAAACCTGTAACAACTTGGTGGTTTGGCTTGCAAATACATAAAAGCTTCTATTTTCTATTTTTGATGTTAGTATTTTTTTTTTCACATAAAAAATACATGTAGAGTAGACTATTTTAGAATCCAAATCACACCATTAAAGTACTCAACACATACATTAATTAAAACATATACATTCTTTTTAAATAACAATGTTAAAAAATCTCAAATTCCACATTGCAATATTAGATAATCTTATGCATTTTATTTTGGATAACAACGTTAAAATCTCAAATCATCCCTTCTTTTTTGAGGGATGATAACCGCCCTGGTCATTGTTTTGATCTGAACGTAGACGCTTTGTTCCTTAATTCAAATGATTCACTAGTTCTTTAATTCAACATGCGTGGCCTTGTGTAAAAGTAACTTCAGTTGCACGCGTACACGACGACTGCAAATATTCGAAGGGGTTATTTAAAAAAGTTTTGTTTTTTTTATAACTAATTTTTTTAGCTGGTTTAGAATTTGATTAAAATTAAGAAATTTGTTAATTTTATATAATATAAATTTATATGAATTTTTTTTTAACATTGAATTTATTAGAATGTTTAATAATTCATTGTAGGATAGAATTTTGTTTTTTTTGGGATGAATTAATGAATAAATTCGAATGGATAGGTCATTTTTATATTAGGTCGAAAATCATTGTTAATTTCATTAATTAATTTATTATTAAATATATTTTAATGTATTTTTGTCTTGATAAGCATGAAATAAATGTATTTTGGGTGGAGAGTTTTATTAGGGCTTTGCAAAATTTTCTATACTATGTGTTGAAAATTGAATCATGACTTGGAAACTCATTTTAAAGTTAATCCCATCAGGTAGCTTATCTTAATTGGTTCAATGAAAGGTTTTTTAGGGAGGGATGAAACCACCCTCTTATAGCAACATAGTTATTGGATGCCATAAGCCTCTGAAAGGAAATGTTGGTTCTTCTCAAGGAAGCAAATTTATGGAGGAAACCTCACTCTTGGGTGCATAATGACAAGCTCAATTGAATGGGATATGTTTTCCAAAGGTTTCAACTAACCCAAAGCTTGTCATACCCAATAATAAACTAGAGAAATCAAGGCAGTTCATGAAAGATCACACCTTGATTAGCAAATTCATGGGCATCTAGCTCCAAGAACAAGACATTGTGAAGTGGATTCAATTAAAATAGCGACCAAAAGGCTCGATAGAGCTGAGATTGAGGACCAAAGGTTATTTTTACTATTAGCGTTTCAAATCTGGAAGATCGAAAGAGAGTTTTTGAAAATGGTCCAAATTTCACGAATAATGTGGGGTCCTTTAAAAGATTCTGGGAGGAGTGCTATAACTCAAAGGAGCAGTTTCTTTCAAATCTGGAAGATCGAAAGAGAGTTTTTGAAAATGGTTCAAATTTCATGAATAATTGTCAGGTCCTTTATGAGATTTTGGGAGGAGTGCTATAATCCAAAAGAGCAGTGTCTTGCAGCCTCGATTGGGTGCAAATGTTCTCCCTTCCCGAATATTTCTGGTAACCACACGTTCAAGGGCATTGGTAACACTATTGGAGATTTTATGAAAATAAGGCATGCATCATATAGCCATATATGTATTTATATGAACATCTCTAAATCCCTCCTTAAATCAATAGTACCAAACCAGATCTAAACATAGTTGCTAGATTATGAACAATTTCCTTCAAATAAATAAATAAATAAAAGTTATATATTCAAAAGTTGGATGTCCCACCACTACCACTATAACATCTAGTCCGAAGTCAAATTGGTGAAACACCTATGGCATTTTGAACATGTTATCATTAAACAATGAATACCTTAATAACTTAAAATATGAAGGAGATACAACATTCTTTTATATTTAAAATAAATTGGATATTTAACATTTAAAAATAACTATAGGTTAATATTGATATATATATATATAGATTATATATATATATAATATTAATACTTAAAATTATATTAAAAATATATATATAAAATAATAATATTATAATTATGAAATTTACATATTACGAAGAAATTTTTTTTTTTTCAAAATAAATCAGAGTAGCCTAATAAAGTCACAATTTTGCCTAAAAACAGTAGATATTCCTGTAAAATTTTGACTAAAATCAAATAGAAATTTATAAATATTATTATCTCGTTAACAACACCAAATAATATTTAATTTTTTATTTAATGAATCTCCGGTCTTCTCAGAGAAATATTCTTCAGAGGTATATTCTTCTGTAATGAAACTCTGGTCTTCTCGAAACCAACTTGAAAAATGAAAACCATTGATAAAAAAGTTGCTTTCGTCTTTCCTGCCATTCCGACATAATCACTGTAGATATGCCATTGTCCGTGGTCAAACTCTCCGTTTTAACTTATTCATAGCTATCGGGTTATTCACGTGAAAGGGCGGCCCATTGAAAAGTTTGCAAAGGAACCTCATGCGCAGGTTTAAAGATTCGAGCAGCTGACGTAACAATGAACTTCATGGAGCTTTGGCTTTATTAATGTGACAGAGTGGTCTCACCTAGATTTTCAATAGGAGTGGTCTACGGAGGAATTGCGTGGTTAAAAGTGGTTAAAATTTTGGAAATTTTTTTTTTTTTAAATTTGTAGAGGTAGTGTTTGAATCATGTTTTTGATGGTAGAAATAGATTCACCAACATCAAAAATTTTTAGGGCATTTAAAATTATGAATTTTGACAGTTTTTACTTGGATTTACAAAAATCCTACCTGATTTTTTCAAAATATGACCAGAATTTCCATAACTTTCTGGGCAAAAAAACATAATTATTAGACTACAACTTTTCAACACTGTTCAATAAAAATTGGTGAAATTTTAAAAGTGAGCATGCTTGCATCATCTCGATGACATTACTCACTGCAAAATGAGAGCATTTTCAGAGGTCATGCAGGATAGCAATGGTCCTTCCCTCTGCTTGGTTTGAAAAATCTTTTGTTTTAATAAGATTAATAATATGGATTCGACCAACAATAGAGTGGCTTGTATTGTAATGTGACTTAGTACCTTGCTTGTTAATGGGTATTAAATGAGCGGGGTTGTATATGTCTATTGTTAGATAATTGGCCTACCCCAAAATGAGAGCATTTTCCAGAGGTCATGCACGACATAAATGGTCTTTCCCTCCGCTTGGTTTGAAAAATCTTTTATTTTAATAAGATCAATAATATGGATTCGACCAACAATAGAGTGACTTGTATTGTAATGTGACTTAGTACCTTGCTTGTTAATGGGTATTAAATGAGCTGGGTTGTTTATGTCTATTGTTAGATAATTGGCCTACCACAAAATGAAAGCATTTTCCATAGGTCATGCACCGCAGAAATGGTCCTTCCCTCTGCTTGCTTTGAAAAATCTTTTGTTTTAATAAGATCAATAAGATGGATTCTAATGTGACTTAGTACCTTGCTTGTTAATGGGTATTAAATGAGCAAGGTTGTATATGTCTATTGTTAGATAATTTGCCTACCAAAATCTAACTCTGGACATATACTACCCTCGCTCATTTAATGCTCATTGGCAGGGTACTTATTTTCAATGTTCCATAGGAGTTTGGGTAGTTGCACTAGTGATGTATGCTGACAAGGATGTTGTATATGATATACCACAATTATCAATATTTGCGGAGCTATAGCTTCATTAATGCATGGGGCAATATATGCGAACTCTTGGATTTAGCCCATTACGAAATCCAATAAATGACTGTCCCATACATTAATGGAATTATAGCTCCACAAATATTGATTACCCTCCATTAAAACTATTAATAATGGACGTTGTACATGGAAAAAAGGGCTATCCACTTACTCCAATTGTAATTTTATAAGATTTGTGACTCAGAAAAGTGATGCATATTTGGTTTTGCTCTTGATTTTCTTCCTTTTTATCATGAATGTGAGAAGGTGAAGGTGTTTTCTAATAGAAAGTGAAGAGAAGGTGAAAGTGGTTTTCAATAGCAATTTTAATAATGTCATGATTCTTATTTACTATTTGTGTCACTTGTCATGTGAGAAGAAACAATAGAAAATCCATGACTGAAGAGAAACTTCAGTGTTGTTCCAAGTCAAGTCTCAAGGTTAATGATAGTTACCTTTCATTTGTTTCACCATTACAAAACAACTTTGTTAAATGTTTGCAATAGAAATGCTTGAATATTGTATTCTTTTAAATAAAATGTTTTAAAATATTATATTAACATGTAAGAAAAAATTGAAAATTTTAATTCCTCTCCGTACATCTAAATTTGGAACTTAAATAAATTTACACTTAAAAATTTAAGATGAAATTTGATAGAAGGAGACACTTTGCTTTGATGAATGTCTTGTATTTTTCTTAATGGAACTATGGTTTTCTCAAAACTTTACTCTTTTATGATGAAACTTTGTTCTATAGAATAATTTGTTCTTGTGGTAAATTTTATATTGAGGAAATTGAATCAGAATGAAAGAACATCATGTCTATATTAGACATGAACATGTTGACTTTTCGGCTTTTGCTCAACAATCCATCAAAATCAAGTACCATATAAACCTTAAAAACACTTCAGAAATGTTTTAGAACCTTTAGAGATCATCAAAAACCCTAACAATTTGAACATAAACAATAACTTTAAGATCAAACACTTGGAATCCCCTCCTTAAAAAATCTTAAATTCTACCATATTCTTACCCCTTACCTTCTCCTATAGATTATCTTTCCCTGGAACTCCTGCATGATTTAGAACAAACACTTTAATATTAAAATACTAGTATTAAGATTAATTAAAAATACAAATTAATATATATTATTAACTTAAAATTAATTAATTATAATATTAATTAGTGACTTTGTATAATAGCATCAATATAGTATTATTATCATTATAATACTATTATGATGTAATTTTAATATCATAATATTTTTAACGTAATATCAATATATCATTATTATCTTATAATCTCATAATAACTCATTATTATTACATTAATAATAATATATTAACTATGTAATAAAAATATTATCATTATATATTTTAACTTAATATATTAATAAAAAAAATTAATTTATTAGAATATTATATTATTTATTTTTCTTCATATTATTACGGTTTTCTCTTTAGAGCTGATATTTCTCCACTTTATTTTATTTATATATATATAAATAATTGTTCTCTTAACATTATTTTTTCGAATTTTCTGTTTTAATAATGAATTTATTTATGAACTTAAAATATAAACATTCATATAAAATAATTGTGATAAATTTGAAATTCTAAATTAAATATTAAATTTATTTATATATTCAAAAATATATCATTTTTTAATTTACAATTTAAAAAATAATATATATGTATATTATGATGTATAAAATATTTTTAGGAAAAAATTACATTGAAAATTTTTTATCTAAACCAATAAATATACTTCATCTTTATATTATTAATATTTTTTTTTTTTTTTTTAAATATATAATTTTTTAATTTATAGCTAGAAAGATAATACACATAAATTTGTTAGTGATATTTTTGTTTTCATGAAAATCTGTACAAAGATGAGAGTGTGAAAAAAATATGCGTAAAAAGTTGATAGCGTGAAAAATAACAACATTGCAAATCCGTTTGTCCATAGATTACTAAATTCAACATGCGTGCGCTTAGGTAAAAGCAACCTCACCCGCAGGCGGACATAATTTCAACTATTCAAAGTTAAATGACGTCGCGTTATTAAAAAAAAATTAAACCAATTGAGTTTTAGCATAATCAGAGGCTTTTTATGGTTTTAATTTTCTTTTTTTCTTATTGCAATTTCGGACGGTTAATGGTTTCGAATAATACAAATGTATAACGAGGTTTTTTAAACATTGAATTCAATTTAGTGTAGTCGATTTAATTTAGTTAATTAATAATAAATTTAATATTTTTATTAAAAATTAGAGTTATTTTTATATTTAGATTTTTTTTTCAATTTGATTAATTTTTATTTAAACAAGTATAAAATAAGATGTTATAAGGAAAAAAAAATTAAAGATGAAAATTCCATATAAAAAATTTTATGTACACTTTCTTATAAGTAAATTTTTATGCCCAATTCTTTATGAACAAATATGTATTATTATTTTTTTGTGATTAAGAATAGATGCAATATTATATTTGCCTCTAGAATTTTTATTTATTTTTTAAATAGTTATCAGTAAGGATAGTTTATTTTTTATTTTTCATTTTTTAAATAGTTATAAGTGAGGATATTTAATAATTTGTTGTATAACTAATTTGAATTGATTTAATTTTTTATTTCAGACTTTTGGGATTTATATCATTATTAAATAGAATTGCCAGAATGACAATAGATGGTTCGAACTCCAAATCAACTATGTGATTATTCGGAAAATTTTATTTGATATTGATTTAATCTATTGTCTTTATAACAAGTAAATAAAGCTTAGTTAACTAATTACTTTTTTAATAATTTAACTATAACAAGTAAATAAATCTTACTTAACTAATTACTTTTTTAATAATTTAAATTATTTTCACATTTAGAAAACTATTATTAATAAACTTGATTATTTTTTAATAAACTTGATTAATTTTTACACAAACAAATTAGTTTAAAACCAAAATGGTGTAAGGAAAAAAAGCAGATCATATCAAGATGTTAAGAAATTAAGAAGAGATTGTATTTTATTTTATTGGGATTAAGAAATGATTGTCTTTTATTTGTTAGGTGTTAGGATTAAGGAAGATGTAATACTATATTTGTTTATAAAGTATAAAATAATTATTTTAAATAATAGCCACTAAAGTCTTTTTAATTTTTTCAAACCTTGGATAAATTATATATATATATATATTTATATGAAAAAATAATATTGTCGTTTATTGTCGCTGAGTTCTGTTTCCAAATAAAATTTAAAAAAAAATAGTAAAATTTATGTCATTTTTAAAGTAGCATGTTTATGTAGGTTATAAAATTATTTATATATATCTATATATATATATATATATATATATATAGATATATATATAAATGTAATTAAGGTTTCTTTTTTTTTTGTTTTTAATTAATGTGTGGTTTACAAATACTAGTGGTTGTTATGTCCACCTTGTGACTTCTTATTAGCAAGGTGTTTTAACCATGGAACTCAATCAATTGAGCTAACTCTTGGGGCTAATAAATTTTGGACTATTTCTCAAATTGTGTGTGTCATCCTTATGCAGGGTCATGTTTAGAGTATCATTCCAATTTTATCTATGTCTCTATGAAGAGAAAAAATGTAATTAGAGTTGCCCAAAGTCATGAAATATTGAATAAAGTTAATTTTCTTTTCTGAATCAACCTTAAATTTGTTAATGTAATTAGTGTTGTTTTTTTTTTCTCTGTAAAGACTAAATCTATTAAAGGAAAATGAAAATAAAATTACAAGGAGGTCAAAACCTCGGAAGAGAAGATCTGCATGCTTTCAGCCTAACAAAACTGTCCCATGAATGGGTGGACCAGTTACAAGTGTATAGAGAACCAGACGTAGGGACCTGAAAACAGTGATAAACCTAAAAAGAGGGTCAACCCCTATGAAGCTGTTACAACCAACAACAAAAGACAAAGATTCTATCCAAATCAGCTTTACAGCCCCAAACTGCTAGATCGCAAGGGCAGAGAACCAAACAACTAGGCCACATAGACAAAACCAATTCCACAAAACCCGAATCCTTTGAACTTGACAGAGTGAACCAAAAAGAAGTCAGTGAGGACATGCAAGAGAACCAGGTGGTGTCACATGACCACGTCCTGGTCCAGCGGCTCCTCAACCACAGGACACTCATTTCCATACCAAATATCATCGCCCTTCGCCTCGTCATCGACCCCGCTACCACCTGGAGGATCCAACGTCGAAAGAGTGCCGCTAGAACTTCCTTCAACTGCAACCGAGACAGACGCCCAAAGGGGGCTGCCACCTGGTGGCAAAGTGACGCCCGGAGCCTCCTCTTCAGCATGCATTTCACCACGCCTGTTGGCCTTACCTTCATCTTCCAGCTTCTGCTCGATGCCATGGCTGCCCGCGATTCTGTGATCATCCTGCGATGACTCTGCCACAATGCGCGCAGTAGCTTGAGGTTGAGCCTCCTCCTCAGAGAAAATAATGGTAATATTTGCAGTGATAATGGGCTTGTTAAGACTACTCTGGAACTTAAAATGAGTATTCTAGAAAGCATTATGCGGGAAAGGTCTGCTGGAAGGGCTAGACAGAGGCGTATTGGCTTGAGAGGAGGGCTGAGAGACAGGAGGCATCGACATATCAGCAGAGTGAGCGGGCTGAGAACGTCCGCGAGCACCACAGATCCCGCCATGATGGCTCCGCATTCTGTGCCGGACCATTGCCAAATTGCGAGTGGAACAATTAACAGAACATGTGAAAATAGAGGGGAGACAAGACAGGCGAAGGAGAAACCGAGTGAGAATCAGAGAACAGGGCTGAGCAGGGGATAAGGAAAGCTGAATTGCAACCTATAGAACCACGAGGAGCCAGACTCTAATGGCTGAGATAGTTCTTCCGCCAAGAAACTCCAAATGGAACGGGCAAAGGCAGGAGGCCAAAGAGCGAACAGTGGAGAGAAAGCCCGAATGCACCATGAATAAAACCACAGGGGCCTTGTGTCGTTCGAGGTGAGCCATTAATTCCACATGCAGGCGGACTTGCATTCGCATGATGTGAACCAGCTTGAGCCTAACGCAAACTTGGAGAAGAGCGTTGAGCATTAGCTGGCAAGACCACGCACCGGCTTCATTAAATGAATCCATTAATTGACACTTGATTCACTCGCATCCGGGTGTAATTAGGGTTATTTAAAGCTACATGAAATATTGAATAAACTCTAATTTTATTTTTTACATCTATGTTAAATTTCCTATACTTATTTAATGTGTTGCAATCAAGGTGGTTACAACTAGCTTGCATGTGGAGAGAACGTCATTACATAGCCTTGATTCTTACTTACGGTTTCTCTCACTTGTCAAGTGACAAAGGTAGAAATAATATTTCTTCAAAAAGTGGACATGGCTATAATTCTAGCCCAAAAATAATAGTTTAAGGGAGAAACACGATGGAGTTAATTTGGTCTCTAAGAGGAAGAATTAATGACTATTTACTGCTTCTGTCACTTATCAAGTGTGTAATATTCCTAATTAGCTATGGCTAATTGGAATATTCGATTTTGTTCGATTTTTTCCTTCTATAGTTAGTTGTAAATAAAAAGTGAGGAAGGGGGAACATAACTCACTTTAGAATAAAAAGTCACTTCCTAGGTAGCACAACGTTGTGACTTCAGGGGGAGCCAAGTGGGCCAAAGGGGGACGCAGAAATGAGACCCACGCAGACACATGGAGGGACTGCGCAGGAGGGAAGGAACACATGGCGAGAAGGGGATCACGCAGGAGAAGGTGTGCCTAGGGATTGTGAGAGGCAGAGGCTATAAAATAGAGAGGACCCCCCTCATTTGGGATCATTCAGTTATGTGCATTTGGAGCTAGTTGTTTGACTTCTGGGCATGCTGGCTGTTTAGCTAGTCTATAGCACTATTTAGTGCATTGAGTGTCTCCGTTCGGAGATCTCACCCTTAGCTCCGGGGGACTTCGATTGCCTGCTTGGGCAAGGTATTTCCTTTGGTGTTTCAGTAGTAGTTTTATCAGCATTCCAGTAGTAGTTTTAGCAGTGTTTTGGAGGATTGCGCAGCACTGGGAGAGGGACGTAATTCATTCTGGAAACTGTTGGGGATTAGGGTTTGCAGGAGGATTTATGCTGTGTGAGTGAGCAGGGGACCAGCCCTTGCCTATCGGGGGATTTTTGGCACAGTTTTTAGGTGGAGTTTCATGCAGGATTTAGAGGGGTTTCAGAGACAGTGTAGAGCCTTGGAGGAACTCCGCAAATCCCCAGGAGGGTTATTTTCGAGGGTCGGCCATTCCAGGAAGGCTTCCTGGGTTTTTCTTGGTTTCTTGAGTAGAGCCTGAATCCAGAGTTTCAGCTTTTTCCAAGGAGTGGAGCAACCCCAAATCACCATTTGTTTCTTAGCAGTAGCAGCATCCACGCAGAGAGGCCATTCTTGTCATTCTGAGAGTATTTCTTCACTTGCCTTGTACAAGTCAAGGTGCCATCTGTCTGATCACCTCTTGTACTCATTTTATTGCTCAGTATAATAAAATGGCTTAGCACTTTCTCGTTGCATTTATTGTATTTGCTTATATTTCCGGTTTACATTATTATATGCTGTTTCATTGTCATTTTATCACTTATGGGTTATTTTATCATTTTCATATATTTGGTTGGAGTTTTTGTTGGGGTTTGTGGTATATTCTAGGTTAGGAATATTACAGTGGTATCAAATCATAGATCTGGCTCAGCCTGTGGAGCTGGAAATCTATGACACCGACAGTATTTGGTAGGCAACAGGTTCAGGATGAGGACTGATCACAACAACCTCAAGTTCTTTTTGGAGCAGAAGCAGCTATAGGAGAGGCAGCAGAAGTGGATCAGTAAGATCCAAGCATATGACTTTGACATTAAGTATGTCAAAGGTAAGAACAACGTGGTAGCAGATGCTCTTTCACGTAGACCAGCCACGTTGTCTCTTATGAGCTTGGATACAGATTGAAGGGCTCGACTCTTAGTAGAGTACTCCAAGGACAAGTTTGCGTGTGAGGTTCTGGATGGGAAAGTGGCAGATGACAGGTACAGGGTGGTCGATGAGATCATCTACTACAAGGACCAGATATTCTTGATTGAGGGGTCTCAGCTCAAGAAGAAGATACTCCAGGCATCACATGATTCCCCATTGGCACGACATCAGGGTTTTACCAAAACCTACCGGGCCATTAGGGAGAGGTTCTCATGGAAGGGCCTTAAGGAGGACGCACTCCAACACATCCGGGACTGTGATGTTTTCCAGAGGAACAAGGGAGATATGAGCCATCCCGCAGGATTATTGCAGCCTCTTCCCATTCCGGAGGGGAAATGGGAGAGTATTTCGATGGATTTCATCACAGGGTTTCCCATGGTCCAGGGCAAGGTTTGTATCTTTGTCGTCGTTGATCGACTAACGAAGTACGCACATTTCTTTGCCATATCCACACACTATACAATAGCACAGGTGGCTGATCTATTCTTCAGGGAGATATTAGGCTACATGGTCTTCCTAAGACAATTGTCAGTGACAAGGACAGCTGTTTCATGGGCGGGTTTTGGTAGGAGATTTTCCGATTGGTGGGGATGGAGTTGACACCGAGTACCAGCTATCACCCCTAGATGGACGGATAGACGGAGATAGTTAACAAGTGGCTGGAGGGCTACTTGCATAACTATGTCAGTGGGCAGCAGCGTGCATGGCTGAAGTGGCTGCATCTGGGGGAGTACTGCTACAATAATTCACATCACATGTCCACTGGTATGTCACCATTCTATGCCTTATATGGGTATGATCCTTTATCTTTTGTCGACGTGATGTTTGGTGATAGCAGGGCTCCTAGAGCCAAGATTTGGATCCAAGAGAGTTAGGATATCCTCCGAGCTCTCAAGGATAACATGGCTACAACGCAGAGCCAGCAGAAGCTATATGCTGACAGGGGTCGAGTGGAGAGGCAGTTCGAGGTAGGGGACATAGTCTACCTATGATTACAGCCATATTGACACTCATCACTGAAGCAAAAGGGGGCTGAGAAGTTCAAGTCCCGCTCTTATGGACCATACAGGGTGATACGTAGGATTGGTCAGGTTGCATATGAGTTGGAGTTGCCCCAAGGCGGCAAGATTCATAACATTTTTCATGTATCATGCCTGAAGAAGGCATTGGGGCAGCAGGTGACCGTGACGGATGAGCTACCACCCATGGATGATGAGGGGCGTTTGGTGTTGCAGCCAGAGGCTATCATTGACACTAGGGAGAGGCAGTTGTGGAGCATGACGGTCTGGGAATTCTTGGTGAGGTGGAAAAATTTGTCGGATGAGGATGCCACTTGGGAGAGTGATGAGATCTTACAGCATCCATCACTTCAGTTGCTTGAGGACAAGCAACATTTTGCCGGGGGAGACTGTAATATTCCTAATTAACTATGGCTAATTGGAATATTCAATTTTGTTTGATTTTTTCCTTCTATAGGTAGTTGTAAATAAAAAGTGAGGAAGGGGGAACATAACTCACTTTAGAATAAAAAGTCACTTCCTAGGTAGCACAACGTTGTGACTTAAGGGGGAAGCAAGGGGGCCAAAGGGGGACGCAGAAATGGGGCCCACGCAGACACATGGAGGGACTGCGCAGGAGGGAAGGAACACATGGTGAGAAGGGGATCACGCAGGAGAAGGTGAGCCTAGGGATTGTGAGAGGCAGAGGCTATAAAATAGAGAGGACCCCCTCATTTGGGATCATTCAGTTATGTGCATTTGGAGCTAGTCATTCGACTTCTGAGCACGCTGGCTATTTAGCTAGTCTACGGCACTGTTTAGTGCATCGAGTGTCTCGATTCAGAGATCTCACCCTTAACCCCGGGGGACTTCGAGTGCCTGCTCGGGCAAGGTATTTCCTTTGGTGTTTCAACAGTAGTTTCATCAGCATTCCAGCAGTAGTTTTAGAAATATTTTGGAGGACTGTGCAACATGGGGAAAGGGACACAGTTCATTCTGGCAGTTGCTGGGGATTAGGGTTTGCAGGAGGATTTATGCTGTGTGAGTGAGCAGGGGACCAGCCCTTGCCTATCGGAGAATTTTTGGCACAGTTTTCCGGTGGAGTTTCAGGCAGGATTTAGAGAGGTTTTAGAGACGGCGCAGAGCCTTGGAGGAACTACGCAGATCCCTAGGAGGGTTATTTTCGGGGGTCGGCCATTCCAGGAAAGTTTCCTGGGTTTTTCTAGGTTTCTTGAGTAGACCCTGAATCTAGAGTTTCAACTTTTTCCGAGGAGGGGAGCAGCCCCAAATCATCATTTGTTTCCTTGCAGCAGCAGCAGCACAGCAGCAGCATTCACGCAAAGAGGCCATTCTTGTCATTCTGAGAGTATTTCTTCACTTGCCTTGTGCAAGTCAAGGTGCCATCCATCTTATCACCTCTTGTACTCATTTTATTGCTCAGTATAATAAAATGGCTTAGCACTTTCTCGCTGCATTTCTTGTATCTACTTATATTTCCGGTTTACATTATTATATGCTATTTCACTGTCATTTTATCACTTCTGGGTTATTATATCATTTGCATATATTTGGTTGGAGTTTTTGCTGGGGTTTGTAGTATATTCCGGGTTAGGAATATTACAAAGTGAAAAAGATAGAAATAATTTTCCTTCAAAAAGTGGACATGGCTATAATTCTAGCCCAAAAAATAATAGTTTAAGGGATAAAAACGATGGAGGTAATTTGGTATCGAAGTGGAAGAATTAATGACTAATGAGAAATACACAAAGAAAAACAAAACATAGTTGGCTAACTAAAGCATTGGACTAAAAATAATTGAATTTGACCTAATTTGTCATTTGTTTTATATGTTCACATAGATAGGAAAATTCATTAGTGAGATCAACTCTAACCCATCAATTTAATGCCTTAGAAATAAATATTACTTTCACTATTCTAATTGCCCAAGTAAATGAGAAATTATCTTTCTTTTCCACTTAGAAATTTGAAATCTGATATAACATAACCAATAGCATATTAGAATTCAAGCATCAACAATGGGGAAGTGAGATGAGCATAATGAGTACAACCAATTGCACATCCATCCCAACACATAAATTTGTATTGCAACACCTCTACTTCAGTGGCAAATTTTATAGAAGTTGTTATACTTCTTCATTTCTATAGAAATATGCAATATCTTCTCAAATTATCGTAATATTATTTTTTGTTGGCAAATGATTTACATTATATTAAGAAAAATGGAATACATAAAGTAAAAATAGAGATGCATGGAGGGACACAACCCATAGGCACCACAAAAAGAGGCAAAAGGGAGACCATCTACCCTAAGGAGGGGAAACTAGATAGTCTTCCTAAGAAGAGAAAATTTGGTGCCATTATTACAGTTAAGAGGCAAAAAGCAAAAAACAAAAGAGCTAAACATAACATTTGCTGGAGAGCTTGTAGCTACTACCACTCTATCAACTTTGAGAGGAACAAAAATAAAAACATACCATGTCAAGATGTGGACCTGTTCATGTTGAGCTAGCGCCTTGTGGGTTGGAGGAAGCATGGACCGACTTCTTATGTGCACATTCTCCATTGATTGGAACAACTTCACCAGCAGTGTTGGGGCTAGAAGGGCCTTCTTCTGGTGTTTCTTCCACAATGAAACAACCAAATGGATTGGGATGAGGGGAAGAAGACTTTCACCAACCAGTTTGACGTCCATAGATTGGAATGAGGTGTTAAGTGACCCATGAACCTAAGAATTTCACCAAACACTAGTGTAGATGGTGGAGGCTGAGGAGGAGTCGAGAGGGACCAAAATTAAAGCAAAGGGACTAGGAGAGGAAGAGGAGGGGAGTTCTAGTGATAATTCAAGACCAAGGTTGAGCGAGAGACGACGAAAGGAGGAATATATGTTGTTGGTATGGATTTTGGCTTCAATTTTCCTCCTGTAAACATTGTTGCATTCCCATTCTTGAGCCATGAGGTGTCAAGCAAAGAGATTGCAGAATGCCCAAAGCTCATTTCCCCCCCCTTTGACCTTCCTCAACTTCCAAACTTGTAACCTGACATCGAATGTGTTCAGGGATGTCATTCTCAAAAGAGCCATGTTGTCTTCCATTGTTGGAGTGGCAAGCGAGCGACCTCATCCCCACCCATGACCACCACGAAAAACTTGTCCTCTTTCTCGAATCATGGGTTTAAGTTGGAAAGCAGTGAAATTTGTTGGAGGCATCGGGATAGCAGGACCCAAGAGAGAAGAGTAAGTGCTCATATAGGGTTGGGTGTGGAGAGAAATGACTAAAGAGGTAGGAGGAACATTCTAAAACATAGGCATGGTGAGCAACATATATGCATACAAGGTGGTTTTTAGGAGTGTGCTAAACTAGAGTGTATGAGGACTCGATAGAGTACAAGAATTAATGGTTGACAGATGCATGGATATATGGTTCGAGGAGAGAGACTACCAAGTGTAGGGAAGATTCATGCTTGGCTTGAGAAAGTGGTTGGGCAGATGGGAGCACCTGGATCCAATGGAGAAGGTCCTTAGCAGCAATGTGCTTGGAGTGAGGGGACTAGGCTTTGATGGTTGGGGAGGATAAGGGTGAGTCCTCGCATTGCTCACAATCTTCTACTCCCTTATTAGCTAAGAAGTTTGCTAGTGAGTTGGATTTTCATTTGGTGTAGGAGAATATTATGGCCTCCTGTTGGGAAAGGAGGGATACCATTTTTTGTATGCAGTGGTCTAGGTGCGAGCTAGCTGATCATTTGGATGTTTTCATTTCGTTGAGGACTCGTTGAGTTGCTAGAATGATTATTCTTAAGTCACCTTTATTTATTAAAGTAAATAAGTGGTGGCATTATCCTACAGGGAAAATTTTAAGGATGAAATTTTATCTTAATGTTTAGAAACCTTGGCGAATCTTACTAGTTCCTAATATGCAAATTCTAAAATGTTTGGTCATAATTTTGTAGATATATTTATATTTCCAGTGATTTTATATTATTCTATATAATTTTTTGCGATTGTTAAGGTAAAATAATTTTGTATTGTAAAATTTGGGTGAAACATTTTTAGAAAAAAATGGAAATTGGTGAACCTTTTTTTTGGAAAAAGAATAGAAAATTAGCCCACCTAGGAATAATAGCCCCTAAAATTTTCCCTGTTATCCTATGCTTATACCACACTTATACCTTTAATTAGTGCCTCCAACTATTTCTATCATGGCCTATGCATCCCCTGTAGATTCAAAGAATCTCCCCTATGTGATCATGAATGATCCTTTCCGATGCCTACTTCCCCAGGGTTGCCTTTGGAGGCTCCAACGAAGTTGAGATTGAAATGGTTGGAAGGTGGCAACTTCTAGGTATCAGGATAACGGTATTTTGTGTTTCCTGTAGGGGGAGTTTCTTGGATCATTGGGAGCTTAAGGCTCCACTAGGCAAGAATTTACTTTTCTGATTGTGGGGCTTGGAAGTCTTTAGCATTCCATTTGGCGAGGGGTATGGCTTCCTCAAGGTACTTGTGGAAAAGCTGCCATGTGCTCTTAGGAGGTTTCTCTATTGTTAAAGGTTCTTTGATTCCTTTCTTTCCATATTTCCTAGGCTAAGAGGCTCAGAGAGATAGACTAGAGGTTGTTGAGGATGGGATTAAGGAAATAGATTTTTGGCTAGTTCTTGGTAGTTTGGGAGATGATGCCTTCCCCCCGAGCATATCTTTGGAAGTTGTGCTCAAGCTTGCTCCATATGTTGTTAGCATACGTGCAGGAGATAAATAGGTGATTTATGGTCTCTTGTTGAGATTTGCATAGACAACATAAGGAGGGCCTTGAAAACCTTTTTTGGCTAAATTATCCCATGTGAGAGTTATATGCTTGATGAGAAGCCAAGTGAAAGTTTAAACTTTGGGCTAGGTGCTCATGTGCTAGAGCTCATTCTAAAAGGGATAAATATCAGGGGATCCTTCGTGAGTTAAGAGTTGATAAGCCCCCTTTGTTGGGTTGTGTTATATTCTTTCCACGACTAGCAACCCTAGTTAACCAGGGGATTAGAGGGAGGGGCAGTCCCTTTGTCCCAGGGGTTTGAAAGGGGTAGGTAGACCCCCTCTACGGGGTCTAAGGCAGTGCCCCGGGGAAATTTTTTTTGGACCTTATATTAGGTTGGGCAGACCTACCTATGGTTTTGTGCATGGTTTTCGCACATGGTTTTGGACGCGATGGTTTT